>CM053793.1:360983734-362381234 GCA_028749045.1 Cupressus sempervirens | reverse complement strand
AAAATGTCAAATCTCTTATAAAGAAGGCAAGACAATTATAGCAGATTGGTTGAAAAGTGTTGTCGTACTCATAGTTTTGGATGATGTAGACCACGAGGATCAAGTGGATGCTCTGTTGGCCCCATCGGAGAGCCTCAGATCGGGTAATCTGATCATTGTGACAACCCAGGAAGGTAGAGTACTTACAAAGTGTGGCATCAGATCCATCTCCAAAATGCAACCACTACAACATCTTCACGCCAAACAACTCTTCTCTTGACATGCCTTCTTGCAAGCTTCCCCACAAGAAGGTTTTGATGAATTAGTTGAACTTTTCTTACAAGCTTGTAGTGGAACGTCTTTGTCTCTCAAGGTCGTTGGGGGAAAACTCTATGGTAAGAAGTCCACGAAATAATGGTATGCTCAGCTGAATAAGATCCAGAAAGCGTTGATGGAGGATATCAAGCCCATTTTAAAAGTAAGCTTTGATGCGCTCGATCTAGATGAGAAAAATGTATTCTTGGATATTGTTCATTTTTTCATTGACGAGAAAATAGGATCGACTATTCATGTGTGGGATGGGTCAGGGTGGAGTGGTATTTGTAGTTTGGAAACACTCGAGAACAAGTGCCTTGTGGGAGTAAATAAGGAAGGGCGTATGAGGATGTACGACCACCTCAGGGATTTGGGACAGGGCATCGATTATAAAATAGACCAACAAGAATACAAATCTAAGAACGGAGCAAATGAAGAGCTCACTAATTTTTTCTATTGAAAAATAGCATAAGTAATGCATATTTATACACAAATTACAACCAACTACTCTCCTATAAAACTGGAAACAAACTCTACATCTAGCTGTGGCTAATTGACAACAAACTAAACCTTATTGACAACAAACTAGAAATGTTGACAACAAACTAGAACTATGAACAGATCACCAATTCTTTACAGACTCATATTAGAACTCAAATTATGAATCTCTCTTTGTTGATTTATTCCAACACTTCCCCTTAATCAACAAGGGAATTAAGATGCACTCCTAACATATCTCTACATTTTATAAACTTTATTTTTTGCAATGACTTAATGAATACATTAGCCATATTATCATTTGTGTTGCACTATTGCAGCTCTATTTTTTGAGAGTGAACTTTCTCTCTTACAAAATGATGTTCAGTTTCAATGTGCTTTGATCTTGCATGATAAACTAGATTATTGGCCAGTTTGGTTGTACTTTTATTGTCACATTTGATTGGAGTAGGTCCATCTTGCTTTTGTCCCATATCTTCAAGAATTCTCCTTAGCCAAATTGCTTCATAGGTAGCACTGCACAATGCTTTGTACTCAACTTTAGTAGATGAAAGAGAAATAGTTGGTTGCTTCTTGCTGGTCCAAGAAACAACACATGATCCTATGTTGAATGCATAACTAATTGTTGATTTATGATCATTTGGATCTCCCACCCAATTAGAATTAGAGTAACCTGTCAACTCAACATTCAAATGGTTAGTATATTCAATTCCAAAAGATATGGTTCCTTCTAGGTATCGAAGAACTCTTTTTGTTGCATTCCAATGGACCTCAAGAGGATTAGTCATGAATTGGCTAATATGGTGACAAAATATGAAATATCAAGTCTTGTAGTGGTCAAGTAGTTGAGACTTCCCACCATTTGCCTATACAATGTCCCATTGACTTCTGAAGTGTCACTACCACAAGAGAACTTGAAATTTTATTCCAGTAGGGTAGATGCTACTTTACAATCTTGCATATTAAACTTTTGGATTAACTTTTTTACATACTTTGAGCAATAAAAGTCTTACCATTTTGTTTCCACATTTCAATTCCTAAGCAATAATGCATTTCTCCAAGATCCTTTATTTCAAATGTTTGTGATAGAGCTTCCTTGATTGCATCAATCAACTTTATAGAACTTCATGTTATGATTAAGTCATCCACATATAAAGAAATCCAAACAACATTCCCATGTTCATCATTCTTTATGTACAAATTTGGATCATTTTTACTCTTGATATATCCTTGTTGAAAGAAGAATTTATCAATTTTCTCATACCATGACATTGGTGCTTGTTTGAGACCATATAATGCCTTTTTAAACTTGCATACCAAATGCTCTTTCCCCTATTTTACAAAACCTTTAGGTTGAACAAGATAATTCTCCTCTTTTAAATCACCACTTAAAAATGCTGACTTAAAATCCATTTGATGAAGAACCCAATCAAATTTAGCAGTGAGTGAAACCGTTAGTCTAATAGTATTCATTTTAGCTACTAGTGCAAAAGTATCTTCACAATCAATTCCTTCCTTTTGTGAGTACCATTTTGCAACTAATCTAGCTTTGAATTTATCAATAGTGCCATCAGCATTAAACTTTGTTTTGAACAACAATTTACAACCAATAGGAATTTTATTTGCTGGTAATTCACTCAATTCCCAAGTTTCATTATTTAGAATTGAAACATATTCTTCATGCATTGCATTCATCCATTCTTTGTGATTCTTAGCTTCTTCAAAATTTTGAGGTTCATCTACACTCATTATTTGAGTCATTAAGCCATAATCATTATACCTAATTGGTGTCTTTATTTTCCTTGTAGATCTTCTTACTACTTCATTATTGGATGGAGTGCCCTCAACTTGACTTGTTGCATGCCCACTTTGATCATGATTTTGTTGATCTACAATATATGAACTTTCATTTGTCTGCTTCAAGTAGCTTTAATGAAATTGTTTTGTCCACCTTTTCTTCAACTTGAACATCATCTGCAAATTCATGAAATATAACATCTCTACTAGCAAATACCTTATGAGTAGTAGGATTATACATCTTGTAGGCCTTGAGATCAATACAATAACCAACAAATATACATTTGAATGACTTTGCATCAAGTTTCCTTCTATTCTCTTTTGGAATATGAGAATATGCCTTACTTCCAAAAATTCTTAAATGACTAATAATTGACTTAATTTTGAGAAAAGCTTCATAAGGAGTTTGCAAGATACTTGGTAGGTCTTCTATTTAGAAAATACATAGTTGTATTAACCGCTTCAACCCACACATTATTAGGGAGATTCTTTTATTTTAGCATACTCCTAGCATATTCAACAATTGTTCTTTTTTTTCTTTCAGCTACACCATTTTCTTTAGGACTATGGGTCACTACACATTGCTTAAGAATGTCATTATCTTTACAATATTTCACAAAAAATTCTAACGTATATTCCCCCCCTTGATCTGATCTAAGAATCTTAACACTATGAGCTATTTGTTTTTCTATCATAGTTTTGAATTCTTTGAAATATTCAAAAACTTCACTCTTATTCCTTAAGAAATATACCCAAGTGTACCTAGTGCAATCATCAACAAATATAAGAAAGTAAGATGCTCCCCCAAGTGATTGAGTTTGCATAGGACCACACACATCTGAATGCACTAGTTGAAGAATAGTTCTTTCCTTTACATTGGTTCTTATTGGAAATTTATTTCTATGTTGTTTCCCTAATGCACATCCATCACAATTAATCTTTTCATCCTTAAATATTGGAAGACCTTGCACCATCTCTTTTCTTTGTAGAGAAATCGTATCTTTTAAATTTAGATGACCATACCTCTTATGTCATAGCTCTTCAGTTGACACACTTGTAGAAGTCATTGCATGATAATTTTCCATATTGATATTAAGTTTATACAAACCTCCTATCATGATTCCTTTAGCAATTACGTTATTTTGATTTTTCATATCTTTAACTTGGCAACCTCCCTTCAAGGACTCAACTTTTAGACCTTGATTATTAATTTCTGTAACTAAAATCAAATTCTTTTTAATTCTTGGGACATACATAACATTAGAAAGTTACTTTACATGGCCATTAGGTAATTGCACACTTATATCACCACATCTTTTTACATCATGTGACCTATTATCTCCTAAATAGATCTTTCTACCATCATCCTTCTCTTGGAAATTTGTAAACCAACTTTTACTACATGACATGTGAATTGATGCTCCTGAATCTATAAACCAATCATTACAATCACTTGATTTAGCTGACAGAGAAAAATTAGAAACAAACAATTTCAAATCATGAAGGTTGTCACTTAGTGTATCTTGATGACCACTCACAAAATTACCTTCATATTTGTTATTTTTGGACTCATTGTACTTCTTTTTTATACCCTAATAAGAATAATGTGTAAACTTTCCACAGTAATTACAATTACCATTTTTCTTCATATTTGGTTTAGATGATACCTCTTTTCATCGCTATACCCTTGATTGTGAAATTTGTTACCTTCTTTATTCTTTGACCATTTTTATACTTTGAATGGATTCTTGTCTTTTGCCATCAATGTTGAATCTGCACTCTGAAATCTATTATCCACATGCTTCTTCCTTTCTTCTTCTTGTAGAAGGATGCCTACCAAATTATCAAAAGAATGAGCATTTTCTCTTGTAGCCAAACCAATAATAAATACTTGATAATCATGCACCATTCCATTCAAAGTAACAATAACTAAATCACTACTTGAAACTAATTCACCAATGTTAGCTAATTTATCCCTTAAATCCTTGATTCTGGATAAATAACTACTAATATTTTCATTTGCTTCCATTTTGATTGAAAGTAACTTTCTCTTTAAAAACAAAATTTTGTTTGAATTTATAATCTCATACAAACCTTTTAAGGCTTTCCAAGTGGCAATAAGGTAAGTGCACCAAGTTGTGGTGCCAAAAAGATGACACCCTTTTTTTTTTTGTCTAACTTTAGAAAGTGCTTACACGCTTTTTAAAACCCAAATTTTTTATATATGGGCTGCAAACCCTCAGCCCATTCATTTTTTTCTCATTTTGCAACTTCCTCTCCTCACAACATGTATGTGAATTCAGAAAATTGAAGATTTTTGCCACCCGCCTCCTCGTCATCAAAGTTCAAGATCATGATCATGTCGTATGTTGTCTAGCCTTCTTTTTGCATTGTTTTATATGTTTTTGTATTGTTTTTTAGGTTTTTTTCAATTTCTCAAAAAAAAAAAAAGTTTATTTATTTAGATTGCAATTGGTTTCTTATCCGAAAATGTGAATAATGAATTGGAAAATCCCCAACAAGATCAAAACCAAAACCCTTAACAAGATCCAAACAAAAACCCTCAACAAGATGAGAATCAAAACCCTCCACAACAAGAACAAGAAATTCCACAACCTGCACTGATTGGAAGACCTCCTCCTGACACACAAGAAAACATAATAAATGAAATAAAAAGAGGCAAAAATGAATTAGAAACACTCATTGGTAGGTTGAAAGCTTGGGGAGAAACCAATCCAATGAGAGCTCAATTGGCATCCTCCCTCAATTCCATTATGACCCATGTAGCTTCTGTTAGTGGTTAGTTGGATATTTGGTGGGTTAAGAGGGATGAACAAAAAAGATATTACGCAAATAAATTATCATATCAAGATGTAAAAATAAATAAATACCAAAAGGTAGCATTTGTGCATTGTTTAGAAAGCTTGGTGAACAAAATACTGTTAGAGAAATAGTTAAATAGTTCCCCATCCATTGGTGCATACATGATGGTATTAGAAATAATTTTTAGGATAGATGGTGGATGGTTTTTTATGCCCCTCCCTGCAATAATCACAAGGTCTCAATGTATTCTCAAAGAAATTGTATTGTGAGTTTGTCCTTGGGGAGATCCTCAATTATTTTGATATATTAGAATCTCAGGGTAGAGGTGGGGGGTCATCATTTGAGAGGTCAAGGGCATATCATGACCCTAATGTAGTTAGGGCACCTGTTGTCAAGCCATAGGGTGAGCATGTGAATATTCCTTCAGTTGTGAAGGAACATGTAGAGGCTAGCACTCTAGGGACTATTAATACAAGTCCATTAGTTGAGGAGGATCCTTCTATGCATCATGGTCACATGTGCACATTATGCAGATAATCATGCACATTTGGCAGTCATACTGGAGATAGTGTGGATGATGGGCTAGTCACTGATCAATTCCTAAATGAGACATTTGGCATTGACACACATGTAAATTACAATTATAATAAACTAATTTGATCACATTTCATATGTATAGTGAATGACTAATTAATTAACATGTATTCAAATTGTTCAAAATTCAAGGTCAAAGTATTGGTGGCCCTAGTAGCGATCCCTTGGTCCCATTTTTTTATCTCGTCGACGAGACCATAGGTATGTATCAATTTAATCATTTAAATTAATACATATATTTATTAAGTAACCATATGAAGGATTGATAAAAAAAAAATTATGCATGTGCATCAGTTCTCTATAGGACCTTTGACATTCACTAGGGACCCTTAGCCTAGATGTGATACGAGCTTTGTAGAGGTACATTTGTTTTATGTTAATTTAATTCATTTGATTATATTTGTTTCATGTTTCATGTTACATATAACATGTATTGTATGGCATGCAACTCTTGACATCTGAGACTCCTCTTCATCTTCAGTAGTCCATCGATCGTGGAGTGGTTGCAGCTATGGCTAGTTCACAACCATTGATTGAGGTATGAAAGATTTTTCTTGGTTTTAGTTGTTTTTTATAATAGTTAGTATCAAAATTTCTAATGTTATTTATAAGTGATTATATTTATTGCATTGTTGTGGGGTCTTGTTACACCCGATCGTCCACGAGCCTTTGAGGTGGACTTGTAGAGTGACTATTTGATGGTGGTAAGAAAATAATTAATTTTGTGTGTACATATATTTTATTTTAATGTATAATAATTATTTATTCATATCTACTTTGTTTGTATCAGCTCGAGTTAAAGAAGAGCCTCAACAAGAGGATGAGTGAGTGTGTGAGGAAGACCTCATCATCCCCATCATCTCCCTCCACACAACGACTAAAGAACTCTAGAGATTTTTTTCCTTCCCCTCATGGGAAGGAGAAGATATAATTGATAGACGCACATGTATAGGCATCATCAGACATATATGTTGGATTTTATGTCACTGGACATATTCGATATACATTTGATGTATATACGATATTTTATATTTGATGTATGCCATTTATTTGATGCATGACATTATTGGACTTATGACATTATTGGTTAATATATGATATGTTTTTTCATGTATGACATTATTGGTTATCATAATATATTATGTGTTTGTTAATGTATGACATTATTGGTTATCATTTTATATTATATGTTTGTTCATGTATGACATTATTGGTTATCATAATATATTATATGTTCCTTCATGTATGACATAATTGGTTAACATAATATATTATATGTTCTTTCATGTATGACATTATTGGTTATCATAATTTATTATGAGGTTGCATGGGTACTTGTACCCACACCCTTGGTACTTTTAGCCACACCCCTGGTACTTTTACCCACGTACCCAAGTACCAAGTACACGTATCCCGAGTACTAAGTACTCAGTGAAGAGCATCATAGCTAAGGACCTTGATTGAGATTTCAGATTATTTTTTTCATTTTTTTGTTTATGTATTACCTCATTGTTTATCAAGCTTAATTCAATACCTAATCAGTTTGAAACTTTGATAGAATATTGATTAACAATAAACTTTATCACTGTTCAAGCATAAGTTTATCATTTCCAATATGTCATCATCATATGATTTATGATCTTGTTCATGTTTAAAGTTTTCCTTCTCTATTATTTGTTTATCAAGCTTAATTCAATACCTAATCAATTTGAAACTTTGATACAATATTGATCAACAATAAAATTTATTAGTGTTAAAGCCAAAAATTTATCATTTACAATATGTCATTGTCATATGATTTATCATCTTCTTGTTCATGTTTAAAGCCTGCCTTCTAAGTTATGCATCTAAATATTTATCATAAATTATTATTATAAACATATAAAATTTTGAAATTGAAAACATTACATTACATTGCAAACTTTATCACTGTTCTTGATTTGAAAAATCATTGTCATTACTCATAAATTCAGGTTTTCTATAAATATAAAAGTATAATTAAAAATTTTTTTTGAAATACCCAAGTAACCTCGTCCCCTATTATAAAAATAGTTATACCCGTACCCATACCTGTACCCATACCCTAAGTAACCCAAGTACCCCTGTCCCCATGCAACCTTGTATGTTATATGTGGATCTTGGTGTTTTCTCTACACCTATGTGGTCTATAGGATCTCTTGCTACTTAGAACATCCCCTGACCTTTCCCAACCTCCTCACTAGGTTAACTAATCCAAACTTGCAACATCACTCCCTTACTCTTCTAGGAACAGTATCCCTCCAAAGGCTTTATAGGTCTACTAGGGTACCATAGAACTCCCTAGTCCAACCAAGGTTTCCATGATGTTCTAAGGTGTTATTGGAACACCCGTACTATGCTTGAATGGATAACAACAATGGTTTTTTACCCAATTTCAAGATTTCTTCACAAAAGGGCTATAAGGAGAGCCCCTAATTAGGCCTCCACCTAGATTTCTAGAGCCAATAGCTCCTTTTTCTTAGAGTTTCAACACCTCCAGTATTAAGAAAAATTGATACATATGACCCATGTTGAAGGATTTTTAGGGTCTTAGGGTGCGTGCATGCCGTACAAAAAAAATAGCAAAATTAAGGGTTTGGTAGGGTTTTCTTGGCTAGCTGTTGTCCCCACTTTTAAGACACCTTCCACACTTCATCAAGACTCCTCCTCCACAAGTTATAACCTCCTCATACCCCTCTTCAATCCCTCAGAAAGGAAACTCTTCATTCTTCAATATTTTCTCTCGAGAGCTCTTTCTTTGCTAACAGTCCCTAGCTGAGCATTGCCTAGCTCACCTAGGGCTTGGTCAATGAATTATTTGTACTCACTTTGAGGGCCCTTGCTTGCATAATATAATACATTAGGATCTGCAACCTTTAAATCCAAAAGACCATGGAATTTCCATGGTGGAGACAAGACTTACAGCTGTTTCATGATATACAACTCCAAAACTAGTAGCAGACAAGTATCTTTGAAGAAATTTACAAAACCTTTCAAAACTTGGTTACAAACTATAAATAATGCATAGAAAATGGAAAAAAAACAATAAGAAAACTACAAGATTCAACAAAATGATAATAGCCACATGATTTTCCTCCAAACAAGATTAAAAACAAGTAAAATCTGTGCTAAAATAGTCACAGTTTGCTGCATACATTCCAGCAGTATGGATTTGTACAAGAAATGAGTTGCCAACCCTTGACTAGGGTTCCTCCAAGCATAAATAGGTTCCTCATGGGGTTAGAAATAGATTTTAGGGCATTTGTTAAAGGTTCTTTACAAAGTACATGAAAATATTATACCTATGTTGGAACCCAATATTGATTTTCATGACAAGAAAGAAGATATTCTTAGTTAGTTAAATATTCTTGCTTGGCAGTCTAGCAGAACTCGAGAATATTAGCATAGAGCTAGTAGAGTTCTCAGGGAGGAAGAATATATAGATGATGTTCTTAGACAACTACAACAACAAAGACAAAGACAAAATCAAATAACCTTTAGAATCCAAGAATCCCAAATATCTTAATCTGTGAACTATTGTTGGAAAAATTGGAGTTTGTATTTTCTAGACAATATAGTAGATATCAAAAAAGGGAAAGTATCCCTAATTCTATATTTCAATAATTAGAAGACCTTAACTTCTCACCAAACTTTATAGGGTCTAGGAGAAAAGCTAAAAGTAGACCTTCATCTCCTTTGAAGGAAACCTAGTCAACTCCCACCCTACTATTTGGAAAACTTAAACTTTACATGGGACAAATCTTCCCCCTAAAATGACTATCTCAACTCTAATTGCTGCAATGGCTCAACCATGGGGAGCTTCCGCCTCTTAAGTGCTAATCTAAATAACCTACCCAAAGAAGCTAAAGAAATATTTCCTAAGTTCAATGGTAATTCCTATCGAGAGATGGTTGAAAATGTAGGAAATCCTTAAATTTCTGTCAACTCTGTAAATTCTCATCTTGAATATAAATTTGATATAAAAAAATAGGGCAATATCCTGGTAATTTTAGAATATCCTTCATGCACTATTCCAACAAGAAGAAAATAGATCCTTAAGATTTAGGGCAATACATTGTGCCCAAAGTAGCTGAACAAAGGTAAACATCATTTTTATCAAACCTTTGGTTCAAAATTTCAAAGTTCAATGACTCCAAAATCTCATTTGCTAAAAAAATCCATACTTTTGTAAGTCATACAAAAGTTTAAAAATACCCCCTATCAGTACCTTAGATCAAACCCTAACAAATTGGATAAGTTGATTAAATATGTCATAGGTCATCAATTTGTGCCTAAAGTTGTTGATAAATAATTAACTAATGTTTTATCTTTAGAAATCGGTCAAAATTATGCAGTTCATTCCTCCATTGTTAAATTTGAGCCTAAAGTTGGTTCATATGACAAATATGTCTCATTAACTATGAAGCTCAAACCATTCTATATTTCTATGTTCATACACAACCATAAGATCAATAATTGTATAATTGACTCTAGGGCCTCTAACAACACAATGCCTTATATGTTATGAAATCGTTAGATCCACCCCCCTCGCCACTAACTAAAATCTTTGGTAAATGGTCTTTTATGGATTATAAGAAGGCCCCCCTAGTACAACAAATAAAAAATGCTCAATTTTCATTACCCATTCATCTAGGCAAGACACTAAAGATAACTATTTTGGTTCCTAATATCCTAGTTAGTAATGAGATGTCGAGAAAGAGTTTTTGTAGGGACCTAGGAGATTGGTCCCAAGATACTATACTAGTTGGTAAGGAAATTGTGACAATCCAACTAAATGGAAAGTCTATGTACATTCCTTTCATTAGAAGATCCCCAAGCCCAAATTCTACGCAATAGGTGTTAAATTTCTAACTACATTATTTTAGGAAAGGAAGAGATTGTTGAATCTAAACTTAATAATAAGGATTCCCTATAGGATATTGAGTTCAATGGTATCTGTTCATGCAATAGTATAGGAGTTGGTGTAGTGTTGATATCACCACAAGGTGATATATTCCCTTATTCTTTTAAACTAGAATAAAACAACACAAATACAACAATAGAGTATGAAGCCTTGTTGGTAGGAATTGTCAAGCCTTGTTGTTAGGGGAATATTAAATGTGAAAAACCTAAGGTTGAAGAAGTATCAAAATAGGGCATGGGATGAAGTAGAAAGATTTGAGGATTACCTTATTACCATAAAAAATAACATGTTCAAAATGATGTGTATGATCACCCCTTTACCTTCTATCATGAGTCTCCATCATTGGATGAGATGACATATCTAGTTGCCATAGTCAAAGATCACTACCCTATGGCATTTAGTGACCCTTAGGGACATTTCAGTTCGATGTGCTCGAGAACATTTGAGCGCTCAATTGGATAGGACGATCTTGCGGCTAGTGTTTACCTAGCCACCCAAAGCTAACGGAATAGATAGTTCGATCCCACGATGAAAGGTCAGAGATTTTGAAGTTGGCAACTTTGTACTGGCCAACACTACAAGTTTTAGCATCACCCGAGATGGCATCGCAAAATCAAAATAGAGTAAGATCACCAAAAATTGAGAGAGGTTATTGTAGGTCTCTGTAACATGGTCCTATAGGACCTAGAATCACATCCATACCTCACACGAGCTCCAAGATATGCCTCATCAAAGATTGATTCCCTATGGCATTTAGTGACCCTTAGGGACATTTCAATTCGGCGTGCCTGAGAAGGTTTGAGTGCTCAATGGGATGGGACGAGCTTGGGGCTAGAGTTTACCCAACCACCCGAAGCTAACAAAATAGACAGTTTGATCCTATGATGACCGATGATGGAGATTTGGCAATTGGCAACTTTGTACTGGCCAACACTATGAGTTTCAACATCAACCCAGATGGCATTGCAAAATCAAAATAGAGTAATATCTGCAAAAGGTGAGAGAGGTTATTTTAGGTCTCTGCAACAAGGTCCTATAGAACCTAGAATCACATCCATACCTTACACAAGCTCCGAGATATGCCCCGTCAAAGATTGCTACCCTATGGCATTTAGTGACCCTTAGGGACGTTCTGATTTGGCATGCCCGAGAACATTTGAGTGCTCAATAGGATGGGATGAACTTGGGGCTAGGATTTACTCAGCCACTCAGAGCTAATGGAATAGACAGTTCAATTCCATGATGAATGGTGAGGGAGATTTGGTAGTTGGAAACTTTGTACTGGCCGACACTACGAGTTTTAGCATCACCCAAGATGGCATCACAAAATCAAAATGAAGTAAGATCTCAAAAAACTGAGAGAAGTTATTGTAGGTCTTTGCAACATAGTCCTATAGGATCTAGAATTGCATCCATACCTTGCACAAGCTTTGAGATATGTCTCCTCAAAGATCACTACCCTATGACATTTAGTGACCCTTAGGGACGTTTCGATTTGGCATGCCCGAGAATGTTTGAACACTCAACAAGATAGGGCGAGCTTGGGGCTAGGGTTTACCTAGCCACCTAGAGCTAATGGAATAAATAGTTTGATCCCACGATGAACGATGAGGGAGATTTGGTAGTCGGCAACTTTGTACTAGCCAACACTACGAGTTTCAGCATCACCCGAGATAGCATTGCAAAATCAAGATAGAGTAAGATCTCCAAAAAGTGAGACAGGTTATTGTAGATCTCTACAAAATAGTCCTATAGGACCTAGAATCATATCCATATCTTGCACGAGCTCCGAGAAATGCCCTGTCAAAGATCGCTACCCTATGGAATTTAGTGACCCTTAGGGATGTTTTGGTTTGGCATGCCTGAGAATGTTTGAGTGCTCAATAGGATGGGATAAGCTTGGGGCTAGGGTTTATCCAGCCACCAAGAGCTAATAGAATAGATAGGTTGATCCCACAATGAATGTTGAGGGAGATTTGGCAGTCGGCAACTTTGTACTGGCCAATACTATGAGTTTTAGCATCACCCGAGACGGTGTCGCAAACTCAAAATGGTGTGAGATATCCAAAAAGTGAGAGAGGTTATTGTAGGTATCCACAACATGAACCTATAAGACCTAGAATTGTATCTATACCTCGCATGAGCTCTGAGATATGCCCTGTCAAAGATCACTGTCTTATGGCATTTAGTGACCCTTAGGGACGTTTTGGTTCGGTGTGCCCAAGAATGTTCAAACACTCAATGGGATGGGACAAGCTTGGGGATAGGGTTTACCTGGCCACCCAAAGCTAACAAAATAGGCAGTTTGATCCCACAACCCTTTGTCCACTAAGTTGCAAATTTGAACAACTTTTACAACTTTCAGCAATGCAACTTTGCACAAAAAGTGCAATTTTTACATTTTTCACTTGATTCCATTTCTCTAACTTGGAAATTTTTTGGAAACACTAAAATAACTTATTTCCAAATGCTTATCCCTTCACCAATTCCCAAACTCCTACCATTCACAAATCAACACGCTACAAGAGGTCAAATCCTTCATGGTACTTGACCTAGGGCTTGATTGGAAAAATCACAAAACACATCCTCTAGTCTTGAAACCATGGAATATTAAAAAGGACCTTACTAAATACCATTTCCCAAGTGGGCATGAAATTTCAACCAAGGAAATTGCAGTTAGAGGCCCATTTTTGCTGTGTGCACCAAAATGTTGTCCTAAGAACCTAGTTTCACTAAAAATGCAATAACTTGAGTTAGAAAACACGTAGAACAATGAGACTAGAACAAAAAGAAATATGATTCAAATATCTATCTCAAAAATCCATTTCATATGGTCTAAAAGTTTGTACATTTAATGCTGCATACAAACAACAGTAAAATGACTCGAAAACTAAATTTCTTTCTTTGCAACTTCTTCCAATATGTATATTAATGACCTCCAGACCTCACAAATGAGGTATATATATCTCCTATGTATATTTTAAATGGTTAGAACTAATATTTTAATAGTCATAACGCTTTTCCCACAAAGTTTCAAATTTGAGCAACTTTTACAACTTTCAACAATGCAACTTTGCACAAAAAGTGCAATTTTTTATAATTTTTCACTTGATTCCACTTCTAGTACTTGGAAAAGGTTACAAAATACCTAAAAAAAACTAAGAAAAACTAATTCCTATGATTTCTTGACCAAAAACATTAAAAATCTCAAATTTTCTTAATGAGCAACTTTTGCTTATAAATTGCATAAAGTGGCTTAAGCATACAAAATGGTGTCTTTCTTTGACAACCATGGATTTATCATCCAAGGGTTGTTTATTCTAGCCTAAGTAGGTTAAAAAAATATGAAAACCAAAATATAAACCAAGTTGCAAGCACCTATCGGCTTATCGATTGCAAATTTGGTATAACACCTAAATTGGAGGTTGATGCTTTTTCCTATTAGTATGATAACAACTCTACCATGGCTATCTATCATTCCATTAAATTATAGGAAATATCATTATGTATTTGAAGAGGCTCTTTGATACCTTTGTATGTCAGAGGATGTAGATGATTGGTGTAGAGTCTACAACCTTAATCCACCAAAACCTTCTTAAGTGCCTAGTAGCACCCAACCCACTGCAAGATGCCAAACGAGGTTTCCAGCCTTTACCCAATTCTAATATTTGTCTCTTCAAGTGTACTCCACTTCTCCAAGGTCTTACCCTCTCCCTAGGGTTCTTAGCAAACTTGGGCCAAAATAAGGCTTTAGGGACACTAGCCGCCAATTAGGCCAAATAGAGAAAATTAGGAAAAATGCTTTCAAGGGTTCAAACAAAGACTTTTTCTATCATACTTAGTCCTATCCCACTAGAATTCATCCACTTTTAGGGTTCCCAAACCACCAATAGATCTATTTCCCAAATCTAGGCATAGAAATCCTAATAGGTCTATTTTTAGTTTTCAAAGGTTAACTTCCAAACTCCCTAAACAATTTGAAAAAAAAAAACCTTTTTGAATACCCTTTTCTAGACTCTTCAAGATTCCAAAGACTCATGGGCTGATCCTGCTCCATCATACCCAAACACCAACTAGGTTCACAGTCCTAATAGGCCTAATTAGGTTGGCTTTCCAAGGCAAGTGTCAAGAGAGCGGTCATAGAATCAACACAACCACTTGGGACTCTTCCTCACCATGCCAAAAATACATTCCACCTTCACCTAGGTCATTACAAAAAGTTTGAGAGTTTTACGCAAATTTCTCTTCAAAACTGGGCTAAACACATGATGATGTTCAACCTAGGGGTTGCAAGCAAAAATCGTAAACCAAATTTTCTACCCCTGAAACTCTGCCTTATGTAAGAATAAACCCCTAAATTTCTTCGCACCAAATGGCATCAAGATCCCACTGTTGGATTGCAAGTTAGAGGGCTATAAGTGCAATCTAGTCAATTTATAGGCTTACCCAGGCAACCCTCAGTAAAATGGCAATATCTTACACAAATGAATAGATAAAAACCTCAAACCAAATGAAAATGAAAGATACTTCAAATACCTATCCAACCATATCAAATTTTCACATGTTCCAATCAGTACACATCGTTACAATAGCAAAACACAGGAAAAATGGTAGAAAATCAAGTTTCTATTGCTTCAGAAGACATCAAATCCATACAACCATCACCCATTAAGGCCTGTACGGTCATCTAATACATATATGCTTCCATTACAATGGTTATAACCACAATTCAAATGTTTTTTGTAACATACTCTTGGTTTTTCAACAAAATTGCAAAGTTGTCAACATTTTTGCAATTTTTCTTTGACAACTTTTGTAATTTTTTGCAATTTTTTACAACTTAACTCCTAGACACCTAAAACATAACCTAGTGACCCTAAGGACCGTTATAACCATCTAGAAAAAATAAAAATCCCTTTCTCCTTGAAAAATCACCTATATTGCTCATTTTTGACCCCTTGGTTAAATTTAGCACTCTGGCTTATAATGGCACCTAGAGTTCAATTGACCTTACATCTTGGGTCTTATTACATCATTTTGCAACCTTGTTCCTAATTCAAAACTAGGATGACACCTATCTATGTTCTTAATTCAAATACCTTTTACCTAGTTCTTGAAGACTCAATAAATTCTCAATTATCTTTAGATTAAAATATTACACAAATGTAAAAAAAATTAGATTTTTAAGATAGATATCAACTTTAAATAACATATAAAATGGCACTAGCTTTTTATGTAGAATTACCCATCTCAAATGAAAACAACAAATAAGTTCTACCCAAAAAAAAAACACGTGAACTATCTA
The DNA here is from genome assembly GCA_028749045.1 of Cupressus sempervirens. NCBI lineage: Eukaryota > Viridiplantae > Streptophyta > Pinopsida > Cupressales > Cupressaceae > Cupressus > Cupressus sempervirens. The sequence continues at coordinate 362,364,981 of CM053793.1, read as the reverse complement.
AACAAATTATAACATAAAATATACTATTTAGCTGAAACCATGAATGATGATAATGTACCTAGATTGACATGCATGTCATCATCAACTTTAACATAGAAATCAACATCCCATTTAGCAAGTGTTGAAGAGAAGTAGATCTTGGTCTTTGTTGAGAGCTGATGGTAGCCTTCAACATGTTTGAGTCTATGGAATTCATTATGCTCTCCATCTTCTTCTTCAATTGCACGATCCAAAATGCCACCTGGTGTGTGACTATGCCCAATCACAAACCTGATCACTATCCCCTTCTCCTCCTCCAACTTCTTCAGCTTTGCCCCTGCCATTCTCAATTCTCATTTCCCATTTTATTTGTGGGCTTTAAAAAAGACATAGTAATATTCAAATTAAAAAACTTACAATTGTTACAAGTGTTTTAATTGAGTGTAATTGTTGACCGTGTGGCATCCAAGTGTATCAGATAGAATCATGTCATTTTCTACTGCTAAAAGAAGTGTTTATTCCCACCACAACAAATGCTTTTTTGGTAGAAGATTTATTTTCTTTCTCCACCCCATTCATCTTAATTCCACTCACAACTCTTGTCTCTCCTAATTCCATATCTAGTGAAGATAATGTTTTTTCTAATGAACTGCATCACTCATGCCCCTTTATATTCTTCAAATGAATCTTGAAACTATCCATTACAATACCACTTACCCCAATAGATTTAGCTAATTTAAACTTCTCATACATTTATATATATATTAGATGATAAAACATCAAAATCCAATCTAGCATTATACGATGGGTTTTATAAGTTTATGATTCAAAAATAAATTTGTTTTAGAGTTTATCTAAAATAATTATAGATGACAAAACAAATAAAAGATAAAATCATGTTAGTCATAATATCATTATTGGTAACAATGTTCCAAATGCAAAGAATTATTTGTTTGAGCTTCTAGCAATGATCAAGAGGCTTATTGAATGGCTTGATGAGTCTTGGAAACTTCTCCCATTATATCCTTGCTTTCGCCAGTTTCAAGTTTCTGGTTACATGCACACAATCATGACTTTACATCACAAAGCATTCACATTCTAACAATTTTCATGTTCTTTCATTACATTTTGATCTAAACAAAAAATTCTAAACTTTCATTTATTCAAATGACTAATCTAAAAATGGGTCTTATTAAAGAATCTAATATAATTTCAAATAATGTATATAGATTCTAAACAAATCAAAACATAAAATTTGTGATTTAAAATTATCTCATCACTTACACATAATAACAATACCCACCTTGTCATGTGGACAGTCTTGGTTGAGAGGTTGCAACATTGTATTTGGATCCAATTCATCACTCTTTCTCTCTCTCCCTCTCTCCCTATTCAATCTAATGAACCAACTGGATCTGCTCTACATTTTAATTTCTAAAATATTGCCTCGTGATCTAACTCACGAACTTTCCAAAGAATCTTGTTATGTGATTTTCCACCATATTTTATCAAGTGGACATTTGATGTGACAACAAGGTTTGAATAATGGAGAATCTTTCTCTCTATTTGCCAATCTTCGAATAACCACAAGTTAGGGTTCTTTATAAAATATCGTCTAAGCCATGTGCCGGTTACAACCACCACATTGATATGGTACTCTAAACCTTCACCATCTATAACCGAGTGATCCAATTTTTTTTTGGCTTGGACACAATGACACAAATAATAATCTATCCCTTCTTCATTGTCTTTAGGTGCAGTAACAGTAAAAATATGGCCTGCAGTGACAAATGTACAAAATGTGGTCATTAATTCAGAAAATTCTTAGGTAAAAGTTATAAAGTTACATATTGAAATTACAAAGATTTATAAATATATATATTACCAAGTTGCATTAGATCATACAAACAATCAAAGTCAATAGACGAATCCATCTCTACCATTTCTAGTGCTTGTGGGGGATGATAGGTGTCAATTGGGACCAAAACCTGTATATCTTATTTTTCCACCCATTCAGTTGACTCACAGTCATCCCAATTTTCTTCTGCACATGATGGACAATAGCATGCCATTTTTTGTGTGTGGATACTCCATGAACCTACATCAGAGCTTCTAAAAGAGTGCAACTCACTGGATCCTATTAGTGTGCAAGAATCCTCATATAGTGCAATGTTAGAATTATCTATCAACCAAAAAAATCTACAAACCATAGACTCACCTTCCTTACCTTGACCCATTGTAGCATTACACCATTGGAAAATGGATTTTGCATTTGTCAATATTGCTCCATATTTGTACTTTAGTTCTTCATGAGCTAAGGCTCTTTTGATGCATGCATCTGCACCATCATGCTCTCCTTTTCCATGACCAGCCTCTATGAAATTCCACATATATTGAATTCCACACAACCTGTGCATCCTGCTCAACCAATAGAACATCCATGCATTCTTGAATTGAGATGTGCAATTGTTTGACCAAATAATGTGTTGATGATATGTTATGCCCCTGTTAGCCAAATCTCCATAAAATAGTTGAAAACAACCATGTTTAAACTCCGTAGAATGTGATCAATCATCGTTGATGTAAAAATGGTACTCCAAAATATTTCTATCATCCTCTGTACTTGTAGGTGATTGCATGAATGTTATGTGAACAAATATGGAAACCTATTGAGAAGTATAATACTTTTCTTTCACCTCATTTCGTGGTTGTAGTGAGTAGTTCTGTACAAAGTCTACAACCAAAAAAATGGTATCTAGTGGAAATGTATCCTTGCACAAATTGAATTGCAAATCCAGCCATTGAGCTCTATGTGTATGCCTTGCATACTCATAAATAATCTTTTCATGAAAAATCCTCATGAACTCATACACTGGAATCTTTTCAATGACTAAATCACATCTTTTACCCTATTTCCCATCTTTCAAAAAAATTTCAATTAATTATTTCAAAGCTTCACTAATTTCTTTATCCTTTCGTAGTAGTCTACCGCTAAATGTCCATAACTCATTTTTTGTTGGATCTTCCAATCTCTCATGCCTTAGCATGGCTCTCCTTAGAGTACCTCTACCAATTTTCAATGTTTTTCTTATCTTTCTCATGAGTCAAGCTTTCTTCACTTGGGTACTTACTATTTTTTATGTAAGTACTCGTCTTGTGATATTACTATCTTTGGTGCATGATTTAGAACCCACTTTGTCATAAGCACGATTAGATTCTTTACAATACTTTTTTCATTTGAATCATCTATCATTCTTAGCCCAAGAATCTTCATGATAGGCCTAAATTTCAAATTCCTCATCGTTTCAACAAATAATTGGCATTGGCCTATAATATTTAATTCTTCAAACAATAATCTTCACATACGATTAACTTTTCTTTGACAAGTATGCTTGATAATCTTGTCAAGTATTGATTTCAAAATGTTAGTATCAATATCAATCAAACATTTTGGTCTTCTAAAATGAATTCTAGAAGGTGTTGTAATCTCTTTCATTACCTCTACATTTTGAACATCAACATAAGGTTGAGTGTTTTACGTACCTTGAACCGAAGATGATGTGCCTTGGCAATAAGATGCAAAAGATGGAATATCACCTACTTGATATGTTGATGTTGTGCCTTCAACATGACATGATGGAGTGTGTACATCGTCGGATCTACAAATTAGTGTCTCTTCAACATGAGTGGATGATATGACTCCAACATTGGAAGATGGTGTAGCTTCACAATTCAATTATCTTCTTGAGCGTAACAATCTCATTCGTTCTCTTTGTCTTTCCAATTCTTCCTCTTTCTTTCTTTGTATTGGTGGTTCTTGTTCCTCTTCGAAAGTCAATTCTTCATTATTTCTTTGCAATTTTCTTTGTTCATGTAGTAGTTTCATTTTATCTCTTAAAATTGCCAAATCTCTCTCCCTCTCTTCATTTGTTTGAGTTTTTGGTTTCTTCCTTAGCATGATGATGATTTTTACATGTCAAATTGTTCAAACATTTGAATTACTTGCAATTTGTAAATTACAAATCATTCAAATACATATAAAAATTACAATTATTTCAATGAATACACAATATATATCAAACAACTTGTCAAATTTAAAACCATTTCCAAATAACAATTCATTCAAACATACAAATTTCAATGAATTCACTATATATTAAACAACATGTCAAATTATAATCGAATTTGTCTCTATATATAAAAAAAACAATATTTAAAAAGGACTGCACTAACCTTTTCTATAGAAGGAATATACAAAAAGCCTTCAAATATCGTATCCAATGATTGAATTTGGTGTTTGCTAGCTTCAAAAAGTCTTCAAATAGTGTTTGCTAACTTCCAACATTTTGAAACTTGTGTTTTCTATCGGAACAATAGAATACACAATAGACAAAAAGCATAATATGGATCAAAAGGGACCCAAATTTGCTTTGTGACCATTTTTTGGTGATTTCACATAGTACGTACGAACTATAGTGCATACACCTTATAAAGCACTTATGCACTATATGTGAAAATACATCTCTCCCTATCCCACCATCCCCCATCCCCTACTCTCTCTCTCTCCCTGCTCTCTCTCTCCTCTCCCATCCCTTACTCTCTCAGTTTTTCTCTCCTCTCCCATCCCCTACTCTCCCTCTTGCTCTCCCTCTCCTACTCCCTCTCCCTTCACCTACTCTCTCACTCTCTCTCTCCCATCTCCTACTCTCTCACTCTCTATCCTCTCCCATACCCTATTCTCTTTTTCTCTCTCTCTCCTCTCCCATCCCCTACTCTCTCTTTCTCTCTCTCCTCTTCCATACCCTACTCTCTCTCGCTCTCCCTCTCCCACCACCTACTCTCTCTCACCCTCTCTCCTCTCCCATTCCTACTCTCTCTATCTCACACACTCCCATACCCCCTCTCTCTCTCCCACCACCTCCTCTCTCTCTCTCTCTCCTCTCCCATCCCCTACTCTCTCTCTCTCTCTCTCTCTCTCTCTCTCCCTCCCTCCCTACTCTCTCTCCCCTCTCCCATCCCCTACTCTCTCTCTCTCACTCTCTCCTCTCCCATCCCATTCTCTCTCACACACACTCCCATCCCTCTCCCTCTCCCACTGCCTATTCTCTCTCCCATCCCCTACTCTCTCTCACTCTCCCTCCCCTACTCCTTCACCTACCACCTACTCTCTCTCTCTCACTCTCTCTCTCTCAATATCTCTTAGGTCTCTTATCCCCTACTCTCTCTCAATCTCTCTCTCCTCTCCCATCCTCTACTCTCTCTCTTTCTCTCACTCTCTCCTCTCCCATTCCCTACTCTCTCTCTCTCTCTCGCTCTCCCTCTCCTACTCCCTCTCCCACTGCCTACTCTCTCTCTCCCATCCCCTACTCTCTCTCTCTCTCTCTCGCTCTCTCTCAGGCTACTCTCTCTCCCCCCTCTCCCATCCCCTACTCTCTCTCTCACTCACACACTCTCATCCTCCTCTCTCTCTCTCTCTCACTCTACCTCTCCCACTCCCTCTCCCACCTCCTACTCTCTCTCTCCCATCCCCTACTCTCACTCTTTCTCTCCCATCCTGTTCTCTCTCTACCACCCCCTACTCTCTCTCACACTCTCTCCCATCTCCTACTCTCTCTCTTACACACACTCTCATCCCCCTCTCTCTCTCCCTCTTCCACTCCCTCTCCCATCGCCTACTCTCTCTCTCCCATCCCATACTCTCTCTCTATCTCTCTCTCCTCTCGCATCCCCTCTCTTTCACACACACACACACCCATACCCCCTCTCTCTCTCCTCTCTCCCATCCCCTACTCTATATCTCACTCGCTCTCCCTCTCCCACTCCCTTTCCCACTGCCTACTCTCTCTCACTCTCACTCTCTCCCTCTCTACTCTCTCTCTGCCACCTCCTACTCTCTCTCACATTTTCACACTCTCTCCCATCCCCTACTCTCTCTCTCTCTCTCTTACACACATTTCCATCCCCCCTCTCTCTCTCCCTCTCCCACTTCCTCTCCTACTGCCTACTCTCTCTCTCTCCCATCCCCTACTCTCTCTCTCCCCCTCTCCTATCCCCTACTCTCTCTCTCTCTCTTTCACACACATGCACTCCCATCCTCCTCCCCTCTCTCTCTCTCTCCCTGCCTCTCCCACTCTATCTCCCACTGCCTACTCTCTCTCCCCCATCCCCTACTCTCAATCTCTCTCTGCCACCCCTACTCTATCTCACTCTCTCTTATACATATTCCCATTCCTCCCCTCTCTCTCCCTCTCCTACTCCCTCTCGCACGACCTACTCTCTCTCTCTCCCATCTCCCTACTCTCTCTCTTTCACACACCCACACACTCCCATCCCCCCTCTCTCTCTCCTCTCCCATCCCCTACTCTCTAGATCTCCCACTCCCTCTCCCACCACCTATTGTCTCTCTCTCTCTCCCTCTCTACTCTCTCTCTCCCATCCCCTACTCTCTCTCCCCTCTTGCATCCCCTACTTTCTCTCTCTACCAACCCTACTCTCTCTCACACTCTCACACTCTCTCCCATGCCCTACTCTCTCTCACACACACACTCCCATCCTCCTCTCTCTCTCTCTCTTTCCCTCTCCCACTCCCTACTCTCTCTCTGCCATCCCCTACTCTCAATCTCTCTCTCCCATCCTATACTCTCTCTTTGCCACCCCTACTCTCTCTCACACTTCCTCTCTCTCCCATCCTGTACTCTCTCTATCACCCCTACTCTCTCTCACTTCCTCTCTCCCATCTCATACTCTCTCTCTCCCCTCTCCCATCACCTATTCTCTCTCTCTCTCTCTCTCTCTCTCTCTCTCTCTCTCTCACACACACACACACACACACACACACACACCCATCCTCCCCCCCTCTCTCTCTCTTGCTCTTACTCTGCCTCTCTTTTCCCTCTTTATGCACTATTTAGGTCTCAATAGTGCATGCACACTAAAGCGTGCACATGCTATTAAGACCCAAATTTAAAAAGCTATCAAAAGTGTGTGCACATTATAGGGTGTACATGCTATTCAAACTTTTGCATTCTACCAAGCCTAAGGCTTGGCTTTTCCATGGGGATTCAATCCAAAGGTTTGGAGTCTTTAAACTAGTCCGAGATGAGTTTTCTTGCAAACATACAAAAAATGATTGAATTTTCTTGTGTGCTCTCCTTCAAGATTCCTCGTGATTGAGCATCGATAAGATTAGGTTACATGACATTGTAGGTCTCTGTGTTAGCTATATAACCATATAATTTGTTTTTTATTTGAACTATTTCAAGCCTTTCATCTGGGTAAGTGCACCAAGTTGTGGTGCCAAAAGGGGGGTATAAGTGGACAACTTTCTCCTGAAATCAACAATTTATGAACTTCAACAAGAATTTGAAGATAGTTACACTCAAAATTTTAAGATATGACAAAAACAAAAGTCATAGGCCTTTGAATTTAGTTTCTAAACTACTAATTTTTTTTCAAAATAGTTTAGTTTTAGGTCCTCAAAAAAGGGGGCCACCGAAAGTGGTACTATTTATTCCAAAAAAAATAACATAGTACAAAGTGTGGCCCCCCTAAAATTTTAACTTTTAAAAAAAAAAAATCTTTAATCACTCTAGTCAAAAGTTACTTAACACTATGTAGTTTATCCCAAATTTTTCAGGTAATTTTATAATGTGTATTTTTTTTAATGAATTTTTTAACGAGACACATCCCAAAAACATGAAATATCTATGTGCTCCCCCTAAAAGTATTAAAAACTAATCTAAAATCAAAAAAAAAAAATTCAAAGTGTGTAGAATGGAATCTAGTTTCTAAAAAACTAAGTTGTTACAAAATTTGATGAACGAGGTAAAATCTACAATCCAATTAGTACATGGTAGTTTTTAACAAAAATGGACATACATTCAAAAGAAATTAGAGATGAAAGGCTTGAAATAGTTCAAATTAAAAATAAATTATATGGTTATATAGCTAACACAGAGACCTACAATGTCATGTAACCTGATTTTATCAATGCTCAACCACGAGGAAACTTGAAGAAGAGTACACAAGAAAAATCAATCATTTTTTGGATGTTTGCAGCAAAACACGTCTCAGACTAGTTTAAAAACTCTAAACCTTTGGGTTGGATCTCCAAGGCAAAACCAAACTTTAGGCTTGGTAGAATGCAAAGCTTTAAATAGCGTGTGCACCCTATATAGCCTGCACATGCTATTTAAAGCCTTTTAAATTTAATTCTAAATAGCGCGTACACGCTTTATAATTTTTTTTTTTTGAAAAACATGTACACACTATAGTGCGTACACACTATGGCGTATACATGCTATTTAAATTTAATTCTTAATAGTGCATACATGCTTTATAATTATTAATTTTGAAAAGCACATATGCACTATAATGCATACACACTATAGCGTGTGCACACTATAGCGCATACACGCTTTTCAAAATTAGAAATGAAAAAAAAGGTGTCATCTTTTTGGCACCAGAACTTGGTGCACTTACCCATCTATAATTTCTTTTGAATGTATGTCCAATTTTTTGTCAAAAACCAACATGTACTAATTGGGCTGTAGATTTTACCTCGTTCATCAAATTTTGCAACAACTTAGATTTTTTAGAAACTAGACTCGATTCTACACACTTTGAAAAAAAGAAGTTTTGATTTTAGATTATTTTTCAATCATTTCTAGGGGGAGCACACAAATATTTCACATTTTTGGGATGTGTCTAGTTAAAATTTTCATTAAAAAAATACACATTATAAAATTACCCAAAAAAATTGGATAAATTCCATAGTATTGAGTAACTTTTGACCAAAGCGATTAAAGAATTTCAAAAAAAAAGTTAAAATTTTAGGGGGGCCACACTTTGTACTATCTTATGTTTTTTTTGAATAAATAGTACCACTTTCTGTGGCCCCCATTTTTGAGGACATAAAACTAAACCATTTTGAAAAAAAAATTAGTGGTTTAGAAACTAGATTCAAAGGACTACTACTTTTGTTTTTGTCATATCTTAAAATTTTGAGCGTAACTATCTTCAAATTCTTGTTGAAGTTCAAAAATTGTTGATTTCAAGAAAAATGTGTCCACTTATACCCCGCTTTTAACACCACAACTTGGTGCACTTACCCAGTAGAAGTAGTGATATCCCTTATATGAGGGATGATAGAGTCTTTTATAGATATTTGTAAAAGAACCTTGTCTTTGTTTTCTCTTTTCTCCCAATCTTGAACAACATTTGGTGGTGTAGTAGGCTTAGGCTTAGAACCATTTACAATGGTCCACACATTATATATCTCCGTTAGTGTATGCATCTTAAACTTCCAATCAATATAATTGGAACCATCTAACTTATTTGACTCAGTTAGATAATAATCAAATAAACTTGTCATTTTTGAAGTAACAAAATAATAACAAAGAATGAAAATTTACCAATCCTTGAACTCAAGTTAGATTGTTGAATATATACTAGTTGCAAATTTGAGCAAATCAATTCAAACATGGTATCTTCAAAACTGCTCCACTTCTAGAAGGGTGGATTAGACCTCTTTCTTTATGAACTAATTTTACAACACTCTCAAAAAAGGCTACACTAATCAGGAGACAACACAACACAACATTACAACATTCCTAAGCTCTGATACCAAATTAGAAAATAGACCAACAAGGATACAAAGCTAAGAACAGAGTAAATGAAGAGCTCACTAATTTTTTCTATTCAAAAATAACATAAGTAATGCATATTTACACAAAACTACAACCAACTACTCTCATATAAAACCAAAATTAAACTCTACATCTATCTATGCCTAATTGAGAACAAACTAAGCCTTATTGACAACAAACTAGAATTGTTGATAATGGCCGCTACAATGGCTGATTATTGGGTAAAATTCAACCGTCTTGACTTCACAATGTTTTTCAAGGAGTACATGGAGATAATAAGAATCTCAAATCTAGGGTATGGAATACAAGTTCTTGCTATTGTAGGAAATGATTTTACCAGGGAATGTGGGAAGCTATCGAGAGGCCTTTTGTAGCTTTGATGGTTTGAGTTTCAGCACAAAAATATTCTATTGTGGCTCTTAATGGAGAATATTAGAGTTCTAGAGTTTTTCAATCCTTTGAATTTGGAAGCATTGTGGGATGATGCGAGTGTAAGAAATTTTCTCAAGTTTTTTTCAATTAGAGAGAATGATTACATTCTTTTTTTGAATGTTTTTGAGGTTTAACTGAATATAATTCAAAATTTGTTGTGTGTAGCCTCCTTTGCAATTGAGGGAATTGCTAATTCATAATGCCTGCAAGCTCCAAAGGCTTCCCAGGAAAATAGAGCATCTCAAGCATTTGAAAAGACTATCCTTGGATTGTACGATGAGTTCTTCTTCACAAAGACTAGTTAGCTCACCATAGAGCCAAATATTTTGGATAACATAGAAAACCTCAAGGTTTTTCATGTCAATGGGTGTAGAAAGCTAGAAACATTTCCCTACAAGATCACAGATCAGACTTCTCTAGTAAAGCTCAATTTACATGGCACTATAGGGTTAAGGGAATTACCATCTAGCATTGGTCGACTAAGAAAATTGGAAGATCTCCAATTTAGTTTTTTGCCATTGTTGACAGGACTACCAATTTCTTTTGAAAATTTGTCCACCTTAGTCACTCTTACAATTGATACATGTGAACAATTATATGAGATGTCGAGTTTGGGAGAATTAGTTATCTTGGTTACTCTTACAATTCATGCATGTCAACAGTTATATGAGATGCCTAGTTTGGTAGGATTAGCTTCCTTGTAGAATCTAGATGTCAAGGAATGTTATAAATTGAAGAAAATAGACGGTTTAGAGTATTTGATGTCATTGGAGGATTTGAGGTTATGGAAATTATGAAAGATAGCTAGCATACCCAGTTTGTGGAGCACAAACAGACTACGGAGGCTAAGTCTAAGAGTAGAGAACATATCAACTTTTGAGGCTTACATTCAAAGCATATAGATGAAGGTAATAAATATTCCCAAAAATATGAAATAGTTATTCTAAAAGTTTAATAATTGATTTTCTTAACTGAAGAGTTTTGTAACTGATTTGTAGAACTACTCATCATGGGAAATGAAATTATGTGGAAGGATCTTTTCTTGTGTTCACTCCATTCTAATCTCCTTCACTTTTCCTAGAGTCTTATCATCATGGAACTAGTTAAGGATGAATATTGCGATGGATATAGATATCCCTCTTTGAGGTGGAGTTTAACATGGTAGGATTTAAATTGCCCCATGTGGCTATCATATGTTATCTTGTATGTAATAGAAGTAATATTGGATGTTCAATAGGTATTATTGAAAGATAAAGTACTTGTGCGTGGTTGATCATAGGAAAATGGATAGTGATGCATGTGTTGACAGATGTTTCCTCCCTTAACAAGGACACAAGTCATTGTCTTCAAGTAAATTCCAGACATGATGCCTTATCTAAATTGTACGATGGATGGTTAATAGTTAGAGAGATGGGGAGCATTATTGAAGGTTTTAAGCAACTCTTCTGAACTCTTTGTAAGGTGACGATTAATGTTACTACTGTTTTCCATTAACACATATAAAAATGGTTTTCCAAACTCTTACTACTCCTTTCCAATCTCTTTATAAGGCGACAATTGGTATAGCAGAGGAGGTGGTTGTTACTCCCAAAGACATCGAAGAATTGAATGATCGGTGCCAAGCAACAGAGGAATGGTTCACCCTCTTCTCCAAATTTTTCTTGAAGGTGACACATGCAGCAATAACTGCCTCCAACTACTAGCTTACAAGAAGGAGGAGGAAGGCCTAGGTAAAGATGATTCAAAACTGCTATACAATTTCCTCATGGAGGACTGGGCTAAGGTTCTACTGGCTGGGAAAGGAAAGAAGAAAGATGCCAGTTAGTGGTCTTTCTAGTGCATGTTGTTTTTTGGTTATCTATTTGTAGTTTCTTTCTATCTAGTTTAGATGGTTATGACTTTTTTGGTGGAACTTGGGTTTGGGTTGTGGGTGGTATGATGCATTGACCACCTACATGCCTTTTGTTAATCTATTAAACTTTGTTAGTTTTAAGAACATGAACTCTAGTACCTTTATTTTACTATTTTTTTAATGTAAAGCATTAAGAGATCTATTTGGTTATATGTTGGTTTTTTTCTAGTAGTTAAACCACTATTGTTTTGGGCCATCCCCCTAGTTTTGGTTGCTTTTATATCAAAAACAAATATAAAAATTAGGGAGAATTGTATATTGTATAATGGATGTAGATAGTATTAGGTATGGTATAAATTTTATAATTAATTTTATAAATGTTCAATTTTAATTGAATGTGAAATAATATTTAGTTTATTTATGTGTGAAATTATTGTTTATATTATTGTTATCAATCTACAAGTTTCAATATTTAAATTTTATTCTATAAATTGAAAGGAGGAATGATATTATGTATGTGTATTTTTTTGTCTCATGTTAAAAAAATTGCCACGTCAAGTGTGTAGGGGTATGGTTCAATTGGTTCAATACATGGGTAAAACTACAAAGTTATGTCACCTTTCAAGCTGACTTATTAGAATGATTGAATTTGAGTATTTCTATCTAAAAATCAATTTTATCCAAACATATGATCTAGATAAATTCATTCTAGCTAAGTGATATATGGTCTCACACTTTTCCAATTGGAAATGTCTATTAAAGGCATGCTTTACACTAGTTCGTATCCAATTACTAAAGAAATACAATTATTTCAGAAAAGTGGCGTTTCAATAACTCTTACTATTTTTTATGATATTTTTTGAATAACATATAAACATCATTTTATAGAGCTTAGAGTCAAGAACATTCTCATATAGAGTTTATAGTGTTTTAATTAGATATAGTATATTGTAAACAAAAAATTTTACAAGCACATTTTTTAACACTCGAAAAGATGTCAATTTTGAGAAAAAAAATATTAAATCATATCAAAAAAAATTAAAAATTATATGACGTTGCAGAGGAGAGAGTCCTCTTTTAGCATTTATAATTTTTCTCCTAGTTAGAATAGATTTGTTTTAAAAAATGTGGTGGGAGATGAAAACTATCGATTTCAGGTGGGTTGAAATTTGAATCATTATAAAAGAGAAAATATAGGTCTAAAGATTATTTTTAATTTTGATTGTTCTAGCTATATATTTTATCTATAACATAATCTAAGATCAAAGGGAAATAAGTTTATTTCCATCTAGTTTTATGGTGGGAACTAGACCCCTAATTTTCAGTGTTTTTCAACAGCCAAAAAACTATCTATAAAATTAGGAAAATATACCAATTCTTATTCTTAAAAAAATTAAAAATTCTAATCCTAAACTTCATCCATTTCTACACATTTTATTAGTTTACTTGATTTTCAAATTCAAAATAATAATACCAATTTTATGTCATTGAAGGTGAACAATTATACTTTTGTTAGCCTTTTCTTTTACAAAAGGGTGACACAGATTTGTGCTTTCATCGATTGTATACTATATCAGTTCATGTCAATTTCGTAACTAGCTTCTCCTTAACTCTCTAATAAGAAAAAAAATTATTTATATCTAGAGAAAATGAACTTTCACTTTTTAATCTCATTGACCTAAAAATAGCAATAAATTTGACAAATAAAAATGACTACTGATAAAAGAGTTAAATAACTAGTCTCCTCGTTCACATTTTACATATCGGTTTACTAGAGATTTTTCAATGATAACATGACATAAAACCCCCTTCTTTTATCATTTCATGGATGTCCATGTACTACCAAAATTGTGAATCATGGGATTGAGGGATGTAACATTTATACTCATAGAAAATGTCATATTTACATTGAAGGACAATCATGATTTCAAATAATTTTGGATATGTATTTTTTTTTCTTCTGTAAAACCTAGTAATCAAGTTTTATGACAACATTCAGTTCTATTTTTATAATTTTGACTTTTTTTAATTCTTCTAAATATTATTTTCAAGATTTAATCTATTATTTGCAATCTTTTACTATGGTTGGCTTGAAAGATGCATATTCTTGTAACAATGTAGTTTGCAATTTGCAAATAAATGAACAAAATTTGGTTAGAGTTGAGGATTTTGTTGTACAAAAGTGTATGCATCACTAAGAGGTAAAGCAACATATCTACAACTTATGACACATGCTCTAGAAAATTGTCAAGCATTCTGTTATATACTCATGTTTTAATTTTTGTTATTTCCAAGTCTAGTTTTATGGATTTTCCACTTCTATTGAGCTTCTCCCTTTTTCAAGAAATTTTAACTTTTTTACTATTAGTTCTTTCTCATGTGTAAATTTGATGATGTGGTCCATAAGAAGATATTTCTGATTTTTTTTCCATTTTGAATCTTGTCTCTCAAAAAAACCCTACCAAAGCGGTGCAGGAGCAGAAAACTTCAAAAGACAATGAAGCACAATGAAAAATGTCAAGTTGAGCATTACATGATTAATAATGTAAAGATTAAAATTATGTAATCAGAAAGTATTAAAATGTAAATGAGAAATACATCCCAAGGTGATAAATTGATGAAGATAGTTAAAATTTAGTTATGTAGTTTTATAACTACCATGACTCGGTTTTAGTGTTTTTATTAATGAAGATTTTTTTTTATAGTTCTTCAAGAAGGAAAAAAAAAAGTAATGATAGAGATCTAGAATCAATCTCATAATTTTAATAGTTAAGTTATAAAGAGGAAATCAATCTCTCCATGATGAGAATCGATATGTACAAAAAATGTTTTGAATGATTAAAAAAATTTGTATTTTGTTTTCTATATTTGTTGACTATTAAAATTACTCTAGAAATTTCTATATTTCAGGTTTGGAGCTGATTTAAATGTTTCGATTGATTTCCCTTGGAGCAGTTTTTTAACTTGATAAGGAAAATTTGATTAGTAAGTGTTTAGTTTAGGTCTCTTTAATGTAGATTTAAATCTGAAAAATCTGATTTCTTTTGCCTTCTTGTTATGAAAAAGTTGGTATCCCAAGTCAAGGAGTTAGGAATCGGTTGCAAGATAGAGCTTTTATTATTTGTTTATATTGCATGATAATTGTTGTTTGGAGATTTATGGGGGCTAAAAAAATTGATCTTTGCATGATCATGAACACTAAGTACAATTTGTTTAAACATCATGCTCATTTCTTTATCAATGTTTTAGATTAATGTAAAAATAGGTTTTGAGGGGACCCAAAACCCCTTACAAAAAAAAAAAAAAGATAAGTGAATAGGATCACCAGGTTTTACAAGGACCTGAAACCTGAAGTTCACAACTAAACATAAAAAAGAAGGTTTTATAGGGACTTGAAACTAGGAAAAAGGACTAAACATAGTTTAAACCTAGGTTTTACAAGGACCTAGAACCTAGATTTAATACAAAAAAAGGTTGGAAACAAGAAAAAAATTAGAAGACAAGAACTAGGGACCCAACAAGGGACCAAACACTTGCAAACTAGACGAACAACTAAATTAGATATTTATAGACCTTTGATAATTCCTTGTTAGCCTCTGTAGTACTTTGAAGGATGTCTTCGATAGTAGAATCAAGAGCCTCAACAATAATTTTCTTCATGCGATGTTGTGTTCTTTTGCTCAAACCACCTAGAATCTTGGTGACAACAACATCAAGTGACATGGTCTCCTTGTTACTCTTTTTCCCTAAATTGGTAGCTGCGACACATAAATTAGAAGTTATCATCTCCATTTTTTGTCCAGTCTCTTTAACTAGTTGTCAAAGTTCCATTTCATACTCTTTTAATTTCTTAGGGATGTTTTCAACTTAATTTTCTAGTTGGGTTCTCTTAATTTTTTCTTGATCCATTTGTCTCTAGATTTTGCCCCTTTTTTTCTTTAGAACAATTATTTTGTTATAGAGCCAAGAGTCAACTTAGAGGGAGTGTCCACTTTCAGCTTGACTTTGTGAAGGAAAGACAATTTCACCAGATTATTTCCATCTCTAATCTCTTCATTAGACTTTTTCCTAGAATCATTAGTGATTTCCTTGGTTTCCTTGAGATGAAGCTGATTATTAGTATTTAAACCCTTTTGTTCCATTGCCTCCTTCTAATTCTCCTTATTTATGCACTAATCTTTAATGACTAGGACTTTTCCTTCATCATTCTTCTCTGTTTCAATATTCATAATGCTCTCAACATCAGTAATGTCCATTTTGGTAGGTGTAGGTTGTTCACTTTGGTTCCCATCATTCTACCCCAAGGCTTCTGAAATTATTTTTAACTCCAAGATCTTTGCTTTGCTACTTTCCCCCTCATTCTTAATTGCCGAAATATCCCTGCTTCTAGAATAACCATCCAAGTTAGAGATAAAATCCCTTGCTTCTATGTTATCCTCATCACCTGCACTTTTCTCAGATTTTGTAGCTTCCTCATTATTTTTCTTCTTTTTCTCCTTCTTAATCTCCTTCTTTGTGCCTTGCTATCACTAAAACCCTTCTTGATTTTAACCTTATTATTTTTTATTTTCTTAGTACTTATCTTTTGATGAGACTCACTACCAAGAAATCTTCTCTTATCTACTATAGGTGAAAGTTTTACTGCATTATTCCTACAGTAATTTTCAATTAATAAAACAAGATATTCATGGAGCACAAGTCTAGATTCCTTCATCCTATGGTCCTGAAGACTATGAAGTAGAGAGAAATTCAAATAAAAAGGGAAATATAACATATCTTTATATCAGAAACTACTACATTTGGACCCAAATTATGATGGTAGGTCATTGTAATTGCAATGACCGCCCATTGCCTAAGTGACAGTACCAAGAATTGGCTCCCGTCAAATGGGTGTTAGACTTTTGGAGTCACAAATTGTGATGATAAGCTCTATCATCACAATTATGATGGCTTTTTGCATTGCAATTTGGTAGAAGGAAAGGTCAAGAGTTCATCATCACATTGTCATAATTCCAATAGGTAGCTATCGTAATTATGACATTTGACATTTTTAGTCCTTTGTCACAATAGTGATGCCCTCACTATATGACCAACAGTCATCCATCAGAATGACACTACAAATGAGATGGATTGTGACAATAGTTCTATGGGTGCAATAACTATCTATTAGATTTATTTGTCGCACTTGTGGTGGGTATGAGACAACAATGTTGTTGGTGCGATGACCAAGGTGTTACAATTGTGACAGATTCCTAGAATATATATTTTTTAAATCAATATGCAACCATTCCAAAATATCCACTTCATTCAATTTCAAGCTTCATGGTTGCTAGAAGAGGAAGTGGAATTTGGCTTTATAATGCACAATTTTATTTTTGAACTATTAAAAGTCACTGCACCTAATTTTTGAATGATTATTTCTACACAGACACATGGCCTTCCAACTTTTCACTCCATTGTAAAATATACATTCATTGACATAGATACAAGAGTAGCTACAACTAAATCATCTGAAAAAATTGTTCAATCTAGTGTTTTGATGGATATCCATGTCCATCATCCATCCACATTGAACATTGGACCAACTTCTTGGACTGAAACATGAGGTGAGCACATAGTTGGAAAGTAAAAACTTGAAGTAGCCAAAATGAGATTTAATTTTGGTTGATGCTGATTGCCATGCTTCTACACCATCTAATCATGGTGCAATCGGTAGAACTTATATCTAGAATGTAGTGATCTCTTCAATTTTTGTGAACCAATGTTTGTGATCTCTTTCAATTGAATCCTAACATGTAATATCTCATATCATATGTAGATGAATAAAATGATGTTGTAGAGGAGAGCCCTTCAAACCTTGTTGCTCATGAGGAGGGAAAACCAAAAAAATTGGTAGAGAATTAGATGGTTCCACTATTCTTCCACTAAGAAACGAACTATTTATAGGAGGAAAAGGAATTAAGCAACCCATGAGAGGGAAACTTGATGGAGAGATTGTTGGAATATAATTCATGATGTCTGGATCATAATTTATCTATAGTTGGAATGTAGTTGGAACAATATTGTATGATATCAATGAGGTTGCATTCACTGTTGGAGGGGCAATTGGGAAAGTGTATGGGCATGGAGGGAGAGTCATGTATTGTACTATAGGAGGAATAAATTTTTGCACCCATGGATTCAAATTGGTAGTCATGGCTTTCTACAATTGTTGTGCCTCCAATATTCCTCAAAACATATCTTTGTAAGGGTAATGATAGAATGAGAAATCTAATTTTGAAAGTCATGGCAGAGACAAATGTTTTGAAGTGGCATTTTGGTAGTGGTACACCTATTTTAATGTCAAATCCTCAATAAACTAGTGTTTCACAAAAAATGTATGTTGAATCCATCC
The DNA here is from genome assembly GCA_028749045.1 of Cupressus sempervirens. Lineage (NCBI taxonomy): Eukaryota > Viridiplantae > Streptophyta > Pinopsida > Cupressales > Cupressaceae > Cupressus > Cupressus sempervirens. Next base: position 362,346,677 of record CM053793.1, on the reverse strand, counting down.
CTTCCTGCATGGAGAAATAAGCATGATATTGGGCTTCTTATCTATAGTAATATAAAAAGGAAATAGAAACGTAACATTATCTGTGGAACACTTTGAGTAGAAGCATTATCAATCAGACAACTTAGAAGAATGTCAAACACAATCTCCATGAGAGGGGCCAAAGAGGAAACTACATATGACCTGCACTAAACAATGTACATGTGTGATCAACATAGTAAAATGTATTTCTAACAAAGAAGACAAATTTTTTTTTTCATCATTGTATTTATAAAAATGACGTGTAGATCTGAACAACATACTAAAATGTATAGGACACTTGGTAGTTTTTTTTCATCATTCTCTTTATAAAAGACATGTTTTAATTGGCTTCTTAGCCATGGGTGTATCCTCAAGAGTTGAGTGAAATATTTTTCATGTGACATGTTCTTCAGATGTTTTCCTTGTGGTATCATTCAATGTTTGTTATATCTCATGTCTTGACAAATTGTGATATTGTGTTGCATTTACTTATCTACACATCTCCCAAGGGATTTAGCACACCTTTTTATTTCTTAACATTGCTTTTATAAGGTCCTTTTAATGTGGTGCAGCTTCATTCAAGTAGCACAAATTTTCTCCTTCTAAAACACGCTCCATTTTCTCTCTTGTAGGTGAAATGAACCTTATTACAAAGTTATTGAAAAAACTGAATTGTGACAATTCGTCGAATACTTATCACGTAACCTTCAGTTTATATTATCTTCAGTGATATGCACCAAGCAATATAGATGTAACAGAATAGATAAAATTACCAGCAATAATAAAAAAAGAATCTTATTGGAGTCAAACCCTTACAATATTCAGTAATAATTTAGAGCCTGGTTTGAATGTAAAAAGCTAGATCAATATCAAAAAACTTGGATTTGCTGATTCTGATAATCGTTGTGAAATGGTTGGAAGTCTGCTCTGACCCGATCCAAAGAGAATGCTAATGCCATCAATTTTCACAACTCATTAACGCTCCATTTTGGGTCGGGTTTGTCCTAGCGAAATGATAATTTGTTTCACTGTCTCCTCTATACCCGTCCTGCGAATGACTCCTGGCTATGATCTCCAACCTCGAATGGTGGTAGTTGCTGATGATCCGCAGTGTATTGAGATTTCTTCTTGACCGTCGGTTAGTATTGCTGTTTGTGCATTAATTGTCAATGAAGCCAGATCATGGGTGTGATTTGCCTCTTGAGAATCCGACCCGACTCTGCTTGGAAGATACACTTAGACCTGCGATGTGTTTATTATTCCCTACTCCATGCTTTTAGTCCCATACGGAATCACTGCTGTAATGTCAGATGGAAAATGGGTTTGTCAATCTTGTTCTTGCCCGCGCAATCCTGTTCTTGGAATCTGATATTCCGGATGAAGTATTGGCTCCGGCGATCAATCTCCAGAAGTTGGGCATTCAATCTAAAACTGCTGTTGTCAACTGCAATGCGGACTCTCTGTCCTGGTTACAGATCTGCCAATCCTCAAGGTTCAAGATATCACCCTATCAGTAAACCTGAATATGCAAATTATTCCAACATGAAATGGCTGAGTGCCATCTCCAATAAGCAACCCTTCGGAAGATATCCCACTTCCTCAGTTATGCCGATCTAAGAGAGTTTTCGTTCTCAGAGACCTCTAGGAATTTGCAGATCGGGGACTACAAATTGCTCCAAATGATAATTAAAAACCAATTCTTAAATCGCTTGCCTTCAAAAAGGAGCCCTATGTCCTCTATTTATCTCCTTGCCGAGAAGTTTCTGGAAATTATCCGGAATCATCTTGCACTACAAATATTAACTTTATAAAATTAAATAATTAACTTTATAAAGTTAGAATACAACCTTTATTAAATACTGGAATGAGTAGGCCCCGCTTACTTAATTGGAAGACAAAATCGACCCTCTTCCCATAATTATTTGCCTACGAGAGTCAATGATAGGCAAATCCTCTGTTATAACTACGTTGCTAAGAGAGGGACATGACAGTCCGCCCCTCCAGATATTGCTTGCCCTCAAGCAATCTCAGAGCTGGATGCTGTAAAATGGTCTCATTCTCCCAAGTAGCATCTTCGATTGGTAGATCCTTCCATTTAACCAAATATTCTTTGATTACTCTTCGGCGGAGCTATTTTTCTCTGTTTCCTAAAATGCATTCCGGTACCATGATCAATTTCCCTTCATCATCCAGAGGTGGCAAGACTACAGAAGGTATTACATTCTGTCCCAATGCCTTTTTGAGACGTGATACATGAAACACATTATATACTTTGTTGTCTGTTGGAAGCTCAAGTTCATAAGCCAATTCCCCTATTCGCCTACTGATCCTGAAAGGTCCATAATACCTGGGTTTAAGCTTCTCTGACCCACTCTTTTTGAGAGTAGATTGTCGAAATGGTTGAAGCATTAAGTAAACCATGTCGCCCACCTCAAAGCTTCTCTCCGTCCTCTTTTGATCTGCGTATTGCTTATACTGATTCTGTGCTCGAGCGATGTTATCATGTAGAGAGCTAATGATATCTTTACTTTCTTGCAGTAAATCCCCAGCACGTGGAACCCGAACATCACTCATCAATAAGTCAATGAAACTGGGTGTATCATAGCCGTACAATGCTCGGAAAGGTGTCATTTGGATAGACATGTGGAAAGTGGTGTTATAGCAATACTCACACAAATAAATCCATCTTACCCAAGCCTTCTGCTGATCAGCTACGTAATTCCTCAAGTAGCCTTCCACCCATTTGTTTACTATTTCCGTCTGACCATCGGTTTGCGGGTGATAACTAGTACTGGGTGTGAGCTCAGTGCCACATAATCGAAACACCTCTTGCCAGAAATGACTCAAGAATCTACTATCCCTGTCACTAACAATACTGTGGGGTATCCCATGTAACCTGAAAACCTCCTTGAAGAATACTTCAGCTACCTGTACTGCAGTATAAGTAGTGGTGATGGGAAAGAAATGAGCATATTTTGTTAGCCTATCCACCACCACATAAATGCAATCACGTCCTTGAGCCTTGGGCAACCCAGTAATGAAATCCATGGATATGCATTCCCACTTCTGACACGGAATGGGTAGTGGTTGTAGAAGCCCCGCTGGAAAGGTGTGCTCCTGTTTATTCTGTTGGCAAACGGAACACTCACGAACATACTGCAAAACATCCTTCTTAAGTCCTTTCCATGTAAACCGTTCTCGCACCTGTCTATATGTTTTAAAGTATCCGGGGTGACCAGCTATAGGTGAATCATGAAGAGCTCGCATAATGAACTGTTTCACCTTCGATCCTGGGACTAAAAATATCCTGCTCTTGTAAATAATCAATTCATCCACAAGTGTATACCTGGTATCAACAAGGGTCCCATCAACTATCCTAGATGCCCATGAATCTCTGGCATATTCTGCAATAATCAGATGCTTCCAATCCTCAGAGATTTCAATCATTGAACTAAGATGTGGTCTGCGTGACAAGGCATCTGCTACCACATTCTGTGTGCCCTTAACATAAGATATATCGAAGTCATATGCCTGTAACTTACTGACCCATTTCTGCTGCCTATCATTGAGATCCCTTTGCCCGAGGAAATGTCTTAAACTGTTGTGGTCAGGTTTTATGCAGAATTTGCCACCTACTAAGTACTGCCTGAACTTAGCTAGTGCATGCATGATAGCTAACATCTCCTTGTCATAAATGCTGAATGATTTCTTTGGCCCACGGAGTTTCCTGCTCTCATATGCAATTAGGTGTTTATCCTGCATCAAAACAGCCCCAATACCATCTCCTGAGGCATCACACTGGAGTTCAAATGGTTTCGAGAAATCAGGCAATGCTAGTACCGGACATGAAGTCATAATCTCTTTGAATCTGTCAAAACAAGCCTGTGCCTTTGCTGTCCAAACGAAAGCTCCCCTTTTAAGCAAGTCTGTTATAGGGGCCGCGTGTCGTGAATACCCACAAACAAATCTACGATAGAAGCCACATAACCCAAGGAATCCTCTTAACTGAGTTAGGTTCTCAGGAGTAGGCCACTCCACAATAGCACGAATCTTATCAGGATCCATCCGTACTCCTTCTCGACTGATAATATGACCTAAGTATAACAACTCAATCATTCCCAAATCGCATTTGGACTCTTTGGCATACAAGGACTCTTCTTGCAAGGTCTTCAGTACTGTTTCTAGATGCGTCATGTGCTCTTGCCATGTTCGACTGTATACCAAGATATCATCAAAGAATACCAACATGAATTTTCTCAGCTGATGATGGAAGACCTTATTCATGGTGGACTGGAAAGTGGCTGGTGCATTGGTCAATCCAAATGGCATTACTACAAACTCGAAATGCCCACAATGGCACCTGAATACCGTCTTCTCAATGTCCTGTTCTCTGACTCTAATCTGGTGGTAACCTGATCTCAAATCAATCTTACTAAAGTAGCATGCCCCATGCAGTTCATCTATTAGCTCATCAATCCATGGAATAGGATATCTATTCTTAATGGTTTTCTTATTCAGCATCCTGTAATCTATACACATCCGTAATGAACCATCTTTCTTCTTAACCAAAACTACTGAAGAAGCAAAAGGAGACTTACTAGGTCTGATGTGTCCCATCGCGAGGAGCTCCTTGATGGTTTTTTCTATCTCATCTTTAAGCCTTTTGGGATGCCTGTATGGAGTGATCATGATTGGCTTAGCGCCTTCTTCTAATTCGATGATGTGCTCGATCCCTCTATCAGGTGGTGTACCAGGTGGAATATCGCTGAATACCTTACTATACTTTTTCCTCAATATCTGTATGTCGGGATGATATTCTGTCTTTGGTTGTTCCTCCTGTGTAGGCATGAGAGTACACATGGCTGCCCATTCAAGATCCTCATGTCTCACCAATCTTTCCAATCGTCTAAGAGAGATTGTTCGGATATCACTATTTCGAATAGCTCTCAATACATGCTGCCTCCCATCTACTTCGAACTTAATCTCCATGTCCCTGAGTCGAAAGGTAACTTCACCCAATAAACGTAACCATGTCATGCCTAAAACGATATCTAAATCACCCATATTGACCACGTGGTAATCCGCTTTGAGCTCATAATTATTCAGGCGTAAAGGCATGTCTCTAACTATCTTGTTACACTTAAGAGTGTATCCGTCAGCAACCTGTACACGAAGACCTTCAAATTCTTCTGTCTTAATACCACGACGCTCAACCAATCTTGCATCAATGAAGTTATGTGTAGCTCCGATATCAACCAATGTAATCACCTTCTGCCCTGCTAGGACACCACGTAACCTGAAAGATCCTTCTTGTTGAATACTAGACAAACGCCCTTGCTGTAGATGCAATTTAGGTTCTTCTTTCTGTTCTGACTTTCCTGTCTCTTCCTCAAATTTTGAACCAGTGTGTTCATCCTCTTTTGCCGCACTGTCAGAATCTGATCCTTCGTAATATGCCCACATAACTCTATTGGCTTTTCCTTTAGGTCGCAAGGGACAATCATGATCCCTGTCATATGGACCTTTGCAATAGAAGCATAATTTCTTCCTTCGCAAGTCATTTAATGCTTATGTATCTAGGGGTGTGGTAGATTTCCCTTTGGTTTCAATGCTCTTCCCTTTATTTTTATCAAACTTCCTGTTGTCTTTGAAAGAGGTAGTACTCCTGGGAGTGAACCGGCTAGAAGGGGTGGTAAGTTCCATACTTCGTGCTTTCCTCATGGCTTCTTGCAGTGTTGGTGGGTCAAATGCCTTAATCCATCCCTTGAGGGGTTCAGACAATCCTTCTGTAAATAAGATAACTAACCTCCTTTCCGATACATCTAGTACCATGACTGACAACCTTTGAAATTCACTAATATAAACCTCTAAATTTCCAAATTTTTTTAACTGAGCAAGGTCGCAAAAATAAATTTCTGGATCCTTCTTATCAAAACGTTCAACCAATCTATCCACAAAGTCCTGGTATGATGTTACCTGATTGTGCTGTAAAGTAACCATTCCATGTGACCACCAATCATGAGCTGCGCCTTCCAGATGTAAGGTGGCATACCTGATGGCATCTATTTCCGACATAGGCCTTAATGCTAGAAAGGTGTCCAACTTATGAATCCAAGCTTGTGCTGTCATCTGACCACTCCCATCGAAAAAAGGCAAAGTAAGTTTACTGACAACTCGTTGTAACTCACTTTCATGACCTCCTCTAGGTCTCCTATTCTGGTGGCTATTCCTCATATGTTCTCTTCTTTGGTTTAGATATTGATCAAAGTTCAATAATTTATGCACATGCAGGGGTAATGCTTGCCATTCTGTCGTAGCAGCCCTAAGATCATCCTGGAAATCTTCTGGTGCATCGTCTTCTCCCATCTCCTGAGCCTCTTCCCTTAGAAAGGTGGGACGAGTAGGCCTATTTGCTGTCCATGATCTGCGCCTAGGAGCACCTTGTGATCCTGCCACACTCCTATCATCGTGATCAGATGTGCCTCTTCCTTGATCCTGAATCCTGGGCTGAATAACTCTTTCCATTATGGTAGTCAAAGCCTGTAGTGTCTGAGTTATTTCTTGTTGTCCGGTAGTCATGGTTCTATAAAATTCTCTGGTTTCATCATCGTCGACTCTGGGGAATCTTGGCGGACTCTGTCTTTCACCCATATCTCCGTCCTTGAATAGGGTTTTTCTTGCGAATATAATACTGAGAATTAAAGTATCTTTACCCAATCAGGATGGCAGGATAACCTGGCTCTGATACCACTGAAATGAACCTTATTACAAAGTTATTGAAAATACTGAATTGTGACAATTCGTCGAATACTTATCACGTAACCTTCAGTTTATATTATCTTCAGTGATATGCACCAAGCAGTATAGATGTAACAGAATAGATAAAATTACCAGCAATAATAAAAAAAGAATCTTATTGGAGTCAAACCCTTACAATATTCAATAATAATTTAGAGCCTGGTTTGAATGTAAAAAGCTAGATCAATATCAAAAAACTTGGATTTGCTGATTCTGATAATCGTTGTGAAATGGTTGAAAGTCTGCTCTGACCCGATCCAAAGAGAATGCTGATGCCATCAATTTTCACAACTCATTAACGCTCCATTTTGGGTCAGGTTTGTCCTAGCGGAATGATAATTTGTTTCGCTGTCTCCTCTATACCCATCCTGCGAATGACTCCTGGCTATGATCTCCAACCTCGAATGGTGGTAGTTGCTGATGATCCGCAGTGTATTGAGATTTCTTCTTGACCACCGGTTAATATTTCTGTTTGTGCATTAATTGTCAATGAAGCCAGATCATGGGTGTGATTTGCCTCTTGAGAATCCGACCCGACTCTGCTTGGAAGATACGCTTAGACCTGCGATGTGTTTATTATTCCCTACTCCATGCTTTTAGTCCCATACAGAATCGCTGCTGTAATGTCGGATGGAAAATGGGTTTGTCAATCTTGTTCTTACCCGCGCAATCCTGTTCTTGGAATCCGATATTCTGGATGAAGTATTGGCTCCGACGATCAATCTCCAGAAGTTGGGCGTTCAATCTAAAACTGTTGTTGTCAACTGCAATGCAGACTCTCTCTCCTGGTTACAGATCTGCCAATCCTCAAGGTTCAAGATATCACCCTATCAGTAAACCTGAATATGCAAATTATTCCAACATGAAATGGCTGAGTGCCATCTCCAATAAGCAACCCTTCGGAAGATATCCCACTTCCTCAGTTATGCCGATCTAAGAGAGTTTTTGTTCTCAGAGACCTCTAGGAATTTGCAGACCGGGGACTACAAATTGCTCCAAATGATAATTAAAAACCAATTCTTAAATCGCTTGCCTTCAAAAAGGAGCCCTATGTCCTCTATTTATCTCCTTGCCGAGAAGTTTCTGGAAATTATTCGGAATCATCTTGCACTACAAATATTAACTTTATAAAATTAAATAATTAACTTTATAAAGTTAGAATACAACCTTTATTAAATACTGGAATGAGTAGGCCCCGCTTACTTAATTGGAAGACAAAATCGACCCTCTTCCCATAATTATTTGCCTACGAGAGTCAATGATAGGCAAATCCTCTGTTATAACTACGTTGCTAAGAGAGGGACATGACAGTAGGTCTACCTAATATTGCAAACATCCTCAATTGCACAAGGTCTACTTTAACTATTTTCTTCAAAATATATCAGAGGTAGTAAATAAACTAATATATTGAAAGTATGATCTTAAAATCATGCTTAATAACTCACAACATTATGTAGAAGATCGTGTGATTCAAGAACCCATTGTGATGGTTCCAGTTGTTTTTGTTAGAGTTTGAGTTCCTCTTGTTGTTGTTGATGGTGTCACTAGAGCTCCTTTCCTTGTTCCTTGTGATGTTTTTTCCACTCTACCTTTTAGTGTTTCAATGGGGGATGTGTGTCTTCCTTGCTCGTCTCTTGCTTGGAGGTTCCACTTTCTCATATGGTTTTGGTTGCAACTTCTGTTGGTCTGGCTGTCCCTATGGTTGTTAAGATTTGAACTCTACAAGCATGTATATTCCATCTCTAAATTAGTATGTTGTGACAATGCTCATTGAAAAAAACATAGATCAAACTAATATTTAATAGAGGTTAATTTAAATCAGACCACAAAGAATAATTAGAATGTAGTACTCTTATATTAGTACTTAGCCAATGGAGAAAGTGGTATCCCAAGGATCAAAAATGTCTAAATTATCATATGGGAAGGGCACAAGTACAATGTTTTACATCTCTTCTTTAAGCTTATACATATATATTGTATTGAAGTTAAATATTTGCTAAAAATAAATCATCTATTATAAGATATTAAAAAGAAATATTAATTATATAACACATAACTAAAGCTTCTTTACATCTCATACTGTAGTTATTAATTTAAATAAAAAAATATCCATGGAAGACACTATGATACCAAACATTTATAGTTTATTTAGTAAAATGATTTTACTTCCATGCTTACCATAATCTATATAACAATTTAGTCAAAATCCTTTAAAAAGCCTACAAAAATAAATGAATTTAATCTATATAGAGAAGACATAAAGACAAGCACCTATGTACAAAGTATTTATCAAATACAAGCCTTCCAATGGCCATGATCTTTTGTGCCCCTATATACAAGAATGGATGTCAACATAATAGTTGTTTTTATATATATTTAAATATGTTCATATATAAAGGAATGGATTTTGATATGATAGTTGTTTATACATACATACATACATACATACATACATACATACATACATACATACATACATACATACATACATACATACATACATACATACATACATACATACATACATATATATATATATATATATATATATATATATATATATATATATATATATATATATATATATAGAGAGAGAGAGAGAGAGAGAGAGAGAGAGAGAGAGAGAGAGAGAGAGAGAGAGAGATGAATTTTAACATGATAGTTGTTTATATGTATAATTATGTTTCCTGACAAAACCCTGACAAGGAAATTTCATTACATTGAGTTTGATGTTCAAAATAAGTAGCAATAATTTGAGCATAACAATCGCAGAAGTTGATTTAGCAATGCCATCAACCAAATTCAGAATTTGAAAGGTTGAATGGTAGTTGTTCTAGATTGTATAGATATAAATTATGGGTAGTGATTGAGTAATGTTATTTCTCAATTAGATTGTGTAACAATTTAGTTTGCATGAATATATCAGATTGCATTTAGTAATTAAGCATTGTGATAAGAATATTAATGATTTTTTCATGAATTGAAGTGTAACAACAATCTTTATATACCCAAGAAGAAGAATTTTTGTAATGGACCCAATGGATATATCTGTGTAGTTGTCCCCATTTAGAGTGTAGGAAGAATCACGTTCAAGAAATGATGATTATGTTGTGCAAAAGAAAGAATCTTATAAGGGTGGATGGAGAATTGTGCCCTTTATTGTGGGTAAGAAACTAGATTCTAACTTTTCCTAATTTGTTGTTCTTTTGATTATATTTAGATTGAAAAGATGTAAATTGAATTTCAAAACCCAAATTAGATCTATATTTTTTTCTCAACACATAACCTAGGCATTTATAATTGAAGAGTGGTCATTGTGGTGTTGTTATTTGGTAGGAAATGAGAGTTGTGAAAAACTTGCAACGACCTACAAATTGACCCAAAAAAAAGCATGAAATGTCATAAAATATTAAAATGAAAAGCTGAACTTGGCATTTGGAAACAATAACTAAAATTAAAATGTTACCTTCTTCCTCAATTAAGCATTGCACGTCATATATAACACATAGTGTGAGTTCATTCTGGAGGGACTAGTGTTTCCCACTATCGAAAAAATGAAACATAGGTTCAAGTACACAACATATTGTGGTGGCTTCCTTTATTAATTTGGCCATTTTTTGAAGACAAACCTTTGACCAGACTTTAGGATCCTTTGGTTCCTCCATGTAATACTATTCAACATATCACCACACTCAAAAGAAATAATGAGAATAGTTCATGAATCAATGTATACTTTAGAATGATCTAATAGCATTTGTTTCCACAATTCAAATTCTTCTTCGTGTCTCCTAATTTACAACAAAAGTTATCAAATGCAATCAAACATGATTGCAAATAAATACAAACAATAGAATACCTTAGAGAGGAATAATTTGAGGCAATCTCAAAGAAATCGATTCTTTCAAATACTTCATACACTACAACTAAGTTTCATAAATAAATACATGAGTTTGACTATGGCTTTGTTTTGCAATGCCTAAAACCAAGAGATTCAAACAATTAGTTGTCATGCAATCATACGTTAATATTGAGCTTCACTTTGTTTTGAGATAGCATTCATGAATGATCACATGATAACACTCAATAACACATTAGTTTCATTAGAACATTCACATTAACATTGAAACATAAGATTCATTAGAACATGAACATGAACATTCAATAGAGCATAATTAAAACATCTATACATAAACATCAGTCCTTATCATGAAATAAGTTACATAAGTTCATAAGAATCATTTCTTTTATTTTTTTATTTTTTTTGTCATTCCCTAAATTGTTACAAAGGCATATCCATGTCATCATCAATATTTCTTCTCACCCATGGATGTGTACTTTGCAAAGTTTGGTCCTCTGCAATAACAAATAAAAGGGTTAAATTTTAAAAACTTGAGAATTTAAATATTTTAAAGAACATTGTAGCTTTCTTTACCTTGTCCAACCACATCATCTTTCCTTCTTGCTTGGACCTCAAAATGCTCATCAAGAACAATATATGCATCCCCTACAACTGCAATACAAGATTTTTTCTTAATTGTAACACATATTATAGTTAAATTTGTATTACTATACAAAATTCAATTTAAAATGTTTACTTGTATTAACAATTCTGAAATAAAAAATCAAATAGAAAATGTTTACTTGTATATACATTGATATTATTCTTCATCCATCTCATCATCAGGATCATCGTCATCATTGACATTGTCACCACCACTATCTTGGTCATCATCATCATCATCATCATCGTTGTTTTCATCATCATCATCATCATCCTCATCATCATCATAATGATTAGTAGAAGCATCATCATTGTGATCAATAGTAGCATTAGGAGCATCATCGACTAACTCTCAATCATGATCCACTTCTTCCTCTTCCTTGGTATCTTTTTTCTTCTATTGCATTATACTTTATTGGCCTTCCCATTGGATCATGTCTAACAAAAAATGACCAACTCAGTTTATGTGGAACCTCTAAGTAAAATACTTGCTCACATTGGCTTGGAAGAACATAGGGCTCATCTCCATCTGGCTCAAACAAACTTGTATTAATCATCAAAAATCTATTCTCATGTTCAATAAAAGTTATATCAAGATCATTTTGGTTGAGTCATAGTATGTACTATTTGATGATGAAGCAAACTAATTTGAAGGAATTAAATTCATAGTCAAGTATATCAACCAAAATGCCATAGTATCGATTTTGAGATTCTCAAGGATGTAAGTCATTTCTAGATGAAATATTGGTCACCTAAAAGACTGCACTTATCCCAGAATCACAAGTTCTCTTCGTGTCATCTAAATCTTTGATGTGAAATTTATAAATATTGCAAAACATATTCTTGTGGTGTTTCACCTACAATAATTTCAAGTGTGTATAAATTATTTCATCACAAGTTTAAAAACATACGGTTGACTAACAAACTTATAAGTACCTAGAGATCTCTTAAACCATATGCTAAATCTATTTCCTTTTGCATAACATTGGGATCTCCATTAAAATGAGCTTATTTAACCAATGAAGACATAGATTCCCATTTAATCCATGATAAATATGTTGACATCATTTAATCCATACCATCATCCAATCTTTGATTGTTTGCAATAAACAAATGTATTGCATCCCACTCTTTAGTAGTTGTACAAAAGTAAATAGATGACTTAGAATAAATTTATTTTGAAGATTAATAATTAATTAACTATAATAACATCTCATAATTTATTAGCTTTTACTTTCCTAAATCTACCTTTCCCCACCAAGTACTCCTCTTCAAATGTTTTAATGGAGTCGAGATCTCAAATGCAATCTATATGGGTCTTTGTTGCAAGATTATGAAGATATTGAGTAACATACACCATCATCTGGTATGCCATATATCCCTCAATCATAGAACCCTTGGGACATACTCTTCGTCAAACCAAACCCTTCAAAAATTTCAACTGTCTCTCAACCATCCACATTGACCTAGGCTGTATAGGTCCACACAATTCAATCTCCTCAACTTGGTGTATGAGGTAGTGTTCTTGTGCATTGAAATTTTTTGAAGGTAAACACTTTTGCATTTCACACATTAGTAGAGAAATTATTTTATTCGATTATTTTATATCTTCTTTATGGGTTTCTTTAGATGACAACCACCTACAAGGGATTCAAGAAACAAAAACATATAAATAGGAGACTTTACAATATATTACTTGTTTGATATATTGAACAATTGTCACTTCTTACCTCGTTTATTTTCCAAGATCATATATCACTTGTTTGATATTATTGTTGAAGTTGTTTGGGAGTGATAGGGGTAGCACATACTACAACAATTGTCAACTGATCATTTCATTCTTTTCTAACATAATACAATGAAAATTGAATACAGCTTCACAAATATATTGTAAATACAAAAGACTGTAACTTACCTTGATGAAGATATGCCAATCATGCATTTTTAGCCCTAGGCCAAATTCACTTTTCTTTGATATGAGATTCTTATATTCATAGAATATCCTATAGGAAATCAAATTTTTTGTATGACTTATTTTATGGCATTACATTGTTGCTCCATTAATAGCCAAGGAAGGGCACTTGCATTAATCCAGTCTCCATTGCTATTTGATTCAATGATATTTTTCATTGCATGATTGAATCACAAATGTCACTACAAATTTTGGAAATTTTTTCTTTGTCACATCTTCCATCCAATATGCATGGTATCAAACAAATGCACAATTTGTAGCTACTTGTAGTAGGGAAGCCTACTAAATTCATAGGATAAAATTTTAGTCCCTTTCAAAGGTTGTCAAAACTGATGCCTTGACAACCTACAATTCTATTATATTCCAACTTCCATAGGTGAGGTTTCATTCTTCATGGCTTTGATGTAGTCTCTTCTTTCCCATTGAAAACATGTTTTTTGGCACTTTGATAGTTATGTTTTTTGTGGAGGAAGTGCCTATTCTCATCAAAAACCTACTTTCTTAAACTTTTGGAATGACAAGATTTCATCTTTGGACCACACATTGGACATACAAATTTTCCCTTTGTTTAAAGGCCTACAAGATATCGATATAATTAGATTAAATATGTTCATTTTTGGAATTAGTATTATTGCGTACAACTAGATTTTAGCATAACATACCATAGAAATGTGTCAACCTTGGGGCATCGTAAATTTTCCACATAGGCATTGCATGGAATTGAATTTTTTTTATCCAATTAGTCTAGAGATATCATACATAGTGAAACCATTCCATAACACCAGCAACTTGTTGATAAGAGGCGCAATATATACATTCATATCTTTCACTTCATACTTACCTAGTTGAATGAACAACCTCATTTAATTATTGTGGTCATTTCACTCCAAGACTTATAATTACATGTAGGTAACAATAAAATAATAAAATACCTAGAAAAATCATTGCCAACATAATGTGCTCCCTCTTTATGACATCCATGGAGGAAGGTTATCATTGATAACAAAAATAGGCTAGACCAAGTAAACAAATCTCATCTCTCCATATGGATTGACATCGTCAATTGCTAGAGAAAGCCTGAGATTTTGAAGTTCTTCTTTAAAGTGTGTCCTTAAATGTTGAACCATCCATAGGAATTTGAATAATGTCATCTTGACTTCTATTAAATGCATGGTAATCTATGAATTGTGCCAAGCTACTACACTTGAATAATCATTTAAGCCACAAAATAATGAGGATGTAACAAAGAACCTTATGAGACACCTTTTTTATCACTTGATCATCTCGATATTTTCTTGTATGGCATTCAAGGAATTCTGTTGCATTTTCGTGTTCTTTATGATAAATTACATGATCTTGAGGACAAGTATCTATTGATCAATACTCCATTCCAATATGTTTAATAGTGGCACATAATTCTCAATATGAGTTAGGGAGAACATTTGATGGTGGTAACAAATAGTCACCTATCAATCTACAGAAAAAATATTAGTTGTTAGTATAAACAATCTTAATGGTACATATTTCACCTTTTATAGACTATAATGATGTATATCACAAGGTTTAGCATACATGACATTGTTATGTTGGATAAACCATTCATAACCTTCAAATTCACCAACAACAATACAAAAAAGAGATGAGTTTATTGGGATCCTTCGTAAAGGGTCATGTTTGCCTTCTCAAGTAGAGGTATATCATGGATGGCCTCAATATCATCCTCATCATCAGCAATAGCACCACCACCAGTACCAAATGTGTCATGGATCAATGCATTTGTACCATCATCTTCAAATGTATTTTCTGGCACATGATCATCATCTTCCATGGGATCATAATCTTCTCCTTCAATACTCACACCTCCATGTTCCTCCAAGATGTGTTGGTCTATATCATGTACTACTTTAGGGAGATCTACCTATATAAAAATGATAATAATCAAACCTCCATTTTGTGGTTCATATGTATATTAATTATGAAAACAATATAACAAAAATCTTACCAATTGATGATAATCAAACCACCCTTCAGTGTGTCCATTCTCCCTACAATATCTCTTCATTGTTTTGATTTTGATTCTTTTTGTCTTTATACCGTTACAATGCTTCCAAGGACAATAACATTTGTCATCACTTGCTCTTTGAAAGTTAGACAACAATCTAACGATTGTCTCCCTATTTTGATTAAACTCCCTTGTATTATCTAACATAATCCTTCTTTATTGGAATAACTTATTCGTGTACCCTTATTGAGTTGGTTGTACTTAATGTTTATATTTACACATGGTTTTGAAAGAAATATTTGGTGTAGTTAATGTGTATATCTACAAAAATATTGGATATGTTGTACTTAATGTTTATATCTACACATACGATTTTGAAAGAAACATTTGGTGTAATTAATGTGTATATCTACAAAAATATTGGACATCTTCTACTTAATCTTTATATCTGTACTTATGATTTTGAAAGAAAAATTTGGCATAATTAATGTGTATATCTAAAAAAATATTGGACATGTTTTACTTAATGTTTATATCTGCACATGATTTTGAAAGAAGCATTTTGTGTAATTAATGTGTATATCAACAAAAATATTGGACATGTTGTACTTAATATTAAATATGCACATATGATTTTGAAAGAAACATTTGGTTTAATTAATGTGTATATCTACAAAAATATTGGACATGTACTTAATGTTTATATTAACACATATGGTTTTGAAAGAAACATTTGGTGTAATTAATGTGTATATCTGCAAAAATATTGGACATGTTGTACTTAATGTTTATATCTGCACATATGGTTTTGAAAGAAAAATTTGGTGTAATTAATGTGTATATTTACAAAAATATTGGATATGTTGTACTTAATATTAATATCTGCACATATGATTTTGAAAGAAAAATTTGGTGTAATTAATGTGTAGATCTGCACATATGGTTTTGAAAGAAACATTAGGTGTAATTAATGTGTATATTTGCAAAAATATTGGACATGTTGTACTTAATGTTTATATATGCACATATGCTTTTGAAAGAAAAAATTGGTGTATTTATGCCTCTTCATTTTGATTCTATTCAAGGGAATCCCGTCAATGGTAATAGAAAATAAGAATGCATTTTCTAAGAGTTTACAATTGTTCAACAAAATTAATGTTTTACAAGAAAATGCACCTGAAGAACTGTTAGCTCATAAGCAAGAACATGGTGTTGATATTAGATATACCTTGCCGACTCCTAATGGGTTGGGCTATTATTATTTGTCTCCATCACATTCACTTTGATAACCATGTTAGGGAGGTGATCTCATCTAATTCATCCTCATGATTTGAAGTCCTCAATCACAATCTTGGGTGCTCAAATTAATGTCCAAGACATTTGTGCCTTAGGGCCCTATTTGATCATCATTTGAAAGGGCCTCAATATCAACCACAAAATGTCTCTCAATATGTTTAGAGTTTAAGAGGTAATGTCATTGGCAGAGGCTTCTACAAGGGAATGAGCCTTGTGATTATGGAATTTACACAGAAGTAGAACTTGCTTCTTCAACTCCTTT
Source organism: Cupressus sempervirens (assembly GCA_028749045.1). Taxonomy (NCBI): domain Eukaryota; kingdom Viridiplantae; phylum Streptophyta; class Pinopsida; order Cupressales; family Cupressaceae; genus Cupressus; species Cupressus sempervirens. Next base: position 362,329,828 of record CM053793.1, on the reverse strand, counting down.
CACTCAACTCTTCATTGAAGCTTGGTTAGAGATAGAACACACAAAATGATGATATAAATTATATGGAGAAGAAAGATAGGATGAGAATTTGGATTCTAACTTCATGAATTCCTTGTCTATGGTCGAAACACAGAAGGCCTCACAATCAAGAATGTTGATAAACTTCTTTTAATTATTCATTGGTGTGGCTACCAATTACCTAGTCTTATATGGATCTCGTTTCCATTTTTTCGTGTGATATTTATATTGCTTCTATGTGTAACTCTAAGTAGGGATTGTTTTATGTTTGAGTTTGAGCTTTCAGTTTCAATATACACTGCCCTTGCGTCATTTTCTAAATTTCCTAAATACACATTCTAAAAAATTATCGTGCATAAATTTTTTATGATGTATTTTTTGTCTCCCACCATATAGACCATTGCAATGAACATTGATGCAATTTCAAAGGGAACTCTTTATTTGTCAAGATTAAAAATGATTTCCTTTTCTAGTCCAAACTAACTTTTAAATAAAGTAAAATAATTTCCTATAAATATTGATGCTTATCTAGGAATCTTAATACACACAATAACTTCATATCTAGTGTAGGGCATAAAGATAAATAATCTCTATGAGACAGGTATATTGAAGGACAAGAAGCATTCCCTTTCTAGTGTATACTAAGGATTTTCACCGTTACGATATACCAAAAAAAGGGGAAAGTTTCCAATCTAGGATGTAAAAATACCCATGTACTATCCAAATTGATCTATTATGAATATTGATCTTTTTATCATTCGGTCAATATGGTCCATGGTGAAGAAAGGACAAACCTTAAAGAATAGATTCTATATGATTAAAACAATAATAGAAAACTATCATCTAACTCTAAAATAAAATTAGACATCAAAGAGACTAAACTTAAAATCTATACCAGAAGATAAAAAAGAAACATAGAAAAACTGACTCTCAATGAGAGAGAATACATTGAGATATAATGAGAAATATCCAAGGGCAACCATTTTTGGGGAGATAGTTATGTTTGGGAGTACTAGTCTCAAATGTACTACATCACTAAAAATAATTACCCCTAACTATAATGCACAAGATTATGTTGTTTCTTCTAAATGAAGGAAAGATAATGCTTATCTTAGAAACCAAAGCCATGTGGTTTCAACCATATATATTGAATATAATGTAAATAGAAAATTAATCATATTACTATCCAAATCCTTTATCTTAGAAAATAATATTGTATATAGAAAAATCTGCAGATGTAAGGAGAGGCATCCGATGAAAATCAAGAGTTAATATAGGAACAAATCATGAAGATAAGATTCCGAATCTAATATGAATTTTCTCTGTCAATAATAGTATTAATACTTTGAATTGAGAGTTTCAAATTAGAAATAATTATTTTCCAACCTGAATTAGAATTGAATCTACCAAAAATTACATTATGTTTTAAAAAGCTAGATTGTTTGTTTTATGCCCTTTATTGTTCATTTTATTGTACCTAATTTGATGATAGTTCTATAGGAATTTGTAATCAACCTAGCTAATCAGCAACTAGACTAATTTAGCTAGATTATCACTTGTTTCTTTCTAAAAATATCTACTATGGTATGTTTTTGTAAAATTTCTTGTGAACTCTGCCCATTTTTTGTGGTCTACGTTATTTTTGTGCAAGATCTTGAGGTGCATCACTTAGCATAGGTTGAGTGAGTTTTATTGTTTTATTATTTGGATTCTAGAATATGTATGCACCTAGATCATTTTTGGTAAGGTGGATTGTTCATTTTATTGTACCTAATCTGATGACAGTTCTACAAGAATTTGTAGTCAACCCAGCTAATCAACAACTAGATCAATTTAACTAGGTTATGGTTTGTTTCTTTCTAAAAATATTTTCTATGATATGTTTTTGTATAATTTCTTGCGAACTCTTCTCATTTTTCATGGTTTGCATTATTTTTGTGTTGGATCTTGAGGTAAGTCACTTAGCATTGGTTGAGTGAGTTTTGTTGTTTTATTATTTGGATTCTAGAATATGTATGCAGTTGGATCATTTTTGGTAAAATTGATTGTTCATTTTATTGTACCTAATCTGATGATGTTCTACAAGAATTTGTAATCAACCTACCTAATCAGCAACTAGACCAATTTATCTGGGTTATGGATTTTTTTTTTCTTAAAATATATGCTATGATATGTTTTTGTAAAATTTCTTGTCGACTTTGCCCATTTTTCATGGTCTACATTATTTTTGTGTAGGATCTTGAGGTGAGTCACTTAGCACGGGTTGAGTGAGTTTTATTACTTTTTTATTTGGATTCTGGAATATGTATATAGCTGGATCATTTTTGGTAATGTTGATTGTTTGTTTTATTGTACCTAATCTAATGACAGTTCTATAGGAATTTGTAATCAACCCAACTAATCAACAACTAGACCAATTTAACTGGGTTATGGCTTGTTTCTTTCTAAAAATATCTGCTATGAAATGTTTTGTAAAATTTCTTACAAACTCTGTCCATTTTTCATGGTTTGCATTATTTTTGTGCATGATCTTAAGGTAAGTCACTTAGCATGGGTTGAATGAGTTTTATTGTTTTATTATTTGGATTATGGAATATTTATGCAGCTAGATCAGTTTTGGTAAAGTTGATTGTTCATTTTATTGTACCTAATCTGATGACAATTCTACAGAAATTTGTAATCAACCCAGCTAATCAACAACTAGACCAATTTAACTAGGTTACGGCTTGTTTTTTTCTAAAAATATCTGCTATGATATGTTTTTGTAAAATTTCTCGCAAACTCTTCCCATTTTTTGTGGTTTGCATTATTTTTGTGCAGGATCTTGAGGTAAGTCACTTAGCATAGGTTGAGTGAGTTTTATTATTTGGATTTTGGAATATGTATGCAGCTGGATCATTTTTGGTAAAGTTGATTGTTCATTTTATTGTACCTAATCTAATGATAGCTCTGCAAGAATTTGTAATCAACCTAGCTAATCAACAACTAGACCAATTTATCTATGTTATAGATTGTTTCTTTCTAAAAACATATGCTATGATATGTTTTTGTAAAATTTCTTGCGAACTTTGCCCATTTTTCGTGGTCTGCATTATTTTTTTGCAGAATCTTGAGGTAAGTCACTTAGCACGAGTTGAGTGAGTTTTATTATTTTATTATTTGGATTCTGGAATATGTATACAACTAGATCATTTTGATAAAGCTGATTTTTTGTTTTATTGTACCTAATCTAATGACAATTCTATAGAAATTTGTAATCAACCCAACTAATCAGCAATTAGACCAATTTAACTGGGTTATGGCTTGTTTCTTTCTAAAAATATCTACTATGATATGTTTTGTAAAATTTCTTGCGAACTCTATCCATTTTTTCATGGTCTGCATTATTTTTGTGCATGATCTTAAGGTAAGTCACTTAGCATAGGTTGAGTGAGTTTTATTGTTTTATTATTTTGATTCTAGAATATGTATGCAGCTGGATCATTTTTGGTAAAATTGATTGTTCATTTTATTGTACCTAATTTGATGATAGTTCTACATGAATTTGTAATCAACCCAACTAATCAGCAACTAGACCAATTTAACTGGGTTTTGGCTTGTTTCTTTCTAAAAATATCTTCTATGACATATTTTTGTAAAATTTCTTGAGAACTCTACCCATTTTTCATGGTCTACATTATTGTTGTGTAGGATCTTGAGGTAAGTCACTTAGCACGGGTTGAGTGAGTTTTTTTTTTTTTTTTTTTTTTTTTTTTTAATTCTTGAATATGTATGTAGCTAGATCATTTTGATTGTTGTGAGATAATATGTAATAAGCACCTTAAAAGAGATCTCTCTGACTATATAAAAAAATACATGTTTAGAAGGAAATATAAAGGCATACATGTTTACAAGGAAATAAAAAAACATTTACTTACATACCTCTTCTCGCCCTTGAAGAAAATCATAAAGCAAGGGCTTGTAGATCACAAGGGCATGCCATGACAGTGAAATTGTAGAGCAAGGGCATGACATGGCAATGAAATCACAAAGCAAGGGCATGATGCAACAATGAAATTGCAAAGCAGGGGCACAACAACCAAATGCACCAATCACAATAGCACGACAATGTTCATAGTTCTCCACCCTCATTTGGAGCTCTCCACCTCTTTCATCCGTAACTCTCCACCTCTTTTGTGTAGAACTCTCCACCTCTTTCACACCCTCCACAATCAAAGAAAATGGAAAATGATTTATGTCATGTTTTATTTTTTTTGTTTATGCTTGTGGGAGCATCACAATTATGACTTAAATGTTGGTATTACAACAACATTGGAGAGAATTGCAAAAAAAACCATGAAAATCACCATAAATTACACCGCTGTCACAAATTGCCATCACAATTTGACCCTAAATGTTGTAGTGGGAAATGGTTTAAAATCACAAAATGAAATTTATGCACCCTTTTAAATCTTCCATCTAGAATGATGTATTCATGAATGTGGGATAAAACATCTTGCCAGATTACCTTGATTTGGTCAAGGTCACAAAAATCCTCATTCTTCACAAGCCTTTTCTCCTCGTCATTATTTTTTGGAAATTTGTTGAATGTTGCATTCAATATGTTTTTTTCCTTTCTAAAATTTAGCCCCCCATTAGAAGACCAGTTATTTCCAGAAGAAATTCCTTAGTAAAATTCAAAATTACCCCATGAAGACTAACTCTTTCCTCAGTCTAATTTTTGAAGAAATAATAAGTGATATGGGGCTTGTAGCCATGTAACATCTCAATGTATGCCATCACTTTTCCCTTCTAGAGTATCTCCCACACTGTGGATTTTGCCTTCCATTCCTTATAGGTAGACAACTCTTGTTTCCTCGGCTCTCCACCCATCGTGCAACCTATTTTGCAACTTTTGTAAAAAAAAATGATAACATCAACTGAGAACAACGTATGTTTAATCTCAAGAAAACTTTACACCCTTAAAATGTACCAAGTACTTTTGATGATGACACAATGGTACCTCCTGGAGATACGCAAACAATCTACAATAAAACCATCATCTCTCATAATAAATCAATCAATCTTATGTAATATTTCCTTCAATAGCATTAGCCCTATCATTATTAATAATCATCATCATCTCACTCTCCTTCATGAGGTAATCATGCCAAATCATCTTAGCATCCCTATTGACCACTTTATTCGATATCCAATCAGCCACTTTACTGCCTTCATAGAATATATGGGTTATAATTACATTGTCAAAAAAATTAATTAGATCTTTAATTTCCGTAATGCTTCCATCAATACTCCATGTAGTTGTACTCTTGTTTTTCAACATATTCACAATATTTAAAGAATCCCCTTCCAGCCATAAATTTGTATATCCAAATTCCAAATTCTATCATTCCTTTCTTTCCAAATACTCCAACAAAGATAGGGAAGAGAAATCTTCCAGAGAAAACCAATTTCAGCTCCTTTCACAAGACAAATACAATTATGAAAGTAGTCATCAATATTATTATGCTGAACCCACCAAATATTCCAATATTGAAGGAGGGAACAAATAAAATTCTAGCTATATCTGCAATTCATAAAAAGGTGATGTTGAAAACAATTGGTTAATTTTGTATTGTCTTTGATGTTACACAAAATGTCATATATTTACTAGTCAGTGTATGCTGAGCTCACTCAGGCAATGAAGACAGTTTCCTGTATCTTCTAAGTGTTCCAGTGTTTGCCAAGTTCAGAAGATAGTGTCTACCAAGTTCACTCAGGCATCAAAGAAAAGTTCATAGAAGTTGAGTGCTAACCAAGCTCACTCAAGTAACAAAAGAATCTTAGATAGAACCAGTGTTAACCGAGAACACTCAGTTATCAAATCAACTTTGTGAAGATATAGTATTAACCGAGTTCACTTGGTTAACATAGGAAAATTATTTCTGAGTTAGTGTCTATAGAGTAGGGTTGGCTAACAAAGGATTTTCTTATTTTGGCATATTGATTTCAATGGATTTGTTTGTTGGCTCTAGCTAACTAAGGAGATGAATATTAATTATTCTAAATTATATTCAAGCTGACTTGACAATGGATATGCTATAAGTATAAGGTCAAGTTGAGGATTGAGTGTGTGCTAGTGTATGGAAAAATAGAAGATGCTTAGAGCAAGAAAATTAGAAGGATAAGAATAATACCCTTGAGGAGCTACAAAGATACATTTGATTAGGAAGCATCAAGTATTCAAACCAGAATTGAGATCTGGAATCAACAATTCAGTTGCATCAGAAATTAGGTCATCTCATTATTACTCTCTAACCATTGTAGCAGTGATCTAAATCTCTTAACAGAGTTGGTTTAACCACAATTTGTAAATCCTCTAACAAGGTGGCATTTCTAGATTGAAATGTCTAAAGACTTCTAACAAGGCCACTCCTAACAAGGTGATTAGATCCTCTAATAGGGTCACACCTAGCAGTGTGTTTTGTAACCTTTAATAGGGTTGGCTCCTGACAAGGCTTACTTCAAAAGAGTGAAAATTAGTAACTAGTTGCAATTGGTAGTTTTTCCCAAATTGGGTTTCCACGTTAAATCTTGGTGTCACTTATGTTGATGCTATTTCTTTCATGTGTATGCAACTAGGTTAATTAAGGTTAATCATAGATAATATCTTAATATTTTCATGTTAAGCATTTTCAGAGTTATAGTTGTTATTTCAGTGGTTACCAAGTTACAACATATTATCAGTATTAACAGAGTGCCTATATGTTTGTCGAGCAACAGTATTTTCAGTATTGTTTATGTTTTGTGCTAACATCTAAGGAGTTTGAGATTTATTTTAGTGGTAACTAATTCACCCCTCCCCTCTTAGTTACTCCTCTTATATTTCCAACAAGTGATTCCTATCTTCGAGATCAATCTTACAAAGACAACATCTATTCACTATGTAAATAACTCTTTTTTGCAAGTTATCCCAAGTTAAAATTTTATTTTGAATCATAATCTAGAAGAAAATATTAATTTTATGGATAAGACCCTTAATCCAAGCTCTAGACCACATAGGGGAATTGACCTTCTCCTCATATCTAAACATGGATGAGACCTTGAAATAACCACCAAGTCCAATCCCCCACACCATTAAATCCTCCTAATTAGGATAAAAGCTACAAGCATTAAGAGAAATTTGAATGCTAGAAAAACTTTGACTAATCTTAGCAATATTTACCCAACCATTGATGGACCAATAATTCTCCACAAATTCCCCAAATACCTATTTGCATCTTTCTATAGAATTCATTTCAACAAAATCATCTACCAAAGGGTGATCCAAGAGCCACTCATCTTCCCAAAATATGACTTTACATCCATTTCCAACTTTCCACTTACAACCTTTATTCAAAATATGTTTAGCTCCTTAGACAACACCCCAAATAGTAGAAGAACTAGGGATGATTGGGTAGGATACTAAGTTAGAAATAGGAGCATTATAAATGTACTTATGTTTCCAAATTGAACTCCATTCCTTATCATCATGGTACACTCTCCAACCTTGTTTGGCCAACAAAGCTTTATTCATACTTCTGATAGATCTTATACCCAAACCTCCTTCCATCTTAAATTTACAAACCTTTTCCTAGGCTATCAAAGTCATTCTCTCTTTTTTTCCTTAGTTCTAGACCATAAAAATTTCCTTTAAATTTTATCAATTGCTTCCACAAATTTAGTTGGAATCCTAAAAAGATTCAGAGCATAAGTTGGGAGGATTCGAAGACAAGCTTTAAGAAGGGTAATTTTACTTGCTTGACTCAGCATATTACCTTTCCATCTAGCTAATTTCTTATTGAATGTCTTAACTAGAACCTCCCAAAAAGTTCTAGGACTCAGCCGCAAAGGAAGGCCTAGATAAGTGCTCGATAATGAACCTATAGAAAACCCAAGAATATTAGAAATTTTACTTTTCCTAACAATAGGAATATTGATAAATAATAGAGAGATCTTATCTAAATTTATCAACTACCTAGTGACAATTGGATAAATATTCAGAGCCTTTTTAAGACTTCTAGCCTCCCTAACATCATCTTTTCCTAATAAAATGGTATCATCCACAAATTGTTCATGAGAACAAATAAGAGGATGTGAAGTAGGTCTCACACCTTGAATTTCCCCTCTGAAAACCGTCTTGCCAATACACTTGCCAGGACTATCAACCATAATAGTGAAGAGAATAGGAGAAATAGGAACACCTTACCTCAAACCCCTAGAAGGTATAAAAAAATCAGAAGAACTCCCATTGACTAAAACAACTAGAGAAGAGGTAGAAATAAGATAAAGAATTTTCTTGATAATAGATTCATTAAAACCAAAAGAAAGTAAAAACTTTTGAAGAAAACTCCATTCTACTCTATCATAAGCTTGAGCAATTTCCACTTTCATAATAAAACCCTGATTGTTGGACAGAGATAAAGAGTGGATATTTTCATGGACATAAATAATTGAGTTCAAAATTTCCTTTCCAAGAATGAACCCATTATGTAGCTCAAAAATAAGATTAGGAAGGATAACCAATAACCTCAAAGTAAGAACTTTAGAGATGATTTTGTAAATTGAATTACAAAGGCTAATGGGTCTAAACTATTTAGGTGAATCGGCTCCATGCTTCTTTGGTATAAGACAAAGAAAAGTAGAATTAATCTCCTTTAGCATTTTTTAGCTCCAAATAATTCTTTAACTACATCACAAAGATCTTTACCTACCAATTTCCACTCATTCTAGAAGAAAAACATAGGAAACCCATCCAGACCTGGAGATTTATCTCCTTCAAAGGAACAAACTGCTTTATAAATTTCCTCTCCATTGGGAATAGCTATCAACTTTTTGCTCTACTCATTATAAACCACATGAGGAATAAATTCAAGGAGCTCAAACTTTCTAGTACCATCAACATTAGGGTCTAAAGTAAAAAGAGAAGAAAAGTAGGATACCATTTCTTTAGAAATACTAATTTCATTAGTAATTTCCTCTCTTCCCTTAGAAAGGCTTGAAATTTGATTCTTAGCTCTATGTTTCATTATAGTTAGATGAAAAAATTTCATATTTCTATCACCTTCTTCAATCCAGATAGATCTAGAACTCTCCCTCCAAAAGGTTTCCTCTTTATGAATGATGTCATGGTATTTAACCAACTCTTCATTTTCTTCTTTAACCAGCTCCTCTAAATAACCTTCCTACTAAATTATTTATTTGATAACTTTTAGCTCATCCATCATATTTGATTTACTCTCATAGATATTCCAAAAAGAATTCTTATTCCATTCTCTTACTCTCTTTTTAACATACTTAAGTTTGGATGCAACTCAAAATAGAACTATTCCTTCAATATTAATATTCCACCATTCATCCAGAAATGCATCAAAATTTGGGTGCTGCATCCACATTTTCTTAAAATTGAATGGGAAGTTCTTCCTAGATTGAATAGCTTCAGCCTTAAAAAAGAGTAGAAAATTGTCAAAAGAAATCTTCTATACTGCATTAAGAGAATAAAGAAAATCTTTTGTCCTATCTGGAGAGATAAGAAATTTTTCGAAGTGAGCTTGAATACATTCATTTCCAACTCTTTTATTACTCCAAGTAAAGTCAATACCTTGGAGTTCCAAGTCTATTAAGCCTTCTTTATTAATAAAATCCACTAGATCCAGCCTTCCTTCCAATTGACTGGAATTTCCCCCTTTTTTCATGTTCATAGAGAGGAACATTAAAATTCCTCAGAAATAACTATTTTCCATTATAATCTAAACTCTTGAGCTTAGAAAGAGAATCCCAAAACTTTTTTCTAGAGTTTTTGTTATTAGGAGTGTATATATTAACTACATACCAATAGTTACCCTAGGACAAACTCTGAATCTTGACCGCAATGAAGTGCTTACTGGCATCCATTAGGGTACCATAAAACATAGAATTCTTCCACATTATCAGAGTGCAACCTGAGGCTCCTTCAGAACTACTTTCCATAATACAATAGTTATTCAACATGTTGGTGTTTTTCAACTATTAAGTAATAAAACTTAATACCAAGATGACAAAGATCACAATAATCTAAGGATCAACTACTTCCTATAAAAAATTATATATGCTTCATATCTAGACCCAACTTCAAAAAAATCAATATAGATTTTCTACTCTTTAGGCTCTACAGAACCAAGGTGGGTATACTTGAGGGATGATTCAAATGAATGTTACTGAATAAGAATATCTTAGTTTCATTCTGATTCTTATTTCCTATCTCTGGTATATATATAGTTTGTTCATTCCATGACACCTTAAGCTAATACACATCCCTTATAAGCAGATTTGGTCACAATTCTTCTTAGATTTGCAAATATTTCCAGCAATAGTTCCTAACTAAGGCTTAGAGGTTACATGAAAACAAGTGTTGACCATCTTGAAACTCTTCAAATAGTAAAATAAAGTTGATTTTGATTTTAGACTTGGTGCTTATTCATGATCTATCTATCTGCAGACTGGGTTAACTAGATCAGTGCCTCTTCCATTGGTATTTAGAGTCTACTTCAATTTATAGATCTAATTGATTGCATTGCAACTAATACTATCAACAATTCTTACTGGAATTCATTCTTATAGACATTCTTTCTATTACCCACTTTCTTTGACCCACTTCATTATCCTCCATCTTGTACTCCCCAAAATGTGATCCTTTAGAAATTTTACACACACCCAAAGAAGGTTCCCCTTTCAAGATATTCTTCAATGGGTCCCTTAGAAGGGAAAGGATCTTGGCCAAGGGATCAGACTGATAACGATTAGAATCCCCAAATCTTCTAAAGCCAAAGCCCAGAAAAATTTTGTCTTCTTCCTACTCAAATTCCCACATATTCCATTACCAATATCCTCTTCTGCATTCCCTGCAACACCCTCTAAACTCCCACCATCCAGATTCCTTGGAAAACTAGAGGAAATCCCTACAACTAAACTCCTACCTACCAAATTCTCGCATACCAAAAACCCTCCCACAACACTTCCACTCATCCTCATTTCTTTATCAATGATAATGTGAGTTTGATAGAAGACTTTTGTTAATGAAAGAATATAATTCCAAAGTTCATATAGTCTGATCTTAGGTCTATAATTGAATTTTTCTATTTTTGAGTTCTCAATTTGTTGAGTATAATGGGGAACAAATCAATATATGGAAGAATCAATTTGATACTAACTTAAATTCTTGAGATTTTGGTAAATCTTGTAGGGAATTAGTAAATTGATTACAAGAATCATTACCTATATTAGTTGGAAAGTGATTCCCATTGTGGGTCTCAAATTAGTTACTTTCATATTATCAAGTTCCAGAATGGGAGTGGATTTTCTTTTGTGTTGAGTCCATGATTCAAATTTTCATGTATTAAGTTGATGAAGCAATTTAAATATGGAATTCCAATGTTTCTTAAAATTTGCTAGTAATTGACTGAATCAAAAATCAATAGGGTGAAATTGAACTACAATGGCTGGAGCGGGCAATTCTGGAGCAGTGAGTGGGAAAGGTGGAATTCAAAATTCAAATGGGACCAGGACTAATGCAAGCCCATCGAGAGAGGGAGGTCAAGGGGAGAACACTATGGATGAAGGTCAGATTAGGAAGGAACCTGATGGAGTTGGGGCATCTGGGGATCTGTGGGGGACCCAAGCCTGTGGTTGATGTTAATATTCCTACCAGAAAGTGGTCAATCTTGTAATCAAGTTGGTGGGTAAGTCTTCCTTTCCTTTGGTCAAGAATGTTTCTATTTTAGAGCAAGGTACATTTATCTTGGAAATAACAGACCAAATCATTGATATGAATATCTCTAGAATGGATCATACCCTTGTGGGGATGTTCTTGGGAACCAGACTAAATATTGGGATTGTTAGAGCCTTTTTTAAAAGGAAATGAGCTTTGAAGGGACAAGTATTCAAGCTATAATTGAGATCTACAATCAGCAATTTAGTTGCATAAAAAATTGTGTCATCTCATTGTTACTTTCTAACCATTGTAGCAGTGGTCTAAATCTCTTAACAGAGTTGGCTTAACAACTATTTGTAAATCCTCTAACAAGGTGGCATTCCTAGATTGAAGTGTCTAAAGACCTCTAACAAGGCCACTCCTAACAAGGTGATTAAATCCTTTAATAGGGTCACACCTAACAGTACATTTTGTAACCTTTAATAGGGTTGGCTCCTAATAGGGTTCACTTTAGAAGAGTGAAAATTAGTAACTAGTTGTAATTGGTGGTTTTTCCCAAATTGGGTTTCCACATTAAATCCTGGTGTCACTTGTGTTCATGTTATTTCTTTTATGTGTATACAACTAAGTTAATCAAATTAAGTTTAGTATATTCAGTTACTGCCGAGTTATAGTATTTGCTAGAGTAAACCGAGTGCATGTGTGTTTGTTGAGTTACAATATAATACAATTTAATCAAAGTTTTGATCTATATTGACATCTAAGGGATCTGGGATTTATATTTTTAGTAACTAATTCACCACTCCCCTCTTAGTTACCCCTCTTATATTTCCAATAGGAAATACTAGAAAATCTCATTTCCATTTGTCTTAGGTACAATGACATCTCTGCAAAAGGAATATGTATCTCTAAAAATGTGTGTATTCAAAGTCTAAACATGAGAAGACCCTAGAAGAAAATATACCCACTCCTCTGCATACATTGTTGACAACTTTGGCTTAGCTTGTTCAATGGCTTGTGAAGATTCTTCCACATCAATTTGAGCTATTATTTTACCCTCTTCATGTGCCATGATTTCTATATCAGATTCTCTACAACAAACTCTGTCAATACCAACTTTTGAAAACTCTAAAAATCTCTGTAAGCTCTGGAAATCTCTTAGTGCTCAAATTTTATCTCTAGATTATGCAAAAGACTATAGCTTAGAATGTTGTTATATCAACTTATTAATAGATAATAATCAACAAAGAAGCATTTATATCTATTTATGTTAATGTGCATGAAAACTCTCAATTTTTGTGTCAAAATCTTCTTGTACGCCAACTTTTCTTAACCTTTTATGCACTTTTGATAGGACATCACTTTTAGATCATGACGAGGCTCTTTAATAGTCATTTTTTCATTAAAAATTACTTGTGTGACCTAGTGACTCCCTTTAGTCATTTTTCCATAGTTGTTATTAGCCTTAACACTTAAACACCAATGATTGGGCAATCGTAGCTTTATACCTCTTTTCGTTGCTTCGTGGTCTAATCACTCCTTCTAGCATTAACTGTGCCACTAAGCACCTTATACATTTGACATCCCTTTTAACTTTAATCGCATGTTCACTCCATTTCATTAATAGATATGTTTACTACTTGTGAACATGCAATCAAAACATTATATGCCAATTAACCTTAAGACTTCGCTAGGTCGTAGCTTAGCTTACTTGACAACAATCTTGCTTTGCAACCATTCAAGCAAAGAATATTCATGCTCTTTTCATCTAGTGGCAGCTTTGTGGTCTATCTTTACTGACACTTCTTTAACATGATGATTGCACTAGCATCTTCATATTATGCTTTTATCTTAACTTATTCGCTTGGTCATAGTTTAAACACTTCTTTTGATCATTAACCTCGCGACCCCATGAATGAGCATTTTAACTCATTTCACCACTTTGTAGCTAGTCTTAGGCATTTTCTTCTTATCATCATGAAGATGAGATCGCATATATCTTTCTTGTAAGCTAACTGCATCAATGAATTGTTGACTTAATTATTCTTATCTTCTTTAACAATGTGACTAAGCGATCAAACACTTCATGCACTCTGTAGTAGTGATCGCCAAGTCATCAGTTGTAACTTTGACTATTTAGTTAACATCATGACTGTGTGATTTAGCACTTTCTTAACCATATTGCCAAGTCATGGTCTAAAAATTGAATATCTATGTTAGCTACGCGACTCAACGAACAAACAACCTTAAGCTTCATAACAGCCTTTTGCCCGGTCGCATTCCATTTTGCATAACATGACTTAACTACCCCAACTATGTGATTAAGAATAATTTCAAGTATCTTAACTTGATTTCTCCTTTGTAGTCAGATCTCCTAACCATCTAGTCGTCATGGCAACCAGGCAACTGAAGATTCTTTATGGGCTTCTAACAGTTTCGCATAGTCACATTTATCCTTCAAGCTTTATCTTTGGATGCCCTAACTATGCAAACATAAGCATTCTCCCAATTGATGTTATACTTCATTGCATGTATCTTATTTAGGTTACCACATGATAGAGGGTTCATTAACTATTTCACTAAATTACAGTATAAAAGGAAACTAGGAATTTGACTACTCTGACTGGGCAATCAAAGGAAACTTCACTACTTCACCAGGTCACACCTTAAAAGTCCATTATCTTATGATGAGCTTCGATTATGTGATCAACCTTGATCACTAGGTCACACACTTAAAATTTTCATGAATTTTATATTGAGACACCAAAGTATTAAAATAGAATACAACCCTTTGAAACCTTTGAATTTAAAAAAAAAAACTCAAAAAGGATGCAAATTTAAAATAAGGGTTTTTTCACTAAGGCAAACAAAATAAGAGACTTCAAGGAAACCCTAAGTGCTAGGGAAGGGCTAACTCTATCAGATTTAGGGTTTTTACTAGAGGATTAATGACATATCATAACAAAACCCTAGCAGTTTAATATATTTCAACACATTTTCACATTAGAAATTTGGAATTCAGGCAAACTGAAAATGAGGTTCAACAGGACTATCGTAGAATCAAAATCATTCCTTGAGAAATGAAGATTATTTCATGGAACATAAGAGGATTAAATAATCCTCATAAGAAAGATATGGTTAGGAACATGATTAGATATAATAAACTAGATATTGTTCTTCTGCAAGGAACTAAGATGCTAAAAGATAAAGTTGAAAGTATGTTTTTGTTTAAAAATAGTAAGATTTTAGGGGGTAATGCAGATGGGGCCTTGGGGGGTATGGATTTTTTATGGAATGATAATAATATTCACGGGAAACTTCTATCACAGAATACGAATATGATCAATATTAGATTTTCTAATGCTAATGATGGAACTTCTTGGGTACAAACTAATGTTTATGTGCCTAATACAAAATGGGGTAGGAAAGCACTTTGGATTGAACTTTCCAACTAGAGAAAGAACTTTGCAGATGAGGACTAGGTCATTATGGGTGATTTCAATACACCACTAAAAGAGAATGAGAAGATGGGGGGTAGTTAGACCAATTTGGATAGTATAATGGATTTGATGGAATTTATTGATTATCATTTACTACATGACATGGATTTGCAAGGTGTTAACTATACTTGGATGAATAAAAGGTTAGCAAAGGATCTCATCCAAGTAAGAATTTATAGAGACCTTATTAGTAATGATTGGTTTCAAAGTTATAAATGCTCCTTATCAACTCATGAAAGGGCGGGTTCTGATCATTATCCCATTTTTCTTCTGGCTGACCTTGTCACCATTAAAAAGCACTATCCTTTTCACATTGAAAAAATGTGGACTTTACATCCTAGGCTAGAAAAGCTTATTAAGGATTGGTGGGGGATTCATGTTGAGGTAACAATGATGTTTAAAATTCCTAAAAAGCTAGGAAATGTTAAAGATAATATCAAAAGATGGAATAGGGAAACTTTTGGGAATATCCTTGACAACAAAAGTAGGATTTTGGAGGAATTAAAAGTGATTTAGGATAGCATTCAAGCTTAGGGTTATGAGAATGTGTCTAGGGAGGAGGAGGATTTGAAATTTTTTGAGTTGCGTGATATTATTACCAAGAAGGAGATGTACTAGAGGTAGCGATCTAGAAAAGTGTATATTAAAGAAAGAGATAGGAATACTAAAATTTTCTATATAACCAGTTTGAAGCATAGAATGGCTAATAAAATTTCTAGGTCAAATGTTCATGGTGTTGTTATTGATGAGGATGAGGCTATCAAAAGGGGAGCAATGAATTTTTTTAGTGGTTTGTTGGAGAGAGAACACAATCTGGATAAGGAAAAACAAAAGGAGTTTTTGAAGTGTATACCAAAAAGGATATCTAAAGATTAGAACAAAAACCTCACTGCCATCCCTTCCAATGTTGAAATAAATAAGTCTATATTTTCCTTTGAGGGAAACAAGGCTCCAGGTCCAAATGGTTTCCCCTTCCTCTTTTTTCAAACTTATCAGCATATCATTCAAGAGGATGTGTTTAATGGAGTTAAAGAGTTCTTTGGTTCTAGAAAAATTCTTAAAGAGAAGAATGGTACTCTTTTTGGCTTTGATACCGAAAATGTTAGGGGCTGATAGCATGGACCAATTTAGATGAATCAGTCTTTAAGATTCTTTTTATAAGATCATCTCTGAAGTTATTACTTGCAAGATTTTGTCTTTATTACCTAATATGATTTCAAGACAATAGAATGGGTTTGTTCCAAGTAGGCAGATTTTGGATTTTGTTATCTCGATGCATGAAAATATTCATTCCCTCACCAAATCCAAGAAAGAAGGGTTCTTATTAAAGTTAGATTTATCCAAGTCTTATGATAGGGTAGACTGGGAGTTTTTAAAGTGTAGATTGGAAGCTTTTGGGTTCAATAAGATTTTTTTGGAGTTGGTGCATATGTTGGTTTCCTCTACCACCTTTTCTATTCTTGTTAATGGATCTCTGACTCCTTTGTTCTAGGCTTCTCATGGATTAAGACAACAGGATCCATTATCTCCTATTCTTTTCATCCTCATGGTTGATTCTTTAGGTATATTTGTGGAAAAATGGTTCAAAAGGAGGAATTTGTGGGTTTAAGACCTTCTTCTAAGGATTTAACCTATTCTCATCAACAATTTATGGATGATTCAATTGTGATGGGAGAAGCCTTAGTCAAAAATACGAGAAATGTTAAAAAGGCTCTTGAGGATTACAAGTAGGCTATAGGATAGATTATTAATTGGAACAAAAGCTCAATTTATTTCATTAACATTAATGTGAATAGATTAAAAAATAAATAAAAGAGTTATGGGATGTGAGGTTGGAAATCTTCTAGGGTCTTATCTTGGTCTACCTCTTTTTCTCTACCCACTTGAGTCCTTCTAGAGTTCCTTGATTGACAAAATCCACTCAAAGTTAGCTAGCTGGAAAGGATCCCTCCTTAGCTAGGCTGGTATGGTCATTGTTCTAAAATCCACTTTACAAAGCATGCCCTTGTATGCTTTGGGTGTTTTTAAGATACCTAGGAAGTATGCTCTGGCCATTGAAAAAATTCAAGAAATTGTCTTATGGACTAGTATGGAAAAGAAGAAAAGAATGACCTTGATTTCTTGGGATAAGGTTTGTATGCCCATAAAAAATGGAGGGTTGGTTCTAAGAAAGATTAATAGCATGAATGATTTTTTACTTGCTAAGCTTATTTGGAGATTATATAATGAAGATGGAGAATGGAAAGATATATGGAATGATAAATATAATAGGGGGAATCAAGGCTTTAATATTTTCCTTGGTAGTGGGGATACTCAAGCGAGTTCTATGATTATTAAGAAAGGGGTAAGATGGAAGGTTGGAAGTGGAAAGACTATTCAATTTTGTGATGACATATGGATTATTGATCATGCTTTGAGTTCAAATTAGAAGTGGAATGGTTATATGGATTAATGCAAGACTATTTTTGGGACTTTTTTTGGTGATTATTGGGAAGAAGATAAATGGGTGAACCTTACCAGAGTTGATGAGGCTCTTAATGACCTTAACAAAATGTTGAATATTGTCTTTTTAGTTCATGAGGAGGATACTTTAATATTAAAATTTAATCCAAATGGATTGTTTTCTGTCTTATCTTTGTATGGTAATACTTTGAAGACTATCATGTGCCTTACTGGGCTAAAACCTAGTTTAAAGGCTTAACACCCAAAGTTAACATATTTTTTTGGATCTTATTGTAGGATAAAATTCTTACTACTAACAATTTAATGAAGAAAGGTATGTGTCTTGTTAGCAAATTTTATCTTTGTAAGGAAGAGGAAGAGTCGGTTAATCATTTGACCATTCATTATCCTTACACAAGAAGGTTATGGGAGAGGATTTGTAGGCTTCTAGATGTGGATTACATTTTTCCCCTCAATATTCAAGATTTATTCTTAGCCTAGAAGTCTCCTTCTCATAATACTTTACTTATTAATTTATGCACTTTCATCCTTCTGTATTTATGTTGGGTTGTTTGGAAGGAAAGAAATGATAGGGTTTTCAGGGGTAAGGAGACTACTTCCAATTAGATATTTCATGAGATTAACCATATGGTGATTGAGAAAATTAGGATAACCAAGATAGGTCAAGAGCCTCAAGATGACTAGGAAGACAAAGTGATTCAGAATTGGAACTTGGAAGGGATCAGATGCTCTCAGAATGATAGTAACCTTAGAAATTTGGCTAGGTGGGACTGTCCACCACAAGGATGGTATAAGATTAATTTTGATGGGGCCTCGAAGGGCAACCTAGAGATATTTGGTTGTGGTGTTATTATCACAAATGAAAATGGGGTTAGTTTGGGTGTTATGGCTATTCCTATTGGGGATCAAACCAATCAAGTTGTGGAAGCTAGTGCAACTCTCTATGGTCTTTTATTTGCCAAGAACATGAATTTGGAGAAAATTTGGATAGAAGGGGATTCCTTTAATATTATTAATTTTCTTAATAAAGTTAACGACCCCTCTTGGACCATCCATGACTGATTTACAAGTCTAGTAATTTGATTAATTCATTTGCGGAATGTGTTATCACTCATAACTATAGAAAAACCAACAAAGTGGTCGACTAGGCTACTAACATTGCATGTAAAAGCCATACAAAGATGATATGAAATTATTGTGACAACATCCCTACTGATGGGCTATAATTGATAGAGTACAACAAGGTTAGAAGTAGGCAAAAGAGTTTTAATAATTATGGAAATGACATTTAGGAACAATTATGAATATTTGTGTAGGAATGAGGAGTTGTGGATTATGATTATATTTGATGAGACAACTCATTCATTACCACCGGGATTATGATACAAAGATTTCCATTTCCTCTGAGTTTTTTAGGACTATGAGGAATTGTTTCAATTTGAGGAACATGTGTGGTAAGAGAAAGAGGGTTGAGCCTGTCAGTTGTAAGGAATAGAAGCAGAAAACTGAAATATGGGATATTTTAGAACAGGGTCAATTTATAGGCTTCATGGAGAAGTTAAAGGGCAGTAATCCTACCATAACCCACCTGTTTATCAAGACATGGAAGAATGGAAGTATTTTGGTGCGAAACCAAAGAATGGAAGTCACAGAGGACATTATAGCTGAAGCTAGCGGTCTTGATATGGACAAGATCAATTTCTATAGGGATGGGAAGCTATTTGATCGTGTTGTTGATGAGTTTGCGGAGATGACCAAGGAGAGAATTAGGTTGGTCAAAATTGGCAAGTCCCATTTTAGCCCTCATTCCATTTCTAGACCATGGAGGTTTGTTATGTTTTTTGTGATTGAATACCTTACCCTTGATGGTTGTTTTACAAAGATTTTTGGGCACCACTTTATTTTGGTAAATCATTTTAGGCATGGGGTTAGATTTAGTTTCCCTTTCTACCTAAGGCAATCACTGGATAATACCTTAGCTATCTAGAATGACCCTAATGGGGATCATGCTTTCCATAAGGGTTTGATGGTGTTGATAATGAATCTTCTTAAAGTGAAAAAAGTTGACAAACCATGTATCAATAAAAAAAAACCCTAGAGTGTGATACAGAGGGGAGTGATCAAGATGAGGTTTATGAAGAGGAAACAAAGGAGGAGGAAGATGACATGGTCGATGAGAAAAGGAAAAACCCTTCACCTAGGAGCTCATCTGCTAAGAAAAGGAAGAGTAAGGAGGTTTTTTATGAGATGGAGACAGAATCTAAGGAGGATCTTGAGGAGGTTATAGGGAAGAAAATGAAAGGCAAAATTGGTTTTGTTACCAGAACAAAGGGGAAGAAGACTGAAAGAGTTTTGGAAATTCCCTTAGATGATGAGCCTTTGATAAAAAAGGAGTTGAGAGGTAAGAAAGTGGTTTCTCAAGGGAAGACTGATAACATAGGCATCAAGGAGGTCGATACTAAAAGAAACACTATGGATATGGATGAGGAAAACATGAATCAAAGAAAGGACTGTGATGAATAGGGGTATATGAAGGGAATCCTTGGAAACCATGGTGTGATGAAAAGGGATATCAACAATATGAAGGAATAGATGTAGGATATCAAGTGGGATTTTGATAAGCTAAGCAAGACTACCAGAGGTGAGAGGACTCTAGGTCAACATCTGGATAGACTCTCTAATGTTATTGAAAATGTGGAAGAAGTCAAGAATTTAATGAAGAGAGTCCCACCTAGAAGTAAAGAACAGAGTTGTGGAACAAATGATGAAGCATATGCAGAAAAAGATGGATGAAATGGGAAACATAGTAGATAACATAGAGAATGTTGATAAAAAACTTGAAGACTAGAGTTGCTCCATCTTGAAACTCTACTGGACAAACATTAAAACTCTACCAGACAAACTAGAATAGGGGAGAATTCAAGGGTTTAAGGACATGATAGAGGATTAAGACCCCAGTAAACACACCAGGGCTAATTCAAAGAAGACAGAGATTAGGGAAGAGAAAGAAATTAATGAGTTGAAGGCCTCTATTGTAAACATGAATATCCTTGTAGATCAAGCTGTTGATTTACTGAAGACCTTGTAGTTGTCTTGGTACTGCCATTTTGTTGTTTTTTCCTCTTTGTTGTGTTAAGGGTTCTTTTCTTAGTTTATTTTGCATTTTGGTGCTGATGCACAGTTCCTCGTGGGCTTTCTTAGCTTATTTTGTCTGATACTATGTAAAAGGTTTTGGGTCCTTCAAAACCTATTTTTACTTAATCAAAATAGTTGCAAGTAATTTTTATTAAATTGGAAGGAGAATAGTTTTTCTTTGATGGTGTTAATCTTTGTGTTGCAAGCTGATTTGGGCATTTTGATCTCACAGAATAATTGAATTGGAAACCATTTAAAGTTTGAAGAATCATGAACAAAGTTTTATTATTCCCTACAACTCAAGTTTCCAGAATTGATTGGCTCTAAAATTTTGATTAAAATTTATTGAATGGGTGAGAAATATCAGTACATCTAAGTGACAAGAGTACTAAATAGTATCCCATGGGCTAGTTTTGGCTCTGTGGCATTGGATTTTCAAGTTTAATATGGTATTTTGAAGTTGTAAAATTTTCCTCTACTTCAAAATGGTATCAAAGCTTACCGAAAGGTCTGGGCAGAGGTGAGTTGTGAGTTTGTGTGATTGTGACAGGTTGGGAGAAGAACTTGAGAAGAAGCCCAAGAGACTAGGTAAGAAGATGAGAACCTAGGTGACACACAATGGAATATGTAGCTTTAATCATTGGATTATATATTTTTATAAGGTATTAACAACATGGGGATTCATAAATGAAGAAGGAAGAGGAAAAGAAGAAAAGAGAAGAAGATGAAAAGAAGAAACAAAGAGAAAGGAAGAGGATGCCACCAGAGGAGATAAATAGACTAAGGAGAAAGTTTGAGGAAAATAAATCTAAGTTAGAGAAACTTTTTTTTTTTATGGAGAGCTAAGACCTGTAAGGCAACCTAGCAAGGCATGAAGCCTATAAGCTACCAACCAGTGAAGGCCACCACATAGAATTTTTAGGGACCTGATACGGGTCTAATCATGCCTGAAACCTCTTTGACTTAGAGCGAAGGACTAAGGAGCATCCATGTCATCAAAATCATCTAGGGCACAATCCCAACCTCATCCTTTATGATGTTAGAGCCTTGCACTTAGCAAGACTTGATTCTTGGTGGGCTCTTTGTGACCCATTCAACTTCACCAGTAGACCAAGGGCCCATTGACAAGTTAGAGAAACTCCAATAATGCATAGCATAATCAAGAAGTTGTTGATGAACACCTTGTGGAACCTGTTGACGAAGAAAGGAAAGTGTGCAGCACTGATATAGTATGTGATATTAAAGAGGCTAAAAAATATCCAAGTAAAATTTTGGTGAAGCATATGAAGAGCCAAAAAAATTTATTGATGGAAAAAGAAACAAGTAAGATCCCTAAAATTCAAGGTGTGAAACTATTTGACAATCAAGAAGAAGATGAGGTTGTGGTTATTGTTGCTAAAGAGAAATGTGAACCACATCACATTGCTCATGAGAAACTTCAAATTCAAAAAGAGGACTCAAACACTTTTAATGTTGATGATATGGTTTTCTTCTAACAAGTTTTAATGCCGATATGTAGATGCCATATGTAGTGGATCATGTTGAAGAGTTTTCCATGATACTTGAAGCCATAAGAAGAAATCAAATATATTACTTCAAATCTACACAAACGAGCAATATGGAGCAGTTGGAGCTTGTCTTTATTTCTCTTGCAGATATGGTGCAAAGAAATTGGAAAGGTTGAAAGAAGAAAGATATTCAAGGGGACCTTGAATTCTTTCATTCCCAAGATTTCAGTGCAGCAACACCTCAGAAAACTTTTTTTAAAATGAGGCACAACAAACAATTGTGAAAAATATCAAGTTGAGTATTAAATGATTACTAATATAAAGATTAGAATTATGTAATGGGAAAGTATTAAAATAGAATGAGATATACATCCCAAGGCTAGAAATGGATAAATATAGTTGAAATTTAGTTAAGTAGTTTTATAACTACCATGACTTGGTTTTAGTGTTTTTATTAATAAGAGTTTTTGTGATAGTTCTTCAGGTGGGAAAAAATATAATGATAGAGATCAAGAATCAATATCATAATTTTAATAGTTGAGTAATAAAGAGGAAATCAATCTCTCCATGACGAGAATTGATATGTACAAAGAAAATTTGGAATGATAAAATAAATCTGCACTTTGTTTGCTATGTTAGTGGATTGTTAAAATCACTATAAAAATTTCTACATTTCAAGTTTGGAGCTAATTTAAATGTTTGGATTGGTTTTCCTTGGAGAAAATTTTTAACTTGACAAGAAAAATTAGATTAATAAGTGTTTGGTTTGGGTCTTAAATCTGAAAAATCTGATTTCTTTTGTCTTCATGTTATGAAAAGGTTGGTATCCCAAGTCAAGGAGTTATGAATCCATTACAAGATAGACGTTTTATCATTTTTTTATGTGGCATGATATTTTTTTTTGGAGATTTATGGGGGTTAAAAGAACCGATCTTTGCATTATCATTAATACTAAGCACAATTTGTTTAAACAACATGCTCATTTCTTTATCAATGTTAATGGGAGTTTGATAGTGTTGTAAGTGTAAGAATACTGAGAGGGGGGGTGAATCAAAACTATACATATTTAATTCAAAAATACTAATTTCAATCCTTTAACCATTTATAGAGGAATAAAACAGTGTTGGAAATTAAAACATTCACCATGAATAGAAGGAAAATGCCAACTCACAAAGTATAGAGACATGGATTTTGCCAAGTGAGAAAGCCTCAAAATTCCTCAAATGGGATTCATCATAGGGAGAAAAACCACTCCATGAAGCTGTAATCTTTATTGCTTCAATTCCTTTACAATAAGTAGCAAGAACTACTCAAGGTGTTCAACCCTTCCTATCTCTTGCTATTCATACAATCTCATATACACATACACATACAAATGTATGTGTTGCATCTATACATGTATAAAAACTTATAATATAGCTTTTAAATACAACTTCTTTTTAGAACTTTTACAAATGTATATATGTCTCTGTCAATGCCTTTTTCACACACTCTTTCAGATTTACAAATGATCTCTATAAATAGAGATGAAATTTGAATATAAACAGTTACATGGAATCAACTGAACTAGTTAGGGTTATTAAGAAACCCCCTTTTGAAATGTTGTTTAAAAAACCAACTTCAAAATAGTTAAGTTTTGAATTTTCCTGTCTTTTAAACTATCATCCACATCCTTTTTGAATTGTGCAAGAAGTGTTTCGGGTTTGAAACCCTCCAGGAACAATACCATTTTAACATCAAAAGAGACCCCATTATAGAAGACTTAAATTGTTGTCAACAAAAAATTATTGCCTTTGAAAAATCAGTGTTTATCACTCTGGTAAAAAAAATTTCTTTGCCACAAGAGAATTGTCATTTTCTTCACAAAAAATCTAAAGAAGTTCCTTTAAAAGTAAATGAACAATCTTTCATAAACATTTATTTTGAAACCCTTTTCTTTTTCTTTCCAAAAGACAGATTGTTGTTCTTTTACAAAAATGATAATGCTTGACTAAATTCTCTTTTAATCCCAAAATAGTGAAGAATAAAAATTTATCTTCTACCAAAAAAATAATGACTGTGTTTTCTTTTCGACAATCATCTAGGGCTTTCCAATTATTTCAAAATTTGTTCACCATGCTGAACTTTAAGAACTTTTTATAACAAGACGACACCAAACTTGAAGAAGAAATTTCAACCTTTGTTAAAACAACCAGAACTGTGAGAGGAAATTTCACATATTTTATCTTCTTAAAAAAAAAATTGAATATACTTCATTGCATACCTGAAACTGCCATTACTTTATTTACCTAAAAACCCTTATTCTTTTGCCTTTGAAATCCTTATCCAATTTTGAAGAAAGAGTGCCATTATTCCTCTCGATCATGCACATGAAAGGAGAAGACAAATGAGTATGTATAAAAACCAGTATCATGGAATAAAACTCTGTTGTTTTGTAATGCCAAAAAAAGAACTTTTTTCAAACCTATTCATGCATCCATTAAACATATTACCTTCGATGATCTGAACTTTTAAAATCGCGTGCCAAGAAACCAAAATACTTTTTACATTTCGTTATCAAAGAACTATCCAAGATGATCTTTCATGGAAGATAATATTTTAAGCTTGCAAAGATAACAAAAGAAACCCTTCTCAAATTCATAAATTTTACAGAGAGCAAACAAGAAAACTTCATAATATAGCCTGTCAAGGTTTCTTTCAACCTAAACGAGCACCCACAAAGAAAATTACATTTCAATGCTATTTCAATTCTACCACAAGATTTTAACACTTGGCAAGGACTTGCAGGTGAGTATTAAATGTTACATCCTTTCCGTTAGTATTACGGTCTCTTATGTTGCTGCCAAAAAACAAGTTTCATCCCTCTTTATTTGCCATGTCTTTATTAGTCACATTTCAAATATTTATTTATGCCTTTATGTTTTGCCACCTTTTTAAATATTCAAGTGAATGCATTTTGCCAACTTTCAAATGTCATCGTGGTCAACAATCTCCCCCATTTTTTGAGGCAAAAAGTTTCACCATCTCATATATACAAGGTGAGAAAAAATTCAACTTATATATACAAGATAATGAATAGAAAAAAGAATATTGATAATACCATGATATGTTGATCTATAAAGAACCAAGAATCATCAAATGTTAGAAACCAAATCTGAACCAATCAAATAAACAAATCTAAGAATTATGAACCAAATCAAATCTAAGAATGCTGAACCAAATCAAATCTAAGAATAATGAACCAAACCAAATCTGAGAATGTTGAACCAAACCAAATCTAAGAATGGTAATTACTCCCCCAAAAATTTTGCTTCAAAAAATTGACCATCTACTTTTCATGAATTTTTTTTGTGAAAGGAGCAGAAACTTAACATAGAATGGTTATTAGCAAGTGTTTTTATGCCAGCATTGATTGGGAGAAAACTCCCAATCAAGTTCTTAACTGTTTAAATAGTTCTCTAGGTAGTGCTTTTGTAACAATGACTCCCACCTATCCTTTAGTAGGCACATAAACCAATTTGAACTCATTATTAAGGTCTTTATCTCTCAAGAAATGAAGTTTAATTGCTACATGTTTTGTGTGTGAGTGCATTATTGGATTTTTGCTCAACTGGATAGCACTCATGTTATCACACATTATAGAAATAGGTTTTGAAACCTAAATGCCCAAATCAGATAACTGATAATCCATCCAAATTAACTAAGTACAACATGTTGTACCAACAACATATTCAGATTCACAAGTGGATAAAGTGACGTAATCCTATTTCTTACTATGCCAAGCAACCAAACACTCACCAAGAAAGAAGGCTGCACCACTGGTGCTTTTTTTATCATCAGATCTGCCCCAATCTACATTAGTATAACTAGTAAGTGTAAAATCATTGCTGTGAGGATACCATAAACCATAATCAAGAGTGCCTTGAATGTATTTTAGTATTCTATGAACTGCATTTAGATAAGATTGCTTTGGATTAGATTGGAATCTTGATACCATACATACTGCTTGCATTATATCAGGTCTTGATGCAATTAGATATAACAAACTTCCAATCATAGACCTATAGAGAGTTTGATTAATAGCAGGTGATTCATCACTCTTCATTAGTTTGCAACCAATTTTCATAGGAGTACTAATAGGTTTGCATTCAGCCATATTAAATTTCCTCAACATTTCTTTGGCATATTTAGTTTGAGAAAGAAATAATCAATGTTCAAGCTATGAGACTTGCAAACCAAGAAAAAATGTGAGCACATCTAACATTGACATCTCAAAATTAGATTCCATGATTTTTGAAAAATGATTTGCTAAATCATCATTAGTAGACCTAAAAATGATAGCATCCACATAAATTTTGACTACCAAAATGTCATCATTTATCATTTTGATATACAAAGTGATGTATGCCTTTCCATGAGAAAATCCATTTGAAGTTAAATGTTTATCCAACCTAGAATACCAAGCCCTAAGAGGTTGTTTTAAGCCATATAGAGCCTTTTTAAGTCGGTAAACATAAACAGGTTTGTCAAAAGATTCAAAATCTTCTCGTTGTTCCATATAAACTTTCTCTTCAACGTACCCATTCAAGAAAGTAGTTTTAACATCCATCTAGTAAACACTGAATTTTTTATGGCTAGCATATGCAAGAAAGATTTTGATTGATTCCATCCTTGAAACTAGTGCAAAGGTTTCACCGAAATTAATTCCTTCTTGCTGAGCATGCCCTTTGCAAACAAATCTGGCTTTATTTCTGATCACTTTGCCTTCTTCATTTAGTTTGTTATGGAAAATCCACTTTCCACCTATAACATTTTTATCATTAGGTCTGAGAACAAGTTCCCAAGTCTTGTTTTTCTCTATTTGATTTATTTCTTCCTACATAGCATTTTGCCAACAAGAATTTGATAAAGCTTCAACAACACTCTTTGGTTCAAAATTTGATATCAACCAAAAATGTTCAGCAATGTTTACTTGTTCACCTATTTTGGCTTTTCTTCTAGTTAAAATTCCTTTCTCTACATCACCAATAACTTGAGACTCAGGATGTCTCTTAGCTATTATTCTAGAAGAAGTTTTTATTTTGAACTAACATTTGTTACTTTAGGACTTGAGTAGTTTTTTTGTTATGTTTCATTAGTAAGTTCATTTTCATCAGCAAGTTCAGTTTTATCATTTTCAAGATGTTCATCATGTAAAGTTTCTAATTTTTGGAAAGATGAATCTTCAGGATCTTCTTTGTCATTACAACATATACAATTTTCATCAAATATGATATTTATAGCTTCTACAATTTTGTTCAGCCTTTTATTATAGATTTATAGGTTTTGCTATGCGTGGAGTACCCAAGAAAGATCCCTTCATCAGATCTTGAGTTGAAGTTCTCTAGAGGATCATCATTCTTTTTGATAAAACATTTATAGCCAAAAATTTTAAAATTCTTGACATTTCTTGTTTTTCCATTCCATAATTCATATGGAGTATATATTTTTTTAACTCTAATTTGTGCTCTATTTAGGATGCAGACAGTTGTATTAACAACTTCTTTCCAAAATTTATCAGGTAGTTTTGCTTGATTCAACATGGTCCTGGCCATTTCTTTTATGGTTCTATTTTTCCTTTCTACAACACCATTTTGTTGTGGTGTTCTAGCAGCAGAGTATTGTCTTTTTATGCCATGTTTTTCACAATACTCAATGAATTCTTGAGAGGTGAATTCTCCTCCCCTATCTGATCTTAAACATTTCAATTTCAAATCAGTCTCTCTTTCTACCATTTTTCTAAAAATTCTAAAGAGTTCAAAGGCTTCTGATTTATGTTTCAGATTTTTTACCCAAACCATCCTTAACTAATCATCTATGAACAACATGAAAGATTTTTCACCATTTAATGAAGTAGCTTTTGTTGGACCGCACAGATCAGTATGCAATAATTCAAGTGGTCTATTTGATGAGTATTCTTTTGTTTTAAAGGATATTCTCATTTGTTTGCCCTTAACACATTCTTCACAAATATTTGCTAGTTTGGTTATTTGTGGTAGTCCTCTGACCTTTTTGTTCTTGCTAATTCTAGCAAGATTATCAAAGTTTAGATGTCCCAGTCTTTTATGCCATAGCCAATTTTCTTCTACTTGACTCATAAGACAAGTATTAACCAATGAAGTTTCTTGAACAATTGAATCTATTAGGTTATAAAGATTTCCACCTATTCTTAACCCACTAGCAATGACTCTATCTCTTCCATTTTTAATATAGCATCCTTTTGCATTAAAGGAAATAGAGTATCCATTGTCACATATCTAACTGACACTCAAAAGGTTATGTTTTAAACCTTCAACAAAGTATACATCATGAATTGGTGTATCCTTGTTCAAAATTATTGAGCCTCTTCCTGTTATATAGGCTCCTGAATTATCACCAAATCATACAAACCCTCCATCAAAATTTTCCAAGGTTTTGAATTTTCTTTTACACCTAGTCATATGGTGTGAGCAACCACTATCCAAATTCTATATTGTAGGTTTTTGAGCAAATAAGGTTGTTTCAACAATTAAAATTTTTTCAAGTGTCTTTACTTGCTTCCAGATCTATTTAGGTCTCAAATTCAATTTGCATTGATTTGCATAATGGCCATAGTGGAAACATTTAAAGCACCTGATAATTCTTCTTTTGCCTTTATTGGTGTTGCTTTCACAAAAACTAGCCTTGTGCCCAAAGATATTGCAGTTGAAATATAACCTTTGAAAAAAAAATCATTTTCTGACTAGTAGACTCTTCAGATGAACTTTGTAAAGCATTCAACTTCTTATCCTTTTCTTCAAGTAAGAATTTTTGATTTTCTATAATTAGATTTTCTTCTTTTAACTCTTCTTGAAGTTTTTGATTTTCAATTTCATGATTTGAAATTAACTTCTTTAATCTTTTGAGTTCTTGCAAAGATTTTAAAAGTTCTTCTTCAAGATCTACTTCTTCATTTGAATCACATAAAGATTCAGATTCACTAATTTCAGGTTTAGGGTCATGGACAATTTTGGCCAAGAACATTCTTTCCCCTTCTTCATCAATATCACTAGAATCTTCATTTGAATCTTCTTTAGACATAAGACTTTTCTTTTTAAAATCCTTTAATCTTTTATTTTGATTCCAAAGTTTCCTTTTAGAAAAAATTTCAGTTTTCTCATCACAATCTTCTAGTTCAACACATTTTGTAACAAAGTGTCCTAATTGACCATAGCTAAAGCATTTAGGTTTGCCTTTATACTTCTTTCTCATTCTTCCGACCAATAATGCTTCTAAAGCATCTATTAGATTTGAATCACTCTCATCATGTTTTTTAGCCTTAAAGGTTGATTCTTTTGATGAGGAACTAGCTTGATTGCTAATCCTCTTTACATATGTAGTTAAAGTTCCTTTTAATTGATGCAGGGTCATTTTTGAAAAGGTTTTCTTTTCTTCTAATGTAGATGTTTTAGTTTCAAATTTAGGTAATACTGACCTAATGACTTTTGAAACTATATCATGTTCTTCTATCTGTTCACCTAGACCCTTTCTAGCATTTACTACTTCATCAATTCTTAAGAAATATGCTGCAATGGTTTCATCTTCATTCATTTTGATATTATCAAATTGTGTTTTGAGAGTTAGTAGTTTGGATTCTTTTACTTTTTCATATCCTTGATAGATTGTTTCAAGTTTGACCCAAATGTCATTTGTTGACTTGCAATAGACAACTTTAGCAAAAACATATTTTGTGAGACCACAAAGAAGGGCATACCTTGCCTTCTTATCCAACTCAAATTTTAGTTTATCATTTGCATCAGTAGGGACTGTTGGTGTGACATAATATGATTTAATAACAACATCCCACATTCTGACATCTAAAGAGTGTATAAAGGCCTCCATCAAAACTTTCCAGAAAACATAATCGTTTCCATCAAATAGCGGAGCCCTATTAAGGGAAGCTCCTTCAACTTCTGCCATAACTTCCAAATAATATCCCTAGAACAATTCCTAAAAGGAATCCTATGCTTTGATACCACTTGTTGGAAGTGTAAGAGTTTTGAGAGGGGGTGTGAATCAGAACTATATAGATTTAATTCAAAAATACTAATTTCAATCCTTTAACCATTTATAGTAGAATAAAACAGTGCTAGAAATTAAAACGTTCACCATGAACATAAAGAAAATGCCAACTCACGAAGTATAGAGACACAGATTTTTCCAAGTGGGAAACCCTCAAAATTCCTCAAATGGGATTCATCATAGGGAGAAAAACCACTCCATGAAGTTGTAATCTTTATTGCTTCAATTCCTTTACAATCAGCAAGAAGAACTTCTCAAGGTGTTCAACCCTTTCTATCTCTTGATATTCGTACAATCTCATATACACATACACATACAAATGTCTATGTTGCATCTATACATGTATACAAGCTTATAATATAGCTTTTAAATACTTCTTTTTAGAACTTTTACAAATGTATATATCTCTTTCAATGCCTTTTTCACACACTCTTTTAGATTTACAAATGATCTCTATAAATAGAGATGAAATTCGAATATAAACAGTTACATGGAACCAACTGAACTAGTTAGGGTTGTTAAGAAACCCCCTTTTGAAATGTTGTTTAAAAAACCAACTTCAAAATAGTTAAGTTTCGAATTTGCCTTTGTCTTTTAAACTGTCATCCACATCCTTTTTAAACTGTGCAAGAAGTATTTCAGGTTTGAAACCCTCAAGGAACAATACCATTTTAAGATCAAAAGTGACCCCATTATAGAAGACTTAAACTGTTGTCAACAAAAAATTCTTGCCTTTGAAAAATTAGTGTTTATCACTTTGGTAAAACATATTTCTTTGCCACAAGAGAATTGTCATTTTCTTCACAAAGAATCTGAAGAAGTTCCTTTAAAAGTAAATGAACAATCTTTCATAAACATTTCTTTCGAAACCCTTTTCTTTTCCTTTCCAAAAGACAAATTTCTATTCTTTTAGAAAAATGATAATGCTTAACTGAATTCTCTTTTAATCCCAAAGTAGTGAAGAATAAAAATTTATCTTCTACCAAAAAAACAATGACTATGTTTTCTTTTCGACAATCATCGAGGGCTTTTGAATTATTTCAAAATTTGTTCACCATGCTGAAGTTTAAGAACTTTTTATAATAAGATGACACCAAACTTGAAGAAGAAATTTCAACATTTGTTAAAACAACTAGAACTGTGAGAGGAAATTTTACATATTTTATCTTCTTCAAAAAAAAATTGAATATACTTCATGGCATACCTGAAACTGCTGTTACTTTATTTACCTAAAAACCCTTATTCTTTTGCCTCTGAAATCCTTATTCAATTTTGAAGAAACAACACCATTATTCCTCTCGATCATGCACATGAAAGGAGAAGACAAATGAGTATGTACAAAAACCAATATCATGGAATAAAACTCTGTTGTTTTGTAATGCTGAAAAAAAAAACTTTTTGCAAACCTATTCATGCATCCGTTAAACATATTGCCTCCAATGATCTAAACTTTTAAAATTGCATGCCAAGAACCCAGAATACTTTTTACATTTCGTTGTCAAAGAACAATCTAGGATGATCTTTCATGGAAGATAAGATTTTAAGCTTGCAAAGATAACAAAAGAAACCCTTCTCAGATCCATAAATTTTACAAAGAGCAAACAAGAAAACTTCATAATACACCTTGTCGAGGTTTCTTTCAACCTAAATGAGCACCCAAAAAGAAAATTACATTTCAATGCTATTTCAATTCTACCATAATATTTTAACACTTGGTGAGGACTTGCAGGTGAGTATTAAATGTTACGTCCTTTCCATCAGTATTACGGTCTCTTATTCTATCGTCAAAAAATAAGTTTCATCCCTCTTTATTTTCCATGTCTTTATAAGTCATGTTTCAAATATTTAGTTATGCTTTTATGTTTTGCCACCTTTATTAAATATTCAAGTGAATGCATTTTGCCAACTTTCAAATGTTGTCATGGTCAATAGATAGTAGATTTTTGTTAATAAAAGAATAGAATTCCAAAGTTCAAGCAGACTGATCTTGGGTCTATAATTGAATTTTTGTCTTTGGTTTCTTAATTTGCTGAGTATAATAAGGAACAAACTGAAATATGGAAGAATCAATTTAATACCAACTCAAATTCTTGAGATTTTGGCAAATCTTACAGGGAGTTAGTAAAATGATTATAAGAATCTGTTACCTATATTAGTTGGAAAGTAATTCTCATTGTGGTTCTCAAATTAATTACTTTGATTTTATCAAGTTTTAGAATGGGAGTGGATTTTCTTTTATGTTGAATCCATGATTCAAATTTGAATCTATCGAGTTAATATGGAATTGCAATGTTGCTTAAAAATTGTTGGTCATTTTTGTTAAATTGGAAGGAGATTGTTTTTTCTTTGGTGGTGCTAATCTTTATGTTGAAAGTCAATTTGGGCATTTTGATTTCACAGAGTAATTGAAGAGGAAATGATTTAAATTTTGAAGAATCATGAACAATTTTTTATTATTCCCTAAAGCCCATGTTTTCAGAATTGATTGGCTCTGAAATTTTGATTAAAATTTAATAGTGAATGGGTGTGAAATATCAGTACGCCCGAGTGAGAAGATTACAAACTAGTATCCCATGGGCTAGTTTTGGCTCTTTGGAATTGAATTTTCAAGTTTAATATGGTATTTTGAAGTTGTAAAATTTTCCTCCGTATCACAAAGTTTTTCCAATTTAATGAACATGGTTCAAAAGAGCATAGTTGTGAATTTAAAAAATATCGCATTTCTCAAAAAAATCTAGATTTTTTTTTTTATCTTCAAATATTTGTTTCATAACATTAATGTAGTAGGAATTTTGGTTTATTTCATAAATATGTCACCTTCATTTCATGTTTATTTATTTATCTTAGCCATCTTCTCATTTTAAATCTTTTTATTTCTAATTGTATTTGGACTTATTTTGTGCTTTTATATTGATTGACTATAAAAGCTGACACAACCCTTACATATTTTAATGGCCATTATGTTTAAATTTTGAGCATTATCATATGGAAATTTGTGTAGTGGATAAATATTTGAACAAAGAAATTGTTTGTAGTTAAAATAATATTATTCTTGAATTCAAGAAATCATTGGCTAGAAAAGGATGCATTTGGATCTCAATTTTTGTAGGTAATGAATATAATCAATTGTTAAATTCAAAATGTTTATTAAAATATTTAAAATTTGAACAAGATTTTATAAATAAATTTAATAATTATTATACAAAACTATAAATTGCACGTTGTAAACTATAAAAAGAAACAAACTTTTCTTGTGCTCTGTAACTTTCTGCCTTCATGCCTGCATACAACTTTGGTGCATGTCTTCACAATACTTGAGGGGATGGAGTCCCCCGCAACCCCTTCCTCTTTGTTGGATCTGGTGCACGATTTTTTGAACCTTTTTTTTGGTCCTCTTTCCCAAAACTCATAATGCCCAAGAAGGGTTGTGTTCTGCTCGGAGTCTTAACCTGGCTGAGGTGCTACCAGTCCTTAATGAGTTGGCCTATATGAGACCCTACCCTTTGAGGCGCCCCATGGATGATATGGGTCACATGAGAATTGATCCCCTCAAACCAAACTTCTTGGAGGTGGTTTTCGGATCCAATATTCTTATGGAGCCTGGTGCAAGACCAACGGTGGTTTTAGGTGCTACAAGGCCAAAGATTTCTCTCCCAAATTCTATGGTTGATTCAATTTCCTTGCGACTCTCTTTGACTCTTTTTGGTAAAATAAATTCTTTCATACCTTGTGTGGACATGGTTGGGAAATGGTGCTCTTCTAGATGGAGACTATCTGGATCGGTAACAATCTTGATGATGGTAGACTCCCTCTTCATATTCAATTTCACAGTCAAAATACACCAAAACACCATCCTGGTGAGCTCTTAGCACTTTGGAAAGCATATGTTGATGCTCGCTACATAGAAATTGGGTTTTTGATCTAACCATGACCTATTCAGTTTGGTGCCTATGTGGGTCAGATTACCCATGCTTTCTTTGGAATATTGGGATGAGAGAGTGTTTAGATGGATCGAAGACTCCTTCAAACAATTCATTAAGGTTGACTTAATCAATAGCTCAAAGGCTAAGCTAGGTTATGCTAGGTTATGTGTGAATGTAGGGATGAATAAACCTCTGCCGACTATAATGGCTCTAAAGTTGAAATGCAGTGCTTGGCCACAAGCAATTTTATATGAAAATATTGTACCCTTTTGTCAAAACTATAGTATGTTTGACCCTCTAGTTGTGGACTATAGGAAAAGTGAGAAACTTAGAGAGAAATTCTCTTCACCTAGAGTGATTGTGATGGAATGTTCAAAGACTACAGATGCAAAGGACCAGGCCAACGAGGAACCCCCAAGATCACGGAGCTAGTAGTGGCTCATTCTTCTTGTGAGAATGAGAGACTCTTGGAGAAGGACAAAGAATGAACCAATGAAAAGGTGATGGAGAGGGCCCTGGAGATGTAGGATACTACTAACTTAGAAGAGTGGGAGATTGATGACAGTACCTCTATGGAAGAGGGTGATGTAAATTTTGAACTCGAAGAAGGGGAGATTGATGCATTATAGATCAACCAGATCACCCATCTTGTTGGGGGAAAAGAGAATTATTTTTTCAACCGACTCAATGAGGAGGGGTGTTCTAAGGCCATAGAACCCTATAGCATCTCCCTAATAAAGGAGAATAGCTCACCTTTTAGGGATGGAGCTCTAGTGATTTCACTCCAGGTGTTATTGAAATACATTCCCCCACCCAAAATGGAGCTAATATTGACATCCTATACATGGATGGATGGACTATACCCAAGAGGAAGTTAAGGGGTGGAAACAAAGCCAATGTTGGGGGGGAGACCCCCAACTAAGAACATTCAACAAAAGGAGACAACAAAAGATATAGCACAGGGGAAACATAAGACCCTAGTTGAGATTTAAACACGTAGAGGATGAAGATAATATCTTGGAATATGAGAGGGTTGAATAGCCCCAAGAAGCATTATGAATTTAAACAAAATATTATGGAACTAAAGGTTGACATGATTCTTTTGTAGCAACTAAAGGTTGACATGATTCTTTTGTAGGAAGTAAAAATGATAGTTTAAGTGTTCTCTAGAGTGGCTGAATATCTATGGCCAGAAGCTAATTTCTTTTATAGTGTTGTGATGAGTGTTTTGGGAGGCATTGCAACTCTTTGGTATTTGGACAAAGTGGTGGGCAAAGATATTTTCCTAAGCACCCATTTTATGGTGGTGGGCTTCACCTCCAAAACTTGTAACTAAAACTTATTTAACTTCTATGCCCCCAATACCTTTAATGAGAAGCTTTTGGTCTAGGAAGAGGCAATAAAAATTGCTAACACTATAAGGCATGATAACATTTTTTGTATGGGAGACTTTAACACCCCCCTATATACCTCAGAAAAATTGGGTGGGCTAGAGGACTTCTCTAAGAGTATGCATGACTTAGCAGGATTCCTAGGGAGAAATGATTTGATAGATATTGATCTCCAAGGAACCCCGTTCACCTGGTCAAATAACAGATTGGGGAATAATTTGATTCAGGTTAGGCTTGATCATGCTCTTATCTTGGTGGGTTGGGACATTCTCCCCACACCTCCTTAAATGCCTACCTGAGGACCATCTCTGACCACTCTATGTTTTGTTTCTCATGGAAGCAAAACCAGTTCAATAAGTGAAGACCCTTTAGGTATGAGATAATGTGTAGTCTCACCCAAAGTTTAGAGAGCATGTTGCCCGATGGTGGAACATGCCTATCTAAGGTTCTATTGTACTATCCCCTTTTCTAGGACATTAGAAACATTAAAGGCATATTATATATAATATCAAAATTGACTTGGAGAGTGAGGACTCAAAATATAAAAGTCAATTTAATATTATAAAGTGGGAAAAAGGGACAAAGAGAGATAAGAAAAAAAGCTAGGAGGGAAGTCGAAGAGTTACAGCTGTGAGGATAAAAGGAGAAGTGACTCTTTCATTTGGGTATGCTTGATTTATGATTTAGATTTCAGTTTCTCTCTTGGGAGAGTAATTGGAAAGTTTCAGCTTTCAGCTAGTGTGAGGATGTAGCCCCTCGTGCCAACAGATAGTGGACACAAACCCATTGTCCAGGGAGACATCAATTCAAGTGTTTCATATGTGCTTTCAGGTTCTTATTCTATTATTCCAATCTAACTGTTAAACTGTATTTAAGATTGGATTTGTTAGTGATTTTTGTTGTATAAATAACATATTTTAAGGAGTTATAAGAGTTTGCTGCTTTTTATGTTATTGGTTTGTAACACATTGTTATATGCTCAAATCTTGAATACTATTTTGGGAAAAAAAAATTATCATCTTGTGGAGGATCTTCTAGTTTTATTGTTGTATCGTATCACATTTGCATATGTTTGAGTTTTGAATATTATATTCAAGAAGAAGTTGGATAAATATCTATTGGAATTTCTACTAGTTTCAATTGTGTTCGTAATACATCTGCAATGTTCAGGGCTGAACATACTATTGAAAAGGAAATAGAGTAAATATCTATTTTGGGATATTTCAGTGGTATCAGAGCTATAAATCTTGTCATTCCGTGGAGTTTTGTTAGAAACAATTCTCATAAGGTGGAATTTTATCATTTTATTAGTGATGACTTATGAAAGTTTCATCAAAAGTATTATTTTCTTCTTGAAAAGGAGTTGAAATGATGTTTCATATTACATGAGGTTTAGGTGGAGAGATATTCATAAATGAATTCTTGTAAATAGCAACTAGTATTCTGGAGAAATAATTTTGCAGACTCTATTTCAATATAATTTTCTGTCAATGTATTCTCAAAGAATGAATTGAAATGTCACATTAAAGATTTCTTAGCATCTAATATTTTTGCGGGTCCATTTCTAGAAAATAATATATTAATGTTTGTGGTTTGTGGGCAGAAGTATTAAAAGGATGATCTTTAATTTTCCAAAATAACCATATCGACTTGGATGCATATCGCTTGGTTTCTAAGTGAAGTTTATTTCAAAAGAATATTTGTTAGGCATAAGCTTTGAATGTTGGGAGACTAATATTATCTACAATGTAGTCTCAAGGTTTTGAAGGAAAGAATTTAGGTCGATGAACTCAATGAGCATATATATAATATTGGTCACGAGTACATATTGATGTCAAATTTTGCAGTATGAGCTTTAACATTCTCTATCGGTGGTTATTCTAAGCCTAGAAAACTTTGTTCAAAGGCAAAAACTATATTTTTGGAATATATTTTATGAATTCATAAAACATTTTGTCATGATTATACACATAAGAGTTTTTACATACTATAGACGAAGTTGTGTTAAAGAAGGAGAGTGTGAGGAGGTTTTGTTCTTCTGCAGTGACTTTGAATGGCAATTTGAGCCATCGAGACTTAGAGAAAAAGCCTCAGTTTGGGAGACAGTTATAGGTGGAAAATATTTATGTGATGCTAGTCTACCACCTCTCATGTGTAGAATAATGGTGTAATGGATATGAACTATGAGCATTTTCCATTTCTCAACCTTAACAAATGACACCAACTATGTTGGGAATGATATTCTTGAAGCCATGAATAATATTTTTCTAGCCATCATAACTTTAGTGCATTTGGCTATCAATATTTTGGTGAAGTTCTAAATTTATCTCTTTGCAAAGGAAAACATTAGTTTCACAATCGAGTGCCTACCAAAAAGCCAGACTTCCCAGTGTTACCTTCAGAATATGTGTATATCATTTCCCTGCAATGATGGATGGTGCCTCTATGGAATCTCTGGCATTTCTTTAAGTGAAGTGTACAAGGTTGGATAGATGGAACCATAAGTGAGATTTGTCATTACACACTTCATGGCTAGAAGTTGAATCTTTTTCCAAACTATTAATATCATTGTCATATGGTGATCCACATGCCTTTAACCCCTAAATGTAATGCCTGAGGGAATTGATATATTGGGTTCAATAGATGATGTTTCATAACTGATATTATCCTAATCAATGACACTATGAAGAAGCAATGTTGATCATGAATTGATTAAGAGTTTTTATGGAGTAAAGGGTCTTGGTGAAGAGGCAAGGACGTGTCTTTTCAAATCCATCAATTTAATCAAGAAAAGTGATGCTCACCAATCAGTAGAATAAGCCAAGAAATTAAAATTTGACTATAACCACTGCTAGGTAGTAGTAGAATGAAAACAAGTGGCATATCTCAGTGTCCAAGTGGCAAGGAAGCTAGAAACGATCACAACTCCACAAGTTATGGACCAAAACCCCATACATAGTTGGAAATAGCCACAAACTACCCAAAGTTTAATTCATCAGCAAGTTTCTTGATGGACAATCTTGGTTTAATTTTTTGCATGGTAGCTAGGAGGCTTGGTTTGACATATTTGTTGTTTGAATTAGTGATCATTCCCCAATGTTGTTAAGATACACATTACCAGAAAGGCAATTGACAACAAGAATCGGTAGACAATTCATCTAAAACACTAAGATGTCAAGAAGAGAATAGTAACTACTACTACAGTAAGACATAGCTGATAACAGAATTATTGTAGAAGAAGAAAATTGGCATTGGGAGCATTCGCACTATCATTTCATTACTTATTTGTGATAAACCCATCCAACAGCAACAATAGCTTCCTTCCTTCAAATGTGGGGACAATGGGGGAGGCACGTGACAACATCTGCTAGTGGCATTGAGTATCAGTCAACCACAAGTGGTACAATCATTGCATTACATTTCTCAGTGATTACATGGATTTTCATTTAGAGTAGCAAAATAAGATTGATATGGCAAAAGAAAGTATTTGGAATTGGTTCAAGATTTCCTTTCAAAAGGCCAACACAATGGTGTGTATGAAGAATTCTTGGTAGACCAAAATCATCAAATAAAGGGTCTTGAAAAAGAACAACAAACGATCATTGATTTCCATCTTTCTCATGATCTCATAGGAGATGTTACATATGGTGCTAGTTTCTACATTGGGGATTTAGAGGTTAGCTTTGACAAGCAAGTTGATGAGGTCAGTTTTACATGCGATAATAGTAGGTTGGAGTACTTGTATGATGAACTATATATTTTTTATGCCCATGACATGAATTTAGAAGGATAGTGTGAGATGATAATGCAAGACAATGGACTGCTTCTACATGACAATAATGAAATGCACACCTTAAAGAAATAGATGAAGGTTAGTGAAGACATGGTTGTGGCATCTTTGATATGTTATTACAACACTCATAAATTGGTTGAGGATCTCTACAGGAAGGCTCAAAGGGAAGTGAAAGGAGATTGGCTTGTTGTTGATTTGCAGGTGGTCAAAATAGCTCTCAAAACTATGAAATCAGATTATTTATATTTGTTGTCTAAGAGAGATGATATTCTTAAGGTTTTTGAAATATATGTTGATCAGTCAAATAGAGAAAAGAATGAGATTAGGGAGCTTAAGTATGCTCATGAGGCATTGGATGAAACTCAATTTTCTCTTCAGGAAGCAGAACATCAGATTAGGGTCACAAATCACTCTTAAGAACATGGGGTAAAGTGAGGTAGGAGTTTTTCTAAGAAGTCATTGATGAACTTGATAGCATTTAGTAGACATATGACTTGGATAGCTACCCCAAATGATCAAGTATCAAAACTTTAGATCACATTCAGCTAGTAGACAACCCTTTGTTTGAAGTTGCTACTAATTAAATTTTTGATAATCCCCCTTTTTGTGATAAATGAGGGAACTCCTTTTGAGTGCCATGAAGAAGATGATTTTGATTTCAAAATATTGGATCCTGATATGGGTCAATGCAAGAAGTTGGGTCTGACTTTTGGCCAAAAAGTGGAAGTGTTTTTCCTGTTTTTGAAATATTTTGTCAATTGATGCCAAAATTTGAGCCATTTAGAGATTAAATATTTAAAAAATTCAAAAATAAAAATTGTAGTGCCTGGAATCTTCTTTTTGAATATGTAATTTATTTGTATACCCATATGATGGATTTTTTTTTGGTATGGATCTTTAAAAATCACTTTTTCAAAATGCTTGTTTCAGGACCATACCATGCTCGTATACGGACACCATAATTTGACACAAATGAATGATTTTTTGTGAATCCTTTTAAATGGAGTTACTTGACACACCAAAGATTGATGAGAATATTTCTCTTGAATTTTTTAATGAAATTTTTTTTATTAATTTTTAATTGGCTATAAAGGAAAATTTTAAAACCTCTTGTGTACGGACACCATAATTTGATCAACATTTCACTTTTTTTATTTTTTATTTTTTTAACTTCAAAAGAATTGAATGTAGATTGATGACATGTAAATTAATTTAAGAAAAATTATAAAATAAAAAAGTTATTAAAGTTTTAGTGAACATTGCTATTTTACATTAGGTACCACCTTTCACTAAAAAATAATTTAAAAATAGTAAATAAAATCGTAACTCTATAAAATTTATATTTCTGAAATCAGGACAGTGAGAACTCTAATGGTTTTTTGTTTCATAAAAAAATTTGATCGGAAAGACCCTCTAAAAATTATGGCAAGGCAGGAATTTGTCAGTTCAATGCCTTAGCCAAATCTTGAGAGGCCAAGGCATAGGCTTGGTCTCACCAAGCCTATCCCAAACCAAAATATGAGGCAGGAAAAAGAAATCCCACCTCATGTTGTAAGAAACGGGCACCGGTTATTTGAATTTCAAAAAATGGGTACATGTTTTGAAAAGCTAAAAGCGGCATGTAAAATCTGCTGAAAACTTAAAAATTTGAATTTTTAAGAAACGGGTACCCATTTTTTACTTTTAAAAAGTGGGTACCTGATTTTTTAAAAACGGGTACCCGTTTTTTATTTTTTTTAAATGGGTGCCCGTTTCTTAAAAATTCAAATTTTTAATTTTTTGAGAAACGGGTACCCGATTTTTAAAAATAATGGGTGCCCATTTTTTTAATTTAGGGTCGGGCACCCGAGCCAAAAACGGGTGCCCATTTTTTAAAATTGGGTACCCATTTCTAAGAGGTCTCATTTCGCGGATTTGACTTCCGCGAAATTGCGACCCAACTTTGTGCATTCACCCATATAGTTCCTAGTAGTGAATCTTGGTCATAGGATGAGAGTAATGATTTGACTACTATTGCTTGTCATTGGATCAATCCGAATATGGTTTCCTATTTCACCCCTTATAGGAGTTGGATGGATTTCCTACATCAACCTTTGGGTAGACCTTGGTGGAGTATTGATGAGAGTTATGTTGCAAACACAAGGAACAATTTTGCAACTTCATTCTTATTTATAGTACCTATGTACCCAAAGGTTCTCTAGATTGATGATGACAATATGGTATTTGATGCAACCAAGGTGTTATTTTCAGCTTTTGAGTGGCTTGTTTCTTAAATCATCTATTTAAGTCATGTTGTCACCATCTACTAGGTTATGCATAGTTCATTGATACATCTCTATCTTATCATATCTGTTGGTTATGACAACATGGTTTGGGATCTAGGTGTTGATCGTATGTACCTATGGCTTGTTGAGGACTTGGTTATAATCCTATTTAGTTTGAGGTTGGATGCAGTGATGAACATAATTTTATAGCTTACAAGTGTAGCATTCTTTCACAGAGTTATATGGGATCCAGGGATCTGGTTGATAGATAATTTGTAGAGTGGCACCTTGCTTTGCAGTATGGCCAGATTTTTTTATAGTTTGGGCAACAGAGCTACTTGCAGATTGGTATGGGATCCTGGTACTAATTTCTTGAGGACAAGCAATTTTAAGGAGGGGAGATTTGTAATGTTCCCTTTTCTGGGACATTAGAAATGTTAAAGGCATATAATATATAATATCAAATTTGACTTGGAGAGCGTGGACTCAAAATTTAAAGGTCAATTTAGTATTATAAAGTGGGTAAAAATGACAATGAGAGATAAGATGAAAAGCCAGGAGGGAAGTCAAAGAGTCACAACTATGAGGATAAAAGGAGAAGAGACACTTTCATTTGGGTATGCTGGATTTATTATTCATATTTTAGTTTCTCTCTTAGGAGAGTAATCAGAAAGTTTCAACTTTCAACCATTGTGAGGATGTAGCCCCTCCTGTTGCCCAGATAATGGATGCAAACCCATTGTCCAGGGAGACATCAATTTAGGTTTTTCATAAGTGCTTATAGGTTCTTATTCTACTATTCCAATCTGACTGTTAAACTGTATTTAAGATTGGTTTTTTTAGTATCAAGGTTATTGTATTGTTGTTGTATCATACAATAACATATTTTAAGGAGTTATAAGAGTTTTCTAGATTTTATAATACTAGTTTGTAATGCATTATTATTGCTCAAATCTTGAATATTATTTTCCAAAGAATGGGTTATTACCTTGTGGAGGATCATCTAGTTTTATTGTTGTACCATATCACATTTGCCTATGTTTGAGTTTTGAATATTATATTAGGGAAGAAGATGGATAAATATCTATTGGAATTTCTACTAGTTTCAATTGTGTTCATAATGCATTTGCAATGTTCAGTCTTGAATATACTGTTGAAAAGGAAATTGAGTAAATATCTAGTTTGGGATATTTCATCTGTAATATTTTGTGTTGCTAGGAAACTTGAAAGAATCCATAAAGAGGTCAAAGGATGGAGTAAGTCATCATTTAGCAACATCTTCAAGGAAAAGAAGATGACTAAGAAGAAGTTAGAGCCCCTCCAAGCCAATCTAGCAAGTGGTAATTCTTCTCTAAATCATCAAAATGAGGAAAAGGAATGTTAGACTAAGCAAAAAATTTTGCTAGGATGGGAGGAAGTATTTTGGAAGCAATGATCTAGAGTGCAGTGGTTGGACGAAGGTGATAGGAACAATGCCTTCTTCCATAGATTGACATCAAAGAGAAAAAAGAGAAACAATGGTCAAGAAATATTAGAGATGACGGGAAGAAATTTAAAGGCTCTAGTAGGTAATGGCAAGATAAAAGGCATTAAACCTGTATCCTTGAGCCCCCTGCTCATAATCCAACAATTTGTCAATGACACCTTCATGTTTGGCATGTCTTCTATCCATAAAGCTAGAGCTTAGAAGACCCTTCTTAGCCAGTATGAGATGGTATTAGGACAATGTATAAATTATTAGAAAAGAAAAGTGTACAATATCTGAGGAGGAAAGTTATCAAAATTCTAGAATGCCAGAAGGTGAGCTTACTAGATACCTATCTTGGCCTCCCTCTCACAATAAAAGAAGTGTTCTTGCAATACCGAAATGAGTTAGTGGAATATATAAAGAGGAAGCTTATGGGATGAAAAGAAAAAATCCTTAACAATGTAGGGAAACTTTAGCTTCTCTTGGCCTCCTTACAGGGCATCCCTATGTACTTCCTTTCACTCTTTAAACTTCTAGGTAGATATAAAGAGATTATTGAAAAAATTTAAAGAAATTTTCTATGTTCTGGAATGGAGGATAAGAACAAAATAAGTTTAGTCAGTTAGGAGAAATTCTGCCAACCTAAATCCTTGGGGGGATTGGAC
This sequence comes from Cupressus sempervirens, assembly GCA_028749045.1. Classification (NCBI taxonomy): domain Eukaryota; kingdom Viridiplantae; phylum Streptophyta; class Pinopsida; order Cupressales; family Cupressaceae; genus Cupressus; species Cupressus sempervirens. The sequence continues at coordinate 362,285,914 of CM053793.1, read as the reverse complement.
ATTAAAAGAATTGGGCATTTGAATAAGGCCCTCCTGGCTAAGGTTGGATGGAAACTGATGAGCTTATTGAGAAGCTAGTGTAGTATTTTTAGGGCTAAGTATGTGAGGGGCATCTCACTGCATTAACATCTTTGGACCATGGTGCTCCCCCGAGATCCAAAATTCGGAACAATATTGTGCAAACTCGTAGAATTCTAAAGAAGGGTACTGACTGGGTGTTGGGGAGTGGGAACAATGTCAACTTCTAGGAGGATCATTGGGTACAAGATGGCCCCCTCATGAATACAAAGTTCCAACTTCTAAGAGATTCATTGACTAGGAAATCTAGTACCCTGGTTCACAACTACATTACCCTATAGAGAAAATGGGAAAGACTTTACAATCAAGACAATCCTGGAATGAAGCTACTTATGGAGCTTTAAAAGATGTTGCAGAATTGTTGTATCCCCTCTATCTCTTTGGACGATTATTTGATATGGAAACTTACCTCCTTTGGGGACTTCATAGTGAGATCTACTTATGTGTGTTCTCTTGAGTGTGGTGAAGTCCCGAGGGAATGGAAAAGTGTTTGGCACCCCTGGATCCTATCAAGGATAAATTTCTTTTGGTGGACAACTCTACATGGTGTAAGGAAACTTGGCAAGAAAGAATATAACCACCATTTCCACATAACCCATAATAGATCTGAAATAAACACAGAATTAAAATCCACATGCAAGAGAATAGACAACATACCCACAAAATTGTGACACAAGATATACCCTGGGAAACCCTCATTGAGGGAAAAACTCAGCCTCCAAAAGCATCCATCATCATGTATTATTCAGCAAAATAACCATTGCCATACAACTATGGAAGCCTTCATGGCCATAGCCACAACCGAGCAAACTATGTGAACAAGAATGAATCCACACATCCCATGCCATGCTTCCAACCTTCACAAATGCTCCCTTGGCTAACTTGTCAAGCCTTGTCCTACTCGACTCTTGTCTTTTGTCTTCTCCTTGTCACTCTACAACAACTACCCTTGTGGCTGCTTATATAGTAGCAAGTCCCAAAAAACCACTAAGTGGTATTACATAAACCATGTGCTACCTAACCCACTGACCCCACATTTAATATTGGGCATTTAATTCTTTTCCCCAATATTAAATAATTACATAAAATATTTTCACAATGTTACAATACAACTCATCAAGAATATTCTATGGGAATCTTTACATGTTGCACGTCCATCTAGGCACAACATTACATAAAAAAATAAAATATAACAATATTATGCAATGTGTGCAACACCCATTATCTCAACAATCTCCCACTTGTTGTATACATTGCATAGGGTCAATCCGTAGCCACATAAATGAACAAGGGAACAATACCTCCCAGCACATCCACCATCATGGATCAAAATATACCAAGTGCTCCATCCTAGTACCCACAACAAAATCAAAGTATCCAGCATCTCAAACATGAATGATCTCACCTCCTATTATGCCACTCCCACTGGACATACATAGAAGCCATACAAAGAGAAAAGCCACCCAATCTATCGCATTAGAAGATCATAAAATCCTGTACCAACTAAAATTCCAAGCACAAATAACCTGATCCAAAGGTAATCACATGTATCCGTAGTTGTCAAAATATCCATAGCTGAAATAACACCCACAACAAGTGCCAAACCCATCCAACTATCCATACCTCAAAAGTATAACAAGTGAATCTCATATAATCGACATATCCAATCTATAACCTGCAATCACAAGCCTCAACAGCAATACCTGCCACATATATACCAAGAAGCTCCCACTGCAAAAGATAATGTCAAATCTATAACCAATCCACTCAACACATCTCAAAGAAGTGAATCCATGTAATATCAAGGACATCCACAATACATAAACTGATATCCTGCAAGAAAAAAAAAACTCTCATAACAAGTCTCCAATGCTCTCCCAAGTTCACCACAACCAATAGAGGAAAGAGATAAAGTAATAACCATGTCATCTCTCACATGACATACATGAGCACAAACCAGTGATCACAATCTCTAACCAATCTCAAATCCAATGTAGGAAAAATTGAACATCTAGGAAGATAACCAAGACCAGAGAAACCATGCAAATCATAACCTGTATCATGTCCTTCTACACACACCTCTAGATGTAAACTGTGCAAGTTAGATCTCCTCCATAGAAAACCCCAACAAGAAGCCTCAACAACACCCAAACCATACCATATAGCTAATCATGGATGTAAGCCTCTCACAAGAAGATCAAACTCATAAACCCATTCCTAAACCAAGGAATAACCATTCCTAATCCAAGGAAAATGCCCAATATAAAACCATCTCCCAAACTCAACCAGCATAACAACATATGTGCATGGAGATAACCAATGCTAAACCATCTCTCAAATGAACCCTCCAGAACTAACTCATGTACCATAGCTCAAGATCCATATCCATGAAAGACAAGCATAAATATAATGTAACTGAGAGAAACAATGGGCTATACCTCTCAAGTAGCAAACCGCTGAGTAGACCAAGAGTGGGGAATGAGAATGCTCATCAAGATACCCAAGTCTCCAACCAAGACTCATCTAAGAATAATCTCCTCTCAAGTCCATATCAGGTGACTGCCCCTCAGACTTCCTGCTGAAACCATCAACTATCCCAACAAATACTTCTCTAATCCAAGAGAAATCAGCATCACCACCGTCTCTAAGTATCCATGAGCGCCTGTAACCAATCAATCCATGCCAACTCCAAATGCAACATAGCAATATCATGAAGTATCCAGCTTATGATCAGTGTACTCAATACCAAGAAACTAAACCAAGATCAATGTCAAAGTTCCAACCATAGCCTCAGGAACATAAACATGACAACATGATCTAACCATCTCAACCAAAGAGATAACATGATCCACATGAACATACTATAACATGTCACAACTCTAAACGCGTATCAAGAGTATACCATGACATAATAATGAAACCATTCTCATACCAAGGATAACATCCCAAATAAAAGCATAAACCACACCTTTTCCAAGAACCCTGTGAGTCCTCAAGATGCAACCATCTCCATACACCATGAAGAAAACCATCTCCACATACCAGGAAGAACCATCTCCACACACCATGAAGATAACCAAGAACCCCATGAGTCCTTAAGATCTATCCATCTTCACACACCATGAAGATAACAAGTGCACCATGCAAATGTTAAAGATGCTTTTGTAGCAACAGGATCTAAGACAAACCTCCAACATCTGCAAACACTCAATAAATATATCAATGCCAACAACTCCCACTCAATTGTGGTACCAAGTCACCTATGGCATCATAAAATCCATCTCCTATATGAAGATCCAAACCAAACCAGGAACTAATCCTGCACTGTCACCCCATCACTATCACAAGCTCCCACTAAACCGTGTATCCAAGCTATCCATGACATCATGGTGAAAACCCATCCTCTAACCATGAGAATCAACCAAGGCATCAAACTATCAAAGAACTCAAAGTGCACATCATGAGCTCCTCAAAAGAAACCAAATAACCATGATCCTCAACCAAGAAGATATACCACCATAACTGAATCTGAAAAAGCCAAGCTAATGAACATCAAGGATGTACCTGTATATCCAATCACGTCATGCCAAAATCCATGACACCATGATCACATCCATGAACTGAGCATCTATCTCTCAAAGTGTCCAACCTGTCAGCATAAAATAGTCAACCACAATCCTCCACCATGACTATCCCTGGTAACAACATCTCATCCCTTCTACATGAAGAAAATAGTAAATCATGTGACTTAGGGCATAGACAACCCAAACCCAAGCCACCAATCTGAATATGCATCAATAATGAAAGATCAATGGGCAAAGACAACCCATAACCAAGCTATAAATGCAACCTGTAAGTATAGACTGCTTACAACGCTGCACAACTTGTAGACCCAACAAGTCATCATGCATATCCAAACCAAACACTGATAACCATATCATCATGAGACCAATCTGAAATATGAACTGAGTATACAATGACATCAAAACTTAAATCTCCAATGCCATAAACTCACAATGTTACCATAGTCAAAATATACCTATAAATTGTTCAGATCAATATATCAACAAATAAATCATGCCAAACTTGCACCAAATCTGAACCAATGTGTAGAGCTCTCCAAGAGCTTTCTGTTGACTACTCGAAGTCCAAAATCTGACTCCGTATGCCCAAGTTATGCCCTAATCCGTGCTCAAAATAAAAAACATCTGACTTTAGGGCTCTGAAAACCTAACAAAATTTTAAAATCATAGAACCAAACCTACACCATGTTGCAGTGCTCTGAATTAGCTTTCCAACGCCTATAAGAACTCTAAAATCTGATATTCTGAGAGAAAGTTATGGCCATTTTACTAAGGCACTCTTTTTACCATTTTCAGTACGATTTTTCATTTTTTATTTTTTTCAGTGATGAAAATTCCGACGGGATTAAATTTGACGGCCATCATGGCCTGAAACCAAAAAACTCTTTCATTTCCTCTGAACATGGCCAAACTAGGGCATATTATATATCAAAATTTATGGAAATGTAGACCCGGATCCAATGGTGAGGTTTGTTTTTACCCAGGAGGTCATTTCTGCATGCTACCCCCCAAAACCCTCATTTAAATGAAACATCCGAAAAAATCCTTTTGTCCAACAATTTCACATGCCCAAATCTTTTAACATCCCATCATAACAGCAAATCCAAAACCCTCAGATCTGTAATAAATCATTCATATATCTTGCCCTTTCTTTTATCCTCTCATGCATTCCCATGGATTCAATCTAGGGTTACAATAATAAAATCATAGCTCTAATACCAATTGTGGGCCCATTTTCCATTGCACCAAAAGCCATGACTGGTAGTGAACATGGAACACCACATAATTAACCACCTGTGGGCAGGGGAGCACATCGCATCACCCAACAATCTCGCCCTCGACATGCATACCAGGTGCTTATGCGGGTCGAGAAGGCACCAAGGAGATTTGAACCCATGACCAGGCCAAAACCAGGCTCTGATACCACTTGTAAGGAAACTTGGCAAGAAAGAATATAACCATCATTTCCACATAACCCATAATAGATCTGAAATAAACACAGAATTAAAATCCACATGCAAGAGAATAGACAACATACCCACAAAATTGTGACACAAGATATACCCTGGGAAACCCTCATTGAGGGAAAAAACCAGCCTCCAAAAGCATCCATCATCATGTATTATTCAGCAAAATAACCATTGCCATACAACCATGGAAGCCTTCATGGCCATAGCCACAACCGAGAAAACTATGTGAACAAGCATGAATCCACACATCCCATGCCATGCTTCCAACCTTCACAAATGCTCCCTTGGCTAACCTGTCAAGCCTTGTCCTGCTCGACTCTTGCCTTTTGTCTTCTCCTTGTCACTCTACAACAACTACCCTTGTGGTTGCTTATATAGTAGCAAGTCCCACAAAACCACTAAGTGGTATTACATAAACCATGTGCTACCTAACCCACTGACCCCACATTTAATATTGGGCATTTAATTCTTTTCCCCAATATTAAATACATAAAATATTTTCAAAATGTTACAATACAATTCATCAAGAATATTCCATGGGAATCTTTACATGTTGCACGTCCATCTAGGCACAACATTACATAACAAAATAAAATATTACAATATTATGCAATGTGTGCAACACCCATTATCTCAACACATGAGACAATCCTCACCATTGATTATCTATAAAGGAAAGGATTCTAGATGGCTACCTACTTTGTGTTATGTTATAACATGGTGGAATGCATTCAACACCTCCTCATACATTATCCCTTTGCTATGGGGGTTTGGAGGGAAATCCTCTCTATTTGGGAGATTTAGTGGTGCTTCAATGAGAACCTCCATCAATTTGTTAATTGGGATGATCCCTATATCACTCATACCTCAAAAAATTTGGAGAGTCATCCCCCCACCCCTTATGCATTGTGGAAAATTTGGAAGGAATGGAACAACCACATATTTTGGGACAAGTCTACTCCTAGAGCAGTGGTGGCTCAACAAGTGACCAGGCTATTGAAGGAATGTAGAGAGATCTAGCATTAGAACACCCCCCCCCCCACAAACCCTCCAAAGGACCAAGACATGAGATGGGCTAATTCTTGGGACTTAGGTTTGATGGTGGCAAGATTTGACAACTCTAAATTTGTTGCCAGACATCAAATGGATGGCACCCCCCTATATGATTGGTTAAAACTCAATTTTGATGGCTCGACCATTACTGGAAGGACTACAACTAGAGGTTTTGTCTGAGATAATACCATTAAGATGGTGCTTTCCTATGCTGGAAACTGTGGAGAGGGATCAAATAATGAAGCGAAAGCTTTGGCCCTACTATGGGGAATGAGGGTAGTGAGAATTAGAAGAATTAATATATTGACTATTGAGGGAAATTCAATATTAATTATCAATGTTGTAAAGGATGAAGGAAGGTGTGGCTGGAAGATAAAATAACCAATAGGAGAAATTCATAGCTTGTTGAATGGGTTGCTTGAGGTCCATGTGGACCACATATATCGGGAAGGCAATGGAGTTGTGGATGACTTGGCCAAAGTTGGTCATAACGTGGAAGGAATAAAGGAATGGGATGATTTAGCCAAATCCCACCATCTAATGAATTATGGTGGAAAGTGAACATTCTCTTTGCAGTGTAATTTAATGAAGTACAATAGATGGTGTATTGTGTGGGTCTAGTGGACGAGATAACCCAAGAATTAAAAACTATAAAGGTGGGAATATTTGGAAAGATTTTGTGTTTATTTACATATGGGGTTGCCTCACCATGAACATTAATTACTATGGTGAGAGGATGATCCGCACGGATTTAGTCAGAATGATAAAACTACCAAAGACAGGAGCTGTGAATAATAATAATGGCAATTCCCTTGTGCCTCACTCAATGTACAGTTGGAAATGGTTAACTTTGATGGGAAATGTACCATTCACATATGCTCAATCCAGAGGGGGATTGGAAAATTAAAAGCCCAGTGATTTCCCAATGAGGATTGATTGCTTTCTCATGTTCATTGTTAGCATTATATACTTAAACTACCCCAACTTCTGAGTTCTATCCTGAAACAAGTGGATGTCAGTGAAAACTCAAGATTTAGTGATTCAACGTAGTGAGGACATGGATGCCAACGACCACTTTAAACCTAATAAGATTGAGGACTATATCAGTAATAGTGAGGTAGCATGAATTTATCTACGGGAAGGTGGTTTGTTACCATTCATGGAAGGCAATGAAGGGTATGATGAGTATGCATCCTTGGAATTCGTCAATACCTAGAATAATAGGAAGGTGAAAATTAATGGGGTGGTGTTTGAAATGATGGAGGATCTCATCATGATGCTTGGTGGGTTGTCTCTTGAGGGCAAGAGTTGGTGTAAGAAGGCTAGGGTTTCTAATGAAATGAGCTTGAGGAAATTCTTCCACCCTAAGGGGGATCATATTCGCATGCAAGGTGGTTTTTCAAAGGAAAACTTACCCAAACCTTGGGATATCATGTGCTATGCCATCGTGCACTACATACTCTCGAAGATCTATTTCAAGTGTCGTATTATTACCACTTTCCTATTTTAAATCATTTCAAGAACTAGGACCTGATTTCCTTCCTACACCTTATATTGCATTTGATGGAGGATAGTGTGTTTAATGTTAAGAAAAAGAGGGAGGAAGGAAGACCCTTTTATATTCTGCATCAAGGTTTCATGTTTAAAATTTACAACTTCCAACTAACCCTCAACCCACCTCTTCTTGTTAACCCTCTTAACATTGTTACTCCCCAAGTCTCCACGGACCCTAGCCCTAGTTCTGCCTCAAAGAAGGTGGACCGAAAACCCCTGAGTAATAGGGAAAACATCAATGTTATTGACTCTTATACTAATACTAGGTGGATTAATACATCTATAAGAAGGTTCAACAAAAGGCTTAAAATGGAAAAATTTAAGACACCCCCCAAACATGAAGTGAGTTATGATTCTAGGAAGAGGGAAAGGAGTGTTGGAAATTCGTTCAGTGCTCCCCTCAGGAATTGTGACAAGGGCTTAACCACCTCCTGTGTACTATAAGTTGAGTGGTTGTATTAGACATTAATAGATTGGTCTTTTGGTGCAACGACAACCCACTCTAACAAGTGGTATCAGAGCTTGGTCATAGGTTTGAATCCTCAAACCCTCGGGTAATGCTAAGGGGGAGATTGTTGGAAATTTTTTCGGCACTCCCCTCATGATTTGTGACAAGGGCTTAACTATCTCCTTTGTACTATAAGTTGAGTGGTTGTATCGGGCATTGATAGATCAATCTTTTGGTGCAACCAAAACCCCACTCTAATAAGGAGATCCACTAGAAATAAGAGGAAGGTTATGCACCTTGGCTTAGGGGGTAAGGATGTTCCAAGCCCCTCCCACATTTCAGACACCCTAGAAGCCAACCCATCCCTGGATAAAATCTTAGGGGAAGATATCACCTCCCCAATGAAGGATGTTGCTAAGGGTAGGAAGAAGAGGGGGCATTATAGCCATGGGTAGGATAAGAGTAAAACCCAGTTGGACAGGCTAGAGAATCTGAAGCATGACCTAGCTTATGATCATGAAGCTTTGTGCTAAAAGGTTGAAATCATTGTGGAGTTCTCTACTAAATTCATGCACTCAATGACCACCACTCTATATTTTCTACAGGTGAACAAGGAGGTGAAGGACAAGGGAAAAGAGAGTGAGACCACCCACTTCCTCTATAGCTTCCTAGCAGATGACTAGCTCAAGACTCTTTTGGAGAAACCCATCAAGGATGACATAGAGAAACCAAAATGACTAAAAGGAGGAGGAGGTCCTAGAGGAGGAGGGGAGCTAGCCCCCCTACTTGCTTTTATTTTGTTATTTTTAATGTTATGGTTAACTATGAACTCTATGACCTTGGTGGCACTTTTAGTTAATGTGGATATTAATCATTTTATAAGCAGTGCTTGCAAGCTCAATTGTTTGATTATTTTTTGGCATAGTATGTATGTTAGGGGTAGTATAGTGGATACTAATATTTTGAAATATAATGCTATGGTGAGAATTTGTGTGGCATTGTTGGCTTGCCCCATTGGCCTTGTGTGTCATTGTTTGTCGTGTTCTACTTTATGTTTGTTGATTCTCGTATTTTTTGTTTCATGTGTCTTTAACCCATTTTCTTTTCTATGTGCCCTTGCCATTAGGTTATGTGTGAGTTTTTCATTTTTCTGCCAGTTTGGGTAGGCTTTTAGGATCCTTCATTGGCTCATGCATGTGACAGAGAGCAAATGGAGGGTAATGATGAGGATGCAACAAGTGAACCGTCGAGTGAACCAGTTTGTAAAAAAGATGAAAATACAAGGGAGAAAAGCACTATAAGAAATGATAAACCAAAGATCTCTAGTAATGATGGAAAGGATTTTTTTAATGAAGTTATCATGGGAAATGATGGCTCTAAGAAAAAGAGTGAAAAACTTTCATATAAGGTAGTTCTTACTGATATTTCAGTACCAATTTGTCCCAAGTCAGCTTGTTTTGAGAGCAAGTTTGAAAGGAAAGTAGTTTTAGAGTCTTCTAATGGAGTGGGAAGAATTGCAACCCATGGAGATAGATGGGATGTCAGAGATGGTGGAGGAGTTTCTCATGAACAAGAAGATGGTAGGAGCCCTTCTGATAGTTTAAAAACCCTAACCTTGTCTTCCAATGAGGATATGGTTAAAGTTGTTAGAGCAAAGTAGAGTCGGTTAAGAAATATTGCCATATTCTTTGTTTTTTTAAATGTTAATGCTTTTCCTTCACATAAATTTCTTGATGATTGGTTAAATGTTGTTTGGGGAAAAAAATTGGTTTACATGTTAGTTTTTGCAAAATGATTCAAAAAGGGCTCTTCGTAATTTTAAAAAAAACCCATAATATGCATGAAAGAATCTTGAAAAAAGGTTCTTGGAATGTTGGGCATTCTTTATTTAGGGCATATCTATGGTCATCAAATGGTAATTTTGAAAAAGTTATAAAAATATCCATGCCAAACTAGGTGGAAATTAAAAATCTCTGAGCTAAATTTTGGCCATTTGTTTCTCATCTCTTGAAACCCTTAGGGTTAGTTTTGCAGATTGAAGAGTCTAGGGTTACTCTCCCTCATTTGAATGTGCATGTTCTTCTGGCCCTTGATCTCAATGTGGTTTTTCTTAATATTATCTCTCTAAACCTAGAAGAAGAAAATTTCTCTTGGGAGGTTTCTTTGTTAGGCAATTCACATGCTTGTTTTCGTTGTAAGCTTAACAAACATCTAAAGAAAAATTGTCTAGCTCTTAAAATGCACTTTGATAAAGCTAAGGTGAAAGTTGATAATGCTAAAGAAACAATTCTAGAAAGGGTTAATATTGTTGAAGTATCAGTTAAGGATGATTTACCATCTACTCTTAATAAAAATTTGGATAGCTATGTGTCTAATCAGTTTGTGTCGTCAAAGATTTCTTTTGAAGCTGATTCATTGGAGTGCGGTGGGTTTGTTTCCTTAGATAGTCCTTTATATGATAAAGAGTTTGAGGTGATACCAGTTATACAAGCCGATCATATTCTTCATGAAGTTCATCCCATGACCCTTGTTACCACCCTAGATGTTTTTGATTAGATAAATAGGTTTTATAGGGACCCTGAAACCCAAGAGTTAAAACATAAACAAGGCTGATAATAAGTGTGAAAAGCCTAGCCAAAAAAGAACCAGTTGTTACCGCCCAAGATGTTTCTAAGATTAGCCTTGGTGAGATCCCTACTAGATTGAATACTTAGCAACTTGCCATCATATCCATTAAAGAAGAGGTACATGCTATTAAAAGTACGGTTGGTATTCCTAAGGAGATTAGTACTCCCTCACTTGTGATTCACTAATGTTGTTAGAAAAATAAAAATTATATATATATATGAGAAAAGATCAATTTCTGGTAGTGTTGGTGGTAAGAGTACCATCCCGAACTATTTTAATAGGCTCTATAAGGCTCCAAATCCTCCCTCTATTCAACCCCCTTCATGAAGATTAATATACATAGTTGGAATGTTAGAGGACATGAAATGACAAATAGGAAATATATTGTTAGAAAGTGGTGTAATAAGTTTAAAGATAAGGACATCATATGTCTGCAAGAAATTAAAGTTGTCAGTTTTCAAGCATCTTGTATGAAGAAATTTTTATGGGACAAAGTTGTAGGGTTTCATTCTGGGCATGAGAAAGACAAAGGTGGAGTGGCCATTTTGGTTGGTCCCAATTGGGTTGATTCCATCTTGCAACATGGATGCTCACTATGTCAAACAACACTTTGGGTGACATTTAAACATGAGGAAGATATAATTGGGGTATGCAACATTTATGCCCCAAATGACTATAGACAAAGAGTTGTGTTATGGGATTGGTGTTCATCTAATTTTCCTAAAGCATATTAGATTTTTGTAGGAGACTTTAACATGGTGGAAGCTGGATGTGATAAACAAGGAGGCCTAAAACATTATTGGAAAGGTAATGAATTTTTTTTTGGCTTAAATTCAAAAGATGTTTTAATTTGAATGGAGAATAATAGGGAGAATTTTAATGACATTTGGTTCACTTGGTGCAATAATTAAGGTGGGTAGAACAAAGTCTACTGCAAATTGGATAAGATGTACTATGAATCCTCTTTTTTCTCTTTTCAGACTAAAGAGGGTCACTCTTCGATTATTGTGTCACTTACTACGATGTTAGATCATTCTCCTATTTCTGCAAGGATTCTGATAAATAAGGATGAAAATGTTAATAGGATGAGTAATAAAGGCAAAGTATTTAAGTTAAATACTTCTTTGCTTAAGGACCCTGATAATAAAGAGGCTATTAGAATGGTGACCTTTTTGTCAAATTTGTGTAATCAATTTGTAAGACTAGTTAAGAAATGGTGCTAACTAGTGGAATCTTGGAAAAAAGCTTATCAGATCATTGGGAAAAAAGTAGCCAAAGATAGAAATGAAGAAGAGAATGAACTTCAAATCAAATTAAATGAAGCTGAATTTTCCATTAAAAATAGTCTAGATGACCCATTGCTATTGAAGGATTTAGTTTTTATTCAGCATCAATTAGGTTTTCATCATGGATATAAGATCCAAGGGAAAAAGATTCGGGCAAAATTGAACTAGCTTAAAGATGGAGATATAGGAAGCTTTTTTTAGTTTTTACTCTAAATTGTTCTTTTCAAAATTTGGTCAAGATTGGCATAAAGAGTTGGAAGAATGTTTGAAGATGATCCCTAAGAAGGTATCTAATAGTGAAAGTGATAAGCTGAATAGAAAAATATCTTTAGAGGAGATTCAAGAGGCTATCAAAGCTATGGCTAATGACAAATCTCTAGGACTGGATGAACTGTGTATTGAATTCTATAAAGACAATTTTGATTGTATTGGGGAAGAGTTTTTTCTATTTTATAATGATGCCTTTGAAAATGGTTCTCTGGGAAATAATGTGAATAGAGGGGTCATTAAGGTGCTTCCTAAAGTTGGGGATAGATCCTTAGTCAAGAATTGGAGACCCATCACCTTGCTTAATTTGTCATATAAAATCATTGCTAAGTTGCTGGCAAGGATAATTGGAGAAATTACAAAAAACATTATTTCAGTCACTCAAACTGGTTTCATAAAAGGAAGATATATCTTGAGAACCTTATCACTAGTTGGGAAGCTATGAATTAGGCCAAGGTTAGTGGTCAGGATGTGGCTATGATCCTCCTTGATTTTGAGAAGGCTTATGACAGAGTTGAGTGGCCTTTTCTAATTGGAATGTTGAAAGCTTTTGGCTTTCCCTCTTATTTTTGCAAGTGGATTGAAATTCCATTTCAAGAGTCATCCATTGTTATTGAGGTGAATAGGGAATTTTCAAACCCTATTATCCTTTAGGGTCTATCAGAAAAGCATGTCCTATTGCCCCCTCTTTATTCGTGATTGTTGTTGATTGTCTTTTTTACATTCTAAGGGATGCTTCTTTAGGACATCCTATTAAGGGCATCACCCTCCCTAATCCAGAAGAATTTATCAATGCTCAGTTTGTGGATGACATTGGCCTTTTTTTGGAACTATCTGAAGATAATTTTTTTGTGGCTCTTAATAGACTTAATTTTTTCTGCATTATTTTTGGAGCTAAAGTGGCCCCCCATAAGTCATCTATTATGGGTTGGAAGGAGAAGCCTCCTAGCTAGTTATCTAAGATGGGATGGAAATGGATTGGACCTAACACTATTACTAGATATTTGGGTATTCCATTTTCTCTGGAACCTTCATTTGCTAATATGTGTGAGTGGATGTTCAACAAGATTAATAGAAAGCATATTAGATGGCAAACTCACTCCCTTTCATTGGTTGGGAGAGTTCAGGTTGTGCAAAAGGTCATTTCTTCCCATCATATCTATTTTACTTTGACTTGGCTATTTACTAAATCTCAGTTTGGTATGCTCAAAAAAATTCTCAAAGAATTTTTATGGTTAGATGGCTTGGGATCCAAGAAGAGACATTGTTTTAAGTGGGAGTGGTGTTGCCTTCCCAAACAATTGAGGGGATTGGGGATTAAAGATATTAGAATTCAAGGTATTACTCTTGCAGCTAAATGGATATTCAAAGTACTTTTGGGGGAATGAACATTGGAAGGTTCTTGTGAGAAACAATGTTGAAAGGTTTGTTATTAAAAAAGGTAAACACTGGGCTAACATTCCATTTTGGGATATTACCATGGGAGACTTTAAGATGAAGATGTTTGGGTCTAAAGTGTTTACCTCCTTATGGTATACATGGTCACAAGTGAGGGAGCTCATCTCTTGTAGGAATGCCACTGGGGGACCTCCTAATTATATTGTTACTGATAGATCAATTTGGTGGGGACTGTATTTGAATAATAAACCTCTTACTCTTACTCAGAGTCACTCTGCTAAAAAATGGAATGAGAAAGGTATTTCTCTTATGAGAAACTTAATGGTAAATAACAGGTTTGGGTCATAGGAGGAGATATCCAATAAGTTTGATATCACCAAAACTCAAAGGAAGACCTATACTCTTTTGTCCAAAGTGCATGCAAGGAGAAAGTTGGAAAAATCATGGATAGAAATACTTTTATCAAGAATATAAAATGGAATGATGGCACTGATATTGGCAATACTTATATTAAACAAATTTATGGTATGATTAAAGTAGATCAATCTATGTTACAGTGTATAGTCAATTATTGGGGTCTAGACTATCCTTTCTCAAACTGGCATTTTTTCTTTGATTATTTTTGGAAGGGTTCTTGTGAGCCTAATTTTATTCATTTTAGATGGTTGTTGTTGATTAAGAAGCTTGTTTTTGGGTCAGTGTTGTCATCCATTAATGTTGAGCCTATGACTTGCAATTTGTGTAATAAACCTGAGAGTTTTGAGCATGTCTTTTTTTATTGTATTTATGCAACTAAAGTGTGGGCCATCTTCTTTGGTTATCCCATTGATTGAAAAATAGTACTATTTTTCTTGGTGTGAAATTTTGGCTAGTTACGTGAGATCTTTTGACTTATTTTTCAACAAATTTTGGTTTGCTCTTACTGGTGAAGTACTATGGTTTCTTTGGAAGGAAAGGAACAAGGAGATATTTTAAAATGTGAGAAGATGACCTCCTGAGTTTAATCTTAAACTCATACATTTTTACACCATGTCATAGATATCTTTTTTCTTGGAGATTCTAAAGTCCAAATTCATGAAGCTAATGCATGATGGAGTTCTACAGATCTACAAAGATGAAGTCAAGGAAACATAGTACATTGAGAAATACCAAAGTTTCCTTACACAAATAGAAATTGAGGAGCTTAGTAGTCTTCTGGATAAATGTCATCTAGATTCTAATAAGGAGATAGCTACATGTTTTGTATCTACATCAACACCTATTGATACTACTATTCAACCATAGCATGACTATCAAAAATTATAGTTTGTTACTACTTTTCTTGTTATTGGTGAGCTTTTTGAATCCTATACTGTTTTGGATGTTCATCTTAGAAACAATATGTACAGTCCTCTGGTAGTTTTAGCACCTCCCCCCATTTTTGTATAGTATTGAGGGTTGGTTATTTTTCAAGTTGACAATTATCAAGGTTGTTGTTTAAACGTTTTCAATATAAAAAATATAATGCTATGGTGTTAAATGTTATGATGTCTAGAAAAGGGATTGTTTAGATAGTAGGGGGTAACTACCATCTGGTCTCCAGCCCTCTATATCACAGGGTCAACCCCCTTTTTTGTTGCTAACTAAATACATCAAAAACTATAAATTGCACACAAAATTCAAGAGTTCATTAAATTTATATTTCCCTAAAGGGGATGCATAAAGATCATATTTAATGGTCAGTCAATTTTCAAAATTTATTATATTTAAAATAGATTATTTACAAAGATAAGTGGTAAATAGATTACATATTTAGATCTAGTTAACAATATTTTTAAAATAATATAGATTATATTATTTTTTTATGGCTAATATTTTTAAAATGCTGTATTTAATATAATATTTTATCTTAAATATCTATGAAGTTACTATCTATTAAAGACATGACTATTATACAACTATATATATAATTCTGTAAGGAAAAAATACATTATTGAATTTATCATTAAAAAAACTTCAATCTTTGATCTTTTAATGAACATAACATCTTCAAAGTCACATTTGTCCAACAAATAGTATTTTCACTATGAGTTTGTCATTAATCATATTATCAAAATAATATAAACAAGTGTCACTTAGTAGCTAAGTACTTACTTCTTTAGTTATAGTAGAAACTAAAGCAGAGGTAATAAAACTATTATATTTTTAATAATTATTGTAAGATTAATTTTTTTAAAATAAAAATAAAATATTAAAAGCAATATGAGTTCCTTTTAATGATAATATCTATTTTAATTAAATATATTTTAATTAATAAATAAACTACATAATTATAATTATTTATTTTTGTATAATAATAATAAATGTTTCTAATTTTAATGATAAACACTTAAACCATTATAACTTATAAACTATAATTAATTTAAATGCTTATTTTAATTTTATTTGTATTGTTTCTAGATCTTCATTTTATTTTGTTAGTATATTTTTTAATTATATATGAATAATAAAATTTAGAGGCAGGGTAAATGGAATGACACCCTACAAAAGTGACAAGAATAATGTGAAATATAAATAAAATTATTATGAACTATTATAACTTATTAACTATAAATAATTTAAACACTTATTTCAATTTAATTTTATTGTTTCTTAATCTTCATTTTATTTCATGAGTATATTTTTTAATTATAGATGATTACTAAAATTTAGAGGCAAATATATAGAATGACACCCAACAAAAGTGGCAAGAATAATGTAAAATGTAAATAAATTGTTATGTCCCAAAAATAATTATATAAGAGGTAAGCCAATCACATTGTAATAAATAACTTTTCTAATTCTAAAACTTAAAATATTTTCATTTATATTAAATTTAATAAACATTAATAAATTTTAATCAAATGATACAATTTTTTTAAAATCTCAAAAAAACAAAACTTATTATAATGGTACTTAGCCTTAGACCGAGAACTAATAAAATGAAATTATAATCAAACAAGATTTTAATTAATGAAAGGTTTGAATGATTGATTTTTGAATCTATCAAGTCCGTGCATCACTTCTTCTATTCAATATGCTTCAATCATAAAAATCCATCCAATCAAATGAAAGTATTTTTTTTTGTTTTAGACTGCAGGAATCAGTGCAACACGGCCCCCCTATAAACTGCAGTGCGCCTGGTAAACTTTTTAACGTGACCCGGTAGCGCTGGCGTGACACGCCCATCGGTACCACGAGGACAGGGGAGACTAGAACTCGTGACTAACCCCCTGCAACAGGGAAGATTTAGCCAACCGAGCTAGGGCCCCCGCCCTTAATCAAATGAAAGTATTGATATTAACAAAAAAAAATATTTTTATGTCATGATCAATAATACATCATTTTCACTACTATATTATTACTGCTTGCTAGTAGGCTAAGTACTATTGTGTCACTTTTTGGATTGATCATGTTAACTAGTTATTAAATGACCTCTATTACACCAATTAAAATTTATTTCATTTCATATGTTTCTATAAATATAGTTTATAAAGAAATACATGTCAATTTTTTAACTCTAAAATTAATTTAAATTAATTTTCTAACTTTTAATTAGATGAATGAATTATAGTCTTATATGAGGATTTGCAAGAATGCGAGATGTGGTTTTTAATTTCTCTTATTCCTAATTTGCATTTTTTTAAGTGTGTTAAATTTTTGATTTAACACTTTAGTTAGTGTATATAGATTTCTAGGATAGAAAACTATATATTATAATAGTACAATAAATAATTTGATGTTTCTTACCTTTCTAGAATTATTGTAATTATTTTTTAAATTATAAAGAAATACATTGAAAAAAATTAATATATTATTTACTGTAATTATTTATTACAATTCTTAGATAGGATGTTATTCACTTCAATTTTTATTAATTAGTAATTAAAATTTTCTTAATTCATTTAAAAAAAAAAAAAAAATTAAAAATTGTAATGCTATATATTTGTTAAAAGTTTTAATTGATAAATATATTATACTTATTTCTTATCAAAATTATTATTAAATAGTTCTTTCAATTTTCATTATTTAAATATTAAAATTATATTGTAAAATTTTAAAAATAAAATATTATAACACAACTAGTATTAGAAGTCCATGTACGAATTGAAAAATATAATATTGTAAAACTATAAAATTATTATTGCACTTTTTTCATATGTATTATAATGTGTGAATCTTATGTGAATTAATCTGTTGATTACACAAATTGATGCTTCTTAATTTGAATCATTTGTCCACAACTACATTGTTGAAAAAAATGAATTACTCTTAAATATTAAATATAGTTATTAATAGTTATGAAAGTAAAAATTAATATATTTCATACATATGATAAATATATAATAAATTACAACTAATTTTATATACTAATTTAAAACTAATATTATTAAAGGCAAGTACTAAGTCACTACCATGTAATAGTCAAAGCGTTTTATCCACTAATCACAACTCTAATAACTATAATTTTATATCATATTATGTATACAATTCTTGTGCCTTTTATTTCTATCCTATAATTTGTACATGCTTGTTTAGTTGTAACTCAACATAATAATTTTGTAATAACTATAAATATTTAATATATATTTACAACACATTAATATATATTGTTGTGATTGATTGAACTTTCTATTGATGTATGGAGATGAATTTGTTATTTCATAGAGTAAGTCTCATACACCATTATGTTAGTTTTTCCTTTAGTTTTTCCTCTTGTTAACTGCCAAGAATATTAGGTAAGGAATGCACATCATCTCGCATGATACTTGGCTATTGCCAGCTTTTAGAAGGCATAAAACAAAGTCCAATAAGATTTAATAAAAATGAAAATTTTCTATTTTTAATAATTAAATAAAAAATCAATTTAATATTGTATTGTAAATATAAGTTTTACTAGCAGTTGCATGTTTTTGTACATGCAACGAGAAGTCGATAGTTGTGTATGTTTTTGTATGAAAGAGTACAACATTAATTTAAAAATTATCAAGAACATAAAGAATATGACCTTACTATGGAGTGATGGATGACAATATATGATACATAAACATAAAGGAGTGCTCTAAATAATGTCAATTTGCACTATATTAAAAGTAACAAGTGGAAATTAATAGAAAGACATCCTTTTTCCTCTTGAAATTAAAAAAATACTCACATTGTGATTACATACAACTTTTCATTCTCTTGACGGTCCTAACTTTTCCAAAATTACATTAAGTACAAGAATAAATATAAGAATAAACCACATGAAGTGTTTGTTAAGAAATGTTACTCCATTCATGCATGTAAGATGATCAATATTTAATTTCAAAGGATTTTTCATAGCTTGTATTATTATCATTATCATGGAGATAAAATACCCCCATAGCACATTAACTTGAATAAACAAATATGAAAATATTGAGATTAGATGACTGAAATCACATAACTATTGATACTACTACTTGATTGTTTCGTAATATTTTGCATCATGGTATAAAATTTGTAAGTGTCTGCTCTAAATTATCCATCTATAGATGCCTCTTTACCTTAATCCAACATTTTTTATTAATCTTTATAAGGCTGACATGCATGTAAATAAAACATATCAGTGGAAGCTATTTGTTGGATGTGGAAACCAATTTCTAAGGAGGGGAGACTGTAATAGCTCTATCAATTACTAAAGGTTGAAGACCACTAAATCATAGAACAATGCACCAAAATAAAGAAGACAAGAAGACAGTATATGGATGATGCTCGGTAGGGAAGACAATAGCCTACAATTAGGAAGACAATGATCATTATGTCGTTAACCAATGATCAAAGAAACAAACTATTAGAACATCTAATCTTGAAGGCTAATAATAGAAAAAAATAAAAATAGGGAGCTAATCTACTCATATTGTGATGGGCATTGAGCTTGAGAGCTATTTCATCAAACCCAAAAATTGAAATCCACTAAACCTCATGCACTCAACATATGACAAGTATCTCAAAATCAAAACATTTGATTCTACTGAAACAAAACAAAATATCTGAACTATAAATATATTTGTTAACCTTGAAATGTATGGTGAAACTTCAACATGCAATTGTGAAGACATGAGTTCCTCTACAAATGGTTGCTAATTAAAATCATTAAGTTCAGAATGTAATAGAAACCAATAATCCAAAAAAGAAAATTAATATGAGATGGTTTTTAAAAAATAATTATTTCTTATTCTAAGCTCTCTAAATCCTATGCATAATTGTTGACATCTACAGAAAATAACTTTGTCAACCAAGCCGAAGCAAAAATGGGCAACAGAGTAAAAGGGGAAAAAGGGTTTGAAGATGAGGGAAAATTAATTTAAATTTTAAAAACAATTATACAACTTATAGTATCTCAATTTTCATAGTTGATTTAGCTCTACACACATTCAACCTTTGTACCAAAAAACATTACTATCTTTGTTCACGTTGTCAAATAAGAAGAAAGAAACATGGGCAGTGTTGTATCGATAGCCCAAATCTATTGTGTCACTTCAAACCATGGCGATTACCACCGTGGGAGATGAATTTTTTATAATCACAAATAGAAGAAAATGAAAAATTTAAACTCCACTACAAATAGTGCACATTAAAAGTGAAAAACAAAGCCAACAAATGTTTTAAGAAAAAACAAAGAGATGTAGATGGAGCAGAGAAAATTAATAGAAATAAATAGAATAGAAAGTATACAAAGAAAATAAACAAATAATATTAAAATAATAGTATAATCATGAAATCTAGAGTTTTTCCCTATTCTTTTTATACTTTCTATTATATTTATTTTAGTAATGAAAAAGAAAGAAACAAATAGAATAGAAAGTACATAAATAATAGAAACAAATAATTTTCCAGTTAGGCTAACAATTTTTAGAAAGTATACAACAAAAGAAACAAATAATAATATAATAATGAAATCTAGAATTTTTCCCTATTCTTTGTATACTTTCTATTATATTTATTTTAGAAATGAAAAAAATAGAAATAAATAGAATGAAAAGTACATAAATAATAGAAACAAATAATTATCTGATTAGGCTAACAATTTTTCGGTGAGACTGACAATTTTCTGACAAAACCCACACATAAGCCTATCGGCTTAATTATTAAACAGAGGAAAATTGTCATTTTATGTCAACATAGACATCGGCTACCATGCCATTGAATGTGGGAGAATTTGTTCCATTTCCACCGCATTGTGGGGAACGCCGGTGGAAGATTCACGTTAGTGTCCTTTATGACTAGTCCCCACTGCAGTTTCCTTTGCCGCGTTATTGTAATGAGTAAATACAGTTGAATTTGATGTTTGATATATATGTGGCTCACCATTGATTTCCCTTGCCCCTTGATCTAGATGAATGCGAAGCAGCTAAGCACAACTATTAAAAGTGAAAGTTTCAAATGCCTACAGCCATTCATTTTCTATCGCCCTTTGACCTTTTCTTCTTTAATTGTGGAGGCCAATAGTCATGACCTAAACAATAATGTTTACAGCTGTCAGCAAGTATTTTCTGCGCAACTTCCCTTGTATTTCCTCTTATCCCAACATTACCAAATTTTGTTAAGACTGGGTTGGATACATTTAACAACCATTCTATTCCATTTCCTCGTTAATTCTCCCTCTTAAGAACTTATCTTTGTCCAGCGGAGCTGCCAAGCATTCTTTTAGATTTGCATTTATTTTTTTAATTGTTGATGATACATTCCTTTCCCCTCCTCATTCTTTCTATGAATTGATACATTCCTTTCCCCAGTCTCCAATTACGTTTGAACACCAATGGGAATATGTGTCAGTTCAGTGTTTAATATTTTTTTCAGTTCTTTCCCTTCGATGGAAAATCCATCCACTTCCGCGCCTCGGGGACACCCAGAAAATGCTTTCAGTGGAATTGCAGCGGAAGCATCTTCAGCATCGACGAAGAAGGGGCGTTGGGATGTGTTCATTAATCATCGAGGCTGTGATGTTAAGCACAAATTAGCCAGTACCATCTACCACACCTTAGATCTGCTTGGCTTGCGTCCTTTTCTAGATGAAAATGAGCTCGATTTTGGAGATTCCATACCAGATGAGATTCAGGACGCAATGCGCTCTGCCGGACTTCACATTGCTATTTTCTCAGAGAGGTACGCAGAATCTCCCTGGTGTCTGGCCGAGCTTGCATTTATGGTACGATCTGGCACCAAAATACTTCCCGTCTTCTATCATGTCAAACCCGATGATCTCCGATCTGTGGCTCAGGAGAAAGGGTGTTACGCTCCTGCGTTTTCCCAACACAAAAAGAAGCGCAAATACTCCTCAGCCATGTTGGATGACTGGAAAAGCGCGCTGCAGAAGGTCTCCTATCTCTCTGGTTACATGCTCGACAGCCATAATGAGTAAGTTATGCAATTTCCTGCCTTCATCGAATCATTTGCATGGTACATATATTTTTCTGGCATAGAAGTTTGTTTCATCGTATTTCGTTTCGTTTGTAAATGGATAGTGACGAAGGGAAGCTTCTGAAGAGCATTGTGAATTCGGTTCTGGGAACAATGAAAAAGGTGCCTCTGGAGGTAGCCAAACACCCAGTTGCAATGGATGAGATCGTAGAAAGGTTTGAAAGAAGTATTAAGAGTCAGGGTGAGCAGCATGCACAGATTGTGGGAATACTAGGGTTTGGCGGCTCCGGAAAAACTACTCTGGCAACAGAGCTTTATAATAGGAAATGCTCTTCCTTCAATCGCTCCTGTTTTCTGCATGATGTGCGAGATGCCGCATCCAAGAACGCTCTGCATGCCAAACAGAAGAGACTGCTGGAGGATCTCCGTATACAAAATGATAAATCCTTTGACAATTATAAGGAAGGCAAGGCAATTTTAGGAGATCGGTTGAAAAGTGTTTGCTCTCTCGTAGTTTTGGATGATGTGGACCACGAAGATCAAGTGGATGCTCTGTTGCCCCCATTGGAGAGCCTCGGATCGGGTAGCCTGATCATTGTCACAACCCGGGAAGGCAGAGTACTTACAAAATGCGGCATCACATCCATCTACAGAATCCAACCACTGCAACATCTTCACGCCAAACAACTCTTCTGTTGGCACGCCTTCTTGCAGCCTTCCCCACAAGAAGACTTTCATGAATTAGTTGAACTTTTCTTAGGAGCTTGTAGCGGATTGCCCTTGTCTCTCAAGGTCATTGGGGGACAGCTTTATGGAAGAAAATCCATGGAATACTGGTATGCTCAGCTGAATAAGATCCGGAAAGCCTTGCCGGAGGATATCAAGGCCATTTTAAAAGTAAGCTTTGATGCCCTCGATCCAGATGAGCAAAATGTATTCTTGGATATCGCTTGTTTTTTCATTGGCCAAGAAACAGGATCGGCCATTCATGTGTGGGATGGATCAGGATCAGGGTGGAGTGGTCTTTGTAGTTTGGAAACGCTTGTGAACAAATGCCTTGTGGAAGTGGACAAGGAAGGGCGTATGAAGATGCACGATCACCTCAGGGATCTGGGAAGGGGCATCGCAACTACAAGATCACCATCGCGATTCTGGTTCGACAGACACAGTGTTGTTCATATTCAGGTAAAATTATATCGTATCTGTCATTGATTAATATAGCAGGGAAATTCCTTTTCTTTTTCTTCCCCAACTGTTATGAAGTTACTCTGCTGTTGTTTTTTCCCCCCTTAGCGAGAAATGCCAATTCGGGGGATAATGGCCGCTGCCACGGTTGGTCGTTGGGGATCATTCAACCGTCTTGATTTAACACCGCCTTTCAAGGAGTACATGGAGATGATGAGAAACTCAAATCTTAGGGATGGATTGCAACTTCTTGCTGTTGCAGGAAATGATTTTACCCAGGAATGTGGAGAGCTATCGAGAGGCCTTTTGTGGCTTCGATGGTTTGAGTTTCCGCACAGAAATATTCCGTCGTGGCTCTCATTGGAGAATACTAGAGTTCTAGATATTTTCAATGCTCGGAATTTGGAAGCATTGTGGGATGACGCGCGTGTAAGAAATTTGCTCAAGCTTTTCTCAATTAGAGAGAATGATGACGTGCTTCTTTCGAATGTTTTTGAGGTTTAACTGAGTATAATTGAAAATTGCGTGTGTGCAGCCTCCTCTGCAATTGAGGGAGTTGCTAATTTATTCTGGCCACGAGCTCCAAAGTCTTCCCAGGTCAATAGAACATCTCAAGCATTTGAAAAGTCTATCCTTGAATTGTACGATGAGCTTTTCTTCCAACAGACTAGTTGGCTTGCCAGAAGAGTTTTGTCGACTTAAGTCGCTGGAGCATCTGATCTTACAAAGATGCGTGCATCTATCAAGTCTACCAAACCGTTTTGGGGATTTGCTAAATCTGCGACATTTAGATTTGAGAGGGTGTCTGAATTTAAAGATGTTGCCCGAGTCTTTTAAGCAGCTGATACGCCTCGAATATCTCAATTTATCATATTGTATGGAGCTCCCCATAGAGTCAGATATTCTGGAAAACATGGAAAACATCAAGGTTTTTGATGTCAGTGGGTGCATAAAGCTAGAAACATTGCCCCACAAGATCACAAATCAGGCTTCTCTGGTAGAGCTCAAATTATGTGGCACTAAAGGGTTAAGGGAATTACCAGCTAGCATCGATCGACTACGAAAGTTGGAAGAAGTCGAAATTTTTGGATTGCCATTGTTGAAAACGCTGCCGATTTCTTTTGGAAACTTGTCCAGCTTGGTCACTCTTACACTTGAACACTGTGAACAGCTATATGAGATGCCGAGTTTGGGAGGATTAGTTAGCTTGGTCACTCTTACAATTGATAGTTGTCCAGAGTTATATGAGATGCAGAGTTTGGAAGGATTAGTTTCCTTACAAACTCTGCATGTCAAGGAATGTAATAAATTAAAGAAGATAGAAGGTTTAGAGCATTTGACGTCACTGGAGGATTTGAGATTATGGACAAACTGGATCTCACCTGGCATGCACAGTTTGCGGGGCCTGGAGGGACTACGCAGGCTGAATCTGAGAGCAGAGAACATATCAGCTTTTGAGGCTTGTATTCAAAGCATACAGATGGAGGTAATAAAGATTCCTAGAGACATGAAATAGTTATTCTGAAAGTTTAATAATTGATTTGCTTAACTGAAGAGTTTTGTAATTGTTTTGCAGAAGTACTCGCCATGGGAAATGACATTGCGTGGAAGGATCACCTTTCCTCGTGTTCACTCCATCCTGGACTCCTTCACTTTTCCTGGTCTTGTCATCGTGGAAGCAGACAAGGATGAATATTACAATATATACAGATATCCCTGTTTGAGATGGAGTTTAACATGGCGGGAGTTAAAGCTGCACCATGCGGCTATCGTATGTTATGTTGTACGTAAAGAAAGTTCAGTGGCTATTAGAGGAAGAGAAAGTACTCTGGTAGACTTGAGTGGGGGGGAATGGATAGTGATAAGTGTGTTGACAGAAGTTTCCTCCCTTATCAACGACGCAGGCCACTGTCTTCATGTATATTCCGCAGATGCCGCCGAATTGTACGATGGATGGTTAATAGTTGGAGAGATGGGGAACGTTATTGAAGGTTTTAAGCAACTCTTCCAAACTCTTTTGTAAGGCAGCATCTATAAGTTGACATAATTTTTTTTTTTAAATTCAGTAAAAATGGGCTAGCTTAGAGCCACTTGCAGTACAGCGGTGAATTGGCATGGCTTTCTTCTGGGAAGTCAATGGTTCAAATTTCGCATTGTCAATATAAAAAAAAAAAGTGGACTAACCACTGAAAATTTTATTAACCCTGATTCGAGAGCTCATCCCAGCCCAATTAAAAAAGAGGAAAAATAAAAGAAAAGAAGGGAATGGAAGGGATTAATGTTACAAGTAAAAATGTTAGTACTCTTTTCCATTAACAAATATAAAAATTAGGGAGAATTGTATATTGTATGATGGATGTAGATAGTATTAAATATGGTATAGCTGAGAATTGTATATTCTATAGTGAGTGTAGATAGTATTAGGTATGGTATAGTTTTTATAGTTAACTTTATAAATGTTAAATTTTTATTGGGTGTAAAATAAGATTTGGTTTATTTAGGTGTGGGATTATTAGTCCTTGTCTTATATAAGGCAGTGACCTAATGTTCCTATTAGACTTCCCATGATTAAATTTTTAAATGCAAAAATTCAAGATTCGTAAGGTTTGGGGTGTTTTGATTTAAAAAACATATTCTTTGTGAGAAATTTTATTTTTCTGATTGGTCAATAGTATTTTTGCTGAGGTTTAAGCAGTTTAAAAAATAAAAATAGAAATAGCAACTGTGGAAGGATTAATACAGATTAAATGGTGTTTGTACTATAGTCATAGATTAAATGTTGTATGTACTATAGTCTGCGCTTATTAACAATAGTGTTATAGATAGTTAGACTTATATATTAAACAAAAAAACACATAAAGCACTTGGACTTCTTTGAGGTGTTGGACCCCTCAACAAAGGGATATGTCTGCATAGCTCGTCCCAACCACCCTCACCTTCTTGCACTCTGCAGATCCTTTCCCGCTTTTGAAAAAAGATTAGTTGGATGTTTAGAAAGCAGAAGGAAGTTTCTCCATTTGTGAGACACCTTCCTCTCAACTTTAAATAACTTCTTCATGCAAATCGGGCTTTCATTTCATATAATCTTTTATGATTTGGTCATGTGCTAATTTTTTTATTACAGTTTTCATTTGTCTACTATAATAGTCTAATATATAAACAACTTAAAATAAGAGATGCAAAGCAACCTACTTAAAAACATTTTAATAGTTAGAAACAAAAAAAAATTTCCCTCTCACTATATCTTTTCCTATCTTCATATTTCAAACATTACATAGATTTATTGATGAATGATTTAATTAACAAATTATAAATTAGACATTTTCTAATTTTAAAATTTTATCAATTAATAAATCATAAATACATCACTCCTCTTTTCATATTTCAAACATTACATAGTTTTATTGATGAATGATTTAAATAAAAAATTATAAATTAGATATTTTAAATTTTTTTATCAATTAATTAATCATAAACACATCACTAATTGTATTCATCAAGTTAGACATTCTAGTACAACCATTTCATTTTTTTCATTTTAAGTTAATTTATAGATGAATTTATAATAATGACTATAAATTTACCTTTCTAAAAAAGATTTTTTTTTTAAAAGATAAATCTATAATATAATTATGTAAATTAACTTGCAATATTGACTATATATTGCTTTGTTAGATAGATATTATTATTATTATTATTTTTTAAAATTTAAATGTATTAATTTGTTTAAAACATTTTTTACTTTCTATTTTAACAATAATATAGCCACTGATTTGACACTATATTATTCAATTATAAATTCAAAATATGACATAATTTTGTTTGCATTTTTATATAACTAATCGACTTTTGAATTTTTTTATGCTTGTACAATTATAGTTTTTCCCTATTTCAACTTGAAATATGAAATAGTAAAGATAAAGTCATGAAACAAATTCTAGACTTAAAATATGGATGTTAAGAAACTAAATTCAAAAGAATCACATTGATATCTATTTTAGCAAAAAGCAATGTTCTATTTAGTGAATATCACTCTTTAAAAATGTTTTTTTAGTAGCTTTCTAATTTTTGTGGGAGAAAGAAAAATTGATTCAAATTTATCTCAATTTCTGAGAAAAAACTATATTTTCTAATCTAGACACAAAATCGTAGAAGACTGTAACTTACTTCATCTTCCATCTTGTAATGATTTAGTAGCCATCTTTATCTCAAAGTTTTATTTCTCTTTTAGAATGTATATTTCAATGTCTTTTCATGCAAATATGTATAACCCACTATTGTGGGTCCACCAAATGTACACATTCAATCATGAAAAACTATAATAAGAAGTTCTATTTAAAAAGAGAATGGTAAATGGCATGTTAAACAACCCTCAATATCCTACTTGTCAATGAGGGTTCAACTTATAAGTAGCCATACAACCATCTTGTCCACGTCCTTTCCCATATGTAAAGATTGGAATTCATTTGGTGTGGCACTTTTTTATAATTCTCAATTGAGAGGAATTTAATTTCATAAATAAGTATGTTGTAGGATATTTTATTCAAAGAGATCATTCTAAGGGGAGCTAACCAAGTTGAATTTGACCCGCATCTTGTTTCAATATGAACACGAATACCAGCACCGAACCCTGTGAAACTAAGCAGCAAATTGTATATCCCAAAGCTCACAAAGTGCACTGCATACTCATGAAGTTCAAAAGATTCAACCTTTCCATTTCAATAAAAAAAATCCAATTAAATGTACAGTAGGCCACTTACGGGGAGAACCCTCGTCCACAATCTTTGCAATATGCCCAAACGCAAGGCAAGGGCAACATAATGTGAGACAACCTACAAAAGATTCAACATTTACAATCATATAATTATGAGTGGAGAAGGAAAGTGCAGAGAATTAGAATGAATTAAGTTTTGTCGACATACAAATGGGAAGATCTGAGCAATAGTCGCAGAGATTGGAGGACCACTCAGCGGGCTGAAGAGGGGCGCATTGTGAAGGATAAAGCGAAAGTGGCAGCGGGTGGACCTATTGTGGTTGGGTTGCTGAAGAGAAATTTTGAGCTCCTTGCATTTTGGTCCTCTTTTTAAGCTCTTGTTGCTACTTCTTATTTTGATTTACAAATTTCATAACTCAACCGCCTCTCTACTACAAGACGCTATCAAACTGTCACTTCCTCTCTCCCGTCTCCTTAAGTCAAAAATTAAATTTGTTGAGTACTAGAGCACAACACCTCCACACGCAACTAGGCGAATTTATTACCAACCAGACAGAGTAAATGGTGGAGAAGACGGTAAATGAAAGAATTAATGTTCATGAGTAAGAAAGGTGTCTCTATCAAATGCAATTGATAGTATACAGGATGTCTAAGAAGCAAAGATCAGAGTAAATTAAGTGAAAAACGTTTACAACTTTCTAGAAACCGCTCTAAAATATGATTTTTGGGCATGAAACCAAAACAATAGTCTTTTGGAGTGAGTAAATAAGTCATTGGGATAAGTCTGTGTGAGCGAACGGAAGAACCCTAGCTTTTTCTGCATTTTCTCGAGCAAATAGGAGTGGTTTTTCCAGCAAATTTGGCCGCCACAGGGGGGTTTCTCAGTTGCTGTCACTGGGCAGAGAGAGTTAGGTGACAAGGAAGCAGAGGCAACGGTTAATGGAGCGATAACAGCTGGCTGCAAGGAGCAGGACCCCAGGATGGACGGAAGCGTAATAGCTGGTTGCAAGGAGCAGGAACCCAGAATAGATGGCAGCTTTTCCAAACAAATGTGACTAAAATCTAAGGCCCGTCTGAAAAATCAAGAGCAGGCGAAAGCAGTTGTACAAGGGAACTCTAGGCAAAATGTTCAACTCACA
This sequence comes from Cupressus sempervirens, assembly GCA_028749045.1. Taxonomy (NCBI): domain Eukaryota; kingdom Viridiplantae; phylum Streptophyta; class Pinopsida; order Cupressales; family Cupressaceae; genus Cupressus; species Cupressus sempervirens. Next base: position 362,256,708 of record CM053793.1, on the reverse strand, counting down.
AACCCTATTTCAGAAGGCAAAGCTCAGATTAGCGCTAATGGATGTCTGAATCAGAACAATCCTACTGATACAGTAATGGACAAAGGAATGTGGATCCTGACGAGTCTACGGAAGAAGAAAATCAAGGTAAAACCTTAGAAATCCAACTTCCAGATGACATTGTTGAGATTATTGAAGACTATAAAAACAAAACTGTTATTTTGTTTTTTCTAAGAGGAGTCCCATCTGAATCAAATTTTTATAAATGGGCTAGGCTAAATTGGAAAAGTAGGGGATGGGAGATTGAAACCTTACGAGGTCTGGGGAAAGGATATGCTTTTTGCATGTTTAAACAAGAAGAATATGCTCAAGTTGTGCTACAATATGGCACTTGGGTAATATGTGGGTAAATCTGTTATTTACAAGCTTAGACATTCAACTTTCACCCTAAAGGCCCTTCTCGCTCACATTATCCAATGTGGATTGAGTTGCCATTTCTTAATCTAGCTTTCAGGCCCTTTTCAAAGGATATTGTGGCCCAGTTGGGTAGAGTAATATGGTGTAAACATCATGTTGATAAGTTTTCAAACCTTCGAATTCACCCTAGGGCATGAGTTGAAGTAGACCTCAAAAATCCATTGCTAGAAAACATTAGAATTTTTGGCCCTAGTTTTGAATTAGTTTAGCCATTAGTTTATTTGAATAAGCCAAATGCCTATTTTTACTATAAAAAAGAAGGACACTTGATTTGCGATTGTCCCATTAGGAAAAGTAAATTAGTACAGCCCCTACAAAAGTCTATGCTACCCAATGGTCATAGTCAATTGTCCACTCAAATGGTGGGTTAGTTGTCTCCTTCTACCACTAAGATTGTAGTTATTCTATTAGATCTTCATAATGGTTCTTTTGTTGTTTTGGATACTACCATTTCTTCATGTGAAGATGCATTGATGTCAGATGGTTGGAGAATGGTCAGGAAGAGGAATGATCCACCTGTGTCTTCCTCTCGTTCTTTGATTCGGCCCCAATCCAAAGTCAAAGCACCTTCTCTAGTTGCCTCCCCTAATACTCATGATATCTCTCTTTCTTCTCACCCCACCTCTCCTTCTCCCATTGCTACATCCCCTGAAATACATGTCGCCCCTCTTTCTTCTCATCATTGCTTATGATCTCACTCTTCTACCAAAGATGTTGAACTCAGCCTAGGTAATAGTTTCAGTGTGTTGGCTCAAGATGACTCAGCCTCTCATGATCATCATGACTTATAAAATATTGTCTTGGAATGTTCAAGGGATTTCTCTCCCTCCTCGCAAGTACAAGGTGAAAGAAATGGGTTCTAAATGGAATCCTAATGTCCTTTTCCTTCATGAAGTAAAACTAAACACCACTAAGCTGGAACTTTCTTTACGCAATGTTTGGAAAGATGTTTCTTTTTGGTACACAACTCATCTATATGGTAGGGGAGGGGCTGTTATTGGCCTCACACCTTGGGTTTCCAAGTATGTTATTGATAAAGGTGAGGATCCATCTCATAGTTGTTCTTGGGTTCTTACCTTTATCAATAATCAGCTCATCGATTTTTGTTCCATCGATGTTCCCATTTTTGCTGAGGAACGCATTGAGTTATGGAAGTGGATGGTTGACAACCTTCCATCAACAAATTGGGTTTTAGGGGGAGACTTCAATATGGTTGAACATCCTTTTGATCATAGCTGGGTTAAACAAACCAATCTCAGTCATGAAGAATTTAATAGTTGGTTGCTATGTCGCAATTCTTTGGGCATGGTTGATCCTATTTATAACAAACTCTTGTGCCAATCCAATAATTGGTTCACCGTTCAAACTATAGAAGGGGCGATGATAGGAAATTGAGCAGGTTGGATAGATTTTATATATCCCCAATGTTGCCCGTGGTTTACAACTCAGTGGGGGTGGGTGTTCAAGTGGACTTATCATCTACTCTTTCTGACCATTATCTTATCCTTTGTAACATTAAGTTGTCTCAAACAGAAAATGTTAATAATTCTCAACCTTTCAAGCTTAATGTATCACATTTAAAGAATCTTGTTTGTATAGCAGCTCTATCAAATATTTGGAACTCCCTCTCTAAACTTGTGAATGGGGAATCTTGGGTTGAATGGTGGTGTGCAACTATTTCTCAATGCACTAGTTTCTTACACTGCTTTGGCAAAAAAATGGTATGGCAACGTAAGCATAAGGAGCAATCACTTCAAGGCAAAGTTGCTTGTGCTAGGAAGCTTTTAAATAATCAGCCTAGTAACATTCACATTCAATCTTCCATTGTTGTTGTTGAGGCTGAATTATGCAAAATAGAAAATTACAAGGGACAAGGGGCTAAAATCAAATCAAGACTTCATTGGATTAAAGAAGGCAATAAAGGCACCAAGTATTTCTTCAATTACCTTAACTATAAACATCGAAAAGAAAGAATTGATATGATTAAGGATGAACTTGATATCCCACAGTCCAATCCCTCTACGATTTGTAATGTTTTCAAGCGTTTCTATGAGAAACTTGGATGACTATTGGCAAGATATCCAAGAGGGTCTAGAAGACTCTATCTGTGATTTCATCCCTACTCGAATTGACCTTGAGTATAGTCATTACCTATATAGAAGGTTGACTTTACATGAGCTGGAAAATTCTTTATTTTCAGTGGCTCCTTACAAAAGCCCAGGCAGCGATGGACTTCATATGGAGATTTATCAAGCTATGTGGCCACATATTAAGGAGGATTTCTACCACTTGTACTTGGAGGCTGTTGAAAAAGGATCATTGGGTCCTATTATCAATGGTGGTATAATTAGATTCATCCCTAAAGGAAAAAAAGAAGATACCATTTTTGGTTGGTGCCCTATAACATTGCTTAATACTTCCTACAAAATCATAGCTAAGGCATTGGCTATTAGAATTAAACCTATTGTGCAAGAAATTGTTAGACTCGAGTAAATAGGGTTCATTGATGGAAGATTCATCCTTGATAACCTAATGTTGGCATGGGAGACATGTGAATGGGCCCAACAAATAGGCCAAAATGCTATTTTGATTAAACTTGATTTTGACAAAGCCTACGATAGAATACATTGGAGCTTCATTTTTAGAATGCTTCAATGGTTGAGATTTGGGCCTGTGTGTCAAGCCCATGTGCAAATGTTGTTCAAGGATGGTAATGCTTAGATTATCATTAATAATATGATGACAGATTCATTTCCACTACAATGATCTATATGGCAACGCTGCCCTTTATCTCCATATCTCTATTGCCTTGCAGCTGATGCCTTAGGATATATGCTTAGCTATGCTAATAACATGAAATGGATTTCAGGAATCTCAATTCCACATGATGTTGTTGTAATTAACTCACACTATGCTGATGACAACATGTTGTTTCTTCAAAATACTGAAAAAGATGTCAATAATACTTTGGATATTTTACAATTGTATTGTGTTGTTTTAGGATCCAAGCTAGCCAATGACGAGACTAAATTCTTATTGGTACAATTTGGTCCAATTCCTCATTGGATCCCTAAAGATTGGAAGCAAATCAAACATGGGGAAATCATGAGCTATCTTGGTATACCTTTTGGTATTGGGGTACCTCTTTCCAATATGTGGAGATGGTATCCTGATAGGGTAAGGAATAAACTACATAATTGAGGAAATAAATTCCTTTCCTTGGCTAGTAAAATTCAAGTTGCTAATAAAATCTTTCTAGCAACTCAGGTTTACTACTCATCATGTTGGATGCCTTCTAAGAAGGGATATGAGGACTTAGTTAAGATTATTCGTCAATTTCTATGGACTAAATGGGATGGTACTGTGAGGCCTCGCCCTGACCCTTCGTAGCCATAGTTGTTACTTTATCATTTTGATACTCACGACTCAAGATGTCGAGACATTATCAAATACTTGAGCATATCATATTATTTCATGTTGTGTGATGTTATTTTCAGATATTTGATGTTCGTCATTTAAGGTTTTAGGTATATGTATGCTAATGAATTAAGTAAAATGTAGGATTAACACATTAAGTAGGATGCAAGAAACCCTGATTGATGTATGTTTCAATTTATGTGAATTTATGATACGTATACATACATATGTACATATGATTTTCGGGACTGCTGATTTGTGCATTGAGTGTGTAGATATTATAGCCGAGAAAATCGATGGAGGAACAGAACTGATCTTTATGTGCTAATTTTGGAAACCTTGTTGTATGTAATTCAAGTATTGTATTGTGAGATGTATGTATGTATCTTTCTGTGATCATTAAATGTTATGTTCGTAACTGTGTTCTTATGGTGTCGCTTGACACACGTGAATTGTTTATGTTCCTCAATTTGCTGATTAGGGTTAGCTGTGTAACCTTTGGACCTAAGTCGGATTAAGTTAGTGTCTTTTTGCTAATTGGGTCCTTAATCGAGTTTAGTCATCCCTAATCCGGATTAGTGCTTAATCTGCATTGTTAGAGTTGTTAGATGGTCCTATTTAATTCCTAGCTTTTTTTGGGCTCTAAACCTATTCCTAAAGCTTTAAACATGAAATAATTACGCCCAAGGGGTATGGGTATGGGTTGGGGGTCTTTTCCAACCCCTAAGGCCCTTTTATTGACTTTTGAGGCCACTCAAAAAGTCTCTTTTTGCTTTTGTGCGAAAATTGACTATGGCTACCATGAATTTCATTACCCCACCTCCACTTAGTGATTAACCATAGTGTGGGTTGAGTTAGGAGTTTCTAGAATTGTAAGTGGTTGGGAGAAGTTATTGATCCCTTTGGTAGTTGAGCTTGAGGCTTATTTAGAGACCCTTCTTGGTCTAATGGAGGTTGTTACCCAATCTCTACATTTAGAGAGGAGTCTTGAAAGATTGAAGCAAGGAAGGGGAAAGCTCTACTCAAACTTGTTCATTTTCCATTACCTCTTTGTGAAGGTAGGAATTCTCATCTCCCTTGTTTACATTTCATGTTTGTTTCATGCTTATGCTACCTTGTTGTTGTTTGAATGTTTGTATGGTTGTGGGTATGTTAGGAAGATTTGAAAATCATGTTATTCTGGATGATTTCCTTTCATGTTTATGTTGCAATTTTGAGATTTTTCTTGCATGAGTGTTTTGGTATTACTCACCCTTGGATAGGGCAGAAGTGACCAATTTTGGGAAAGGTCTGTTTAGTTGGACTCCAACCAGTGTAGAGTCTCTTCTCAGGATGAGAAGAGGGAGAGAGGGTAGGGTGTTATGGGCCCCTACCTGTCAGCACAAACCTCGTATGAGTATGGCATGTTGAAATGGAAGAATGGAAGTTCTTGGTTTATAGCCCTGATTGGGCATCTGTTTTGGTGTTGTGCTTGACTTCTCCTAGTTGGAAGAATCCACCTTTCCCTAGTGTCGATTCATTGTGAATCATATAGTGATAACCTTGTGTGAATATGCATGGTTGAATTGTTCTTGGTCATGCTTGTTGTCACCTGATCAGAATTCTATTCCATCCATGGTTCTAGAAATGTGTTGCAAAAAAAATTTGTTATGAATTCCTTGATGAGGGTCATGAAGAAAATTCAATCATATTGTTGGAATTTGGGAGTGATATCCTATGTAATTTGTTTTTCAAACTTTGTTGTATTGGCAACGAAGCCGGGTTTTCTTCCTGATTCTTTCCCAGCTGAGCCTTTGAATCAGGTTTGCCAATAAAATTGGTGTTTGAGTATAGTTGTTTGTCATGTGTTTCAATCGTAATTTTAAATTAGATGGATGCATATCAAGAATAGGATGGAAATAATGATGTTGTGCAATTTGGAAAAATTTCAAGTTTTCATATATGTGGAAAACGAAAAATTATGATCATGGATGTAGATTCAGTTTGCATGACTATTTGAATCAAACAATTCTTGCATTATTGATTAAAACGGATAGTTTCAATTCTTGGTATGACAAGGTTGTAACAAGTCCTTATAGATTTACTTTGAACAGAAATTAATGGCTATGGTTGATATATATTCAATTCAAGTTACATAGGAGAACAAATGATTATGGTTGATGATTCAATTTAAGTTGTTTGAGATATCAATAAATCTTGTATGAATGTGTCACAATGATTAAATCTATGTTTTAAATCCTTCAATATATATATATATATATATATATATATATATATATATATATATATATATATATATATATATATATATATATATATATATATACATTGCTTTGAAATCCATACTTAGAAAAATAAAGCTTCAAAAAAAAAGTTTCCCAAGAGCAAAATGCTCTCTAGATTTTGCATGGAAGGAAGAAATAAATTTATTTGTGCAACAGAGAATATTCTCTGTGATTCTTTGTTTTCAAATTTAAATTCAAAATTAATAATCAATAAAATGATTATGAATAACTAAATAAACATTATACTAATGTCCTAAATATCTACATTGTTACCTAATAATCTTTTTGGTCTTAAATTCCTTCCCATCTTCCCATCTTCCCATGGGCGTCACTTTTGAAAATGCATAAAAAAATGGTATCTTGAAAAGTTTTTTGTGGCAAGTCAAAATGTACATGGGGGGGGGTTTGTCGTCACCCTGCCCACCATGTCCCATCCCCATCTTCATTTGAAAATGGGCGCTCAACTTGGAGGGGGAAGCATTTAAGTTTGTTTTTGTTTAGCAAAGAAAGCAAGCAATTACCTTGCTTTTCTTCCACCCTCTTTCCTTCATTGGACGCATGTTTTGGGGAATGCATAGTTAAAGTTCTCTTTTGAAAGTGGTTGCTGATGGGAGGGTGACGTCACCTGTCCCCCTCCCATCCCATCACCCCATCCTCTCCTACCTTTTTCCAGCGCTCACTTTCTTCTTTTTGAAGGCTTAGATCATGGGCTTGTAATGGTTTAAATGAAACCTGCGCTTCCTTTCCTTGGGGGGGGGGGGGGGGGGGGGGGGGCAAGACTGACACGGGTTAGCTGTATGGGACCATGCGCAGACCTAGGTCAACCATGGGAAAGACTAGGGTGTTGGGGGGGTTAGTTAGGTTAGGTGCTATGCAGAGTTAGTATTAGGGAAAGTTAGTAGGTAGATTAGTTATTAAATAAGTTTAGTTAGTATGTTTTTAATTTTTTTTATCTTTTTTAAATTGTGATTAATTTAAGTTAGTTTTTAAATGTAAGTTAGTTTTGTTATATAGTATTAGGAGTTAGTTTTAAGTTAGTTTAATTTAAGTGAATGTAATTTTCTTAATTCTTTCAAGTTAGTCATTTGTTTAGGTTTTATATATATATTTAGGTTAGTAATTTTTTTTTTTTAAAAAAATTTGTGTCATATTTAATGATTTAGATAGTTGTTAGTTTAATATAGTTTTGTAATGATAAGTATAGTTAGTTTAAATTTTGAGTATTAATTAGTTTTAATTATAAAGGTTAATTGACTATATAAAATAAATTTTAAATGTAGATTTTAATAGATTAGATAGTTAATTTTTATGTTAAGTTAGTCGAAATGTTTAAAGTTAATAAATTTTAGATATATATTTTCAGTTTTGATTTTAGTTAATTGTTTTCTTAAAGTGACTCTCCAATATCGGTTAGATTGTAGATCGATATTTGTCTAAGAGTTTTATAGTTGATTTTGATTAGATACTTTCAATTAATCTAAACTCGAATACTTTTAAATTGTCATTTAAATAATTGTTTCTTATTGTTGTAAGTTAATGTAAGGACGTAAATAATGATCAATATCAATTTAATAACGAGAGTTCAAACCTTAACACAAGATTATAAACTTAAGTTGGAATGTAGATAACCTTTACTAAATCTACTATCAATCATTTCTAATTGTAGAGCATTTTAATTATTAATTTATTTTTTAAAAAAATTGTTCTTTCCCTCGTAGTTTGGGCATGACAGGTACTATAGGTTTTATTTCTACCTCATGGGCTCATTGCATTCAACCTAAACGCAAAGGAGGACTGGGACTAATAGATCCAAGAACACACGGATTCTATTTGGCATCCAAATGGATAATTAGAGCTACTCATGGGAATGAGCCATGGAAGATTCTCATACAGAACCGTATTGATCTTGCTACTATGAAAGGTAAATAGCAATAGGTGGGACAACTTGATAAAGTGCTTCATGCCTCCTCCTTTTCAATCAAAGCCTCTTTCTCACTCTAGTCTATATGGAAAGATTGGCAGCATATTTGTTGTCTTTTGAGTTGGAAAGGAGATTCTCTTCAACATGGCTTTAGTTTTTCCACTTCTTCTATCTGGTGGAATAAACACATTCATTATCAGAATCAGCCTCTTTCCTTAATCCTTCCCAAGCACTCCTATCACCTGTTTAAAATAGAAATTAGCATAGTTGGGGACCTTTGGGATTTCCATTGAATGGATTGGTTTCCATGGCACACACTTAAAACTAAATTTGGTTTGAGTAATGGTTATAAAGCTTTCCTAATTTTTATCCAATCTCTTGTCCCTTTGGAATTGTCTATGAAACTATGTACCACAATATAATGTAATTTTTTTAAGGACTGGTGATGGCTGTCTTCATATCCCTTTTTTCGTTCCCCTTTAAAGAAGGTTTATTTATGTCTACTTCCTATGGTGCATGTGAAAGATCGATTGAATATCAAATGGAAATGTAGATTCAATGAATCTTTTTGGCTAAAATTGTATGTTCAAATTTGGAAGACAAAGATCAATGTAGATGCTCAATTGCTCACTTGGAAGATTCTACATTGAGGATAGGTTGAAATGTATAATGCTCCAGCCAGTCAGTTGCCCATTCTGCTATAAACTAGAGAGTATGAGACATATTTTTTGGGATTGCTTGCTTGTGAAGAAGCAGTGGAATTTTGTTTTCAATGATTTGATTACTATTTTTTATCACAAGCTAAGTTGGAAAGAGGCTCTTACGGGGGTGGGTCTACATAAAAATATTATTGTTGATGGTGTGTGACAGGTTATATTATTCCATAAATGGAGGACGAGGTGTATAGTGGTCGTTAGTAATCACAATAGTAATCATCTAGAATTTGTACTTTTAAGGCTTTATTTAGATATTTTCTATTGTTTGATATCTCTTTTCTCTTAGCTTCAGGTTGCTGTTGAAAAAGATTTGAGACTGAATTTTCAGATTCAACGAATTAAGGCTCAGATTAATCAACTTCTTGGCAAGAAAGAGATCAACATAGGGCGTCACATGGTTGCATTACTACGGGATTGAATTTGGCATACAGTTGCTACTTGTTTTGCTCCAGCTATGATATTTTCTCTATTTTGTACAGATATTGATATTTGTTTTGCAACAACAATGTCATATGTTTTTTTTTGTGTTACTTGTTGATTTTCTTGCAGTCTCTAACTGCAAATTTGTAACTCGCATTTTTTCAATAAAAAAACAAAATAGTGGTTTGGAGTGTGCGAAGTTTTTTCTGTGTACTATCATATGCAAAGGTGTGATGGGAACCACATCTTGACGTTTATAAATGTGCATAAATAGCATCCTGCATTTAGGGCTCCGTACAATGTGGAGTATCTAAAAACCTTGATTTGGAAACCATTTTGGTACAACTATTTACAGGTGTGAGACAACTTTCGGTTACAAGTAACCTCATCAAGAAATCCTATCAGCTTATTACAAACAAGACATAGGATCATTCTGATATCATTCAACAATGTATAGTTTTGGCTATAAATAAATCAATATTTTTCTGCCATGATGGCTTATTTTCTCATTGATTTCTCTTAAAAGTGATTGAGAATGTGTCATGATTATATGGTTCAATATTATAATAAAAAAAAACATATAAATAAAAGGAATATCAATTAAAATAAGTTATAAAGTAAATACAAATATATAAATCAAGTATCAAACCTCATTTAAATAGTATATACAAAACTTGAACAATCAAATTCTATGAGAGAAAGGAAAGACTAAGTCATTATAAGAATTAAATATAAAAATAATGAGTTGGAAATGCTAGAATGAAGACCTAAATATACATTACATGAATATAATGACAACTATAATGAATTAAGCACTAAACATCTTTGTCTATACAAAACTATAAAAATAGAATAGATTGACATTTACTTGGCTATGATTAACTAGATACAAATATGGAATTCCCAAATTCAGTCATGTGCACACATAAATTTAGTTAATATTGAAACCTATTCCACTAGAGACAAATTAAGATATTGAAATGCTCAATACATCTATGATACATGAGCATACACGATCAATATGCAATAAATTCCTACATGCAAAGTGGGCTCTATTATGATTGAAAAATAAACTTGTGTATGTTATGTCTTTGCAACTCACATCTGTTGTACACTAAAATATGACCAAGGGATCATTGAGACATACAAGAGATACAGCTATGCAAAAATTGAATGGAAAATAAATTATGTAAATACTCTAATAAGAGACAAAATAACCAATAAAAACAACAAAATTCACCCTAAACGTCAAATAAATGAAGTAGCAACGAAATGCACCCAAGGACATCAAATAAATGAAGTAGAATTTAAAAACATAAAATTAAGTTTGATACAATGTTACATAATTTTAAAAAAAGGGTGTGTCTAAAGAACATAACAAATGGCACCTCTAAAAACTTCATATTTTTGTCTTTAATACTAGATATTGTGCTGACAAAAAATAAACCAAAAATTAAAGACCTGACTATAAGAAATAAGCTACAACCAAGTATGGCAACCTCTTGAGAATAAGTACAATTTAAGCTTTGGAGAGATCCTAGTGAATTGGACCTACCCTAAAACTTAGAAGATTTTACTGTGGATTTTCTTAAGGGAGAAGATGGTTTTTCTATCAAATACTCCCTATTGTCTCATTTGATGTGAGCCAGATAATAGTATATACATGGTCAAAATAGGATACAAAATGTTTGAAGCTAAGTTTTAATATTAAGGTCAAAGCTTGCAAGTCCTCCTAAAAGTAAGCTCCTTTCCTTACCTAGCAATTCATGGTCATATCCTTACAAGAGACCAATTGAAGAATATAGGATTTTTGTGTGATTTCAAATGTCCATTTTGTAAGAAATGTGAATAGATCATTGATCGTCTACTTTTTCCTTATGATTTTACATGGAGTAGTTGGTTCTTTCTTTGGAAAAAATTAAACTGGTAGATTATATTCCAAACAATAATAGAAGATATGTTTCAAAGCTACAAAGTGGTGCTAAATAATTCTATTTTCTTAAGCATTTGGCATGTGAACCCTTTAGCCCTTATTTGGGAGAAATATAAAGAACTAACCTTATTTGGGAGAAATATAAAGAACTAAATAAATAACTTTTTAGGAGAAGCTTCAAAGCCTTGATCAAGTATGAAGCAAAATTAAAATGGTTACAGTCTTAAAATTAGTGTTTTTAATAGATTTTATATCTACAATATGGAGGATAGCTTCATCCAATTGAGTTGTCCTCTTCTAAATTTTAGCCCTATAAATGTATCTAGATGGGATAATCCATACCACTTAGGAATTTTAATTAGATTGGAAGGAACTATAAAAATAATGGGTGAAAGTGCTCTTACCTCTAAAGGGAATCTAGTTTGCTCTGGTGTAAGGTGTATTTCAAAATATTAGAGGGGTTGTATTTTAGCCTAGTGTACAAAAAGAATGGTTGTCCCGACTTGACCTATGACCACCTATGATTTAGGATTCTAAATTGGTGTTGCCTATGTTTGACTTAGACTTCTGATTCAACTTTTGTCAAAATATTATGGATTTCTATTTATACTTATTAGTTGATTTTTTAGATGATTTGACTCTTTTTCATATTTTATGACTTGCTTATGTGGCACTATTTTGGGTAATGTTAGTCTTTACAAGGGCTATTAGTAATAAAAACATTATTTACAATGATTATTAGCATTGTTTTGGATCATGTTGATCTTTAAAATAGTCATTAGAGAAGCTCTATTGGTTACATTAATGAAAAAATATTTGGGCATTCCTCATGTGAACCTAGAAGGAACTCTCTCATTATCACTATTGCTATTGTCAAAGGAAAAGTGGATGAGTGGTGCATTAACAAACTAAATATGTTAATTTCAAATCTACTTGATTTTGGCCTTCGGTGGGTTTGAGTCAACAGTGAACATTTTTATTTTAGGTTGATGGACTATTCAAGGTTTTCTCATGCACTATTTATTTTACTGTATATCTTTTTGTTAAACTATTAATAGATAACTTATTATTTACCAATATAAGTACAATTCAACCTTAAAGAAAATGTAATGCACAAAAAAAGAATTGATTTATATTGTGGAATATTAATGACTTGTAAATGAGATAACCACTTGAAAAATAGTATTCATTAATAAAACTACCCAGCTAGAAATAAATTCAATCAAATCCAAGTTAGAAAAGATCTTTAGGGCATCATTCAATATGCTTTCATCCATGTATAGTATGTGCATGTGTTCTTATTTACCTTTTTACATATAAAAAGGTTCAAATAGATAAAACTTTGATAATAAGCTATAGTATAATTAATCTACTAACTACTCAAGGACATTGTTATTGTATAAGTCAAATATTCATATCCATGAAAAATACAACTCTAGAGTCTCATAATTAGTGTTTATACAATTGATAGTGCTAAAACAATCTCAATAGAATTACATTTCAATTATAGATATTATTTTTTCTTTATAATTCTATCATGCCCAAATTTTTCAAGGCAAACATACAAATAATTTTATTTTTTTGAAAGCTAAACTTAAAGAATCACATATTAACTATGTGCATATTGCAACGAAGTTATTGAATCATTTGGTGACATGATCAGATGATTTGCTCATTTGATACTTTAGTGTCACTACATAGATAATTTAATGGAAGGTAGTATAACATTTGTTGGAGTTCAGGTTATGACCCATGGGTTAGATTACAATTGCTTCCAATGTAATAAGTTAGTCTCGAGGCCTAATTGTGCATGTGTTGGTAAGCGATATCACCTTAATTCCACAACCCAACTCAAAAGTAATGTAGAATTCATAAATGTGGATTATCAAGTCCTTCAATGGGTTCTGAATTTAATCATGGCGATGTTTCAAGATAGATAATCATGTACACTCTAGTACATAAATATGTTTCCAACATGTTTAAGGCAACCTCAATACATTAATCTTTTGTTCCAAATTATCATATCTCAAAATAAATTTTTTAATGAACTCTTGTGTTCCATGGATACGTAATCCCAATGTTATTGGCTTGTATAGTGTTGTATACTATTTTTAGTATAGTATTTGACATAGGTGCATGGATTGATTATTTCACAATGGTATTATAATACCGAACCTTATGTTTCTGTATGACTACCGACCCATTAATAACATACTATTCCACACACTTTCATCTTATCTCTTAATTAAATTTTACCCATTAATTAACTTACTAAAATATTAAATCTCCTATACTTATCAACACTAACTAATCCACTTACTAATTCATTTAAATAATACTAATTACCAAAGATCTCTCTTTATTACTAACTAACTTAATACCAATAACTACTAACTAAATGATACTCCCCGCTTACCCAATTTCATATTTCTAAAAACTAACTAATAATCGGATACTACTAATCATCCACTAATATCTATTACAACATTTTTCTATTAAATATGTATTTTACATAATCTTCGTCTAATTTAATTTAAACCACTAAATACTTTACTAACATAATTTATTTTTTTATTTTTACTAACCTTACTACTAATAAAACCATATACACCCTAATTATTACTAATAACAATCTTTCAATTTACTAACAACTAATGCTAAATTACCTAATACCTAAACCCCAAAAGTGTTTTCCTTCCAATTTACTAAAGTCCATTAACTTTTCCCTATGATTAAACCACATCCTAATTATCCATCCTTGGGCTTTTAATCACAAGTCCTATTTATCTTCCTAAGACCTTGTTTTATATCCCACTAATTCTAATATAACCTAACTTAATCTAACATAGTAGCTAATTTTGTCTAACTATCTAACATTATCTAACATACTAACTAACCTACACTAATTTCTAAGCCCTAACCCCAAGACACGATGTCTATCCCAATCAACCCAATAATATATGGGCACTGGCTAAACAACCACGATATTGCACCTAGCTAAATCAACGGCATGCCTAAATCAACCCCGTTCCGTCTGCTAAAGTCACATCGTGGGACAGTAATTGCAGGGTTTCACATCAGGCATTCACGTCAGGGGTGCCATTCAGGAAGGACAGAAAGGACAGATGTGTTCAGGAAGGACAGACGCCTTCAAACATGGGATCAGCTGCAAACAAGATTGGCTGAAAAGGTGGGTAGACAAGTGTCCAAGTGGCCAAGTAGCATAGGAAGTTTAGGATGAGTTTAGTGGTAGGTTTAGGGGTAGTTTAAGGGTAGTATTAGTGTTTAGTAAATTAAAAATCATGATTAGTATATATATATATATGTGTTTTTTTATAATGCGTTGTATTTAGAGTTTTTAACATAAAGTTATTTCAGTGGGTATTTAATAATTTATAGTAGTTAGTGTGTAAGAGTTTAGGGTTAGTTGTTAGGGAATTCATTGGAATTTGTGATTTTTAATCCGAATAGTGTTAGGATATTGTTTTAAGATATGATTATATTTATTAATGTTATTAGGACAAAGATGTTAAAACAATAAAATTAAAGTTTTAAGTGGATTTTGGCTAGAAATCGCTAAGTGTTAATGTTAGTATAGGTTATAGGAAGAGGTATGTAAAGGTGAAATTGTAAGTTATTTAAAGTATTAGTTTAGTAGTTTTGTTTTTTAAATGCTTGATTCGTTAATATTTAATTATTGGATTAGTATTTAGTAGTGTTAATGTTATGCTAAGAGGATTGGATAGCTTTCAAGTTAGGTAATATTATATTGTTAAGTAACATAAGAAGTGTAGATTTAATTCTCTAGGACATTATTCTTGTAAGTTGCATTAGGTAAGCGGTATTGATTAAGACATCATGTAATCCATGTTATTTTTCAAATCAATTTATATGTAATTTAATATAGTTAAGTAAGGTTTATTAGCCCGTCAATTAGGGTTAACCATGATTGTGTCAATATAGAGGTGAGTTTCCTTCCTCGTGTTAGGAAGATGAATCATGTAAACCTAACCTTTTGAATAATAACCTAACTAACTCGAACTCGATATAAGAACTTAAAAACCCTAATTACCTCTTTGACTTATGATGTATCCATTAATTTGTGACCCTATAGTTTAATCAATTGAACTTAATCAACCCGTGCTAAGAGTTCTCATAGCACAACTTTTAGTTTCGAACTAGTGTAGTATGTTTCTATACCAACTCTACCTCATAATGCTATGTAATCGAAATTCATTTGTATTTCTAAACCCTAGAAGCATAAACAAATCCTTTTATGTTTACTTTAACCATACCTAATTACCTTTACCTTAATTGGTATATAATTAAAAACTAGGAAATAGTCATACTTGAGACTTATCAATGGTAAAGTATTACACAAATAGTAAACGTGGAGGTGGCAGTGAGTTAGCCATACAACCCTTGACATGCGTTGAGTGGATGTATTTTGGGAGGAGGGAGGTGCGATTTGGGAGGGAGTTTAGGGGAAGGTGGGGTCCACTTCCCACCTTCCAAGTGTCCTCTATGTGGGCGCCTTTCTCCATGATTTTCCATGGGATGTGGCTGCCTTGGTTTTACAGTACTTCATTGATAGGGAAAGTCAAGTCCAATAGCTTCCCTAGGCGACCTCGTCCAAATCTAGAGCATGTCATGATATATGATAGGAGGCGTTAAATGAGTAGGCCACTTGGCGTTAGGATGTGATAGGTGGAAGAGGAAATCGATTCCCTAACTCGTTATATACCCTTTCTAGTCGCCAAGCCCACCCATGTGGGCTCCCAAGCTCGCTCTATGCACCTTGAGGACTGTGAACCAATCCCAATGTCATCTCTTGGCCCTTGTGCCAAGTACAAGGAGAGTGGTCATCGATGGAGGGGGCCACTTGCTTTCTGCATACACTAAGTTTTTTTTTAAAATTTATTGTTTGTTGTTAATATATTTAACTATATGTATTTATTTTAGAGAGTCACATGTATGTTAGAGTTATTATTAACCTAGAGGCATAGAATGATTGCTCCTTGGGGATGATGTAATAATATTATTTTACACAAGTCTTAGTCACGGATTTTGTTTTTTTTTTTTAAAACCTAATTTTCTTTTTGAACTTGGGTAACGTTATGCCCATTATCTCATGGGACTTGTTCTATATATAAGATTCTTAGGAATATCCTCTAGAATATTTTATTGCTCTGTAATAGGGGAGTGGATTATTTCTCCCTTCGCATACATTTTCCAAATAGTGCAATGCTCTCTTCTAGCCTATATTTTTAACTTATCATTGTGTCCCCCTTTGATTTTTTTACTCTAGTATCTATTTGATTTGTCTTTTTTACTCAACCTTAATATTGTGGGTCTTGGCTTGGTATTCATATGACGTTATTTCAATATTCCAAAGTAAATATCTAGATTAATGAATCTATTCAAAATTACTTGAATAATGAACTTAACAGATGAAATACATCTTTTTAAAAAATCAAGCATAAATCTATTTGGTAACCTTTCTTATCATTAATAGAACTTAAGTGTCATTTCCTATCAAATAAATGCGTAATGAGATTTGTTTTCATGTACAATTTTTGTTTTTGAAAAGTAACCACTGGTATTGTTTCATTATTGAAATTAGTATGATTCTACATATACATGCTCCTTCCTTAAGTGTCAAAGCAATATATTATCCTTGGAGATGGATCCCTTTTCAATCAACTATGACTATTATGATGCAATAATCTTTCCATTCCAATGCATCTAAATGAATGTTATTGCAACTACAATGCAATTAACTATAATCATCTTCCAAGAATTATCATCCCTTCCATGAAATTACATTTCACAATGATGCACATAAAATGAAGACCTCCCTTTTACAATGCAATACACCAATGACAAAACAGTAGGTGTAGACACCTAAATTTGGTTACATCAATAGGTAATCATATTTAGTCATCTCTTAAGACGTTATTGATTAAATATTTACTATTCAGTTAATTTATCGTCATCCCTTCGTTAATTAATTAATTTAATTAACTATTGTCCAATTGATAAAATCAAATGATCACCCAAAATCAATTTATCAATTAAATCTTAATTCCTCTATTAAATTGAATAAGTCATTAAATCTACTCAATTTAATTCCATACTCCCATTTTATTGAATAAAATATTTAATAAAATATCTAAAATCCTAAGAGCTTCCCTAAACCCTATCCTAACCCCTAATCCAACCCATTCACCCATACTAACCTCACTTAGCCTCCTAACTAACCCATCCCATCAAAGCTAAATCACTTACCCCCTAACCCCCCTTCTAAGTTAATCCTAATCTCCCTCCTAAACATGTGACAACCTTAAGTAAGGGTTAAGACTTGCTAACCCAAGCCAAAGTCAACAAACTCAATCACACCTCTCACATCCTCAAAATATCTCTTACACCTCCCTTAATGACTCTTACAAAGCATTTATGGAGCCCTTATCTCTTGAGCCTCCTTTTTTGACCATCCACCTTGCCTTCCCTTCATCCAATCACCCTTTGACAAATGTCACCTCCCTATTGGTGCTAAACAAGCACAATCCATGTGTTCCCTTTTGAGTGCATCTTGACCATCCCTCATCATTTCATCATCTTGACATCTTGGCCCTCCATTTTTCCAACCCTTGGCCTATAAATTGAACCTCCTCCCTTCACAAGAGAATCCACCTTTTCATGCAAAGTTATAATGCTATTTTGAGTGCTTAGAAACTACCAAAATACCATTATAATGCTGAAATACCTTCATGACTCCTTTGTTTGAAACCCTCACCCATGCACACACTTGGTAAAAACCCCCATCCATTGGAAGCTTGAGCACAAAGTGAGCATACATCCCCTCCCATCAGGGACATAACTTCGTCATCATGAGAAGCATTTGAGGAGTTTACCATTCTTGATCTACTTTTCTTAATTATGTCTTCTTTGGTCCTATCATAAGTGTTTTCCATGTTTAGTATGGTTAAAGCTTTCATTTAATAGTTAGTTTTCGATTTGCACTACTAAACTAGGTGATACAGTAGGATCCAACTCTTACAATGCAATACACAATATCATGGGAAAAGATTTCATTCCTTCAATACCTTGCAAAATTACACATCCCTTCCCTTAGACTATGCAATCTTTCATTGCAACAACTTGAATGAGATGGAGAGAAATTCTGTAATACATGTACAATGCACAAAGAAGAGTTTTCTCCTTCAAGCAACATCTACAAGATGACCATTCCAAGCTTGTTTCTATTGCTCCCATGAGCTCAACATCTGCAAATACATCACAAAGAAAACAACAAGGACCATGGGTGTTCTCCACTCAACCATAGGCCTCCAAAGAGAACACTCCCGTGCTAGGGAAACAAGGCTCAAACTGGGGTTCACATACAATGTTGCAAAAACATATACCTTACATCTCAAAGCTTGAACAATCCCATCCCAAGGATAAATCACAAGGGTTCACCAATGAAACCATAAACATAGGGTGAAGGTGTGCTTTACAAATGAAGATTTCCATATCAAACAATACCTGCAACAAATAAATTTCATGCCCTTTCGGGGCTTCCACCATATAACAATTTCATGCCCTTTCAGGGCTTCCACAACATCCTCCATACACACTACCATCAGTTTTAACTCTCTTGGAGCCCATACTCCATCAACTTCATTTATTCCTCTTACTTTCCTTATCACCCCCAACGAGATATGAATGATCATGGCATACAATAGAGCCCATACTCCAAGGGTCTCAATACATATTCAAGCCCAACTAACCCCTTCACCTTGTACTTTTCTTCCCTTCGCAAAGGGTTTGTGAAGCCCTCACACCCATAACAACACTCATGCACAAAATCATGGAAAAAAAAAAAAAAAAGAAAGAGAATAATGAAAACCCAAACTACATGCTCATCACACACAATACAACACAACAAGATGCAAGATGATATCACACGTTTCTTCTTACAAAGGCATTCTCCTTACCTACATACCCATGAATGTAATACCAAGATTCAACTTCAAAATGGAATCAAACTAACTACATGGTAAGAACACCATTCAAACATTTACATGAATACTGCATCACAATACAATGCCATGAAATCTACTCACACTATGAACTCACACGCCTACATACTCATGAATGTAATACCATTATGCAAGTTAAAAAAAAAAAAAAAACATGGGCAAGAAGAAACCAACCTTGAATCCTTTTGCAAAATGGTAATGAATGGTTGTAGAAGAGCTCCCTCCCAAGCTTACAAACCCTGAGAGTTGACAACCCATTAATTTTCTCCCAAGCCCTCTAAAAGGCCTTCAACTTCTCACTCAACTAAAAATGGCCCAAACAAGAAGCTTCCCTTTTCTTACATCCTTGCCCCTTTCTAAAATTGTATCTTGACCAAGTGGAAGAAAACATGTGAGCTCTTCAATTTCGAAATTCTAAGAAAGGGACATGTTTGGAGGGTTCCCAAGGTCATCTAGGCCTACTAAAGGTTAAATTTAGACCCTCAACCCATAGTACTATCATGAGAGCACTTATTTTTCACCAAAATAACCCCCTAGGACCACTTTTTGATCCTTAAAAGTAAATAGGAAGTTGGAATTCGAATTTCCCTTTGATGGAGACTTCTCTTAACACTCTACCATAAGGGGTTAACTTGGGTATTGCATTGGGTTAGGTTTTAGGTTAGGTGACTTTTGTCCAAAACTCTAAATGACAAGTCATCAACACATGGACAACACAAGTGTCAAGTGACACATAAAAATAACATATTACATTTATAGTTACATGTCTCTAATTATATATGTTTTAAACTATTACACACCCATACAATTCACATTTATGAAACAAAACACATTACAATGAGGTCTGAATCTTTTCCAATGATTCACCCTTGGTTATGTCATATTTATATGGGTTTGAGCCTTGGTCCCCCGTTAAATCCCATGGTCAAATTCCTGTACACTAAACATCAAGCATCAGTAGTCCAAGAATCTCATATAAACAATATATAAATAAGTGCAATAAGTTGAACTTTCACGTTCAACCTTAGGCTTGCATATTTCATCATTTCCAATTAACTTTCCCTTTTCTAATCATTTTCTTATAAAACATTCAAAACATTAAAATACCAATCCCTACATATCAACATTGATTCTTATGTAACATTATCAGATTAACATTCTAAACAACCTCATAATCTATTTCCTATCATGGTGATGAAATATTGGATTCATGACTATTAAGTTACAAGGCATGTGAGTTGGGTTTGTTTGCATATCTAAATCTATCCTTGGGGACTAATTTTCATTTGAACATTACAATTTGACATTCAAATATTTCTATAATTTAGTTTCCATTAAAGCAATTGAAATAATTTAAAACATGAAATGAAATCATTAAATATATCAATTAGGTCCTAATATGCAGATATACGTGTGAATTATCAAAATGCAGCTATTAAAATGACATAACTCTATAGTCTCGAAAGTATATCAAAACATCAAATAAGAAGTACCATAATGCAATTATGTTGTCTATACCATGGCAGATCGGGTGAGGTCTCACAAATTCGTCCAACTTTACCTATATACTGGTACATATGATTGAAACCCACATTTGGGTTGAGAACCATTATAGTACATACAATACATTTTAATGATGCCTTTAACATCCAAGGCTATTTTCCCAATACAATTAGAGATTCAAAATATATATTAGATTACAAGTTACACGTAATTTTAATGGAAAACCTTGCAACACAACTTAAGCTAAGAATATGAAATATGGGAAAAAAATTAGAAACTATTTACTTATATTAAAAACTATATTAAAGACTATTTACTTATCTAAAATAACTAATATTTATTCAATGCTAAAAGTTTAAAATTTACAATAATGTACACATAATAATAGATAAATAGTTATAAAAGACTATACAAATATCATATAAACTAAATAATAATCTCAACGTCATAATTTAAAGAAATGACAACTCCAAAATATAGCAAACAAGAGACACAATGCGTCAACGTTCTTGTCATAATTGGAAGAGAAGGAAAATAGAGATTTATAGATAAAAAGGTATGATAGAAAGAGAGAGCTAAAAGAGAGAATGGTATTTTATTATAAGGACAAGTAAAGGTAGAATAATAGAGAGAGTTGAAGAATTTTTTTAAAATATTAATAATTATATTATTTTAAGAAATATATAAATAACAATAGAAATTTTATTATATGAATAAGTATTGATTTCTACCAATTCAATTATAAGTTGAAATATTTAATTTAAAAAAATAAATTGTTGATTACTTTATTCAAACTACCAAAATATATAGTAAGTTTGAGGTAATATTAGTTTAACGATTTGTAAAATGGTCTAAAAAAATTAGAGCAAGATTGTAAAATAGTAGTTAGTAAAACATAGGGTAAACTTAAAAAAATAACTTTTTACAATTGACAAAAATAACATCAATGTAAAACTAATAAATATATTTAAAATAAGAAATATAAAATATTTAACTCTATATTTGAACTTCGGTAAGAAAAATAAATTGTGATAATTAATATCGATTAGACATTCATTTCTGTTCCAAGTGATGTGGTGGAAGATAAAAATATTACTTTTTAAAATATCTAATGCACTTGTCAGAAATGTGGAAACGATAAAGTTGTAATTAATGCATTCATTAATGCATAATAGAGTTGTTGGAAAATATTGTATTTTTTTTGGAGAAATTGAATTTTCTCCCTACCAAAAATAGAATGGCCCAATAGAGTGAATGAAAAATGTGATTTATAAAATAATAAAAAATTAAGAAAAGCTATAAGCATTTGAAGTTTCTTTTAATTTTTTAAATCCTATGAGTTGATTGATCAATTCAATTGAAAAATTGAAGGTTATGGAAGCATGGGATGGACCATATAGACCAGGGATAACTTTAAGAAACCCCTCTTGAGAAAAATACATAAAATGCTGGCGAATTCAACATTAAATATGTAGGAAAAATTTCTAATCGAGGGCAATTTTTTCATTCTAGGCAAGGGAGAAAATTATTTTCTATTGGTGAAATTTTCCTTTCCATATCAAAACTTAATGATAACTGTGGTAATTTTTTTTTTTTAGTACACAAATAAATGTAGGCGATTTTTTTGTTGGGCATAAACATTTTTGTAATGTAAGAGACAAATTAATTATTTCATATAACTCAAAATATTAATATAGTTGGATAATATGTTAGTTTCCAAAGAGAGATTATTTTATTTTTTGGTGAATTTATAGAGTCACATGTGGTCCATAGCCCACATGGCAAGTGCACACTATACAATGTACTTATAGTATTCCAATCCATTAAGATTAAATTAATAATGTGTCATTTTTATTGCCAATTTGGTCGTCGTTACTTTTAATGTTGTCATTTTTATGGTGAAAGGATTTAATTTGGATCGTTGATGTAATATAGAAGAATGGCTTCATCTTTATTTCGGGCCCAATTTTAAACGACAGACCATAAAGTCGAAATCTTCTCGAAATTAGGACATGTGTCCCAAAGACCAAAACATAAAATAGACTATGGTTAGCTAAATGAGGATAATTGGAGACATACATCAGTAAAATGGTAAGCGATGCTCAGCCCAAGAGAAGATATTATTTTATTTTAAGGGCGAAATAACATTGTCCAATAAGAAAACATTAGGGAAATGTTGAAAAAAAATTTAAAATAATTATGTTCTAAATGTAGATTACGTTGGCGATTGCACTGGGACTTGGGACCAATTATATGTAAACTAATGAACGATTAGCCTTGGATTTTGACTCAAATTATTTAATATCTTGGCAACATGGTTGATCCCATATGCAGGTTTTATTCGCCAAATTGTGAATTCCTAAAGAGATGAAATAACCAATTGACAAAGATTCACCACTAAAAAAATCACTGATATAGACCATGTCATGGGATGGAGCATGGGTGCATGAACTGATGCAAGTCCCAAATATGTGACATCGTAGCAGTGCCAAATGCTAGGCGAGTGGGACCACAACCACACAAAGACGACAATGGCTTTCCAGGTAGGAGGATCGACTACCTGGATTGCCAAGTTTCTCAAACACTGTACCAATTCCTGCCATGCCCTGCCCCCTCAACTGATAGTCTTAGAGAGTAATAGTGCACCAACAGAATGGAGATGATTTTTCTTTTTTTTAATAAAGTATTAACATACTTCACATTGCATGGTCTTTCTTGAATAGTTTTATGATTGTTAATATAAAATTAATTTTTTATAATTGTTCATAAAATATTTTTATAATTAAATTAATTTCTATAGACTTAAATTTATGTTTTATTACTTTTTAAAATTATAAAGTATATTCATTTTATTTTATAACTTAATTTATTTTGTATTTATTAAAACATTTGTATTAATCATATAAATAGTTTCAAAATAACAATATATAAATAACATTTGTATTTATTGCAATAATAAATTTATTTTATAATTTTACAAATATTTAATAAAAATAAAGATTATTATTTTTTGATTAAAATGAATTGTCAAGAACTTATTACTTTTATATTTAATATTATTTATTAAAACATTACATTCAAATTTAATTTTTTTTAATCTTATTAAAAAGAAATTGTTTGTAATACTTTATTATAAACTTTGCTAGCTAAATAAATAAATAATTTTGTTTAATACTAGCAAAATTTATAATGAAGTATTAAAAATGATTTCTTAATACTAGCAAAATTTATCTAATCATTTTTCAATTACACTAAAAGATTTTTTTTTTTTTCATTTTCTAAATTTTAAGTTTATTTTGGAGTGGTTCAAATATTTTAATTAATAATCATATAAATAATTAAGAAGTAATTATTTTCGTTTATGTGTAAACTTTTAAGTATTTTACTTTTTAGAAAAAAAAAAAGTTTTAAATGGTTTAATTATTAAAATATATAAATAATATATAAAAATTTAATTAAAAATTATTCGTATCTATTTATTTGTGAAATATATAATTAGTATTAATTTAATTGAAATAATTGTGATAGATAAAAATTTTGATTGAATTAAATAATAAAATTTAACAAATAAAGATATAATAAAAAATTTATGTAAATTCTATAATCATTAAAGGTGCTTCATTGTTCTAATTTTCATCATCTTTGAACTTGACATTTCCATTGTTTTTGTCCTTTATGAGATGGTGAATATATTAAGTTATGTAAATAATATAGTCACGATTTAAATAAAATTTATATAACTTAATATAGTCTTGATTTTTGAAAAAATCTTCCAAAAAAATGTTGTAGCTTCAACCAACTTGAATATTAATAGATTTGAGTTCATTTTTTCAAAAATTTATTAATTTTTTATATCAAATTAAAGATATTAATTTTAATTAGCTTTATTATGAATTAGAATTTTATTAAATTCAAATATTTTTTGTAAAATTTAACTAAAATATTTGTTCTAAAAAATAAAGCACTACAAATTTAGAAAATGAAAAAAAAAAGATCTTTTAGTGTAATTGAAAAAGATTAGATAAATTTTGCTAGTATTAAGAAATCGTTTTTAATACTTTACTATAAATTTTGCTAGTATTAAACAAAATTATTTATTTATTTAGCTAGCAAAATTTATAATCAAGTAATACAAACGATTTCTTTTTAATAAGATTAAAAAGAAATTAAATTTGAAAATGTAATGTTTTATTAAATGATATTAAATATAAAAAGTAATAAGTTCTTGACAATTCATTTTAATCAAAAAATAATAATCTTTATTTTTATTAAATATTTGTAAAATTATACAATAAATTTATTATTGCAATAAATACAAATGTTATTTCAATAAATAAAAACGTTATCTATATATTGTTATTTTGAAACTATTTATACAATTAATACAAATGTTTTAATAAATACAAAATAAATTAATTTATAAAATAAAATGAATATACCTTATAATTTAAAAAAGTAATAAAACATAAAATTAAGTCTATAGAAATTAATTTAATTATAAAAATATTTTATAAACAATTATAAAAACTTAATTTTATATTAACAATCGTAAAACTATTCAAGAAAAACTATGCAATGTGAAGTATGTTAATACTTTATAAAAAAAAAAAGAAAAATCATCTCCATTCTGTTGGTGCACGATTTACTCTCTACACTGTCAGTGGAGGGGCCAGACATGGTAGGAATTGGCACGACGTTTGAGAAACTCAGTGATCCAAGTAGTCGATCCTCCTGTCTAAGTAGTCGTTGCCCATAAAGACTCAAACCTTGGCATGTACTCTTTAAGCCAGGCCGCTAAGCACAACTCCTATTAAAATTGAAAGTTTCAATTTCGTACATTTGGCCTTCTCTGTCCTATTCTAATATTCCAAGTTGTTGAATGCAGGAAAGTTCGTGGAAGGAGCACCATTTGTAAGAAGAATGAAATATTAGAGTCCGAAACAACAACTATTAGTTTCTGTTGGCATTTAGAATATGTGTACCATTTCAAATGCCTATAGCCATCCGTTTTCTATCGTCCTTTAACCTTCTTTTCTTTAATTATTGAGGCCAATAGTCATGGCCTTCCCCAATAATGTTTACAGCTGTCACCAAGTATTTTCTGCTAAACTTCTCTCTGTTTTTAATTTTTTTTCTTTATTATTATTATTATTATTATTTTTTAATCCCAAGGCTACCAAATTTTGTAAGATTGGATTGGATGCATTTAAAAGCATTCTATTCCATTTCTCTTTAGTTCAATTTCCCATATGTTAGTTTTGTTAGCTGTGGACAGCTGTTTGTCCATTTGCTATTATTTAGCAAGTAATTGTTTTGCTAACTAATTGGTTAGATTGGAAACAAATATTTGTTAATTAATTGACCACTTTTGGAAACAACTAGATACCGACTTGGTTAGGGTTGTTAAGTTGTTTTAATCTCAACCGTCGATTGTAAATCAATCTCGGCCGTTGGTTTACCAACAGGAGTAGTATAACAGGAGGTCAGGGGGGCATTTGGAGAACATGAAGTTTGGAGAAACGTTTGCAATGTTAGCAAATAGTCTTGCAGTGTTAGCAAGGGCGCAATGTTAGCATGGGAATAGCAGTGGGGAATATCAGCGGGATAAATTAGGAGGTTGTCGAAATTCTGCCACTAAGAGGCAAGGAATTTTGTATCTCTTGATTTGTTGAAGTTTAATATAATTTCTCATCTGTAGAACTAGTTTTCCCTTAGGAGTTTTTCCGAGAACAATTTGTCCGAAAATATTGTGTTCATTGTGTTGCGCATTTCTTTCCGTATTTTATAAGTGAAGTTGCAGTTGTGTTATTTTTCGATATCAACTGAAATTTTATATTCAACAGTTTAATAATCGTTTATGATAGGAAATTAATAATCAGTAATTGCAATAGTTAAATTTTTCACACCATTCACCCCACTCCAAAAAAGAGACATGAATGTGGTTTCTCACTATTTTTAAGAACTTAATCTTTGTCCTGTGTAGCTGCCAGGCATTCTTTGAAGATTTGCATTTATATTTTTGATAGTTAATGATAAATTCATTTCCCCTGCCCATTCTTTCTCTGAATTCAGTGATCACTCCTCTGCCAGTCTCCAATTACGTTTAAACACTAGTGGAAATTTGTGTCAGTTCAGTGTTTAGTATTTTTTTCAGTTCTTTCTCTTCGATGGAAAATCCATCCACTTTCGTGCCTCGGGGACACCCAAAAAATGCTTTCAGTGGAATTGCAGCGGAAGCATCTTCAACATCGACGAAGAAGGGGCATTGGTGTAAATAAACCAAGAATGCGAAAGAAAAATATAGAATAGCAAAAATGCATAAACACAGAGTTTATTGTGGTTCACCACAAATCATGGCTATGTCCACACTGAGAGTAGAGGAATTATATTAAAGAGAAAACCAATTGAGTTTACAATACATGCGATCAGCATTTATAGATCACAAATGATCAGCTGAAGAGACAAAATAAATGGAGGGAAAAACACAAGTGTCTGTTGGCCTTCACAATTCAACAAATTGCCCACCTGAAGACAACAGATACACTAGCAGATCATCCATTCCCCCTCTACATGCTGACTTACTTCTTTTTAACAAGGCCAAGAGAAGTCCTGGTACATTCAAACTTCTCCTTGGCAACAACCTTCGTCAACATGTCTGCTGGATTGATCTTGGTATCAATTTTGGCAACCTTCAGTTTGCCTTCTGCTATCACATAACGAACATAGTGAGCATGCTTGTCAATATGTTTGGAGCATCGCTGAGAGGAATGATTGTGAACCATAAAAATCGCACTCTGACTATCTGAAAATAAAACATAATCATCTTGTTGCCAATGTAAATTGCTGAATAAGCGTTGCAACCAAATCATCTCTCTAGCCCCTTCGGAAAGAGCCAAGTATTTGGCTTCAGTAGAAGAAAGTGCAACACAATGTTGTAGTCTTGAGGCCCAACTAATGGCAGCCCTGACAAATGTGAAAGCATAACCAGTAGTAGACCTGCACTTTTCTCGATCTCTGGCAAGATCTGAGTCACTGAATCCTTGCAGCTGAGTATGACTTCTACCAAAACACAATGCATAATCAGAAGTACCCTTGAGATACTGCAATATCCATTTCACTGCTTCCCAATGAGGTTTCTCGAAATTGCTCATGTATCTACTAACTACTCCCACCGCATGAGCAATGTCGGGACGTGTAGAAACCATAGCGTACATTAAGCTACCAACTGTTGATTTATAAGGAACATTAATCATAAAATCCTTCTCATCTTGTGTTCTGGGACACAATTCAGAACTGAGGCAGAAATGAGGAGCAAGAGGAATAGGAACGTGTTTAGCTTCAGCCATGCCAAACCGTTCTACAACTTTGTCAATGTATGATTTTTGTGACAAAGTCAACGTCCTTTTCTGTCTATCTCTTGTAATAGTCATCCCAAGAATCTTTTTGGCTGCTCCTAAATCTTTCATGGCAAACCGAGAAGCTAACTCTTTCTTTAGCTGGTGTATTATTTGAGGAAAAGTACCAGCAACTAGTATGTCATCAACATAAAGTAACAGAATAACAAACTCACCACTAGGAAGTCTTTTATAATAGACACAAGGATCTGATTCGCATCGAGTGAAGTTATGCTCAGCCATGAACCGATCAAACTTAATGTACCATTGTCTTGGAGCTTGTTTGAGCCCATACAAATTCCACTTCAGCCGACAATAGAGATGTTCTTTCCCCTTTTGAACAAAGCCTTCAAGCTGTTCCATGTACAATTCTTCATTGATGTCACCATGTAGAAAAGTTGTCTTGATCAACATCAAGCTGTTCGAGCTCAAGATCCTAAATGGCTACCAATCCCAAAACTGCTTGGATTGTAGTCATTCGAACAACAGGTGAGAAAATATCTTCAAAATCTAAGCCCTTTTTCTGAGCATATCCTTTGACAACTAATCGAGCACGGTATCTCTTTCTTCCGTTGTCTTTTTCTTTCACCTTATATACCCAACGGTTTTTCAAAGCTTTCCAGTTGGGTGGAAGTGGAACTAAGTCCCATGTTTTATTTGCTTTAAGAGAGTTCATCTCTTCTTCCATTGCAATCATCCACTAGTTTTTATCAGTACTGTTGCAGACATCTTTGAAATTAGCCGGCTTTACTTGATCAGAGATTAAAATCTCAGGGTCTACCTCCTCAGAATAAAGAAGCTCATAATCTGAATATTTTGCAGGCATTTTTCTCTGCCTTGTAGACCTCCTCAATTCAATTGTAGAATCCTTTATTTTATCTTGACTAGAGTTAATTGTAGAAGGAACCAATTCAAATGGGGAATCTATGACTGAGATTCTTCTTTTATTTGCTACTGCCAAAGGAGAGGAATTCCCAATATCACAATCTGAGATGTGAGTAGAAAAACCAGAGGTGTGAGGCGGTAAAGACATAGCTATAGAGGTTTTTGAAACCATGTTTCCATCCTCAAAGATGCGGTTGTTTTGACTTCCAATTCCCAATGGTGAAGCAGACTCGACTGGAGTGTTAGGCAACAGTCCATCAACATGTTCAAACACAGTATGATAATTCTGCTGTGTACTGCTTGGGCCAAAGGAAGTAACACCTGCGTGCTGCTCACAAAACATGTTTTGTCCTTTTGTGGTAGCCAAATCTAATCCAAGCTGCTATAATTGGCCACCATGAGAAGAGATTCCCCTTCCCTCATGCTCTACCGTTGTTTGGTTCCCTTCCACGGAGTGATGAAGAGTATTATGTGAACCGGAATTTGAAATATATGGAGGAGCCCGTGTGTTATGTTGACAATTGAAGCCCTCAAACCCGCAGACAGTCTGCTCAAAAGTGTGAGATTCATCAATCCCGTGAGACTCAGTGATACCTCTTTCATCGTTGACAGGAGTATTGTGAAGCTGCTGCTGTAAGAAGGCAAGAAGAGATCGGTGATGACATATTCAAGGAAAATCATGCTCACAGGGATGATGCTTCTATTCACAATGATACAGAGCCGTTTTATCACATACATGGAGTTGTTTTTATTCCTGGTGCCTCCAGTCGAGCAGTAGAGCTTTTTGATTATGGAGGCAATCAACGTCTGGTTTCTTCTAGTTGCCCCCCTCATACAAGCCCGCTGAATCCCACCATATTGGGAATTTGAAATTGTAGGGCTCATTTGCCATTGCACCAAAAGCCATGACTGTTAGTGAACATGGAACACCACATAATTAACCACCTATGGGCAGGGGAGCACGTCGCATCACCCAACAATCTCCACCTCGACGCGCATACCAGGTGCTTACGCGAGTCGAGAAGGCACCAGAGAGATTTGAACCCACGACCAAGCCAAAACCAGACTCTGATACCAATTGTAAATAAACCAAGAATGAGAAAGAAAAATACAGAACAGCAAAAACGCATAAACACAGAGTTTATCGTGGTTCACCACAAATCGTGGCTATGTCCACACTGAGAGCAGAGGAATTATATTAAAGAGAAAATCAATTGAGTTTACAATACATGCGATCAGCATTTATAGATCACAAATTATCAGCTGAAGAGACAAAATAAATGGAGGGAAAAACACAAGTATCTGTTGGCCTTCACAATTCAACAATTGGGACGTGTTCATTAATCATCGAGGCTGTGATGTTAAGCACAAATTAGCCAGTACCATCCACCACACCTTAGATCTGCTTGGCGTGCATGCTTTTCTAGATGAAAATGAGCTCCATTTGGGAGATTCCATACCAGAGGAGATACAGGACGCGATGCGCTCTACCAGACTTCATATTGCTATCTTCTCAGAGAGGTACGCAGAATCTCCCTGGTGTCTGGCCGAGCTTGCATTTATGGTTCAATCTGGCACCAAAATACTTCCCGTCTTCTATCATGTCAAACCCGACGATCTCCGATGGGTGGGGAAGGGGAACGGGTGTTATGCTCCCGCGTTTTCCCAACACAAAAAGAAGCGCAGATACTTCTCAGCCATGCTGGATGACTGGAAAAGCGCCCTGCAGAAGGTCTCATATCTCCCTGGTTACATGCTCGACAGCCATAATGAGTAAGTTATGCAATTTCCCGCCTTAATTCCCATGTTTCATCTAATCATTTGCATGGTACATATATTTTTCTGCCGTAGAAGTTTGTTTCATCGTATTTCCTTTCGTTTGTAAATGGATAGTGACGAGGGGAAGCTTCTGAAGAGCATTGTGAATTCGGTTCTGGGAAGAATTGATAAGGTGCCTCTGGAGGTAGCCAAACATCCAGTTGCAATGGATGAGATCGTACAAAGGTTTGAAAGAAGTATTAAGAGTCGGGGTGAGCAGCATGCACAGATTGTGGGAATATTAGGGTTTGGCGGCTCCGGAAAAACTACACTGGCAACAGAGCTTTATAACAGGAAATGCTCTTCCTTCAATCGCTCCTGTTTTCTGCATGATGTGCGAGATGCCGCATCCAAGAACGCTCTGCATGCCAAACAGAAGAGACTGCTGGAGGATCTCCGTATAGAAAATGTTAAATCCTTTGACAATTATAAGGAAGGCAAGGCAATTTTAGCAGATCGGTTGAACAGTGTTTGCTTTCTCGTAGTTTTGGATGATGTGAACCACGAGGATCAAGTGAATGCTCTGTTGCCCCCATGGGAGAGCCTCGGATCGGGTAGTCCGATCATTGTCACAACCCGGGAAGGCAGAGTACTTACAAAATGCGGCATCACATCCATCTACACAATGCAACCACTGCAACATCTTCACGCCAAACAACTCTTCTCTTGGCACGCCTTCTTGCAGCCTTCCCCACAAGAAGACTATGATGAATTAGTTGAACTTTTCTTAGGAGCTTGTAGCGGATTGCCCTTGTCTCTCAAGGTCACTGGGGGGCAGCTTTATGGAAGAAAATCCACGGAATACTGGTATGCTCAGCTGAATAAGATTGGGAAAGCATTGCCAGAGGATATCAAGGCCATTTTAAAAGTAAGCTTCGATGCCCTCGATCCAGATGAGCAAAATGTATTCTTGCATATTGCTTGTTTTTTCATAGGCGAGGAGACAAGATCGGCCATGCATGCGTGGGATGTTGGCAGTATTAATTTCTCCCACCATCCACAGCCGCAGAGCCGTCCACAACCACAGACAAACAGTCGCATAGAGCCGCCCAAGGTCATTTCAGAATCAGTCTTCAACTACCAGTAGTTGCATATATTAATTGATATATATTAATATTATATGTCATGCAATACATGTGTTTGATATTCTAGAGAGTTCTCAGACTTCTATAAATAGAGGCATTATGTAAAGATTTGAGTATCAGATGTTTATCTGATCATGGTGGATCAGTAGAGCCCAT
Source organism: Cupressus sempervirens (assembly GCA_028749045.1). Classification (NCBI taxonomy): domain Eukaryota; kingdom Viridiplantae; phylum Streptophyta; class Pinopsida; order Cupressales; family Cupressaceae; genus Cupressus; species Cupressus sempervirens. The sequence goes on along the minus strand of CM053793.1, from coordinate 362,224,677 downwards.
TTTGGGTTTCTCATTGTGGATCATGAGTGGATGGAATGCTGTAGCATTCTATGGATTTGTAATGGAGTTTAGTTATGTTAATGAGTATGAAGTGTTGTAGCACAACTTGATGTCTTCATGTTTGTCTTTGATCCACTCTATCCACCTCCTTCAAGTGGTATCAGAGCTAATGGAATATGATCCTAGAGATTGTGGAGAGCTCAAGAAGTTTTAAAATTGGTGAAGAGTGTTGTGGCAACGTAACCCAACAAGCAATGGCATTTGAAGTTATCTTCTACGAGAATAAAGAGAAGAACAAATTAAGAGACTGCTACGACAAACATTGAAGCCATGGAAAGAAGGAAGTCAAAGTTGAAGTGTGTTTGAGTTAGCATTGCGCGACGTTGTCATTCATAGATTCAAAGCATATGGAGCATCTTTGTGCAAGCAGGAGTGCCAAAGAATGCATACACATGACATGGAAGATATTGATCATGGAAATTTTTATTATGTTTGTGTTTGAAATATGTGTGTTAATTGTTATGCATTAGTTGTTAAAGTTAAGTTAGTTATCTTAGGTGTAATAAAAGGTGAGATGGTGTGTTAAAGCTTGTTGTCATAGTGCAAAGGTCTCTGTGTGTGCTGATTTGGAGTTTAAGTGTTGGAATCTGGATAAGAAAATGTTTAAGGCTTTGTCATATCAAATGTGGTCATGTAATAGTAGATTGCTGAATTGATATCCCCCAATGAAGTGATGGAGATTGAATGAGAATTGTTTGTTAATAAGCTATTGTAAAGGGTGCATTATCGATTGTACCTGAAACCCTAGAGTTTGACTGAATGTATTGATGAACCATGTATCTGAAAAGGATTCCTATAGAACTGGCGAGTACAGCGGTTGGGCACCCATGTATCTCGGTAGATGGATTTCTTTTTATATGGACTCAATAATTAGTTTGATGCAGATACAAAAGAGAAAGGCCTAGAGTGAGGATAGTTTCCCTATAGTGATGATTCGTGGTCAGTAGAACCAATGAATGCTTGGTTTGTAAACCATTGGAGTGCAAAGTTTATGGTGATCTTGAAACCATTTGTGTGATATTTGTGGAGTTCGTGGTGAGCTTGGAACCACTTCAGAATTGCATTGGTTAGTGGTAAGCCGTAAAACCCGAAGTAATTATAATGAGGGAAAACAATATAAATGCAGTAGCATTAGTGGAAGAAATTAAGGGGGAGTATTGGCAGTATTAATTTCTCCCACCATCCACAGCCGCAGAGCCGTCCACAACCACAGACAAACAGCCGCATACAGCCGCCCAAGGTCATTTCAGAATCAGTCTTCAACTACCAGTAGTTGCATATATTAATTGATATATATTAATATTATATGTCATGCAATACATGTGTTTGATATTGTAGAGAGTTCTCAGACCTCTATAAATAGAGGCATTATGTAAAGATTTGAGTATCAGATGTTTATCTGATCATGGTGGATCAGTAGAGCCCATTTTGGGTTTCTCATTGTGGATCATGAGTGGATGGAATGCTGTAGCATTCTATGGATTTGTAATGGAGTTTAGTTATGTTAATGAGTATGAAGTGCTGTAGCACAACTTGATGTCTTCGTGTTTGTCTTTGATCCACTCTATCCACCTCCTTCAGGATGGATTGGGTTCAGGGTGAGTGGTCTTTGTAGTTTGGAAACGCTCGTGAACAAGTGCCTTGTGGAAGTGGACAAGGAAGGGCGTATGAGGATGCACGATCACCTCAGGGATTTGGGAAGGGGCATCGCATCTACAAGATCACCATCATGATTCTGGTTTGACAGACAGATAGTGTTGTTCATATTCAGGTAAAATTATATCTTATCTGCCATTGATCAGTATAGCAGGGAAACCTTGTTTTCCCATCAAGTCTTTCTTTTGTTATTTTTCCCCAAGCTGCACTTTTGAAGTTACTTTGCTATTTTTTTTTTCCACTTAGCAAGAAATGCCAATTCGGGGGATAATGGCCGCTTCCACGGTTGATCGTTGGAGATCATTCAACCGTCTTGATTTAACACCGCCTTTCAAGGAGTACATGGAGATGATGAGAAACTCAAACCTTAGGGATGGATTGCAACTTCTTGCTATTGCAGGAAATGATTTTACCCGGGAATGTGGAGAGCTATCAAGAGGCCTTTTGTGGCTTTAATGGTTTGAGTTTCTGCACAGAAATATTTCGTTGTGGCTCTCATTGGAGAATACTAGAGTTCTAGATATTTTCAATGCTCAGAATTTGGAAGCATTGTGGGATGACGAGCGTGTAACCCTGGGGTCTGATGGGGGGCTTGCGCTCTATATTTAAGGAGCTCGAGGTCCCATGATAATATTTTGGGGGGTTAAAGCTTAATTTGGAATATTTTCCTATTAACTAGGAGCCCCTACTTTTTAGTTGAGCGGATGCAAAAGGGGGGGCGGGGTAAATAGCCCCTACTGTTGAAGGAAGAATTCTGCCACTTGGCAAGAACCTACCCTTTATTTTCCCTCCAAATTGAAATCATCCTTCCAAATATTCTAAAAACAACAATTTATATTTTTAATATTTCCTTCAATTTAGGACCTAATTTTTTAAAGCACATTTATATGTAATGTCCATGGGACCACTCCCCTTTAAATGTTCCTAAAAAAGCTCAGCGACACCTGCTCTATTTTTAAGCAAGCGGGTGCCCATGGGACCCCAGCCTAAGAAAGCTTTTTTCAATTAGAGAGAATGATGATGTTTTTCTTTTGAATGTTTTTGGCGCTTGACTGAATGCAATTGAAAATTGGTTGTGTGCAGCCTCCTCTGCAATTGAGGGAGTTGGTAATTCATAATGGCCCCAAGCTCCAAAGTCTTCCTAGGTCAATAAAACATCTCAAGCATTTGAAATGTCTATCCTTAGTTTGTAGGGATCTTTTTGACATATCATTTCTACATAGCTTGCAAGAAGAGTTTTGTCGACTTGAGTTGCTAGAGCATTTAGTCTTAAATAGATGCGACAAGCTATCAAGTCTACCAAACTGTTTTGGGGATTTGCTAAATCTGCGACATTTAGAATTGAGTGGGTGTAGGAATTTAAAGATGTTGCCAGAGTCTTTTAAGTAGCTGATACGCCTCGAATATCTCAATTTATCTTGTTGTGTGGAGCTCCCCTTAGAGTTAGATATTCTAGAAAACATGGCAAACATCAAGGTTTTTTATGTCAGCGGGTGCATAAAACTAGAAACATTAATGTCTCTGGTAAAGCTCAATTTATCATGCACTCAAGGGTTAAGGGAATTACCAGCTAGCATCGATCAACTACGAAAGTTGGAAGAAGTCAAAATTTATGGGTTGTCATTGTTGAAAACGTTGTCGATTTGTTTTGAAAACTTGTCCAGCTTGGTCACTCTTACACTTGAACACTGTGATCAGCTATATGAGCTACCAAGTTTGGGAGGATTAGTTAGCTTGGTCACTCTTGTAATTTATAGATGTCAAGAGTTATATGAGATGCAGAGTTTGGGAGGATTAGTTTCCTTACAAACTCTGCATGTCAAGGAATGTTATAAATTAAAGAAGATAGAAGGTTTAGAACATTTGATGTCACTGGAGGATTTGAGATTATGGACAAACTGGATGGACTACAGAGGCTGAATCTGAGAAAAAAAAACATATCAGCTTTTGAGGCTTGCATTCAAAGCATACAGATGGAGGTAATAAAGATTCCTAGAGATATGAAATAGTTATTCTAAAAGTTTAATTGTTGATTTGCTTAACTGAAGAGTTCTGTAATTGTTTGCAGATGTACTCACCATGGGAAATGACATTTTGTGGAAGGATCTTTCCTCGTGTTCACTCCATTATGGACTCCTTCACTTTGTTGGAATATTTAATGCTATTGACATTTTCCCCTGGAGCCAAATGCCCACCTACCACCCTGACGGACTCCATAACAGACATAAAACATAACTACGGTAGGTGAGTTTTTGAAATCACGTTGAGAGGGAAAATGAAATATGAAAAAAGGAATGTTTTCTACATTCATTCATACAAAGAGTTAGTTGAGAGTTCAACAGAGCAGAGTAGAGCAAAGAAGGAAGAAGAAGAAAGTGATCAACAGATCTAATCTCTCCAGTTGCATGTGTTTCCCCTGTTCACTCTATAAGTTCATTATTGTTGAATTTGTCCTATTGAAGCAGTGATTGCTCTAGGCACCATTGTATATAGCCATTAGAGTTGCAAGTTTGAAGTATTGAAGTTGTTTAAAGTTTTAGGGTTATTTTAGGGTTTTTTGGTTGAAGCTGAATGCTCCCAGATTTTGTAATTTTATTTTTTTAAATCTCAATTGAATAGAAAGCAAGCAAGCATACTTGAATCCATTGATTCTTCTTCTATTCATTGCATTTGACAAGTTTTTTTAGAAGCTTCAAGCATTGGCTCTCTGGTTTTAATGGTGAAAGCATTAACATTGAAATTCTTCTAAGTTATATTTATCTTCTAGTTTGAGTCAAGCTCACTCGACATCCATTGTTGCTGAGCATTGCCTTTAAGTGCCAAGCTCTTCTTGTGCTGAGCTAACTCAGCTTCTTCATGTGCCGAGCTTACTTAACTTCTTCTCGTGCCGAGCTAACTTGACACCTATTGCCTGTCACTTGGCACCTTCATGTGCCAAGCAACCTGTCACTCGACACTTTCACGTGCTGAGCAAATTGCCACTCGACACCTTCATGTGTTGAGCAATACTGGCACTCGGCAATTGTTTGTACCAAGCGAAGTTTTAAGTTGTGATTTATTTCTCACATGGTATCAGAGCTTTGAGGCCCCACATCCAAAGTGAGTTAGGGCATTTATTTTCTTGGGATATTTGACATGGCAGTAGATACAAGAATTATATGTGGAGCAGCCACTTGGTTATGAAGTTGCAGGTGAAGAACACAAAGTATATAGATTGAAGAGAGCTCTTTATGGGCTTAAGCAAGCTCCAAGGGCATGGTATAATAGGATTGACTCATATTTGATGACCAATGGCTTTAGCAAAAGCAATGGTGAGCCTACTCTCTACATCAAGGCATCAAATGAAAATGTGTTGATTGTTGTCTTGTATGTAGATGATTTGATTTTTATTGGTAATGACAAGGCTCTAATTGGTGAATTCAAAGAGGCCATGAAAAATGAATTTGAAATGACAGACCTAGGTCTCTTGAAGTACTTTCTAGCCATAGAAGTAAAACAAATGCATAATGGCATCTTCATCTCTCAAGAAAAATATGTAGGGCAGATCTTGGAGAGATTCAAAATGCAGAATAGTAAGGCAGCCCCAACACCAACAGAAGTAGGTCTAAAGTTGAGCAAGGAAGACTCTAGCAAGAGAGTGGATCCAAAACTATACAAGAGTATGGTTGGAAATTTAATGTATTTGACTACAACTCGGCCAGACCTAATGCATGCAGTAAGTTTGATTTCCAGATTTATGGAAACACCAAAGGATTCCCATTGGCAAGCGAGAAAGAGGATCCTAAGGTATGTGAAAGGTACCAAGGGATTTGGAATTTTTTATACTGCAAATAATGATTTCAAGTTGGTTGGTTACACTGATAGTGATTGGGCTGGAAGTATAGATGATAGGAAGAGCACTTCTGGATACTTGTTTCATATGGGATTGGGTGCAATTTCCTGGGCATCCAAGAAGCAACCTATTGTTGCTCAATCTATAGAAGAGGCTGAATACATAGTAGCAAATGCAGCAGCATGTCAAGCAATTTGGCTAAGGAGGATCTTGACAGATTTGAATGAAAGACAAGAGGATGGAACCACAATTTATTGTGACAACATCTCATCAATTGCATTGTCTAAGAATCCAGTCTTCCATGGGAGAAGCAAACATATTGAGATCAGATATCACTTCATCAGAGAGTTGGTGGAGAATGGGGATATCAAGATGAATTTTTGTAGGTATGAGCAGCAGCTAGCAGACATTTTTACAAAGCCATTAGGCATTGAAATTTTTGTATCACTAAGAGAGTGTCTTGGTGTAGTTGATTTGGATTAGCAGTGATCCTTGTTTGTTTGGCTTAAGACAAAGGGGGAGTGTTGGAATATTTAATGCTATTGACGTTTGCCCCTGGAGCCACACACCCACCTACCACCCTGATGGACTCTAGAACATACATAAAACATAACTATGGTGGGTGAGTTTTTGAAATCACGTTGAGAGGGAAAATGCAATATGACAAAAGAAATCTTTTCTACATTCATTCATATAGAGATTCAGTTCAGAGTTCAGCAGAGCATAGCATAATAGAGAAGGAAGAAGAAGAAAGTGATCATCAAATCAAATCTCTCCAGTTGCACGTGTTTCCCATGTTCACTCTGTAAGTTTGTTATTGTTGGATTTGTCCTGTTGAAGCGGTGATTGCTCCTAGCACCACTGTATGCAGCCATTAGAGCTACAAGTTTGAAGTATTGAAGTTGTTTAAATTTTTAGAGTTAGTTTAGAGTTTTCTGGTTGAAGCCAAATGCTCCCAGATTTTGTAATTTTTTTTTGAATCTCAATTGAATAGAAAGTAAGTAGGCATACTTGAATCCATTGATTCTTCTTCTATTCATTGCATTTGACAAGTCTTTTTAGAAGCTTCAAGCATTGGCTCTCTGGTTTTAATGGTGAAAGCATTAACGTTGACATTCTTCTAAGTTATATTTATCTTCCAGTTTGAGCCGAGCTCACTCAGTATCCATTGATGCCGAGCATTGCCTTTGAGTGCCGAGCTCTTCTTGTGACAAGCTAACTTGGCACCTACTGCTTGTCACTCGGCACCTTCACGTGCCAGGCAACCTGTCACTTGGCACCTTCACGTGCCGAGAAAATTGCCACTCGACACCTTCATGTGCCGAGCAATACTGGCACTCGGTAATTGTTTGTGCTGAGCGAAGTTTTAAGTTGTGATTTATTTCTTACACACTTTTCCTGGTCTTGTCACCTTGAAACTAGTCGAGGATAAATATTTGAATGAATGCAGTATTCCCTCTTTGAGATGGAGTTTAACATGGCGGGAGTTAAAACTACACCATGCGGTTATCGTATGTTATCTTGTACGTAATGGAAGTTCAGTGGCTATTAGCGGAAGAGAAAGTACTGTGATAGAGTTGAGCGAGGGAGAATGGATTGTAATAAGTGTGTTGACAAAAGTTTCCTCCCTTATCAATGACGTAGGCCACTATCTTCAAGTACATTCCTTTTATAGCTCCTCATCCAAATTCTACAATGGATGGTTAATAGTTGGAGAGATGGGGAGCGTCATTGAAGGTTTTAAGCAACTCTTCCAAACTTTTTGTAAGACGGCGATTAATGTTACTATTTTCCATTAACAAATATAAAAATCAGGGAGAATTGTATATTGTATAGCAGATATAGATAGTATTAGGTATGCTATAAATTGAATAGAATTGTATATTGTATAATGGTTGTAGATAGTATTAGTATGGTATACTTTTTATAATTGATTTTATAAATGTTAAATTTTAATTGAATGTAAAATAATGTTTGGTTTATTTAGGTGTGAAATTAATTATTGTTATCAATCTATAAGTTTCAATAGTAATATTTTATTCTATAAATTGAAATGAAGAATGGATATATGTATGTGTGTTTTTGTCTCGTGTTAAAATAATTGTCACATCAAGTGTGTAGGGGTATGGTTCAATTGGTTCAATACACACTATATCAATTCATTTCAATTTTGTAATTAGTTGCCCCTTAACATTGTAATAAGAAACCAGAATATTTATATCTAGAGAAAATGAACTTTCACTTTTCAATCTCTTTGCCCTTAAAATAGCAATAAATTTGACAAATAAAAATGAGTACCGATAAAAGAGTTGCATAAGTAGTCTCCTCGTTCCCATTTATGCATCAATTTAGTAGAGAAATTCCAATGATAACATGACATAAAACCCCTTTATGTTATCATTTCATGGATGCCCATATTACCAAAATTGTGAATCACATGATTGGGGGATGCAACATTTATATTCATAGAAAATGCCATATTTACATTGAAGAACAATCATGATTTCAATTTTTTTTGGATATGTATTTTTTTTCTTGTAAAATGTAGTAATCATGTTTTAAAACAACATTCAAATTTTTTTTATAAGTTTGACTATTCGTAAGTATTCTAAATATTATTTTTAAAATTTAATCTAAGTTTTACAATATTTTACTATGGTTAGCTTCAAACATACATATTCTGGTAACAATGTAGTTTAGAATTTACACATAAATGAACAAAATTTGGTTAGAGCTAAGGATTTTGTTGTACAAAAGTGTATGCATCACTAAGAGGTGAATAACATATCTACAACTTATGACATATGCTCTAACCAAATTTTCAAGCATTCTATTATATACTCATGTTTTATTTTTTGATATTTCCAAGTCTAGTTTGAGTGGCTTTCCACTTCTATTGAGCTTCTCCCCTTTTCAAGAAATTTAACTCTTTTACTATTAGTTCTTTCTAATATATAAATTTGATGATATGATCCATAAGAAGATATTTGTGTATCTTTTCCTTTTCAAATCTCATCTATCAAAAAACCCTTGCCAAAGTTTTGCCAATTTCATGAACATGGTTCAAAAGAGTATAGTTGTGAATTTAAAAAATATCTCTTTCTAAGAAAAATCTAGATGTTTTTTTGTCTTGAAATATTTGTTTCATAACATTAATATAGTAGGCGGTTAGGACAGAGTCATGATGGACAGATGGCAAGGAGTGGTGGAAAAGGTACTTGTGATAATAATTTTGCATCACCTGAAAAAGAAAGAGTTTTGGAGTTTGAAATGAAAGGTTTTTTAATGATTTTCTTGGGCATGTTCTTGGACATTGGGATGAGTAAAAGTTTGAATTTTAAATGGTTCGAGGGTACTGAGAATGATGGAAAATATTGGAGGAGAGATAGAGGCGATCGACATGTGACATTAATGTCAAGAAGGGGCATCATTATTATTAACAATAAAGGCCTTTATGTTTGCTTAAGGGCTATTATTTTGCCTAAGTGTGACTTCATTCTTAGTAATTGCCTCTGGGTTTGGAAGGAGAAGAGATTTTTAGGGAAAATTGCAGAGATGGGTGGTGATCTTTTGCAAATTGAACCCTCCATGAGTGAGGAGAATGCTAGGGAGTTGTTGGTATGGTACATATTGAAGGTAGGTGGTTTCATTCCGTTTATGGAGGCATTAAATGGGTACAAAAAAATTGTTCCCTGTGGTTTATCAATTCCTAAGAGGACTGAAGAGTAAAGATTAATGGCATCTCATTTCTTATCTTTCAGGAAGTCATCTCTATTGTGACGGGTCTTGCTATGAGGGGTAGGAAATGGGAAAAAAGTGACAAGGGTGGATAACGAAGCGAGTGTGTAGCGCTTCTGCTATTTGGCACAAAGGAGGATTCATGTGAGAGAAGCTCCTTGAGCTATGGAATGAGGTCTATCTAATATTGATAAAGTACCTAACTCTGGAAGGGAGGTATGGAGTCTATTATTACTATCACTTCCCTCTCCTCAACCATTTTCTCAAGTTCATTGCTACCATTATATATTTAAACTACCCTAGCTTCCAAGTTCTATCTTGCAACAAGGGGATGTTAGTGCAAACTCAAGATTTTGTGTTTGAATGTAGTTAAGATATGGATGCCAGTGATCGCTTTGAACCAAATAAGATTGAGGACCATATCAGTAATAGTGAGGCAGTGTGAATTTATCTACAAGAAGGTGGTTTGTTACCATTCATGGAAGGCAATGAAGGGTATGATGAGTATGTGTCCTTGGAATTAGTCAACACCTAGAATAATTGGAATGTGAAAATTAATGGGGTGGTATTGAAAATGACGAAGGATCGCATCATGATGGTTGGTGGGTTGTCTCTCAAGGGCAGGTTTGGTGTAAGAAGGCCAAGGTTTATGAAACAAGCATGAGGAAATTGTTCCACCTTAAGGAGGATCATAGTTGCATACAGGGTGGTTTTTCGAGGGAGGACCTACCCAAACCTTGGTATATTGTGTGCTATGCCATTACGCACTACATATTCTCAAAGATCTATTTCAAGTGTTGTATTATTACCACTTTCCTATTTAAAACCATTTCAGGAACCAAGACCTGATTTCCTTCCCACACCTTATATTGCATTCGATGGAGGATAGTGTGTTTAATGTTAGGAAAAAGAGGGAGGAAGGAAGACCCTTTTATATTCTACATCAAGGCTTCATGTTTAAATTTACAAGTTCCAACTAGCCCTCAATCCACCTCTTCTTGTTAACCCTCTTACTACTATTATTCCCCAAGTCTCCACAGACCTAGCCCTGGTTTTTCCTCGAAGAAGGTGGACAAAAAACCCTTGAGTAGTAGGGAAAATATCAACATTATTAACTTTGATACTAATAATAGGCAAATTAATAAATATACGAGAAGGTCCAACAAAAGGCTTAAAATGGAAAAATTTAAGACACCCCCCAAAGATGAAGTGAGTTCTGAGTCGAGGAAGAGTGAAAGGAGTGTTAGAAATTCATTTAGTGCTCCCCTTGGGATTTATGACAAGGGCTTAACCACCTCCTATGTACTATAAGTTGAGTGGTTGTATTAGGCATTAATAGATCAAACTTTTGGTGCAATGAAAAATCCACTCTAACAAGTGGTATCAAAGCTTGGTCATAGGTTTGAATCCTCAAACCCTTGGGTAACGTTGAGGGGGAGATTTTTGGAAATTTGTTTAGTTATCCCCTTGAGATTTGTGGCAAGGACTTAATTGTCTCATGTGTACTATAAGCTGAATGGTTGTATTGAGAATTGATAGATCAGTCTTTTGGTGCAACAAAAATCCCACACTAACAAGGAGATCCACTAGAAAAAATGAGGATATTTATGCAACCTAGCTTAAGAGGTAAGGATGTTCCAAGCCCTTCCAACATTTTGGACACCGTGGAAGCCAACCTGTCCTTGGATAAAAGCTTGGGGGAAGATATCACCTCCCCAATGAAGGATGTTGCTAAGGGTAGGAAGAAGAGGGGGCATCATAGCCATGGGCAGGATAAGGGTAAAACCCAAATGGACAAGCTAGAGAATCTGAAGCATGACTTGGTTGATGATCATGAAGCCCTGTACTGAAAGGTTGAAATACTTATGGAGTTCTCTACTAAAGTCATGCACTTAGCAACCACCACTCTATATTTTATATAGGTGAACAAGGACGAGAAGAACAAGGGAAAAGAGAGTGAGACCACCCGCTCCCTCTACAACTTCCTGGTGGACAATTGGCTCAAGACTCTTCTAGAGAAACCCATCAAGGATAAGGTAGAGAAACTAGAATGATTGAAAGGAGGAGAAGGTCCTAGAGGAGAAGGAGGGGAGCTAGTCCCCTTGCTTGCTTTTATTTTTTTATTTTTAATGTTATGGTTAACTATGAACTCTATGACCTTGGTGGCACTTTTAGTTAATGTGGATATTAATTTTTTTATAAGCAGTGCTTGCAAGCTTAGTTGCTAGATTATTTTTTGGCATAGTATGTATGCTAGGGGTAGTATAGTGGATACTTATATTTTGAAATATAATGCTATAATGAGAATTCATGTGGCATTGTTGGCTTGACCCATTGGGCTTGAATTTTGTTGTTTGTTGTGTTTTGCTTTATGTTTGTTGATTCTTGTGTTTTTTTTTTCGTGTGTCTTTAACCCATTTTCTTTTCTATGTGCCCTTTTCATTGGGTTGTTGTGTGGGTTTTTCATTTTTCTGTCAGTTTGGGTAGGCTATTTGAATCCTTCATTGGCTCGTGCATGTGACAAAGAGTAGATGGAGGGCAATGATGAGGCTGTAGCAAGTGAAACATTGGGTGAACCAGTTTGTAAAAATGATGAAAATACGAGGGAGAAAAGCACTCTAAGCAATGATGAACTAGAGATCTCCAGTAATGATGGAAAGGATGGTTTTAATGAAGTTATCATGGGAAACAATGGCTCTAAGAAAAGAGTGAAAAAATTTCATATAAGGTAGTTCTTACTGATATTTCAGTACTAGTTTGTCTCAAGTTAGCTTTTTTTTAGAGCAACTTTGAAAGGAAAGTAGTTTTAGAGTGTTCTAATTAAATTGGGAAAAACTTTAACCCATGGAGATAGATGGGATGTCAGAGATGGTGGAGGATTTTCTCATGAACAAGAAGATGGTAGGAGCCCTTATGATGGTTTGAAAACCTTAATCGTGTCTCCCAATGAGGATATGGTTAAAGCTATTAGAACAAAGTAGAGTCAGCTAAGAAATATTGTCATATTCTTTGTTTATTTAGATGTTAATACTTTGCCTTTGTGTAAATTTCTTAATGATTGGTTAAATGTTGATTGGGGAAAAAAATTGGTTTACATGTTAGTTTTTGCATAATGATTCAAAAAGGGCTCCTCGTAATTTTTTTTAAGACCCATAATATGTAGGAAAGAATCTTAAAAAAGGTTTTTGGAATGTTGGGCATTCTTTATTTAGGGCATATCCATGGTCATCAAATGGTAATTTTGAAAAATTTATAAAAATATCCACATCGAACTGGGTGGAAATTAAAAATCTCCAAGCTGAATTTTGGCCATTTGTTTCTCATATCTTGAAACCCTTAGTGTCAATTTTGCAGATTAAAAAGTCTAGGGTTACTCTCCCTCATTTGAATATGTATGTTCTTGTGGCCTTTGATCATGATGTGATTTTTTCTAATATTATCTCTCTAAACCTAGAAGAAGAAAAATTCTCTTGGGAGGTTTCTCTATTAGGCAATTTACATGCTTGTTTTCATTGTAAGCTTAATGAACATCTAAGGAAAAATTGTTCAGATTTTACAATGCACTTTGATAAAGCTACGACGAAAGTTGATAATGCTAAAGAAACAATTCTAGAAAAGGTTAATATTGTTGAAGTATCAGCTAAGGATGGTTTACCATCTACTTCAAATGAAAATTTGGATAGCTATGTGTCTAATCAGTCCATGCTATCAAAGATTTCTTCTGAAGCTGATTCATTGGAGTGTGGTGGGTTTGTTTCCTTAGATAATCCTTTATATGATAAAGAGTTTGAGGTGATACCAATTATACAAGCTGATCATATTCCTTGTGAAGTTCATCCCATAACCCTTGCTATTACCACCCCAGATGTTTCTGAAATTAGCCTTGGTGAGATCCCTACTAGATTGAATGCTCAACAACTTGCCATCAGATCCATTAAAGAAAAGGCACATGCTATTAAAAGTAAGGTTGGTATTCCTAAGAAGATCAATACTCCCTCACTTGTGATTTAAAAGAATTTAGATGTAGATTTGGGGGGTCAATTCACTGATATTGTTAGGAAAAATAAGAAAAACATATGAGAAAAGATCAATTTTTAGTAGGGGTATGTGTAGGATCATGGTGTACCAAACTATGGTCTTAAGTGGCAGTGAACAATTAGCAAATCAGGGTTATGTCAACCTGACACATAATTTTAAAGTGGTTATGGACTTTATATCAAAAAGTTGAAAGAAAATAATTTGTAGAAAATTGAATTTAGTTTCTAAACTACTATGCATTATCAGGAGAAAAGAATAATTGATTGGTCAAAAGTTTGGATTTTAATGCACTACTATGAAAATTTCAGGGTGAAAATAAAAAGGTGTATGTCTGACCACCTTAATCAAAATCAAATGATAATATTTTAAAAATATAATTATAGATATAAAAAGTAGACTCATGCCTAGATGTGACACATATTTTTTGATATTTTTATTCCAAATAAATAATTAAATATGAATTTTCTACAAAAACTTTTTTAGAAAAAACACTCTCGTGTCTGACCACCTTAACTAATAGAAAATTTTACTAAATTTAATATTTTTTTATTTTTCTTATACTAGGTGAAGCATAGAATGTGACGCAACTTTTAGATTTAAAAAATGTTATACCCTTTGAAAGTTATAGCTATTTTTCAATTAGTATATCAATCAGCAATTTACAATAATCTTCATTGAAAATTAACTAATAAATAGTTATCAAACTCAGAATTTGACAACAATTATATCGATGAAATCTCAAGAGTGATATTAAAAACCCATTTTTGTTTCATTCAATTTCGATCAAAATAACATTATCAGATGGCTACTCGAAGTCTGAGTGTCACTGAAACCCTCCTCAAATATGTTTTTTTGGGTTGACCGGATAGGCTTGGTAAATAGCAGGTCTAATTGGATATTCGATTTCAAATTGAATATCTGATATCGCCTGGTAAGTTCCCACCTATTTTTGGAGGGAAATTTCAAAAGGAAAATAAACTTAAGAGAACAACCTTAGACAATTTTAGAAGAAAATATATTTTGTGAATGTGTGAACATTAATATTATAATTATTATTATATTATAGTAATATATATGATTATTATTATTAAATATAATATAGTTCTAAATATAATATAGTGATATATATTATTATTATTAAATATATATAGTAGTATTATATGACAAAATTATTCTATATAATAATATATATTGTTATTATTATTATTAAATTTATAATCTAGTAACATATATGATTATTATTGTTATATAATCTAATAATATATTATTATTATATTAAAATATACAATATAATATAATTATTAAATATAATATTGTCCCTTCAACCCATACAAAGGATTCTAATATGTCCCTAGGGGTCCTAGGACCACTAGGGACATATGTCGTCATGTAATGGGTCGAAGGGGGTCATAGGTCAACCTATGACCCCCTACAACCCATACAAAGGATTCTAATATGTCCCTAGGGGTCCTAGGACCTCTAGAGACATATTTCATCATGTAATGGGACGAAGGGGGGTCATAGGTCAACCTATGACCCCCTTCGACCCATAAGAAGGATTCTAATATATCCCTAGGGGTCCTACGACCCCTAGGGACATATGTCGATATGTAATCGATCGAAGGAGGTCATAGGTCACCCAATGACCCCCTTCAACCCATATGAAGGATTTTAACATATCCCTAAAGGTCCCCTAGGGACATATGTCATCATTTAATGGGTCTAAGTGGGTCATAGGTCAAACTATGACCCCCTTCGACCCATATGAAGGATTCTAATATGTTGTTTTCATGTAATGGATCGAAGGGGACCATCGGTCACCCCATGACTCTCTTCGACCCATATGAAAGATTCAAACATGTCCCTCAGGGTCCTAGGACCCCTCGAGACATATCTCATCATGTAATGGGTCAAAGGGGGTCATAGGTCACCCCATGACCCCCTTCAACCCATATGAAACATTCTAACATGTTCCTAGGGGTCCTAGGACACCTAGGGACATATGTGGTCATTTAATGGGTCAAAGTGGGTTATAGGTCAACCTATGACCCCCTTCGACCCATACAAAAGATTGTAACATATGTCATCATGTAATGGGTCAAAGGAGGTCATAGGTCAACCTATGATCCCCTTCGATCCATAGAAAGGATTCTAATATGTCCTTAGGGGTCCTAGGACTCCTAGGGACATATGTCATCATGTAATGGGTCGAAGGGGGTCATAGGTCAACCTATGACCCCCTTCGACCCATATGAAATATTCTAATATGTCTCTAGGGGTCCTAGGGACATATATCATCATGTAATGGGTCGAAGGGGGTAATATGTCACCCTATTACCCCCTTCGACCCATAAGAAGCATTCCAATATGTCCTTAGGGGTCGTAGGACCCTTAGGGACATATGTCGTCATGAAATGGGTTGAAGGGGGTCATAGGTCAACCTATGACCCCCTTCGACTCATAGGAAGCATTCTAATATGTGTCTAGGGGTCCTAGGACCCCTAGGGACATATGTCATCATGTAATGGGTCGAAGGGGGTCATAGGTCAACCTATGACACCCTTCAACCCATACGAAGGATTCTAATATGTCCCTAGGGGTCCTAGGACCCCTAGGGACATATGTCATCATATAATGGGTTGAAGGGGGTCATAGGTCACCCCAACACCCCCTTCGACCCATATGAAGGATTCTAACATATCATCATTTAATGGGATGAAGTGGGTCATAGGTCAACCTATGAACCCTTTTGACCCATATGAAGGATTCTAATATGTCCCTAGAGGTCGTAGGACCCTTAGGGACATATGTCATCATTTAATGGGTCGAAGTGGGTCATATATCAACCTATGACACCCTTCGACCCATACAAAGCATTATAATATGTCATCATATAATGGGTCAAAGGGGGTCATAGGTCAACCTATGACCCCTTTTGACCCATAGGAAGCATTCTAATATGTCCCTAGAGTCCTAGGACCCCTAAGGAAATATGTCATCATTTAATGGGTCAAAAGGGGTCATAGGTCAGCCTATGACCCCCTTCAACCCATAGGAAGCATTCTAATATGTCCCTTGGGGTCCTAGGAGCCCTAGGGACATATGTCATCATTTAATAAGTCAAAGTGGGTCATAGGTTGTATAGGAGGGATTCTAATATGTCCTTAGGGGTCTTAGAACCCCTAGGGACACATGTTGTCATGTAATGGGTCTAAGGGGGTCATTGGTCAACCTATGACCCCCTCCGACCCATAGGAAGGATTCTAATATGTCCCTAGAGGTCCTAGGATCCTTAGGGACATATGTCCTCATGTAATGGGTCGAAGGGGGTCATAGGGCCCTTCAACCAATAAGAAGCATTCTAATATGTCTCTAGGGGTCTTAGGACTCCTAGGGACATATGTCGTCATGTAATGGGTCTAAGGAGGTCATAGGTTGGAGCCATACGTGAGATTCTAATATGTCCCTAAGGGTCTTAGGACACCTAGGGACATATGTCATCACGTAATGGGTTAAAGGGGGTCATAGGTCCCCTTGGATCCATACGAAGCATTCTAATATGTCCACCCCTAAGGACATATGTCATCATGTAATGAGTCAAAGGGGGTCATAGGTCACCCTATGACCCCCTTCGACCTATTGGAAGCATTCTAATATGTCCCTAGGGGTCCTAGGACCCCTGAGGACATATGTCATCATGTAATGGGTCCAAGGGGGTCATAGGTCACCTTATGACCTCCTTCAACCAATAGGAAGCATTCTAATATGTCCCAAGGGGTCCTAGGACCCCTAGGGACATATGTCATCATGTAATAGGTCAAAGGGGGTCACAGGTCACCCTATGACCCCATTTGACCCATAGGAAGCATTCTAATATGTCCTTAAGGGTCCTAGGACCCATAGGGACATATGTCATCATGTAATGGGTCCAAGGGAGTCATAAGTAACCCTATGACACCCTTCGACCCATAGGAAGCATTCTAATATGTCCCTAAGGGTCGTAGGACCCCTAAGGACATATGTCGTCATGTAATGGGTCGAAGGGGACCTATGACCCCCTTTGATCGATATGAAGCATTATAATATGTCCCTAGGGGTCTTAGGACCCCTATAGACATATGTCGTCATCTATTGGGTCAAAGGGGGTCATCGATCACCCCATAACCCCGTTTGACCCATATGAAGGATTCTAACATGTCCCTAGGTGTCTTAGGACCCCTAGGGACATATGTTGTCATGTAATGGGTCGAAGTAGTTCATAGGTCAACCTATGACACCCTTCGAACCATATAGAAGATTCTAATATGTCCCTAAGGCTCTTAGGACCCCTAGGGACATATGTCATCATGTAATGAGTCGAAGGGGGTCATCAGTCACCCCATCACCTCCTTCAACCCATATGAAGTATTCTAACATGTCCCTAGGGGTCCTAGGGACATATGTCATCATGTAATGGGTCGAATGGGGTCATAGGACACCCCATCACCCCCTCCGACTGATATGAAGGATTCTAACATGTCCCTAGAGGTCCTAGGACCCCTAGGGACATATGTCACCATGTAATGGGTTGAAGTGGGTCATAAGTCAATCTATGACCCCCTTCGACTCATACGAAGGATTCTAATATGTCACTAGGGATCCTAGGACCCCTAGGGACATATGTCATCATGTAATGGATTGAAGGGGGTCAAAGGTCACCCCATGACTTCCTTCGATCCATATGAAGGATTCTAACATGTCCGTAGGGGTCCTAGGACCCCTAGGGACATATGTCATCATTTAATGGGTCAAAGTGGGTCATAGGTCAACTTAGGACCCCCTTTGACCCATACGAATGATTCTGATATGTCCCTAGGGGTCCTTGGACCCCTAGGGACATATATCATCATGTAATGAGTCGAAGTGGATCATAGGTCAACCTATGACCCCCTTCAACCCATACAAAGCATTCTAATATGTCCCTAGGGGTCTTAGGACCCCTAAGGAAATATGTCATCATTTAATGGGTCGAAGGGGGTCATAGGTCACCTTATGACCCCCTTTGACCCATGGGAAGCATTCTAATATGTCCTTAGGGGTCCTAGGACCCCTAGGGACATATGTCATCATTTAATGGGTTGAAGCGGGTCATAGGTCAACCAATGACCCCCTTCGACCCATAGCAAAGATTCTAATATGTCCCTAGGGGTCGTAGAACCCCTAGGAACATATGTCGTCATATAATGGGTCGAAGGGGGTCATAGGTTAACCTATGACCCCCTTTAACCCATAGGAAGGATTCTAATATGTCGTAATATAATGGGTTGAAGGGGGTCATAGGTCACCCTATGACCCCCTTTGACCCATAAGAAGCATTCTAATATGTCCCTATGTCATCATGTAATAGGTCAAAGGGGTTCATAAGTTGACCTATGACCCCCTTCGACCTATATGAAGGATTCTAATATATCCGAAAGGGTCCCAGGAACCCTAGGGACATATGTTGTCATGTAATGGGTCGAAGGGGGTCATAGGTCAACTTATGAACTCCTTCGATCCATACAAAGCATTCTAATATGTCCCTTGGGGTTCTAGGACTCCTAGGGATGTATGTCATCATGTAATAGGTGGAAGGGGGTCATAGGGCCCCTTTGGCCCATAGGAAGCATTTTAATATGTCCCTAGGGGTCCTAGGAGCCCTAGGGACATACGTCATCATGTAATGGGTCGAAGGGGGTCATCAATCACCCCATGACCCCCTTCGACCCATACGAAGGACTAATGACCGCCTTCGACCCATACGAAGGATTTTAACATGTCCCTAAGGGTCCTAGGGCTCCTACGGACATATGTCATCATTTAATGGGTCAAAGTGGGTCATAGGTCAACCTATGACTCCCTTCGACCCATACAAAAGATTCTAATATGTCCATAAGTGTCCTAAGACCCCTAGGGACATATGTCATCATGTAATGGGTCGAAGGGGGTCATAGGTCAACCTGTGACCCCCTTCGACCCATACGAAGGATTCTAATATGTCCCTAGTGGTTCTAGGACCCCTAGGGACATATGTCATCATGTAATGGGTCAAAGGGGGTCATCGGTCACCCCGTGACCCACGTCGACCCATAGGAAAGATTCTAACATGTCCCTAGGGGTCCTAGGACCCCTTTGTACATATTTTGTCATTTAATGGGTTGAAATGGGTCATAGGTCGACCTATGACCCCCTTCGACCCATACGAAGGATTCTAATATGTCCCTAGGGGTCCTAGGACCCCTAGGGACATATGTCATCATGTAATGGGTCAATGTGGGTCATAGGTCAACATATGACCCCCTTCGATCCACACGAAGCATTCTAATATGTAATGTAATGGATCAAAAGGGGTCATAGGTCAACCTATGATCCCCTTCGACCCATAAGAAGCATTCTAATATGTCCCTAAGGGTATTAGGTCTTAGGACCCTTAGGGAAATAAATTGTCATTTAATTGGTCAAAGGGGGTCATATGATGTTCGACCCATAGGAAACATTCTATTATGTCCCTATGGGTCCATGGACCCCTAGGGACATATGTCATCATTTAATAGATCGAAGTGGGTCATAGGTCAACTTATGACCCCCTTCGACCCATAGGACCTATGACCCCCTTCGATCCATAGGAAGGATTTTAATATGTCCCTAGGGGCCCTAGGACCCCTAGGGACATATGTCATGATGTAATGTGTTTGACCCATACGAAAGATTCTAATATGTCGCTAGGGGTCCTAGGACCCTTAGGGACATAGGTCCTCATGTAATGGGTCGAAGGTGGTCATAGGTCACCCCATGACCCCCTTCAACCCATAAGAAGCATTCTAATATGTCTCTAGGGGTCCTAGCACCCCTAGGGACATATGTCATCATGTAATGGATCAACGGGGGTTATAGGTCAACCTATGACCCCCTTCGACCCATACAAAGGATTCTAATATGTCCCTAGGGGTCCTAGGATCCCTAGGGACATATGTCATTGTGTAATGGGTCGAAAGGGGTCATTGGTCAACCTATGACCCCACTTGACCCATACAAAGCATTCTAATATGTCCCTAGGGGTCCTAGGGACATATGTCATCATGTAATGGGTTGAAGGGGGTCATAGGTCACCCTATGACCCCCTTCGACCCATAGAAAGCATTCTAATATGTCCCTAGGGGTCCTAGGACCCCTGGGAACATATGTTGTCATTTAATGGGTTGGTGACCTATGACCCTCTTTGACCCATATGAAGCATTGTAATATGTCCCTAGGGGTCTTAGGACTCGTAGGGACATATATCATCATGTAATGGGTCGAAGGGGATCATAGGTAAACCTATGACCCCCTTTGACCCATAGGTAAACCTATGACCCCCTTTGACCCATAGGAAGGATTCTAATATGTCCCTAGGGGTCCTAGGACCCCTAAGGACATATGTCATCATGTAATGGGTCGAATCTATGACCTTGTTCGACCCATAGGAAGGATCCTAATATGTCCCTAGGGGTCCTAGGACCCCTAGGGACATATGTCATCATGTAATGGGTCGAAGGGGGTCATAGGGTGACCTATGACCCCCTTCAACCCATACGAATGATTCTAATATGTTCTGAGGGGTACTAGGACCCCTAAGGACATATGTTGTCATGTAATGGGTCAAACAGGGTCATAGGTCAACTCATGACCCCCTTTTATCGATAGGAAGAATTCTAATATGTCCCTAGGGGTCCTAGGACCCGTAGGGACATATGTCATCATGTAATGGGTTGAAAGGGGTCATAGGTCACCCTATGACCCCCTTCGACCCATAGGAAGGATTCTAATATGTCCCTAGGGGTCCTAGGACCCTTAAGGACATATGTTGTCATGTAATGGGTCAAAGGGGGTCATAAGTCAGCTTATGATCCCCTTCGACCCATAAGAAGTATTCTAATATATCCCTAGGGTTCCTAGGACCCTTAGGGACATATGTCGACATGTAATGGGTTGAAGGGGGTCATAGGTCACCCCATGACCCCCTAAGACATATATATATATATATATATATATATATATATATATATATATATATATATATATATATATATATATATATATATATATATATATATATATATATATATATATATAACTCAACTAATTTAAAAGTCACAAACTATAACTCACATATTCAGGTTTCCCTCCAAAATATTTTTGTGAGTATATTGGATATCCGATTTGATATCAGATATCCAATTTCAAATTGGATATCCAATATTACTGGCATCATTTTGCAACTTATTGCCTGTCCCTGCAGACCCGAAAACATCACTTTTTGATTTTTTTTCACGAGTTTTACAAAAAGTCACATTTTGGGGCCTAACCAATCGAAAAAAATTTGAAAATATAACCCTAGGTGTCCAATATTTTCATCTGAATGGGGAGTAGTAGTCGTCGAAAGGTTAAATGTAAAAGGAAGCTATCCAATGAAGACATTGCGGCATATAGGGAAAGGGACAAAATAGAACATTGAAGAAAAAGACAAGGTATGTTAAATATCAGTCAAGTTGACGATGAATTAGTCGAAGGTGAAATCATAGAGTCAGATAATGAATATGTACAGTTGGGGAATGAAAATGTACCTATTGAAAATGATAATGAAAATTTTGAGGACGAAATGCTACCAGGTCATAATGCAAATTGCATAATTGACCATGTCAAACATGACAATTCATAGGAACCTAATGCACAAGAACCTTACATATCTCCTAATTATAATCGACATGAAGGTTCTAAAACACCAAAATGGATAATTAAAATTGATGAAATGATTATTACTAGTTTGGAAGGGAAAAAATTAGAAAGAACCATTCAGTTATGGGCTTCAAGACTATAAAAGATGTTTTTCGACAACAAGACAATGGTAGAGCAATGTCAGCTTATTATGCACTTATTAAAGATGCAAAAGATGAGACCTATGCTTTCTAAATTGAAGATTCATGTCAATAAAAAGTTGGAATGAAATGCCATTATTGTGAAAAATCTTTTCAGTGCTCTCAATAGCTTTGAGAAAAATAGCAGGGAGAAGGATAATAAAGCTACTTGAAGGGTTATTACAACCTCTTTGGTAAGTCATCATTTGAGAAAGGGTAGATATATGAGACAAACTTGTATTGATTTGAATCTAAATCGTACTACTTTGAGAAGAGCACTTAGTTGACGAGAGAAAATTGATGATCCTCTTCAAAATGAAATATGGGCATTTGGTGGGAGACTTCCACGTTTTGATAAGAAGCTATCCGATGAGGTGAAGAAAGAAATTACACAATTTTGGCACTCTAGCTCACGAGTATCACCCAATGCTAAAGACATGTTAAATTTGAGAATTGGCATTAGAGACCGCACGCCACATGCTAAACACTATTTGGAGATAAGTCAAACTATGTTGTTCAAACAACTTAGAGAGAGTCATCCAAGTCTTCATATATCACAAAGGGCTTTTGAATCTTTGAAGCCATTTTATTGTGTGCCACTCAAAATTTTAAATACATGTTGTTGCAAATATCATGTTGAGTTTTTTATGCACCATGAACTATTACACTCCATCCGTTCTACTTTGCATAGTAAATAAATGTTAGAGGATTGTGGTGCTAGTGGGCTTCCAAAATCATTAAGAGACTTGCTAGATCAACTTTTATGTCATAGAGTTGATGGTTGTTTCTTTTATAGAAATGCTTTCTTAAATGAGAAGTGTTCAGAATGTGGTGGCTTATCCAAGTTTGACGCATCTTTCCATGACGCGTGTGTACAAGATCTTGGAAAGACAATAGTGAAAAAAAAGGTATATGAAATGGTGAAATACACATTGAAGAGTGGGGGTGAGAGCTCTAGATGTGAATTGGTTGGAAAAGATATTAGTGTGGCTAGTTTTATTTCAGATTTCAAGGCAAATCTTTCTTACAAGTATGCAAGACATAGTCACAAGTCTCAATGATTGGATCAACAATTTAGAATGTGTAAGTAGACTTTTCCCATTGGCACTATTATATCAGTTGTTGATTTTGTTGAGAACTACACATTGCAACCTCAAAATGAGACACAATCTCAGTATTACAACTCCATTTAGATTGTTATTTTTATTCACATAACATATAGACATGCCCCTGATAGTGCGGAAGATAATTGGAAGATTATTAGAGAGTATCATTTTTATATGAGTGATGATAGATCTCACTCTCACGTGTTTATGCAACATTGTTTCGAGAATTAATTTGATTTCTTACATGAGCATGCAATTGCTATGGATAGACATATCATTTGGTTAGATAACTATACATGTCAATTCAAGAATGCTCGCATGTTTTATTGGTTGTGTAGGGTGCACGTAGAGAGAGGGGTGGCTCATATTTGGAGTTTTTTTGAGTTCGACCATGGAATAGAGGAACATGATGGAGCAAGGGCATGTATGAAGAGATCTCTAGTTAAGGAGCAACTAAAGATTTCAGCAGTAGAGCTTCTTGATGCTCGTAGCATTGTTGATTGGTGTAGTTTAGCATTATCACAGGGGGGGGACTCTTGATTCAGTGGTATGCAGGTTCTTTTGGTTGGTTTAGGAAGGGTAGATAGCTGATAGATCAGATTGTGCTACAGTGAGAGACTCATCAAAAATGCATTTATTCTGGAGCTTTGATTCTAGTACATGGACCATTTGGACACGACAACTAGCTTGCTTTTGTCCTAGTTGTTTTCAGTGTCATTGGGATCACGGTGAGTCAAGTGAGTGGGTGGTCACATGGGCTGCACATTATCTTACTCCATTTTCTATCATACCCTCTATCAAAAATGATGAAATGGAAAGTTCACTTGAGCATAACCATCTATCAGATCTGCTTCAGCTAGGACATGTCTTTGCATTGGTTGCACCATAGGGGAATGATGAGAAATCTGATTATTGGTTAGCACGTTGTGTAAGAGGTAAACAAAAACTTGCACAACTGATCACAAATGATGATGGACTGATCACAGATGATGATGGATTCACATATCCTACTGGTTCAATGGTTGTTGCTAGAACATGGCTATGGACATACATGCTTAAAAGGAATGAAATTCTTGCATTTGACGAGTATTAGAAGTACAAAACAATTCTCATATATTCACATCTTATTATACCAACAAATGTAAACTTGTTGAAGCATCAAGGAAGACCAAAAGTAAAATAACTTTTTCCTATTGCTAATGCTGATCATGAAGCCCTGTTGGAGATCCTAAAATAGAGAGAGGACCCTACTAGAACACTCAACTAGGTATATTTACTTCTTACATTATTTTCTTCATAATGATTCAATGAACTGATGATTATCTTATTTAATACAATAAGTTACTAATTTTTTTATGATATTGGAATGTAGGTACATCATGAAGAGTTGGGGCCGAGGGGGGTGGTGTTGGGGAGAATTCCTAAATTTATGGTGTATTAAGATGTAAAATGTGAGCTTTTTTTGTATATGATTTTTGTAATAATAAAAAAGATAGGTTAAATTAGTTGCACATTCTAATTTGTATTTTGATAGGTTCTTTGTAAGGAATTATAAGAGGAAGATATTGAACAAGTTCTTGCAAATCATATTTGCATGTGATACAAGACTATAAGGACAATTTTAAGAGCATTTATAACTATACAAAAGATAATTGCTTGCAGATATCTTATTACAAGTTTGGCTTTTTTCTTATTTGACATAGAGCTGACATTATGATTATTAAAATTATTTTTATCAAACTAATCAAATAAGAAAAATCTAGAAAGTATGGATGAACAATTAGAATACTTGATTTCTTAAAAATCAATTTGGGGAAGGTGTCAATAAGTTTGAATACTCATTTGCAATGAGGCATTGAAACAAAAAGTGATTTTATGATTCTAATATTGTGTAAGCCTTTTACTACAAGTCTTATCAATGCATTTCATTATTTTTTATGGTGTGAGGTTTCCATTGTATATTTGACTTATTATTTTATTCTAATAATGTGATCTTGTATATTGTCAAAGTCAAACACTTGTATATTGTCAACATTTGGGACTGAAGCAACATGTTGCATTTGATCCTCTCCATAATCATCTTCATGTTCAAGTCCATCATGGTTCATAGTCTTTCTCCTTTTTGTTGGTTCATTATGGTTACCATGCATTATTACAACCATGCCAACTCTTCCTCCATTGGTTACCATGCTTAGAATCATTAGGAAAATTGCATATACTCTAAGTTTTTAGTAGCAAGGTTCTCACAAAAAACTTTTACAATTTTATAAAAATAATCTTCTAAGGATTGGTTAGCTACCGTCTCCAAATGAGCTATTCATTAATATGGTGATTTAACATCACAAAAACATGTTGAGCTCTTAGGCCCACCCCTTGAAACAAGAGTAAAATCGAGAAGAATCCCTTTGCATGTAGTCTCAAGCCTCCCCAAATGAACTAGTCATTACCAAAGTGGTTCAACATCACCCATTAGTGTTGAACCCTTAGGCCCACCCTTCCAACTGAGAGGAAAACTAGTTCTTAGTCCTATAATATTAATGAAATACAGGGTTGTTGATCATCCACATACCTACTACATCTAATAAAAAGAATTTTCAAGAATGCATGACATGTTTCCAAATGCATATCCATAAAAATGCACAAAAATGAAATTCTATAATATTAAAGGATGCTAGTCCCTTTGCATACACCCTTTAGCATCTCTAGAAGAGCAAGTGATTTTTGTGTGGATTAAATATTTCCCAAAAATGTTGAGCCCTTAGGCACACCTATTTGAATTAGTAGGAAAATGGATTGGTTATCCAACAATTCTCATGCTAAGAAAGCTTGTTAATCGATCACATACCAACCACATCTAATAAAAAAAAAAAAAAAAAAGTAACACATACATGAGATATGCACAATCACTAACCATTCTATGCACTTTTTATCACATCAATACATGGAACACTAGTGCAAAGCACCTAATCATTTTTCTTTTCTTGATATAATAGGGTCTAGGGATAGATCTAATGATCTCCCTGTGACCATCCACATTTGTAATGCACACAAGACCCCATGGTGCAACTATAAGTCTTGGCCATCAATTGGTCCAATAAAGTAGATTTTTGGTAAATTTCATATGTTTTAGGTAAGTCTAGATGTTTAAAACATTATTAGGGTCCCTAGGAGTTTGTAGAGTCCATTTTCAAACAAATTTACAATAAAACTTGTCTTAGCACAAAAATTGCAAAACGTTGCTTAGCAACTTTTGCAATTTTCTTGACAACTTTTCAAAATCTAACTCCTAACGGCTAGAACTATTTGAATCATCAGCGCCATTAGCTCTGAGTGAACGGGTGGAACCTAGTGACATCCTTGTTCTATCCACGGAGACCATCCATCATCCACGGTCACCCCGTACTGAGGAGTCTCCAAGGTGCTCTAAGTGCATTTCAAGGTCAATTTTCTGAGGGTCATAACTTGCAGCTCGTGAGGGCTATCGATGAACTGTCAAATGCTACAAGATGGTGATGCTGAGGCCTAAAATAACCTATCTCATTTTTTAGAAATCACATTCCATTTGGATTTGGCACAACGATCTTGTTCGATGCCAAAATTCGCAGTGTGCCTCAGTTCATAAGTGCACCATAGTGTAACTTTGAAACCACTGATCTTGGAATCAAATCGTCAGCACCATTAGGTTCGGGTGGGCGGGTGATCCTTAGTCACACCCTTGTTTTGGCCACGAAGACCATCCATCATCCGTTTGGATCCCTAGTCACCCCATACCGAGGAGTCTCCAAGGTGCTCTAAGTGCATTTCGAGGTCGATCTTCCGAGGGTCATAACTTGAAGCTCGTGAGGACTATCAATGAACTATCAAATGTTATAGGATGGTGATGCTGAGACCTAAAATAACCTATCTCATTTTTGAGAGATCACATTCCGCTTGGATTTAGCACAACAATCTCCCTCGATGCGAAAACTCATAGTGTGCCTCAGTTCATAGGTGCACCACAGCGTAACTCTGAAACCGCTGATCTTAGCATCGAATCATTAGTGCCATTAGCTCTAGGTGGGTGGGTGAACCCTAGTGACACCCTTTTTTCAACCACAAAGACCATCCATCGTCCATGGCCACCCTATACCGAGGAGTCTCCCAGGTGCTCTAAGTGCGTTTTGAGGTCGATCTTTCGAGGGTCATAACTTGGAGCTCATGAGGGTTATTGATGAACTATTGAATGCTACAAGATGGTGATGCTGATGCCTAAAATAACCTATCTCATTTTTGAGAGATCAAATTCCGTTTGGATTCGGCACAGCGATCTTGCTCAATGCCAAAACTCATAGTGTGCCTCAGTTTGTAGGTGTACCACAATGTAACTTTGAAATCGTTGATCTTGGCATCAAATCGTCAGCACCATTAGCTTTGGATGGATGAGTAAACCCTAGTCACACACTTTTTCTAGCCATGGAGACCATCCATCATTCGTGGCCACCCCATACCAAGGAGTCTCCAAGGTGCTCTAAGTGCGTTTTGAGGTTGATCTTTCGAGGGTCATAACTTGGAGCTCATGAGGGCTATCGGTGAACTGTTAAATGCTATAGGACGGTGATGCTAAGACTTAAAATAACCTATCTCATTTTTTAGAGATCACATTCTATTTGGATTCGACATAGTGATCTCGCTCGATGCCAAAACTTGTAGTGTGCCTCAGTTCATAGGTGCACCACAACGTAACTTTGAAACCACTGATCTTGGCATCGAATTGTCAGTGCCATTAGCTCCAGGTGGGCGAGTGAACACTAGTCACACCCTTGTTCCAAACATGGAGACCATCCATCATTCGCAACCATCCCGTACTGAGGAGTCTCCAAGGTGCTCTAAATGCATTTCAAGGTCGATCTTTCGAGGGTCATAACTCGGAGCTCGTGAGGGCTATATATGAATTTTCAAATGCTACAAGACAGTGATGTTGAGACCTAAAATAACCTATCTCATTTTTGAGAGATCACATTCTGTTTGGATTCAGCACAGCGATCTCGCTCGATGCCAAAACTCACAGTGTGCCTCAATTCATAGGTGCACCAGAGCATAACTTTGAAACCGTTGATCTTGGCATCGAATTTTTAATGCCATTAGCTCTGGGTGGGCGGGTGAACCCTAGTGACACCCTTTTTCTTTCCACAGAGACCATCCATTGTCTGCGACCACCCCATACCGAGGAGTCCCCAAGGTGCTCTAAGTGTGTTTCGAGGTCGATCTTCTGAAGGTCATAACTCAGAGGTCGTGAGGGATATCGATGAACTATCGAATGCTACAAGATGGTGATGCTGAAGCCTAAAATAACTTATCTCATTTTCGAGAGATCACATTTCATTTGGATTCGGCACAGCAATCTCGCTCGATGCCAAAACTCGTAGTGTGCCTCAGGTCATAGGTGCACCACAACGTAACTTTGAAACTATTGATCTTGGCATCGAATCGTCAGCGCCATTAGCCCTAGGTGGGTGGTGAACCCTAGTCACACCCTTGTTCTGACCACGAAGATCATCCATCATTCACGGCCACCTCGTACCAAGGAGTCTCCAAGGTGCTCAAGTGCATTTTAAGGTCAATCTTTCGAGGGTCATAACTCAGAGCTCGTGAGGGCTATCGATGAACTGTTGAATGCTACAAGACGGTAATGCTGAGACCTAAAATAACCTATCTCATTTTTGAGAGATCACATTTCATTTGGATTCAACACAACAATCTCGCTCGATGCCAAAACTCGCAGTGTGCCTCAGTTCATGGGTGCACCACAACATAACTTTGAAACCACTGATCTTGGCATCAAATCGTTAGTGCCATTAGCTCTGGGTGGGCGAGTGAACCCTAGTGGCACCCTTGTTCTAGCCACGGAGACCATCCATCGTCTACGACCACCCTGTACCAAGGAGTCTCCAAGGTGCTTTAAGTGCGTTTCAAGGTCGATCTTTCAAGGGTCATAACTCAGAGCTCATGAGGGCTATCGATGAACTATCAAATGCTAAAAGATGGTGATGCTGAGGCTTAAAATAACTTATCTCATTTTTGAGAAATCACATTCTGTTTGGATTCAACACAGTGATCTATCTCGATGCAAAAACTCGTAGTGTGACTCAGTTCATAGGTGCACCATAGCGTAACTTTAAAACCACTAATCTTGGCATCAAATCGTCAATGCCATTAGCTCCGGGTGGGTGAGTGAACCCTAGTCACACCCTTGTTCCAGCCATGGAGACCATCCATCGTTTGCGGCCACCCCATACTATGGAGTCTCCAAGGTGCTCTAAGTGTGTTTTGAGGTCGATCTTTCGAGGGTCATAACTCGGTGCTTGTGAGGGCTATCGATGAACTATCAAATGCTACAAGATGTTGATGCTGAGACCTAAAATAACCTATCTCATTTTTGAGAGATCACATTCTGTTTGGATTTGGCACAACGATCTCACTCGATGCCAAAACTCGCAGTGTGCCTCAGTTCATAGGTGCACCACATCGTAACTTTGAAACTGCTGAGCTTGGCATCGAATCGTCATCGCCATTAGCTCCGGGTGGGCGGGTGAACCTTAGTGACACCCTTGTTCTGGCCACAGAGACCATCCATCGTCTGTGGCCACCTTGTACCGAGGAGTCTCCAAGGTGCTCTAAGTGCATTTCGAGGTCGATATTCTGAGGGTCATAACTCAGAGCTTGTGAGGGCTATCAATGAACCGTTGAATGCTATAGGATGGTGATGCTAAGGCCTAAAATAACTCAGAGCTTGTGAGGGCTATCGATGAACTATCCAATCAAGTCTCTTAAGTTGAGATATTTTGAAGTTATGTTGAAATTGAAAAGTTGTAGTATGAGGATAGTAACAAAGTGAAGTGCTAGTTATCAACGATTATGAATCTATGAATGACTTGGTGGTTGGGAATAGAATCCATGGTTGAGGAGTGGAGTCCTTAACTATGTTGAGATTAGATTTGAAGCCAAGAGTTAGTTTCAAGGTTGAAGGTTGAGTTTAAAATCAGATTTGGGGTTATCTGAACCTTGTGTAGGAGGTTAGCAAGTGTGTTTATGTCATGATAGCACTTCAAATTATACATTGCATCCAAATTTGATAATAAAGGTTGTTAAAATGTTATTCAAAAATTATTGCATTTGAATCAAATATAACAACCATAATCAAAATTAATGATATTCCATAAACATGAACAATACATGATCCATGATAAATTGAACAATACTAGATACTAAATTAATATGTATATCATTGTACACATAAATGACAAAAATATATATCAAAATACATGTATCCATAGACAAAATTTTACACAAATATATATCAAAGATCATGTATCCATAGACAAAGTACTCAAATATATATCAAAATACATAAATCCATATACAAAATGTGGCTGACCATGCCATTAGAATGTGTATAATATCAATGTTTCGGTATACAATGTGGCATATGCCATCTCAAAATGTCTCATGATGCATCCTACAACAACTATACTATCCTAGGGTGCTGGTGGGTGATCAAAACGCAACCTCTTCGCTGCACTAGGTGGATCAGATGCCTCCTACATAAGCAAAAAAGGAAAACCCAAAGTTAGACTACTAAATTTATATGATTCTTTGTATCTAACATTGAATTTGTCAAATGCATAATGATCTTTTTTGTAATGAAGATTTATACTATCACAATTTCATAATAAATACCTCTCTTGTCAACCTCCTGTACTAGTCAGGAGTCCTCTCGTATGCCCTTGGCAATGCTTGTACCTCTCTGATTGTGGGTTGTATATGTTCACATACATTTGTTAGATGGATCTACAATTTAAACTATAACATTATAATTCATAGCATGCTAAATTTATAACATATTTAATCATGAATTCAAACTACAACTTACTATTGTAGGCTCTTCCTCAGGAGAGAGTAGTTGCGTAATCAAATCTACATAATTCTCTTGTTAGACCTCATGTGCACTAGGAGTGTCTTATGAGATACAAAATAGTAGTTGTTAATATCACGGAAATCAGTTTTGAATTTATTTATGAAGATAAGGATAATAAAAAATAAATGATACTTATACATGCAATGGGGCTCTTAGTGCGAATGGAAATCCCCGATGGTCTACAACGTGAAATCTGTACAGGCTCATCACCCATAGCCATGCCCTATATACAATAAAGGATGTAATTAAATGGGATTACCAAAAACATTTTACAAGAATGCATTGATATTTAATCAAATAGAAAGCACCTAATTACCTTTCCTTTGTCAATGCGTGTTGTCTCACCCCCTCACTTTGTCCCCTCGGGACAAGTGGTACTTGCAAGATAAAATAAAGATTAGCAACCATATATGCTATAATATCAAATAGAAAAAAAAAATGTGAACACAACATAATGTATCATAGATGTCTCAAGGCCAAATGAAATGGCTGAGAGTGTGGCATCATCAATCTGTTTGAGCTCCTCCTCAATCATCAACTAAACATGAATGAAAATCACATACATATAAAAGTCAATATGGCTTAAAAATTAAAATTACTCTATTATAAAAATTAACTTTAAATTGCATATGTTATAACAAAAAAAAATATACACGTACCGACACTGAAGGAGTCCATGCCTCTGCATTCCCTTCCTCTCTCGCATTAGGGTCTATAGCCTCTGCACATGTGTCTAGTGTATCCTCGTCTAATACAAAATGATACTCAGGAAGATCACCTATGGGACCCAGGCAAATATTCTTGCATGTAATGCAAGTGTGAGGCACACAAATGTGTGATGAGCTAGCCGATGATGAACTGGCACCAACATCATCGACACGAGGAGGTAGGACTGACCTAGCCTGAGATATCATTAGGCTACTCAGCCTATGAATGGCTTTGATGGTCCGAGAGCTAGCCTCTATCATAATATCTAGATGCTGCACTCGAGGAGGGGGGGAGATATCAGTGGGGGGGACAAAAGTGCTAGCTTTCTTCCGCTGGAAAGATGGTCTATCCTGAGGAGCTCCATGTCCTAAGCCATGTTGGGCTTCATGCTCCAATAGTTCACTTTAAGTTTCAACACAAATTCTGGATATAATTTTCTAAGGAAATAAAATGGTATGTCTAAATGGCCATGTGGAGGGATATCGAAGACCATCTACCAATGATCCCAAAAGTTTGCATGTATGGCATCATTTGTGCACCATTTAATCGATAGTTTGGATTTTTTTGGGTCGATTGGTAAACCCATTTTTGGGTTCACAAAAAGGCTAGCCAAATCGTCTTTGGTTATGTTAAGGACCGCAACCTCATCATAATCCAAACCATCATCAAACATCTCGTGCATTTCATCATGCCAATGAAGAGCGACATTTTGTTGGTTCGTAAGAGTTTCAATGTTATCCACTATGGTGTTTAACGTGGATAACATAGGAGCCAATACAGGTACATTATTATATGTTTTATGCAAACCTCTCAACTCGGTGAGATTTTCATTTATCAAATCCTCGATTCGAGGAGGGTTTTGAGGGGGTAGAGGATCATTTGGTGGACAATTTTGTGGGAGTACTGGATCATTTGGTGGCGGGTTACGAGGAATATTATTCCCTGCCTCAGTGTCATCATTCTGATTAGCCATTCCTATTGAATTGCAAAACATAATATAAATTTTTAAAAAACCTTAATTTAAACCATTGTTTTCAAAAAAACCCTAGATTCAACTAAAACAAACAAAATCATCCTAAAATCTATTGAATTTAGGTTAAAAATGAGTTGGAAAAAAAAAAACATGCCTTAATATTTGATATTCGATCTTGAATCGTATATCCAATCGCTCTTCTAATACTGGCCCCAAATTAACGTAATAAGAGGGCTTGCGAGTCTGTGTTTTTATTTTATGTTATGTGCAGGTATCAGATATCCAATATTATATCGGATATCCAATATGCCCACAATATTATATATTAATTATAACATATAATATCTTTTATTTTTATTATTATATTATATTTTATATATAATATATTAGATTTTATATTTTATATTATATTTTATATTTTTTTAAATTATATTTTATATATATTACATTACATTACTATATATTATAATATAAAATATTATATTATGTTATTATATTATTATAATATAATAATAATATTATATTATATAATAATATTATTATATTATATAATAATAATATTATATTATATTATTATAATGTATTATATTATATTATTATAATTTATAATATATTATACTTTTTGCTTATATATTATATTATAATATATTACCTTTTTATTATTATATTATATTTTATATATATTATATTACATTACTATATATTATAATATTAAATATTATATTATATTATTATAATATAATATATTATAATATTATTATTATAGTATAATATTATACGATTATAATATAATAATAACAATAATTTTATATTATAGTATAATTATTATTATAATAATATTATTATATTATATAATATTAAATAATATATTATACTATTATAATATAATATTATTATATTATAGTATAATAATTATAATTATTATATTGTTATAATATTATTACGCTAATTATTAGATATTCGATATATCAAATCGGATATCTGATGTCAAATCGGATATTCGATAAGGCTTGGCCTTACCTTCCAGGTTTGGTACCTGGATAGGTGAAAAAAAGTTAGAGTGGATTTTGAAGTGCTTTTAGATGTCTTCAAACTCTATTTTTTTCATATCGCCACTTTTTGGCACACCATGATCTTGCACATACTTGTAGTGTTGGTGATAAGAATGCCATCCCAAACTATTTTAATAGGCTTTATAAGGCTCCAAATCCTCCTCTATTTGACCCCCTTCATGATGATTAATATACATAGTTGTAATATTAGAGGACTTGAAATGACAGATAGGAATATATTGTTAGAAAGTGGTGTAATAAGTTTAAAGATAAGGACATCATATGTCTGCAAGAAATTAAAGTTGTTAGTTTTCAAGCATCTTGTATAAATAAAGTTTTATGGGACAAAGTTGTAGGGTTTCATTCTAGGCATGAGAAAGGAAAAGGTGGAGTGGGCATTTTGATTGGTCCCAATTGGGTTGATTCCATCTTGCAACATGGATGCTCACTATGTCAAAGAGCACTTTGGGTGACATATAAATATGAGGAGGATATAATTGGGGTATGAAACATTTCTGCCCCAAATGATTATAGAGAAAGAGTTGTGTTATGGGATTGGTGTTCATCTAATTTTCCTAAAGCATATTAGATTTTTGTAGGAGACTTTACCATGGTGGAAGTCGGATGTGATAAACAAGGAGGTCTGAAACATTATTGGAAAGGTAATGAACAATTTTTTTGGCTTAAATTCAAAGGATGTTTTAATTTCAATGATCCCCTAGAGAATAATAAGGAGAATTTCAATGAAATTTGGTTCACTTGGTGCAATAATCAAGGTGGGTAGAATAAAATCTACTACATATTGGATAGGATGTACAGTGAATCTTCCTTTTTCTCTTTTTAGACTAAAGAGGGTCACTCTCCTATTATTGTGTCACCTGCTGCGATGTCAGATCATTCTTCTATTTCTGCAAGGATTCTAATAAATAAGGATGAAAATGTTAATAGGTTGAGTAATAAAGGAAAAGTATTTAAAAAGTTAAATACCTCTTTGCTTAAAGACCTTGATAATAAGGAGGCTATTAGAATGGTGACATTTTTGTCAAAATTGTGTAATCAATCTATAAAACTAGTCAAGCAGTGGTGCCAACTAGTGGAATCTTGGAAAATTAGCTTATTAGATCATTAGGGAAAAAGTAGCCAAAGATAGAAATGAAGAAGAGAATGACCTTCAAATCAAATTAAATGAAGCTGAATTTTCCATTCAAAATAGTCTAGATGACCCATTGTTGTTGAAGGATTTGGTTTTTATTAAGCATCAATTAAGATCCAACGAAAAAGGATTCAGGCAAAAATGAACTACCATAGAGATGGAGATATAGGGTCTAAGTATTTCTTTAACATCATTAGGGCCAAAAAAAAGGCAGAGAATTGAATATCTAGGTAGAGGGTGGTAAAACTAATGATCCATAAGTTACTAAGGAAGCTTTTTTAATTTTTACTCTAAATTGTTTTCTTCAAAATTTGGTCAAGATCAGCATAAAGAGTTGTAAGAATATTTGAAGATGATCCCTAAGAAGATATTTAATAGTGAAAGTGATAAGCTTAATAGAAAAATCTCTTTAGAGGAGATTCAAGAGGCTATCAAAGCTATGGCTAATGAAAAATCTCCAAGACTAGATGGACTACAGGTATTGAATTCTATAAAGACAATTTAGATTGGATTGGGGAATAGCTTTTGCTATTTTATAATGATGCCTTTGAAAATGGTTCTCTGGGCAATAATGTAAATAGAGGGGTCATTAAGGTGGTTCCTAAAGATAGGGATAAATCCTTAGTCAAGAATTGGAGACCCATCACCCTGCTTAATTTGTCATATAAAATCATTGCTAAGTTGCTAGCAAGGATAATTGCAAAAATTACAAAAAACATTGTTTCAGTCACCCAAACTAGTTTCATAAAAGGAATATATATCTTGGAGAACCTTATCACTAGTTGAGAAGTCATGAATTAGGTTAAGGCTAGTGGGTAGGATGTGGCTATGATCCTCCTTGATTTTGAAAAGGCTTATGAAAGAGTTGAGCGGCCTTTTGTAATTGGAATGTTGAAAGCTTTTGGCTTTCCCTCTTATTTTTGCAAGTGGATTGAAATTCTATTTCAAGATTCATCCATTGTTATCAAGGTGAATAGGGAATTTTCAAACCCTATTATCCTTCAGAGATCTATCAGACAAGGATGTCCTATTGCACCCTCCTTATTTGTGATTGCTGCTAATGCTATTTTTTTACATTCTAAGGGATGCTTCTTTAGGACATCCTATTAAGAGCATCACCCTCCCTAATGCATAATAATTGATCAATGCTTAGTTTGCGGAGGAGAATTGCAAAAATTACAAAAAGTATTGTTCAGTCACTCAAACTAGTTTCATAAAAGGAATATATATCTTGGAGAACCTTATCACTAGTTGAGAAGTCATGAATTGGGTTAAGGCTAGTGGATAGGATGTGGCTATGATCCTCCTTGATTTTGAAAAGGCTTATAACAGAGTTGAGTGGCCTTTTGTAATTGGAATGTTGAAAGCTTTTGGCTTTCCCTCTTATTTTTGCAAGTGGATTGAAATTCTATTTCAAGATTCATCCATTCTTATCAAGGTGAATAAGGAATTTTCAAACCCTATTATCCTTCAAAGGTCTATCAGACAAGGAGGTCCTATTGCACCCTCCTTATTTGTGATTGTTGCTAAATGCTATTTTTTACATTCTAAGGGATGCTTCTTTAGGACATCCTATTAAGGGCATCACCGTCCCTAATGCAAATTAAAAGAATTGATTAATGCTCAATTTGCAGATGAACTACTCTTTTTGTGGAACTATTTGAAGATAATTTTTCTGTGGCACTTGATAGACTTAATTTTTCCTGCATTATTTCTGGAGCCAAAGTTGCCCCCCACAAGTCATTTGTTATGGGTTAGAAGGAGATGCCTTCTAGTTGGTTGTCTAAGATAGGATGGAAATGGATTGGACCTAACACTATTACTAGATATTTGGGTATTTCATTTTCTTTGGAACCTTCATTTGCTAATATGTGGGAGTGGACGTTCAACAAGATTAATAGAAAGCATATTAGATGGCAAAGTCACTCCCTTTCATTGGTTGGGAGAGTTCAGGTTGTGAAAAAGGTCTTTTCTTCCCATCATATCTATTTTACTTCAACTTGGCTATTTACTAAATCTTAGTTTGGTATGCTTGAACAAATTCTCAGAGACTTTTTATGGTCATATGTCTTGGGATTCAAGAAGAGACATTGTGTTAAGTGGGAGTGATCCTACCTTCCCAAACAATTGAGGGGATTGGGGATTAAAGATATTAGAATTCAAGGTATTTCTCTTGTATCTAAATGGATATTCAAAGCATTTTGGGGGAATCAACCTTGGAAGGTTCTTGTGAGAAACAATGTTGAGAGGTCTGCTATTAAAAAAGGTAAACACTGGGCTAACATTCCATTTTGGGATATT
The DNA here is from genome assembly GCA_028749045.1 of Cupressus sempervirens. NCBI lineage: Eukaryota > Viridiplantae > Streptophyta > Pinopsida > Cupressales > Cupressaceae > Cupressus > Cupressus sempervirens. The sequence goes on along the minus strand of CM053793.1, from coordinate 362,187,194 downwards.
ATCATGGGAGACTTTAAGATGAAGATGTTTGGGTCCAAAGTGTTTACCTCCCTATGGTTTGCATGGTCACAAGTGAGGGAGCTCATCTCCTATAGGAATGCCACCAGGGGACCTCCTAATTATATTGTTACTAATAGATCAATCTGGTGGGGACTATATTTGAATAATAAACCTCTTACTCTTAATCAGAGTTGCTCTACTAAAGAATGGAATGATAAAGGTATTTCTCTTATCAGCGACTTAATGGTAAATGATAGGATTGGGTCATCGGAGGAGATATCTAATAAGTTTGATATCCCCAAATCTCAAAGGAAGACCTATACTCTTTTGTCCAAAGTGTATGTAAGGAGAAAGTTGGAAAAATCATGGATAGTAATACTTTTATTAGGAATATAAAATGGAATGATGGCACTGTTATTGGCAACACTTCTATTAAACAAATTTATGTTATGTTTAAAGTAGATCACTTTGTGTTATAATGTATAGTGAATTATTGAGGTCTAGACTATCCTTTCTCAAACTGACATTTTTTCTTTGATTATTTTTGGAAGGGTTCATGTGAGCCTAAGGTTATTCATTTTAGATGGTTGTTGTTGATTAAGAAGGTTGTTGTTGGGTCAGTGTTGTCATCCATTAATGTTGAGCCTATGACCTACAATTTGTGTAATAAACCTGAGAGTTTTGAGCATGTCTTTTTTTATTGTATTTATGCAACTAGAGTTTGGGCCATCTTCTTCAGTTATCCTATTGATTAAAAAATAGTACTAGTTTTTCTTAGTGTGAAATTTTGGCTAGTTACATGAGATCTTTTGACTTATTTTTTAACAAATTTTGGTTTTCTCTTACTGGTGAAGTACTATGGTTTCTTTGGAAGGAAAGGAGATATTTCAAAACATGAGAAGGTGCCCTCTTGAGTTTAATCTTAAACTCATACATTTTTACATCATGTCATAGGTATCTTTCTACTTGGAGATTCCAAAGTCCAGATTCATGAAGTTGATGCATGATGGAGTTTTGAAAATCTACAGAGATGAAGTCGAGGCAGTATAGTACATTTAGAAATACCAAAGTTTCCTTGCACAAGAAAAAATTGAGGAGCTTAGCAATCTTCTAGATAAATGCCATCTAGATTCTGATAAGGAGATAACTACATGTTTTGTATCTACATCAACACGTGTTGATACTACTGTTTAACCAAAGCATGACTATTAGAAACTATAGTTTTTTACTACTTTTCTTGTTATTGATGAGCTTTTTTAATCCTATACTATTTTGGATGCTCATCTTAGAAACAATATGTACAGTCCTCTAGTAGTTTTAGCACCTCCCTCCATTTTTGTATAGTATTGGGGGTTGGTTATTTTTCAAGTTGACAGTTATCTGGGTTGTTGTTTAAACTTTTTCAATATAAAAATATATATTGCCATGGTGTTAAATGTAATGATGTCTAGAAAAGGGATTGTTTAGATAGTAGGGGGTAACTATCGATTGGTCTCTAGCCCTCTGTATCATGGGGTCAACCCCCTTTTTGGTTGCTATCTAAATACATCAAAAACTATAAATTGCACACATAATTCAAGAGTTCATTAAATTTATATTCCCCTAAAGGGGATGCATAAAGGTCATATTTAATGGTTAGTCAATTTTCAAATTTTATTATATTTAAAATATATTATTTATAAAGATAGGTGGTAAATAGATTACATATTTAGATCTAGTTAACAATATTTTTAAAATAATATAGATAATATATATTTTTTATGTCTAATATATTTAAAATATTGTATTTAATATAATATCTTATCTTAAATATCTATGAAGTTATTATCTATTAAAGATGACTATTATACAACTATATATATAATTTTGTAAGGAAAAAATAAATTATTGAATTTATCATTAAACAAACTTCAATCTTTGATCTTTTAATGAACATAACATCTTCAAGTCACATTTGTCCAACAAATAATATTTTCACCATGAGTTTGTGACTAATTATATTATCAAAATAATATAAACAAGTGTCACTTAGTAGCTAAGTAGTATACTTCTTTAGTTATAGTAGAAACTAAAGTAGAGGTAATAAAACTATTATATTTTTTATTATTATTGTAAGATTAATTTAAAAAATCAAAATATAATATTAACAACAATATGAGTTCCTTTTAATGATAATATCTATTCTAATTATATATATTTTAATTAATAAATTAACTACATAATTATAATTATTTGTTTTTGTATAATAATAATAAATGTTTTTAATTTTAATGATAAAACTTAAACTATTATGACTTATAAACTATAATTAATTTAAATGCTTATTTTAAATTAATTTGTATTGTTTCTAAATCTTCATTTTAATTTGTTAGTATATTTTTTAATTATATAATGATAATAAAATTTAGAGGTGGGGTAAATGGAATGGCACCTTACAAAACTGACAAGAATAATCTCAAATATAAATAAAATTGTTACGAACTATTATAACTTATTAACTATGTTACCAAAATATTTTACTGTGAGAGTGAGTTAAATTAATTCTAGAGAGAGAGAGAGAGAGAGAGAGAGAGAGAGAGAGAGAGAGAGAGGTTAATTCACAACTTTTTAAAACTACCTCTCTCTACATACTTTTCTCTCACCCCATGTACAAAAACCATCTCTCACTACATACTGCCTCCCTCTACGTACTCAAAATTCTACAAAGATATTCGGGTTTGGGTTGTGTCTTCAATCAAAGTATACAAGTTGAAGGCGATTAGTAACCTCTAATTATGCAAAGAGAAGTTCCTTACAAGATACATAGAGCAGTATTGTGAAGATATCTAAGTATTGTGAAGATATCTGAGTGTTTTGTCATGCCTTATAACTAAAGTGGGAAACATAAATGAAAATGTGGACCATGGCAAGCATAGACCAAATAAGTTAAAAGATTAAGCATAGACCAAACCCATGAACTAGTTGACAAAATACCATTGTTGGCTCGGACATGGTATTGGTATAGTAAAGCATGTTGGCTATTTAATATGGGGCCACACTCACCAATTCCTTTATCTCCATGAGAGTCATCAACACGTGTAAGTGACATTAAGCCCGCATGAATGCTTACCAATGGTGTGCACATTAAAGATATTAAGGAGCATGTGCATATGTACACAAAGTACCAACTATTTCACTAAATGCCCGAACTCTCCAACTCATAGCTATGAAGTTCGATTAAATAGTTTGAAAACTTCAAAACCATTGACTACCTCAAGGTGCATCATAGTAGGAGACTCCAAATGCCTGAAAAGATGAGAAACATCTCACACTTCTGGCCATGACATCACAAGGAAGGAGGATGGACATTTGTTTGTAACTGGAATTCAAAATCCCTTCACATTGACCACACCAAGTGTCATTTAAAAAAAGGAGCACATGAACTATTTGGTAGAATGCTCTCATAGCTCCAGTCGGCAACATTACTCGCAACATTCAGAATAGTGGTGGGCATAGCAAAGACAAAGTGAACCAACTATTTGATAGAATGCTTTGTCTTCTGTCTTAACTTCATCATGTTTCAAGGAAGAGATAACACGTGCGACTGGTTTAGGTAAAATTCTCCATCAAACTTGATTTTAAAAAAAACAAGAAAAAACGTTGTGTTGACTGTTATGTATGGCGCATTGAAAATGAATGTATTTGGAAAGGTATTACACACTCAAGTAATTGTAAAGAGCATCCCACATTATATTATCCCAATTGGACAATGAGTGACATGTGTGCAGATTGGAAACTTGCAAATAGATGTGAAATAATCGAGCGGACATGTGATATGTTGGTCAGAATATCATCAAAATTAATTTCTTTATAAACAATCATCACAAGATAATGAAAGGAAGGTGGTGAAGGCTCTAATTAGATACCAAGATAAGTAAGAAGAATAGTTGTTTGATGTAATGTCTTAGCAGGGCGGTATTGAGCATTAAAAAGTCTAAAGTCTATAAAGATACATATTCTCAAAGCCCACCTCCATTTCATGGTTTTTGGATGTTTTATTGGAGGAAAAATATCAAGAGTTGATGAAAAGTGAATACCTGCAAAAGAAAAGAAAGTTTTGGATGTCATTAGTATGGAGCTATGTCAATTATGATTTGTATGACAAAATTCATAAGTTCGATAATTACTTAAGGGAGTTCTAGGTAGTTCAAAGAGATTGAGTGGCCACTTAAATCTTTATTTTACAAATCAGCATGCCACAAAAATATGTTGTTCCAGCTCAAGCACTCTTGATGATGACCGTGGTGATACCAATTGTATTGTTGTTCATGGGTGAGGATTCTTATTTTAATTCATCTCTATATAGTTGAAAGGGCTTTCAAAAGAACATTTAGGTAAAATAGAAGTGAGGTTCCTTTAGTTTCTCCTACTTCTTATTCCATTAGTTATGGTTAAACATGAAATGTTAGAGTTGTAAAAGTTAGAGTTGGTTATGAATCTTCTTTAGAATAGTTCAAACTCTAACTTTTTGAGTAGTTATTAACCCGAGAAGGTGGTTATTCTAGAATAGAATATAAATCCTTGAATCTCATTGTAATAGGGGACTTTTTGGACTTGGAGACAAGGAACATTTATGTTTTAATAACAAGGAAATTTTTGAAAAGTGTGTCCAATTGTTGTTCTTGTAATTAGTCATTTCTTATATTCTTGGTGCTAAGAAATAAAAGAAAGTACATTTTGTGTTCTCTTTTCTACTAAATCTGAATTGTTGAAGTTTTGATTCATTGGTATGAATATTTTCATGGTATGGTGTAAATATTCACGAATTGCTGAATTAGCATTGTGTTGATGATAGCTCACAAGCATAGTTCTTGTTTTTTAAAATTAGCAATCTACATCAATTTAATGGAAACATTGAAGTCATGTGGTGCATTCATCATCAATAGTTTCCTTTCTATATTCTAAGTTATAATCATCTTTATTTGAAAAATCAAAAAAATATCTTAGGAGGGAGTTGCCCCTCTCAAATGCAAAGGAAGATTGTAATTTGGTAATGATCAATTTCAATCTCTCCAACTGTTGGCATAGTTATCACTATTCACAGGGCAAATAGGGTTTGTTTTAGAAATAATTATCATAATGACAAATTTGTTTACCAATAAACTATAAATAATTTAAATGCTTATTTTATTTTAATTTTTATTGTTTCTTAATCTTCATTTTATTTTTGTGAGTATATTTTTTAATTATATATGATTACTAAAATTTAGAGGCGGATATATAGAATGAAACCCTACAAAAGTGGCAAGAATAATGTAAAATGTAAATAAATTGTTATGTCCCAAAAATATTTATATAAGAGGTAAGCTAGTCACATTATAATAAATTTTTTTTTATAATTCTAAAACTTAAAATATTTGCATTTATATTAAATTTATTAAAAAATAATAAATTTTAAATAGATGATACAATTTATTTTAAATCAGAAAAACAAAACTTATTATAATGGTACATAGCCATACACTAGGAACTAATAAAATGAAATTATAATCAAACAAGATTTTAATTAATGAAAGGTTTGAATGATTGACTTTTGAATCTATCAAGTTCGTGCATCACTTCTTCTATTCAATATGCTTCAATCATAAAAATCCATCCAATCAAATAAAAGTATTGATAATAACAAAAAAAAAAAATTATGACATGATCAATAATATATCATTTCCACTACTATATTATTACTACTTGCTGGTAGGCTATGTACTATTATGTCACTTTTTGGATTGATCACATTAACTAGTTATTAAATGAACTCTATTACACCAATTAAAATTTATTTCATTTCATATGTTTCTATAAATATAGTTTATAAAGAAATGCATGTCAATTTCTTAACTGTAAAATTTATTTATATTAATTTTCTAACTTTTAATTGGATGAATGAATTATAGTCTTATATGAGGATTTTCCCGAGATGTGATTTTTAATTTCTCTTATTCCTAATTTGCAGTTTTTTAAAGTGTGTTAAATTTCCATTTTAACACTTTAGTTAGTGTATATAGATTTCTAGGATAGAAAACTATATATTATAATAGTATAATAAATAATTTGATGTTTCTTACCTTTCTAGAATTATTATAAATATTTTTAAATTATAAAGAAATACATTGAAAAAAAAAGTATTATCTATTGTAATTATTTATTACAATTCTTAGATAGGATGTTATTTACTTCAATTTTTATTAATTAGTACTTAAAATTTAATTTATTTTTTAAAAAATTAAATGAAAAATTGTAATACTATATATTTGTTAAAAGTTTTAATTGATAAATATATTGTAGTTATTTCTTATCAAAATTATTATTAAAAATTTATTTATATTTTCATTATTTAAATATTAATATTATATTGTAAAATTTTAAAAATAAAATATTATAACACAACTAGTATTAGAAGTCCATGTACCAATTGAAAAATATAATATTGTAAAACTATAAAATTATTAATGCATTTTTTTCATATGTATTATAATGTGTGAATCTTATGTGAATTAATGTGTTGATTACACAAATTGTTGCTTCTTAATTTGAATCATTTGTCTACAACTACATCGTTGGAAAAACTAAATTACACTTAAATATTAAATATAGCTATTAATAGTTATGAAAATAAACATTAATATATTTCATAACTATAATAAATACATAATAAATTACAACTAATTTTATATACTAATTTAAAACTAATATTATTAAAAGCAAGTACTAAGTCACTACCATGTAATAGTCAAAGTGTTTTATCTACTAATCACAACTCTAATAACTATAGTTTTATATCATATTATGTATACAATTCTTGTGCCTTTTATTTCTATCCTATAATTTGTACATGCTTCACTTAGTTGTAACTCAACATAATAATTTTGTAATAATTATAAATATTAAATATATATTGACAACACATTAGTATATATTGTTGTGATTGATTGAACTTTCTATTGATGTCTGGAGATGAATTCGTCATTTCATAGAGTAAGTCTCATAGGCCATTACATTAGTTTTTCCTCTTGTTAATTGCCAAGAATATTAGGTAAGGAATGCACTTGGCTATTGCCAGCTTTTAGAAGGCATAAAACAAAGTTCAATAAGATTTAATAAAAATGACAATTTTCTGTTTTTAGTAATTAAATAAAAAATCAGTTTAATACTGTATTGTAAATATAAGTTTTATTATTAAGAGGAGGAAAATTGTCATTCTACGTCAGCATAGACATCGGCTGCCATGCCATTGAATGTGGGAGAATTTGTTCCATTTCCACCGCATTGTGGGGAACGCCGGTGGAAGATTCACGTTAGTGTCCTTTATGACTAGTCCCCACTGCAGTTTCCTTTGCCGCGTTATTGTAATGAGTAAATACAGTTGAATTTGATGTTTGATATATATGTGGCTCACCATTGATTTCCCTTGCCCCTTGATCTAGATGAATGCGAAGCAGCTAAGCACAACTATTAAAAGTGAAAGTTTCAAATGCCTACAGCCATTCATTTTCTATCGCCCTTTGACCTTTTCTTCTTTAATTGTGGAGGCCAATAGTCATGACCTAAACAATAATGTTTACAGCTGTCAGCAAGTATTTTCTGCGCAACTTCCCTTGTATTTCCTCTTATCCCAACATTACCAAATTTTGTAAGATTGGGTTGGATACATTTAACAACCATTCTATTCCATTTCCTCTTTAGTTCTCCCTCTTCAATTTCCCCTACCCCCAAACACCAAAGAAGAGTGATGAATATGGTTACTCGCTACTTTTAAGAACTTATCTTTGTCCTGCGGAGCTGCCAAGCATTCTGTAAGATTTGCATTTATTTTTGTAATTGTTGATGATACATTCCGTTCCCCTCCCCATTCTTTCTCTGAATTCAGCGATCACTCCTCTGCCAGTCTCCAATTACGTTTGAACAACAGTGGGAATTTGTGTCAGTTCAGTGTTTAAAATTTTTTTCAGTTCTTTCCCTTCGATGGAAAATCCATCCACTTCCGCGCCTCGGGGACACCCAGAAAATGCTTTCAGTGGAATTGCAGCGGAAGCATCTTCAGCATCGACGAAGAAGGGGCGTTGGAACGTGTTCATTAATCATCGAGGCTGTGATGTTAAGAACAAATTAGCCAGTACCATCTACAACACCTTAGATCTGCTTGGCTTGCGTGCTTTTCTAGATAAAAATGAGCTCCATTTGGGAGATTCCATACCAGATGAGATACCAGACGCAATGCGCTCTGCTGGACTTCACATTGCTATTTTCTCAAAGAGGTACGCAGAATCTCCCTGGTGTCTGGCCGAGCTTACATTTATGGTACGATCTGGCACCAAAATTCTTCCCGTCTTCTATCATTTCAAACCCGATGATCTTCGATGGGTGGCTCAGGAGAAAGGGTGTTATGCTTCTGCGTTTTCCCAACACAAAAAGAAGCGCAGATACTCCTCAGCCATGTTGGATGACTGGAAAAACGCGCTGCAGGATGTCTCCTATCTCTCTGGTTACATTGTCGACAGCGATAATGAGTAAGTTATGCAATTTCCTGTCTTAATTCCCATGTTTCATCGAATCATTTGCATGGTACATATATTTCTCTGGCATAAAAGTTTGTTTCATCGTATTTCCTTTCGTTTGTAAATGGATAGTGACGAAGGGAAGCTTCTGAAGAGCATTGTGAATTCGGTTCTGGGAACAATGAATAAGGTGTCTCTGGAGGTAGCCAAACACCCAGTTGCAATGGATGAGATCGTAGAAAGGTTTGAAAGAAGTATTAAGAGTCAGGGTGAGCAGCATGCACAGATTGTGGGAATATTAGGGTTTGGCGGCTCCGGAAAAACTACTCTGGCAACAGAGCTTTATAACAGGAAATGCTCTTCCTTCAATCGCTCCTGTTTTCTGCATGATGTGCGAGATGCCGCATCCAAGAACGCTCTGCGTGCCAAACAGAAGAGACTGCTGGAGGATCTGCGCGTACAAAATGTTAAATCTGTGAAAAAATTTAACTATTGCAGTCACTGATTATTAATTTCCTATCATAAATGATTATTAAACTGTTGAAAATAAATTCTCAACTAATATCGAAAAATAACACAACTGCAACTTCACTTATAAAATATGGAAAGAAATGAACAACACAATGAACACAATATTTTTGGACAAATTGTCTCTGAAAAAACGCCTAAGGAAAAACCAGTTCTACAGATGAAAAATTATATTAAACTTCAGCAAATCAAGAGATACAAAATTCCTTGCCTCTTACTGGCAGAATTACGACAACCTCCTAATTTATCCCACTGATATTCCCCACTGGTATTCTCACGTTAACACTGCGCCCTTGCTAACACTACAAGACTGTTTGCTAACACTGCAAATGTTTCTCCAAACTTCATTATTCTCCAAATGCCCCCTAGACCCCCTTTTATACTACTCTCGTTGGTAAACCAACGGTCGAGATTGATTTACAATCGACAGTGGAGATATAAAACAACTTACCAACTCTAACAAAATTGGTTTCTAGTTGCTTCTAAAAAAAAGTCAATTATTTAATAAATAATTGTCCTTGCTCTAACCAATTTGTTAGCAAAAACAATTAGATACTAAATAATAGCATATGGACAAATAGCTGTCCAAGCTAACAAAACTAACACTCCCTCTTAGCGAGGAAGCTATTCTGCAGGACACCTAACTTATCTCTGAAGAAGATAAATTTTGCTTTCCCCAATGCCTTAGTCAGAATGTTTGCTACCTGCTCCTCTGTAGGTATGTATTGTAGCTGAACAACTCCCCTTTGTACATAATCTCTGATGAAGTGATATCTGATATCTATATGTTTAGACCTATCATGAAACATTGGATTCTCAAACAACTTGATGCAACTCTGATTGTCACAATGTATCACAGTAGTCTCAACCTTCTGACCAAACAAGGCTACTAACAACTTTCGAAGCCATATAGCTTCACATGTTGCCATGCTAGCTGATATGTATTCTGCTTCTGCTGAACTTAGAGCCACAAATTTCTGCTTCCTGCTGAACCAAGATACAACTCCTTATCCCAAGCTGAAACAACACCCTGAAGTGCTCCTTTTGTCTGTTGTACTTCCTGCCCAATCTGTGTCAGTATAGCCTATCAACCTGATACCTTCACCTCGAACATATCTGATCCCATACTCGACCGTACCACGCAAGTAACGTAGCACATGCTTAGCCGCTATCCAATGCATTCTCTTTGGTTCAACTATGAACTGACTAAGAGAGTTTACTGCAAATGCTATATCTGGTCTAGTGTTGACCAAATACATAAGTGAACCAATCGACTATCTATATAAAGTGGGATCTACATCCTTCTCCTTAGTTCTATCTACCTTCCTTCGATTCGTGATCATGGCTGTAGACATGGCTTTGCAATCCTCCATCCCAAATTTCTTCAAGATTTCAATGCAATATTTCCCTTGACCAAGGAAAATCTTTGCATCTATCTGCCACACTTCCATGCCTAGAAAGTAGTGCATAAGTCCTAAATCCTTCATCTCAAACTCTTCTGCAAGGTTCCTCTTGCAATCCACTATGAGCCCTAGTGAACCTGTAAGAAATAGGTCATCCACATAAAGAACAAGAATGAGAATCTCACCCCGAACCATCACGTAGTAGAGGTTAGCATCTGCTTCACTCTTCACAAAGCCCATTTTCTGCAAGTATGTATCAATGCGTTCATACCACGCTCTAGGAGCCTGTTTGAGTTCATACAATGCTTTCTTCAATCTGCACACGTGGGTCTCTTTGCTGTGTGCTACAAAGCCTTCTGGTTGTTCTATGTATACCTCCTCCTTCAACTCACCATTAAGGAATGCTGTCTTGACATCCATTTGATGGATTTGCCATCCCATCTGTGCTGTAAGTGAGATTACAGCTCGTATAGAAGTATACCTAGCAACTGGAGCAAATGTCTCCTCATAGTCTATTCCCTCCTTCTGAGAGAACCCCTTTGCCACGAACCTTGCCTTATATTTCTTGATGCGACCATCTGCACCGTGCTTTATCTTATAGATCCAACATGATCCAACTACAACCCTATTTGTTGGTCTAGGTACTACCTCCCACACATCATTCTGCATTATTGAAGAATATTTCTCAACCATAGCATCTCGCCATACCTGATGTTCTGCAGCTTCCTAATAGCAAGAAGACTCACTATCTACCAACTGACTAACTAATGCCACATAGTCATTGAACTTGGCTAGTTGTCTTCGATGTCTAGTACTCCTCCTAGGAGCTCCCACAAACTCCTGAGTATCCCTTTGTGTATCTGGAACCACATGGTTCTGATTGCCAACTGCAGAGGATGAAAAGTCAACCTCTAAGTCTTCTAGATGCATTTCCTATTGCACCTGTTGCTTCATACTCTGTGAATCTTCACTAACTGAGTCTACACTCGTACTTGTAACTGTACTTGAGCTTTGTTGCTCTTGACTTGGTCTTGGAGCTTCTGTTGGCTGCTCACTCTGATCATCTGCTGGCAAATCTCTGGATCTCCTGAATGCCTTGTCCTCCATGAACTTGACATCCCATCTGACAATAATTCTTTTAGTCCCCGGAATGAAAATCCTATATGCCTTTGAGGTCTCACTGTACCCAACAAAGTACCCCCTCTCTGCAGTCTGATCTAACTTTGTACATGTATCTCCAAGAATATGGCAATATGCCAAACTCCCAAATATCTTGAATTGACTAACATCTTGCTTCTTCCCTATGAAAGCCTCCTCTGGTGTCATCTTCCCTAGCACCTTGTGTGGAACTCTATTTTGAATGTAGACTGTTGTATTACACACCTCTACCCATAAGTAATGGGGCATGTCCTGGTCATGTAGCATAGCTCTTGCTGCCTCCGAAATAGAACGGTTCTTCCTCTTAGCAACTCCATTCTGCTGTGGATTGTAAGGAACAATCCATTCTCTCTTGATTCCTTCTCTGGTGCAGAACTCCTGGAAGACATTTCCTTTGTACTCGTCTCCATTGTCTAACCGAAGAATCTTTATCTTCTTTCCTGTCAAGTTCTCCACAAGAGCCTTGAACTCTTGGAATCGATTGAAAACCTCATCCTTAGTCTTCAAGAAGTATATCCAGGTCTTTCTAGAAAAATTATCAATAAAAGTAACATAGTACTCATATCCTCTAAGAGATTTTGTCAACATCGGTCCACAAACATCTGAATGTATTAGATCAAGAACACCCTTAGATCTGGTGTCACTCCTTGGAAAAGACGCTTTCGCAAACTTCTCCAACACACATCCCTTACATACATCATCATGCTCTGTGCTCACCTTTGGAACACCTGTCACCGTCTCATGAAGCAATCTAAGTGCTCCATGATGAATATGGCCCATCCTCCTATGCCATAGCTCTCCAAGATCTCTAGGATTATTGTTGCTCATAAGTGCCTTAGGAGTATCAAACTGCAATCTATAAAGGCGACCACTCCTAACTCCAATAGTTATGGGTGATTTTCAATCTTTGTGCTTAATCAACACATTTGTCCCTCTAAAGAGTACATTATACCCCCTATCCTGAAGAACAGATACAGAAATCAAATTCATACCTAAGCCTGGCACATATAACACATCATGAAGTGGGATTATCTTTCCATTCTCCCTCTGAAACTGAATAGTCCCTTTCCCAACAAGGTTGAGTTTGGACAAGTTTCCCATAGAAATCTGGATGTTGGTGTCCTCCTCTTTGTAACTGAAGAAGTATTCTCTAACTCCTGTTATATGAAATGACACCCCACTATCTATATACCAAACACATTGTGAGGTTGAGCTAACCATACAAGCTATGAGTGCAAACTCATCTTCCATTCTACTGGAGAGTTCTTCCGCACTTGCTAAAGCTGCCACCTGCTTCTTACCCTTCTTCCTCTCTGGAAAATCACTGACATAGTGGCCAAACTCGTGACATCCAAAGCACTTGACCTTATAAAGGTCCTTCTTCTTCTTTTCACTTTGTGAATTTGATCCTTTGCTAGATCCCTTCTTTACTTTTCCTTTACTCGTTAGGGCAACGTTCTCTTGTTCCACCTCATTTTTCTGACTCTTGTTGGCCCCATTGACAAGACTTAGTCTAAACTCCTCCTGAGTGAAATCAGTCCATAGTCGATCCCAACTCGGTAAAGTATCTCGTCCACTGACAACTTGAACAAAGACACTCCATTGTTTAGTAAACCCATTTAGGGCTATTCTCACTAGCTCGTCATCACTAGGGCTATCTCCAACAGCTGCTAACTCATCTTTGACAAGTCTGAGCCTGGTGAGGTAACTTGTGATGTCTTCTCCCTAATTCATTCGGGTATTCTTTAGCTTCTCTCTGAGAATCAACTTTCTGTTGGTGGTAGCATTCTGGTATAGATTCAGAATGGCGTCCCACATCTTCTTCGCCATATCTAGCTCTGTGATATGTGAAACACTATGATCCTTGACACCATCAAGGATAATCCTCCTCGCTTTGGCATCATCCTCCCTATATGCTGCAAGCTGTGTTGCATCCGTTGGTACAGGTACAACACTGGTAGCATAATCCTTGATACCATTCTCTTCCAACAATAAAGAAATTCTGGCCTCCCAGACACCAAAATTTGAGGCACCATCCAATCTATCCTGATCTCTCAAACCAGTTGAAGACATCTCAAGGGTTTAAAGCAATAATAAATCTAAAGAGATCAAAATTTCTTTCTTAGGGCAAAACTCTTCTACCCTTAACAACGCTCTGATACCATGTGAAAAATGTAACTATTGCAGTCACTAATTATTAATCTCCTATCATAAATGATTATTAAACTGCTGAAAATAAATTCTAGCAAATATCGAAAAATAACACAACTGCAACTTCACTTATAAAATACGGAAAGAAATGAACAACACAATGAACACAATATTTTTGGACAAATTGTCCCTGGAAAAACCCCTAAGAGAAAACCAGTTCTATAGATAAAAAATTATATTAAACTTCAGCAAATCAAGAGATACAAAATTCTTTGCCTCTTACTGGCAGAATTCCGACAACCTCCTAATTTATCCCACTGATATTCCCCACTGCTATTCCCACGCTAACACTGCGCCCTTGCTAACACTACAAGACTGTTTGCTAACACTGGAAACATTTCTCCAAACTTCATTATTCTCCAATTGCCCCCTAGACCCCTTTTTATACTACTCTCGTTGGTAAACCAACGGTCGAGATTGATTTACAATCGACGGTGGAGATATAAATCAACTTACCAACCCTAACAAAATTGGTTTCTAGTTGCTTCTAAAAAAAAGTCAATTATTTAATAAATAATTGTCCTTGCTCTAACTAATTTTTTAGCAAAAACAATTAGATACTAAATAATAGCATATGGACAAACAGCTGTCCAAGCTAACAAAACTAACAAAATCCTTCGACAATTATAAGGAAGGCAAGGCAATTTTAGCAGATCGGTTGAGTAGTGTTTGCTTTCTCGTAGTTTTGGATGATGTGAACCACGAGGATCAAGTGGATGCTCTGTTGCCCCCATGGGAGAGCCTCGGATCGGGTAGTCCGATCATTGTCACAACCCGGGAAGGCAGAGTACTTACAAAATGTGGCATCACATCCATCTACACAATGCAACCACTGCAAGATCTTCACGCCAAACAACTCTTCTGTTGGCACGCCTTCTTGCAGGCTTCCCCAAAATATGGTTTTGATAAATTAGTTGAACTCTTCTTAAGAGCTTGTAGCGGATTGCCCTTGTCTCTCAAGGTCATTGGGGGCCAGCTGTATGGAAGAAAATCCACGGAGTACTGGAATGCTCAGCTGGATAAGATCCGGAAAGCGTTGCCGGAGGATATCCAGGCCATTTTAAAAGTAAGCTTTGATGCCCTCAATCCAGATGAGCAAAATGTATTCTTGGATATCGCTTGTTTTTTCATTGGCGAAGAAACAGGATCGGCCATTCATGTGTGGGATGGATCAGGATCAGGGTGGAGTGGTATTTGTAGTTTGGAAACGCTTATGAACAAGTGCCTTGTAGAAGTGGACAAGGCAGGGCCTATGAGGATGCACGATCACCTCAGGGATCTGGGAAGGGGCATCGCAACTACAAGATCACCATCACGATTCTGGTTCGACAGACAGAGTGTTGTTCATATTCAGGTAAAATTATATCTTATCTGCCATTGATCAATAGCAGGGAAGCCTTGTTTACCTCTCAAGTCTTTCCTTTTATTTTTCCCCAAACTGTTTTGAAGTTATGTTGTTTTCTTCCACTTAGCGAGGAATGCCAATTCGGGGGATAATGGCCGCTGCCGAGGGTGATCTTTGGGACACATTCATCCGTCCTGATTTAACACCGTCTCTGAAGGAGTACATGGAGATGATGAGAAACTCAAATCTCGGGAATGGAATACAACTTCTTGCTGTTGCAGGAAATGACTTTAGCCAGGAATGTGGGGAGCTATCGAGAGGTCTTTTGTGGCTTCGATGGTTTAAGTTTCAGCACAGAAATATTCCGTCGTGGCTCTCATTGGAGAATAGTAGAGTTCTAGATATTTTCAGTGCTCCGAATTTGGAAGCATTGTGGGATGACGCGCGTGTAAGAAATTTGTTCAAGCTTTTTTCAATTAGAGAGAATGATGAGGTTCTTCTTTCGAATGTTTTTGAGGTTTAATGGAATATAATTGAAAATTGGTTGTGTGCAGCCTCCTTTGCAATTGAGGGAGTTGCTAATTCATGATGCCGAGAAGCTCCAAACTCTTCCCAGGTCAATAGGACATCTCAAGCATTTGAAAAGACTATCCATGGATCGTTGGAGTTTCTTTGGTGGCCAAGGACTAGCTAGCTTGCCAGAAGAGTTTTGTAGACTTCGGTCGCTGGAGCATCTGGTCTTAAACAAATGCTCTGAGCTATCAAGTCTACCAGACCATTTCGGGGATTTGCTAAATCTGCGACATTTAGAGTTGACAAGCTGTGGGAATTTAAAGAAGTTGCCCAAGTCTTTTGAGCAGCTGGAACGCCTCGAATATCTCAATTTATCTGGTTGTGTGGAGCTCACCTTGGCGGCGGATGTTCTGAAATGGATAGCAAACCTCAAGGTTTTTGATGTCAGTGGGTGCAAAAAGCTAGAAACATTGCCCCACAAGATCACAAATCAGGCTTCTCTGGTAAAGCTCAAGTTAAGGGGCACTGAAGGGTTAAGGGATTTACCAGCTAGCATCGGTCGACTACGAAAGCTGGAAGAAGTCGAAATTATTCAGTTGCCATCGTGAAAACGCTGCCAATTTCTTTTGGAAACTTGCCCAGCTTGGTTACTCTTAGACTTGTACAGTGTGAACAGCTATATGAGATGCCGAGTTTGGGAGGATTAATTAGCTTATGATCTCTGCATGTCAGGGAATGTTATAAATTAAAGAAGATAGAAGGTTTAGAGCATTTGACGTCACTGGAGAATTTGACATTATGGACAAACCGGATCTCACCTGGCATACCCAGTTTGCGCGGGGGCCTGGAGGGACTACGGAGGCTGAGTCTGAGAGCAGAGAACATATCAGCTTTTGAGGCTTGCATTCAAAGCATACAGATGGAGGTAATAAAGATTCCTAGAGATATGAAATAGTTATCCTAAAAGTTTAATAATTGATTTGCTTAACTGAAGAGTTCTGTAATTGTTTTGCAGAAGTACTCGCCATGGGAAATGACATTGTGTGGAAGGATCGACTTTTTTCGTGTTCACTCCATCCTGGACTCCTTCACTTTTCCTGGTCTTGTCATCGTGGAAGCAGACAAGGGATATTACGATAGATAGGGCGATCCCTCTTTGAGATGGAGTTTAACATGGCGGGAGTTAAAACTGCACCATGCGGCTATCGTATGTTATCTTGTAAGTTATGATGAAGCTTCAGCGGTAGAAAACGGAGTTCCTATGTTTGCATTGGGTATTAGCGGAAGAGAAAGTACTCTGATGGAGTTGAGCGAGGGAGAATGGATAGTGATTAGTGTGTTGACAGAAGTTTCCTCCCTTATCAACGACGCAGGCCGCTGTCTTCAAGTAGATACCTATAATGGCTCACCCTACGATGGATGGTCACTCTACCATGGATGGTTAATAGTTGGAGAGATGGGGAGCGTTATTGAAGGTTTTAAGCAACTCTTCCAAACTCTTTGCAAGGCGGCGATTAATGTTACTATTTCCCATTGACAAATATAAAAATCAGGCAGAATCGTATATTGTATAACAGATGTAGACAGTATTAGGTATGCTTTAAATTGAATAGAATTGTATATTGTGTATAATGGATGTAGATAGTATTAGGTATGCTATAGTTTTTATAATTAATTTTATAAATGTTAAATTTTAATTGAATGTAAAATAATGTTTGGTTTATTTAGACGTGAAATTATTGTTGATTTTATTCTATAAATCGAAATGAGGAATGGATATATGTATGTGTGTTTTTTTGTCTCGTGTTAAATTAATTGTCACGTCATGTGTGTAGGGGTATGATTTAATTGTTTCAATACACACTATATCGGTTCATATCAATTTCATAATTAGTTAATCCTTAACTCTATAATAAGAAAGAAAATGAACCTTCACTTTTCAATCTCTTTGACCTTAAAATAGCAATAAATTTGACAAATAAAAATGAGTACTGATAAAAGAGTTGCATAAGTAGTCTCCTCGTTCCTATTTGCACATTAGTTTACTAGAGAAATTTCAATGATAACATAACATAAAACCCCTTTCTGTTATCATTTAATGGATGTCCATATTACCAAACTTGTGAATCACAGGATTGAGGGATGCAACATTTGTACTCATAGAAAATGCCATATTTACATTGAACGACAATCATGATTTCAATTTTATTTTTTTGGATATGTATTTTTTTCTTGTAAAATCTAATAATCAAGTTTTAAAACAACATTCAATTATATTTTTATAAGTTTGACTATTTGTAAGTATTCTAAATATTATTTTCAAAATTTAATCTAAGTTTTACAGTATTTTACTATGGTTAGCTTCAAAGATAAATATTCTTATAACAATGTAGTTTAGAATTTGCACACAAACAAACAAAATTTGGTTAGAGCTGAGGATTTTGTTGTACAAAAGTGTATGCATCACTAATATGTAAATAACATATCTACAACTTATGACATATGCTCTAACCAATTTTTCAAGCATTCTATTATATACTCATGTTTTATTTTTTGTTATTTCTAATTCTAGTTTGAGGGGCTTTCCACTTCTATTGAGCTTCTCCCCTTTTCAAGAAATTTAACCCTTTTACTATTAGTTCTTTCTCATATGTAAATTTGATGATGTGATCCATAAGAAGATATTTTTGTTTTTTTTAAATTTTTGAATCTCATCTCTCAAAAAAACCTTGCCAATGTTTTACCAATTTCATGAACATGGTTCAAAAGATTATAGTTGTGAATTTTAAAAATATCTCTTTCTAAGAAAAATCTAGATATTTTTTTGTCTTGAAATTTTTATTTCATAACATTAATGTAGTAGGCGGTTAGGACAGAGTCATGATTGATAGATGCCAAGGAGTGGTGGAAAAGGTACTTGTGATAATAATTTTGCATGGCCTGAAAAAGAAAGAGTTTTGGAGTTTGGGATGAAAGTTTTTTTAATGATTTTCCTAGGCATGTTCTCGTACGCTAGGATGAGTGAAAGTTCAAATTTTAAATGGTTTGAGGGTATTGGGAATGATGGAAAAGATTGGAGGAGAGATAGAGGCGGTTAACACGTGACATTAATGTCAAGAAGGGATGCTGCTATTATTAACAATAAAGGAGAAGAGAATTTTAGGGAAAATTGTAGAGATGGGTGGTGATCTTTTGCAAATTGAGCCCTCCATGATTGAGGAGAATGCTAGGAAGCTACTGGTATGGTACATGTTGAAGGAGAGTGGTTTCATTCCATTTATTGAGGTGTTAAATGGGTACGACGAAAATTGTTCCCTGCAGTTTATCAATTCCTGGGAGGATTGAAGAGTAACAATTAATGGCATCTCATTTCTTGTCACTGAGGAAGTCATCTCTATGGCAATGGGTCTTGCTATGAGGGGTAGGAAATGGAAAAAAGTGACAAGGGTGGCTGATAAAGCGAGTTTGTAGCGCTTCTTCTTGGAAGGGGAGGAACCTATTCGACACAGAGGAGGATTCATGCAAGAGAAGCTCCTGAGCCATGGAATGAGGTCTATCTGATATTGATGAAGTACCTAACTCTGGAAGGGAGGTATGGAGTCTGTTATCACTATCACTTCCCTCTCCTCAACCATTTTTGCCACTGTGACTTTATTTCCTTTCTATTCTTTCTGTTGCATGATTTAGTGGATACAGTTACTAATGTTAAAGAAAAAATGAAGAAGGGTGTTAATTTTACCATTCTGCATCAACGGTTGATGTTCTGGCTATATCAATTTCATCTTACTTTGGTCCCCACTAGAATCATTTAGATTGATATTCCTACTCATCCTAACCCTCGGCCCCAGCAGGTCCCCCTTAAGATCACAGGTCCCAAACCCCCTACCCCACAACCTTCGCCTAGTGGGTCCCCTATTGAGTTGAAGTCCAACCCCTCAAGTAAAAAAGGGAAGTTGGATAGAGGGAAAGAGAAGGAACTAGAGGAGTCGGAGGACAAGGGGAGAGGAGGTAGGAGGAGGTTGGGGAGAATCGTGAAAACCAATGCTAAAAGGAAACTGAGATCTAGGGCCTCATAGGAGGAGGAGTCAGATTCAGAGGATATGGGTCACCCTAAACAAAGGATGAAGGAGAAGGCTTCAAATTTTGGAGGGGGGAACATGGAGGAGGAGCGTGTGGAGGTTTCTGATTCCTCACAGTCTAGCTCAGGAGGTGGGATTAAGGAGAAGAAGGAGATGACACATGTTTTGGCCACCATTGGGTTGGGGTGTGTGGACTTAACTCGAGACTAGCTCCCAAAAATTGTGGATAGAGTGCCCTCCCTCATTACGATATCCTCTCCTGTTAGGGTTTATCCCAAGGATAATGCTAACCACCTGATTGTGCAGGATGTTAAGATGCAAGCGGATGACTATCTTTGCGATAGGTAGGAGGTCACTGTGGAGATCAAGAAGATGGCTAGCAATGCTATGTGGGAAAGAATCCATGATTTGGAAGAAAGAATGTGCCTCTTTACAAAATTTACTATCAAGGTCACACATGCTGCTACAACCACGCTACACCTGCTTAAAGACTAGGAGGGTGATTTGCCAAAGGAGGACTCCAAAATGTTGTTTGACTTCCTTGTGGAAGATTGGGCTAATATCCTCCTAGGGAGGAAGGAGGCCAAGAAGCCTTAGGGGCTCTCTCCTTTTGGTTTTTCATGTTATTTTTCTACTAGTTGTCAAACTTGGCTTGGTTTAAGGCGGTTGTCCCTTTTTTGTTATATTTCCTTAGCTTTTTTAGTGCTAGCACATGTAGTATTTATGTTATGCCTATTGAAACTCTTTTAGTTCAGTTCCCAAATTATGTTTTTGTGTTTTAAGTGGTAGGGGGTACTTTTCGATGGTGGTAATTTGTTGGTTGTTTACCAGTTTGACTATTTAATGGACCAACCCCCTAGTTTTGGTTGCTTTTAATTCAAAAACATTAATGTAGTAGGATTTTGGGTTTATTTCATAAATATGTCACCTTGATTTCATCATTATTTTTTTATGTTAGTCATCTTCTCATTTTAAACCTGTTTATTTCTAATTGGATTTGGAGTATTTGTGTTTTTATATTGATTGAATATAAAGCCAAGAATAATTTTATCTTTTACAAAGAAATAATTATTCATCAATTTACTCGTTTTGTTTTGAGAATGACAACATTCAATATTCTTCATTTTCTCTTTAGATTGTGGTCAAGTCAGAGTTATGATGTGAGATTACATAGAATCTCCAGGTATGTTTTGCATTTATCTCTATTTTTTACTAAATAATATTGGACTTGAGTGCATCTATCAAGGTGTTAATTACCAATAGTTTTTTTGATTAATTTAGTAGAGAGGTGTCCATGATCCCAAACAATAGGACAATTCAAAACATAGAATCTAGCCTTCAAACCACTATAACTTGAAGACACAAAGCCCTTGCACTAGTACTTCAATATTTCAATTTAAAAACTTATCATAGGATCCGCAACAACTAAACTATCACTACTACTATCCAAGTACAAAAATTGAATATTATATTCATTATTCAAATTTGAGAAACTATAGCTACAAGAGTTTAAGTACATGGATATAAACCAAATAGTTCATGTACTAGTCCAAAAGGTTATTAAGACTTTTGAAGTCATCAAAATAATGCTAGTTACAACCATACAAATATAATAAACTAAAGTACATCTACTAGAGAAGTCCTTGAAAAATATGGAATAGATAAGGTGAAACCGTAGAGTTGTTTCCTTGTTAGCAGATCTCTAAGGGTGATGATCTGTTAATTCCTTGAGAAATTATTAAAATTGATGTTCTATTCATCAAAATCTTCATTTTTTTCACCCTCATCTATCATTAGCTCTTCCCAACATCCTTCTCTATCTTTCTATTCTTCATTATTTTCTTTGTTTTGATATAAGGCATATGAAATCTTTGCACGTGAGACCATTTGTAATCCTACAAAGAGAAGATATAATATTATCAAATTGTTGTTTGGTTTGAATAGAGGAAAGAAAAAAAATTCCTACATCATTGTTCTATTAGCCTTTAAATTTCTCATAAAAGTGGTGGTAAATATCCTTATTAGTAGAAGGATTTAATGAAGGGGAAGCCTCACTTATAATTTCTTCCTTGTTAAAATAGGGGAACTACAAGCCATGTCCATAAATTCATCCAAATTGGTAGTAATATCCAAGGGTATCTATTTGTGTTCCTTACCAAATTCATTGCCTTTACCTACCTAATTCTCATCATCAAAGACATCAATAGAGTATCGTTTTTCAGGTTCATATACAAAGTTATTTTTTCTAATAATTTCAATCATGGTTATCTTACCTTTTAGATCCTTATTCAAAAGAGATGCATATCGCCTTTCCCCTAAGCTCTCCTCATGGCTAGGCTCTATTACCTCTCAACATCTCTCATTTCCTCTTCAAAATACCAATGTCAATCATACAAGTTTTTCATTTAGACCCTCTACCAATTTCCTAGTTTTAATAGGTGAGGTTTGGCTTGCAACAAGTAGCTTTGTTATTTTATAGGGTAGTTTCTAGAAGGATTAAATTTAAAGAAGATTTAACTTTATTGTTGCATTAGGGTTTATATTTTATGGGAGGATTACTTTCAAAATATATGTTGGAGTAATAAGATATTGCCTTATTAATTAAATCATTTTGATTTAATTATTAAGTCACTTATTATCGTTAGTTTACTTAAACTAAACTTTAGGCATATAATAATTAATTCTTTTATTAATTATTATCATGCAACCTAGGTTTTACCCTATTAGGGTTTTGATCTCCTTTTTTAAGGATTGATCTCTTTGTAATTTATTCATTCACTTTTGATAATGTCAATCTCATTTTTGCTCATCAAGAATGTCTCATCTATGGATCTGACAACTTTTTTCTTCTCTCTTCTGTGACAGGTGTTTGCATGCAGGTGATTCTTGGGAGCTATGGGGTTGATCTTTCATCAACTTCAACAATATCAACACAAATATCAACTTCAACAATATAAACACAAATAGAGCTACATAGAGGATCATTTTATAGGTTTATTTAGAATGGGGGTAGAAAATAAAATGGCTTCCAAACAAGGACTTATCAAACTTAAACTCATATAACGAAAATATTAACCCTTATTATAACAAGGGTAAGCCCATTTAGTAATCTTGTTACGAGTGAATATATACATAAAGAAAGAAATGCCAATCTTCTCACCATGCCTAATATGGATCAAAATAGAAAAATGATAGCCATAGAAAGCAATTTACCTACCTTATAAGGGAAAATACTTCATGACATGATTGCAATTAATCAAAGCATAATTGGGAGGGAGTAAGGACCTCTAATACCTTTTAAATTAGATTTAACTACCATCTTTTCTCCCCTTTTGAAAATTTTCTTAATATACACCTTGTAGTCTCTTGATCTCCTTTTTGGACTCTTTATTCTTTTCATTTAAGTGCAATAGCATTAAAAATCAACTACAGAGTGACTTAGAATTTTATATTGCCAATAGAAACAAAACCCTTCAACTAAGGGTTACAATAGTAGAAAGGGTTTTATTATAACCTTGCATTACTAAGAAATATGTATTAAGTTCCACTTTTGTGAAAAAATTCCAAAGATCTTCATATTGCATCAACTCTTTGTAAACTTTAAGCATTGATCTTTTGAGAGGGGTTCCTATCACTTTCAATTCTGTGGGATTGAATTGAAGGTGGTGGTCACTCATTTGGAAAGGCCCACAATAAATAACAACATCATAAACCTAAACCATTTTTCATGCCTTTTGCCCAAAATTTTTTGATTCTTCTTAAAAGGAATTTTAAAATGATTTGCATTAATATCCACCACACACAATTATCATTTCTTGACATGTTTTGAATATCTCACCTTACAAGAAATATATTTATTTGATTTCCCAAGTTTGTATGTATTATCACTATTTTGTAAAAAAAATTCATATTCTCTAATTGTAGTATGAAAGAGGTAGTGTCATTATTGGGGAGCTAATGACATGGTAGGGTATTGGAGATACGTAATGACAGGGTCTTGATGAACTAAGAGTAATAGGAAAATCTTTGTAGGATATGTGGTGGACATCTCGAGGTGGCTAGAAGAATTTGGAGATCAAATTAATCTTTTATGGCGTAATGCCTACCCCTAGTTGACTTTTTTGTAGTATTGGCAAATTCTTTTAGGCCAATTTTTTGATTGTGCTATATGATTATCGGTACTCGGTTACCAAATTTGATTATACGTCACTTAATACTCAGTTCATTTAGTGATGATTTACTTAGTTATTTCATGGGTTTATGATTATTTTGATGATGATACATGTATGTTCAAATAATGATTTTTGTATCTCATGATGATTATTTAGACGAATGATTTATATGCAATTCTATGGTTACTTACCCCATACTTGCATGTGTATGGTGTACTAGTCTGGATAAAAGTACAAAGTTGTGTCACCTTTCAGGATAACTTATCAAAACGACTAAATTTGAATATTTCTTTCTAAAAATCTATTTTTCTTAACCATGTGATCTAGATAAACTCATTCTAGCTAAGTTGTATATGGTCTCACACTTTTCTAATTGGAAATGTCTATTAAAAGCATGTTCTATACTAGCTTGTATCCAATTACTAAAGAAATAAAATTATCTCAAAAAAGTGGCATGTCAATAACTCTTACTATTTCTTATGATATTTTTTCAATAATATGTAAACAACATTTTATAAAGATCGAAGTTGAATATTCATGAATAGATTTTATAGTGTTTTAATTAGATATAGTATGTTGTAATTAAAAAATTCTACAATCATGTGTTTTAACACTAAAAAATATGTCAATTTCGAGAAAGAAAAAAATATTACATCAGATCAAAAAATTCTAAAAATTATATGACATTCTAGAGGAAAGAGTTCTCTTCTAGAATGTATAACTTTTCTCCTGGTTAGAATAGATTTGTTTTGAAAAATGTGGTGGGAGATGAAAACTATCAATTTCAAATGAGTTGAGATTTCAATCCTTATAAAAGAGAAAAATATAGGTCTGAAACCAATTTTTATTTTTCATTGTTCTAGATATATATGTTATTTATAACATAGACTAAGATAAAAGGGAAATACATTTATTTCCATATAGTTTTGTGGTGGGAACTAGATCCCTAATTTTCAAAAAAATTTAGCACCTAAAAAATTGTCTATAAAAAATAGAAAAATATATCAATTCTTATTTCAAATAATTATTAAAAATTATAATCCTAAACTTCATCCATTTCTACACATTTCATTAGTTTACTTCATTTCCAAATTAAAACTAATAATACCAATTTTATGTCATTGAAGGTGAATAATTATATTTTTGTTAGCCCTTTCCTTTACAAAAGGGTAACACAAGTTTGTCCTTTTACCCATCTATTTTACTTTATGATTGACGTTCTTGATGTGGTTGAGGGAGGGAGTTGTAGTCACTTGCTAGTTGGGATTTACATGATGCATCACTTCCCGCCATTGCCTATTTATTTTAAAATATACAAGTATGTATATGTGTGGATTTTATGCAGATTGTAGGTACCAAGTATTGACTTCCCTAAATTTCCAGGATGAGCGTACCCTATCATAGTATCTCAATGGTATAAGTGGGGAGATAATTCTTGAATCCAAATCCTAACCTAAGCCAATTGTCTTAGAAAGTAGGACAAGTATCTGAGTTGTTTACCCATCTGAATTCATCAAGTGATGTGAATTCGCGGTTCTGACCTTGGAGTTTGTTTTTGTTCTTTGTCTTCATTTGAGTTGTCATATTTAGTCTTGTGGGTCTGGTGTGATTTTTAGTTGTAATTAAATCAAATTAAAAGATAATTTATTGATTTAATTTAATGAAAAATGTATAAAGAAAATTCTATATTTAATTAATTGAGAAATTAATTAAATAAAATAATTAAATTTAAAAGATTTGATTAAAGTTCTAATTTTGGTGTATTTATGTTTATTTTATTTAATAATAATTTATTTAGGAGTTTTATTTTAATAATAAACTCTAAATAATATTATTAGTTAAATTAATAAATATTATGGGGCTAGAATTAGAATGAACAAGAGGATGGGGAAGCGATGGTGGAATGGAAACCAAAGATGATTTGCTGCAAACAACAGGGAACTCAAAGTGGTTTGGGAAACCAGGAAAGGGTTGGGGACCATTTAGGAGACATGAAAGGTTTACTGGGGGAATAGGAAGGGGAGATGGCAAGATGGGAACATATCTCTAAAGGAAAGCTTTCAATGGAAGAAGGTGGGACATAATAGTGAGGATAAATGACAAAATAAGAGAGCAAGCTAGCATGAAAATGGTTGGAGATCTCACCCAATGCAAAGATTTACTTTAGTAAACTTGGGCGGGAAAGTGGTTTTTGAAAATATAGCTAAAAATTTGAGAAAACCACAAGTTGTTGAAAATCAAGAGAAACAAATGGTGGAGGATTAGCAATGGACACGATGCACAGTGGAGAAAGTAGTGTTAGATAGTAGCTTGGTAAAGGGGAGAAGCAACTTCTTGGAGAAAAATGCTTTATTTCTAAAATGGGGAGGGCCAAAGTATGCCATAGAGAAGGTTAAAAAGTGGTGTGATGAGAAATGGGGAGAAGTGAAAGATTTCAAAACACTGGAAAATGGTTTCTGCATAGTAATAGTTGAAATAGCACAAGATAGAGACTGGATTCTGAATAGTGGACTATTTTTTATGGATGGGTATGGATTCTATTTTAAAAAGTGGAACATCAACTTTGACCCAACAAAGGAGGTAATAAGGGAATTCCCTATTTGGGTAGGGTTAAGAAATCTGCCTCAAGAATATTGGTAGGAACAATGCTTTAGAGTGATTGGGAGAAAACTCAGAACCTTTATTAAGGTAGTAGAAATGGTGGATAAATAAACCTTGCAAATGTTCCCAAGGATTTGCATAATGTGGAATGATAGCCACCCAATCCCAGAAATGATTGAGATTCATAGTGATGGCATTGTGTGGAGACAACCAGTGTTTATGGAAGAGGGGTTAAAGGTCTGTGAATATTGTCTAAATGAGGAACATGATTTGGTAGAATGCAAACAAGATGGACGGAATAAAGAAAAGGAAGAGGAAAAGCTACTGAAGAGGGCGACAGAGATAGCAAAAAGTCTAGAAGTGAAGAAAGGGGAATATGACCAGTGGTGGAAAAAGGATAATGTAGAAATAGAAAATGTGATGATAGTAAAATCCAAAGAAAATAACTATCAAGAAATGGGTTGGAGAAGCTATGAGTTTATGGTTGAAGATCAAGTGATGGAGACAAATCTGGGAGTAGAAGGAGTTTTAAATTTACAACATAATAAACAATTGGGGAGGCAGACAAGTAGAGGTGGAATGAGTCAGAGAATCATGCCATAGGGTTTGGTTTGAAGGCAAGGGAAACAGAAGAAGAAGGAAGGAAAAAGAGAAATGTAGATGAAATTGAAGTAAGGTTGTGCAGGGTAGGGGTTTGAATGGAAGAATCCCAAAGGGGAGAATGTTAGTTAATATTGGGGCCAGAAAGATTAGGGGAAGGACATAAAGAATGGGAGGAGACTAAAGGGTACTTCATGGGGTAAGAAGGCACTATGGATAGGGAAAGTGGTGAGTTTTTTAAGGATATTGAGATCTCCCCCGTCTGAAACTTAAAAGGAAGATTAGAGGAATCAAGTTCGGAGGAGAGTTTGAATAGGAGGAAACAGATGGGGGGCAGAAGAGGAGGAATTTTATTTTGGGATGGAGGAAAATTTGATTCTGAAAGTAAAAAACATAAGGTGTTGATTAGGGAAGGTCAAAAAAGGGGAAGATGAATAATCAATGCATTGATCCAGATAGCTGGAAGTGCTAGAGGCCAAAGTAAACTGAAATCGGGAAGGGGTAAGAACCCCTCCTAGAAAGGATGAAGATCCTTTCATGGAGTGTCAGGGGATGCAATTCCCCTGGTAAAATTTGCTTGATTAGGAGAGGCTTGGATCAAGAAAAACTAGATGTAGTTTTCTTGCAAGAAACTAAGGTTAAGATTAGTGAAGTAGAAGACATGAAAAGAAAGTTTTGCAGATGGGAAAGTGAATGGGAAGCCGTAGAAGAAGCCTCAGGAGGTTTAGGGGTCTTATGGAAAAAGGAAATAGTAAAGGGAATTGTAATGTAGGATAAAAGGAACTGAAAATGGTTAAAGCTCTCCTCAAAACAATTGGGATTTGATCTCAATGTGGCTAATGTCTATGGCCCTACCCAGAGCAAGAAGAAAAAAGAACTTTGGAAAACACTTAAAGAATTATTGGAAATTTTACAAGATGAAATTACTATAGTAGGGGGGAGATTTCAATGATATTTTATACCCTGGAGAAAAAAAGGGTGGTAAAGGTTGGAAGTCAATTTCATAGGAGGATTTTTTAGCCTTTGTGATGGACAATGGACTAATCAATATTCCCTTCAAACAAGGAGAGTTTACATGGAACAACTGAACCCAAGGCTTTGTGAATATTGCTAAAAAAATTGGATAGGTTTTTATTAGGGGGGGATTGGACTAAAGTTGATTGGTCTGTAGATGCAGAGATAATGCCTATCCATGAGTTTGATCACTTTCCCATTAGTCTCAGATTACAGGAGGAACTCACCCAAAATTGGTGTCCTTTTAAATTTGGGGCTATAAGGTTGAGGGCATATGGTTTTAAGGAAATGGTTGAAGGGTAGTGGAAGGAAGCCCTAAAAAGGTAGGGGAACATGGCTTTTAAATTTTTTAAAAATCTCCAATTTATAAAAGGAAAACTGAAGGTGTGGAATAGAGAATCTTTTCAAAACATTTTGAAAAGGAAAGAGGATTTGGAAGCTGAATTGAAAATTTTCAACGATAAAATAATTTAGGATGGAATGAATGAGGATGATTTTAATAATGAAAAGTGACTAAAAAAAGAGTATGAGAGACCTTGCTAAGAGAAGAAGTGTTTTGGAGGTAGAAATCCTAGGAAACATGGTTGAAGGAGGGGATAGGAACACAAAGTTTTTCCATAACTCAATAAAAATTAGAAGAGCTCATAATAAAATCTTCTCATATAAAAAATGAAGTGGGTAAGGTGACAACTGACCCCATCATGATAAAACATGTTGCAGTCAATTTCTTCAAGGATAGAGGAAGATCTGAGGTTAGAGATGAGGAGGTTTTGGAATGCATTCAAAAGTGCATTAGAGATGAGCAAAATACTAGGTTAAATGTTGAGGTCTCTAAAGAGGAAGTTAAAAAAAGTGCTTTAGGGTTTGGGGAAAGACAAGAGTTCAAGACCAGATGGATTCACAGGAAGTTTCTTTAGACTCATATGAGAAAGCATTGAAGATGAAATCTAGGAGATGGTGGACGAATCGATGTAAATAAAACTTTTATAGCCCTTGTTCCAAAAAATGAGGAATGCAACTCTTTTGAGGATTTCAAACCTATCTCTTTATGCAATATTCTATATAAAATTATATCAAAGGTTGTGGCAAATATACTAAATGAGGTACTAAAAGACGTAATCTCAGAGGAACAAAGTGGTTTTGCTCCAGGAAGATCAATTTTTGAAGGGATGATTATAGCTCATGAAATGACCCATTCAATCAAAATAAACAAATTATGCAAAATGATGGTCAAGCTAGATATAAGAAGAGCTTATAATGAGGTGAATAAAGCTTTTTTATTTAAAGTTTTGAAAAAATTGGTTTCAAAGAGGAATGAATTAGTTGGGTAAAGGGTTGTTTAAATTCAATTAGGTTCTCAGTGCTGGTAAATGGGAGTCCCCAAGGATTTTTTGAATTGGAAAAAGGGATAAGACAGGGTGATCCTTTGTCCCCTTTCCTATTCATTATTTTGGTAGAAGTCTTGGGAAGGCTAATTAAGGAAAGAAGGGCTAAATGCATATTGAAAAGGGTCAAAGTGGCAAGAGGAGTAGATCCTATTTCACATCTATAGTTTGTGGATGAAACATTCCTCATGGGGGAAGCCTTGGAATGGGAAGCTAGATTAATGAAGAAAACTTTAGAAATTTACAGGAAAGTTTTAGGACAAAAAGTAAATTGGGCTAAGTCTAAAATTTTCTTTTTTAACACCCCTCTCTATAGAAGAAGAGCCATAGGAAAAAAATTCAACATTAGATAGGGTGTGCTACTGAGTAAATATTTGGGAATTCCACTATTCCAAGGATAAAATAAAAGTGAAGTTTGGAAAGGCCTAGTTGAGAAGTGTTTGAAGAAGATGGAAGGCTGGAAAGGTAAATGACTAACTTCTATAAGGAGGATTTTGTTGTTAAAATCTGTTGTTTTAGCAGTTTTGATTTTCTCAATGATGTGCTTAAAAATCCCAAAAAAGGTGATTAATCTAGTGGAAAGGTAGATGAAGAAGTTCTTCTGGAGTGGGGCAGGAGAGGGAAAAAAATGGTCACTACTAAAGTGGGAGAAAATATGCAGGCCTAAGAAATTTGGAGGGGCAGGTATTAAGGACTAGACTACAATGAATATTGCGTTAGGGGCTAAATTGGTGTGGCAGATAGCAAATGATGTTGAGCAAGTGTGGATGAGAATCCTAAAGCCTAAATATTTGGATTCTAATGAGAATATAAGGACTTTAACTATTTAAAACTTGATTAGAGGGTCAACCATATGGAATTCCCTGCTGTCATGCAAGCATTTTATTACTAACCATACATCTTGGGTCATAGGAAATGGAAATAGGGAAAAGTTTTGGGAAGATTCTTGGAATGGATACAAATCCTTAGATGAGGATTTAGGTGATGAATAGTTGAAACAAAATTTATGTGAAAGATGGGGCAGATATGTTAGAGATTATATGGAGGAAAGTGATGGGGTTCTTGGAAACGTATGGATTTGGAAAGATTGGCAAGTGGAAAGCCTTTTAGAGGGACATCAACAGTGCCTAAAGGATATTTTCAAGACAAGGAAAGTTTTCATTTTAAATAAGGAAGATAGGATAAGCTGGTGTGCAACAACCTCAGGTAAATATTTAGTTAAGGTGGGCTATAAAATTTTAGATTCTATGGTTGATGAATGCTTTGAAGGAGGTGACCTATATTAGAGCAAAGAAATTCTCCCAAAGGCCGACACATTTTCTTGGCTAGCAATTCAAGGAAGGATCTTAACACGTGAGAGAAGAAGAAGATTTGGTTTCCATGGCCCTACAAAGTGTGTAATGTGTGAAAATGATGAGGAGAATGTGAATCATTTACTTTTTAGTTGTGAGATAGCAACACAATGTTGGAGTCATCTTCAAGGTAAGCTAGAATGGGAAGGTCCTTGGAGCTCTACCCTCAAAGATTTTTCATTGCATGGCTGAGGGGAGGGAGAAAAAATTGTTTTGAATGCATTTGTAGAATATGACCCTTAATAGTAATATGAGCAATATGGAAAGAAAGGAATAGGGGATTTTTTAGGATAAATCTGAATGAAGGGAACAACTTTTAAATTGAATAGATCATTCTATTGAAGAAGTGGTGAATGCAACAATCTTTAGGAAAAAATTATCAAATAGTGTGTTTATGGATTCAGATAGGGTAATTTAGCATAGATGGACAGGGATTAAAATTGCTAAGGTAGGAGATAGACGATCTGCAAAGTCTAAAGCTAAGAAAAGGGAGGGGGTGAAGTGGATAGCCCCTGAAATAGGATGGCTAAAAGTAAATTTTGATGGTGCCTCCAAAGGCAATCCAAGAATTTCAGGGGTTGGATGCATTGTTAGGGATAATATGGGGGATATAGTGGCTTATGGAGCTTTTAGATTGCAGGATGGGACAAATAATGAGGCTGAATTTCAAGCTCCATTGTTAGCTTTAAAATGTTTAAAAAGATGCGGGGAAGAAAATTTATTCTAAAAGGTGACTCAATAGTGGTGGTGCAGGTGATAAATAAAATTTTAATTCATGCATGACACTTAGGAAATCTATTAGAATCAATTGTGGAGGAGTTAAATGGGTTTGAGAAATTTAATTTTTTTCATGTGTTTAGAGAAGCTAACAGGGAGGCAAATGCTTTGTCAAAATGGGCAGTAGGTTTAGACAATGATGGGAAACCAATTTTTGAAGATTGTATCCATTGGAATTTGATGGAGGGAGCAAAAATTTGCATTGATTAACAGATTAACTTTTTAAGGAAGGCCAAATGCAATGGAGTTAGATTGGTGTGATGATTGACGTCATATAAAAAAGGACTGTCAGTAAGTGTGAAAGAGATTTGGGAAATCGGCATTTATTACTTCCATTATGAAAAAAGGTGGCTGGTGCAGGAGCACCCTCTCATGAAAAAATGAAATAAGGTTTTTTGGGTCATTTATGACCTTTTTCTAGTTTACTATTTTATGTTTTCAATAAGGCAATGATTCTAGACTCCTAGTTGGGTGTTTTTATAAGCCCATTGCTCAATTAGGTCACAAGGGCACAATTTATGTAATTGAATACATTTACTTGTAATCTAGGGTCTATTAGTTGCATTGAGTTAATTAAGACTCATTTGGATAGTTAAAAATTCCCTTAAGGCTTTAAAATGTAAAAATGCAATAAATGTTGCAAAAGTTGCTATGCAACTTTGCAACTCTTTGCATATTTAGGCAAATTGATTGTAATTAATCCCCCAATGGTCACAACCTTTGAAAATTGGTTGGATCAATTGGGGAAGACCTTCATATAGCCCTTTCAGGTGGGTGGAAGGAAGAATGTAAGTTTTTGCCTTGAAATCAATAAAGAATAACCCTATTTTTTGCATTCTGGGCAAGTTTTTTGTATGGTACAAACTTGTATAGATGCATAGGAGTTTGAGCTTGGTAATATTGGATGAACAAGTGAGTTAGCTTCCAAATTATTTTGGTTTGAGGTTCTGAAATGGCATAAAACTCAAGTTATCCCTATTTTAGTGTTGACAACCTGAGTTTTGAGGGTTTCTAGGGTTTCTAGAGAAATTGCTTCATAACTCCAGATTCCACCATAGGAAATTTATGGCCTTTGGTGGAATCCTTGTACCCTTATTCCTCTTTGAGATTTTTTTTTTTTTTAGTTGATTATATGCAAGGACAAGGAAGAAAAATGATGCCCTAGGTGCATATACCATGTATGCACCATTACACTATTTTATTTCAACAAGTGTTTGGGACCCCAAAACTCAATTTCATAGCCTAAAACTTTGGATTTAGCCTATTTGGAATGTTCTCTAGCCTATCTAATTGGTCTGATGTTTTTATCACATGTTTAAATGCTATTTCCTTTGTAAAAGTGCCCTAATTATCCCTTTAGGCCTAATTGTTGTCACAAGGGTTTTGGCAGTGTCCTTATTGATGGGATCTCAACACTTGGAGGTCCTATAGTAAATTTGAAATGATAACTATTTTGATGTTTAGGTTTCTTGTTTCAATCCTAAGTCTTGAAGTTGTAGGCCAAAATCCCATTTCTTGGGCTACTAGCATTCCAAGGGTGTATTGAAGGAACTATGCCATTTCCTTGTTTTGGGGTCCTCAAATCCAATCAATATGACCATGATGATATGAAAACAAAATCCCCTAAGTCTTGTTACATTTTTACATGTTTTGGGTAAGTTTCATGTATTGAGCCATTTTATGCAAAGGTGCAAGTGTGGGGTTCTAGGATCTCTTTTGGCTCTCAAACCTTTTTAAGGTCTAATTGTGGGTTGATATCTCCCAACTTACTCTATCCATACCCCTACTACTTGCATCAAGTGGTATCAGAGCCCATCTAGGTCGTTGGGCTTCTAAATTTTTTGTCAAAATGTCAAATGGAGAGAATGATGGATTGTCATCCAAGATTTCTAATGCAGACAGAGTGAAATATTTGAAGGAGAAAAAGATAAAGGAAGATGCACAAAGGAAAAACGATAAACTTAGAAACATTGAGATACAAAAAATGAAAGATGAGTTGAAAAGGATTAGAGAAGAGCTTTCTAAAGCAAGGAACTTTGAAGAATTTGATGAAGGGAGTGATGAAGAAATCCCTTTAGAGGAAGAAGAAAAAATACCTCCAGATCAAAGGCTTCTTTTGAGCACTCTTAAGTCCATGGAAAGAAGAACCATGGATGCCAAATTAGACTTACCAACTTATGATGGGAGAATGAACCCTAATGCTTCAGTTGATTGGGTGGATGTCCTAAATAGTTTCTTTGAATGTGATGAGATTCTTGAGAATCAAATGGAAAAGATAGCCAAGTCCAAGTTGAAAGGCACTTCTCTTACATGGTGGAATATCACCCAAGGTGATAGAGTAAAGAATCACAACGTTCTAGTAACCACATGGACAAACATGGAGAAGTTATTCAGGAAGGCTTATGTTCTTGAAGACTATGAATTTCAACTTCATAGAAGAAGAATGAATCTAAGGAAAAAAGACATGATAGTTTCAGCCTACACTGATGAGTTTCAAGCATTGGTGATGAGGACACAAGAGGTTGAATCTGAAAGTATCAAGTTGGCAAGATACTTGCAAGGTCTCAAGTTATCTATTCAAGATGAATTGAGTTTGACAACAATAACCACCATGTAGCAATGTGTGCAACTTGCACTAAAGATGAAAGAGAAGTTCAAGAGAAGAAATGAACAATCCAATAGAGGAAGAGGTAGAAATGATAGTGGCAAAAGAAGCTCTTGGCAAAGAAGTCAATCATCCAATGAAGGCAAATCCATGGAGCAAACAAATAAAGACCATGGCAAATCTAGTTGGAGAGGAAGCTCTAGAGGAGGAAGATCCTTCAATAGATGACGAGGGAGATCCAATGGACCTCCTAAGTGTTTCAAATGCAATCAAATAGGACATTATCTAGACAAGTGCCCTAAAAAACCAAACAACAACAATCAAGGAGAAAGAAGGACACAATTGGTGCAAGGAGAAAAAAAAACCTAGAGACTGAAGAAGGTGAGTGATGAGACAATCATTCCTACAAATACCTCATGCTCAAGAACCAGCACAAAGGAAGAACATGTTCAAGAAAAGGATCAAATGCAAAGAAAGCGTATGTAATCTATAAATTGATTCAGGAACAACAGAAAATCTAGTTTCTAAAGAAATGGTTCAAAAATTAGAACTAGAAAGAATTCCTCATCTATATCCTTATAATGTTTCTTAGCTAACAAAAGGGCAGTAAACCCTTGTAACTGAACAAGCCATGGTAGAGTTCTCTCTAGGTGATCTCAAAGATAAAGTTTTATGTGATATTGTAGAAATGGATGCTTGTCACCTTCTCTTAGGAAGGCCATGGCAATATGATATGGATGCCATGTATAATTGTAGAAAGAATACATACACCATAGTGAGGGATGGTAAAACTTATAATCTCAAGCCTCTACCTAAACCTAAAAAGGAAAAAGAAATTTTAAAAGCAATAAAAGAAGAAAAAGAGGGATATGCATTAATTCTGAAACGAAGATGAACTATTACCTAGCAAGGATAAAATAGTCCCAAAAGAAGTTCAAAAGCTTCTTGAAGAATACAAGGAAGTGGTTGCAAAAGATTTACCCTCATCCCTCCCACCCATTAGAGACATAAGCCACTAAATAGACTTCATCCCTAGAGCATCCTTGCCTAACAAAGCCCCATACAAACTCACTCCTGCTCAAAATGCTGAAATATCCAAACAAGCTGCAGAATTATTGGATAAAGGACTTATTCAAAAAGGTCTTATCCCATGTGTTGTCCCTTTAGTTTTTGCTCCCAGAAAGGATGGTAAATGGAGACTATGCATTGATAATAGAGCCATTAAAAAAATCACTATCAAATATAGATTCCCTATCCCAAGGATTGAAGACCTCCTAGACCAATTGGGCAATGCATCATACTTCTCAAAGATTGATCTAAAATCTGGGTATCACCAAGAATCAAGCCAGGTGATGAATGGAAGAATGCCTTCAAAACTATAGAAGGTCTCTATGAATGGCTAGTAATGTCATTTGGTTTAAGAAATGCCTCCTCTACCATCATGAGGCTAATGAATGAAATATTTCATGATTACAATGGCAAGTTTTTGGTTGTTTATTTTGATGACATAATAATTTTTAGTTGCAGCTTGGAGGAACACCTTGAACACATTGAATTGGTTCTCAAGAGGTTAAAAGAGCATCAACTAATGATCAACCTTGAGAAGTGCTCATTCTTGTAGAAAGAACTCATCTTCTTGGGATTTGTGATCTCAAAAGGGACGCTAAAAAATGGATCCAACAAAAGTAGATGAAATCATTAATTGGCCTCCTCCAAAGAATGAAAGTGATGTAAGAAGTTTTCATGGTTTAGCAAAATTTTATAGAAAGTTCATTAAGAACTTCATCCATGTATATGCAATTGTATTGGATGCAATAAAAGGAGGTAAAAAGGTAAAGTTTGTTTGGACTAAAGCAATAAAAAATTTATTTGAATATTTGAAATCAAGGGTGGAACAATATCCAATGCTCACTCTTCTTAATTTTAATAAGGTTTTTACTATTGAGATAGATGCAAGCAACCTAGCAATTGGGGCAGTCCTTAGCCAAGATAATAAACCTGTGGCTTTCTTCTCTAAAAAACTAAATGATGCTAAAAAGAAGTACTCAACTTATGACTTATAACTTTATGCTATGGTTCAAGCCCTCAAGAAATGGAGGCATTATTTATTACCTAAAGAATTTGTGGTTTTTACAGATAACCATGCTTTGAGTTACCTAAATTCTCAAGACAAGTTGATTGTGAAACATATCAAGTGGATGGAACAATTACAAGCCTATTCATTCAACATAAAGCATAAGAAAGGCCAAGAAAATAAATTTGTTGATGCTCTAAGTAGGAGGATCATTTTTTTGTAGGAAATCCAATTTCAAAGCATAGGCATCAAAGCATTGAAGAACCTTTACAAAGATGATGCAGATTTTGGTGAAATATATCAGGTTTGTACTACTCTTATGGATAGATATCATACAATTTTTTCTAAATTTCTTATTCAAGATGGACTATTTTTTAAGGGTCATCAACTTTGTATTCCAAAATTCTCTATGAGAGACAATATAGTAAAGGAAAAACATTGTGGAGGAATGAGCGATCATTTTGGTATTGACAAAACATTAGAGGTTGTTAAGAGACATTATCATTGGCCAAAAATGTAGCATGATGTCAAGAAATATCTAGAGTCATGTGCTATATGTCAATAATAAAAGGGTATTAAAACTAACCAAGGGTTATAGCAACCTCTACGAATCCCTTCTAGACCTTGGGGAGCAATATCTATGGACTTTGTAATGGGATTACCGGGGACAAAACTAGGATATGATAATATATATGTGGTTGTAGACCTTTTCAGCAAGATGACACACTTTATCCCTTGTAAAAGTACTCATGATGCCTCTCATATTGCCCATCTCTTCTTTAGAGAGATTGTAAGAATTCATGGTTTGCCTAACTCTATTATTTTAGATAGAGACATCAAATTCCAAGGACACTTTTGGAGAACCTTGCACAAGAAACTGGGCACTAATCTGAAATTTAGTTCTACCTACCATCCCCAAATGGATGGTCAAACTGAAGTTGTAAATAGATCTCTTGGAAAACCTCCTTAGATGCCTCACCAAGCAATATGCAAAAAATTGGGATCTAATTCTTCCACAAGCTAGGTTTGCTTTCAATGATTCATTCAATAGGTCTACAGGGAAGACACCATTCCAAATAGTCTATGGCTATCACCCAAAGGGACCTCTAGAACTTAGAGAGTTACCTAATGACATAAAGGTTAGTGCACAAGGAGAAGAATTGGCTGACCTTATCAAACAAGTACAAGAAAAGGTGAAAGATACATTTGAACACACTTCACAAAAATACAAAGCACAAGCAAATAAGAAGAGGAAAGATGTCCAATTCCAAATCAGTGACAAAGTATGGGCATATTTGAGAAAGGAAAGACTATCTAAAGGCCATCATACCAAAACTCCAAATGAAGAAGATAGGACCTTGTACAATCTTGCATAAGTTTGGTCCTAATGCTTATGAAATTTCATTACCACCTACTATTGCCATCTCCCCAATTTTCAATGTGGCTGACCTCACTATTTTCAAGGATACTTCTGATGTTGCAAGTACATCTACAACAAATTCACATGAAGATTGGTTGAAGGATCTATCACCTTCACAACCCTTAAGAGTTGGAAGTAATATTGGAAACAAAAATTACCAAGAAGATAAGGAATCACACCTACTACCAATACTTGGTCAAATGGAAGAGGTTACCTACCATTGATGCCACCTGGATGACTGAAGATTAGATTCAATAGCATGGATACACTCTTGATCAACTCACCTCAAGTAGGAACTTGAGTTTCTTTCCCCCAAGGTAGCATGGTGTAGGAGCACCCTCTCATGAAATAATGAAATAAGTTTTTTTGGGTCATTTATGACCTTTTTCTAGTTTTCTATTTTATTTTTTCAATAAGGCAATGATTCTAGACTCCTAGGTTTACCCTTAACCCTTTTGTGTGGCCCATTAGCAATTTGGGTGTTTTTATAAGCCCATTGCTCAATGAAGTCCCAAGGACACAATTTATGTAATTTAATATATTTACTTGTAATCTATGGTCTATTAGTTACATTAAGTAAATTAAGACTCATTTGGATAGTTTAAAATGCCCTTAAGGCTTTAAAATGTAATAAATGTTGCAAAAGTTGCTATGCAACTTTGCAACTCTTCCCATATTTAGGAAAATTGATTGTAATTAATCCCCCAATAGTCACAACCTTTGAAAATTTGTTGGATCAGTTGGGGAAGACCTACATATAGCCCTTTTAGGTGGGTGGAAGGTAGAATGCAAGTTTTTGCTTTGAAATCAATAAAGAATAACCCTATTTTCTGCATTTTGGGTGAGTTTTCTGCATGGTATGGACTTGTATGGAGGCATAGGAGTTTGAGCCTAGTACTCTTGGATGCGCAAGTGAGTTATCTTTCAAATGCTTTTAGTTTGAGGTCCTAAAACA
Organism: Cupressus sempervirens; assembly: GCA_028749045.1. Taxonomy (NCBI): domain Eukaryota; kingdom Viridiplantae; phylum Streptophyta; class Pinopsida; order Cupressales; family Cupressaceae; genus Cupressus; species Cupressus sempervirens. The sequence goes on along the minus strand of CM053793.1, from coordinate 362,148,471 downwards.
CCATAAAACTCAAGTTATCCCTATTTTAGTGCTGACAACCCAAGTTTTGAGGGTTTCTGGAAAAATTGCTTCATAACTCCATATTCCACCATGGAAATGTATGGCTTTTGGTGGAATACTTGTACCCTTAGTCTGCTTTGAGATTTTTTTTGTTTCAATTGATTATATGTAGGGACACGGAAGAAAAATGATGCCCTAGGTGCATATACCATGTATGCAACATTACATTATTTTTCTTTAGCAAGCATTTGGGACCCAAAAACTCAATTTCACAGCCTAAAACTTTGGATTTAGCCTATTTGAAATGTTCTCCAGCCTATCTAATTGGTCTATTTATTTTAGCACATGTTTAAATGGTACTTCCTTCGTAAAAGCACCCTAATTAACCCTTTAGGCCTAATTGTTGTCACAAGGGTTTTGGCAGCATCCTTATTGATGTGATCTTAGCACTTGGGGGTCCTGTAGTACATTTGAAATGATAACTATTTTGATATCTAGGTTTCTTGTTTCAATCCTAAATCTTCAAGTTGCAAGCCAAAATCCCATTTCTTGGGCTACTAGCATTCCAAGGGTGTATTGAAGAAACTATGTCATTTCCTTGTTTTGGGGTCCTCAAATCCAGTCAATATGACCATGATGATGTGAAAACAATATCCCCTGAGTCTTGTTACATGTTTACCTATTTTGGGTAAGTTTCATGTATTGAGCCATTTTATGCAAAGGTGCAAGTGCGGGGTTCTAGGGTCCCTTTTGGCTCTCAAACCTTTTTAAGGTTTGATTGTGGGTTGATCTCTCCCAACTTACTCTATCCATACCCCTACTACTTGAATTAGTGGCTTATGCTGGTTTTGATATGTGTGGGAGAATGATGGGATGCTTGTTTCAAGAGAAGGGCAATTAAAAATCATATAAAGCATTGAATGGAATGTAAATTAACCACCTAAATAGTAATCAAAAAAAGTGAAAGTGATGGATTTGAAAGCAATAGAGGTGACCTTTACCTTCCAAACCAATTGATAGTAGAAAGTTCTCTTTGGGTCAGTGCAAGCACTAGTGGATTTAACCCTAAATGGCGACCAAAATTTGTGACCAAGTTTTTAAAATGGTTTGGTTGGTCACGTTATAAAGCAAAATTTTGTTTTTTTAAATAACTAGCCCGTGTTGGTCGCAATTGTGACGAATTAATTTGGTCAGAATTGTGACCAACACGGTAGCATAAAACAATAAAAAAAGACAAAAATGTAATTCACATTTCATTTGCGCTGCAAGTCTGTGAGTCTGCGTTAATATTTGCGCGAAAAGGGCACAAGGGCACGGGTGCATTAAACTTGGTTGCGACTTATTGCTATGTATTGATCATTCATGTTATGGGCATTTTTTCTCTTCTTTTTGACTTCCCATTTAGCAAAGGTGTTTAAACTTTCTGCCGGCTACTCTTTGCTGTGGAAATGCCTCCCCTAGGTGGCTTGTTTCTCCCTTTTAACGCCTGCTACATTCTTAACGTAGCTTCTCTTTGTTGGCGCCTTGAAATCTCCTGCAATGGCCACAGGTTTCTATCACTTGCGTGAATTTCTTCATTGGCCTACTCTCTGTCTTTAATCTATGCGTGAGATGGGAACCTCTTCAATAAGCTTCCTCTCTGTTTGTTGTATGGGCAGCTTTCACTACATTTTTCTTGTATTCAGCTGCTCGTCTGCTCCTTTAATCAGCTTTGAGTGTAGCTGGGTGCACTTAGCAATTGAGGCATTTTCTAAGGACATAAAATTAAGACCCCACTAAACACCCATGGTTTGTGTTATTAACATGGACTTGGAAAAAATAAAATCCCATCAACGCACTCGAACTCCTAAATTTATGAAAAAGGAATTAAGGAGCATATATGTTGTGTTTTTCAACCCTAAATGAATCATTTTCACCATTCAATATTTTGGAATATGAAAACTTCAAATACAAAGAGCCTCTCCTTAGGGTTTGAACATAATCACTGATTCTTTTACTGAGCCTTCATGCGGTTTCTTGGAATTTTTTTTGGATGATTTTGCCACTATTGTTTAGAGATTTTCGCCATATTCTCCATAATTTTTATATGAAGGTAACTATGTTTGAGTAATGAGAATATGGTATCCTATTGCTTTCAGACCTTTATAATAACAAACCCCTTATCGTCTTCCTGTAGCATTTCATTTTTATGTTTGGAGTAGAATCCGTGGCTTTTCCTACTAAACATTTGGGAATTCTTCACCATTTTAAAGGTATATAGTGGGGTATTTCCTCCATAGAAAAAGTTATGTTTTTCCTTTCTATTCTCTGCATATAATTCTTCCATCTTCATTGTAGGAGTTGGAAGAAAATTATGTGGTTCTGAAAATCTGTTATTATTGTTGAACCCAACTTTTTTTCCTATAGAAGATTTCAATTTGTAACTCACATGCAAGTATCTCAAATGTTAGAAATCAAGTTTCATTTTCTTAGAGACTTCTCACTAGATATTTTTGTTGGCATTTCATGAGTATAGCTATTTGGGTCTGGTTACTATCATGTATGTCTGCAAGTGTTTGAAAACTCATACACTTTTTTCTTTTTAGTTATGCATGTAATATCTCCAATATGTGGTTCTCTTTTACTTCTTCTCCTATGTTTTAGACCCCCTTCTTGCAGGATTACGCTTTGAAACAAGACTCCGACTTATCTCTGTGAGTGACAAAAAAAAATGAAATCTACATGAACAAAATTTCTTTCATTCTTGCTACGATCGTGCACATAGAAGCTTAAACCCCTTCTAATCTTGCCTTCTTTCTGTTGTATAAAACCTGAATGTATATATGTTGCTTAATTGTTAGAATTAAATCTTCGGTTGAAGCTCTAACTCATACATTTTATTAAAAATATTTTGTCTTGCTGATTCAGAACTTTGGATTCATAGAATTTTTATTGGGTAAAAGCACAGATCTGTGTCACCGTTTGTGATATCAAAACCTGTTTTGGTCAAATTTCATTTCTCTGTCAAAACTCAATTTTATTCAAAAACTAAAAATACCCTTTTATAGATCTTAGATTCAATATCATCATTATATAAATTTTTGAGTGTTTTGATTAGTTATAATATGTTATAATTTAAAAATATTATAAGTCGATATTTCAACATTTCAGAAGATGCTCAATTAAAAAAAGGGAAAAAATAGTAAATCATACCAAAAAAAATAAAAAAATATATTTATCTCTAGAGGAGAGAGTCCTCTTCATGAATATGTAATTTTTTCTCAAGAAGGTGTAGATTTGATTAGGAAGTTTTGACAGGAGGAAAAAACTGTTGGCTTCTGAGAAGGTCGAGCTTGAGTACTTATAACAAAGAAAATATAGATAAAAAATAATTATTTCTTTTTTTGTGCACTAGATATACATGTCATCTATAAGATATTTTCAAATCAAAACAAAAAAAGATGATTTGCATTTTATTTTTTGACGGGAACTACACCCTATATTTCTTATAGTTAAAAAAGGGACTTCAAAATAAAAGAAATGAATAAATTCTTACTCAATTTTTTTTAAAAAAATTGATAGACATAAAGTTCATCCAATTCTACACATTTCATCAGTTTACATCATTTTCAAATTCTAAACACAAATACCATTTTTTTTGTCATTAATGTTGAACTGTCGCATTTTGATATCACGTTTCTTCATAAAAGGTGACACAGGTTTGTGCTTTTACCCTATTGTGAAACTAATTAGATGGAAGCAATTGAAAACTTTTGAAGAATATGAATATGTTTACATTTTTATTCTGCAATGCATTTGGTGATTCTCGTGGATCGCCATGAAAAGTGCTGGTATGAAAATTGTAATTTGTAATTTATTTTTTCAGTATTATTCTATTATGGTATGATTAATATTGCTACAATTGATGAATTAGATAAAAGTCTTCTAGGTTCAAACTGTATGTACTAATTTGATCAATGTTTAGTTTCTATTTATATCTACCGATTTATCACATCAAGAAGAAGTGCTTGAAAAAATAGATTATGGTCTTCTTCCTTTGAAATGGATGTCGTTTGAATTGACATTGAGTTTCTTATCAAACGCAATTGGCTACTTTGCATAACTCACACTAATAGAAATAGCAACACCAACTACTTGTTACTCTGATAGGAAGATAAAGCATATACATTGAAGTATGCAGGAAATGATATAAAAAAAAGGACAAGTATAGGCTACCATAAAAACAATAAACAGAAAAAATGTAAAGATGCCCTACAGATGATTCGTTTGAGGCTTTTTTAATAGATCTCATTTAATTATGTCAAACAGATTTGGAGGGGACAAAGCATATTTGATTGACTAAACTTTGAGGTATCTTATCCATCGTCATCGTATGCATCATCTTATCTTGGAATCTGTTAGGTTAAACCTCAAGAAAATAGATAATCTATTTTCAATTGTGTGTTCTTCTAATCTAGAATCTGATAGGAAGATAAAGCATATACATTGAAGAACACATAAAATGTTCTAAAATAAGGACAAGAATAGGTTGCCCATATAAAACAATAAATGGAAAAAAAGAAAAGATTCCATACAGATGATTCAATTGATTTTTTTGACTTGGAACAATGTCAAACAGATTTCGAAGGGACAAGGCATATTTGATTGACTAAATGTTTAGGTAGCTTATCCATCATCACTTTATGCATCATCTTCTCTTGGAATCTGTTTAGTTAATCCTCAGGAAGCCTAGACATCATCATCAAAAGTATTGTCTTCTCTCAAACTCTGTTTCTGTAAGGGTTCTTCATCTTCAAAATCAGTGTATGCACGTCTCGTTCGTGATTTTGCTGAAATTGGAGAATTTGTCTCGCCATCATCAGAGTCTTCTAGACCTACAGCTGCAAGAAGATCTTGGGCATTTTTCGTATCATCTTCTGCCTTATCACTCATATAATTTGCCTCATTTTCCATGGCAATATCAGGTTCCTCCATATAAGAATCATAAGCCTTGTGATCCTTATCCTTCTTCTTTTTCTTCTTTTCCTTCTTTCTTTTCTTTTTAGACTGACCAGCCTCATCATCATCATCATCCCTGTCCTTAAGCTTACTCTTCCATAATTCTTTCACACATTCAAATTTCTCCTCTTATTGCATCACCCGCTGCAATTCTTCTTCTTGCTTTCTCCTTTCCATCATAATCCTTCATTCTTCCTCAGCTTTCTATTTTGCCTCATCAACTAGGACAAGTTGGCGTGCTACTTCTAGCTTTTGACGGCTTTGCTGTTCTTCGCATTCTGTTGCTTCTTTGTGAACTTTGGTAGCATCAAGAAAGTGTTTACAGTAGTCCACATGCAACTCTATCTTCTTCTCATCAAAGCCATGTGTACGAGGGCTTGGCACTACTGACAGTTGTCTAAACACACGGAGCACATTCTTTAATTCAGACACTGCTTGACGAACCTCATCAGCAGTATGTTTTTGCTTTTGAAGTGTTGAAGTTGAAAACTTTTGCATGGCAACACCAACATCAAAGCGTAACATGTAATTTGAGGGTGCCAAATGTACTGCTCTTAATAATGTTCTTTTACAATCTTGCCACTGTTTTGCTTCATAATGTGATCGAGCTAAATATAATAAAATTTGGGTGTCAGTGCCAAAATATAATTTCCTCAAACAATTTTGATACATTTTCACTGCAAGCCCAAACTGTCCTTGTGCAAAGTAAACATGTGCTAGATTTACCCACACATTAGGCATCTGAACAAAGATGTTTCCTGTTGCAGCTTCTTGAACCTGTGTGAAAATTTCCTTTGCAATATCAAAATGACCCCTTTCGGCTAGCACAATGCCTGCCCCATTTGCAACATAGACATTTCTAGGTCTCTGAGCCAACACTTTACAATACAGTTCCCTAGCCTTATCAAGATGTATTCCCTCCGCATCTGGATCCTTCTTCTCATTGCGTGAAGCTACAAAATAATTCCAATTTCCAAGAGAATTAATGTCAGCATAAGCATCCTTACCATCTAATACATTTTGTGTAGCTTTAATTATTTCTTTTGCTTTAAGCCAGTCATCTATTTTCAGTTCCAAGTTGCCAAGCATGATAATCACATTTATTGAGGTTTTATCCACCTTAAGTGCCTCCCTAATCAATTCTAGGCTAAGTTGGATCTCATTTTGAGCCTAGGCCATGGCTGCAAGTCGTAGATATGCATCCACATAATCAGGAAACTTGAACAATATTAGCCTGTACAAAAGATTTGCTTTTTCAGTGTCATGTAGTTGTTCAAACAGCCTGGCAAGATTAAATAGTATGGTCTAATGATTTGAGAGAAAGAGTTGAGAGACAGATGGAGAGAGAGATAATACAAGTGATAAAAAGACTCCTAGATAATATTCTTGAGGACAATTTGTACTATAGTCCTTACCAGGTTTTCTTTTGATCTACCAAAAGGATGGTGGCATCCTGCAAATGGCATGGCTCTTTCTACCACTTGTATTATCTCTCTCTCCATCTGTCTGTCCATTCTTTCTCTTAGATCATCTAACCAACATTCCCAAATCAAATCTTGACCCTATTTAGTGGATTCACAACATAAACTTCAAATGCTTCTCCTATCAAATATGTAGATTTCACAATAGCTAAGAAACATAATTGTAGGCATCATGGTCACATTTTTTTGGAAACGTAATTGGGTTGTGTACCCAAGCAATGCAAAGAAATTTCCACACCTTTGATTCCAAGTCTAATTCATCTGTAAGAATGATTGCTTGCAACAGTTGCTGAATACATCTGTAGCTCATGAATACAAGGTCCTCCAACAAATGTATTCAACAACTGTTGGCAAGCGATCATTCCTAGCTCATGAATACAAGGTGTAGGTCATGAATACAAGGTCCTCCCACAAATCTATTTAACAGATATTGGAAAGCGATCGTTCCTAGCTGCTTTTGTTTTATAAGGTTTGTCTCAATCCCAATAGGTTGTAGTTTCATTTTCTAGATGCACTTCGTCACTTGGGTATACAACTCAATTACATTGATTCCAAAAAAATGTGACCATGATGCTTACAATTATATTTCTTAGTTGTTGTGTCCTAAGATCTCTTATGACCCTTTACGACCATTTACGATCCCTAAGAATAAATCTTAGAGCTCTTAAAATGCCGTAAAGGGTCATAAGAGACTCCTAGGAGGGGCCATGATGAGCTTCCACCTTCACGTGGTTGGCCCTGTTAAGTAGAGAATGCTATAGTTTTCACAAAACAAAGAGAAGCTCAATAATTTAAGGTCTTAGTCCATAGACAAATTAAATTAGACTTATTATCCAAAACACATAAAAAACATGCACATAAACATGGTAGGCACTAAATAGAGATAGTTGGAAGAGAATTAAAAAAAAGATTAAGGATTATGTTATTTTAAGAAATATTTAAATAACAATTATAAATTGAGTTAAATCAATAAGTATTTGTTTCTACCTTTTCCAATATAAATTTAAATATTTAATTAAAAAAAAAAAATTGTTGACTCTAAACCAACAAAAGAGTAAGTTTGAAGAACAATATTAGTTTTACAAATTTTTTAAGTGATATTGATTAAGTGACACTAGAATAAGTAACATATGTACAAGATGTCATAACCGACATTTGTATAAGTAACATTTATTTGCATAGGTGACATTTTCATAACCTCATCAGTAGTACATTTTTGCTTTTGAAGTGTTGAAGTTGAAAACTTCTGAATGGCAACACCAACATCAAAGCGTAACATGTAATTTGAGGGTGCCAAATAGTAGTAGCAGCCAGCAGTTTCATAATCACCTTTGCTATGATAAGATCGTGCAAGATTATAATATGAATGAGATTTCATGAGAGGGTGGTCTGTCGAAACAAGAGCTATCTCAGTCAAATATTCATTTGGATCTCCACATTGCTAATCACTTGGATCAATGCTTTTCTCTTTCTTAAAAAAATAGGTTTGGTCCCAGAGTTCAGCAAGTCAAGAAAGTGAACCATTTAGGTTAGTGTCTCGCCTCCCAAATGATTTCCTCAAAATCAATATAGATGGGTTTTGAAGGAGTAATCCACGTCCAACAGGAATGGGTGGTACTAGTAGTGGAACTTTAAGCCCTGTTTAGTTTTTCTTTTCTACTTCCTTAAGTACTCATTCTAAAAATTAGATGTAAGCTTGGGCTATTCTCTATACTCTTGAGAAAGCCTGTGTATCCGTCTGGAAAATGATTTTTGCAAGATGGACTATGATTCTTGTCACCCTTCTGAATAGTGGAAATTTTCTAGATTGCTCTTGGAGGCTAGCCCTGGTGGCTATGCTAATGTACAATTTAATATGTTTGAGAATGAATATGAACCTTTTTGTTAATATGATTCTAGATGTTAAGTAGTTAGCTATAGATGCACCCTTATATGTGATCTTTTTTCTTAAATCAATATAAAAAGGTGTGGCCCCTTAGGCCACAATTTACGTGGAAATGAAAAAATGTAAAATAAACATAGATATGAGATAAGAAAAATAATAAACAATGGAATAATAACAAAAGCAATAGCCATTTCTAAAGTCTACCCTTCTCATACTTTGTCACTTGCATAAGCTCAAAAAAAGAGATGATATAAGCCCTAGAAAAGACATAGATGTTGAACCTTGGAATTCTCATAAAACTTTTCAATGTGGAAATTGTTTCTGATCATGCATCTAAAAAATAAGTCTCACCGTAGATTTTTCTTAAAATCACAGTCAATGAAATTAAGGCCCCAGTGACATTTTTTTTTGTTCAAAAGCGACACCATACTAGACTATTTGCAAACAACCATGCAGATAGGCATTCTATAGATAGACTTGGGAACATCTTGCCAAGTCTTCAGTACATAATAAAGCAACTGAATTTCATAAATTGTTTTTTTGATAGTCAATTTGTTTAAATATTGCCCATCAAAAATTACTTAGTACATCTCATCTTTTTTCTGCACAAGAGCTTGCAGTTCTAAAGAATCTGATAGGAGTTAGGACATGCTGGAGTGGAGTTAGGACATGCTGGAGTGGGGTCAGCCCAAGATAAATTACATGAGACATGATTTGATGATGACATCATGGTCATGGTTAATATAAGGTCATCATTTTCATATAGGTCAACATCCCTGAGTTTCATGTTATGGACCATGACAATTCGAAGAATGCGGATTTCCAAACGAGGGAACATGGAGGTGTGAATATTGAAGTAGAAGGTAATGATACCATGGAAGAAGATCAGGATGATGAAGATCACAATGATCAAAATGATCATGATGATCAAGATGATAATGATGATGATGATGATGGTGATGATGATGCAGAGTTTGATGTACCTTTACTTGAGAAGGCAGAGAAGCCCCTATATGAAGGCTCCAAAACAACTCTTCTTGCCGCTGTATTGCTATTGGTGAACTTGAAGGTAATGAATGGTTTATCCAATGTAGAAATGACACGTATGTTAAGGTATGCCATCTTCTTTCATTATTTTACTCGTAGTTCCCTTACAATTAACATTGGGTTCGTGTAGCAATTAATATTCTTTAAATTAAGAAATTACATTTTTGGTCGTAGGTTGATAGGTGAGTGTTTGTTACCACCATCAAACATTCTACCTCGCTCATACCGAGAATTATCTGCCATCATGAAAGATATTGGAATGGAGTATCAAACAATAGATGCATGTCCAAACGATCATATTATATATTATAAACAGCATGAATTTGCAACACAATACCCTACTTGTCATATCAATAGATATCAATAAGATCGATTAACAAAAAAGGTGCCTCGTAAGGTTCTTTGGCATATTCCCATTATTCCACGTCTGCAACAATTATTCAAGTGCAATAGCTTGGCACAATTTATGGATTACCATGCATGCAATAGAAGTCAAGATGACATTATGCGAATGCCTATAGATGGTTCGGCATTTAAGAAAATAGAGGAAAAATGGCCACACTTTAAAGAAGAACCTCATAATCTCAAGCTTTCATTGGCAGCAGATGGTGTCAATCCTTATGGAGAGATGAGATCTACTTACTCAGCATGGCCTGTTTTTGTTATCAACAATAACATACCTCCTTGGTTGTCCATAAAGAGAGAGCACATAATGTTGACACTGATTGTTCCAGGTATTTTTTGATTTAGTGGTCATCTAAATTAATTTATTATTACTAATCCATCAAATGGTCAAAATAATTATGTAATGTTTTTGCTCATTTAACTAGGTAAGTACCAAGTCAAAGATATCAACGTATATATTGAACCCCTTATCGACGAGTTGGTGGTGTTATGAAATGGGGTTACTACATTTGTAGACCAATAGGAAAAAGACAATTTCAATTTCATGCAATGCTTGTATGGAAAATACACGATGCCCCTGGGCTAACATATTTTTGTGGTATGTTCTCTTCTTGACACCTCTTTTTTGGTATGTCAAAGTTAACACATTTAATCCAATTATACACGATCTTGTAGGTCTTCAGACAAAGGGCAAATTTGCATGTCCAGTTTGTGGTCCAAAGATGAAATCTCGTCATTCAAAAAGTTTAAGAAAGCAGGTCTTTGATGAGAATAGACACTTTCTGCACAGAAATCATAAGTATCGAATTACCGAAAAACATCTTTTCAATGGTCTAGAAGAGACTACATCAAAGCCACAGAGAATGACACCTCGCCTATGGAAGTTGGCATACAATAAAATAAATCATCGAGGTAATGTCATTCCATTTGATGCTTTTTGTTTCAAATTTATATTTCAATATTGTGTTTTGTTTACTGATGATGTGATTGATGGTTGTGAAGGTCGTCAAGACATCAATGTCCAACTTCCAAAAGGACTAAAAATTTATCCTACACAATTTACTAGGTTGTCGTACTACGAGAAACTCCCAATTGTGCATTTGTTTGATCCTATGCATATTGGAAAGAATGTAGCAGAAACATTATGGAAAGTCTTGGATGGAAGGTGTGACAAAGATCAAATTGTCAAAACTTGTAGTGACATTGAAGAATCCAACCATGCAATGAAAAATGGTATTCGACCAAATAACAATGGAGACCGAATTGATACAAGTGCCCTTAGTTGGTTATTGTCAGAGCAGCAGAGCAATGCTATAAAAGAAGTCATAAATAAAATACAATTTCCCATAGGATTTGCTGCGAACATAAACAATGTCATATCAAATAAAAGTGAATTTGGGCTAGGGTTGAAAACACACGATTGGCATACATTTATTAAGGTAATTCATGTTATTTTGTATTCACTATATATTTATATACTGCATGTAGTTTCAATTGCATTCTTTTATAAAATATTGACAAGATCATTTTACAAATATTGTAGTACGTTCTACTTCTATCTCTCCCACACCACTTTGCCAACAATGTCAAACAGGTTATATATGATCTTGGAAAATACATGAGGTGGTTGTCATCTAAAGAAATCAATAAAGAAGATATAAAATATTGAAAGAAAAAAATTCCTCTTCTGATGTGTGAAATGCAAAAGTGTCTACCTCCAAGTTTTTTCAATGCACAAGAACACTACCTCATACATCAAGTTGAGGAGATTGAATTGTGTGGACCTATACCAACCAGGTCAATGTGGATGGTTGAGAGGCACTTAAAATTTTTGAAAGGCTTGGTTCGACAGAGAGCACATCCTGAGGGTTCTATGGTGGAGGGATATATGGTATACCAGACCATGGTGTACATTACTGAATATCTTCCTAAGTTTGCAGCAACTCAATTAACAAATTCGAAGGGGAGTACTTGATGGGCAAAGGTAGATCGAGGAAAGTGAGAGGTAAATCTAAGATTTTATTGTAGTTAATTAATTCATATAAATCTTCAATATAAGTTATTTTTAATTGGCGTATTTGTTTGAAATAGGTGGTCGAGAGTGGGATGCAATACATTTGTATATTGCGAACAATCTTGATTGGATAACGGAATGGATTGAACAATGTCAACAAAATGGTTGCTCATTAACGTGGGAAGGTGTTGCTTCATTGGTTACAGAAGCTCATCGTAATGGAGATTCCAATGTTATGCTGATGGTAGTTGATCTAGTAAATGGTTTAAGAGGTGGAGAGGTACGTAGAAATTTATTAATGATCATAACTCGATGTATGTTTCGTATCAACTCACAATGCAAAAAATTTACACAGACTTCAAAAATTGCAGGTCAAGCACCACAAAGCTATGTACTATCATGGCCACAAATTTTGCATAAAAAGGTTGGATGACACAAAGAAAACTTGTGATTTTGGGATAACTGCAGTTTTTGAGGTCACCAATATATCATCTAGAAGCGACATACATCCTCAACAATCTCAAAATCAATACTAAGGCATCTTGGATGATATAATTGAGTGTGAATTTAACACCTTCAAAGTAGTTCTATTCATCGTCAAATGGTACAGGTTACGACTAAATCAAAATGATCCAGATAGAACAGTTATTCAACATGATAATGGATTTACAATGATCAATACAAGGTCGTTTGAGCCAGTTGGAGATGAGCCCTATGTTCTTCCAAGCCAATGTGAGCAAGTGTTTTACTCAGAGGTTCCAAATAAATAGGGTTGGTCATTTGTTGTTAGATATGATCCAAGAGGAAGGCCGATAAAGTATAATGTTATGGAAGAAGAAGATATTGAAGATGATGAAGAAGCAGATGATGAAGATCAAGATGATGGTGATGACGATGATGGTGATGGTGATGGTGATGATGATGATGATGATGGTGATGATGATGATGATGGCGATGGTGATGATGGTGATGATGATGGTGATGATGGTGATGATGATGGCGATGATGATGGCGATGATGATGGTGATGATGGCGATGATGATGATGATGAAGAAGAAGAAGAAGAAGAAGAAGAAGATAATCAATGACTACAAATGTCATCACCCCTTCTGTTGATGATCTTGCATTCCATATATAAGGTAAATTTGTTCATGTTTATGATGTTGCATATTGTTCATGTTGTCTTCTAAGTTATTTGTAGCATACACGTATCATGTAATTTTTAGCGAACTTAAGATAAATTATTAACATATGAAAGAAATTTGATTATATATTTATTGTGTTCATTTCTAATGATTAAAACATATGTTATTTATAGTTACCAATGTTTATGTTGTGTCTGATTATGACCCTTTTTGCAAACAGTCAATTGACTACAGGTACATCATCACCCCTTCTGTTGACATGTTTTTGATGTTGCCTATTGTTCATGTTGTCTTCTAAGTTATTTGTAGCAAATGTGTATCATGTAATTTTTAGCTAACTTAAGGTAAATGATTAACATATTCAGGAAATTTGATTACATATTTATTGTGTTCATTTCTAATGATTACAAATGGTTATTTATAATTACCAATGTTTATATTGTGTTTGATTGTCACCCTTTTTGCAAACAATCAATTGACTATAGGAGATTTGATCCATTTGGCGTGGATTGTGCATAGTGACATGGATCAGCAGGTATAAGTCAATAAATAGACATAATTTTCTTATATTCTTCTTGTTTATCATTGAGCACGTATGTTATAAATAGACATTATATAATCATATAATGTATATATAGACAAAGAAGGTCCGTATAGAAATATAATTGTATAATCACTTTCAACTTACTACATTTTATATATGTCACTTTCACTTTCCATTTGATGGATTGCAGGACCCACCAAATAGGTACTTGTTAGATCTATCTACATCGAATGAGGGAAATGAGGAAATGGTAGATGAAAGCTCTACATGTAGTATGGCTAAAAGAGGGAGATCAACTAGAGGTCAAAAGAATAGAAAAAAAATTGATAAACGCATGCAATTTTTCCTTGATAATGGGGGGTCATGTTCTTATGATGATGAGACCAAAGGCGACATCAAGGTGCCCTTTCGGTACTCACACATTGAGAAAGAATGGATACCCAATGAGCTACCTCCAATTAACATAGATTTTTGTGTTAATGAGAGGATATATCGCATTGCTCCATCCTCATTACATGGTTTGGGCCTATGTTCCATGGATGGGATAAAGGTATGTTACAACAAAGTTGTCGAATTGTTCAAGTATGTAGGTCCATGTTACAATTACAATGATTGGATGCGGATTGTTTGATATAAAAAAAAGTATGCGTAGGTATGGGGTATCAGCTAATTATATACAATGGAAAGAAAATGATCAAAGTAAAAGATTTTCTATGTACATTGATGGGAGACCAAAAGCAATAGGTAATATTGCAGGTTTTATAAATAGTACGTGACCTGCTTCAACTAGTAAGAAACCCAATTGCATATTTGAGGCGCGTAAGGGGAATGAGGTTTTTGTTTGTGCAATAAAATCAATAAGTGCAAGGGAAAAACTGCTAATTGATTACCATTTAAATCGCATAGATACAAACAATGTTACTATCATGAGGGCTGTAAATACTATTTACCATTTTGTTAATAAGTTTTTTTTGGCTGTCTATTGCTTTCAATTAGCTGAATTTTTTATGTTTAATCTTTGTGATAGGATGATATGGATCCGACAGATGATAGAGGTCAGCAGGATGCTACTCCCACCCCTTCTTCAGCGAGGGTAAACCTTTTTGAAATTGTACAAATTAGATAGTTGAAAAATGTTATATTATTACATTATTTTATTTACGGTTTTTGAGTTTTTATGATAGTTTTACTGATATTCCTCTCACAATTTGATGTTCAGGATAAGGGTAACGCAGTAGCAGTGACCACCGAGCCACTAGCTATGCATTCTGATGAGGCCAATATTGCTGATACTCCCAATTTTATAAAAATGTTGAAAAAAAAAATTAGGAAAATTAATTTAGAAGCAATGAAAATTTTGGATGAGGCAAATATGGAACTCGAGGAGATGAGGAAGAGGCTATCAAAATTGAAAGCGCAAGCTCAGCGTTATGAAGTAAGCTCCAATGAATATTTAGTTATAACAAAAGTTCAATAAAGATTTATATTTTATAATCTTTTATGTTGTGAAGTAAAATATGTAATATGTGCAAAAATACTTTATTGATGCAATTTTTTTAAAGAGTTGTAAGAAACTTTAACTACTAAATTCTTGTTATACAAGAATTTTGGGAATTGATCCAGAACATGGTCAAGGAGAACACGTTGAGGGCGGTAGTAGCAGAGTTCCTGCTGCCACTGGTAAACTAATCTTTTAGTTGACAAGTTAGAAGGAATTTTTTATTTCAAACATTCAAAACTTCTTAACTCTTTTATTATTTCAGAATGTCTTTGCTAACAATGTATTGTTCAAGTCATCTAGTGCAGGAGACTCCTACGAGGTTGACAGATGCCCGTATGAGATTGTCGACTGCAATGTCAGCAACAAGGGGACATCCAGCTGGTAAATCCTTGTTTTTCTATATTTGGTTTTGTGTTAATTATGAGTTGATAATATGTACTTTAATCTTGGGATGCATCACATAGTGTATTGTTTTTTTTGTGGTAGGAGATGCACTGTCTGGTACACCGCCAAAAGCGGATCATAGTACATCTATTGGTGATAATTCACCATCATTTCCTGGAGCTACCTGTGTTTCTAGCACAGGATCTATGGAGACATCGTTGTTGATTGACCATAATGAATTAATGCCTTTGAAATGTCCTAAGCTTCCATGTACTTTAAATAATTATTTTTTATATTGTAATAAGGATTTTCTTACAAGATGTAAACATGGTAGGAAGTGGTGAATGCAAGGGCTTTTGATGTGGAGTGATGCCTCATGACCTTTAGTGTGTCGTATTGTGCAAGTTGTTTAATTATTCTGGAATTCCTTTTTATTAGGGGTTTGGTAGGATCATTTGAATTATCAATGACCTTTTGTCTATACCAGTAATTCTCTAGTTTAGTAATTTGGTACATTGCAATTTCATGCTTTGAGTAGAAGATACTAACTAATTTTTCTACAGAGAACCAAAAGTGGGAGTCTTCTTTCATATGATTCATTTTAATGGTTTTTACTATTAATTATCCCATGACATTTTTTGCAGGAAACGATACATTTTATAGGAGGCTTTATGACCTCACACTATGAAGATTCAGGTCCACCATATGTACTAGGTTGCTGCACATCATAACTGAACTAATTTTATCCCACTATTTTTTTCATATCATTAATTGGTGCAACATTTTTCCTTTCATTCAAGTCTTTTCTTATACTAGCTATATCTAACAATTTTGTGTTTTTTCTTAAAAGGTGGAACTACCAATCTCAAAAATTAAAAGATGAGCTCATCAAAGATATAGAGCATGAGTTTGGTAGTAATATTTTTGATCGTAAGAAATTCTTACAAAAAGCTGCCAGACATCTTAAGGTTGTGAGGGACACATATAGAAAGAGCCTCGTCCACAACCCAAAGTACGAGCGTCCTCCCTTTGTTTCAATGAGGGACTGGAATGAGTCCATTTTGGATGCAAAGGAGAAAAGGCAATGTATGCCAAAAGAAAGTGCACCAGCAAATCCAAAAAGGTATGCAATAATATTAACTACTAGTACATTAATGAGCAAATTTAGGGTTCAACTTCAGTATCAACAATTTCAACTAGCTCAATTTAATCTATCTATTAATGAAAGGTATGTAAGTCATATGCTTACACAATTGCTTATAAATCTCAATCTCAATCTGGGCATAAATCCTACATAAGATATATTGACAAAATGAAGCCCTTTATTCATATTTAGTGACAAATTTTAGAGCCTATGTCTCCTATGGGTTCTTTTCTCAAATTTTATCTTTGCTGAACTCAAACTCTAATTCAACTAAGAAATTCCTACTCAAAGTTGTGACAACCAAATCTTGTGATATGATGCACCATGTTAGATTTTGAGTCATAAAAATAGGCAACGCCTTGACCACTATACTTGTTGACTTTCCCTTTCTTTTACAATAATTGCTCGCTATCTTGAGTTTCCTATCCCCTGTTTTCTTTTGGGTCATGTGTGCATCAAATCTGCACTTAATCTACATGCAAATCCTGATGAAATCCATCATTGAAGATATCAAATCCCATATCCTGTAGTATTCTGTTAACTATGATAATAGTATATAATGTTGTCATTAGTGATTGTTATTTTATACTGTCATCAATTCCATTTTGTGCTTTGTTGCATATCAAAAAAGAAGTGCATATACACTATACATCATATTTAAGTGTAAAGCATCACAAAATCTAATCTCTATCTTTAGATAACAATGTAGTCTGAGAATCCTAAAGAGTTTAAAGTTGAGCATTTCCACCACATCTAATATTTATTCTTCTTTTTTAGTATTTTCCGTTGCTGCTGAAGCTTTGATCACATGGATTATGTGTCTATACCCAACCAATAGGTTATCCTTTTTAGGGAATCCCTACTTTTTCTCCTATGGTAACTGTAAAGATGGAAACTCATTAAGAGATTTTTCCTGATATCACCCTACTTCCAATCTTTCTCTTCCATTCCTTAGCTCTTTGCAAGCTCACAAAAGGCGTATCAGCTTTGGTAACATGTTAATTATTTGTGTGTAGACTAATTCAAACACATATATCAGTGAAGTAAAGATACAAAGTACCAAGCCTAACACATCTACCTTAGGGGAGCACTCTTAAAATACAACATAATGTACAACAAAATTCACAATGTGTACAAATGACTTTTCATGTGATTGGAACCTTCACCTGCACCTCTTGTTCCTTCACATTCTCATCCTTTTGAATTCAATATTTCTCACTATTCTGTTTTGTCAAAATCCCTAAAATAGGAGTTATTTCTCCAACATACTTTCACGCATAATCCTCAATTTTGGTATTTAAATTTTGTTATTGTAAATATGAAAGGTATGTAATTCATATGCTGACACAATTGCTTATAAATCTTAATCTCAATTTGGGCATAAATCCTACATAAGATATATTGACAAATGAAGATATATTGACAAATGAAGCTTCTAATATATTCTCTCTGTGACCAAAGGCACTCACCCTTATAAAACCTTCACCTGCGGGTCCAAACCCACTTTCTGGAGTTGTAACTATATGTTCTTTCTCAAGGATCTCAGTAAAAATATCCCATGAATTTTGACCAGGAAATCGAACCCATACATATGGCACATTTTTTCCTCCAAAGACATCAAACCCAAGTGCAGTAAATGTTTCCACAATGATTCTAGTATTCTCTTTATATCATCTAACATATTTCAAACTTTTCATAGGTTGCAAGACACATCAAAGGCAATAAAGGCAAGGCTGGAAAAGGTTGGGCAGCACAAACTTGGCTCTGGGGGATATTTGAAAATCAAAGCACGCGTTTTAAGTAGCAATAAATGAATTGCAAAGAAAAATTATTTATAAAATGCAAATAATTTTGTTAATTAATAAAAAAATGTAGGGCATTGATTTTAATCTGGAGGCCATAGAAGAACACAAAAAATTGCCTTCAAGCAACGCTATGCAGTGGTGGCTGAACGCCTACGGCAAGCTTCCATTGCCCCAACCGAACAGTCTCCTACATCATGTGCACAGGTAAATATGCCAAAAAATATATTAGAAATTGAATACTTGAGCAACAATTTATTTGATAATAATGTGCATGACATTGCAATGTAGCCTGTTAATCCTGACATAGATCATATGCAGCATCATGAAGCCCCTGATGTGCATCGTACTGTCAATGGAGGTGCTCATTTTTTATTTAAAACTAATTATGTAATTATTAATACAATTTAACATCTTTAATTGAACTTGGTGTAACCTTTTTGTGTTGAGGATATAGAATCATGTCGTGTTGAATGAGTGCCAGAGGATGTTTAGATTGATCAGCAGGTAGATCGTGTGGCACATTCAGGTAAATAAAATCTATGTTTTGTTCTTTTAAATTAATTTTTTGATTTATAGTTCTTTTACTTAAATAAAAACTCATAATTCACTAATATAAAATGGTGGGAATTTAACCTCATGAAGTACTTGTTATTGCAGCGGACCCCCCTTTGGTGCAGCGGCCTCATGGTGTTCTTGAACGGATGAGGAGGAGACATGTGTTAGAACCAGTAGAGGAGGGGGATCCTAACGAGGACATTGATATTCCTCTTAGAAGTTTTATGAAAAAAAGAAACGGCAAGAAAGCAAAAAAGAGATGATTATTCATGAATGACTTACTCTTGAATATTGTTAATGAATATTGTGTTAATGAAAATTGTGTTAATGAATTATTCATGAATTACTTACTCTTGAATGTTGTGTGTTAATGAATTATTCGTGAATGTTGTGTGTTTATGGATTTTATGTGTTAATGAATGTTATCATGTGATTATAATGATTGAATGTTCTATTTCAAAAATGGATGAATTGAATGGTATTAAATGTTAATGGGGAATTTAGAGTGATGTTAGGGGGGGAGGGGCCAAATGAGCTTCCACCTTCACGTGGTTGGCCCTGTTGAGTAGAGAATATTTAACTATTCTCGAAACCAAGTGAAGCTCAAACTTTAAAGATAAGCTTATAGTTAATAGTGACAACCAATTAGCAAGTCGAAATGAAGTTCTTCATTACAAGTACCTTTTTAGTTTTTAAAGCACGATAACATGTTTTAATATTTTATAGTTTTTTTCTCTTAAGTTAAAGTATTCTTTTACTATAACAACATAATTTATGACCATTTTAGTAACTATTCTAACATCGCTTTATGACAAATCTTGTTTCTTAGATGTTGAGCATGTCTGCAGTTGTGCAATTGGCATTTCAGAGTATTGGTGTGGTTTATGGGGACATAGGAACATCACCACTTTATGTGTATGCGAGTAATTTTCCTGATGGCATCAAACATCCTGATGACGTTCTTGGGGCTTTGTCTTTGATCATATATTCTCTCAATCTTTTTCCCCTCATCAAATACATCTTCATTGTATTGTGGGCCAATGATAATGGAGATGGTAAGATTATAACAGCTCTAGTTTCACTTTGTTTTTAGGTCAAAGTTTGATCTTTTTGATGTGAAAACATGTATTCTAAGTTTAAAGGGACGGTTTCTTTTGCAGATGGAACATTTTCTCTTTATTCTTTGATTTGCCACCATGCAAATGTCAACATGATACCCAATCACTAGAAAGAAGACAAGAAACTCTCCTCATATACACTTGAAGTTGCAAGTAGACAGCCCAATAGAGCCATTAGGATAAAGGAAGCTCTTGAAAAAAGTAACTTTGCCAAGAGATGTTTGTTAATACTAGCCCTTGTGGGGACTTGTATGGTTATAGGAGATGGCGTCCTCACCCCTTGCATCTCTGGTACATATTATTGTTTTTACAATATGTAATGCTTTTTGTTGTTATTTTTCAATATATTGTATGCTTGTTATATCAATGTTTCAATAGTGTGATCTATTATCATATGTTAGAAATCTAATGATCTTGAAGTCTACTTAATTCACAATAAATCCCTTAGATTGTACAAAATTTGTTAACTTTTCCCTTTCATTTGTTCAAGTAGTTTCACTAACACTTAATTTATTGATATATTCTAGTTCTTTCAACAGTGGAGGGAATCAAAAGGGTGGACAAGTCACTCAACCAAGGTGATTTTTCGGCATTTGCTCACATTATAATATTTGAGATGGGTAGGAAGGTTATGGTGAGCAGAAAACATGAACATGAAATTAGATTGATAAACTAATGACATTTCATTCTTTGTCATATTCCTCAATTTCATGCTTGGGTTTTATAACCCCAATTGATCTTCCTTAAAAAATTATTCCATTTCTTTTATGAATTTTGAAGTCAGGAATCTCTGAAATTGTAATGACTTTGCAAGGTATCCTAGCAAATCTCAAATTCACATTCTTTTTTTTCTATCTTAAAGTCTTGCCTGTAGGAAATTGTGATCTTGTGTTGAATACACATGTTAACCTGCGAATTTATCTGGCTTTCTCTTTGGACCTGCTTTTGGTGTAATCTTAGAACCCATATTGTTGTACTCAAATTTGGAAGGCGCACTGGAGATGGCATAGCTGTGAAATGCCTATATTTGGAAAGCTATTTGGTTTTTATCTTGATTGACGAATAGTTTGCTGTCATTATGTGGATAATGGCTTCGGTTACGAGCATCTTATCTTTCCAAAAGTTTTCATACCTAATGACCTGAGAACATCCTAAAATTTTGACGTGTTATATCTGATTTGGAGGAGGAAGTAGTAAAAACGATTCAAAAGGTTGTCTAGAATGAGAGAGTAGTGTGTTTCCATAGTTTTCATTTGTTTTATTTTTGTATATTGGAATGACTTGAATATTTTTAAATGCAGGAAGAAATATGCCAAAAAGAACGTAAAAATCGAGATGAATTTCGAAGATTGTTGGAGTATCATAAAGCAACTGGCCTGCTTACAGCAAAGAAACACTTCATTTGAAGCAGGCTCTTTGCTTTAGGATCCTCCAGTTCTTTGATAAAGCAAATAACTGGAGGATCATAAAGCAAAGAGCCTACTTCAAATACATCTGGTTCACCACCCAAGGATTTGTTTGAAGATGTTGCAGAAGGGATGAAAAAGCAGGTAAGAAAGTTGCATATATTTTAATGATTTGATTGCAGGATTTAATTGCACTTTCACAATCAGGCTTGCAATCATTATTACTCAAGGCAATGTATGTTTGATTCCTTTGATGTAACCATTTTTTGAATATGTATCTTTGCTAGTACTAGGAGGACAAGTCAAACATAAAAGATGCTATGGAGTCAGGAAAGGTGTGCCTTTTGTGCTTTAAGATTTTCCATTGGATGTAAAATATATTGTAATCTTTTTGATGTAATGATTGTAGCTCGCAGTAACATCAGCATGGACTCTTGACAAGTTCAAAGCCTCCATTGGGGAACTATATGATTTGGCTGCTGCATCTGAAACAAATCTTAAGGTTTGTTCTGGTTACATTTCTAGATTTTTTGTCTCAGCTACAGAAGACTTCACAATAAAAGTATTTGGTATTTACCTTTGAACAATGTTGTCACATATTTTTATGTTCCTAGTAACTACTATTTATACAAACAATGATCTTATCCTTATGTTCCATATGACTCTGGTTCCTAACTGATTCGATCATTGCATCAGCTATATTATGTTTTGACTCATTTGCACTGGTAAGTAGTTGCTGGAAGTGAATCGCTATCACAAATGCATTAGTCTGTTCTCATTAGTGGATAATGGATTTTTATTAAGTTAAACTGAAACAATTGCAAATGTTGAAAGTAATGCAAGTTGTTTTGGGATATATGATTTTGTTAGGTCTTACTGACATCCTATGTATTGCTTGCAGCTTGTGTTTGAAGAAGTGATTGAACAAGTAAAGGAAAAGGAAGAGAAAGAAGCAAAATGGAGGGAAAGGCTAGCAGATGATTTCACGGCTTTGCTTTATTCTCTAAAGGTTTACATTATTCATTTTGGAAAAAATCCTTCTAATGCAGTCTCTTTTTCCTCTACTACTTTTACACCTAGAGTAAAATTTGACAGAGTTTTGTAGATTAAAAATCCTGAATATGAATGAATTTCTATTCTTATCATAAACGAATTTCTATCTATGTAACGATAAATTAGTTATATATTGTTTTTCCATTTCAGGAAATTGTTGCTTCCTCAGAGTGGGAGGATTGCATACCTTTTCTCAAAGATGCGGAAGCAAACAGGTAAAAGAGCCACTATTAGGAATTAATCTTATTGTGAGTAATTAAAGGTAGTTATCATGTACCTTACACTAGTAGTAGCTATAAATATATTGGATATGAATATTCAAGGCAATTAGTGATGAAAGCTTATGTCGGGAGATATTTGATAAGTACATTGCAAATCTTCATGAAAAGGTTAAGGAAAACAAGTGCAAACGAGATGAGGAAGAGGTACATGACCTGATTATCATTTCCACTTTCATATCTAATTTTGTCAAGATCTAATTGTTGTTTAAATACCTTTTGAAAGCATATTTGGGTGAGTGTTGTACTGAGAATGCAAATTAGACCTCCTTATGAAGATAATTGTATTACTAACAAGTTATTTTAACTACTTTTACAAACTAGCTATTAGAAGTTAAATTGTTGCAAACTAGCCTTTATCAAGATCTGATATGACCTAGATGAGATGAGTTAGGGTTAGTAGACTAACCAACATGAAAGGTCATTCCATGTTGAACTAGAAAAAAATAAATTTAAAATTTAATATGAGAGGCACCCACCAGATAAGATTTGGATGTTGTCTACAAGCACAACTCTTAACTATGAAATTGTTATAATATAGTGTGTTAAGATTTGGATGCCTTAGTTCAATTTCCTCTTGGTAGAGTTTCAAACATTAGCTCAATGCAATCCTTTTGGTTTAAAATTTGACAAAAAAAGTTTCTTAAAATTCTTATAAATGAAAAAAAGTTTGTAAAAGAAGCCCTCATATTTCCATATAGTGAAATTTATTTTTAATTACAAATTAGATTAATTGAAACTGTGAACTTCACTGTACTATGACCATTTATGCCACTTAGGATAGCCCATACATTGCGACCAGTCTTTTTCTTGTATTTGTAGTTTAAGTAGTTCACCGCCAACAATTTTTCTCTTCAGTTTTGCTACTATTAAGTTAATCCATACGACTAATTTCTTTTTATCCGAGCTTCTCTTCAAGGCTCTCATACATGAGGAAAAAGGGGCAAAATTAGTGCCTTGGCTGTATTGATGTTTTCACATATTATTCACCAGACCTGATTAGAACTAACCTATGAGAACTTTCTGCCGCAACAACTTTAGTAAGCACATTATTTGTGGAGTAGATACAAGGTTCTGTCTCCAACATTGAATGCCTCGTAGATGGAGAAGAAGTATAGTGCCAAGGTTTGTACATTCCATAGAGATTTTTGTTGTCTTGATCACATGGCACCATCATTTTTTTGTTTGAGGTATAATACAAAATGGTGACATACAAAATGTAAGGTTGCTCAATCAAATTTTATTAAGTTCCTCATTTGCAGGAATAATTTAAACAGTTAATACTACAATATACTGCATTATTATTGATCAGTTTCGAAGGATGATGAAATATTTTTAGGATAAGCAATCTATGGTTCAGAATATTTTGTTGTGCTGTCATAAAAAAATCAACTCTTCAATGGGCAAGTGAACTGCAACAGTTGTCATCCTGACTATAATGATTACAAATATATGTATACATTATGGTTAACTTCAACAAAATTCATTCTATTGGCACAAGATTCATATACATTAGCCATTTGTGAAGCAAATATTAGCCCAAAATAGTTGGAACACAGTCATCAATGTTAAAGCCAAAAGAAATACAAAAGTTGTCAACAACACTCTTGACATTCTCTATGTATATCCTAAACAAATGTGCTATCATCAAATGCACTTAACGATGATGTCAGCCATTCCAATATGCATGCAGCTTTAACGTTAAATGAAGATAATTCTAATGTAACAATCAATCATTCTAGCGATTCTTTTGGCCACAAATTCTTCCAGGCTAAAATCTCTTCCTCTGTAATTAACTTTTGAATGCCTCCATAAAATCCTTCAACCTCACCTCCTGCTTCATGATGATGTTTCCTATTGATTGAAGCACGTCTCCATCGAGAACTAGAGGTATATTTATGAAGAGATATTGAATCTTATTAATATAACAACTAACTTGATAGCATTAATATACATTATGGATGAAGAGATATTGAATCTTATTATGGCCCTTATCCTTGGTGGCTATGAAACGACATCTAACTTGATAGCATTAATTTTGAAGTTTCTAACTGAATGCCCTAAGGCATTGGAGCATTATTGAAGAAAACATCAAGGGATAATATTTGAATTGTGGATATTTGTAAATTGTGTTGGTTTTAGACAGTTAAAGTTATAGTTATATATGCGCTCTTATGATTATGTGATTGGGACTGTAAGTTTTTTTGTCACGTTTATCTGTTTGAAAAATAGATGAAATTATTGGCTTTCATTCCTGATAAATAATTATTTCCTAATTTTATTCTTCCTTGCAGGAACCAAAATTTAGACACGTTGTGCCAATTATTGCAAAGCCTTTGCTCTCATAGGAGCCTTCTAAACTCCACAAAATTTGAGTTGTAAAGCATAATTGCTCGGTGGAAACAGGATA
Source organism: Cupressus sempervirens (assembly GCA_028749045.1). Classification (NCBI taxonomy): domain Eukaryota; kingdom Viridiplantae; phylum Streptophyta; class Pinopsida; order Cupressales; family Cupressaceae; genus Cupressus; species Cupressus sempervirens. The sequence continues at coordinate 362,123,298 of CM053793.1, read as the reverse complement.
TTGTGCACATTTCTTCCTCCTTCGCATTGTTTTGTATAAAATAAATCATTTGACGAATGAAACAATGGTGTGGAGAAAGAAATGTGCATGATACCTTGACTCTCATGCATCAAGCAATTACGCTTTATAATCAAGTTTTGTGCAGTTTTGAATGCTCCTATGAGAGCAAAGCTTTTAAAAAATGGGATAGCGCATCTCAATTGTGACATATGTTGGTCTCAATTGCGACCAATCTTCATCATAATTAAGACACCAAACTAGCACCATTTACGTTGCGAGTATGGCTTCAGCGTCGAAAGCTAAGGGTTTGTCATCAGAATTCCAACTCAAAATTGGGAAAGTTTACGTCAAAATTGGGAAAATAACAGTTTAGGCTGGATAGAGAAATGGACGAAATTTGTGTCGGTAAATCAACGTTTATGTAGTCGAAATTCTGACGCGCAATGAATGTGGCGAAAAACCGACCAAATTTGTCCGACGACGACTTTGGTGGCTTTAGCAACCAACTTGTGTCAAAATTGAGACCTTTTTACATCGCAAATTAGGCCTAAATTTACTAGTGAAGACAAAAGATTAAAAGTGTTACTAAAATGCCCGACACTCGGTGTAATGGATGCAGTGAAAGAGATAGTTGGTGAGCTATTTCAAAACTCCATGCATCATTGGAAGATCAATGTGGACATTGCAACTATGATAGTGGCATGGGGACTAAAAGTGGAATGCCCAATGGAGGAGGTGGAGTGGGTTATGGTGAACCTATTCCCTATGGATTTAATTGTGGGCATGGACTCCCTTTTGGAGTGGGCATGGCTAGGGAAACGCTTCGATTATAGTGAATGCTATGAAGATTATGAGGAAGGAATGAGAAAGGGCTGAATGGGTTTCTTTTGGTGGCCTACAGGTGTAGAGAAAGAAGTTTATAAAGATAGAGCAAAGGTGGCATGGACAAAATTGGTGGCAAAAATTGCAAGCTTTTTGGAGAAAAATGGACAGAGGGTTAGAGATTTTTTTTATGAATCACCCGTGGAAGATGAGAAGCGCAAGGGGAAGAAGGATTAGGAGGATGGATGGGGAGAAATTCCTGATAAGGGTGGAAGATGAATGAAGATGAAAGGGAAGAAAGGCATTTTTGTTGGGAAATTTTGAGGCATAATTGATCGATGGTCTAAATGCTCAAGGGAAGGGACTTTTTGAGGCACGTGATGGATTCAGAATGTGAAACAGGGGATTTCAAAGAAAATATATAGGATAGTTTTTGGAAAACACACGATGAATGGTTGGACGAAGAATGTTGAAGAATGTGTGCAAGATAAGGGGCTGAAATAGAGAAAGGATAGAGGAAATGGCAAAGCCAAAAACATCAACAGAAAAAGTGAATTTCGTTCTATCATCTCCTGTCTTTTTTTTGTTGAATTTTTTTCTGATGAAGCCAAGTATGAATGGCTAAGATGTATATGTGAAAGCTATGTGATAGGGGGGCTAAGGGATATAGAATTGTGGGATGTATAAATTAAGGATTATAGTTATAGTAATGCATATGTGACAGGATGGTCACCTTGGGAAACTGGTTGTATTTCTGTTATTCTGATACTTTAATATAAAAAACTTATTATCAACCAATTTTTTTTAAATAAATATTATATTAAAAGTGTTTCATGATTTAAGAAGAGAGAGAATGATTGATGTAATAAACTTTATTTTAATTAAATTGCAAAAAGTTGTGCATGAAATTAAAATATAATAAAATAATAAAAAGAAAAAGAGTTTTCACATGATTTCACAATCGAAGCCCTAATTTGGGGAAAAACTCTTTATTAGGAAATTAGATCTCATTTCTCCACACACAGGTTTGGAGGAGCCAATTTTTGAGAAGAGTTTTCGAAGGACAACGAATTGCTTGTGTGTTATGTGCATTCGGTTGTTTAGCATCAGATCCAAGTAGGATCTTGTGAATTTTGTGCAATAGTTTCTTCTATGAAATCATTTTGTCTTCTCCATGTTTGTATGAAATTGTTTTCAAATTATATTCAAGTTGAAACCCTTGTTTGTGTATTTATCCTTCTTCGTTTGAGAAAAATCTATAAATGAAATTTAGTTTTGAAAACCCTTGTTTGGTTTATTTATTGTTCTTCATTTTGAAAATCATTTGTAAATGAATTTAATTTTTAAAACCCCTGTTTGTGAATCAATCTTTCTTTATTTTCAAAGGCAATTGTGAATGAATTTCAACTTTTGAAACCCGTGGTTGTTAATTTTGGGAACTCATATTTAGTTGTTTGAATTTGGGTTGGGGTTTGAATAAAAGGAATATCCGAGATTAAAAAAAATTTACAAATGTGATTGGTTGTTTGTATTTCTCCTTTCAGATCTAATATGTGAATTGATAAAAGAAAATATATATTATATTAAAACAAGATTGATGATGAAATAACCTTTTTAAGTACAGACTGCAATTTTTTTATTAAGAAAGGGCTTCTGTCTTATTTTAAGGTTGTTTTAATAAATCATTTTTTTTTTAAATATAAAGTTAGAGGGGGTCTGTCCAAAGGACAGGTGCACTGCCAAGGCAGCATGTTGTTTTCCAAGGATAGTCCATCACTGCCAAGGCAGCGTACACTGCCTTGGCCAGCATGGCTTTGGCCGCATCCCGATTTTTGGGGCGTGCAATATAAGAAATCACATTTTTTTGTATGTATATTTAAAATTATTAAATATTTAACAATTTTTTTATAATATATTCAAGTTAATTTAAATAATAAATGATATTATTATCATTATTTTAATATATAATTATTAGATTATGTAGTTTTAATATTTATTAATAATAATAATATAATATAAATATATTATTTTATTAATAAGATAATAAATATTTTAATTAGTAATTAATGGTTATTATTAAATGATGATGATAATATTTAATTTCATGAATAGTTTAATATTAGTTTTCTTCATTAAACATATTATTAATTTCTTTATTAATAATATTGTAATGAGGTAAAATTGATAATTGTAAATTGGGAAAAATGGTTATCTTTAGTAAACTTGGGTTGTGCTTGATGGTTCAAATTAGTTATGAAAATGATTTAAACTATTAAAGGAAATTTGTTACATCTTTTAATAACTTGAAAAACCTTAGCTATTGTGACACTTTGTATATGAGAAATCTTGAATCTGTTTGTGAAGGTCGAACGTGTGTATTTTCAAACTAAACAAAATTATGAATCTATACTTGTTATGGTGTATGATTATTTTGGTGTTGAGTTTGGGGTTGTAACTAAAACCTTATCAAACTATAATACTTGAAAATGAAATGGAAGCTTGAAAACTGTTGGTGTAAATAAGTATTTACTATTTACACTTACTTAAGTTTACTTAGAATACATATATTTTATTATTATTTATTAGTCACCTAGGAGTATGTGCACTCTTGTGAGTTATCATGTTGACAACACAAGGGTTCACACCTCTTTTATGCACATTTTGTCTACAACATAGGAGTTAGCACACTAATTAAGCACATGGTGTCTACAACCTTCTTATTCTTATCCACTCATCTAGAATGATGGATAAGGCTTGTGCTTAGTTGTCAATGCTTATCTTATCTCCTAGTTATTTCTAGAGATATTCTAGGTGCTTCTTGAGAGGCCTTTATATACAAGCACTCCTAGTGTGTATGTACATGCTTACATGCTATATGCTTCTGATAATAGTAAGCATTTTCATATTGATCATACTCTTTGGTCTACTGTGTGCTTGTGCTTGTACTCCTTGATCTTGGGTGAATTTTTCTCTAAGGAAAATTCTTAAATGGTATCAAAGCTCGGGGAGATTATCGTCACTAGCCATTCAAGACCATAGTTGCTTCAACATCGTAGCCCGAATCCAGAGTATCACTGTCATCGGGAGCGTCTAGAGCCAAATCTGACCTCGCCATTATGTTCAGAATGCTGATTTGGTGAAGATTAACTATAAATTTGCCTATGTTGGGCTAAAGTTGATCGTGAGGCAAAAAAAAATTGTAAACCGGCACTCAAAGGCACCAATTTGCGAACTGGGTATGATCTAATTTGATCTATGAATTTATTTTAGATCTGAATTTAATTTAATTCTCTGCAATTTATTTTCCAATTTGGGTATTTTCAAATTTTTTTTGGGCAGAGAATTTTTTTGCAGAACTGGGCTATCAGGTCCCAGCCCTGCAATTTGGCAGAATATTTATTATTTTCGTAGGATATTATTCTAATTGGTGAGAATTTATATTAAATCCACATAAATTTGGTGGCTAACAATTCCACCAGCCCCGACCACCTCACTAGTGAGTGGCAAAACCCAGTGGGTCTCCACATACTAGCGAGCTCACTTTAGTTTTGTGTGTGAGCACTTGTATTTAAAAATTAACAAAAGTTTTGTTGTTCCTACAAATGTGGGACTAAATGTAGAACAAACCTCAGGGACCTTAAACTCAAACCTAGCCTGCATTTATATTTTCGACATTGAATCTTGCATTCATTTTACTGGCAGCTACATTTAATAATCTTGGCCCCCATGAAGCCATTTTTTGGTCGCAAATTTTGCTAAAGATTCCTGGCCATGCCAAACAAATAGCCAGCAATTGCTGTAATAAAACGGGCGTCCGCTAATAAATTTTGGTAACACATTATTAAAGCCCAGTTGCTATTTTTAATAACCCACATGGAGCAGCGATACTCGCGTCCTCTAGTCACAGTGCCATGTAGCAATTTTTTATTAGCCCAACCCACCAATGTCAATACTTACATGGTGACACAAACAGCTTGTACAGTTAGCACCACCCAGCCAATATAGTCAGCATTATGTACAGTACATGCAGGCTGCCACATTGAACTTTTTCATATGGTCTGTACAAGTGACATCATCATGACATCATGCTAATGTCATCACAAGCCTAAAGGGTATGCTGACATCATCTTTTCATTTGCCTAAATTTGACGGTCGTTTGACCATCATTCCAAGGCCAATTTGAACTCCTGCGATGACCATATGACCATCAAATTTAACCCCATCTTTTGCTGGTGCAACCCCTCTCTAGATTGATTTTGGATTTTGCAGTTCAACTTTGGGAGGCCATATCTCAGTCATCTAGACTCCAATTTAGGTGCATTTTTTTTTTTGGTTAGAATTTCCTAAACTTTTCAGTGGTGTAGCTCCTTTCTAGTTTTGGTGCACAATTTGTCAAAAATTGCATCTTTTGGTGACTGAACCTATCCAATCCTACATTTTGCAACTTCAATTGCTTCGTACAGGCACATCTGGACTCAAAATCAGGTTCTATTTTTTTTTTGAAAATGTGTTATTTTTTGTCTACTTTCTAGATCTGCAATAAAATTATAGGGTTGTGTGGAAAAAAGTGTCACTTTTAGAAATAGGGTCTTTCTTTGCTTTGCATTGCTTCAAAATTGTAGCACATTGTAAAGTTTTAGATTTTTAATCTTTCTAGAAGTTGTTACAAGAAAAATCAAAAGTCCATGAAGGCCAAAATTGGCAACTAGCCATTGTAATTGCACTACTTATAAAGTGCCAAAAGCATCTCTTTTGGGGGGGTTTCTTGATTTAGTGAAAGGGGGGGGTGTTCTTGGTGTTGTGTTTCTTCTTTTCTGCACTTTTCTTTCATTTTCTGCATCATGGGGAATTTTAAGTTTCCTAAATTAACTCCATATAATTATGCTACATGGTTCATCAAAATGTGGTATCATTTAATGCACAATGGAGTTTCTCAATATGTAAATGGTAACCTTCCTCAACTAGCAGGTGCTAATGTATCAGCAAGTGCTATTTCAGATTGGGTGGCTATGGATAGGAAAGCCCTAGGTGATATGTGTTTGGGGGTAGATGACAAGATCATGTATCAAATTAAGAAGTGTTCTACATCCAAGGAAGCTTGGGATACCCTCAAGAACCTATATGATAAAGTGTCTAATGAGGATGTTTTCAAAATTCAAGATGAGCTTATCTCCTTAGATCCTAAGTCATTTGATTCTATATAGGATTTCATCATCAAGGTGAATGAACTAAGGATGAAGCTTACAGATTGTGGGAACCCTATCAAAGATGACAAGTTGATCTATAATATTCATAATAATCTGTAATTAGAGTATTCCACATTTGTTTCTTCTTATAACACCTCAAAGACTACATTAGGGTCTGCTTACAAGAAAGTCTCCTTTGATGAATATGTTGTTCTGTTGGATAGAGAAGAAAAGAAGTTGATATCAATGGGGATTCTCACTTCACTTAAGTCTAAATCATTGGTGGCCAACAATGAGGGTTCTTCAAATTCAACTAGTCAGTCTTCAAACAAAGGAAAGGGTAAGAATTAGAAGGGGAAGAAGAACAAATCAGAGGATGCAAAAAGGACAACACCACAATCCAATCAACAAGGCAAGTCTTCCTTAAATTCCAACAAGAAGAAGGACAACAATAAGAAGAAAAAATGTGCCTATTGCAAGAAATTAGGTCATGAAGAACATCAGTGTTATCTTAAAAATATTGATGAATTGACCAACATCATGAAGAAACATAATGTTCCATTTCCTAATGCTAACAAGGATAAGGGGTCTTCTTTAGATTCTAAAGGCAAAGGGCAAGCACTCATGGCTAATTCTAATTCTTCTAAGGAATGGATACTTGATTTTGGTGCCTCATATCACATGGGTTCTTCAAAAGATGGTTTTTCTTCATTGAACCAATCAAAGGTACCACACATCTTCGTAGGAGATAATACCAAAATGGAAGTTGAAGGAAAAGGAAACATGGAAATGGAAAATAGAAAGTTTCAAAATGTTCTCTATGTTCCAAACCTAAGTTCTAGTCTCCTTTCAATCTACCAAATCACTCACCTCGAAGATGGACATAGAGTTGAATTGCTTCCAAAATCAGTACAGGTGCATAGTCTAAAAGACAACTCATTAGTTGTAGTGGGGAAAGTGAATGATGACAAGAGGTTGTACTCTTTCTTCCATTTTGTGCCCAAGTCTCCTTCAAAGGCCTTGTTATCTCAATCAAATTCAAACATCAAATTATGGCATGAGCAGTATTTTCAAGACCTAATGAATTATGAAATTTAGTTTTGTATGTACATTATGTGACATGTGGTTACTGTTGTTGGGTTTGGGTTGACTTAGTGTTTGACCAATCAGGTTGTATTACCAGAGGCTTGGGGAGTTTTTTCTATTATGATATTATGTATCTGATCTTTTATCCCTAACCATTGTGATGTAGTCACATGTCTTCTTTGATGAGTTTGATTTGTTGGTTGTTATTGCTTTCTAGTTTCTCTTATGTAGAACTGAGGTGAATGATATGACTTTTTTGGTATAACCTTCGAGTCTTTGATCAATTATCTTTGGATTGCTTTCCATTTGCTTGTTTATGACTAAGGTGATTATTGTGATTTATTTTTAGTGATGTCATGGGTTGGTATATTTGTACTTGATTTTGGATCATTCTTGTTAGGATGCTTGTATTGGTGAAATCTATGATTTTGATTAGTACATTTTAGTACTTTCTAGTTTCCTATTTAAAAATTGATGTATGTTTTATGGTCATATGAGACCTTCTATTTTTACTAAGCTTAGAGTAGATTATATGTATGTCATGTTGGGAAGTGGCTTGCAATGGAGGCTAGAGCCCAAAATGGTTGCTTGGGTAACCCATTGTAGGTTGTTTTAATAAGTGATAACATTTCATTAAATGGGTTTGAAATGAATTATTAAAATATCGGTGCCACATAAAGTCACTAGGGGGCTGAAGTCCTATGAGACTGCCAGGATAACCTTAGAGTTGACTCATTAGTATGCCTTATTTGTACAAAAGGATACTGACACCGCATAGAGACACTAGGGAGCTAGGGTCTAGAGAGGCTATTAGGGTAACCTTAGAGTTGGATCATGCGATGACACTTGCCCACTTACATAGTAGATTTCCTACATGTCTTTTTTGCCTCCAGGATTAGTTGATACTTGTGTCTTGGTACCCTTCGAGATAGTTCCATTCAGGTATTTCCTTGACTTGGACGTTGGTTATGACTGACGTTTTGATATTCATATGGGACTTGAGTTTATCTCCTCAACAAGGTGGGAGTGGGCCATTTAGGTTCTATGGGGTTTTAGGTGGCAGTGCACTATTCTCATACCATTGAGATCTGACCGTTGGATGTCATTGTTGGATGTACCTGTGCAATTGATCTTTTCTTGCCTATCTTGTGTTTCCAATGGTGGTTATATTCTGCTATATTGTATTTGATTTTATAGATCTTACAAGATGATGTAATCTATTTTATGATGTATATTCTTTTAGCCTTTCATACCATGTAATTTTTACAATGGATGATTGTGCATTCTCATTATTGCCAAGTGGCATCCTATAATTTTATATTATTTAAATGGATTTGTACTTATGTTTATTCCATGATGTGGCTTTGGTTATTTGTTAGATTTGGTATTTAATAAAACTTAAATGTGATTCAACGTCATGAGATGGTTAGGATATGTAATTTGTTTATGATGGTTGTGTGTATGTGAGCTATTGCTTCTGCTATTTTATCTCTTGTTATTATTGCTTCCACTATATTATATGTGTTGTTGTTAAGTTATTATCTTTTAAAAAAAATGTTTGACAAACTTAGTGAAACTTTAGTTTAATTTCTTTTGGGTTCTCCAGTGGGGCATTACATATGGATAAGCTTAATTAATATATAATACATATTTGAAATAATATTGATGAAAATGTCTATTGAACGAGACGAATAATTGAGAGAAGGAAAAAGGGTAAGTGCACCAAGATGGTGAACAAAAAAGGGGTATAAGTGGACATCTTTTTCTAAATCGGGGTAACTTGAACTTGGAAGGGAAATTTGAGAGTCATGCACTCAAAATGAGAAGATGTATAAAACATAAAAATGTAGTACTATAGTGCTTGCCCCTAGTTCGCATTTTTGCTATCATTGTCGGACTCTTTTAGGCCAGTTTTATGTTTGATAATTACTAGTATTGTTTTGAGATTATCAGATATTATTTTAAGTTCAGTTTATTATATGATGAGATTATCTAGTATTCTACATTTCATGTATGTATGATGATTATTACAATGTTTTTAGTTATTGATGATGTTTAGCTAGATGGATTATTATATCTGTTGTCTTATGGATACTTACCCCATACTGCATATGTATGGTGTGTGTGTTTGTTTTCTTTATGTATGGTGTTTCTAATATGGTTATGGAAGGGAGTCGTAGTCACCTACTAGTCGGGATCTACATGATGCACCACTTCCTACCATTGCCTGTTTAGCTCAGTATATATTGTGTATATACATGCATGGATTTTATGCAGGTTGCAGGTATCGAGTATCGACTTCCCTGAATTTTCAGGATGAGCATACCCTATCACATTATCTCAATGGTAAGGGAGGGGAGATAAATCCTTAAGTCCAAATCCTAAACCATTTAAGCCATTTGTCCTAGAAAAGTAGGACAAGTATCTAAGTTGTCTACCTTCTGAATGTGTTGGATGACGTAATTTGTGATTATAACCCCTTAGTTTGATTTTGTATGAATTTTTCTATGGTGGGTTTTCATATTTTACTTTGGAGGTCTGTGGTGAATTTTCTATTAATTAAGTCTAATTAAAAGATTTAAATAATGATTTAATTTAATAAAAAGAACTAAATTTGAAGATAAAAGTTATAAGTTTAAATTTGGAATGTGATAATATTTATTTAATTTAATAATAATATATTTAGAGTTCATTTTTAAATAAATGCTAAATAATATTATTAAGTTAATAAATATTTTATCAATTAAGTTTTAAAAATAAATTGAGAAGTGGGAAAAAAATTAATTTATTAAAAATTTCATGATCGCATGATAAGTGCATGAAATTTAAAATTAATAAATTAATTTAAAAAGAGTCAAGTGAATATTAAATAAAGTAATATGCATTATTTTTAATACTTATTCACCTAGGAGTATGCGCACCTCTTTTATGCACGTGTTGTCTACAACACAGGAGTTAGCACACTAATTAAGCACATGGTGTCTACAACCTTATCATTCCTAACCATTCATCTAGAAGGTTAGATAAGGCTTGTGCTTAGTTTTCAATGCTTATCTTATCTCTTGGTTGCTGCTAGAGACATTCTAGGTGCTTCCTGAGAGGTCTTTATCTTCAGGAACTCCTAGTCACTTGGGGGTTCGTTTTGGAGGGACTACGAATGTTGGAGAAGGAAGGGATTTCTCTACAGATATCTGAGGTGTAGTAAATTAGCATCAGTGTCCAAGTAGACACTCATGATTTTTGCATATTTCATTACACTCTTTCTCTTCCTATCTTCTTTGTGTCTACTGAATGCTTTCTGAAGAATTCTTGTCATGAATATTTTTAGTTGTATGCATTCCTGTTATGAATATTTAATCTTCTAGTTATGGAGAAATTTAAAAAAATATCATCGCAACCTTCCCTTAGTAGAATCAAAATTCAAAAACTAAATCAAGATTTGGGTTGAATTAAAATGGAATTGAGAAATTAGATTTGGGAAGGGTTTGAATAATATGGTAATTTTTATATTGTAAATTTGATTGGTTCGCTGTATTTTTCCTATCAGAATATAGGTGGGATTTATGTCAAAAGAATTTTTTTAATAAAAATAAAATATAAAGTATTTTATAATGGGGATAAAATATACAAGTTTTGATTCACCTTCTACTTTCGGTTTAGCTTGTGCTAAACTATCCTGCTTCTCCTTCCCTCAGGAACTACCTTGATTCTTCCTCTTTAGCTTCTCCTCTACTTTCAAAGCATACTAATAAGCATCCTCAATTGAATAAATATTCAACATACCAACCTCATCCTAAATATTGAATGTCAAACCATCAATATATCGAGCTACCTTCACTTTTGACAATTCTCGATGCCCAAATCAAATAGTCAACTTGCAAAATTCCTCTGTGTAATCTTTCATAGTCATATCCTTCTACTTCATATTCTACAAACTTCTTAAACAACTCAAGTTCATAATCAGCAAGAATGAACTTAGCCTTCAACTTAGTCACCATCAACCTCCATCTAGTTATCTTCATTTCACCTTCCTCTTCTCTATCTCTTTGTAGTTCTTTCCACCAAAGAGCAACATGTCCCTTCAACTTAGTTTGTGCCAACCTTACTCTGAGTGGATCCTCAATATCCTCAAGCTCAAAGTAGTCTTCCAATTTACCAATCCAATCAATCAGGTCTTCAAGATTCAAAGTACCCAAAAAATTAGAAACCTCCATCTTATGCTTCAGCTTCAACTGAGATCCAAGTTGAGAAAACTGACCAGCCCTAATTCAAATAAGTCTCTCCACATGATTAGATCTATCCTCACCACTAGATCTAGCAACTTCAAAGTCTTCAACAACTTCCTCACAACTACCTTCAATACCCACATGCCTAGGTACACCACCTAAAGCACTCATAATTTCAACGATCATGTCACTCTTCATTGATGCTATCTAAGATCTGAACTCTACTCTAACATCCTCAAACTCAAAATCTGAAATCTACTTTAACCTTCTCTGGAATCCGTTCTTCTACAACATCAGTAAGATCAGCAATTTCCCTAGGGTCCAATCTTTTTGGAGGCATTTTCCAAAATTTTAACGAACCCTAAAATCCACAGACCAAAAGATCAATCAACTGCAAGATCAACCTTCATCAACCCAAGTCCTAGTGCAAACTGCCTTAGCTTCGGTAATCTATCTACACACTCAGGAACAACCTTCACTTCGATGCCACTTAACGTAGTGCAAGGCAGGAGAACCCCCAAAGGAGATGTCCTAGCCCCCAACTATATAACCACATGGTGAAAATACAACACCAAGAGACAAAAAAGCAAGATCTAATACCAAATTACAATAATATATTCATAAAATATAACTAATTACATGTAATTTGTCAAGCTGTAAGGCCTTCCTGGTTATAGCCAAATACAAAGCAAGTAATAGTTCTGCAAGATCCCTCAAGGTCTAATCCAAACACTAGCCAGTCCAAATCCACACTCTGGTAGAAACCTCCAAGGAAGATCTCAACTTGTGCTCGCAAGCCCACCAAGCAATCTCCTTGTTTCCAAGCCGCAACTACTAGCTCTTCTCCAAATTTGCTCTCCAAGCTCCTCCTCTTCTCCCCAATGGATGAATAATAATTAAAGACTTCCCCACAACCCCTACTTATACCAATCTAAGCCACAAGTCGGCCTAGAACACAAATTAAATACAAATACATAAATTAAATACCACAAGACGGCCAGCAACAATAATTAAATGTCCAAAATTGATGTCTTAGTAAAATTGTGATATCTCCTAGCTTCGAATGAATTAGAACTTGTGATTCAAACCATAGTTAGTAATCTAGGCCCTTTTCAATCCTTGAAATGTGCATCCTCTAACTCAATGTAGAAAATTAGTTATAAAGCTTGCAACAAGCACCAAATTCCTAAACAAGTCCGAGCTCCTCCTAGACCATGCCGAGTAACCAAAGACCATGCCGAGTAACCAACGACCATGTCAAGCAACCATAGACCATTCCAAGTCCCAAGATCATGCCGAGCAACCAAAGACCATGTTGAGTAACCAAGGACCATGTCAAGTTCCTAGACCATGCCAAGTAACCAAAGACCATGTTGAGTTCCCAAACCATGCCGAGCTCCTAGTGTATGTCAAACACTAATATCTGCCAAGCTCCACAATACTAACCAAAATCCCTCCAAACATGCAAGATTGTAGGTAAACCCAAGATGCTCCTACATCAGTAATCCTACCATAACCCACTAGTTTATCAAGACATGGAAGAATGGAAGCATCTTGGTGGGAAACCAAAGAATGGAAGTCACAGAGGACATTATAGTTGAAAGCCACCAGTCTTGATATGGAGGGGATCAATTTCTACAAGGATAGGAAGTTGTCTAATCATGTTGTTGATGAATTTGCAGAGACGACCAAGGAGAGAAACAAGTTGGCCAAAATTGGTGATTCCTATTTTATCCCTCATTCCATTTCCAAACCATGGAGGTTTGTCATGTTTGTTGTGATTGAATACCTTACCCTTAATGATCATTTTACAAAGATTTTTGGGTGCCACTTTATGCTAGTAAATCATTTTAGGCATAGGGTTAGAACTAGTTTCCCTTTCTACCTAAGGGAGTTGTTGGATAATACCTTAGCTATCCAGAATAACCCTGAGAGGGATCATGCTTTCCATGAGGGTTTCATGGTGTTGATAATGAATCTTTTTAAAGAAAAAAAAGTAGACAGCCCCCTTATCAGTAAAAAAACCCTAGAGTGTTATACAAAGGGGAGTGATCAAGATGAGGTTTATGAAGAAAAAATAGAGGAGGAAGAAGATGAGATGGTTGATAAGAAGAGGAAAAACCCTTCACCTAGGAGCTCATCTGCTAAAAAAAGGAAGAGTAAGGAAGTGGATTATGAGATGGAGACAAAATTTGAGGAGGTTATAGGGAAGAAAACTAAAGGCAAAATTGGTATTGTTACCCGAACCAATGGGAAGAAGACTGAGAGAGTTTTAAGCATTCCCTCAGATGATGAGCCTCTGATTAAAAAGGAGCTGAGAGGTAAGAAAGTGTTATCTCAAGGGAAGACTGATAACATAGGCATCAAGGAGGCAAATACTGAAAGAAACATTATGGTTATGGATGAGGAAAACCTGAATCAAAGAAAGGACTACAATGAACAGGGGTGTATGAAGAGAATCTTTGGAAACCCAGGTGTGATGAAAAGGGATATCAATAGTATGAAGGAACAAATGTAGGATATTAGGAGGAATTTTGATTAGCTAAGTAGGACTACCAGAGGTGAGAGGACTCTTGGCCAGCATCTGGATAGACTCTCTGATGTTATTGGAAATGCAGAAGAAGTTTAGAATTTAATGAAGAGAGTCCCACCTCTAGAAGTGAAGAATAGATATGTGGAACAAATGATGAAAGATATGCAAAAAAAGATGGATGCCATGGGAAACATAGTAGATAACACAGAGAATGTTGTTAAAAAATTTGCAGACCAGAGTTGCTCCATCTTAAAGACTCTAGTGGATAACATTAAAACTCTATTGGAAAAACTAGAATAGGGGAGAATTCAAGGGTCTAAGAACATGAAAGAGGATCAAGACCCCAGTAAATACACTATGGCTAATTAAAAGAAGACAAAGATTATGGAAGACAAAGAAAATAATGAGATGAAGGCCTCTATTATGAACATGAATATCCTTGCAAATTAGCCCATTGATTTACTAAAGACCTTGTAATTGTCTCGGTGTTGCCTTTTTGTTGTTTTTTCCTATTTGTTGTATTAAATCTTCTTGTCTTAGTTTGTTTTTTTTGGTGTTGATGTACAGTTCCTTGTGGGATTTCTTAGCTTATTTTTTCTAATACTATGTAAAAGGTTTTGGGTCCTTCAAAACCTACTTTTACTTAATCAAAACAGTTGTTGGTAATTTTTATTAAATTGGAAGGAGAATGGTTTTTCTTTGATGGTGCTAATCTTTGTCTTGAAAGCTGATTTGGGTATTTTGATCTCACAGAATAATTGAAGAGGAAATGATTTAAAGTTTGAAGAATCATGAACAAAGTTTTATTATTCCCTAAAGCTGAAGTTTCCAGAATTGATTGGCTCTAAAATTTTGATTAAAATTTATTGAATGGGTGAGAACTATCAGCACACTTAAGTGAGATGAGTACTAAATAGTATCCCATGGGCTAGTTTTGGCTCTGTGGCATTGGATTTTCAAGTTTAATATGGTATTTTGAAGTTGTAAAATTTTCCTCCATGTCAAATTGGTATTAGAGCTCAGTGAAAGGTCTGGGCAGAGGTGAGTTATGAGTTTGTATGGTTATGATAGGTTGGGAGAAGAACCTGAGAAGAAGCCCAAGAGACTAGGTAAGAAGACGAAATCCTAGGTGAGGCACAATGGAAGATGTAGCTTTAATCATTGGATTATACATTTTTATAAGGTATCAACAACATGAGGATTTGCAAAAGAAGAAGGAAGAGGAAAAGAAGAAAAGAGAAGAAGATGAAAAGAAGAAACAAAGAGAAAAGAAGAGGATGCTACTAAAGGAGATAAATAGACTAAGTAGAAAGCTTGAGGAAAATAAAGCCTAGTTAGAGGGGGGAAAAAAATTGATGGAGGGTTAAGACCTATGAGGCAACCCAATGAGGCATGAAGCCTACAAGCTACCAACTAGTGAAGGCCACCACATAGACTTTTTAGGAACCTGATACGGGTCTACTCGTTCCTGAAACCTCTTCAGCTTAGAGCCAAGGATTGAGGGACATTCACATCGTCAAAATCACCCGAGGCACGATCTCGACCTCATCCCTTATGATGTCGAAGCCTTGCACTTAGCAAGACTTGATCCCAGGTGGGCTCTTTGTGAGTCATTCAACTTCACCAATAGACCAAGGACCTATTGACAAGTTAGAGAAACTCCAATAATGCATAGCATAATCAAGTAGTTGTTGATGAACACATTGTGGAACCTATTGATGAAGAAAGGAAAGAGTTAAATACTGATATAGTATGCGATATTAAAGAGGCTGAAGAATCTCCAAGTAAGATTTTGGTGAAGCATATGAAGAGTCCAAAAAGTTTATTGATGGAAAACGAAACAAGTAAGATTCTTAAAATTCAAGGTGTGAAACTATTTGACAGTCAAGAAGAAGATAAGGTTGTGGTTATTGTTGGTAAAGAGAAATGTGATCCACACCACATTGCTCATGAGAAACTCCAGATTCAAAAAGAGGACTCAAACACTTTTAATGTTGATGATATGTTTTTTTCTAACAAGTTTTAATGTAGGTATGTAGATGGCATGTGTAGTGAATCATGTTGAAGAGTTTTCCATGATACTTGAAGCCATAAGAAGAAATCATATATATTACTTCAAATCTACACAAAGGAGCAATATAGAGTAGCTAGAGGTTGCCTTTGTTATTTTTTGCAGATATGGTGCAAAGAAATTGGAAAGTTTGAAAGAAAAAAAGATATTCAAGGGGACCTTGGATTCTTTCATTCCCAAGAGTTCAGTGTAGCAGCACCTCAGAAAACTTCAAAAAACAATGAGGTACAATGAACAACTATGAAAAAACTGAAGTTGAGCATTAAATGATTAATAATTTAAAGATTATAATTATGTAATGGGAAAGTATTAAAATGGAATGAGATATACATCCCAACGCAATAAATCGATAAAGATAGTTGAAATTTAGTTAAGTAGTTTTATAACTACCATGACTTGGTTTTAGTGTTTTTATTAGTAAGAGTTTTTGTGATAGTTCTTTAGGGAGAAAAAAATGTAATGATAGAGATCTAAAATCAATCTCATAATTTTAATGGTTGAGTTATAAAGAGGAAATCGATCTCTCCATGATGAGAATCGATATGTACAAAGAATGTTTGGAATGATAAAACAAATATGCACTTTGTTTGCTATGTTTGTGGACTATTAAAATTGCTCTAGAAATTTCTACATTTCAAGTTTGGAGCTGATTTAAATGTTTGGATTGGTTTGCCTTCGAGCAGATTTTTAACTTGACAAGGAAAATCAAATTAATAAGTGATTGGTTTGGGTCTCTTTAATGCAGATTTAAATCTGAAAAATCTGATTTCTTTTGCCTTCTTGTTATTAAAAAGTTGGTATCCCAAGTCAAGGAGTTAGGAATCGGTTACAACATAGAATTACTTTCATTTGTTTATATTGCATGATATTTGTTGTTTGGAGATTTATGGGGCGTAAAAAACCGATCTTTGCATGATCATGAATAACAAACACAATTTGTTTAAACAACATGCTCATTTTTTTATCAATGTTAATGGGAGTTTGATAGCAGATTTTTGTTAATGAAAGAATAGAATTCCAAAGTTCATACAGACCGATATTGGGTCTATAATTGAATTGAATTTTTGGGTTCTCAATTTGCTGAGCATAATGGGGAACAAATCGAAATATGGAAGAATCAATTTGACACCAACTCAAATTCTTGAGATTTTGGTAAATCTTGAGGGAATTAGTAAACTGATTATAAGAATCACTTACTTATATTAGTTGGAAAGTGATTCCCATTGTGGGTCTCAAATTAATTACTTTGATTTTATCAAGCTTCATAATGGGAGTGGATTTTCTTTTGTGTTGAATCCATGATTCAAATTTGCATGTATCGAGTTCATGATGTTGGTGATGTAGACTTCTAGCTGTCCTTTTAATCTCCCTTGCCTTTATGTACTCCAACTACTTTATTTATTGTTGTCTTCTCATCGAGAGTTCTAAATCTCTCATTTTGTAAACTATACTTCTAGATTATTAGGTTTAGGTTTAGGGTGTGTTCTAGAAGTTTGAGTCAGCTGTAAATTTTTTTCAGAAGTTTGTAGATGTTTTGTCGTCTCGGCTAATGCTAGATTTCTCTAGAATATTGTATGCTTTCTTATAAAAAGCACTATGTACTCATTTGAGATCATGGAGAATGAAATTTAATATAGTTTATTGTGCGGCAGCACATCGTGTTGTTCTGTGTTTTTGTTATTTTTTTTCCTCTGCCCATCCATCACATGAAGCAATTAAAATGTGGAATTCCAATGTTGCTTAACAGTTGTTGGTCACTTTTATTAAATTAGGAGATTGGTTCTTCTTTGGTGGTGTTGAAAGCCAATTTGGGCATTGTTGATCTCATGGAGTAATTGAAGAGGAAATGATTTAAAGTTTAGTTCAAGTTTCTAGAATTGATTGGCTCTAAACTTTTGATTAAAATTTATTGAATGGGTGAGAAATACCGCTATTCCCAAGTGAGAAGATTATTAAATAGTATCCCATGGGCTAGTTTTTTCTCTGTGCCATTGAATTTTCCAGTTTGATATGGTATTTTGAAGTTGTGGAATTTTTCCCCGCATCACAAAGTTTTGCCAATTTCATGAACATGGTTCAAAAAAGAAGATAGTTGTGTATTTAAAAAAAATCTCATTTCTCAAAAAAATCTAGATATTTGTTAATCTTGAAATATTTGTTCCATAACATTAATGTATAGGATTTTTGGTTTATTTCATAAATATGTCACCTTGATTTTATGATTATTTATTTATCTTAGCCATCTTCTCAATTTAAATCTTTTTATTTCTAATTAGATTTGGAGTTATTTTGTGTTTTTATATTGGTTGACTATAAAAGTGGATGCAACCCTTAAATATTTTAATGGCCATTATGTTTAACCTTTGAGCATTAGCATATGGAAATGTGTGCAACCTTTTCCATTTCAGTGGATAAATATTTGAACAAATAAATTCTTTGTAGTTAAAATAACATTATTCTTGAATTTAAACAATCATTCCCTAGAAAAGGGTGCATTTGGATCTCAATTTTTATAGGTAATGAATATAATCAATTGTTAAATTCAAAATGGTTATTAAAATACTTAAAATTTTAATAAGATTTTATAAATAAATTTAATAATTAATATACGAAACTATATGATGTAGGAGCATCCTAGGTTACATAGCTATCCGACATGTTCTCAGTTTTCTTAGCTTCTACTGAGTTACAATGTCTTGCATTGCCAAATTCTCAATTGTTGCTAAGCATTTAGTGGATACTGAGCTTCATGGTTATTGTTGAGTTCATTGTTGTTGGCGAGTGTTCTTTGGTTGCTGAGTCATCCTTTGCTACCGAGTATTCTTTGGTTGTCGAGTCATCCTTTGGATGCCGAGTTCATGTGGTTTCTAATTTCATGTGGTTGTTGAGTTCATCAGGATGTTGAGTGTTAGTATTTCATGGAGTCTTCGTTTGTTGAGTTGTTTGTGTGTGGTTTCCTATTGAGGCCAACCTTTGCATTTAATTTAGTGTTAGATATCTGTTGCGAGCCAACTTGTGGCTTATCTTAGCATTTAATATGAGAGTTTATTTGGTTGTATTTGCAATAGGCTGACTTGTGGCCGTGAATGTATTTAAGAGACCTTGGTTAGAGTCTTAGAGGCAGGATGCTTAGAAGAAAAATAAAATAGAATGCGAAGTTTGACCATGGAAGATTGTAATTAAACTGATATATGTGGTTGTAACCCAGAAGGCCTTATAGCTAGGCATGTAATTGATCTCTGGATGAACATATGAATGAAGGCATTTACTTCTTCTATCTCCCAAGTTGTTTGTATTTTCTATTGGATTCTGTTGTGTGACTCTAAAGCAAGTAGGTGAATAGTTGGGTGTGCCTTTGGCCCTAGTTGTTCCCATTTTCTCCTTGCGTTAGGTGGTGTCAGAGCTTGAGGTTTGTCCTTATGGAGTTTGGATTATGTAGAACACTAAGTGAGTTTGGTTGTGGGGTAGAAAATCTGAGGATTTTACCTACAACTTGTAGAGGGTTACAATCTTGCAGGAACCTAATTTGTAAAGATGGTTCAAGGTAGAGGAAATGCTAATAATGCAGTATTGGATACATTGAGACAGATTGCAGCCATATTAGATGTTGTAGAGACTGCCCAGAGGAGAGGAACATGTCTTGATGATGTGAGTGATGATGAAGCACTAGCACCAAACCCTAATCCAAAACTTGAAGAAGATAAAGATGAGGCAAGGTTGTTGAGGGTATTGTGTAGGGAAAATTCAAATCCTGCTATAGAAGTTGATCTATATGATGGAAAATTGGATACCAACATTGTGTTGGATTATATCTCTGGGATGGAGAAGTTCTTTGAGTATGAAAACACCCCTGATAATAGGAAGGTGAAGATTGCAGATACTAAGTTGAAAGGTCATGCCTCACTATGGTGGGAGCATTTACAAACTGATAGATAAAGGAGAGGAAAGGAGAAGATTAGAACTTAGGTGAAAAGGGTGAGCAAGGTAAAGAACAAAGTCATCCTTGTTGATTACCAAGTTAGCTTGTTGAGAAAGATGCAAAATTTGAGATAAAGAGACATGACTGTGAAGGAGTATACTAAGGAATTCTATAGATTGGATATCAGATCTAGACATGTGGATGATGATGTTGAGAAAATTGCAAGGTACATAAATGGATTGAGATCTAGAATTCAAGATGAGATAAGTTTTGTGAAATTGGAAAGTGTGGAAGAAGCATACCAATATGCCTTGAAAGCTGAGGAGATCTTTACAAAGAAGCATCAACAAAGACAAAGAGGTAGAGGTGGTAGATTCCAGAGAGGTAGAGGTAGATCCTATGGAGAAGGTGGCAGATCTGACAATTACGTGCAAGATAAGGGAAAATCTGAATGGAAGAAGGATGACAAAGGAAAGACCGAGTGGAAAGGTGGTGATTCTTACCAAGGAGGTACTGGTTCTTACCAAGGAAGAGGTAATTCTTATTCTAGAGGTGGATTTTGTGGCAATTGTTTTAGATGTGGTAAAGAAGGGCATAGATCCTTTGAAAGTGGGCATGGTAATAAAAATGTTGTGATTCAAGGAGGCACTTAGGGTTCACCAAGTGAACTTGAGACTAGAGAAAATCTGATGGTGAGAAGAACCTTATGTAATAAGGGAAGTGATGAGGAACCTGTCATAAGGAGAAATCTTTTCAAAACCAGATGTAAGATGGCTGGAAAATGTTGCAAGGTGATCATTGATAGTGGAAGTTCAACAAATTTGGCATCAGAAGAGTTGATTACAAAGTTGCAGTTGTAGAGGCTAAAGCATCCTAAATCCTATCATGTTTCATGGATGAAGGTTGAGCATAAGATATTAGTAAGTGAACAATGTATTGTGAAGTACAAAATTGGACATTACTTTGATGAAGTTTTGTGTTATATTATGTCTATGGATTGTTGTCAAATTTTGTTGGGTAGACCTTGGCAATATGATAGATATGCTACACATGATGGAAGATTGAATCAATATAATCTTTGGGTAAATGGAAAAAAGAAAATATTGTTGGCTTTGATTGAAAGTCCAAATGAGGTTAATTGTACTACTATGAAAATTTGCATGGTCAATGGGAAATAATTTGAAATAGAAATGAAAAGGAACCAAGTTTGTTTTGCTATAATTCCTAGAAGATTGAGTTTTGGTAGTAATGACTGAGTAGTAGAAGATGGTAATGACCGAGTGACAATAGAAGTTGGTAATGAACGAGTGATAGAAGAAACTGGTAGAGGTTGAGTACCTGTAGAAATTGAAAATTTGTTGAGTGTGTATAAAGAGATTGTTGCAGAGAATATACCGAATGATTTACCACCAGTAACCTGAGTATAATTCATTGTATGGATTTGATTCCCAAAGATAGTTTACCGAATAAAGAACCATATAGGTTGACACCTACAAAGAATGAAGAACTTAACAGACAAGTACATGAGTTGTTGTAGAAAGGTTTGATCAGAGAAAGTTTGAGTCTGTGTGTTGTACTTGTTGTATTGGCACCTAAGAAGAATGGAGAACGGAGAATGTGTATTGATTCTAGAGCTATTAACAAGATCACAGTGAAATATAGGTTTCCTATACCAAGGATGGATGACATAATGGATTGTTCGAGTGGAGCAAAGTATTTTACCAATATTGATTTAAAGAGTGGCTATCATCGGATCAAAATCAGAGAAGGTGATGAATGGAAGACTTTTTCAAGACAAAAGATGGTTTGTATGAATGGTTGGTTATGCATTTTGGTTTGACTAATACACCTAGTACTTTCATGAGGATGATGAATGAAGTTCTGAAAATATTTTTGGGTAAGTTTGTGATTATTTATTTGGATGATATTTAGATATTCAGTAAGACTAAGGAAGAACATCTTGGGCATGTTAGACAAGCATTGCAGAGATTGAAAGAAGAAACGTTGATGATTAATCTAAAAAAGTGTTTTTTTTATGCAAGAAGAGATTTTGTATTTGGCATTTCTGATATCAGCTAATGGTTTGAAGATGGATCTTGAGAAGGTTAAAGTAACTTTGGAATGGCCTACACCAAATCTAATAGTTCACATGAGTAAGTATGGTGAATATTTCATTCAAGAACATATGTTGTTCAAAGGAATTTAATTGTGTATCCCTAGAAGTTCTATGAGAGTTAATTTGATTAAAGAAAAGCATAGTGGTGGATTGGCTAGACATTTTGGAATTGATAAGACATTACGTTTGCTGAAGGAGAAGTATTACTAGCCATAGATATATAAGGATGTTTAGAAATTTGTAAAGAGTTTTGGAATTTGTCAAGTTGTAAAAGGAGTAAGTCATAATACTAGTTTGTACACACCTATAGTTTTTTGTTCCTAAGAAACCTTGGAGTGACATTAGTATGGATTTTGTTCTTGGATTGCCTAAAATAGTGAAGGGGTATGATTCTATATTTTTTTGTTGTGGATAGATTTTCGAAGATAGATCATTTCATACCATGTAAGAAGACATCAGATGTTGAGCATGTTGTTGAATTGAGATTGTGAGCTTACATGGATTACCAAGAAGCATTATTTTTGATAGAGATAGTAAGTTTGTTGGCTATTTTTGGAAGACTTTGTAGAAAAAGATGGGTACTGAGTTAAAGTTTAGTTCTACATTCCATCCACAGATAGATGGACATACAGAGGTTGTGAATAGAAGCTTGGGTAATTTGTTGAGATGTTTAGTTGGAGATAAACCAAGTAATTGGGAGATGGTATTGGCACAAACTAAGTTTGAATATAATAATTTTGTGAATAGGAGTATAGGGAAAAAGCCTTTTGAGATTGTTACAGGAATGCAACCTAGAGGAGTATCAAATTTGTGGGATGTTGTTGATGAAGAAAAGAGAAGTGTTGTAGTGGAAGAATTTGCTGATTTTATGGAGTCTTTGCATAAGAAAATAAAATTGAGGAAGGAACAAAGTAATCAAAAGTATAAGGAGAATGTCGATAAGTCTAGAAGACATCATGTTTTTGAAGTTGGTGATGAGGTGATGGTTCATTTGAAGAAAGGAAGATTTCCTATTGGAACATACAATAAGCTGAAGATGAAGAAGTTTGGACCTTGTAAGATCTTGAGGAAGTTTGATAGTGGTAATGCTTATGAAGTTGATTTACCTGATGACATGGATATATCTCCTATGTTCAATGTTGTTGATTTGTATGAGTATTATGAGTCAAACGATGAAGTTACTATATCCGATGATTATCCTAAGAAGCCAATTGAAGAAGTTGAACAAGTATTGGAGCACAGAGTTGGTAAGAGCACGAGAGGAAAAGACTACTATGAGTATTTGGTAAAATGGAAAAATAGACCTAGTGAAGATGCTACATAGATTTCTCAATCTGAGTTGGATTAAGCTCAAGTTGTGATATCTCAATGATTCAGGAGAATCATTTTCTCCAACCTCAGTTGTCTAATGCAAGAGCATCTTGGGTTGCACAGCTATACTGTATGTTCCTATTTTTCTTAGTTTATGTTAAGTTACAATGTCTTGCATCGCCGAGTTCTCAATTATTGTTAAGCATTTAGTGGATGCCAAGCTTCTTGGTTGTTGCCAAGTTCGTTGTTGCTACCTAGTGTCCTTTTCTGTCGAGTGTTCTTTGGTTGCTGAGTCATCTTTTGATGCCGAGTATTCTTTTCTTGCCGAGTTCATGTGGTTTCCAAGTTCATGTGGTTGCCAAGTTCATTTGGATGTTGAGTGTTAGTATTTCGTGGAGTCTTTGATTGCTGAATTGTCTGTATGTGGTTTCCTGTTGAGGCTAACCTTTGCATTTAATTTAGTGTTAGATATCTATTGCAAGCTAACTTGTGGCTTATCCTAGCATTTAATATTATAGGTTATTTGGTTCTATTTGAAATAGGCTGAATTGTGGTCGTACATATATTTAAGAGACCTTGGTTAGAGTCTTAGAGGCAGGGTGCTTAGAAGCAAAAAAAATAGAATACAAAGTTTGATCATCGAAGATAGTAATTGGATTGATATATGTGACAATAACCCAAAAGGCCTTACAACTAGGCATGTAATTGATCTTTGGATGAACACATGAATGAAGGCATTTACTTCCTCTATCTCTCAAGTTGTTTTTATTTTCTATTGGTTTTTGTTGTGCGACTCTGCGCAGGAAGGTAAATAGTTAGGTGTACCTTCGGCCCTAGTTGTTCTCATCTCCTCCCCGTGTCATTATAAATTGCACACAATATTCAAGAGTTCATTAAATTTATATTTTTCTAAAGGTGATGCATAAAGGTCATATTTTATGGTCAATAAATTTTCAAAATTTAAAATATTTAAAATAGATGATTTATAAAGATAGGTGGTAAATAGATTACATATTTAGATCTAGTTAACAATATTTTTAAAATAATATAGATCATATATTTTTTTATGTCTAATATATTTAAAATGATGTATTTAATATAATATCTTATCTTAAATATGTATGAAGTTACAATCTATTAAAGATGACTATTATACAAATATATATAATTTTGTAAGGAAAAAATAGATTATTAAATTTATCATTAAAAAAACTTCAATGTTTGATCTTTTAATGAACATAAAACATCTTCAAGTTACATTTATCCAACAAATAGTATTTTCAACATGAGTTTGTCACTAATCATGTTATCAAAATAATATAAACAAGTGTCACTTAGTGGCTAAGTACTTGCTTCTTTAGTTATAGTAGAAACTAAAGTAGGGGTAATAAAACTATTATATTTTTTTATAATTAATGTAATATTAATTTTTAAAAAATTAAAATAAAATATTAAAAGAAATATGAGTTCCTTCTAATGATAATATATATTTTATTTAATAAATAAACTACATAATTATAAAATTATTTGTTTTTGTATAATTTTTTTAAAAATTAATAATAGAGAAACCAAAAAGTGAGAAATACACAATACAAAGATACCTCAAGAGGCAAGGCCTCACACCAAGCGTATCAATGTACCACCAAAGTTCACATAAAATTAGCTACTATAGAGTTCTAAATACATCACAAGAACAAAAGATATGATAAAGAACAACAAAAGAAGGCAAAGCTAGTGCATCAAGTGTGAGTATGATTGAGCCCACGTGGTCCACCCTTTCGAGCCTTCCATCCAAACAATACCCTTTCTGTCCTAGATTTGACCAAGCATAGGGATCTTATCAAAAGCCTTCTTATTCTTTTTTATCTCCTGGTTAAGTTTCTTGTCCATAATTTCAAAGGCATCAAGGTTGTCAATGGTCCTACTCCACTTGTATCCATTCTTTATCTCGAACGCGGACATTGTTGAATGGCCAACTTTAAGGAATCTTTTGAGCTTCTCATAATCTATCATCAAGGTGACCATAACCTGCGAAGAGATTTTAAAATAAGTGAGTCTTTGAAAGGACTTAGTAAGGGTTCTGGCATTATTTTGATACATGTCTTCATTTCTGATTTTCCAAATTTGCCATAATAATAAATAGTTCTAATTTTAATTATAAATTTTTGAACTATTATAACTTATAAACTATAATTAATTTAAATTTTTATTTTATTTTAATTTTTATTATTTCTTAATCTTCATATTATTTTGTTAGTATAATTTTTAATTAAATATGATTAATTAAATTTAGAGGCCAGATGAATGGAATGACACCCTACAAAAGTGACAAGAATAATGTCAAATGTAAATAAAATTGTTATCAACTAACTTATAAACTATAATTATTTTAAACATTTATTTTAATTTAATTTGTATTGTTTCTTAATCTTCATTTTATTTTGTTAGTATATTTTTTTTAGAGGCAAGATAAATAGAATGACACCCTACAAAAGTGGCAAGAATAATGTCAAATGTAAATAAAATTGTTATGTCCCAAAAAGAATTATATAAGAGGTAAGCCAATCACATTAGTAATAAAAAATAATTTATAATTATAAAATTTAAAATATTTGCATTTATATGAAATGTATTAAAAAATAATAAATTCTAATTAGATAATACAACTTTTTTTAATCTTAGAAAAATAAAACTTATTATGATAGTACTTAAAGTCTTACGCCAAGAACTAATAAAATGAAATTATAATCAAACAAGCTTTCAATTAATCAAAGGTTTGAATGATTGATTTTTGGATCTATCAAGTCCATGCATCACTTCTTCTATTCAATATGCTTCAATCATAAAAATCCATCCAATTAAATGAAAGTATTGATATTAACAAAAAAAATTAAAAAATTATGACATGGCCAATAAAACATCATTTTCACTACTATATTATTCTACATGTAATAGTCAACACATCAATATATATTGTTACGACTATAAATATTAAATATATTTTTACAACACACGTCAATATATATTGTTGTAATTGATTGAACTTTCTATTAACATATGGAGATGAGTTTTCTATTTCATTGAGTAAGTCACATACACCATTACATTAATTTTTCCTCTTGTTAATTGCCAAGAATATTAGGTAAGGAATGTACATCATCTCACATGATACTTGGCTATTGCCAACTTTTAGAAGGCATAAAAAAAAGTCCAATAAGATTATATATATATATATATATATATATATATATATATATCAAATGCATAGTAGTGAACACAATGGATAGGTTGGGATTTCTTAGAGAATGGTTTTCCATGTTGTGTTGCATGTTCTCCAATTGTTACAGTGGTGAAGGGTTTGTGGACGCCATAGAAGGCCAACATCACCAACCTCAATGGTCTCAGAAGGGCTCCTCCTCTACTCACTAGGTTTTCCTCAATTACTTTCAATACAAGGCAAATGATTAGGTTGAAGTGCAAACATGAACTATGTTGTAGGAAGATGTTTCAGAGGATAATGTGGTGGCCATAGAAGATTGTCAAAAATTTGAATTCAACATTGAAAAAAAAACATGTGACCTTGTGACTACAATTTGGCAGAGATCATTTAATTTATTATTAGTTATGTTAAAAGTCTTTAAATATTTGATTCTCCCATTTCTAATTGTTTGATTTGTTATAGGTTTTGTTATATGTTGTTAATATTTGATTTTTATATTTCTACAGAAAACCATTTGAAGATTGCAACAATTTGTCAGAACACTGGGAGGCACCGCACTCGGTACTTTATTGAATTAATGGCGATGCATGTGAACATCATGGTGGGAATGTTCCTAGGGCTTATAAAAATATGTAATAAAACACATCCAATTGTGTGCCAGTTGTGATGCCTAAGCAAGAACTCAAGTGGTCAATAGGATGAGGCTTTATGGCAAAGTCAAATGTTCAAATCATACCAATCCTATTGGTTATACACTTACACTTTGCCTTGGTGCAAGCACTAGTTTAATAAAAATATAAACTAAAGAGTACAACAATTTGTTTGATTTCACTTTAGAGGATAAACTAACAAAAGATTTGACATTTGCGTGAATGCACACATTGGTAGCTATGTATGTGGCATGTAGTAGCATCCACCCTAAATGAAATTTGTGGCAAGATAACCGCTGCCTCCATGCCATATCAGAGCATCAATCAAAATGACAATTATTTGTTTTTAATAATTTAATTAAATTTTAGTTTAATATTGTATTGTAAATTTAAGTTCTATTACTAGAAATCGCACCTTTGTGCCCAATAGGTACACAAAATAAGTATGGATGACCAATTCAATGGGATTAAATTGTTTGATAGGTATAGATAGTCAATTCATTAGAAAAAAAAATTAGTGTAAAGGAAAATTTTGCATATGTATTAGAATAAAAGAATGGACCAACTCATTGACCATTAAATAATAGATGTTTGCATTATTGAAACCTATAAATATGCAATCATAAAATTAAGAACCTAGAAAATAATCATTGTGAACTATTTCAAACCTAAGCAAGATTCACAAGAATTGTAAATGAAATAAATTTTCTCCGTCTAGTTCTGAATGTCACATATGAAAAACCTTTGCTATAAATTGAGAAAAAATTAATTCAATAAAAATGAAATAATAAGTGGGAAGTAACAACAACTACTTTGTCAAAATGGACGAGTGTTATGAACAGGAGGTTGAGAGAGGTGGGCAGAGGGAGGAGTTTGAATTTGGGTGGTAGGATTGCAACTACTTCAGGGGATAGAGAAGTTGAATCTAATGAAGATGATGAAATAGATGATGAGGAGGCTTGGGGTGAGTGTGGTAGGCCTATTTCTGTTTGGTGGTTGAGGATTTTTTCCACCTAGGCGTGACTGTGTAGAGGGAGTGGAGGTTGCAGTGGTGGTAGTAGCACTAGGGTTGAGGTTGATGACTGCAGGGAGGAGAACCAAGGTGTGGATGGAAAGCATGTTGGGTGTGAGCCTATTTGGAGGTTGATGGCTAAGGATTTGGATGGTGGGGCATTAGTGTTGGTTATCCCCTGGACTGTTTTGGGTAAAGAGGATGATCAATACCAAGATGTTTTTGGGGGTTTGTCCTTATGGAGTCGCCTGTACATTTTTTCCTTCCATGATGGGTGATTTGGTATTCTTGGATGTGGGGGTCCTCATTGTTAGATTATGGTGACTGATCAAGGAAGTACTGTACATACTTCATAAATAGTGGGTAGCCGACATATTATGGCCGACATGTGGCCAACATGTTGTAACCCTAAAATGAATAAAATACTTGTATAAAAGGGTTTAGGGTTAGGTATTTTTTATTATGTTGTGATACGAAATTGGTTCTTGTGGTGGTATTGAGCTGTAAGGGATTACAGATTGTAATCAGGTTGTAATCACTGGATTGTAATAAGATCGAACTTGTTGTTTGGTGGATGTGGCCCAGGGATTGGGTGAACCATGTTAAATCTTGGTGCCTTCTGTTCATTTATGTGTGATCTATTATTTTCTGTTATTGGTTATATTTGCATGTAGTTTTTATTTCTATCTGTGGTTTATCCTAACACTCATGTGATTGGGTTTTGTCCCAATGACAATGATTGTGGCTTCTTGAATAGGAAGGAGATGATTCCTCCCTAGGCCCTTCACAGTTTTGGGCTTGGTGTGATCCCTTTTTTTGTATTGGGGGAAGATTTGGAATGTCCCCTTCCACTCTAGGGGTTGTTGCCTTGCAGGATGATTTGGTTCTGGGAGTTGTATAGGGATAATTGGTTGGACTACTTTGGTATGATCTTCCTTACCTTTTTGGGTCCATCAAAGATCAATTTTGTTGATTGGAATCCCCCCTTGTTTCCCGTGGGACATTGTCTTTCACTCTAAGGGGATCTAGTGCTACTATGATACGATGAATCTTATTATCCTAAGTTGTTTTGGTTTTTTTATTGTTGTGAGACTGTGGAGGCATTTCTCGAGCATCTTCACAAGAGCAATCTTTTGATTCTTCTCTAGGTGGATGCTAGAAATTTTCAAAGGTCCTCCTCGATCATAGTTATTTTTGTTTAAGAAATTTTGATTGTAGGGGGATTTTTCTCCCCACTAGAGTCTGGATCTCATTTGTATCTATCATTAGGAGGACTTTGTTTTCTGTTCTATCTCCTCCCCTAGGGTCTTTAATAGAGATGAAGCTCGATGTGCCTTGCTCACTTGATGAGTTGGTTTTAGGAGTAGTCCCTTTGGGGCTCCTCCTCCTTCCCATTTTCCTAGTGAGGTGGATACCCTTTCTTCTGAGGTGTAAGAATGCTTGGCTGGGAGGATTAGGATGGTGAAATTTTCTTTCTTATGGGGTCAACTGGATCAGAGATGCATATTTTTAGATGGCTGACCAAGATGTTCTCAAAGAATATGCTATGTTTTGGGGATGAGGGTAACCCTCTCTTTTACCCCACGATTTGATTGACCATATAGGGCCTTGTTTCAGCACTTTTCGACTTCTGAGTGCAACCTATGTGTTATTTTTCCTATCTTGCTACTAATGTATTTATGTTAGGCTCAGGTTGGCCCTTGTTTGCTGATATGTTGTTGAATATTTTTCTACAACATCCGATCTACTTTGGGTTTCAGATCCTTGTCAAAATATGGTTGTAATGGGTTTCAAGGCCCCCAAAACATGTTTTGCTAATAAAAATCAACAACTACTTGGTCAAACTCCAAGCATCTGTCATTTTAAAATAAACATGGATTAAGACACTTTCAAATCTGTATTATACGATAATGAACAAAACCTGGGTATAAATGTGGATCTTTAAATTAAAAATAAGAAAAGCCAAAAAATTATCTCCATCAAGGTCACTAGACCTTTAGCAATCTTAGTGTATAATCTTCAAGAAATGGATTACCAATACCCTTGTAAAAATAATCTCACACACCATGTTGGTGTCCCACTTGATTGTCATCTAATAAGATAACCCAACCTTTGACATTACTTTTAAGTATCAATCAAGACAAAGGATGCTCTTTCTTATACTCTAAAAAATCAAGATAGTGAATCTCTATCTTATACTCTAAAGAATAATATACATATTCAATCTTACCATTTCCAACTTTGTGTTATTCATTGTAGCGGTATTTTGTCAAACAATTCACTTGGATTTTGCATGCTTTCATGTTATGCATATCCTCCAATCATGACATTCCTTGAAACCACTTTTATGTCCTTCAAATTATGGAATGCTACCAACTCCTTGAAAACTAGAAGGGAAACTATCAAATTGTAGAAGATTTTAACTACGTGTCCTATAATCATAAGTAGATCGACAAATGGTTTTTCAATTCTGACCACTAATTAAAATTCATGTTCGAGACACATCTCGAGTATGAATCTATGCAAGATTTTCAAATAACTATTGCAACTACAAAGATGGACAAGATGAACGACACTAGTATTATGTAGCATATTTGTAAAAAAGTGATGGTCAGTCATGGCTATCACAAATTTTTATGAGGTGAAGTCTATGTTGATGCTTGGAAGGCTCTTAGTGGTGTGAGCATTGCAGACCAATTACAAGAATGACGTCATGTTCTCTTACAAAGATAATCATAAATAAATGCAAGATTTTCTATAGTTGTAGGACATGATGCTATTGAGGATCATTATATTCTTGGTTGATGTTTCAACATTGGATTTCTTGGAGGTACATCTAGATCTAAATGCTTTTGTGAGATGTGGGGACGATTCGAAGTCCCCTAATATGCTATTGTGAATTGGGCTAGTTTGTGCTTTTATGGGGTTGATTAGGTTGGGAAAGGGAAAGTGTGATGGGACCAACTGGAACTCCTTCAAAAGGATTCTACCACATTATGACCATTCTTACAAATGATGTGATTGTGTATAGTTCCATGCAATTATTAAGGAATGATATGGTGACATTTGGAAATCTTATTTATTAGTTTTAATATATAGAATATATTCTTAGATTTGAATATATTTTGTGGTGAATGTGTGGGGCAAGCCTTAATCCTCTCTTTGCTTGTTTGATTGCTTGGATTCAAACCTTCATCTGTCTTATTACGTTTAAAATTTTAAGAAAGTGGTTTCATACTCGACAATTCTTAAAAATGATGAGTAACTATTTAATTTTTAATTAATATATACAAATGATTTAAATCTACTCCATTATGGTAAATGGTCAATTTTTTATTCTAATTACAAAAGATGATGCCATCAACACCATCAAAGATGAATTAGTGTAGCACCAAATTTCTTGTTGATGGACCCAATTAGGGACGAAAAAGGGTTTGGTGATTCACTAGCTATCAATGTTGCATTTTCCGAGATGGAACTCACACAAATCATTTCAAAAGAATACAAATTTAATTTGTCCTAAAGTCTATGACAATATATGCATCTTCACCAAAAGGGGCAATCAATCCTAGCTTCAAGGCTAGTCCCAAATGCCATTTTGGCTTGGACTCCATTTCAACCCATTTTCATTCATGAATTACAACATCAATTCCTTTGTTTTCTCTTTGAATGTTGGGTTTTGGGTTTCTGAAGTTTTTAAATGACACTAATCAATTAATAATTTGTAATATTATTCTTCACTAGATTCCTAGTGAATAAAACATATCACCATGGAAAATGGAGTATAGTTAGTGGAATAGGTATTTTGATTGCGACGACTGGTTGAAGAATATGCGCGTACCAACAGGATGCTATACGCACAACTGGGCAGGCGTTTGTATTTGGACTTGGCTCAATGAAATTGCGTACGAAAGAGTTGGGAACGGAATTGAAGTCGATCTTGACCTTCAAACAGTTGTTGTCAGTGTATATTATCAAACAATAAATGATCCTCATACAAATAACGTGAGTGGTGTGGAAAATGAGTGTGCGAGACCATCTTCTAATTTTATGGAGTTTTCATTCATGATTTGAGCAAGGAGCTACTTCATCTTAGTTTTGGAGCTGAACCTGAATGGGCCGTTGTAGGTGACATTTATCCACTTGGATACGCATTTGATAAATCAATAGGTCACTATCATTATTTCAAGACAATCCAGATTATTATGATCATAAGTACAACATAAAGTATGGGGTATGCTCAGGGAATTGTGACCTTTGAAAATCTGATTATTTCATGGACATGGCTGCCAAAATAAACAACAACACATTACCCCGCTGCACTCTTCATTATCAGATTTCATTCTGTTTACGCTCTGCATCGGTGGTGAAAACAAACACTTTTAGAAAATATTGGGATGGCTTGAAATATTCAACAGGTATGATTTATATGGGATTACCATTGAAATCGTTGATTGTTTCCCAAGTTGGTCAAACTATCAGTTCTGAGGTAACAACTACAGTGTTTTACAAATGTACTAGACAGCTGTGCATGAATAATGAGGAGAATATATCAACGGCCAAAAACATCTGAACGACTTTCTTTGGTTTTATAAGCTATGAACCGTTGATCTCAACAAAATCCCGAATATCCGAAATCAACGAACAGAATGAAATCCATGGTCGTCCATGTTTAAGGAGAACCGTACACCGTTGATCCCAGAAATCAGATCGAACATTCCATATAGAAAACGCCTTGGGCGTAATTAAAAACAGGAAAATTGTCATCCTATGTCAGCATAGACATCGGCTGCCATGCCATTGAATGGAGAGTGGGAGAATTGGTCGCCTGCATAGCCGGCTTGAAGAAAGTCAATCCATTGTGGGGAACGTCGGTGGAAGATTCACGTTAGTGTCCTTTATGAGTAGTCACCATTGCAGTTTGCTTTGCCGCGTTATAGTAATGATTAAATATAGTTGAATTTGATGTTTGATATGTATGTGGCGCACCATTCATTTCGGGAGCAGCTAAGCACAACTATTAAAATTGGAAGTTTCAATTTCGTACATTTGCCCTTCTCTGTCCTGTTCTAATATTCGAAGTTGTTGAATGCAGGAAAGTTCGTTGGCATTTATAATATGTGTACCATTTCAAATGCCTATAGGCATTCATTATTTGCTCTTCTTTAATTATTGAGGCCAATAGTCATAGTCATTGCCTAAACCATAATGTTTAACGCTGTCACAAGTATTTTCTGCTCAACTTCCCTTGTATTTCCTCCTATTTTCTGCTCAACTTCCCTTGTATTTCCTCCTATTTTCTGCTCATTCCTCATATTTTCTGCTCAACTTCCCTTGTATTTCCTCTTATTTTCTGCTCAACTTTCCTCGTATTTCCTCTTATCCCAAAGCTACCAAGCTTTCAATTCCGTTTCCTGTTCAATTCAATTCCCCTACCTCCACCCACAAAAAAGAGACATGAATGTGGTTTCTCGCTACTTTTAAGAACTTTATCTTTGTCCTGCGCAGCTGCCAAGCATTCTTTAAGATTTGCATTTATATTTTTAACAGTTGATGATAAATTCATTTCCCCTGCCCATTCTTTTTCTGAGTTC
Organism: Cupressus sempervirens; assembly: GCA_028749045.1. Classification (NCBI taxonomy): domain Eukaryota; kingdom Viridiplantae; phylum Streptophyta; class Pinopsida; order Cupressales; family Cupressaceae; genus Cupressus; species Cupressus sempervirens. The sequence goes on along the minus strand of CM053793.1, from coordinate 362,089,552 downwards.
AGCGGCCACTCCTATGCCAGTCTCCAATTACGTTTGAACACCAGTGGGAATTTGTGTCAGTTCAGTGTTCAATATTTTTTTCAGTTCTTTCCTTTCGATGGAAAATGCATCCACTTCCGCGCCTCGGGGACACCCAGAAAATGCTTTCAGTGGAATTGCAGCGGAAGCATCTTCAGCATCGACGAAGAAGAGGCATTGGGACGTCTTCATTTATCATCGAGGTTGTGACGTTAAGCACAAATTAGCCAGTACCATCTACCACACCTTAGATCTGCTTGGCTTGCGTGCTTTTCTAGATGAAAATGAGCTCCATTTGGGAGATTCCATACCAGAGGAGATACAGGACGCGATGCGCTCTGCCGGACTTCACATTGCTATTTTTTCAGAGAGGTACGCAGAATCTCCCTGGTGTCTGGCCGAGCTTGCATTTATGGTACGATCTGGCACCAAAATACTTCCCGTCTTCTATCATGTCAAACCCGATGATCTCCGATGGGTGGGGAAAGCGAAAGGGTGTTATGCCCCTGCGTTTTCCCAACTCAAAATGAAGCGCAGGTACTCCTCAGCCATTCTGGACGACTGGAAAAGCGCGCTGCAGAAGGTCTCCTATCTCTCTGGTTACATGCTCGACAGCCATAATGAGTGAGTGATGCAATTTCCTGCTTTAGTTCCCATGTTTCATCGAATCATTTGCATGGTACATATATCATTCTACCATAGAAGTTTGTTGTATCACATTTCCTTTGATTTGTAAATGTATAGCGACGAAGGGAAGCTTCTGAAGAGCATAGTGAATTCTGTTTTGGGAACAATGGAAAAGGTGCCTCTGGAGGTAGCCAAACACCCAGTTGCAATGGATGAGATCGTACAAGGGTTTGAAAGAAGTATTAAGAGTCAGGGTGAGCAGCATGCACAGATTGTGGGAATATTAGGGTTTGGCGGCTCCGGAAAAACTACACTGGCAACAGAGCTTTATAACAGGAAATGCTCTTCCTTCAGTCGCTCCTGTTTTCTGCATGATGTGCGAGATGCCGCATCCAAGAACGCTCTGCATGCCAAACAGAAGAGACTGCTGGAGGATCTCCGTGTACAAAACGTTAAATCCTTTGACAATTATAAGGAAGGCAAGGGAATTTTAGCAGATCGGTTGAAAAGTGTCTGCGTGCTCGTAGTTTTGGATGATGTAGACCACGAGGATCAAGTGGATGCTCTGTTGCCCCCTTTGGAGACCCTCGGATTGGGTAGTCTGATCATTGCCACAACCCGGGAAGGCAGAGTACTTACAAAATGCGGCATCACATCCATCTACACAATGCAACCACTGCAGCATCTTCACGCCAAACAACTCTTGTCTTGGCATGCCTTCTTGCAAGCTTCCCCACAAGAAGGTTTTGATGAATTAGTTGAACTCTTCTTAGGAGCTTGTAGCGGAATGCCTTTGTCTCTCAAGGTCATTGGAGGACAGCTCTATGGTAAGAAGTCCACGGAGTACTGGTATGCTCAGCTGAATAAGATTCGGAAAGCGTTGCCGGAGGATATCAAGGCCATTTTAAAAGTAAGCTTTGATGCCCTCGATCCAGATGAGCAAAATGTATTCTTGGATATTGCTTGTTTTTTCATTGGCGAAGAAACAGGATCGGCCATTCATGTGTGGGATGGATCAGATTCAGGGTGGAGTGGTATTTGTAGTTTGGAAACGCTTGTGAACAAGTGCCTTGTGGAAGTGGACAAGGAAGGGCGTATGAGGATGCACGATCACCTCAGGGATCTGGGAAGGGGCATCGCAACTACATCATCACCATCACGATTCTGGTTTGACAGACAGAGTGTTGTTCATATTCAGGTAAAATTATATCTTATCTGCCATTGATCAATAGCAGGGAAACCTTGGTTGCCTATCGAGTCTTTCTTTTAATTTTTCCCCAAACTGTTTTGAAGTTATGTTGTTTTTTTCAACTTAGCGAGGAATGCCAATTCGGGGGATAATGGCCGCTTCCACGGTTGATCGTTGGATATCATTCAACCGTCTTGATTTAACACCGCCTTTCAAGGAGTACATGGAGATGACGAGAAACTCAAATCTTAGGGATGGATTGCAACTTCTTGCTGTTGCAGGAAATGATTTTACCCACGAATGTGGAGAGCTATCGAGAGGCCTTTTGTGGCTTCGATGGTTTGAGTTCCAGCACAGAAATATTCCGTCGTGGCTCTCATTGGAGAATACTAGAGTTCTAGATATATTCAATGCTCGGGATTTGGAAAAATTGTGGGATGACGCGCGTGTAAGAAATTTGCTCAAGCTTTTTTCAATTAGAGAGAATGATGACGTTTTTCTTTAGAATGTTTTTGACGCTTAACTGAATACAATTGAAAATTGATTGTGTGCAGCGTCCTTTGCAATTGAGGGAGTTGCTAATTCATAATGCCCACAAGCTTCAAAGTCTTCCCAGGTCAATAGAACATCTCAAGCATTTGAAAAGACTATCCTTGGTTTGTACGGAGATCGTTCCTCCACTAAGACTAGTTAGCTTGCAAGAAGAGTTTTGTCGACTTGAGTCGCTGGAGCATCTGGTCTTAAAAGAATGCTGGAAGCTATCAAGTCTACCAAACCGTTTTGGGGATTTGCTAAATCTGCGACATTTAGATTTGAGTGGGTGTAGGAATTTAAAGATGTTGCCTGGGTCTTTTAAGCAGCTGATACGCCTCGAATATCTCAATTTATCATATTGTGTGGAGCTCACCTTAGACTCAGATATTCTAGAAAACATGGCAAACATCAAGGTTTTTGATGTCAGTGGGTGCATAAAGCTAGAAACATTGCCCCACAAGATCACAAATCAGGCTTCTCTGGTAAAACTCAAATTTTATGGCACTGTAGGGTTAAGGGAATTACCATCTAGCATCGGTCGACTAAGAAAATTGGAAGAAGTCGAAATTGTTGGGTGGCCATTGTTGACAAAGCTGCCAATTTCTTTGGAAACTTGTCCAGCTTGGTCACTCTTACACTTGAACGCTGTGAACAGCTATATGAGATGCCGAGTTTGGGAGGATTAGTTAGCTTGGTCACTCTCGTAATTTATAGATGTCCAGAGTTATATGAGATGCCGAGTTTGGGAGGATTAGTTAGCTTACAAACTCTGCATGTCAAGGAATGTTATAAACTAAAGAAAATAGAAGGTTTAGAGAATTTGACGTCACTGGAGGATTTGAGATTATGGACAAACTGGATCTCACCTGGCATACCCAGTTTGCGGGGCCTGGAGGCTGAGTCTGAGAGCAGAGAACATATCAGCTTTTGAGGCTTGCATTCAAAGCATACAAATGGAGGTAATAAAGATTGCTACAAATATGAAATAGCTATTCTACAAAGTTTAATAATTGATTTGCTTAACTGAAGAGTTTTGTAACTGATTTGCAGAAGCACTCGCCATGGCCGGAAATGACATTATGTGGAAGGATATTTCCTAGTGCTCAGTCCATTTTGGACTCATTCACCTTTCCTGGTCTTGTCATCGTTAAACCAGTGAGGGATGTTCAGGGTAATTATTCTTCCCTGAAATGGAGTTTAACATGACGGGAGTTAAAATTATCACATGCGGCTATTGTATGTTATCTTGTCCGGAGTAGACAGAACAATTATATACCTTTAATGCGTAATATAAGAAGAGATATTTGTTGGGTACTACTGAGCGAGGGAGAATGGATAGTGTTAAGCGTGTTGACACAAGTTTCCTCACTTATCAACGATGCAGGGCGCTGCCATGAAATGTTCGTAAATAGCCCCTCAATGGAACTGTACGATGGATGGATAATACTCGGAGAGATGGGCAGCGTTGTTGAAGGTTTTAGGCAACTCTTCCAAACTCTTTGTAAGCAACATCTATAATTTCAAATAAATTATTGTTAGAGTGAAAATTTTAATACTAGCACTTGCACTTTTGACAGGTGCGAGGGTTAAGCCGATATTCTTGTATATCTTTGATGATATTTTTAAGTAGTTATAATTATGTTTGTACTTATAATTAAGTCAAGTGTAGTTTGAGTAAAATATTTCTATTTTCATTTCTTTTTGTAATCAAAATAATTACATTTTATTTGAAAAGTAACATGATTTAGGCAAGCTCCTCTTTTCATATTAAAACATATATTCAATGTTGATATTGTGGTATATTTATAGATCTCTATCCCTCTCTATATTTCTCTCTCCTCACTCTCTCTTCTTCTGTCTGATCACCCCTTCCCCTCTCTCATATTCTTTCTCATCTCCCTTCCCCCTCTCTTTCGCCTTCATCTCCCCTTCTCACTCTCTCTTTCTCTCTCCTCCATCCTTTCACTCTCACTTTTTCTCTATTCTCACTCTCTCTTTCTCCCTTCCATCCCCTTCCAATGTCTCTCTTTCTCCTTACTCTCCCCTTAACCTCTCTCACTCTATATTTATCCTCACTCCCTCTTTCTCTCCTCACTCTCTCTCTCCCTCTTTCTCTTTTACTCTCTATTTCTCTCTCCTATTTCTCTTTCTATCTTCTCTCCCTTGGACCCCTCACTCTCTCTCTTCTCCCCTTCCTTGTCTCTCTCCTCTTACCATGTCTTAGCCTTTCTCTCTACTCTCTCATGCTTTATATGTTCTCACTCTCTCTCTTTCTCTCTCCCCCTTTCCCCTCTTTCATTATTTCTCTCTGCTCTCACCTTAGCCTCTCTCACTCACTCTATCTCTTTACACACACTCTTTCTAAATCTCTACTCCTCCTCCCCCTCCTCCCCACCTCTCTCTCTCTCTCTCTCTCTCTCTCTCTCTCTCTCTCTCTCCCTCCCTCCCTTACTTCTTTTCTCTATCCCTCCCTCCTTCCCTCTCCATCTTCATCTAACTCCGCCCCTAACAAATCTATCTCATTATCTTTATCCCTTCCTCCCCATCTTACTCTAATATTTTTTACCTCTCCCTCCCTCCCTCCCTCCCCCCTGCCTCCTCCCCCTCTTCCCTCCCCCCCCCCCCCTGCTCTCCCTCTCTCTCTCTCTCTCACACACACACACACATTAGAATCCTAAAAAATATTGTTGTGATAACAAATGATGGAGATAATCTTCAAATCCCACTGATCTTGTATCCTAATGCCTTAATAATATTATTTGTGTTAATCATTTAGTATACAACTTGTGTTTTATATTAATGATTAATACAATTGATTGTTCTTCATAGAAGGAAATTAAATATTTATGCTTTCATTAAATGTTACCATTTTATAATCAAACTTCCATTTCATTTGTTATGATTTTACTTTAACATTAATTCATTTGTGTGGATTGGTTTGTTGACCAATCTAACTTGTATTTTATTGAATTTTAACTAAAAAAACTAGCTCTTAAAGTAATTATTGCATATACTGAATGTTGCTAAGCGGCTTAAATTGATTGAATAAGCATCTTTTGATAGCTTATATATCTTTCTTTTATACGATATCGTTATGATTTCTTTATAGTGACAGTGATGATGTATTCTTGCAAAATTAATGGCATAACTTTTGATGTATAATTATGTGCCAAATTATTATTAGCAAAGAAAATTTGGTAATGTTAGATTTAGGTTTTTTTTTTTTTAGAGCAATTTAATCTATTATCATTGACTTGATCACTTATAGTGGTAGGCTACAACCATGATGAATATTTTCTAATTTGTCAATCAAATTATATAGTTTCCAAATATTTATGTAGGATATCTATGTACTCCAAGATCAACCATTTTTCAATTATTGAAGTTAAAACTAAGCATCTAAAGAGCCTAATAAACTAATTCTAAAATGAAAGATAGTAACAAAACTAAGTTACTATGAAACACAAAATTCCTTAGAAAATGACTAATAAAGACATATATAATTATATAATCTCATTTTCAAGTTATATATATTTGTATTTCTCCACATAAAACACAACTATCAATTAACTTGAACTATAAATATTTTTTATCAGATTTTCTATCTTAAAACTTCCTTTCAAGGTTACACAAGGGAAGAGTATTCGCTAATCCATTTTCACATACATCTAATATCATTTTCTTAGTTCCACAACAAAAAAGAAATGTACCTACAAGAACTCTCCACCCAATAACTTTGTTGGACCCAAACATTTATTAAATAGAAATACTAAAAGAATAATTACTAGGAAAATTTAAAAATGAAGCATATGGGTATGTGCAGGATCATGGTGTGCCAAAAAGTGGCGATGTGAAAAAAATAGAGTTTGAAAATGTCTAAAAGCATTTCAAAATCTGCTTTGACTTTTTTCCACCCATCCTGATACCAAAGCTAAAAAGTTAGGACCAAGCCTTATCAGATATCCGATTTCATATCGGATACCCAAAACCTGTTGCATTGATTTTTTTTTTTAAAAACCCGAGGGCTCTTTTCACATTGTGTTTTCTTTGTGTTTGAGAGTTCCCTCTATTCCGGTATCGGATCTCAAAACTGGTATACGATATTAGTAATTTTTTTTTTTTTTTAAATGTTTTGAATGAATCTTATTATAAATTAGTTATTTTTAATTGAATTTGTTAAAAAATAGGTTTTTTTTAATAGAAATTGTTGAAATTTAGGTTGTTTTTAATAGAAATTATGTCTTGCAAATTAATAGGTATGGCTAACCAAAATGATGATACTGAGGTAAGAAATAATGCTCATCATAACCCTCCACCAAACGATCCCCTACCCCCTCAAAACCCTCCTCGAATCGAAGATTTGATATTTGAAAATCTCGTCGAATTGAGGGTTTTGTGAACTACATATAATACTATACTCACATTGGCTCCTATGTTATCCACACTAAACACCATAGTGAATAATATTGAAATACTTACCAATGAACAAAATGTTGCTCTTTGCTGGCGTGACCAAATGGATGCCATGTTTGATGATGGGTTAGACTATGATGAGGTTGCGGCCCTAAATATAACTAAAGATGATTTGGTTAGCCTCTTTGTGGACCCAAAAATCGGTAAACAAGTTGAACGCACAAACCCCAAACTATCAATTAAATGGTGCACAAATGACGCTATGCGTGCAAACTTTTGGGATTGTTGGTGGATGGTTTTTTACGTCCCTCCACACAAAAATTTAGAGTTGCCATTTTATTTTCTTAGAAAAGTGTATACAGAATTTGTGTTGGGCCTCAAGGTGAACTATTAGAGCATGAAGCCCACCATGGGTGTAGGAGGAGGAGCTCCTCAGGATAGACCCTTTGCCCAATGGAAGAAAGCTAGCACTTTTGTCCCCCCTACTGATGTCTCCCCCCCTCCTCGAGTGCAACATCCTGATATCATTGCAGAGGCTAGCTCTCAGACTATTAGAGTCATCCATAGATTGAGTAGCCTATTGATATCCTAGGCTAGGTCAGTGTTGCCTCCTCGTGTTGATGATACTGGCGTGAGTTCATCATCAGTGAGCTCATCACATGTTTGTGTGCCCCGTACTTGCATAACGTGCAAGAATATTTGTCTGGGTCCCATAGGTGATCTTTCTGAGTATCAGTTTGTATTTGACGAGGATACACTAGATGTGCGTACAGAGGCTACACACCTTGACATAAGAGAGGAGGGGCATGCAGAGGCATGGACTCCTTCTATATCGGTACATGTATACATTTTTTTGTTATGACATATGCGATTTAAAGTTAATCTGTATAATAGAGTAATTTTAACTTTTAACACATATTGACTTATATATGTATGTGATCTTCATTCATGTTTAGTTGATGACTGAGGAGGAGCTCAGACAGGTTGATAATGTCACACTCTCAACTATTTCATTTGGCCTTGAGACATCTAGGGTACATTATGTTGTGTTCTCATTATTTTTTCTATTTGATATTGTAGCACATATGGTTTCTAATCATTCTTTTCTCTTGCAGGTATCATCTGTCAGTGGGGGACAAAGTGTGGGGGATGAAGCATGACCCATTGACAAGGGAAAGGTAATTAGGTGCTTTCTATTTGATTTAATATCAATGCATTCTTGTAAAATGTTTGTGGTAATGAAATTTAATTACATTTTTTTATTGTATAGGGCGTGGCTACTGGTGATGAGTCCAGGAAGATTCCATGTCATAGACACTCTGGCATTTCCATTCGCACTGAGAGCCCCATCATATGTATAAGTATCATTTATTTTTAATTTTCCTTATTTTCATAAATAAATTTAAAACCGATTTACGTGATATTAACAACTAGTATTTTGTATCTCATAGGAAACACCTAGTACATAGGAGGTTGGACGCAAGATTTTTGTATCTTTGCTGACGCAGCTATTATATCCAAAGGAGGAGTTGACACGAGTAAGTTGTAGTTTGAATTCTGATTATATGTTATAAATTTAGCATGCTATGAATTATAATGTTATAGTTTAAGTTGTAGATTCATCTGACAAACATACTTGAACATACACAGGCCACAATCAACGAGGTTCAAGCATTGCCGAGGATATATGAGAGGACTCCTAATTGGCATAAGAGGTTGACAAGAGAGGTATTTATGATGAAATTTTAATACTACAAATCTTCATTAAGAAAAGATCATTATGCATTTGAGTAATTCAATGTTAGATACATAGAATCATATAAATTTAGTAGTCTAACTTTGGGTTTTCATTTTTTGTTTATGTAGGAGGCATCTAATCTACCTGATCATCCACCAACAGCCTAGGATAGTATAGTTGTCATAGGATGCATCATGAGACATTTTGAGATGGCATATGCCACATTGTTTACAGAAACATTGATATTATACACATTCTGATGACAGGATCAGCCACATTTTGTATATGGATCTATGTATTTTGATATATATTTATGTAATTTGTCTATGGATACATGAACTTTGATATATATTTGTGTAATTTGTCTATGGATACATGTATTTTGATATATATTTTTGTCATTTATATGCACAATGATATACATATTAATTTAGTATAGCATTATTCAATTTATTGTGGATCATGTGTATTGTTCATGTTTATGGAATATCATTTATTTTGATCATGTTTTTTTATATTCAATTAAAATGCAATAATTTGTGAATAACATTTTAACAACCTTTATTATCAAATTTTGATGCAATATTTAATTTGAAATGCTATCATATATGTTTAATTTGAAATAATCTCTGCAATCCCCCTCCTTCACCCTAGTACATCAACTTTACAAAGAAAAATGAGAACAAGTGCTATTATGAGACTTTACTACACATTCGGCTTACCAAGCCCACCTAACATTTTGGCAATGCAAGAAAGGTTCAAGGCTTCCATCAGCATAATGACATTGATATGTATGAGTTTGGATCAACCAACAACTCTACAATTTTTAGTCTCAGAATGGTTTTGACATTTGACTGCCAACACACTTAACCACTTTCTACATTGAAGCTGAGTACACTATGTATGCCGAGCCACAGCATGTGTCGAGTCAGAATTCCAACAAGTGCTCAGTGATCTTCAGGTGCCGAGTGAAGATCAAGTGCCGAGTGAATTCAAGTGTCGAGCATGATACATGTGCCGAGTAATATATAGGTGTCGAGTCACAGATGATGCCGAGCAAGACAGAATCACTACAGGAGCCGAGTGAGCTAGCTTTCTTATATGTGTCGCGCATCAGGAATTAGAAAGTGCCGAGTAACACAGAATGTGCATATGAATTTGAGAAGGCACAAACTCAAATGTAAATCATTTTTATGGCCGACATATGATGAATCTTGAAGGATCTAAGAGATAAGATCGATTCTTTTATATTTCCTATGCAATCTGCATGTAGCTAATAAGAAAAATGGGGAAGGCATGCAACCAATAATAAAAGTGCAAGAAATGAGCGGGAAATAAAGATTCAATATGGATCGTAGATCCATACCTAACCCTAAGTCTTTGAAAGTCTTTATAAGGAAGACGAAATCTCATTGTGTGCATGGATGAAGAAGTGTATGGGGAAACTATAGTGAAATTCAGAGTGAAGAGTGAAAAGAATTAGAGGAAGAGAGCAGCAATTGGATATTTAGTTGATCAGAACAAAGCAAGGGATACGAATAGATATAAGATTTCAAAGGATCAAGATCAAAGAGAGCAGATCAAGTGCCTGAATTCAACTATCAAGGATTGTAAGCTATCAGGTTTATTATACCTAATACTCTCTAGCAATTGTATTAGAAAGGAAATCATGTGTTGATAGGTTAGCTTAATAGCTAGGTTGTAGATGCTTTGAAGAGGTGATTAAATCCTTTAACAGGGTGACACTTAATGAAAAGTGTTTGTAAATCCTTTAACCAGGTCACTACTGATACAGTGTAAAGCCTTTAACAGGGTAGGCCTTTCACAGGGAAAACCATCAGAAGTGGTCAAAACAATTATTGCTACAGTGATTTTGTGGGTATCATCCCCACCCCAGTTTTACCTTCTTATTCTCGGAGAGTTTTTGGGTTACCAAAATCTAGTGTTATGTGTTGTTGATGCATGTGTTTACTTCATGTTTATTTCATATATTTACATGCATGCAATTTACTTTTAGTTAAAAATTTTAATGGTTAAAGTGTAATACTTCAGATTCATGCCCCCCCTCTCAGAAGCATTCTTCCCATTTGAATATTCCAACAATTGGTATCAGAGCTTCGGTTCTCACAAGGAGAATCCTAACAGCTTAAAGAAAAGGTCTGAAGATGGAAGTCTTCAAACTTGGGAAGATAATAGAGAATCAAGTGATTGATGTTCAACTCGCTCTACACAAATTGGAGGAAGCCAGAGAAGAATTACAAAAATCTTTGAAAAGAAGGAAGGATATAGCCATAGTTGAAAATGACACACACTACAAGGAGATTTATACCACAAAAGTGTTTTCTAGGGTAAACTTTAAGAAAGCCACCTCCAAATAAAGAAATAAAATATTGGTGAATCTTTCATTATTTTGAAAAAACAAAATTATTTCTATTGGTGAATCTCTCAATTTTTTATTCTAAATATGATTAATATTGGCGATTATTTTTTAATCATAATTTTTTTATATAAAATATTGATGAATCTCAATAATAATAGGAAGTTCATTAATCCCCATGTAATATTACAAATCAAAATTGAACATTTTTTTACCTCATGGAATATTATGAGAATCGTTACATATACTTTAAATCAATAGTGAAAAATAAATATTGGTGATATATCCCTAAAGTAACTAATAATTATGATAATTATTGGTCAGTTCAATTTAATTTCTCCACTGATATATTATATTTAGGTAACTCAAATCTATTCATGTAATGAGTATTGTGGTGAATATTTGAGTTTAAATTTTTTAATAAAATCAATTATTGAGTGATTTTAAATATTCTCTAACTGAATTTTATAAAACTATGGCGATTTAGGTTGTATCAAATCTTAAATTATTAGCCAAATTACTAGCCAAAAAATTCTAATATTAGCCACTAAATTATATCCTAGACTGTTTGCCAATGGAGATACTAAGGAGTTTGATGTAGCGATAGAAGAACTGATGGAAATGAATAGATCTCAAGCAGAAGAATTCAGAACCTTGAAGATTGAACAAGAATCACAAGCCATAATGCTTTGTGAAGTGATTGAACAAAAGAAATGAGCCATTGAAGAAAAAGCCATGATAGAAGATGACAAGAGAAATCTTACAAATAGATTGGAGGAAAAGACAATTGAGTTTGAAAGAATCTCAAACATGCAACTAGACACCTTAAGCCAAATGATGAATGCACATCATGAGCTAAATATGAAGGACATTGAGATCTCTACATTGAAAATGCAAAATGAGCAATTGCAGAATGAATTGAAAAGAGAAAACAAAATTTCAGAGAGCTTCAACAAACCCAATGAGGCCATCAAGTACTTTGAGCAGTTACTGAAATCCCCAAGGTCTAGCAATGACACTCAAGGATTAGGATATATCAGCACTGAAGAAGGAGAGTCATCGAAGACTGCAGAAGAAAGGAACAACAAAGGTAAGAACACCAAACCTACCTGTCATTTTTGTGGTAAGAAAGGACATACTTCTAATGTATGTAGGAGCAGTAATACCCATCAGCATGATAAGCCTAAGAGTGCAAGCTATTGTCATAAGTGCAAGAAGCAAGGACATCAAGCACATGAATGCAGAACTAGAACTATCAAGACACCAAGATTTGAAGGTCACTGCTACAACTGCAAGAAGTATGGACATAGAGCCTTTGAATGCAGATCAAAGCCTATTTGGGCATCAAATCAACCAACAAAGACAAAAGGCTATGGGAATCACTACTATTGGGATTACAACACTAGGTATAGTTGTCATTACTGTCAGGAATATGGACATGTTCCTGAAAATTGCATAAGGACACATTTCAGAGGGAACTACAACAGATGGTTGAGTCAAACCACATGTTTCAGTTGCTTGAAGATTGGTCATATCAGTAGGAATTGCCCAACAAGGTCCAAGGCACCAAGTTCTGAGTTCAACAAAGGAAAGGCAAAGGTAGGCATTGAACACATCAGAGGAGAGATGAATAAGACATGGAAGAAGAAAGATGAGTGCAACACATCAAGTGAAGGGATCACTTCACCCAATGGGTCAAGTGATCACACTTCATCAAACTAAGCATGAATAGGTGTATGGGACTGATATACAAAGTTATATCATACATCAGTCCCAAGACAAAGAAGTACTGCAAAGAAGAAATCAGCATAAGCAAAGATGCAAAGTCAAAATTTGAAGTTCTTGCAAATACTGTCGAGTCGTCCTCAGATGCCGAGTAAAGCTCCAATGCATGCCGAGTTGCTAATAGCGACCGAGTTGATGGTTGATGCCGAGTTGAGAAATGTCAATGGAAGCCAAGTAAAGTGAAAATCTAGTGGAAGCCGAGTCATGTTGAAACCTTCAAGTGCCGAGTTTACAGCTGTATATGCGCTAAGCATTTAATGCTATGTTTTTAAAAGTATAAGGTCAATTTTTTATCATTTCTCACCATTCAAACGCAGAGCCAAGACGTGAAGAGCGTAGGAGAAGTCATAGAACTGCATTGAAGCCATTTGCACGGATTGCAACAGCGATTCAGCATAAATTTCTTCAATCAAAGGTATTTATCAAGTGCCGAGCTATGCAGTGTTAAAGTTTTAATATTTTAAAACCCTAGATCGGTATAATGGCTTCTAGTTCTAAGAACCCCAAGGGAAAAGAAGGTCATGAGGTTCAGTTGGTCAATAATGAGGTTAAACAACCCAAATTTAGGCCAATTCCAGAAGTTGCCTACAAAAACGACCCTACCGGCGCATTATCCATTATCCCATCCAAAGTAGTCATGGTGCAGGATGTAAGGAAGTGTTATAACTGCAAAATTGGCGCCATAGGTGATCTTGAAATATTCCAAGCCTATGACAAACTATGCGAGAACAAGATTGTGAAGGATGAATTCCAGATAGTCAAGAGAAAGGGTTTGACCAATGCCCTAGTTTACCCTACAGGATTCACAACTGAATGGATACAGATTGTTTTAATCAAAATTCAAAAATGGATGTTTATGGCTAGAAATAGGTCCAGTAAATATTACAAAAAGGATAGTGCATAGGGTTATGGGTTTCCCAACCCTAGATCAGCCTAAAACCCTGCGCAGTGATTCCAAAGAGATCATTGAAAAGAATACAGGTGCAAAATGGAATAAGAGGGGTATGACTATTGATATTATCAGTGATCCTCTTTTAGATTTTTCTGTGAGAATAATATCCCACAAATTCTATCAATCCAATAGATTGAACAGTGTGCCATGCATAGCTGTTGATGTAGCCTACAAACTAGTAAAGAAAGATCACACATATGATCTGTCAGAACTTATGTTGCAGTAGATAAATGAAAACCTAGGAGCAATAAGGAGATCAAAAGGTGCTCAATGCAAATTTGGTTCAGTTCTTATGTGTATATTCTTTTATGTTAAGGAAGAGTTTCCTTCTATAGGAAAGGTGAATTGGAATCCTAACAAAATTGCAATTACACAAATCAATGAGTTCATTGATCAGATGGGTGACAACTTTGAAGCCCAAATGACAAGCTATTTTGAGGATTTCAAGAAATCCATGAAGCAAAGGGTAAGAATACCAGTTTCCTTAGTGGAAAAACATATCAATGACATATGCTTCTTAGTTGATATTGATTTCACCTATATCCAAGCAGCAGTTCCAAGGGTGAGATGGCTAAGGCTATTGGGTTATGAACTAGATGTGGATGAAGCATCAACAACAATCACTGCCTTGCTTGTAGAAGAAATAGACAAGTTTTCCAAGCCTTTTGGCACATATGATGTTGTTAAATCCAAAGTTGAAACAGAGTTGAAGACTGCCTCTATAATTAAGAAGAAAGATAAATTGGTGAAGAAAATAAAGAAGAAATTTGATGAAGGAATTAAGGTGGCAGAAGAAGAAGAAGAAGAAGATGATGATGATGATGATGAGGAAGAACAAGGGCAAGGCCCAATGGAATTAACTCAAGGCCTAGGTGAAGATAAGGAGGAAGGTGCTGAGGAAGAAGAAGTCGACGAAGCACCAACTCAAGCCGAGCCAAAGAAAAGAAAGGCAACAGTACAACCTCCAGCCCAACCTAAAGCAAAGAAGGTTACTAAGCCAAGCCAAGCCAAGCCACAGATACCAACAACAAGGGATACCACAAGGGCATCTTCACAAAAGGCCAAGGAACAAATCAAAGAGAAGAAGAAGGCGGGTGAACCCACAATAATGGGTTCCACTTTAGTGGGACGAAGAAACTTGGAAAAGTTGGCAAATTTTCGGATTTCTATTAGCCATACGTTCGTGCGAACATCTTAGACATGTTTGTGAGAACACGTACCATGCGCATGTTCACGCAAACATGTTAGCACGTTTGAACGTAGGTTTTTCCGAACATGTGTGTGGTACATGTTCACGCAAACATGTATTGGGCCGATTTTTGGCACTTTAAATCACTTTTTTTACTTTTCCAAAGTCATTTTCACGGCGAGTACTGTTCATTAAGCGTTCGAGCAAACATGTGGTTTGTGCTACCTCTGTCATTGTCATCCTGTCACTTTCATTCTCATTTTCATCATCAGGTATGTCAAAATATTATTAATTTAATGTTTTCAATGTTTTTGAAGTATTTTTTTATATTATCAAAGTAGATTTTAATGTTTTCAATGCATTTTTTAAATGTTTTTAAAACATATTTGAATGTTATTTACGTTTTTAATAGTTTTGAAAATATATTTGAATGTTATTTACATTTTCAATAGTTTTGAAAACAGCTCTAAATGTTAATTTAATATTTTTTTTTTTTTATCGATAATTTAATATTTTTATTATTTATTTATATTAATTTAGAAAATAGAAAAATAGTATATAGAAAACATTAGAAAACATTAGAAAAAATAGTAAAAAATTTATAATATAAAATTTAGGAAAAACATTAGAAAACAAATTTAGAAAAAACATTACGAAAACATTAGAGAATTTATAATTTAATATAAAATTTTGAAAATAATTTTTTTTTAAAAAGTAAAAAAAATTAAATAAATATTAGAAAATTTATTAAAAAAATAACAAAAATATTAGAAAATTTAGAAAAAAAATTACAAAAACATTAGAAAATTTATAATTTAATATAAAATTTAGAAAACAAATTTATAAAAAATATTTTTAAAAATTAGAAAATTTAGAAAAAAACATTTTAAAAAATTAGAAAATTTAGAAAAAAAATTGCAAAAACATTAGAAAATTTAGAAACCAAATTTAGAAAAAAACATTAAAAAAAATTAGAGAATTTATAATTTAATATAAAATTTAGAAAAAATATTTTTAAAAATTAAAAAATAAATTTAGAAAAACATTAGAAAAAATATTAGAAAATTTATAATTTAATATAAAATTTAGAAAACAATTTTTAAAAAAACATTGCAAAAACATTAGAAAATTTAGAATTTAATATAAATTTTAGAAAAAAAATTTAGAAAAAACATTAAAAAAATGATATAAAATTTATAATAATATAAATTTTAGAAAACAAATTTAAAAAAACATTAGAAAAATATTAGAAAATTTATAATAATATTAAAATTTAAAAAACAAATTTAGAAAAACATTAGAAAAAATACTTTTAAAAAATTAAAAAAACATTACAAAATTTATAATAATATAAATTTTTAAAAACATTAAAATATGTATGTATGTATGTATATGTATATATATATATATATATATATATATATATATATATATATATATATATATATATATATATATATATATACATACATATATGTATATATGTATGTATATGTATATGTATATATACATACATATATGTATATATGTATGTATATGTATATGTATATATACATCTATCTATATGTATATATATACATATATGTATGTATATATATATATACATATATGTATGTATATATATATATATATATATATGTATGTATATATACATCTATCTATATGTATGTATATATACATCTATCTATATGTATGTATATATACATCTATCTATATGTATATATATATATATATATATATATATATATATATATATATGTATGTATGTATGTATGTATGTATGTATGTATGTATGTATGTATGTATGTGTATATATATGTATGTATATATATATATGTATATATATATAATATATATATATATACATCTATATATATGTATATGTATATGTATATATACATATACATACGTATATATCTACATATATATATGTATATATACATATATGTATATATGTACATATGTACATATATGTACATATGTACATATATCTACATATGTACATATATATATATATGTTAAATGTACACATGTATGTTTTCGATATTAATATTTATGTATATATGTCAAATTCACTTTAATTTCTTAATCTTAGAAGTTTAATTAAATGACATATCTTAAGGGTCTAGATCTTAAATTGTACATGTAAAAATATAGATTAGAATGTATATTTTTTTATTTTTAACATAGATGTACATGTATATTTGTTCATGGTTAAAAGTAGATGTATGTACATGTTTTTAACAAATTCATATTTTTATATGTATAATTTGTGTATATGTTAACTGTTGATCTTAATTTATCTTATAACTAAGTGTAATTAACTATATTTAATAACACATGGCTTAAGGGGAGATCCTAAATTATACATAAGAATGTAGATTAAAATGTATATTTTATTTCATAAATGTACATGTAAATGTGTTCATGTGGTAGATATAGACGTGCATACATATGTTTTCAATATTCATGTTTAAATGTACATATGTTATTATTTTGAATGTCTTAATAATTAGAAGTATATAATTAACTATATAATTCAATGACATGTCTTAAGGGGAGATCCTAAATTATACATATATAAGAATGTAGATTAATTTGCATATCTGGGTATGAATATAACATACATGTACATCCAAACCCTAACCCTAACTTAACCAAACCCTAACCCTAACCATTATCCAAACCCTAACCGTAACCTTGATCTTAAAATTTAATTTGTAAACCCAAGATTATAAATGATAATAAATACCCTAAATCATAATCTTGAACCAAATCATAAACTTCATATGCTAAGTTCCCTTATCCTAAATTCTTAACCATGGACCTTAATATTAACCCCTAAATTTAATGCTAGAAATTATGCAAGTTTGTGTAAACCCTGACAATGTCATAAGGTCTTAGATCTTACCCTAAAATTCAACCTAATTAAAAAAAACCTATTTCAAAACCTAATTGAGCCTAACTTACATAAAATTAAAACAAGTTGACCCTAATCCTAAATTGTTAAAAATTACATTTGAGATACATGCACATACATTCAAACACATGTACATATATGAAGTATTCACCCTTGTTTTAAATGATATATATGTTACCCAACTTGAAACCTAAACTTCGAAACGTTATCATTTAAGAGTAATATAAATAATTTATTACCCTTTAATTGAATTCTCTAATAATACCCCCCAAAGTATAATAAAATCTTAGAACAATAAATTAACTCTAACCATAACCAAACTCTCAACTTTAAAGTTATCTTATACTTATATGCAAATTAATCTAGGTCTGGATGTGTTACAGATTATCTAGGTCCATGATGTGTGATGTATGTTTTATTACATGTGTATAATTTTTAATGCTAAAAATAAAAAATTGTGTGTATAGCAGGCAGTTTAGCTCTTCATACATTTCTACAGATATGGCTTCACACGATCAGCTTGATGCGGCACCTGATGTAGTTCCTGGTGCAGCTCCTACTGTGGCACAGGTTGATGTGGTTCCTGTTGCAGCACCTGATGCAGTTCCTGATCTGGCTCCTCATGTAGCTCATGGTGGGGATCGTGCTACAACTTCTGGTGGGGATCGATGTAGGGCTCGTCATGCAGCTCATGTTCCGGCTCCTAGTGCAGCTCCTAGTGGTGTAGGTCCTGCTGTGGCTCCTAGTGCAGCTCCTATTCCAGGTCAGGCTACACCTACAGCTCCTGCTGGAGGCCCTGCTACACCACCTCCATGCACCGATATCGATGCTTTATTTGCATTTTCAGAGTAGGAGGTTGCTAGACTGCAGCACTCTATATTGACCTCTGATGATGGTCTTTATAGAGACATATGTACTACGATATGTAGGAGTTTATATGATTTGAGAGCTAGGTTTAGAGCTCACCATTCATTTACTCCTGCCATATTAGCTTCCATATCTAGGGAGCTTAGGGCTGAGGTTTCAGGAAATGCATCATTCAATGACGTCAAGAGGGTAGCCCCCAAAGACATCATCTAGAGAGAGCTCTTTCTAGCTTATGAGGGAAAACGGGTTAGGGTGAGAGGCTACAAAGTCACACGATGCAGAGACCCTATTATTGCTAGCATGATCTATCCACGATTTTTAGCTACATCTGGTCGTTATCCTAATAACGACCAGATACTCCTTTATTTTGCACAGCAATTGTATGCTGCGTTTCGTATAGGGCTCAACGTCAACTACTTGGATATTCCTGATTATTGCAGATAAGGGCGTGGTCAGATCGTAGATCATGACCAGTACCGCAGTGTAGATCGTCTACCACCTACAGATCTTAGACAATTTGTTGGACCGAGGATGCCTCCCATGATTCTTGCACATGCGCCTATTCCAGATAGAGTCATCATTGCTTCCCAGAGGGAAGTAATTGACACTATTGGGCACATTGCATCTGCGGCGGCTAGTATCACATCAGATTCTATTGGTCATTATCTTCATAGTCGACATCCTCGTCCACTTGGTCGACCATCTTCATAGGCATCTAGTAGCACTTCAGGTGCCTTCTTTGATGATGCATATAGAGCTGCTGGGCTGCCACTGCCAGGCAATTTTTGTGGTCTTTCAGGACAGTAGACACATATGGATATGGTACTATATTTTTTGGAGGATATGTTGCACTTTATTACCTATATTTCCAATACACAGAGGATTCCAGTACACTCGATGATGGATGTTGTTAGACAACATCAGAGCCCCGACATAGTTCCACAGACACAGGCTGCCGCAGTAGTGACAGATGATACACCCGTGCATAGCTCACAGCATTCGACACCAGACTCACGATACTCTATAGATGACTCGAGCATACGAGTTGGAGATGTCCATATCACAGCTGAGGGTCTTGATGATTTTGGTGAACAGTTGTGAGGCTTGTCTGAGATTGATACTAGTTCGAGCCTGAGTATTTCATCATACATGGATCTGTTGTTTGGACCTGGCAGCATTGATTCTACACCAAATGTACCTAGCCAGTTACACAATCCACTTCACTCAGATTTACTAGCAGTTGGACATGGAGTTTCAGGCTCAGGTGCATCAGTAGATGATATGATGGAGTTTGCTGATCATCCTCCACCTCCAGAGACCCTGGTACATATATAATTTATTGTTAATTTTAATATATATGAAATTTTAAAAATATGTTCATTTATTGAAAAATTTAGTTCATATATATATGTATATGTGTGTGTGTGTGTATATATATATATATATGTAGATATTTAATTTAATATTTAACTCGTAATAAATCATGTAGGCATAGGTCGCTGAGCACATGGTTACACATATTGTTGGTTCAGGGCATCATGTACATGAGAGAGATGATTCTATTGAGGCACCTGGTAGTGCTCAGGTACTTGAGTTTTAAATAGTTTGTTTAAAGTTCGTATTTAATTTGAATGTACATGTACATGATGCACATATGTTATATATGTTTTAAAGATAGAACTCTAACACATGTATGTATATATGTATATATATTTGCAGGGCTTGGTTGATGCGTCTTGGAAAGAGGATGTATAGGAGACTCGATCAGAGGGTCATTCTGTTCGTATGCGTCTTGAGGGGTCCCTCTAGTAGTAGATCAGATTTATATATTTTTTGATGCATTTATATATTGGAGGTCCAGTTTACATATGTAGACGTGTATTTCAGTTCCTTGATGACATGCATGTACTTTCACTATTTATTTGATTATTGAGTATTTCAGTAGTTAGATACCATTACATGTACGTATATGTGACTTTTTATATTTTACTACATACGTGTATTTATTCAAAATTTACAGTTTGCATTTCAGATACATAGAGATATATTAGATCTGTAGATGTTTATTCTTGAGACGTGTATATGTGTATTTTTTTGTGTTATAGCTATAGAATATGATCTTGAGACGTGTGTACATGTATATCAATTATCAATTAGTAGGAAGTTAGAAAGATATATATTTCTTAAATTATCAATTACTAACCTGCTAAAGATAAATATTAGTTTTATGTGGATAAAAATATGTTAATAAACTAACCTAAATGATAACTATGAACTTATAATCTTACAATTTTAAAAACACATGTTTAATTTTCACTTATGAAATTCAATCTGGTTTGAAAAAAAGTTGATAAATGAATTTAAATTATTAAATTCATCCATGGTACAATTAATTTAAATTATTAAATTATATAGTTTTTTAATAAACTAAATTTGATAATTAAGAACTTATGATCATATAATTTAAAACACATTTAATTTAAGATGAAATTCAATAGTTTGAAAAGAAGATATTTAAGAATTGTAACATAGATAATGAAATTGTGTAAATTTGAAATTGTAACATAGATAATGAAAGTGTTGAAGTATGAAAAATACATAGAAGGTATGCAAGACAAGCGAGTAATGTTTGAAGTATGTGATGCAGTCCCTAATTTGTGTCCCAAGGAACTAATTGGTTTTGGAGTTCCTGGGAAACCTATTGGCCTGCATTCAAAGGAAATCAATGTGTTCATGCAAGGGCCACCTTTTTTCTACTATGAAAATGATGCTTTTGCATCGAACGATATTTGGAAGACAATATCTGAACAATTTGATAGTGTTGAACCAGAGTTGGTGGACTCAATGTTCTTTTCAGCTTCCAGAAGAGCAAGAGGGTATGTGCATAACCTTCCAATAGAAGAGCGATTTCAAGCAGAACCTCTCCCCCCCATGAATGTTCTCTATTGATTTTAAATTATCAAATCAAAGGATTACAAACCCTAACTAAGAATAGTAATTTTTTTCATTTTCAAACTAGTTTTATAAAGGTCTACAATCAAAAAATACTCATTTTTTTAACGAGAGTTCAATTTTTAGTTGTCCAACGAATCTCTTTGAACTGACTCTAAAGTGGTTTTTCGTGGAAGCTTATTGTAATAATAATGTTTCTGATCTTTTTTAACGGATGGTTTTTAATTATAACTTTTGGAGGACCTCCATGGGCTTAGAAAGTATGCGTTCTGTTTACAATGATACAAAATCACCACATTTATTGTTTGCAACTACTTGAATTTCCTTGAAACTTTTTAAGGTGGAGTATGGAGAATCGTAGATGATTAAGGGAAACCCTTTTCTTAGCTGAGAAATTCTGCAGTGATGCTATTTCGGGTATCAGATTCCAAGCCGTCTCACACAATTCTTTTTAAAAACAAGTTCTTACTTTTTATATGCTAATCTTGTTAAACCATAACTATAAAACTAATTGAATTTCATTATTAACAATGAGTACAATTGAACCTAACCTTAAATCTAATTAAGTAGAAAAATAAATATAATTTATCACTTATGAAATTCAATCTATTTTGAAAAAAAGTTGATAAATAAATTTAAATTATTAAATTCATCCATGGTACAATTAATTTAAATTATTAAATTATCTAATTTTTTAATAAATTAATGAAAATTAAGAACTTATGATCGTACAATTAATCTAAACACATTTAATTCAAGATGAAATTCAATAGTTTGAAAAGAAGTTGATATTTAAGAATTGTAACATAGATAATGAAATTGTGTAAGTTCGAAATAACTTCTAGCCTATTTATATCAAGTTGTTAAATTATTAAATTCATCCATAGTACAATTAATATTATATTTTTTAAATAAACTAATGATAACTAAGACTCGGATATTCAGATTAAAAACACAATTTCACCAAAGTTGATATTCAGATTATTATAAAATAAATCTCAAAGTTCTAATCAACCATGATGTACACTTATAA
Organism: Cupressus sempervirens; assembly: GCA_028749045.1. Lineage (NCBI taxonomy): Eukaryota > Viridiplantae > Streptophyta > Pinopsida > Cupressales > Cupressaceae > Cupressus > Cupressus sempervirens. Next base: position 362,066,958 of record CM053793.1, on the reverse strand, counting down.
CATGCAATATTTTTTCATGATCTTCACTGTCTAGTCTCCACTTGTGATGTACACACTTAAGTTTGACTGAATGTAGGCAAAGCCCTGTAGCAACGACCATGTGGTTGTATTGTAAAACCTTGTTGTCAGGTTGATAATCAACAAAGTGTATTCCATGTTGGACTATTTTTTCTTGCTTCAAATATGTTCCCTCTATCACAACAAAACCTGTACCACAAATTTAAGTGTTTTAAAATTTGACAGATATGAAGTTACCTAGATGTATATATATATATTTATTTAAATATATATGTGCATGTACACGTATATGTATAATTTACCTATGGGGAACAACATTCCATCACTTTCTTCAGGGCCATATAACTTTGTCCTCTCTGCAGTACATCGCAATAAATAATAACTGACACCTTCATGATTTCCAGGCTCAACAATCACTGCAAAGACATCTCCTACATAACAAGTATACATGAATGCATGTGTACAATATATATATAAGATAGTTGAAATTGATAATTAAATAAAAAGTTGAGTTTAATTTTTATGACACTCACCCACTTTTACTAATCCAAAGATATGATTATAATCATTAGAAATCAATGGAATATCATCAAAAAATTTATCTTCTTTATCAATTGTATCGGTAACATCAAGTGGTACCGAAATCCATGCACCTGTATATCCATGTGTCTGATTGATGCATTCTTCATAGTTTTCATCAATGCAACTGTCACAAAAACATGAGTATTCTCTTGTCTTCAATGTCCAATTGCAATTATCTATACTCATGACTAAATGTAAGGAACATGTCTTTTCTATCCTCTTGCAACCATGCATGTTTTTTCTATTAACACTTGAAAGTTTGTTAAATTGAAAATATAGAAAAAATAAATTTAAACTTCAACGAATTCAAAAATAAAACTTAACAATAAAATTTTATAATTTAATTACATAAAAGTTAAACAGACGTACACATCCATACCTGTTATCTCCCAGAAGACTCTATATGGTGCATGTCGACTCATTTTTGATGATGTCCCGACCTCATCTAATGCAAAATGAGCCTTACACCATTCAACAACATCATGTGCATCATTTACATGAACTCCTTGATAATTCATTTGATACTTTCGCAAAGCATGTTTGATGCAAGCTCTAGCACCATCATGTTCACCTTTTCCATGGCCACTCTCAAAGAAATTCCATATGTTTTCTATATTCTCATTGCGATGATATCTACACAATGCATAAAATGGTCTAGATGATTTAAATTGTGTGGCACATCCATCAGACCAAACATAATGTTTATCAACATTTATGTTTCTTTCTTTCAAATAAGAAAAGAACGTATTGAAGCAATGTTCCACATAGTGAATGTCATGTTCTTTATCATCACTTATATAAAAATGATATTCCTTTATAATTACTCATGCTTGAATTGTACTCTAAACACCATCCAAATCTAACTGTGCATGTCTATAAAAAAACATGTACCATAATAGTGACCTGCTTATTAAAGTAATAATCTGATTGAATTGCTTTCTGATGAACAAATGAATAGTTCTCTGCAAAATCAACAATTGATACAATTGTTCCAAGTGGAAAATTATCTCTCAGAGTTTGAAACTGTTGTGCTTGCCACTTTGCAAAAAATGCATGACAAATATAAGGTTGAATCAATTTCTTAAATCTGTCCATAAATGTTAGAACAAGAAACTCCTCTTCAACATATTCCAACCTTTTTGTTTCTTTCCCCAACTTTGTTTCATTCTTGACATACTTGTAACTTTTGCAATTCAATATTTTTTGTTACATCAATATTTTCAATTTTCAAAGGAAATAGAGCCAATTCACCACATGTTTCACATAATCCTTTGATGCAATTTATTTTACCAGTTGGATCATCTATGTTGTCACACAAAATGGATGATATAAACTCACTTCTCCTACTAGGAGGAGCAGCATGAAAACCATATGTGTCTTCTATAAACTTTTAAAATACCTGATAGTGGAGATCAAACTCAATATGATGATGACAACAACAAGTTTCAAACACTTTGTTTGACCTCACAAAGTATGGCTTCAATTTTTCAAACAATGTTTGCCCAAATTTTACATTAGGATGTTCATTACAAAACGACACATATAACTCATGTTGTGTTGTGTCCAACCAATGTTTTGTATGATGTTCATATTGACTAGGTGCAATCTTATGCCTGATAACATCTCTACTATTTGATGAAGGACAAGTGTTATCAATCCAAAATGATATGACTAAATTTTTTAATAACTCTTCAATTCTATCAGAATGAGGTTCTCTACACATGATTGCCCAGTTTCCCTCCATAGTATTATCATCCACAATTAATCTTCTCTTAACATATTGTCTCATGGTTTTCCTACTAAAACCCATTTCAGACAAAATTGAAGATATTTGTCTATTTTGAGACATATTTTTACTTACAACAGACATCAACATCACTTTTCTTGCCACAGACTTATCTTTAGTTTGAGAGTGTTTTCCTATGTTTCTCAAACCTTGTTTAACATTTTCAATCAAATCAATTTGCATGCTAGAAAATCTTCTCTTCTTTGATGTTGTTGTTACACCTAACAATTTCAATGCCTCTTGCAACTTTTTTTGTGTAAGAAAAAGTGAAAGCAACTAAGCTTGTTCAAGTGTTTCAGTGTTATCAAATTGAGTCATAATTTCTCTTATCTTCTTCTTCATTGACCTTCTCTTAGACAAACTTAATGGTTGAACACTAGCTACAAGTTTTCTCAATTTATCTACATCCATTTTAAGTAAATGATCTAAATTCTTATGAGAAATACCATACTTTATAGATTGGACAATATTTAAGAGTTCATCCATACCAGTTCCTACACCTAATCTCGACCCTTCTCTGATTTCTATTACTAGAATTTCTACAGGGACTGATCCTGAGCCTTCTCCAACATCCATTGTTTGAGATTCAACAGGGAAAGATTCTGACCCTTCTCTGACTTCTGTTATTTGAACCTCTTTAGGGACTGATCTTGAACCTTCTTCAACATTCATTGTTTGAGATTCCGTAGGGAGTTTTCTTGACCTCTCTCCCATATGCACTACTTCTACTTCTGTTGAGCCTTCTTCAACATTTCCTTCACCTTGTTTAATTTGATGATAATGTGTCGTAGTCTTCTGAATATTTCTTTGTTCTGCTTCATCAAATCTTTTTCTTGCATATTTGTTTTGCCTTCCTTTCTTGTTTCCCATTATAAAATATAAAATAATAATAATTTATCCCTTGCCTCAAGATAAATTTTGCGTAATAACCAGATTAAAAAATCATTGTATAGAGTTGTATGTCATTGTTGGTACTTTTAAATTGTTTGATAGAAATCAATAGAATGCAGTCATCTGCAACAAAGCATAAATATTCTTCATTATAATATGACTAAAATCTATGAGTTACATTCTTTACAAGTGGAAAAGCACCAAATCCTTCTTAAGCCATCATTGAATCACAAACAAATAACATGGTATGAATACTAGAATGTTTCTCCTAAAAAATAAATTTCTTTTCATTTTATGGAAAAATATCAGTCTATTTTTTCAAGAATAAATTGTTGCATAAAATACAATGGCATCGGCTATCAAAAGAAGCAAACATAATGTTAGAAATCCCCTCTTTCGTTTGTAGCTCTCATGTCCTTCTTTCTTCTCCAAATGATGTAGCTCCAAATGATGTGAGTCCTAAAATCAAGTCTTAATGTCCTTTTGGGATATTTAGGAATTGGTGGTATCTCGTAAAACAAGGGATTAACATTGATGTGTCCAAATGTACGTTGGAGGATTTTGATGGTTGATTCTTGATGAGACCTTATAGGTGCCATTATTGCATTTGATAACTCCAAAGGTTGTGTCCTAGTGAGTGCTGGCATGATACCTTAGAATGCAAATGTAGTGGAGGAAAACCTAAATGAACTTTATGCCTCCCAAGTGCGCACCTAGACTACCAACTATGCACTTGAAGTGTGCAATTGATAAAAAAGGGTTGCAGTTGGTAAAACAGGGTTGCAGAGTGCCTAAAATGAAAATTTTGAGTGTTTTGAGTGATTTAGAATGTTTCCTAAGGTCTTGGGATGTAATGCAAGGTGTGGAAGTGCAGATTAGGGTTCTTGAACCTAGAATGAAACACCTAATTACCAAGTGTGCCCTAAAACTACCAAGTGTGCCCTGAAACTACCAACTTCGCCCTGAAACTACCAACTTCGCCCATGAAGTGTGCAGTTGGTAAAAGAGGTCAAAACTTGATAATTAAGATGTGGGTATGCAAGATATGAGTGTTTTTGGGATTTTTAAGTGTTTAGGGATGTTATGCAATGTGAGAAAATGCTAAATGACATAGGGTTTTGATATGCAAAGTGCAAATTTCCTAGGGATGTTATGCAAGTGCAAATGCAAGGTGTTGTTTTGAAGGTATGCAAGATGAAGATTATGATATGCAAAATGAAAGTTAGGGTTATGTTTTAGACTTGTTAAAGATGCTAAAGGTAGGTGTATGCAAAGTTGACTATGCAAGGGATGGTTTCCTAGGGTTGATAATGACATTTAGGCTATGCAAAATGAGGATAGGTGATCAAGAAGACAAGTTGGTTGATGGACAATTTGATAGGGTTTGATAGTGAAAATGATGCTAGGGTTTGAACAATGCAATATGAGGGGGATATACCACTAGGGTAAGTAAAAAATGACATTTAGGAATATGATTATGCTAATGATAGCTTAGTATATGTAAGGTTTTTTGAACTTAGGTGAAATCTTTACAAGGTATTAACTTAAGAGTTTAACATTATGACAATAAACTTTGGATCTTGACCAAAAAAATGACAAAAAAAGATAAGACCAAAATGAAAAAGCCAAATCTACTTTGACATAGGTAGCATTTGACCAAAGAAAATGATAAAATGACCATGATCAAGATCCATCATCTATTGACACAATGTAATACTCTAGAGTTCATACTTCTGTTTAGATTTTTGACTAAGTTCAAAGGTTTTGGGCTTCAAAATGATGTTCAGGCGACTCAAAATGGTGATGATGTTGAGAAAATATGTGATATGAAAAGGTCCTAAGGTGCAAAATGAGATTTTGGGTGCAAGATGCGATTTTGGTTCAAGTGCAGAATGAGGAGGTGCAGAGGCTTCTAGATGCAGTTTTGGGGTCCTAAAGTGCAGTATGGAGGCCCAAAATGGTCATGCAGGTGCCTAAATGTATTTTGGAAGTACCAAGTGCACTCCAAAAATACCAATTGCACCCATGGTGCAATTTGGGCTCAGAAGGGCACAGTTGGTAGTTTCTGGGCGCAGTCGGGAAGCTAGGATGAATGTCTGTTGATTCAAAATGGTATGGTTGCCAAGTTGATATGCTAGGAAGCTAAAATGTTGGGGTTGATGTTATGATGGGTTGGGAGATGCAAAAAAGAGTTTATGACCTAAGGAATGATGTCCTAATTGAAGACAATGAAGACTAGGAGGTGCATAATGCAGATCAGGGCATGTTGATGCAAGGGGACCTATCTAGGTACCTAGGACACTTCTAAAGCCTCAAAATGTTGTCTGGAAGCCCAAACTAGGTTCTCAAACTACCAAGTGTGCTCAGATAGTACCAACTGTGCCCATGGTTCAGTTGGGGCTCAGAAGGGCACAGTTCGAAAGCTGAGTTGAAACTAAGGCAATTCTAAGAGCTATGTTTTCCAGATTGATGCCACAGTGAGGTAAACAGTAGAGGACAATGCTGAGACTAGAATGATTGCTCAAAATGATGTGTAGGACATTCAAAATGATGGTTAAAGTGGTCAAGATGAGGGTTGGGTATGCAAAGATGCAAGATGAAAGATGCAAAGTGATGATTTTGGAGGTGAAATGCAAAGGATGCAAGCTTAAATGCTAATGATTGCAATGTGAATATGAGGGATACTAAAAAGGTGCAATATGAAGTCTATATGATGCAAGTATGAGGCTCAAACTATGGATAATGCAAGTGGATGCTATGCAAGAGTGAAATCTATGTTTTGCCAAGCACATTTAGGAGCACAAGTTACCATGTTTTCCAACGTTTGAATGTATTGAACCAAAGTTTGTGATGTTTTGAAAAGGTTTTGACAATGATTGATGTTTTGACAAGGTTTTGCAAGTTTCCAAGGTGTAAATTTGAATGTTGTCTTTTATCTTGATTATGTTTTACACACACACAAGACACATTAAGACAAGAATAGCTATTCTTAAAAGTGAACAGTCACACCACAACCTAGGCTTTAGGACTGTATCCACTGAATTCCTACTTGAACCAAAGTTTAGCCATGCTTATCCAGAGCAGACAACTTAGGACCTTGGCACCATAGGCTCCCCCTTACAACACACTCCCTTTTCGAGGCTACCAAGATCCGCTTCCCAAGGGGCATGACTTCCCAAGGGACTGTTGTCTCTACTAAGGACCGTGAGAATGTAGGATGTCTTCACGGGCATGGGTGACCCCTTGAGCCAGTGGATAGAAAGGATTTTGGCCACTTAAACATGGTTTTTAGTAAGGGCATTCTGTTCAGCAAGTGAGTGATAAACTTCCTCAGAAGGTCTCCTAGCCTCGAGAACCAGGGTTTGACACACCATAAGGGTACTGGAGGAGAGCTATCACTCAGCAATACTGCCGACATGACTTTCACCATAATCAAGTTTTATATAGCGGCTAGAATGTTGACCTGGCTTTTGGCCTATTACTGCTCTGAGGTCGTCCCATGGCATACCAAATATCGAGTATCTTGGTCTAAGGTAGGCCTCCTATAGAAGTTACATGGATTTCTCTTACACCTTAGATCCACGAATGGCGAGGGGAGAGGATACATCCAATGCAACTCTTAGGGATTTAAACACTGTAGACACGCCAGACAGAAAATAAAAAGTTCATTTTAAGCACCAAACAAAGTGTTATTTAATCTAATAAATCCACACACATGGTTTTGACAAACACACAATGCTCTTCAACAATGTCCTGCAAAACAAGCATTAGTAGTTTGTTATGATCATGTCTTCATCCCATAATTGCCACATGTTGCAAGGAGACCATTAGTAACACAATAAGAATATACATTTTTTAACACTATTCATGTGTTACTAATTTTTAATTTAACTTCAATGCATCTGTCAAACAACTTCACTAATAAAAGAAAGAAATAAACAATTTATATGTACAATTTTTTTTACCAAATTGATGTCTTCGATTTTGCAAACGAATGGAAAAGACAGACAATGCACTACTGGTCAGGTTGATGGCAAATAATTTTACAAATGGCAACTTTTTCGAATTTTTTAGACTGTTCGCACGAACACGATATGTTCGCCTGAACATGCGCCCAAATTTTTTCGGCGGCCACAAAATTCGAGGGGGTTTGTTCACACGAATGCCATGTTCATGTGAACATGAAAAATTACAAAAATTTCAACCTCTTTTTCATTTTTTTTTTGTTTTTGTTGTTTTAAGTTCCATAATTGCAAGGGAATGATCTCCTACTGTAAAATAAAAAATGTCAAAATGTGCTGCTCAGAGCAAGCTTTCCAACGACTATAATTTTAATACATATTTTAATCATTAAGACTTTCAAATATGAGTTTAACTCATTATAGGTTCAATACCGATTGAACATCAACCGACTTTGACACCTCGGAAAAATTAGTAAATTAGGTCAAATTTTTTTTGAAAAATATGTAGGAACTAGCTTATTGAGATACCTTTCTATTCAAAAAAAAAAAAAATTTATGATAAATTGACTTCAAATTATCTGTGTCAAACAGAACGTATGTTTGAATTATGGTTCATGTCACTTCAAAACTTCATAAACTATACAATATTCAACCAAAATAAATCAAACCAAATGCATCCTCTAGATATTGATGTTACAAATCTAACGCCAAAAACATTACTTCATTATCATTTCTAGAAAAAAAGTTATGTGTGTCAAACGGACTGTCACTCTTTAAAATATTGAATTTTATTATGTACCACTTTTCAGAGGAGATAAAAAAATTTGACATAAATATATTTTTTTTAGATTAAAAAATATGGTTACAAAGTAGGAAAAAAGTACTCAAAATCACTAGTTTATGTTATCTTGAAATTATTTATAATTTTGGAGATATAGTCACTTGAACATGACGTTTGTTGCAAAAATATTGATTTCAGTGTCAAAATTGGTCAAAAAGTGGAACCCATTATTGTGGGATCACCCAGGCCACTGAATAGACTGGTGAAGTGCAGCAGAAAAGAAGAAAATATGTAGCACAACTAGATTCTGATGAGGAGGAGAGAACAAAGTTAGAAGATAACATCCAATTCAGAGTGGTAAGTCATCCTCCCAAATCAGCCATAGATAAAATTTGTGAAAATATTAAGAATGCAAATTTTACTAATTTGAAAAGTATTGATTTGAACAAGCTAAGTAGAGAAGAGCAAAACAAAATAGAGGAATCAGTATATGCCATGATGGCTGAATTTAAGAATACACCTCTAGAGCTAGATAATACCATGCCTAGGGAATTATATGAGATAATTGAAAACAAATGGTATTATTGTCTAAAAATGGAGAAGGAGATAAGAGAATCTACGTTAGCACAAGTGATGCCTGACCTAACAAGAGGTCAAATATCAAAGGCTAATAAGAAACATAGTGGCAAGTTCACACCAAAGTATAGAGCCTTTAGCATCCTACAAAACAAGATTGAAGATGTTGTCAGTAAGTCCACAAAAATATCAAAGTTGATATATGGTTTGACTACTGTCAAGGATGGAGAAGAAGATCCCCTTGAGGGACAAAACACTGGACAAGAAGATAAGGTAGAGCCTAGTGAGAAAGAGAAGGTAGAAGAAAAGGTTACAGAAAAAAGAGAAGAAGAGAAGAAGGAAGAAGAAAAGAGAGATGAAGAGGAGAAAGAAAAAGGTGAGGAGGAGGAGACACAAAAAAAAAGATTAAATGGCAACAGCTGAGTAGGAGTAGCAATAAGACCAGAGTGTGCAAGGCACACAATTGCCACCTCCTAGCCCTCCTCATGTAACCATCACACCTGCAGACACTATAACTGTAAAGGATGTTCTTGACACTTATGCTCAGAACATCAATCCTTTAACTGCAGAGGATCTCAAAAAGATCCTTGACCAATCCACACAACAAGAAAAATTATGTACAAATCTAGTATTGGTCAGTGTGGATGAATTAAAAAAGGTAGTAGATGACATAATTAGAGATAAGGTGAATCCACAAGAACCACCTTCCATCATCTCTATAGCTACTAGTGGTCAACTTCAAATGCAAACAGTTGTTACATCAAGAACAATTGACACCATAGTGCAGGAGCCGAGTGCAGAAGGAGACAAAGATACATCAATAGAACAGATAGGATAGACTATTGCATCTGATCCTGTAGCACAAACATAAGGTGCACCTCCTCACATTTTTATAATTGACCAAGGTAGCAGACAAGAGCAGAAGGAAGCAGAGAAAACCCCTAAAGAGCAGGAGGCAATACAAACATTGAAAAATTTGCCTACCTCGGGGACTCCTCCAAAATAGCCAAGCAATGATGCAATGCCACTGCAAATGTCAGCACCAGGCTCAAGTACTACAAAAGTTGCAAGGGTGCTTCACTATGGAGAGCCTGAATTAGATGAGGAGATAGTCATACCTAGTTATGACTTAAAAACAATAAGCATTGATCAAATCACTAAGATGCAGGAAGCATTGAATAGAAGAAAGAGGCAAGAGATACTCAGGAAGAAGTATAAACAAAAGCAAGCATTACATGAGATTAAGGACATCTTTATGGATGCCTTCAGCTTGTAGTCACTAGATGAGACAGCATATAATGGAACAATTGTTAGATATTGTTGACCAGGTGACAAATGAAGACCAAGAAACTAATGTAAAACTTCTGAAATGGTCTAAAAGGAAATTCCAAGGGAAAGTAAATGAGAAAATATCTAGTGAAATTGCACTTTCCTAGGTTGAATTGGCAAAGATGATTGACAAAGTGAAAAAGGTACTTGAGAATGTATTCTCATTGTACAAAAAGTTGTGTGACTTTTCATACTTCATACAAGAGACAAGCCAAAGAATAATGAGCTTGGAGAGGAATCTAAAGATTTCAAGCATGCAACTACCAAAAGATCCAGCTCAAAGTGAGAAGCACTTTAATCAAATGCTTCACACCCAGAAGGAAGTAGCTATGTTGATAGTAGAAGAGGCCACCATCAAGGCCAGACTAATGTAGCTCCAATCTTCCATTACCCCAAATTTGGAAGTACTCCATAAAGAACAAGCCTATGCTGAAACTTTTCTCAAGAAAGATCCTAATCTTTCTACTTTAGATGGACTTGTTCACCTTGCTATAGAGGCTGCCATTCAACACAAGTCATTAGAAATTTCTTTGCATGATTGGGATGTAGCTCTCAAGATGATTATGGAGGTAAATAGTACATTTTTGGCAAAATATGGTCTTAACCCTTAGTACCTTTTGTCATAAGTGTAGAAAAAGGAGAGATATAATAAAAAAAAGGGGGAGATAAATAAAAAGGGGAGATATGATAAGGGAGATATAACAAAGGGGGAGATACATTGTATAACACAGGCATAGAGTACAAAAATAGGGCACAACCAAAGAGTATCAAATATATCAGAATTTTGGTTACAAGAATGGATGGCACAATTAGCTCAGGGGGAGTTATAAGAATTTTAAGGTATATTGTTCCTTGCAAAACTTTTCAACAAGTTTTTGAGATTTTGTGCATACGTTGAACAGAATGAATGATGTACTCATAAGGTCAGATAAATAATGACTAGTTAAGTGTTTTTGTCACTCATGTCAAAGGGGGAGATTATTAGTCTTAGAATGGTTTTAACATTTGAGTGCCAACACACTTAACCACTTTTTACATTGAAGCCAAGTACACTATGTATGTCGAGCCACAGCATGTGCCGAGTCAGAATTCCAATAGGTGCCGAGTGATCTTCAGGTGCCGAGCAATCTTCAGGTGCCGAGTGAAGATTAAGTGCCGAGTGACTTCAGGTGTCGAGCATGATACAAGTGTCGAGTAATATATAGGTGTCGAGTCATAGATGATGCCAAACAAGATAGAATAACCACAGGAGCCGAGTGAGCTAGTTTTCTTATATGTGTCGAGCATCAGGAATTAGAAAGTGTCAAGTAACATAGAATACACATATGAATTTGAGAAGGCACAAACTCAAATGTAAATCATTTTGATGGCCAACATATGATGAATCTCGAAGGATCTAAGAGATAAGATCAAATCTTTTATATTTCCTATGCAATCTGCATGCAGCCCATCAGAAAAATGGGGAAGGCATGCAACCAATAATAAAAGTGCAAGGAATGAGTGGGAAATAAGGATTCAATATGGATCATAGATCCATACCTAACCCTAAGTCTTCGAAAGTCTTTACAAGGAAGATGAAATCTCATTGTGTGCATGGATGAAGAAGTGTATAGGGAAATTATAGTGAAATTTAGAGTGAAGAGTGAAAAGACTTAGAGGAAGAGAGCAACAATTAGATATTCAATTGATCAGAACAAAGCAAGGGATATGAAAGAATATCAAATTTTAGAGGATCAAGATCAGAGAGAGCAGATCAAGTTCCTAAATTCAGCAACCTAGGATTGTAAGCTATAAGGTTTATTATAACTAATACTCTCTAGCAATTGTATTAGAAAGGAAATCCTATGTTGGTAGGTTAGCTTAACAACTAGGTTGTAGATCCTTTGAAGAGGTGATTAAATCCTTTAATAGGGTGACACTTAATGAAAAGTTTTTGTAAATCTTTTAACCAGGTCACTATTGATACAGTGTAAAGCCTTTAACAAGGTAGGCCTTTCACAGGGCAGACCATCAGAAGTGGTGAAAATAAGCATTGCTGCAATGATTTTGTGGGTATCATCCCCACCCTAGTTTTACCTTCTTATTCCTGGAGAGTTTCTGGGTTACCAAAATCTAGTGTTGTGTTGTTGATGCATGTGTTTACTTCATGTTTATTTCATATATTTACATGCATGCAATTTACTTTTAGTTAAAAGTTTTAATGGTTAAAGTGTAATACTTTTGATTCACCCTCCCTCTTAGAAGCATTCTTCCCATTTGAATATTCCAACAATTGGTATCAAAGCTTCAGTTCTCACAAGGAGAAGCCTAACAGCTTAAAGAAAAGGTCTGAAGATGAAATTCTTCAAACTTGGGAAGATAATAGAGAATCAAGTGATTGATGTTCAACTCCCTCTACACAAATTGGAGGAAGCCAGAGAAGAATTACAAAAATCCTTGAAAAGAAGGAAGGATATAGCCATAGTTGAAAATGACACACACTATAAGGAGATTTATACCACAAAAGTGTTTACCAATGGAGATACTAAAGAGTTTGATGTAGCAATAGTAGAACTGATGGAAATGAATAGATCTCAAGCAGAAGAAATCAAAACCTTGAAGATTGAACAAGAATCACAAGCCATAATGCTTTGTGAAGTGACTGAACAAAAGAAAAGAGCCATTGAAGAAAAAGCCATGATAGAAGATGACAAGAAAAATCTTACAAATAGATTGGAGGAAAAGACAATTGAGTTTGAAAGAATCTCAAACATGCAACTAGACACCTTAAGCCAAATGATGTTTGCACATCATGAGATAAATATGAAGGACATTGAGATCTCTACACTGAAAATGCAAAAATGAGCAATTGTAGAATGACTTGAAAAGAGAAAAGAAAATTTTTGAGAGATTCAACAAACCCAATGACACCATCAAGTACTTTGAGGAGTTACTAAAATCCCCAAGGTCTAGCAATGACACTCAAGGATTAGGATATATCAGCACCAAAGAAGGAGAGTCATCCAAGACTACAAAAGAAAGGAACAAAAAAGGTAAGAACACCAAACCTACCTGTCATTTCTATGGTAAGAAAGGACATACTTCTAATGTATGTACGAGCAATAATGCCCATTAGCATGATAAGCCTAAGAGTGCAAGCTAATGTCATAAGTGCAAGAAGCAAGGACATCAAGCACATGAATGCAGAACTAGAACTATGAAGACACCAAGATTTGAAGGTCACTGCTACAACTGCAAGAAGTATGGACATAGAGCCTTTGAATGTAGACCACAGCCTATGTGGACATCAAATCAACCAGCAAAGATAAAAGGCCATGGGAATCACTACTATTGGGATTACAACACCAGGTATAGCTGTCATTACTATTAGGAATATGGACATGTTCTTGAAAATTGCATAAGGACACATTTCAGAGGGAACTAAAACAGATGGTTGAGTCAAACCACATGTTTCAATTGCTTGAAGACTGGTCATATCAGTAGGAATTTCCCAACAAGGTCCAAGGCACCAAGTTCTAAGTTCAACAAAGGAAAGGCAAAGGTAGGCATTGAACACATCAGAGGAGAGATTAATAAGACATGGAAGAAGAAAGATGAGTGCAGCACATCAAGAAAATAGAGTAATTTTAAATTTTAACACATATTGACTTATATATGTATGTGATCTTCATTCATGTTTAGTTGATGACTGAGGAGGAGCTTAGACAAGTTGATAATGTCACACTCTTGGCTATTTCATTTGGCCTTGAGACATCTAGGGTACATTGTGTTGTGTTCTCATTATTTTTTCTATTTGATATTGTAGCACATATGGTTTCTAATATTTCTTTTCTCTTGCAGGTATCACCTATCAGTGGGGGGCAAAGTGTGGGGGATGAAGCACGACCCATTGACAAGGGAAAGGTAATTAGGTTCTTTCTATTTGATTTAATATCAATGCATTCTTGTAAAATATTTGTGGTAATGAAATTTAATTACATTATTTATTGTATAGGGCGTGGCTACTGGTGATGAGTCCAGGAAGATTCCACGTCATAGACACTCTGGCATTTCCATTTGCACTGATAGCCCCATCGTATGTATAAGTATCATTTTTTTTTATTTTCCTTATTTTCATAAATAAATTCAAAACTAATTTACGTGATATTAACAACTAGTATTTTGTATCTCATAGGAAACACCTAATGTATAGGAGGTTGGACACTAGAGTTTTGTATCTTTGCTGACGCAGCTATTATATCCAAAGGAGGAGTTGACACGAGTAAGTTGTAGTTTGAATTCTGATTATATGTTATAAATTTAGCATTCTATGAGTTATAATGGTATAGTTTAAGTTGTAGATTCATCTAACAAACATACTTGAACATACACAGGCCACAATCAACGAGGTTCAAGCATTGCCGAGGATATATGAGAGGACTCTTGATCAGCGTAGGAGGTTGACGAGAGAGTTATTTATGATGAAAGTTTAATATTATAAATCTTCATTAAAAAAAGGTCATTGTGTGTTTGATTAATTCAATGTTAGATACATAGAATCATATAAATTTAGTAGTCTAATTTTGAGTTTTGCTTTTTTGTTTATGTAGGAGGCATCTGATCCACCTAATGCAGCGAAGAGGCTACATTTTGATCATCCACTAGTAGCCTAGGATAGTATAGTTGTCATAGGATGTGTCATGAGACATTTTGAGATGGCATATGCCACATTGTTTACAAAAATATTGATATTATACACATTCTTATGACATGATCAGCCACATTTTGTATATGGATCTATATATTTTGATATATATTTGTGTAATTTGTCTATGGATACATGAACTTTGATATATATTTGTGTAATTTGTCTATGGATACATGTATTTTGATATATATTTTTTTCATTTATGTGCACAATGATATACATATTAATTTAGTATAGCATTATTCAATTTATTGTGGATCATGTGTATTGTTTGTGTTTATGGAATATCATTTATTTTGATCATGTTTTTTATATTCAATTAAAATGCAATAATTTGTGAATAACATTTTAACAACCTTTATTATCAAATTTTGATTCAATATTTAATTTGAAATGCTATCATACATGTTTAATTTTAAATAATCTCTGCAATCCACCTCCTTCACCCTGGTACATCAACTTTACAAAGAAAAATGAGAACAAGTGCTATTATGAGACTTTACTACACACTCAGCTTACCAAGCCCACCTAACATTTTGGCAATGCAAGAAAGATTCAAGGCTTCCATCAGCATGATGACATTGATATGTATGATTTTGGAATCAACCAACAGCTCTACAATAACTAAAAATCAATATCTCAAACAAATTTCAACTAGATGTTGTTAGCACAGTAAAATCACAGTCATAGCAGGGTCATTTCACACCTTATATAGGTGTTTCAAACCTTGTATGGTCATTCTCAAACCCCTAACTAACTCTTTGCACTCATTTTCAACTTTACAACAAAAAGTTGCAAAAATTGCAAAATTGCAATTTTGCAACTTTTGCAATTTTAAGCAATTTTTGCTATAACTTCAAATTTTTAATTAGATGAGTTCATGAAAATTGGTAAGGGGTCCTATTAAGTTTATTTAGACATTCCAAGATGTCTTTTGACCCTTGGTCAATTTTTCTACCACTTTGGTCAACCTAACCCCTATTGAGCAACTTATAGGCATAACAACAACCTAGGAGCAAAAGTTAACTTAGCAACTAAGTTAACCTTACCTAAGGACCTAATAGGTCTTATTAAACCACTATTCATGTGGCTAGCATAACTACAAACCAAAATGACAAGAAAGAAGCACTAGGTATAAACTAGACTACCTAGGTGCTCCTGCACCAGGGTGGCCGTGAACGATGGAGGCTCTCCATGACTGAAACAAGGGTGTCAGTAGGGTTCACCTACCCATCTAGAGCTAATGGCACTAATGATTCAATGCTGATATCAGTGGTTTCAAAGTTACGATGTGATGCACCTATGAACTAAGGCACACTACGAGTTTTGGCATCAAGCGAGATCATTATGCTGAATCCAAATGGAATGCGATCTCTCAAAAATGAGATAGTTTATTTTAAGCATCAGCATGACCATCCTATAGAATTTGGCATTTTATCGATAGCCCCCATGAGCTCCGAGTTACAACCCTTAGAAGATCGACCTCGACACGCACTTAGAGCACATTGGAGACTCTTCGATACGAGGTGGCCGTAAACGATGGAGGCTCTCTGTGGCCAAAACAAGGGTGTCAGTAAGGTTCACCCACCCATCTTGAGCTAATGGTGCTGGCGATTCGATGCCAAGATCAACAGTTTCAAAGTTATGTTGTGATGCACCTATGAACTGAGGCACACTGCAAGTTTTGGCATCGAGCGAGATCGTTGTGTCGAATCCAAAAAAAAATTGATCTCTCAAAAATGAGATAGATTATTTTAGGCCTCGGCATGACCGTCCTGTAGCCTTTGACATTTCATCAATATCCCCCACGAGCTCCAAGTTACGACCCTCAAAAGATTGACCTTGACACACACTTAGAGCACCTTAGAGACTCTTCAATACAGGTTGGTCGTGAACAATGTAGGCTCTCTGTAGCCAGAACAAGGGTTTCACTAGGGTTCACCCACCCATCCAGAGCTAATGGCATTGACGATTCGATGCCAAGATCAGTGGTTTCAAAGTTACGATGTGATGCACCTATGAACTAAGGCACATTGCAAGTTTTGGCATTGAGTGAGATCGTTGTGCTGAATCCAAATAGAATGTGATCTCTCAAAAATGAGATAGTTTTTTTAGGCCTCAGCATGACCATCATGTAGCATTCAATGTTTCATCGATAGGTCTCACGAGCTTCGAGTTACAACCCTCAGAAGATTGACCTCGACACGCACTTAGAGCACCTTGGAGACTCTTTGGTAGGGGGTGGCCGCAAACAATGGAGGATCTCAGTAGCTAGAAAAAGGGTGTCACTAGGCTTCACCCACCCATTCAGAGCTAATGGCACTAATGATTCGATGCCAAGATCAGCAGTTTCAAAGTTATGCTTTGATGCACCTATGAACTGAAGCACACTGCGAGTTTTGGCATTGAGCGAGATCATTGTGCCGAATCCAAACAGAATGTGATCTCTTGAAAATGAGATAGGTTATTTTAAGCCCCAACATGACCATCCTATAGCATTCAATGTTTCATCGATAGCCCCCACAAGCTCTAAGTTAAGACCCTCGAAAGATTGACCTTGACACGCACTTAGAGCACGTTGGAGACTCTTCGGTACGGGGTGGCCGCGAATGATGGAGGCTCTTTGCAACCAAAACAAGGGTGTCACTGGGGTTTAGCTACCCATCCAAAGCTAATGGCATTGATGATTCGATGCCAATATTAGTGGTTTAAAATTTACACTATGATGTACCTATGAACTGAGGTACATTGTGAGTTTTGGCATCGAGCAAGATCATTGTGCTGAATCCAAATGGAATGTGATCTCTCAAAAATGAGATAGGTTATTTTAGACCTTGGCATAGTCATCTTGTAGCATTCAACATTTCATTGATAACCCCCATGAACTCTGAGTTACGACCCTCAAAAGATCAACCTCGACATACACTCAGAGCACCTTGAAGACTCTTTAGTATGGGGTGGCTCTCTACAACTAGAAAATTGGTGTCACTAGGGTTCACCCACCCATATAGAGCTAATGACATTCACAATTCAATGCCAAGATTAGCGATTTGAAAGTTACACTATGATGCACCTATGAACTGAGGCACACTACAAGTTTTGGCATCAAGCAAGATTGTTGTGTTGAATCCAAATGGAATGTGATCTCTCAAAAATGAGATAAGTTATTTTAGGCCTTGCCATGACCGTCATGTAGCATTTGACATTTCATCAATAGCCGTCACGAGCTCTAAGTTATGACCCTTGAAAGATCAACCTCAACACGCACTTAGAGCACCTTGGAGACTCTTCGGTACAGGGTGGCTACAGACGATGGACGCTCTCTATAGCTAGAACAAGGGTGTCATTAGGGTTCACCCGCCAATCCAGAGGTAATGGCACTAATGATTCGATGCCAAGATCAAAGGTTTCAAAGTTACGTTGTGATGCACCTATGAATTGAGGCACACTATGAGTTTTGACATCGAGCGAGATCGTTGTGCCAAATCCAAACAAAATGTGATCTCTCAAAAATGAGATAGATTGTTTTAGGCCTTGGCATGACCATCATGTAGCATTCAACATTTCATCGATAGCCCTTACGAGTTCCAAGTTACGACCCTCAGAAGATCAACCTTGACACACACTTAGAGCATCTTGGAGACTCTTCGATACAGGGTGGCCACAAACGATGGAGGCTCTTTGTAGCCAAAAAAAGGGTATCACTAGGGTTTACCCACCCATTTGGAGCTAATGGCACTGACGATTCGATGCCAAGATCAACGGTTTTAAAGTTATGTTGTGATGCACCTATGAACTAAAGCATATTGCGAGTTTTGGCATTGAGCGAGATTGTTGTGTCGAATCCAAATAGAATGTGATCCCTCAAAAAAGAGATAGGTTATTTTAGGCCTTGGTATGATCATCATGTAGAATTTGATGTTTCATTAATAGCCCTCACGAGCTCTGAGTTACAACCCTTAGAAGATTGACCTCAAGATGCACTTAGAGTACTTTGGAGACTCTTCGATACAGGGTGGTCACAAAGGCTAGGAAAAGGGTGTCACTAGGGTTCACCTGCCCATCTGGGGCTAATGGCACTGATGATTTTATGCCAAGATTAGCAATTTCAAAGTTATGTTGTGATGCACCTATCAACTGAGGCATATTGCAAGTTTTGGCATCGAGCGAGATTGTTGTGCCGAATCCAAATGAAATGTGATCTCTCAAAAATAAGATAGGTTATTTTAGGCCTCGACATGACTTTCATGTAGCAATTGACATTTCATCAATATCCCTCATGAGCTTTGAGTTATGACCCTTAGAAGATCAACCTCGAGACGCACTTAAAGCACCTTGGAGACTCTTTAGTATGGGGTGGCCACAGACGATGGAGGCTCTTCGTGGCTAGAACAAGGGTTTCACTAGGGTTCACCCGCCCATCTAGAGCTAATGGTGCTGACGATTCGATGCCAAGATCAACGGTTTCAAAGTTACACTGTGATGCACCTATGAACTGAGGCACACTGCGAGTTTTGGCATCGAGCAAGATCATTGTTGAATCCAAATGGAATGTGATCTCTCAAAAATGAGATAGGGAATTGTAGGCCTTAACATGATCATCTTGTAGAATTCAACATTTCATTGATAGCCCCCATGAGCTCTGAGTTAAGACCCTTGGAAGATCAACCTTGACACACACTTAGAGCACCTTGGAGACTCTTCAGTACGGGGTGGCTGCAGACGATGGAGGCTCTCTTCGGCTGGAATAAGGGTGTCACTATGGTTAAATTTAAGTAAAAACATCATTTTTTACCTCTCTCAAGTTTTTTGCATTGGGCACAGTGCAAGTTTGGTGTTAGTATGTATTAAAATCATCATTTTTTAGATCCCTCCACATAAATTGCATTAAGTAAAATCATCTTTGTTTCTTACATTAAATCAACAAGTTTACATTTATAATATCTCAAGTGTTTCATCATTATTACATCAATACACAATACCAAAAATCGTAATGTTAAAAATAGTAGTGTCAAAAATCGTAGTGTCAAAAATAGAATAGATTTTTCTTTATTCAGCTCTGTATTTAGTTTTTTATCTTCATGCATGGCTACTCTTCATGATGTACCTACATTCCAATATCATAAAAAATATTAGTAACTTATTGTATTAAACAAGATAATCATCGGTTCACCGAATCATTATGAACAAAATAACAGAAGAAGTAGATATACCTAGTCGAGTGTTCCAGTAGGGTCCTCTCTTTGTTTTAGGGTCTCTAATAGGGCTTCATGATCAGCATTAGTAATAGTAAAATTTTATTTTACTTTTGGTCTTCCTTGATGCTTTAAAAACTTTACATTTGTTGCTATAATAAGATGTGAATATATGAGAATTTTTTTGTGCTTCTGATAGTCTTTGAATGCAAGAATTCCATTCCTTCTAAGCATGTATGTCTGTAGCCATGTTCTAGCGACAACCACTAATCTAATTTCTCACCATTCCACTGTGGTGCAACCAATGCAAAGACATGTCCTGGCTGAAGAAGATTTGATAGATGGTTATGCTCAAGTGAACTTTATATGTCATCATTTATGATAGAGGGTATGATAGAAAATGGAGTAGGATAATGTGGAGCCCATGTGTCCACCCGCTCACTTGACTCACAGTGATCCCAATCACACTGAAAATAACTAGGACAAAAGAAAGCTAGCTATCGTGTCCAAATGGTCCATGTACTAGAATCAGAGCTCCATAATGAATGCATTTTTTATGAGTCTCTCACTATAGCACAATCTGATCTATCACCTATGGACCCTTCCTCAACCAACCAAAAGAACCTACATACTACTAAATCAAGAGTCCCCCTTGTGATAATGTTGAACTACACCAATCAACAATGCTACGAGCATCAAGAAGCTTTGCTCCTGAAATCTTCAATTGCTCCTTAACTAGAGCTCTCTTCACACATGCCCCTACTCCATCATTTTTCCCTTTCCCATGGTTGGACTCAAAAAAACTCCAAATATGAGGCACCCCCCTCTCTATGTGCATCCTACACAACCAATAAAACATGCGAGCATTCTTGAATTGACCTATACAATTATCTGACTAGATGATATGTCTATCTATAACAATTGCATGCTCCTATAAGAAATCAAAATAATTCTCGAAACAATGTTGCACAAACTCGTGAGAGTGAGATCTATCATCACTCATATAAAAATGGTACTCTCTAATAATCTGTTGATTATCTTCCACACTATCAGGGGCATGTCTATATGTTATGTGGACAAAAATAGCAATCTGAATGGAGTTGTAATACTGAGACTGTGTCTCATTTTGAGGCTGCAATGTGTAGTTCTCAACAAAGTCAACAACTGAGATGATAGTGCCAATGCGAAAAGTCTCTAACCATTGTCTAAATTGTTGATCCAACCACTGAGACCTATGATTATGTCTTGCATACTTGTAGAAAAGATTTGTCTTGAAATCTGTAATAAAACTAGCCACACTAATTTCTTTTGCAACCAATTCACATCTAGAGCCCTCACCCCCACTCTTCAATGTGTATTTCACCATTTCATATACCATTTTTTTTACTATTGTCTTCCCAAGATCTTGTTCGCACCCCTCATGGAAACATGTGTCAAACTTGGATAAGCCACCACATTTTGAACACTTCTTACTTAAGCAAGAATTTCTATAAAAAAAACAACCATCAACTCTATGACATAAAAATTGATCTAGCAAGTCTCTTGATGATTTTGGAAGACCACTAGCACCACATTTCTCCAACATTTCTTTACTATGCGAAGTAGAACAGATGGAGCATACTAGTTCATGGTACATAGAAAACTCAACATGATATTTGCAACAACATGTATTTCAAATTTTAAGTGGCACACAATAAAATGGCTTCAAAGATTCAAAAGCCCTTTGTGATATATGAAATCTTGGATGACTCTCTCTAAATTGTTTGAACAACATAGTTTGACTTACCTCCAAATAATGTTTAGGATATGGTGTGCGATCTCTTATGCCAATTCTCAACTTTAACACATCTTTAGCATTGGGTGATACTCTTGAGCTAAAGTGCCAAAATTGTGTAATTTCTTCCTTCACATCATCAAATAGCTTCTTATCAAAATGTGGAAGTCTCCCACCAAAAGTCCATGTTTCATTTTGAAAAGAATCATCAATTCTCTCTTGTCTACTAAGTGCTCTTCTCAAAGTAGTACAATTTAGGTTCAAGTCAATACAAGTTTGTCTCATAAATCTACCCTTTCTCAAATGATGACTTACCAAAGAGGCTATAATAACCCTTTGAGCAGCTCTCTTATCCTTCTTCCTGCTATTTTCCCCAATGCTATTGAGAGCACTGAAAAGATTCTTCACAATAATGGTATTTCTTTTCAATTTTTTATTGACATGAATCTTCAATTTGGAAAGCATAGGTCTCATCATTTGCATCTTTAATAAGTGCATAAAAAGTTGACATTGCTCCACCATTGTCTTGTTGTCAAAAAAACATCTTATATAGTCTTGAAGCCCATAACCAAATGGTTCTTTCTTTCTTTTTCCCTTCCAAATTGGTAATAATTGTTTCATCAATTTAAATTATCCCTTTTCGTGTTCTAGAACCTTCATGTCAATTATAATTAGGAGATATGTAATGTTCCTGTGCATTGTCATTTTTGACATAGTCAATCATGCAATTTACATTATGACCTGGTAGCATTTCATTCTCCAAATTTCCATTCTCTAAATTTTCAATTTTGGCATTATCATTATCAATTGGTACATTTTCATTCCCCAACTACACATATTCATTATCTAACTCTATGATTTCACCTTCGATCAATACATCGTCAACTTGACTCATATTTAACATACCTTGTCTCTTCCTTCGGTGATTTAGTTTGTCCCTTTCCCTATATGTTGCAATGTCTTCATTCGATACCTTCCTTTTGCATTTGGCCATTCGATGCCTACTGCTCCCCATTCAGAAAATAATATCGAACACCTAATCATATATTATAGAACCTTTTTTGATCATATGGGCCCCAAAAAATTAGTTTTATCCAAATCCATGAAAATGGCCCACAAAAAATTTTATTGTTGGGTCTGCAGTGATAGGGAATATGTTGGGAAAAGCATGCTAGTATTTTAGGTACTCGATCTCATATCAGGTATCTGATCCCATATCAGATACCCGATATGAGATCGGGTACCCGAAATCGATGCCCAAATTTTGGAGGGAAGTGAACAAATTTTGTGGGCAATGTGAACAAATTTCATTATTATATATGATTAATATATATGATTATTATATAATATTATTATACTATGATTATGATATTATTTTATTATGATTTTTACTATAATTATTATATATAATATAGTAATATATATTATTATTGTTGTTATTATTATTATGACCTATAAATATTATATATATATATATATATATATATATATATATATGATTATTATATTATATTATTATGATTTTTACTATTATTATTAAATATATTATAGTAATTTCATGAAAATATATGTCCCTAGGTGCCCTAGGGGTCCTAGGACCCCTAGGGATGGATTTGGTCGGTTCTACTGTGTTGAAAGAGATCATAGGTTAACCTATGACCCCTTTCGATGCATTTCATGACAACATATGTCCCTAGTGGCCCTAGGACCCCTAGGGACCCATTTGGGTTGTTCAAATGTGTCAAAAGGGGTCATAGGTTAACTTATGACCCCTTTCGACGCATTTCATGACAACATATGTCCCTAGGGGCCCTAAGACCCCTAGGGAACCATTTGGTTGGTTCGAATGTGCCAAAAGGGGTCATAGGCCCTTTCAACACATTTCATGACAACATATGTCCCTAGCGGCCCTAGGGCCCCCAGGGACTAATTTGATTGGTACCAATGCGTTAAAAAGGAGTCATAGGTTAATCTATGACCCTTTTCAATACATTTCATGACAACATATGTCCCGAGAGGCCCTAGGGCCCCTACGGACCGATTTGGTCGGTTCGAATGCATCGAAAGGGATCATAGGTTAACCTATGACCCCTTTCAACACATTTCATGACAACATAACCTATGATCCCTTTCGACGTATTTCATGACAACATATGTCCCTAAGGGACCTAAGACCCCTAGGGATCAATTTTGTTGGTTCAAATGCGTTGAAAGGGGTCATAGGTTAACCTATGACCCCTTTTGATGCATTTCATGACAACATATGTCCCTAGGGGCCCTAGGACCCCTAGAGACCCATTTTGTTGGTTTGAAAGCGTCGAAAGGGGTTATAGGTTAACCTATGACCCCTTTCAACACATTTCATGACAACATATGTCCCTAGGGGCCCTAGGGACCGATTTGGTTGGCTCCAATGCGTCAAAAGGGGTCATAGGTTAACCTTTGACCCCTTTTGATGCATTTCATGACAACATATGTCCCTAAGGGACCTAGGAACCCTAGGGACCGATTTGGTTGGTTCCAATGCATCGAAAGGGGTCATAGGTTAACTTATGACCCCTTTTGACCAATTTCATGATAATATATGTTCCTAGGGGCCCTAGGACCCCTAGGGACCCATTTGGTTGGTTCAAATGCATCGAAAGGGGTCATAGGTTAACTTATGACCCCTTTTGACGCATTTCATGACAACATATGTCTCTAGGGGCCCTAGAACCCCAAGGGACCCATTTGGTTGCATCGAAAGCGGTCATAGGTTAACCTATGACCTTTTTCAACACATTTCATGACAACATATGTCCCTAGGGGCCCTAGGGACCAATTTGGTTGGTTTGAATGTGTCAAAAGGGGTCATATGTTAACCTATGACCCCTTTCAATGCATTTCATAACAACATAGGTCCCTAGGTGCCCTAGGGCCCCTAGGGACAGATTTGGTTGGTTCTAATGCGTCGAAAGGGGTCATAGGTTAACAAATGACCCCTATCGACATATTTCATGACAACATATGTCCCTAGGGGCCCTAGGACCCCTAGGGAGCAATTTGGTTAGTTCCAATGCGTCGAAAGGGGTCATAGGTTAACCTATGACCCCTTTCGATGCATTTCATGACAACATATGTCCCTAGGGACCCATTTGGTTGGTTCCAATGTGTCAAAAGGGGTCATAGGTTAACCTATGATGTCCCTAAGGGCCCTAGGGCCCCTAGGGACCGATTTGGTTGGTTCAAATGAATTGAAAGGGCCCATAGGTTAACCTATGACCCCTTTCGACGCATTTCATGACAACATATGTCCCTAGGGGCCCTAGGACCCCTAAGGACCGATTTGGTTGGTTCCAATGCTTCGAAAGGGGTCATAGGTTAACCTATGACCCCTTTCAATGCATTTCATGACAACATATGTCCCTAGGGGCCCTAGGACCCCTAAGGACCAATTTGGTTGGTTCCAATGCTTCGAAAGGGGTCATAGGTTAACCTATGACCCCTTTTGATGCATTTCATAACAACATATGTCCCTAGGGGCCCTAGGACCCCTAGGGACCCATTTGGTTCCTTCCAATGCATCAAAAGGGGTCATAGGTTAACCTATGACCCCTTTTAACACATTTCATGACAACATATGTCCCCAGGGGCCCTAAGGCCCATAGGGACCAGTTTGGTTGGTTCCAATGTGTCAAAAGGGGTCAACCCCTTTCGACACATTTCATGAAAACATATGTCCCTAGGGGCCCTAGGGCCCCTAGGGGCCGGTTTGGTTGGTTCCAATGCGTTGAAAGGGGTCATAGGTTAACCTATGACCTCTTTCGACACATTTCATGACAACATATGTCCCTAGGGGCCCTAGGGACAGATTTGGTTGGTTCAAATGCTTCAAAAGGTGTCATAGGTTAACCTATGACCCCTTTTAACACATTTCATGATAACATATGTCTCTAGGGACTGTAGGACCCCTAGGAACCGATTTGGTTGGTTTGAATGCATCAGAAGGGGTCATAGGTTAACTTATGACCCCTTTCGATGCATTTGAACCAACCAAATTGGTCTAGGGACATATGTTGTCATGAAATGCGTCAAAAGGGGCCATAGGGTAACCTATGACCCCTTTTGACACATTTCATGACAACATATGTTCCTAGGGGACCTAGGACCCCTACGAACGGATTTGGTTGGTTCCAATATATCAAAAGGGGTCATAGGTTAACCTATGACCCCTTTCGACGCATTTCATGACAACATATGTCCCTAGAGGCCCTAGGACCCCTAGGGACCCATTTGGTTGGTTCCAATGCATCGAACCTATGACCCCTTTCGATGCATTTCATGATAATATTATATTTAATAATAATAATAACCATATATATTACTATATATAATAATAATAATCATAGTCATAATCATAATCATATATAATAATAATAGTTAATAATAACAATCATAATCATATGTAATAATAATAATAATAATCATAATCATAATCATATATAATAATAGTTAATAAAAAATAATCATAATCGTATGTAATAATAATAATGCCCACACTTCGCAAATTTATGTTTCCCTCTAATATGGGTCGTTTCCCTCCAAAATTTCCAATGTGGCTAGTTTCCCTTTTAAATTTTGAAAATTGGAAAATTAGGAGTTTTCAGGTACCCGATTTCATATCGAATATCCAATCTATAATCAGATACCCAATTTGAAATCAAGTACCCGATTAGGCTTGGTATTTACCAAACCTGTTTGGTCAACTCAAAAAATGTGTTTGAGAAAGGTTTCACTGACATTTAGACTTCGAGTAGCCATTTGACAATATTATTTTCATCAAAATTCAATGAAATGAAAAGGGTTTTTTTATAACACTCTCAAGATTCCATCAATATAATTGCTGTCAAATTCTGAGTTTGATAAGTATTTATTAGTTAATTTTTAATGAAGATGATTGTAACATGTTGATTGACATACAGATTGAAAAATAGCTATAACTTTCAAATGGTATAACATTTTTGAAATCCATAAGTTGGTCACATTCTATGCTTTGCCTGGTATAAGGGAATTTTTTTAAAATTTGGTAAAGTTTTCAATTAGTTAAGGTGGTCAGACACGAGAGTTTTTTTATTTTGGAAAAGTTATAGTAGAATATTCATATTTAATTATTTATTTGGAATAATAATACCAAAAAATATGTGTCACATCCAAGCATGGTCTACTTTTTATATCTATAATTATATTAAAAAAATATTATCATTTGATTTTGATTAAGGTGGTCAAACATACACCTACTTTTAATTTTCACCCTGAAATTTTCGTGGTACTGCATTAAAATCCAAACTTTTGACCAATCAAATATTTTTTTCTCTAGATAAGGCCTAGTAGTTTAGAAACTACATTCAATTTCCTATAGATTATTTTCTTACAACTTTTTGATATGAAGTGCAGAACCACTTTAAAATTATGTTTCAAGTTGACATAACCTTGATTTGTTGGTTTTTCACTGCCACTTAAGGCCATAGTTTGGTTGACCATGATCCTACACATACCCATATGCATCAATAACTAATGTAGTAAAAATTTGTGCATAAGCACATAAGGTTTCTCTAATTTCTAAAGTAAGCTAAGCTTGATTCTTTAATTTTTGGTACTCTATTCTTATTATATGTCATTCTATTTTCCAATGGTGAATCCATTGTTGATTGTTTTTATCAAGATGTTAAAAAGTAATCTAACAAACCAGGTGTGTGATTGGCAGATGAAAGCTTATTTAATAGTTTGGTTGAGTTTTCTTCTTAAACTTGGCAGCCAGTTTTACCTCTGCATTAATCCCAAAAGCCATTAATAATTTAAAAATCCAAGAATAATGATGGTTAATCCCATAAGCCATGTTGGCATAACATATTGCGCCAACTCATACGAATCTTGAATTATTCTTTATCAAAATCAAATCAGCAAAAATCTTGTGATTTGTGTGCTCATTTTAAACAAAGAATTACATCAAACATGGAGATGCTTTGTGGAGGATGGATCCAACCAAATAAACATTGAATTAAACTATTAGCAACACTTTTTTCAGGCATCAAATTTGTCTTTTCAGGCATCTGACACCACTGGAGTGTCATAACATTCTGGCGGCAAGTCTAGCTAAAATAAGCCTATTGATTGAATTAATGTTAGTACTATTTTCCATTAACAAACATAAATTCAGGAGCATTGTATATTGTAATGGATGTAGACTATATTAGTTATGGTACAAATTATTATATATTTGATTAATCTTAAATTATAATTGAATGCAAAATAATATTAGTTAACTTAGGTAGGAAATTATTGTTTGGATATTGTTATCAATTTACATCTTAAATTAGTTTCTATTGGATAAAATTTGTAAAATTTATAAATCGCAAGCAACTCTTACATGAAACATGATACATATGGAGCAATGCAATTTTAATTTTGCATGTCTTTTTTTTACATATTTAAAATTGGTATATAAAGAACCTATTCAAACTAGATTTAAATTTGTATTCCTTAGATTTATCATCAAGATATCTTTAGGATGAGATTTTTAAGCTATATCTCCAATCTTAATTTTCTTTTGTAACGAGGGATGACAAAGAGTATGATCCAAAATATTGATAGAAACTAAATGTATATGATTTTTTTTTCAAAAGCTATTCACTAATTTTTATTTTTATTTTCACTAAGTCATTTATGTGATTTATAAATTGATGCAATCTAAAATTAAACATAGATTTTGCAAAAACTTCTCCTCACCGATTTTGCGTAAAAATGGTTTAACTTTGCCTTAAAAAATTATTCTATTTTATCTTGTCAAATGTGTGCCAACAAGAGTCCTAGATACTGTGAGCCATGATGAACTTGTAAGTTTCCAAATGTGTTGTCTCAATTCAGATATGCCAAAATGGGTGTACACACTAGCCTTGTTTGAGCTCCTCGAAGGCCTCTCCTTATGCAATCTCCCATGCGTATGGCTTGACGTTTCGAGTCAACTTATCCAACCAATAGAATTTTTATGCAAAGTTCTTAATAAGCTTCTGGAAGTACCCAATGTGTCCAAGAAAGAGTTAAGTCCAGTGGCATCCATAGGGGGCTCCATATCAAGGATTTAAATCTCACTTTTTCTGGAATCATCTTCAATCCAATAATCAGAGTTGGCAGCAGTCACCATGTCATCTTTCCTTATTTCCTCAAACTTAAGGCACATGCATTCAATCCATTTCCAACATTCATTTGTGTCAGGGGATAAGTATTTGTAGATTATCAGGCTTAATAATGACAAATGACTGCCCAACAGTTAACCTCTAATTCTAACTACTAACTTCATTACTAGATTATATCACTTAAGAAGATTAAGCATAATAGTTATTCCACAAAAAACAATAAAAGAAAATTATTGCTTGATTAAATGAATCTAACTGAAAGAGAATTGCATTGCCTCAAGTAGTCATTTCTTGAGGAGATGTAACCTCAAACTCACAAGTAACCTTAACACATCATCAAGTCATTCACTTTATTCCTCTAAAATAGTACATAGTAGATAGTTGTAGTAACAACTTAGTGAATAAAAAATCAAGGCATAATTTAAGTATATCACATGTGCATTGGCTGATCCACCAACTATTGGCAACTCTCTTGCGATTTCACCAAAGCACCCTAAGCTTGAAAAACACATTTATACCATGTAGAAACTATGACAATTCTTCTAAAATAAGAAAAATAAAATAAAAAAGGAAAAATATTCATCTCATCTTCCAATACATATATTGGTGAATCAACATCTCGTTCAACCTTGGTAGCCACAACATTAACCAATTTCAAAATATGCATGACAAAATGGAAATTAACCCCAAAATAATCAAAAGAAGGCAAAATTACAACCATCAAAATATGGGGTTTGTACTTTGTACATGGAATAAACTGGCAAAATGAAGAGATTGGAGATGGTGCCAATTTGACAATATCATTTGCAGGAGAGCTTCTTCAAGGAGCTAAAGAGCTCATTAGAATGGGAATGCATCTTAGTGAGAATCAGTGGCTACACAAAAGCCATAAGCAAGGCAAATATTTTTCTTGCATGCAATCAGATAACAAATAAAACCCCAAGATATTTTACTTCTTTGAATTTTCTTTTTGTCAAAAACTTTAATAATACCTATTTACTTTGTTTTTTAGTATTTTTTGTTGGTAATAAATTTTTTCGTTTGTTTAGGAAATTGAGCTTTTAGATGAATTAGTAGAACCAAGTTCAGAAAAGATGGATGTTAAGAATAAAGAGCAAGTGACCCTCAGGATGAAAGCTCGTGTTTCTAGTAAACAATTTGGACTAGAAAGCATTCTATGTTCACAATATTGGTGTTGACATCCATTTTCAGAAGATTATATTTTCTCAATACACTCAGAACAATATTAAGGATTCACAATATTTAAGCACATGTCTACAAACTCCAAAGTAGGAGCAGAAATACCATGCAAATCAAAAAACCAAGTTAAAACTTACCATGAAGGAAAGAAGTCATGTTAGAATTCTACACCCATGTGTTCATAATAAACAATAATAAGTTAATCACAGTATTGGCACATGAATGAACTATACTTGATTCCCCAAATCAAACACATACAAAATTCATGTGAACATAATCATTTAATAATATTGAATCAAAATTCATATATACCTTAAGACAGACCACATGGGATTCCACGTTTTTGGATGAACTGGACAATACACAAGTAAAGACAATAATAAAATTTCCAAATAAATTAGCAACATTCCAGAAAGCATAAGAATATAAAAAATTTGTAACAAATCAGATCATGCTGAAAACCATTATAAAAACTTACAATCACTCATAGACATGCATATCCTCTTTTGAGTTGCAAAGCACCCACTTGGTGTAATCATGTTGCAAGGGAGGTGAACAAAAACATTGTAATTAATGCATCAATTTATTGTGAATTATTGTGAATTCAAAAACCTTGAAAATAGGAATCAACTATTATTAAATTACATTCATCAAAAACTAAATTTCATGTACAAGGATGTCACATTTTATAGGAGAAGATAAGAAAGATACTTGATGCCTAGAGGCTTATATGGGTACTCAAGTAGAAATTTAAGTTTTCCATAATATACTCCTCCTGATCAAATTTAAGTGAACCATGTATGTGTTAGCATGAATGTTGATGATACTACTTTGGGGGAGTATCCTGAGCATTGGAGAGTGTTGATATGTTGCATTTGTGACTGTGTTTGTCGATGTCAACATAGCACAATTTCTATAAAGATTGGCAGAGTAGCAGACAGAGATCTTGATGGTAGAGACAACAGTTTGATTGTTTGGTCATGCGCAATTATGGATATTTTCAACACAGTGTCCTAATGATGTGGTTAAGTGCGCAGAGTCTAAGTCAATGATGTACGAAAGTTGTACCTAATTTATAGAGAGAAGTTTAGAGACAGAGTATTGGGAAAGCAATTCCAGATGATTGTTGGCTATCTTACATCTAGGATGTAATGAAGAGATGCGTAGTCATATAATGATAGAGGATAGTCAGATGATGACATAAGATCCAAGATAAGGAGGAGAGTGGACACTTCATCAAGGTCATAATGTCTAATATACAAGGGTAGAATCCCTCCAATATATTGATGTTTGCGGATTGCAATAAAAAGGAGAAACATGGAGTCTTACAATGGATTAGTGATTCATCTAGCTTCATTATTTATGAGGGAGAGAGGAAAGTAAAAAAATTATTTAGAGGACTGTGCAATGTAAAAGAGGAGGATTGGTTCATCATGAAAAACTAGTTCAAAATGAAGTACGCTTTTGATCTGCACAAAGTAGTTGGAGAAATAGATAGCTATCACCATTCAAATATAGGAATCGCAACATTCTCAAAGTTAAATTTTCTCTTCCACAATATGGATAAGTAAAATTCTAAACAAAGAAGGAACAATCTTGTATACTTAAGCTCCAGTTTTCTACACCTACCTCACATATGTTGATTTTATAGTGGTTCATACTTTGAATCTCTATAAGAAAGTGTTTAGCATGCATTATTTCACTATTGAAAATGAATTATCAAAAAAAAAAAATTGTTTTCACATTTGAACTCATTATTATACAAAATTTAAGATCTAATAAAAGCAAAAAGTAACTTGCATAAATTGTGATGATTATAAAACCATAAAAGTCTTTGATATGGGCGAGTGTTACTTAGAGGGAAATATTTGTCAACTATTAATTAAATTTAGCCAGTCTATTGACAATGCATTTTTCAACGATTAGGGATAGAACAAAAGATAATAATTTTTAAAATTTTATTTATTAATAAGTTATCTTTTTAAATAAAGGAATATTAATTTTATTTGTTTTGTTATTTTAATATTATAAAATCAATAAAATAAAATTCAACATTCATAAAGTAAGAGACTGATTTTTTTCTCATTCTAGATGTTTGGAGAATAATTATAGCATTTTAGAAATGAAATTGTTGAATCTTAATTTTGAATTGATTTTCATTTATATAATATGAATATACATTAAGATTTTTATAATTTAATAAAATAAATTTATTTCTAATCTTACTGGGTGAAATGTAGACTCGTGATACTTTTTCCTTGTTTGTTCAAGAAGATCAATAATTTAATTTTCCAAATAAAAACTTCTATCCATTTTAGCTATTTTCTAACCCTTGGAGGCGGGGATTGCAACTCAACCAAAGCTCTTGTTATAAATAATGTTATGTTAAAGACTATATTTTTTAATAATCTAAGAATCTTTATTTAATGACAAGTAAGGAATCCTTCTTAGTGTAGAAGATAAGAAAAATAGCAACCAAAGGGGGGATTATTTATATGCTTTTATCCAATGTTAATTATATTAAATATTAAAAAAATTAGAGAGTACAAATAATTATCTATAAACTTGTGTATTATGATAATGGAATATTTATTATTTTAAATAAATAAATATTTCTATTCATTGTATATCGATTGAATACAATAAGTATTATGGTGACTCTCAAAGTAGAATCATCAAGAAGAGAATTGGCTAAATCATAAAATAAAACCTTGGTAAGATTTACATTTTAGTTGAAGATTTAGACATTTCCCATCAAGAAGTTCCCAAATTATACACCAGTTTTAGAGGTTGTGTATATTGCCTACCAATTCAAAACTAATGGGAACATGTAACAATTATAAATAGAGATTTGATGCAATGTAGGGGAAACGATCTAGTAGTTTCCTAGGCTAACTTCATGCAGCTATAGTTCCTAATCTACATGTCAAAATTTGTTGATTTTTTTGACAAACCTCCATGGGCGAGTGAAGAACGTAAAGCTTACCTTCCAACTTTCCCACATTTACGAAGATCTTTGTAGAAGTCATAGAGTGTGAGGTGGTCTAAAAGTGTCATTTTAAAATGTTTGCCCAAAATTCTCTACATAGACCCCTCAATAGTCGTTCACCCAAAAATAGTACTTTTTGCACAAATGGATCAATTAGAAACTAAGAAAACTTAAAAATGAACAAAAGCGAATGACTATTAGTATTCATTGTGAATTGTTTTAGAATGTTTGTCTACATATATAAACAACATATGACTCGCTTCCACGGTACATTTCCCTATCTATTATGATTTTATGTTATATCTTTTGATCGTAACCACAAATTCTTTTTCGACTTTCCAAACTTTATAAAGTGGATACTATGAACTAAAAAATAGTACTTTTTGCACAAGTGGACCACTCAGTGACTACGAAAACTAAAAAATGAACAAAAGGAACAACTATTAGTGTTCATTGTGATTTGTTTTGGCATGTTTTTCTACAGATATAGACGACAAGTGACTTGTTTCCCTATCTATTATGATTTTATGTTATATCTTTTGATCGTAACCACAAATTCTTTTTCGGCTTTCCAAACTTTTTATAAAGTGGATATTAAGAACTAAAAAAATTTGACCACACGTTTTGACTTGTGAACATTATTCATCCATGTGAAACTTGGAATATGTTTTCCACTTCCCCAACAAATAATCCATGTGAAAGGCAGGCATATCGTCCATTTCTGCCCCACTGCGGGGAACGTCGATGAAAGTTTCTGATTACTTTTAGACACTCAATATTCCAATGACACGTTTCACTTTATCTTTGTCCTTGGCAATTATCATTTTCATTTCACAGCAGACGATGCATTGCTTTCCTCTTTCCATTCGCTTGTCCCCTGCACTCCTTGCCTCTCTTCACTTCTAATTCAAGGCTAGGGGATATTGTGTCAGTTTAGTGTTTGATTTAGTTCTTTTCCTTTGATGGAAATCCCATCCACTTCCTCGCCTCGGGAACATCCAGAAAATGCTTTCAATGGAATTGTAGGGCAACGGCTATCCAGACAGTTGTTTAGACATGGGTCGGATGTCCATTCCCATATGTCCCCATGTCTGTCATGCCTCGGTAAATTAACTTCATTGTGTCGTAATTCTATTGTGTTGTGCAAATAGAATTTTGTTTTGCATTTCTTGCTCTCTTTTCATCATGATGATGGATCACATAGTGTGATTCGAAATGTTGATGGTAAAAATCTCTACACAATCACATCTAGAAACAAATATATTATAGAATATAGCTGTCAAAATAGTACTAATTTTATATTAAATGAAAGGTGTTTTAAATGAAAAGTGTCTCTTCAAAATATATTATTGAATTCATTAATATATTTTTAAAATACAAATTATTTATATATTTCGTCAACATTGGGAGGAATATTGCAAAAAGAGGGGTAAAAATTTATTAAGATAGAAAGGAATACAAAAAGGAGAGCTCAACAAGGAGCTCGATCCTGAGCAACAAGATCCTCAAATTCTTGCACCATCTTGAAGGACAGTTGCCCCCTATCCCTAATATTCCAACCCGGATCATGACTAGAAGCCCATTTGGCTAAACAATCAGCAGGTCTATTCCATTCTCGCGGAATATACTTGAACCTAATGAACTGAAAAGAGGAAGAGAAGAAAAGAATCTGCTTAACAACAGTGGCCAGCTGCCAACTAACATCCTCAAGCTCTTGCGAAGAAAGCATGTTCACCACCACCTGGGAATCAGACTCACAAATAATCTTACTCCATCCCCACAAGCAACACTGTTCCACAGCATATAAAATAGCCTGAGCTTCCATGAGATTGTTAGTATAATCACCCTTATGAATTGAGAAGAAAAATTTAACATTCCCAGAACTACAACGAGCCACTCCACCAATACCAGCCAGACCAGGATTCCCACGAGAAGAACCATCAGTGTTAATTTTCAAAACTCCATAGGGAGGAGGAGTCCAGTGCCCATCCCAGTTAACCCGACCCTTCCTCTGATGGTGAAGCTGCCTGGACATAGAAGGAAACCTATGAGCCGCAACCCCATCCTGTAGATAAAAATTGAGGCGATTACAGATAGCAAGATCAATTGGATCCATACCCCCATCAAGCTCACACTTCATAAGAATAGTTTCTTGGAGAGAATGTGATATTTTCCACCAAAGATGCAAAACACCAAGCCGAACATCTTGGAATATGCGACGATTCCTCTCCAACCAGATATGCCAAAGCATGAAAGATGGGCCAGCAATCCAAGCAGCATGGATAGAAGAAGACTTGGAGGGAGCACTACCCAAGCGAGCCCAGAACTCAGGCAAAGAGGAAGCATACCGACAAGAGCAACCCCAAGTGCTCCACCAAAGGTGCCATATCTAAGTAGAATAGGAGCAATGGAAGAACAGATGGGAGATAGACTCCTCTCCATTACCACACAAAACACAATAAGAGGGGCCCTGAAATCCACGTTTACAAAGATTATCCCAGGTAAGACAACGGTTGTGAGCCACTAGCCACATGAAAAAATTGCACTTGGACCAAGAGACTTTATTCCAGACTTGCTTCCACCAAGGGACCTCAGCATCCCCAAATAATTGTCTAGTTATCTCCTGATACCTAGCAGAGACATGATATTTACCAGATAAGGTACCGCCCCAAGCCAATACATCTGGACCAAGCAAAGAGGAACACTCTCTAGAGGCCAAAATTTGAGAAAGCTCCTGACGATCCACGTCTGTACCTCCAGGAGGCCAATCAGAGGAATGCTTCCATCTATAACCAACAACAGGTCCCAATTGATAAGGAGTCTTGTAATGAGCCACTTTATCCCATCCAGCGGCAAGAAAAGAGTCACAAAGAGGCTGAAGATGAGGGTATATGGATAAAATGGAAGGGAATCCATCCCAAGCATCAGACCAAAACAAAGCCTGAGAACCTCCTTTACATATCCAGAACAGACCCCTCTTCACCAACATCGCACCTGTCTTCAAAGTATGCCAAACCATTGAGCCACGACCTTCAAGAGGAAGTGCAGAAATAGAGCAAGGATCAGCACCATGAAAATATTTATGAGTGATAATACGA
Organism: Cupressus sempervirens; assembly: GCA_028749045.1. Lineage (NCBI taxonomy): Eukaryota > Viridiplantae > Streptophyta > Pinopsida > Cupressales > Cupressaceae > Cupressus > Cupressus sempervirens. Next base: position 362,030,918 of record CM053793.1, on the reverse strand, counting down.
GCCCAAAGTTGATGCTGTCCAGAGCACCATCACCAATAAAGTTTAGGAGCCAAAGCTTGTCTACTCAATAGAGAAGAACGAAGACCAAGACCACCCTCCTTTTTAGGCCTACAAATAGTTTCCCAATTAACCAAGCTTCATTTAGTACTACACAAATTACCACTCCAAAGGAATTGTCGAGAAAGAGCATCAAACTCCTTGAGAAAGTAAATAGGTGTAGCATGAACCATGCTTCTATAAGTAGGAAGAGCTTGGATAATAGCTTGAAGAAGAGTAACCCGGGCAGCAATAGAAAGCCATCTATGAGTCCAATGATTTACCTTATCCTGAAGCTTGGTAATCAAATTTTGCCAGAAGAGACGTGGTTGCTTGGAAACAGCAATAGGAATGCCAAGATAAGTCAAAGGAAGTGAACCTATCTGAAACCATAGGATACCAACAATCCTGTGCTGAATAGAATCAGGAGTGTTAAAAAAGTAAATGAAAGATTTGTGCTCATTAACTTTCTGGCCTGAAGCTGCCAAATAAAGTCCAAAGCATGTCGAAAGGCTTCAGCTTCCTTGATCCTAGCAAGACCGGCAAGAGCAGAATCATCAACAAATTGAAGATGGGAAAGAGAAGGTAAGCCATTACCCCACCGCCAGCCTTGAATAGAATTCTGGGACACCTGATGCTTAATGAATCTGCCCAAGCCTTCAGCCATGATGATGAATAGATATGGGGAGAGAGGGTCACCCTGGTGGAGGCCTCTAGAAGCACCAAATAGTTTTGAAGGTTGACCATTAATAAGAATAGAAAAAGAGGCAGAAGTAACGCAACTCATAATCCAACTCACCCAGTCAGAGCTAAATCCAAAAGAAAGAAGAATACTCCTTAGGAAGCTCCATTTAACTCTATCGTAGGCCTTAGCCATATCCAGCTTAACAAACATGGCTCTCTCCCTTGAAGTAGCCATAGAGTGAATAGCTTTAGTAGCAATAACCACCCCATCCAAAATTTGTCTTCCAGCAACAAAACCACCTTGTTCTTCTGAGATAATAATGGGAAGCCACCTTTTTAGTCTCTCAGCAATCAGCTTAGTAATAACTTTGTAGACCACATTACATAAGGCAATTGGTCTAAAAAACTCCAATTGATTAGCACCCTCTCTCTTAGGAATAAAAGTCAAGAATGTAGAGTTCAAAGCTCGAAGCATCTGCTTGCTAGCATAGGATTCTTTAACCACCTCCAACTTAATGATGTCCCAAAATTCCTGAAAGAATTCAACTAGAAAACCATCAGGACCAGGAGCCTTCCCCTTAGGCATGCCAAAGACCACCGCCTCCAGCTCTTCCAAAGAGATAGGACGCATGAGATAATCATTCATTTCCTGAGTGATAAGGGAAGGAATACAGGACAAAATAATATTTTCTTCATTATCAACAGGAGGAGAGTCCTCAGAGAAGAGGGTAGAGAAGTACGAAATAGCCTCCTGGAACAAAGCTGGCAAGGAATTCAGTTGGATACCTTGAGAATTAACCAAAGAAGAGATAGTGCTCTGATTCCGGCGAGATTGCACTGTTTTATGGAAAAAGGCAGTGTTTCGATCACCTTCCTGGAGCCAATCAACCCGAGCCTTTTGCTTCCAAAAAATTTCCTCTCGAAGTTCCCATTCTTCTAGAGCTCTAGAAGCAAGGGATTCAGCCTGGCCAAGATCCTCCGAGAAACCTCGATCTCTAATCTCCCTTGTGATGACATCAAGATTTTCTTGAGCAAGCCTCTTCATAAAGTAAAGATTCCCAAAGCATTCCCTATTCCATATCTTGAGCTGCCTTTTAACATATTGAAGCCTTTTAGAAAATGAGAACATTGCAGTACCATATGCAGGGGCACCATCTTTCCACCAACAAAAAACAAAATCATGAAGAGAGGAGTCACGAAGCCACATCAACTGGAACTTAAAAGGAGGATGCTTCGGAACATAAGCCCCTATAGTAGAAAATTTGATTGGCCAATGATCTGAACCCCTCCAATCAAGGATTTATGAAGAGATAGTAAGGGTGCCACTAAGCCAGAAGCAAGAAACAAGAAATCTATCCAGGCGTTCTGAGATAGCAGCAACAACAGTCCTGCGATTATTCCAGGTATAGAGGCCATTAGAAGGCTTAACATCAGAGAGATGCAAAAGAGATATGTGTTGCCAAAGAAGAGCAGAAGAAGGCCCCAATCTAGCCAAACCACCATGCTTCTCTTCCAGACTTAAAACTGAATTGAAGTCCCCTGCTAACACCCAAGGATGATAAGGATGACAATTTCTAACATATTGAATATGTTCCCAAAGTTTCTCCTTTCCCACAAGATCAACAGGTGCATACACATTAGTAACCATGATTACCTCTCCTGAGTCTAGAGCAGAAGCTACCATAGAGAGAGCTGAGCGAGAAGACATCCAACCAAGAGGAGAAATTTTTTGAGGATCCTAAAATATAGCTAAACCACCAGCACTACCTGTTGCCCCAACACATTGGCATTGGCCACGAGACCAAATACTAGAGGCATGTTGGACCATAGACTCCACAGAGAGCTTAGTCTCTTGGATACAAAAAACATTAGGACTATGATCAACCACCAAGTTATGAATAGCCTTTTGTCTAGGGATGCTATTCAACCCCCTTACATTCCATGAGAGAATAATCATCATTGGGTAGATTTGGGAAAATGAGAATCCAAAGGTTTCATTGAACCAGACTCAATCAATATATCTCCTGTGAGTTTAATCTTCTCTTGGTCTATTTTGCGCCCACTCCTTAGAGGGGGAGAAGAAGAAGCCCGCTTAAAGGGTCGAGGCAGCAACCCCAAGGGGAGAGGAGATCCCTTGCCCTTACCTGATGGTAGCACATCTTTAACCAAGTCAACCAAAACAACATCATCATCTTCCAACACTGCAGGAGTCACTAGAGCCGCTGTCATAGGAGCTACAGGAACCTCACAATTCTGATATACTAGAACTTGAGATGCCCCACAAGCATCATTAGGAACAGATCTCTCATCTAGGCAAGCTGGATCAGAAGAGATAGGATGAGGAATACCCTCCTCTAGAACCATACTATCCAGCACCTCAAAACGGTTAAAACCTGAATCAGATAATCTTTCTTTCAAAGGCCTCTTTTGACCACGTCCCTTAGCTCGAGGACGAACAGGGGTAAATCCATCCTTATCCTGCATTGGAGCCTTACCCTTACCTGTAGCATCTTGTGGATTCATCCCCTTGGTAGTATTCACCATTTGAGATTGTCCTTTCCCTGTAGTATCTGCCAAACCACCAGCATTTCCAGCTGTAGACCGATCCACTCCTTTGAAACTCGAGTTACGGGGGCACTGCCGCAGTAAATGACCATACTCATGACAAATCTGGCAACGGAAAGGGAGGGATTCATAATCTAACTACTGCACCCAAGAAGAATCCCCCAGACAAATTTCCAAAGAATCTGGTAATGGGTTATTCAAATTAATTTCAACACAAATTCTAGCAAAAGAAATAACCTTTTTATCGAGGGTTTGATGTGCGATCGCAGCTGGCTTCCCCAACAAAGCAGCAATTTGTCGAAGGATGTCTTCACGCCAAAATTCCAAGGGAAGACAAGGCAAGCGAACCCAAACTGGCACTGTTGAAGGGAGATCCTCAGCAGAATTAAAACCTGAATGCCAAGGTTTGACAAATAACCCCGCATTGTTGTAGAAATAAGGGCCTCCTTCAAAAACACGATCACGATCAGACATGAAAGAGAATACAACAAAAAAATAACTATTCCTTGCCAACATAATCTCCATATCGCCTTCCACCTGCCAAGAGCGACGGATCCATGCCTCAAGAGCGGATAGGGAAATCTGGATTCCAAGAAATTTGCATATCAAAGCATGCTTGGTCCAATAATCAATGTCCTCCATTACAGCCGTTGGAGGAATAACCAGAACAGGGCGATCATGGCTACGCGGAAGACAACCATTAACTTTTTTCAGCTTGGAGCTCTCCCCTGAATAAAATGATTCAGATCACATTGCATGCATAGTTGGAGAAGAACCATCTGTTCTCACCAACGGAGAAGAAATCCCAGGCCTTGCCATGCAAACAATAAAACCCCCAATCCAAAATTGACTGCAGAAGATCTCCAAAAACATCGACGCAAATTATAAAAGGGTTTGTGGTAAACCTAGTGTGACTCGAACCGGAGTTGATGCATAGCACCGGGATCATTAGCCTAACACTACGCCTCACGACTCGCCTTCACACCAACTCGGCTACTCACTCACCCTTAAAAGGGTTTGTGGTAAACCTAGTGTGACTCGAACCGGAGTTGATGCGTAGCACTGGGATCATTAGCCTAACACTATGCCTCACGACTCGCCTTCACACAAACTCGGCGAAATATTGCAGGGAGTACAATTTTTTACAATTTTTAAATTTGTTTAAAAAGAATCATTTCATCTATTTAAAAATTAAAGACTTAAAATTAATTGATTTTACATAAAAGCTTGCAATTTCATTAATGTAAATATCACTTTTATTTATATAAAACTTATTAAATATTTAATATAAAATTTTCTAAATATAATGAATATATTTATTAATGATTTTTCTTAACAAGTTAATTATTAATAATTAACAAGAAGTATACAATATTCTTAAAATAAAAAGGTTACAATTTAAATAGTATAATAAGACTAAAATTAATCTTATTATTTTCTTAAAATAAATAAATTATAAAAACATTGTATATTATAAATAGTTCATAGATTTATTTATTTAATAAAATAGAGCTATTAAACATAGTTCTAATAAGAATATTATAAGAGTTATTATTTATAAAATAAAAAATTAGTCTTATAGTTTATATTGTACAATAAAAAATTTAATGTTAAATAAATCTTAATATTTAAAAATAATAATTAATTTATAAGAATTATATATATATATATATATATATATATATATATATATATATATATATATATATATATATATATATATATATAGTTCACATTTCTTATTAATTTTAAGAAAATGGAACTATTTAAAATAGTTCTAATATTATAAGAATATATACAAGAACTATATATATGTATACACACACACATACTAAAACTAATATTATTATTGAAATTATATAATAAGATTAATTTTTATTAAAAATTAATTATATTAGTTTTTAAAAATTAAAAATAATAAGAAGAAACCAATCATACATTATATTTATTTTAAAAAATTAGAACTATTAAAAATAATTATGTTATTATAAGAATTGTTATTTGTAAAATATTAATGGAGGTATTTTATAATAGATTAAAAAATAGTTTATGTATTAATTTGGTTAGTCTATAATTTAATTTAAAAAATTTAGAAATATTAAATATTTTTAAAATAAGAAAAAACCAAAATACAATGATAATTATATTGAATGTAAAAAAATTATTCTTATAAAAAATATAAGGTATTATGTTTCTAATAAAAAATTATATGAACTCATTCTAATATATAATGTTCTTATAATTAATTTAAAATATATATATTAAATTTTATATAATGTTAAATATATAATCTTTCCATTAACAACGTTATATATTTTAATAATAAGAATAATCTTGAAAATTTATTAATATTAGGTATTATATATATATATATATAGTGTTAAGTAAAAAATTATATGAACTAAAATTATTTATGTAGAAATTATTTATGATAGATGTATTTAAATAATTATATACTTATCAGTACTAATTTTAATTTATCTATTTACAATCTTTTAATTTGAACTATTTCTAAGAAATATTTGATAAGATACGAATGTAACAATAGTTCATATAAATTATTATTAATTATTAACCTTATAATTAAAGTTGTATGATAGTAATTCTATTTAGAAATATTTCTTAAAAACTAACTTAAAAATTTAAGTGAAAAAGAATAATTAATATAATAAAATATATAAAAAGAATAGCCAATTCAGTACGCTGTCAGATTAAGCACAGATTGGATATACCCTATTAAATTTACTACAAATGTCAATATTTCCTTAAATTATGTTGCAAACAAAATAAGTGTTGTCAGAATAGGATAGAACACATACAGCAGAACATAGAAGTCAATGTTTATGGGAGTCATGTCTATGTTATGATGGAGGTGTGGCATGGTCATCGAGGCAATCGAACAAACGTCCTAGATAGCCGTTGCCATTTTGTAAGACTAGATGCTCCAGTGACTAAGTCGACAAAACTCTTCTGGCAAGCTATGTAGTATTTGTCTACTAAAAATACTCCTAGAAACTAAGGATAGTCTTTTCAAATGCTTGAGATGTCTTATTGACCTGGGAAGCCTTTGGAGCTCATGGCCATTATGAATTAGCAACTCCCTCAATTGCAGAGGAGGCTACACACAACCAATTTTCAATTATATTCTGTTAAACCTCAAAACATTCGAAAAAAGAACGTAATGATTCTCTCTAATTGAAAAAAGCTTGAGAAAATTTGTTCGACTGGCTGGATGACCATGCCACACCTCCATCATAACATCAACATGACTCCCATAAACATTGACTTCTATGTTCTTTCGTATGTCTGTCCTATTTTGACAACACTTAATTTGTTTGCAACGTAATTTAAGGAAATATTGACATTTGTAGTAAATTTAATAGGGTATATCCAATTTGTGCTTAATCTAACGGCATACTAAATTGGCTATTCTTTTTATATATTTTATTATATTAATTGTTCTTTTTCACTTAAATTTTTTAGTTGTTTTTTAAGAAATATTTCTAAATAGAATTACTATCATACAACTTTAATTATAAGGTTAATAATTAATAATAATTTATATGAACTATTGTTACATTCCTATCTTATCAAATTTTTCTTAGAAATAGTTCAAATTAAAAGATTGTAAATATAGATAAATTAAAATTAGTACTGATAAGTATATAATAATATGTGTTTTGTCCTATTTTGACAATACTTAATTTGTTTGCAATGTAATTTAAGGAAATATTGACATTTGTAGTAAATTTAATAGGGTATATCCAATTTGTGCTTAATCTAACGACATACTAAATTGGCTATTCTTTTTATATATTTTATTATATTAATTGTTCTTTTTCACTTAAATTTTTAAGTTTTTTTTTAAGAAATATTTCTAAGTAGAATTACTATCATACAACTTTAATTATAAGGTTAATAATTAATAATAATTTATATGAACTATTGTTACATTCCTATCTTATCAAATTTTTCTTAGAAATAGTTCAGATTAAAAGATTGTAAATATAGATAATTTAAAATTAGTACTGATAAGTATATAATTATTTAAATACATCTATCATAAATAATTTCTACATTAATAATTTTAGTTCATATAATTTTTTACTTTAACATTCTATATATATATATATATATAAAAGAAACATAATACCTAATATTAATAAAATTTAAAGATTATTCTTATTATTAAAATATATAACATTGTTAATGAAAAGATTATATATTTAACATTATATAAAATTTATAAAATTTAATATATATTTTTTTATTAATTATAAGAACATTATATATTAGAATGAGTTCATATAATTTTTTATTAGAAACATAATACCTTATATTTTTTATAAGAATAATCTTTTTACATTCGATATAGTTATCATTGTATTTTTATTTTTTCTTATTTTACAAATATTTAATATTTCGAAATTTTTTAATTAAATTATGGACTAAACAAATAAATACATAAACTATTTTTTAATCTATTATAAAATACCCCCATTAATATTTTACAAATAATAGTTCTTATAATAATATAATTATTTTTAATAGTTCTAATTTTTTTAAATGAATATAATGTATGATTGATTTCTTCTTATTATTTTTAATAAAAATTAATCTTATTATATAATTTCAATAATAATATTAGTTTTTGTGTGTGTGTCTATATATATATATATATATATATATATATATATATAAATTATTTTTAAAAAATATTAAGATTTATTTAAAATTAAAAAATTTATTGTATAATATAAACTATAAGACTAATTTTTTCATTTTATAAATAATAACTCTTATAATATTCTTATTAGAACTATGTTTAATAGCTCTATTTTATTAAATAAATAAATATATGAACTATTTATAATATACAATGTTTTTATAATTTATTTATTTTAAAAAAATAATAAGATTAATTTTAGTCTTATTATACTATTTAAATTGTAACTTTTTTATTTTAAGAATATTATATACTTCTTGTTAATTATTAATCATTAACTTGTTAAGAAAAATCATTAATAAATATATTCATTATATTTAGAAAATTTTAGATTGAATATTTAATAAGTTTTAAATAAATAAAAGTGATATTTACATTAATGAAATTGCAAGCTTTTATGTAAAATCAATTAATTTTAAATCTTTGATTTTTAAATAGATGAAATGATTCCTTTTAAACAAATTTAAAAATTGTAAAAAATTGTACTCCCTACAATGATTCCTCCCAATGCTAACGAAATATATAAATAATTTGTATTTTAAAAATATATTAATGAATTCAATAATATATTTTGAAGAGACACTTTTCACTTAAAATAAAATTAGTACTATTCTGATAGCTATATTCTATTTGCACAGCACAATAGAGTTACAAGACACAATGAAGTTAATTTATCGAGGCGTGAGGGACATGGGGGCATATGGGAATGGGCATCCAACTCATGTCTAAACAATTGTCTAGATAGCAGCTGTTGAATAGAATTGCTAGAAGCTATCAAGTCTACCAAATCGTTTTGGGGATTTGCTAAATCTGTGACATTTGGATTTGAGTAGGTGTAGGAATTTAAAGATGTTGCCCGAGTCTTTTAGGGCCCATTTGTTTGTTGGAATAGGAATAGGAAATTTTTTCTCTGTTTGGTACCCCAAATCGAAATAGGGAATAGGCAAACATATTCCAATTTTGCCCCTAAAATGAGGATATGTCCATTCCAAAAAATAATTTTTAAATTTTTTTTTAATCGATAAATAGCCAAGGCCTTGATTGATTTTATTAAATAAATAATTTAAGTACAAAAGCTTTACTCCGTTCAAACAAGCACTGGTAGGAAAGAACGGAGAAGAAAACCTCCAGTCTTGCCCGGGACAAATGTTCTATATTATTACAATTAAAAGGGGCATACCCCAGTCCATTAAAAGAATTACAACAATATAGGGGCATACCCCAATGAAAGTATAAGATTAGCTACACAAATATATTGTCGTTACCACAATCCAATGGAGCCAATGTTGAATCCAAATAAAACTGTCATGTACCTGCCTTAATCACTCATTCCTCCTATTAAACTTAAAACACCCACATTGTTAGAACATGTTTTATCGAAATCTTAAAATGGATGCCTGAATATAGGTCCAAACAGATCTATTTCTTGTCTTGATCAATAAGAATCCATTTTATAAAATTAAAACAGTAATAAAAATCTCCCATACGCAATCACTAATTGAAATGAGGAGGCCAATAATAAAATACCTAATCTACTCTAAAGATTAAATCATACATCCTGAAACTAAATCAATTAACTAAATCCCATGTTAAAAGACCACAGATTAAGCCAAATACATCTTGGTACCGAAAATGCTAAATCCTCAATCCCTGCATAGAACAAGCCCTACAAAGTACATAATCATAAACATACATATGCCTTCATTAGATGGAAAAAACTGCTAGATACCACGAAATAGCCCAGCTAAGGCTCTAATCACCATTGTATAAGATGAAAGACAAAAGGCAATAGCCATACTACAAACTAAGGATAGAAATAGAAGGTTTTAAATCCTAAGGAAACCAAAACAAAGGAAAGATAGACAGACCAACGATCCTAAAATATAAAGATAAACAATCAAGAGCCTGTGACAAGGACACGAAGATTAAAGGCAACACTAAGAATCAAAAGAAAAACAAATGAAAAAGAAAAAGGAAATGAAATAATACGAACTAAAGACCTAACTTAATCTAAACAAATTTGAAAATCGAAAAATGCCTTGACATACCCTCTAAAAACCAATACATCTAACTTTCCTATGATCAAGATTAAGCCTAATATATAAGATTAATATAAAGTGAAACCAAAAGGATCTACCAATTATTATAAATTAAAATCGATTCTCCATCAGCTCCTTTATTAGCTAACCGATCAGCTTTTTTATTTCCTTCTCGAAATATATGGTAAACTTGAGAATCTTCGATACGATCAAGAAACAGAAGGACTTCTTTTAATTTAGAGTTTAAAACCCAATTAGGTGTCCCACACTTCCTTACTGCATTTAGAATAATCTGAGAATCACCTTCAACGATGACCTTAGATAATCCTAGACTAGAACAAAGCTATAATCCTTTATCTAGCGCTTCTAATTCTGCCAAATTATTAGAAGTGGAAGGGATGGGCAAGGTTAGCTTTGCAACCCATTTGCTAGAGTCGTCATTAATTATACACCCAATTCCTGCCACTCCTGGATTACCTCTAGTAGCACCATCGAAATTGAGTTTAAACCAATAATATTGAGGTGGAACCCATTTGCAACTAGCCCTAGCCTCCCTACTTTTCTTCAAATAAACAACAGGTGGATTGATGAGGTTAGGCCAGTTCTTTTTCATAAGATCATCCCAGATGGAGAAGGAACCCTCTTCTTTAGTCGATTTCCTAAGATGAGAATTCAACACCTCCACAATGGATGCTTCAATTTTCAGAAGTAATCCTTCCATACTCATTCCCGTACCCCAGAAGATATGACAATTTCTTATTCCAAAAAATAGTTGTTATTGGAATGGGCCATTCCTATTCCCAATTTGATTTTTTCTTTAAAAACTTTTTTTGGTTAAATTTTTTTTAAAAAACAATTAAAATTAAAATTTAAAAAATTTAAAAAATTTTAATTCTTTTTTTTTCAATTTTTTTTTTCTGAATTTTTTTTAAATTTTCTTTTTTAACAATTTTTTATTATATCTATTTTTAAAAATACAAAACTTCACCTTATTCCTATTCCATTTTTGTACAACCAAACAAGGGAGTAACATATTCCCAATCAAATACCAGGTTAACCAAACAAGAATGGGATTGCTCTTTTCCATTCCCATTCCACATTTTCATTCCTATTCTAATTTTCCATTCTAATTTTCTATTCCTATGCTGACAAACAAATAGGCCCTTAAACAGCTGATATGCCTCGAATATTTCAATTTATTATATTGTACGAAGCTCACCTTAGAGTCAGATATTCTAGAAAACATGGCAAACATCAAGGTTTTTGATGTCAACTGGTGCTACAAGCTAAAAACATTGGCCCACAATATCACAAATCAGGCTTCTCTGTAAAGCTATATTTAAATGGCACTAGAGGGTTAAGGGAATTACCATCTAGCATCGGTCGACTAAGAAAATTAGAAGAAGTCAAAATTGATGCGTGGCCATTGTTGAAAACGCTACCAATTTCTTTTGGAAACTTGTCCAGCTTGGTCACTCTTAGACTTGAACGCTATCCACAGCTATATGAGTTGCCGAGTTTGGGAGGATTAGTTTCCTTACAAACTCTTCATGTCAATGAATGTTATAAATTAAAGAAGATAGAAGGTTTAGAGCATTTGACATCACTGGAGGATTTGAGATTGTGGAAAAACTAGATCTCACCTAGCATGCACAGTTTGTGGGGCGCGGAGAGACTATGGAGGCTGAGTCTGAGAGCAGAGAACATATCAACTTTTGAGGCTTGCATTCAAAGCATACAAATGGAGGTAATAACGATTCCTAGAGACATGAAATAGTTATTCTAAAAGTTTATAATAGATTTTCTTAACTGAAGAGTTTTCTAACTAATTTGAAGAAGTACTCGCCATGGGAAATGACATTACGTGGAAGGATCTTTCCTCGTGTTCACTCCATTCTGGACTCCTTCACTTTTCCTGGTCCTGTCATCATGGTAAACTTTAAGCAACCCTCCTTCAAAAAGAGATATAAAAATATTAGTGAATCTTACATTATTTTGAAAAAAAAATTAAAAAATCTATTATTAATTGGCGAATCTTTAACTATTTAAATATTTTTTATAACTAAATTCAATAAAAATGTGGTGATTTTAAATATTTTTAAGAACTAAATTATTAGCCAAAATTTTCTAAAATTAGCCAATTAGTGAATATTAGCCACTAAAAAATACCCTGCTTGTCATTGTGGAAGCAGTCAAGGATGAATATTTCAATGAGTACAATTATCCCTCTTTGAGATGGAGTTTAACATGGTGGGAGTTAAAACTGCACCATGCAGGTATCGTATGTTATCTTGTATGTAATGGAAGTTATGCGGCTATTAGTGGAAGAGAAAGTACTCTGATGGAGTTGAGCCAGAGAGAATGGATAGCAATAAGTGTGTTGACAGAAGTTTCCTCCCTTGTCAACGACGCAGGCCACTATCTTCAAGTAGATTCCTTACATAGCACCTCATCTGAATTGTACGATGGATGGTTAATAGTTGGAGAGATGGTGAGCATTATTGAAGGTTTTAAGAAATTCTTCCAAACTCTTTGTAAGGCGGCGATTAATGTTACTATGTTCCATTAACAAATATAAAATTCAAGGAGAATTGTATATTGTATAATAGATGTAGATAGTATTAGGTATGCTATAAATTGAATAGAATTGTATATTGTATAATGGACGTAGATAGTATTAGGTATGGTATAAATTAGGGAGAGTTGCATATTAATGTATTTGTTTCTAGATTTGATTGTGTAGAGACTTTTACCATCAACATTTTGAATCACACTACGTGATCCATCATCAAGATGAAAAGAAAGCAAGAGATACAAGAGTTGTATATTGTATAATAGATGTAGATAGTATTAAGTATGGTATAGTTTTTATAATTAATTTTATAAATTTTTAATTTTAATTGAATGTAAAGTAATATTTGGTTTATTTAGGTGTGAAATTATTGTTTATTTATTTTATTGTTATCAATCTATAAGTTTCAATAGTAATATTTTATTCTATAAATTGAAACGAGGAATGAATATAGGTATGTGTGTTTTTTTGTCTTGTGTTAAAATAATTGTCACATCGAGTGTGTAGGGGTATGGTTCAATTGGTTCAATACACACTATGTCAATTCATGTCAATTTCGTAATTAGTTGCTCCTTAACTCTGTAATAAGAAACCAAATTATTTATATCTAGAGAAAATGAACTTTCACTTTTCAATCTCTTTGCCCTTAAAATAGCAATAAATTTGACAAATAAAAATGAGTACTGATAAAAGAGTTGCATAAGTAGTCTCCTTGTTCCCATTTACTATAAGAACCCAAAATCGGCTCTACGCTGATCACTGTTTGTTTCCCTAAGTGTAATGATTGTTTTTGGTTTGTTTTTTAATGTTTTATGTTGTTTTTGGGTTTTTGAGTTGACGAAAAGAAAATACAAATATTGAAACTAATCTACCTAAAATTATAACTCAAATCTAATTATAATGCCGATCAAATTCATTTATTCAAATGGCTCCTAATGTTTGTACAATACTTATTGCTAGAAGAATACATTGAAAACATCATCATTAATAGTTGAAAAACCTGATTTTTGTCTCCAATATGCAACCACGTACTGATTGCTTCCTCCTTGGACAGCGCCTATCAAAAACTACAATATTAAATCTCTAATTTTTAATTCACTGTAGCGTTGTACTATTCATGGCACTGTAGCACACTATTTACGGTGGCACTGTAGCATGTTACTATTCACATGTACTGTAGCACACTATTCACGGCACTGTAGCGCACTGTTCACGGCACTATAGCTTCTATTATAATCCCTTCCAACCTATAAACAAATTCATCCAATTCTCTCTTACTGAAACACAATATTGACTCTAGAATGAAGCCAACCCACAAGAAAAATTCAAGTGATATTTCACACCCTAAAATTGCATCAACTCTGAAGATACTACGTCCTCCACAGTCTGAATTCTTCTCAAACTTGTAGAAACCCTTGTTGCTACAACTTCAAGAAATTTCACAAGGCAAAGTTTTAAGTAATTCTCATAACCCGCTCTTGAAGGAAGACAAGGTTTGTTTATAAGGACTCCTCAACTCTAGAATGAGTCTCCATGCTCAATGTGGGATAAAAGATATAATAATAACATTAAAAATGTTATTACATTAAAACTTAGAAAATCCCTTTTAATTTTTCCATAAGCTTGGACCCACAATTAATTGAAATAATGGCCCCCTTTTATGATATCATGACCCTCACTTAAGTTATATATTATAACTTAATAATATAGGCTCAAAACCAATAATATTTATTTTAACTAAATAAACATTAATATCTCCATTATTACTCAACATTTTTGAATGCCGTTTGAACTGGGAGCTAACATGATAGAACTGCATATGACCATACCTCTTTTCTATAAATAGCAGGGGTCTATCTTTATAACTCCAAAACTGCAAAAAATAGCCTGACCAAGCCAAACTCAAAGCAAAACTCATCATAAACAAACTCTAGCAACCTAGAAGAGTACTCTGCTCTGGTCCTTGGAAGATCTCTACACCAAGGTGACCGTCTGTCCAAACCTATTAGCCTACGAGGGTCTCTAATAGGCCAATCACATGCTAAAGTGATGTCTCTAGCTAGAAGGGGACATCACAGTCCACCCTCCCTGAAATTGCTTGTCCTCAAGCAATCTCAACTCTGGATGCTGCAAAATCTCCTTGCTCTCCCAAGTAGCATCCTCTACCGGAAAATCCTTCCACTTCACCAAATATTCTTGGATGGTACGTCTCCTCAAGTTCCTCTCTCTGAAATCAATGATAGCCTCCAGTATCAAAACAAGTTTTCCCTCATCATCCAGGGGTGGTAGTACTGTAGAAGGCACAATATGATGCCCTAGCACCTTCTTGAGGTGTGACACATGAAAAACGTTGTGCACCTTGCTCTCCGCTGACAAGTCTAACTGATAAGCCACCTCTCCCACTTTCTTGATAATCCTAAATGGACCATAGTATCATGGCTTGAGTTTCTCGGCACCACTCTTCTTGAGAGTGGATTGACGGTAAGGTTGCAACATAAGATACACCATATCTCCAACCTCAAAAGTATGCTCAGTCCTCTTCTAATCTGCATACTGCTTCTGCTAATTTTGTGCCTTAGTTAGATTATCCTTGAGATTCTTAACAAGGTCTTGACTCTCCTATAACAAATCACCTGCACTGGGCACTCTACTATCACTCATAAGTAGATCCATAAAATTGGGTGCCTCATACCCATACAGGGCCATAAAGGGTGACATATGAATAGACATGTGATAAGTGGTATTGTAGCAATACTCACAGAGATAAATCCACTTTACCCATGCCTTCTATTGCCCTACTATATAATTTATGAGATATCCCTCTACCCATTTGTTTACTATCTCTGTCTGACCATCTGTCTGAGGGTGGTAGCTAGTACTCAGAGTGAGCTCTGTCACACACAACCTGAATAGCTCCTACCAAAAGTGACTCATAAACCTACTGTCTCTGTCACTCACAATGCTTTGAGGTAATCCATGTAATTTGAATATCTCTTTGAAGAAAAACTCTGCCACCTTTGTAGCAGTGTATATAGTAGTGATCAGAAAGAAGTGTGCAAACTTCGTAAGGCAATCCACAACCACATATATGCAGTCCCTACCTTGGGCTCTAGGCAATCCTATGATGAAGTCCATAGACAAACACTCCCACTTCTTATCAAGAATCGGAAGTGGCTGAAGTAAACTAGCTGGATAAGAGTGTTCTTGCTTATTCTGTTGGCAAGTGGGACACTCCCTAACATACTGAAGTACCTTTGCTTTGATCCCTTTCCATGTGAAGTTCTCTCTAACCTATCGGTATGTCTTGTAGAAACTAGGATTTCCTACCATAGGTCAATCATGAAATGATTTCAAAACCACCCTCCTCACTGCTGATCCTAGGACCAAAAATATTCATCCTTTGTAAATGATGAGCTCATTCACAAGGGTGTATCTATTGTTCTGAATAGTCCCATCTATGAATCCAGCTGCCCAAGTGTCCTTTGCATACTCTACAAGGATAAAGTGTCTCCAATCCTCTAATATGTTTATCAATAAGCTCAAATGGAGCCTAAGTGATAAGGCATTAGCAACTACATTCTGTGTCCCCTTAAAATATGTAAAAAGTCATAGGACTGTAACTTTCTCACCCACTTCTACTGCCTATCATTGAGATCTCGCTGCCCCAAAAAGTGTCTTAGGCTATTATGGTTGGTTTTGATAAAAAAAAATCTATCTACCAAATATTGCATGAATTTGGCCAAAGCATGCATAATGGCTAACATCTCCTTATCATATATGTTGAAGCTCCGCTCTGGCCCTCTCAATTTCCTTCTCTCATAAGCAGTAGGGTGCTTCTCCTACATAAGCATCACTCCAATATCCTCTTTGGAAGCATCATAGTATAGCTCAAAAGGTTTGTCGAAATCTGGTAATGCTAACACTAGACAAGCAGTCATCAACTCCTCAAATTCCTCAAAACACTCTTGCGCCCTAAGAGTCCACAAGAAAGCTCCCTTTCTCATCAAATATGTCAAGGGTGTTGCATGCCTAGAATATCCATCCACAAACCTCCTGTAGAAACCACATAGTCCCAGAAAGCCACTCAACTATGTAAGGTTCACCGGTGAAGGCCACTCCACAATGGCACAAATCTTTTCAGGATCCATGCGTATGCCCTCTACATTGATGATGTGACCCAAGTACAACTCCTCTTGTCATGCCCAAATCACACTTTGACTCTTTTCCATACAAGGATTCTTTGCCCAATATATCCAACACTGTGTCAAGGTGAACCAAGTGCTCCTCCCAAGATCTGCTATATACCAAGATATCATCGAAGAAGACAAGTACAAATCTCCTCAACTAAGGATGGAAAACCCCATTCATTGTTGCCTAAGAAGTAGCAGGTGCATTAGTTAGCCCAAATGACATAACTACAAACTCAAAATGGCCACAATGACATCTAATAATTGTCTTATCAATGTCCTACTCTCTAACTCTGATCTGGTGATAACCTGATCTCAAATCTATCTTTGAGAAGAAGCAAGCTCCATGAAGCTCATCTATCAACTCATCGATCCTAGGAATGGGGTACCTATTTTAAATTTTCTTCCTATTAAGCACCATGTAATCAATGCACATCCTCAATGTCCCATCCTTCTTCTTTACTAACACCACTGAAGAAGCAAAAGGAGACTTACTTGGTCTAATGTGGCCCATAGCAAGTAACTCCTTTATGGTTTTCTCAATTTCATCCTTCAACCTCTTTGGATGCTTATAAGGTGTAATCATGATGGGCTTAGCCCCCTCCTCTAACTCAATGATGTGCTCAATATCTCTGTTTGGTGGTCTACCTGGTGGAATGTCACTGAACACATTAGAGTGTTTAACTCTAAGCTCTTGAATATCAGGAGGATATTTTATCTTCTGTTGTCCCTCCTGTGATGGTATCAACATGCAATCTACCGCCCACTCTACCTGATCATGTCGAATCAATCTAGCCATTCTTCAAAAAGAGACCATCCTGAGATCACTGTCCCTGGTTGCCTTAAGAATATGTGTCTTCCCATTCACTTTAAACCTCATCTCCATCTCCTTGAGATTAAGAGTGAACTCACCAATATCGTGCAACCAACTCATCCCAAGAACTATATCTGTATCTCCCATAGGTACAACATAAAAATCTGTCTTAAAGTCATAATTATTAACTTTCAATGGGAGTCTAGTGATCCTACGATCACATTTGAGGACATAGACATCCACTACCCTCACTCTAACTCCCCCAAACTTCTCTGTTTGTATGCCACGCTTCTCCACCATCCTAGCATCAATGAAATAATGAGTGGCACCTGTATCAACCAAAGTTATAACTCATTGTCTAGCAAGTACTCCTCTAATCTGGAATGACCCTTCTTGCTTAATACTAGTGAGACAAGCTTTCCTAAGTTGCCCATCTCCTTCCCCATCCTTGGACTCCATTTTAGACAAGTTTTCAGCCTTGTCTTCCTCTTGTTCACTATCTATTTCCTCTATATCAGACTGCTGATCTGAATTATTTGATTCTGAATTCCTCATAGTATGCCCACATAACTTTGTTAGCTTTTCCCCTTGGCCTAAGAGGACAATCATGGTTTGCATCATAGGGTCCCTTACAATAGAAACATATTTTTTTCTTCCTCAAATCATTTAATGTTTCCCTATCAAAAGGTGCTAGAGTTTTATCTTTAGAATCATTTTAAAAATCAGTCCTCTCTAGTTTTTTATAAAATGGTTTGTTATCCTTACTAGAAGATGCTCCTTTGGACTGAAATTTGTTTGTTGGGACTGTATGTTTCATACTTCTTGCTTTTTTCATCATATCCTCTAAAGAAATAGGATCAAATGCCTTTATCCAACCTCTCAGTGGTTCGGATAGTCCCTCAATGAAAAGAACTATCAATCTATGCTCTAAAATGTTTGGCACCATGACTACCAACCACTGAAATTCACCAATGAAATACTCCAAGTTGCCTATTTGTTTTAGTTGTGCTAAGTCCCAAAAGTAAATCTCTGGATCTTTCTTGTCAAATCTTTCAACCAACCTATCCACGAAGTCCTGGTATTATATCACCTGGTTATGCTGAAGTGTTACCATACCATGGTACCACCAATCATGTGCTACTCCCTCCAAATGCAAGGTGGCATATTTGATAGCTTCAATCTCTATCATTGGCCTCAATGCCAAAAATGTGTCAAGCTTATGAATCCAAGCTCGAGTTGTCATCTTACCACTCCCATCAAATGTAGGCATAGTAAGCTTGCCTGTAGCCCTCTTCAGCTCACTATTTTGACCTCTAGGCCTCCTATCCTATCCGAGTGACCTGTAATGCTCTCTCCTTTTATTTACAAAGTGTTCAAAGCTCATTCTCTCCCGAACCTGTGGAGCTTAAAATTCACATTCATCATTTGCAGCCATGAGTGCATCTATGAATATGGGGTCTCATGTTGCCTCCTCTACCGGAGCTTCTTCTGGCTCCTCCGAAATAAATGTAGGGCATGTAGGCCTATCAATTTTTCTATAATGGGTCCGTTGTGGTCTCTAATTACCTATAGCACTCTTGTTATCTCCCTTTTCTCCCTGTTCCCTATTCTATCTAACAGGTGGGTTCTTCCTTTCTACCAGAGTAGTGAGTGCTTGTAATGCCTGTGCCATCTATTGTTGCCCTGTAACCATAGCATGGAAGAATTCTTTGGTATCCTGATCATCATTATTCCTCCTATTTCTAGGTGGACTACCATCATGCCTCTCTTCCATATTTCCTATTTCCTATAGCTATTCTCTATCAATCAGAGCTCTCCTATGAGTATAGTACCTGTGTGGTCCAATTTCCAGTGGCTGCATATGACTCCCAAACCCTTAGGATGGCAGGAATGAGACTCTAATACCAATGTAAGAACCCCAAATCAGCTCTATGCTCATCACTATTTTTTTTCCTAAGTGTAATGATTGTTTTTGGTTTGTTTTTTAATGTTTTATGTTGTTTTTGGGTTTGTGAGTTGACGAAAAGAAAATACAAATATTGAAACTAATCTACCTAAAATTATAACTCAAATCTTATTATAATGTTGATCAAATTCATTTATTTAGAAGGCTCCTAATGTTTGTACAATACTTATTGCTGGAAGAATACATTAAAAACATCATCATTAATAGTTGAAAAACCTGATTTTTGTCTCCAATATGCAACCACACTGCTGATTGCTTCCTCCTTGGGCGGGGCTTATCAAAAATTGCAATATTAAATCTCTAATTTTTAATTCACTATAGTGTTGTATTGTTCACGACACTGTAGCACACTGTTCACGGTGACACTGTAGCATGTTACTATTCACATGTACTGTAGCGCACTATTCACAACACTGTAGCACACTGTTCACGACACTGTAGCTATTGTTATAATCCCTTCCAACCTGTAAACAGATTCATCCAATTCTCTCTTACTAAAACACAATATTGACTCTAGAATGAAGCCAACTCACAGGCAAAATTCAAGTGATATTTCACACCCTCAAATTGCATCAACTCTGAAGATACTACGTCCTCCACAGTCTGAATTCTTCTCAAACTTGTAGAAACCCTTGTTGCTACAACTTCAAGAAATTTCACAAGGCATATGAAATCTTTGCACGTGAGACTATTTGTAATCCTACAAAGAGAAGATATAATATTATCAAATTGTTTTTTGGTTTGAATAGAGGAAACAATAGTTTCCTACATCATTATTATATTAGCCTTTAAATTTATCATAAAAGTGGGGGTAAATATCCTTATTAGTTGAAGGATTTAATGAAGTGGAGACCTCACTTATAATTTTTTCCTTGTTAAAATAGGGGAAGTACAAGCCATGTCCATAAAATCATCCAAATTTTCAATAATATCCAAGGGTATCTATTTGTCTTCCTTGCCAAATTCATTGCCTTTACCTACTTAATTCTCATCATCAAAAATAGAGTATCATTTTTCAGGTTCATATACAAAGTTGTTTTTTTTTATAATTTTATTGATGGCTATCTTACCTTTTGGATCCTTATTCAAAATAGAATGCATATCGCCTTTCCCCTAAGCTCTCCTCATGAATAGGCTCTATTAGCTCTCAACATCTCTCATTTCCTCTTCAAAATACCCAATGTCAATCATACAAGTTTTTGATTTAGACCCTCTACCAATTTCCTAGTTTTAATAGGTGAGGTTTGGCTTGCAACAAGTAGCTCTATTATTTTATAGGGTAGTTTCCAAAAGGAAAATTTGAAGAAGATTTAACTTTTTTATTGTTGCATTAGGGTTTATATTTTATGGGAGGATTACTTTCAAAATATCTGTTAGAGTAATAAGATATTTCTCTATTAATTAAATCATTTTGATTTAATTATTAAGTCACTTATTATCTTTAGTTTACTTAAGCTAAACTTTAGGCATATAATAATTTATTTTTTTATTAATTATAATCATACAACCTAGGTTTTACCCTATTAGGGTTTTGATCTCCTTTTATAAGGATTGATCTCTTTGTAATTTATTCATTCACTTTTGATAATAGCAATGTCATTTTTCCTCATCAAGAATGTCTCATCTATGGATCTAGCAATTCCATCCTCCATAGCTTTTTGCTTCTCTCTTCTATGACGGGTGTTTGCATGCAAGTGATTCTTGGGAGCTGTGGGGTTGATCTTTCATCAACTTGAACAATATCAACACAAATGGAACTACATAGAGGATCATTTTGTAGGTTTATTTAGAATAGGGGTAGAAAATAAAATGGCTTCCAAACAAGGACTTATCAAACTTAAACTCATATAACAAAAATACTAACCCTTACTATAACAAGGGTAGGCCCCTTTAGCAATCTTATTACACGTGAATATGTACATTAAGAAAGAAATGTCAATCTTCTCACCATTCCTAATATGGATCAAAATAGAAAATTGATAGACATATAAAGCAATATGCCTACCTTATAAGGGAAAATACTCCATGAAATGATTGCAATTAATCAAAGCATAAATGGGAGGGAGTAAGGACCTCTCATACCTTTTACATTAGATTTAACTACCATATTTTCTCCCTTTTTGAAAATTTTCTTAATATACACCTTGTAGTCTCTTGATCTCCTTTTTGGACTCTTTATTCTTTTCATTTAAGTACAATAGCATTAAAAATCAACTATAGAGTGACTTAAAATTTTATATTGCCAATAGAAACAAAGAACTTCAACTAAGGGTTACAATAGTAGAAAGGGTTTTATTATACCCCTGCATTACTAAGAAATATGGATTAAGTTCTACATTGGTGAAAAACTTCCAAAAATCTTCATATTGCATCAACTCTTTGTAAACTTTAAGCATTGATCTTTTGAGAGGGGTTCCTATCACTTTCAATTCTGTGGGATTGAATTGAAGGTGGTGGTCACTCATTTGGAAAGGCCCACAATAAATAACAACATCATAAACCTAAACCATTTTTTCATGCCTTTTCCCAAAAAACTCTTGATTATTCTTAAAAGGAATTTTAAAATGATTTGTATTAATATCCATCCCACACAATTATCATTTCTTGACATGCTTTGAATATCTCACTTTACAAAAAAGATTTTTATTTGATTTCCCAAGTTTATATGTATTATCACTATTTTTTAAAACAAAATCATATTCTCTAATTGTAGTATGAAAGAGGTAGTGTCATTATTGGGGAGCTAATGGCATGGTAGGGTATTGGAGATACTTAAGTGTGATGAGATCTTGATGAACTAAGAGTAATAGGAAAAACTTTGTAGGATATGTCGTGGACATCTCGTGGTGGCTAGAAGAATTTGGAGATCAAATTAATCTTTTATGGTGTAATGCCTACCCCTAGTTGACTTTTATGTAGTATTGCCAGATTCTTTTAGGCTAGTTTTCTGATTGTGTTTTATGATTATTGGTACTTGGTTACCAAATTTGATTATATGTCACTTCATACTTAGTTGATTAATGTGATTAGTTACTTAGTTATTTCGTGTGTTTATGATTATTTCGATGATGATACATGTATGTTCATTTAGTGATTTATGTATCTCATGATGATTAGTTAGATGAATGATTTATATGCAGTTCTATGGTTACTTACCCCATACTTGCATGTGTATGGCATACTTGTCTGTTTACTTTATGATTGATGTTCTTGATGTGGTTGAGGGAGGGAGTTGTAGTCACCTGCTAGTCAGGATCTACACGATGCACCACTTTTCGACATTGCCTATTTAGTTTAGAATATATGAGTATGTACATGCGTGGATTTTATGTAGATTGTAGGTACCAAGTATCAACTTCCCTAAATTGCTAGGATGAGTGTATCCTATCACAGTATCTCATGGTATAAGTGGGGAGATAATTCTTGAGTCCAAATCCTAACCTAAGCTAATTGTCCTAGAAAGTAGGACAAGTATTTGAGTTGTTTACCCATCTAAATTCGTCAAGTGACGTGAATTCATGATTTTGACCCTAGAGTTTGTTTTTATTTTTTGTCTTCAATTGAGTTGTCATATTTAGTCTTGTGGGTCTAATGTGATTTTCAATTGTAATTAAATTAAATTAAAAGATAATTTATTGATTTAATTTAATACAAATTTTATATTTAATTAATTGAGAAATTAATTAAATAAAAGAATTAAATTTAAAAGATATGATTAAAGTTCTAATTTTGGCATATTTATATTTATTTAATTTAATAATAAATTATTTAGGAGTTTTAATATTAATAATAAACTCTAAATAATATTATTAGTTAAATTAATAAATATTATATTAAAAGTGTCCCATGATTTAATAAGAGAGAGAAATTATTAATTAAATAAAATTTATTTTAATTAAATTGCAAAAAGTTGTGCATGAAATTAAAATATAATAAAATAATAAAAAGAAAAAGGGTTTTCGTGTGATTGCACAATCGAAGCCCTAATTTGGGGAAAAGCTCTTTATTAGGAAATCAAAGCTCATTTTTCCACACACCGGTTTGGAGGAGCCAATTTCTGGGAAGAGGATTTTCGAAGGACATGGAATTACTTGTGTGTTTTGTGCATTTAGTTGTTTACCATCATATCCAAGTAGGATCTCATGAATTTTGCACAGTAGTTTCTTCTGTGAAATCATCTTGTCTTCTCTGTACTTGTTTGAAACTATTTTCAGATTATATTCAGGTTGAAACCCTTGTTTGTGTATTTACCCTTCTTCATTTGAGAAAAAACTATAAATGAAATTTAGTTTTGAAAACCCTTGTCTTGTTTATTTATTGTTCTTCGTTTCGAAAATCATCTATAAATAAATTTAATATCTGAAACCCTTGTTTGTAAATCAATCATTCTTTGTTTTCGAAGACAACTATGAATGAATTTTAGCTTTTGAAACCCATGGTTGTTAATTTTGTGAACTCATATTTAGTTGTTTGAATTCGGGTTGGAGTTTGAATAAAAGGAATATCAGAGATTTAAAAAATTTACAAATTTGATTGGTTGTTTGTATTTCTCCTTTTAGATCTAATATGTGAATTGATAAAAGAAAATATATATTATATTAAAAACAAAATGTTGATGAAAATAAGCATTTTAAGTATGGATTGCAAATTTTTTTATTGAGAAAGGGATTCTGTCTTATTTTATGTTTTTTTTAATAAATCATATTTTTAAAAAATATATAAAGTTGGAGGGGGTCGGCTACCATTTTGTCCAAAGGAAAAGAGCATTGCCAAGGCAGCATGTAGCTGTCTAAGTACAATCTGTTGCTACCAAGGCAACGTACACTACCTTGGCCAACACGGCTTTGGCTGCATCCCAATTTTTGGGGTGTGCGACATGAGAAATCACATTTTTTTAAAAGTTTTTTTTATATATATTTAAAATTATTAAATATTTAATAAATATTTTATAATATATTGAAGTTAATTTAAATAATAAATGATATTATTATTATTATTTATATATAGTTATATATATATAATCATTATATTATGTAGTTTTAATATTTATTATTATTATTAATATAATATTAATATATTAATTAATTAATAAGATAATAAATATTTTAATTAGTAATTAATAGTTATTATTAAATGATGATGATAATATTTAATTTCATGAATGGTTTAATATTAGTTTTCTTCATTAATAATATTATTATTTTCTTTATTAATAATATTTTAATGCAGTAAAATTGATAATTGTAAATTGGGAAAAATGGTTATCTTTAGTAAACTTGGGTTGTGCTTGATGGTTCAATTTAGTTATGAAAATGATTTCTACTATTAAAGGAAATTTATTACATCTTTTGATAACTCAGAAAACCTTAGCTATTGTGACACTTAGTATATGAGAAAACTTGAATCTGTTTGTGAAGGTCAAACATGTGTGTTTTCAAACTAAACAAAATTACGAATCTATACTTGTTATGATGTATGATTTCTTTGGTGTTGAATTTGGGGTTCTAACTGAAACCTTATCAAACTATAATACTTGAAAATGAAATGGAAGCTTGAAAACCTATAGTGAAAATTGAACTTTTGTGTTTTCAAAACCTAATGAATTATGAAATTTACTTTTGTATGTACATTACGTGACGTGTGGGTTACTATTGTTGGGTTTGGGTTAACTTAGTGTTTGACCAATCAGGATGTTTTACCAGAGGCTTGGGGAGTTTGTTTTATGATGATATTATATATTTGATCTTTTATACCTGACCATTGTGATGTAGTCTCATGTCTTCTTTGATGAGTTTGATCTATTGGTTGTTATTGCTTTCCAATTTCTCTTGTGTAGAAATGAGGTAAATGATATGACTTTTTTGGTATAACCTTTGAGTCTTTGATCAGTTATCTTTGGATTGCTTTCCATTTTCTCGTTTAGGACTGAGGTGATTATTATGAATTTTTTTTAGTGATGTCATGGGTTGGTATATGTGTACTTGATTTTGGATTAGTCCTGTTAGGATGATTGTATTGGTGAAATTTGTGATTTTGATCAATGATATTTTAGTACTTTCTAGTTGCTTGTTTAAGAACTGATCTATGGTTTATGGTTGTACGAGACCTTTTTTTTTTATTGAGCTTAGATAGGTTATATGTATGTCATTTTGGGAAGTGGCTTGCAATGGAGGTCAGAACCCTAAGTGGCTACCTAGGTAACCCATTGTAGGTTGTTTTAATAAGTGATAACATTTCATTAAATGGGTTTAAAATGAATTAATAAGATATCAGTGCCACATAAAGTCACTAGGGGGCCGGAGTCCTATGAGACTGCTAGGGTAACCTTAGAGTTGTCACATGTGATGACACTTGCCCACTTACATAGTAGATTTACTACATGTCTTTATTGCCTCTGGGATTAGTTGATACTTGTGTCTTGGTACCCTCTGAGATAGTTTTCTTTCAGGTGTTTCCTTGACCTAGATGTTGGTTATGACTTGTGTTTTGATATTCATATGGGACTTGAGTTTATCTCCTCAACACGGTGGGAGTGGGCCATTTAGGTTCCACGAGGTCCGGTGGTAGTGCATTTTTCTTATACCATTGATATCTGACTGTTTGATGTCATTCTTGGATGTACTTGTGCAGTTGATCCTTTCTTTCCTATCTTGTGTTTTCGGTGGTGGTTATATTCTACTATATTGTATTTGATTTCATAGATCTTACGAGATGATGTAATCTATTTATGACATATATTCTTTCAGCCTTTCATACCCTGTGATTTGCACAGTAGATGATTGTGCATTCTGATTATTGCCAAGTGGCATCCTATAATTGTATATTATTTAAATAGATTTGTACTTATGTTAATTCCATGATGTGATTTTGGTTAATGTGTTAGATTTAGTATTTAATTAAACTTAAATGTGATTCAACATCATGGGATGCTTAGGAGATGTAATTTGTTTATGATGGTTGTATGTATGTGAGTTATTGCTTTTGCTATTTTATCTCTTGTTATTATTGCTTTTGCTATATTATATTTGTTGTTGTTAAGTTGTTATCTTCTTTTTTTTTAAATGTTTGACAAAATTAGTGAAACTCTTGTTTAATTTCTTTGGGGTTCCCTGGCAGGGCGTTACATATGGATAAGTTTAATTATTATCAAATACATATTTAAAATAATATTTATGAAAATGTCTATTGAACAAGACGAATAACTGAGAAAAGGGCAAAGGGTAAGTGCACCAAGATGGTGAACAAAAAGGGGGTATAAGTGGACATCTTTTTTCTAAATCGGGGTAACCTGAATGTGGAAGGGAAATTTGAGGGTCATGCACTCAAAATGAGAAGATGTATAAAACATAAACAATGTAGTACTTTGAATCCACTTTCTAGATTACTAAAAGATTTTTCTTAAATGGATAAGATTAAGAGGGTCAAAGCCCATGTGTGTGAAATTTTGTTCTTGATTTTTAGAGAAAATATAACATGGTTATTTATGTGCATTGCACAAAAGAAATATATATTTATATTTATATTTATATTTGTGTGTGTGTGTGTATTTATGTATGTATATGTATATGTATATATGTGTATATATATGTATATAAATATATATACACATATATACATATGTATGTATATACATATGTATATATATATATATGTATATGTATATATATGTGTGTATATATATATATGTATATATGTATATATATATATGTATGTATATATATATATATATATGTATGTATATATATATGTATGTATATATATATGTATGTATATATATATATATATATACATATATATATACATACATATATATACTTATATATACACACATATACATTTACACACACACACACACACACACACACACACACACACACACACACACACATATATATATATATATATATACATATATATATATATGTATGTATATATATATGTATGTATATATATATGTATATACATATATATATACATATATATATATATATGTATGTATATATATATATGTATATATATATATATATACATACATATATATATACATACATATATATATATACATACATATATATATATATATATATGTATATATATATATGTATATATATATATATATATGTATATATATGTGTGTGTGTGTGTGTGTGTGTGTGTGTGTGTAAATGTATATGTGTGTATATATAAGTATTTTTTTAAAGACCTTTAGTAGTGTGATAGGTAAGAGTGAGATATAGAAGTTGTGTACTTTTTTGTAATTTTCTAATGAGTAATTTTTTTGATATTTTTTTAGTGACAACATCTTGAAATTTTGGCACATGTTCGTGTGTTGGGCATAACTTGCATCAAAATAATATAATAAATAATTATTTTTTTAAAAATATATCGAATCGAGTGTGGAACATAAATATGTAATTTATTTTGAATTTTGTTAAGTAGATCAAAAGTTATTAAAAATAAGGTTAGACACATGTTTGTGAGGAATGTCAAGACATTGGCAAAGAAAATTAAAATTTACTATGCCAATGTTATCCAAAAATAGAAATATTTATATGGTTAGAATGCTAAGATGTATGAGATTATGGTATTACTTTTAGAGATACCCACTTCAACATTTGCAAACCTGGCGAAGACAAAGAAGAGATTTCATGTTAGAATATGAAAAAGCATGTAAATGAACAAACATGGAGGGAAAATGAGCTTTTAGGGGGAGCCCCCCCCCCCCTCCCCACCCAACCCCCACCAATGATTCTAACTCATGTTCTTTTAGGGAAAAAATTATTCTAAATTTCCAAGATATAAATTTTGATGCTCCTTCAAGTAGATCTTCAAATCTAACATCATTCACCATTTTGTAAATTTAGAAAATTTAATAAATACTAAGTGCAGTTTTAGATGATCTTTTAGTAAATCTAATATAAGTCTTATTTACCTCGACTCTAATACCATGTTAAATTTATCTTAGATATGGATGGAATGAATTTTAAATTTATTTCAAGTTATTTCCTTGATTGTAATATATCTAATATTGCCAACAACATTGTGTTTGCAAAATTAGAAAGAAGGATCAAATCAGACTTGAGTAAGTATATTTATTTTATTTACTTAAGTATTTATGTTGTACCTTGTATTCACACTATTGTTTTTTATGTATTATTTGACATGTGTGTGAGTGTATTTAAATATATCTACAAACACACACACACACACACACACACACACACACATGTATATATATTGTTGAAAATAATTATTCAATTATATATTGTCATTGATATTACACAAATGTTACATTCTAACCGAGCATTGCCAGTAGTAACCGAGTTCAGAAGACTTCGTTAGCAGTTGAGAAAAAGTTCAGAACAAGCCAAGTTCAGTGATCAAGTGTTAACTAAGCTAGGTCAGTCATTGAAGAATTCTTTTATAAACTGAGTAAGGTTAGTTACCAAAGGGGTTCAGTGTAAACCGAGTCAAGTTAGTTACCAAGGAACTCAGTGGTAACCGAGTGACCTAGTTTCAGTGTTAGCCAACCCTCAATAGAAAATGTTTGTTTATTATTTTGTTTATGCAATCCAAATTAGTGGATGTAAATTTTTTATTTGTAAGGGTATTCAAGCCGACTTGACATTGGGTTTCATATATATGAAAGGTCAAGTTGTGGATTAAAACATGGAAGTTGTGGAAGAAGATAAGATGCAAATAAATAAAGATATTTGAATAAGGGAAAAGCATCCAATGAGCTGCAAAGAATATTCTAATTAGGAAGGATTTAAAGGATAAACTAGAACAACGATCTAAATCTACAAATCATTTACTTAAAAAATTAGGTCAATCATTGTTACTCTCTAACAATTGTAGTAGTGAAGAAATCTCTTAACAAAGTTGACTTAAGAGTCATTTTGTAAATCTTCTAACAAGGTGGCATTTCTAGATTGAAGTGTCTTAAGACCTCCACCAAGGCCACTCCTAACAGGGTGATTCAAATCCTTTAACAGGGTCACACCTAATAGTGTGTTTTGTAACCTTTAACAAGGTTGGCTCTTAACAGGGCTCACTTTAGAAGAGTGAAAAGTTGCAACTAGTTGCATTGGTGGTTTTCCCAAATTGGGTTTCTGTGTTAAATCTTGGTGTCTCATGTGTTCATGTTATTTTCTTACTATTTTATCTTTGTGTAACTAAGTTACTAAAGGTTAATACACATTAATATCTCAAGATTTCTTTGTTAACCAAGTTATAGTGAATATCTAGTTCTAACTGAGTTGTGCAAGGATTTGAGTTAATAAGAAGTTTGTATTGACATCTAAGGGATTTGGAATTGTTTTAGTGGTAATTGATTCACCTCTCCCCTCTCAATTACTCCTCTTATATTTCCAACAACTGGCATGAGAGTTGTTGGTGCTTACAGAAAAGGTTTCAAGGACCTAAGCTAAAGATTAAGATGTCTTGCAAAAGAGAGATTCCTAAGTTGAATAAAGATAACTTCAAAGCATGGCAAGAATTCATGAAGATACATTTGGGAACCATTGGAGATACAAGCCTAACCGTCTTAGAGAACTAGTATGTGACAATTGTTACAGAAAAAAGATAATTTAATTTCATTTATTAAATTACCTTTTCTCCCTTCTTAAGATTTCACTTTATACGCTTTATGCATCTCTATTTAATAATTAATTAGTAATTATTAAATAGCTTTTACCTATTAGGTTACCCTTTTCAGGTTTCAATCTCCTTTATAAGGATGATCTCTCTTTGTAATTAATTAATCCATTGAATAATATTTTCTTCATCTAAATACAATTTGCTTATTTTTCAGATCAAACCCTTGCCTCTTCTTGTCTTTTTCTTCTTCGTGATAGGTTTTCTACTTGCAGGTATTCGGGGGTTTCATGGATTTGATTTGCATATTTTCTCAAATCCTTCATGGTATCAAATCCAAATTTATTGTATCTTGCTCAGTATTTGGAGAAAAAGGGAGAACAAGGGTTTGGCGGATCAAATCTGGTGTTTTTTAGATATTTTTTGAGAAAATTGGGGGGTCACTAATTTTTGGAGCAGTTTGAGGCTAAACGGACATCACAAATGGATTCAAAAGGTATTAAAACCCTTGTTTCCATATAAAGTTTGTCCGATTTGGACAACATTGATATGGGAGGCAAAAAAAATTTCCCAGCAAGGCCGTACGGCCTCTACATGCAGTCTAAGGCAAAAAAAAAATTAAAAATTGCAATTTAAAAAAAAAAAGGTGCAGCACTAAGCGGCCACCACCGTACCACCCCGGCGCTACCCCCATGCCACTCCATGACCTCCTCTATCACTGCGGCACTGCGGAGCCGCTGCGGTGCAACTCGCTTGCAGCCACTGCTCCATAGCCACCCCAGCGCTGTCTGCCATCTGCCTCCGCCGTGGTGACACCGGAAGCAACCACCCCTGTGGCTACCACCATTGATGGGCTCCTCTGCCACCGCCACCCCTATGGCCCACTACCACCTATTACAGCCTAGTTGGCATTTCCAGCACACGTAACACATTTTTTGAGTGTCATGTAGCATGGGTGCCACATTGGCATCTGCCATGTCACTCGGACACATCAGCATGTTGCCATGTGGCATTCTTTTTTGTTGTGATGGCTCCAAGGCCATCAATTTTTTTTGCAGTAAAATGTTGATGTCAGCACTACATCATTAACACTCCAGCACCTCTCCAAGGTCCTTTTTGACCTACTTACAATTTTTTGGCCATATCTTGAGCATACAGAGGTATTTTTCCAATCTGAAAGAAGCCCCGCAAAGGTGGTTCCGAGATAAAGATATTGGTGCAAGTATTTTGAGGTTTTGATGTAGTTTTATAGCTCATTTTTGAAGTCAAAGTCCAAAGTTCTATTTTTCACTCCGGCAAGCATATATTTTGCGTCCCATCTCTATTTTTTGAAAACGTTATATTTTTGGAAAGTTGGTTCTGTCTACTTTTCAAAAATGTTTTCATTTCTTTTTGATTTTGTGCCATGTTCTTTCTATCATATTTTTGGTGTTTTTGCTCTATGGTGGATATCTTGGGTGTTCTAGGTCCGAGGATCATTTTCATCGCATGGGATCTTTTTTTTTGGGTTGTACTATCTTTTGTATTAGTCTTACGTCTCTTCTGATCATTTTTTATATCATTTGTATGCATGCTTGCAAATGCACTGAGATAAAGTGTCATATTGCATCTGTATTTTCGTTTCAATTGTTTGCCTTTGTTTGCCTTCTGATTTGAGTAGTGTCATTTGAGGACACTCATGAAGATTATTGTATTCTTGGGATTCATTATGTCTTGTTCCCTATTGTACATGCACTACTCTTATAAAGTGCCATGGGGGGGTTGATGTTTGCCTTAGTTTGCCATCTTCCTTTGTCCAGTGAGTGTCCCTTCCGTGACATTAGCCTCATGACATGTTTGAGATTGATCACCTCAGTTCACACTTATGTACTCTTTCGTACATCTTGATCATGGTTCCTCAACATGCAATTCTTTTGGCCCATTTTTTCAATTGCCTGTCACCTCACCCTTGTCTGTATTAGGAGGGGATTCCTGTTGTTTCTCATGCTTCCTTGGTTTGATTGATCAGCTCTTCAGGCTATGGTGTTTTCATGTCATCTATATTTTTGAGTTCAGTTGTTTGCCTTTGTTTGCCTCCTGATTTGATGTAGATTACAGTCTTCTCTACCTGGTCAAGTTCTATTTTAGAGGAGGTTCTATAGATCGACAGTTTCTTTTTGATAGAGTTTGCAGCTTCTACATGCTTTAGTGGTTTTCTTCATGATCACTCTTGTTCCTATCTTCTGGAAGAATTCCTCTTGTTGGATGCTTCTTCAGTCCTTCACTAGGTTTTCTAATATCTCTTTTTGGAGTAGAGTTTTTCTCACTGGGTTTTCTCTATTTCTCCATTTGATAGAGATTTTGTTGTGATTGGGTACCTCATCAGGCCTTGTTGCCAGGACCCAAGTTTGCTTTCAGCATTGCATTGTAGTTTCCTTGCTCTTTCAGCATTGTTCGTAGCTGCATTGTTGCTCATCTTAAGGGGGGGTGTTAGAGAAAAAAGATAATTTCATTTCATTTATTAAATTACCTTTTCTCTGTTCTTAAGATTTCTCTTTATGCATCTCTATTTAATAATTAATTTGTAATTATTAAATAGCTTTTACCTATTAGGTTACCCTTTTTGGGTTTCGATCTCCTTTATAAGGATGATCTCTCTTTGTAATTAATTAATCCATTGAATAATGTTTTCTTCATTTGAATACAATTTTCTTGTTTTTCAGGTCAAACCCTTGCCTCTTCTTGTCTTTTTCTTCTCCGTGACAAGTTTTCTACTTGTAGGTATTCGAGGACTTCGTGGATTTGATTTGCATATTTTCTCATATTCTTCAACACCTTCTAATCCTTTGAATGTGGATCATATGGTAGATAAAAAGAATCACAACACAATGATGACTGGCATTGCTTCTACTCTCAATTATTCTAAATTTGATAAAGTGAAAGATTGTCCTACTGCTCATGGAATGTGGAACAAGCTAGAAAAGATCTGTGGAGGATATGACAATATCAGGATAGCCAAAGAAACAAGTCTAAGAAGCCAATTCAATCAGATGAAAGAATCAAAGTAAGTGTGAGTGCAATTAGAACTACAGGAGGAAAAATAGATGATGTGGTAGTAGTCAGCAAGGTATTAAGAACTCTTCTTCATATTTAAATGCAATTAGAGTTTTAGCTATTCAAGAGATGAGATGTGATCCCAAAAATGATAGAACTTTGGATGCACTAGTGGGAAGGTTAATAGCTTTTGAGTTGGATAACTTTGATAACTATCTTCCTGGATCTTAGAACATAGAATCAACATTCAAAGCCTAACTAACTCTTGGTAGAAAGGGAGGAAACTCAAAAGGAAAATAGTCTAATAGTGAAGAAGAAGAAGAATCAGATGATGACCTTGAAGCTATTGAAGCCTTTATTGCAAGAATATTACCAAAAGGCGAAGGTAAATATAAAGCCAAAATGCCATTGATTTGTTTCTCTTGTGAAGAAGTTGGTCACATTGTTGCAAGGTGTCCAAATAAAGAAAACAAAGATGACAGAAAATTCAACAAATTCAAAGAAAAGAAAGATTTCAAAAGCTACAAAGACTACAAAGATAAAGGTAAGAAATCTTGTTATATTGCTAAAGATCCTGACAGTGGTGATGAAGATGAAATGATATATATTTCTATTAAAGATGAGTTAGATGATGAGGATAATGAAAATATGACACTTATTTCTCATGTTAGAAAAAATGATACATGGATAATAGATAATGGTTGTTCTCATCATATGACTGGTGATAAAACAAAGTTTGAATACTTGGAGCACTATGATGGTGGAAGTGTTAAATTTGGAAATAATGAACCATGTTATGTGAAGGGAAAAGGATGCATTGCATTGACTGATGAATGTATATGACAATACTTATTGGGTTGAAGGACTAAGACACAATCTTCTAAGTGTGGCACAACTAAACAACATTGGATACAAGGTAGAATTCATAAATGGGAAGGCCATGCTTTTGGATTGTAAAGGAAACCTAGTTGCAACTAGCAATCAAACTAAAGGTAATCTATTCTATCTAGATCTCACTGAAAGTTCATACTTTTTTGCACAAGTAGAGGAAAGTTGGATATGGCATAAAAGAATGTGTCATGTAAACTTTGACAATCTGGTTACTATAAGTAAGAATAGAAGAGTAAGAGGAATTCCAAATCTGAAGAAACATGAAATGGCTATATGCAAACAATGTCAGATTGGAAAGATGGGTAGAACTAGCTTCAAAAGTAAGAATTACAATACTGAAGAAGTCTTGGAACTAGTTCATAGAGATCTTCATGGACAATAGTCATAGAAAGATATAGTGGTGATAAATATTTCATTTTGTTTGTTGATGATAATTCTAGGATGATGATAGTAATGCACTTGAAGGATAAATCAGAAGCTTTTCAAAAGTTCAAGTGGTATCTGGCTAGAGTTGAAAAAGAAATAGGAAATAATTTAAAATGTCTACAGCTAGATAGAGGAGGAGAATTCATCTCTAATGAATTTAATGAATTATGTAATGAAAGAGGAATCAAATGACAAGTATCTGCACCTGGTACACCTCATCAGAATGGCATAGCAAAAAGAAGGAATGGATCCATCATGGATTGTGCAAGAACACTGATGATAGAGAAAAATGTTGCATCCAAATACTAGAAAGAAGCAATCATCAAGCAATTTATACCTTGAATCAAGTTCAAGTGAAGAAAGGTACAAATCATACACCTTATGAATTATGGTATGGATATAAACCTAATGTTTGTTATTTCAAATTATTTGGAAGTAAGTTTTATATCTTGAAAGAGACAAGGAAAGGAAATTTGGATGCAAAAAGTGATGAAGGTGTATTTCTAGGCTATTCCAACAAGAGCAAAGCATATAAATATTTGAATCTTGCTACTCACAAGGTTATAGAAAGTGTACATGTAAAAATTGATGGGTTTATAGAAAAGAGTGAAAAACAAAGCAGTAAGGAACCTAAAGACTACATAAATTTTGTTTATTTTGAACCTGATACTTTACCAAAGGTACAAACAAATTTGATTAGGCAATAGAAAATAGCATCACTCCAGTAGTCAACACCACTTGAGTCACCTAAGTCTACAGTTCAATTCGAGTTGGAGATAATTTGAACCGAATCCCAGAAAGAGGAACCCGAGTCATAGATTGTGGGAACCAAGTCTTGGATAGAGGAAACAAAGAAGAGTTCCAAAATTCATAGAAGCTTTGAGCATGGTGAACCAAGTGAAATAAGTCTAGAATCTAGAAGAAAGGAACATGTACTTGCTAGATATGTCAGAAGGCATCATGCACCTGAACAAATAATTGGAGATTAGACAAAAAGCACAATGACAAGGAACAAACTAAAAGGTACATTTATGCTTCCTAAATTTGAACCTAGAACTCTTAAAGATGCATTGAATAATGAAAGTTGGATAGAGGAAATGAATGAAGAGACTGAGAAAATTTTAGAAAAACAATACCTGGACTCTTGTTCTTAGACCCAAGGACAAAAATGTAATTGGTACAAAGTGGGTATTTAGAAACAAATTGAATGAAAATGGAAAAGTATCAAGGAATAAGGAAAGGCTAGTATGCAAAGGATATGCTCAAGAAGAAGGTATAGACTATGGAGAAACATTTTCTCCTGTTGCTAGACTTGAAGGGGTTAGAACACTGCTTGCATATGTTGCATTTAAAAGATTCAAAGTGTATCAAATGGATGTAAAATCAGCTTTCTTGAATGGAATTCTAGAGGAAGAAGTTTACATTGATCAGCCTAAAGGTTTCATTGATCCAAATAAAAGAGACATGGTTTGTAAGTTACACAAATATCTATATGGTTTAAAACAAGCTCCTAGAGCATGGTATGAGAGGCTACATGGATACCTAGTAAAGATTGGTTTTCAGAGAACCAATGATAACAATAGTTTTTATATTAAAGAAGGACCACAAAATAAGATATTGCTAGCAGAAATATCTATGGATGATATACTATTTACAGGTCATGATGACTTATGTAAATCATTCTTTGAAGAAATGACGAAAGAATTTGAAATGACAATGTTTGGAGAGATAAAATTATTTGTTGGTTTGCAAGTTCATCAAATGAAGGATGGCACTGACCTTACTCAGTCAAAATATATCAAGGAGATATTGAAGACCTTTGGAATAGAAGATTCCAAACTAGTTGGAACACCTATGTCTACTAGACATAAACTATCCAAGAATGATTATTCAAAAGATGTAAATAGGACTACCTACAGATCTATGATTGGGAAACTTCAATATGTTGTTCACACAAGACCTGATATTGCATTAGCAGTTGGTATAGTTGCAAGGTTTTCTACAAATCCCAGAGAAAATCATATGACGATAGTCAAAAGAATTATGAGATATCTAAAAGGTACTCAAGACTATGGTCTATGGTACAAGAAAGGAGAAAACCTTGAGTTAAAAGTCTTCATTGATGTAGATTGGGCTGAAAGAATTGATGACACAAAAAGAACTAGTGGAGGAGCATTCTTTCTTGGAAAGAGGATAGTGTCATGGACCAGTAAGAAGCAAAATTGCATCTCTTGGTCTACAACAGGGGCAGAATATCTTGTTGTAACAGTTAATTATTCCAACATAGTCTAGATCAAGAAACTATTGTCAAGACTAAAGGAAGAAATCAAGGACCCAATGGTTATCTATTGTGATAACACAAGTGAAATCAACATGTCCAAAAATCCAGTGATGCACTCTAAGAAAAAACACATTGCAATCAAGTATCATTTAATAAGAGAATTAGTTCAAGATAAAGAGGTTAGATTGGAATATGTGAACACAAAGGAATAGGTTGCTAACATATTTACCAAACTATTACCTAAGGATGCATTTTTGTATCTCAAAGAAAAGTTAGGGGTCATTCCTCTGTCTGATGCTCACTAGAGTACAAATTAGTGATGCATCAACCTAACTACATTAAAGATCTATCAAGTGTTGGAATATTCAAATATGGAAAGAGTACTTATCAGAGGGGGGGTGAATTAGAAGTATCACACTTTAGCCAATAAAACTTTTAGATGGAATTAAATTGCATACATGTAAATACATCAAGTAAACATGAAACTAAACACATGCATCAACAACTCATAACACTAGAATTTGGTAACCCAGAAACCTTCCAAGAATAAGAAGGTAAAACTGGGGTGGGGATGATACCCACAAAAATTACTGCAGCAATATTGTTCAACCACTTCTGATGGTCTACCCTATTAAAGGCCTACCCTGTTAAAGGCTTTACACTGTATTAATAGTGACCTGGTTAGAGGCTTTACAAACACTTTACATGAAGTGTCACCCTGTTAAAGGATTTAATCACCTAATTAAAGGATCTACGAAGTAGCTGTTAAAGTAACCTATCACCATGAGATTTTCATTCTAATACAATTGCTAGAAAGTATTAGGTATAATGAACCTGATAGATTACAATCCTTGATTGCTGAATGCGGGCACCTATTCCGCTTTCTCTAATCTTGATCCTTTTGTGATCTGATAACCCTCACTTCTGAAAATAGATTTCCTTGCGCACCCTTGTATGTCCACTCTTCTTTTTACAATGAAATTTTGTCTTCCTTATAAAGACATTTGAGAATTTAGGGTTAGGTATGGATCTACAATTCATATTCAATCTTCATTTTCTGCTTATTATTTGCATTTCTTCTATTGGTTGCATGCCTTCATCATTTTTATTATTGGCTGCATGTAGATTGCATAGGAAAAATAAAAGATTTGATCTCATTATTAAATCCTTCGAGATTTACCTTATGTCAGCTGCAAAAACTGTTTGCATCATAGTTTGTGCAATTACAACTCTTATGTTGATATTCTGAGTTACTCGGCTCCTGAATTATTGCTAATACTCGGCACATGCTATTTCCTAGATAGCTTGGCACCTAAACAAAATTGTATCACTCGGCACCTTATGTTGCTTGGTACTTGTTAACACTCGGCACCTTATGTTGCTCGATTACTTGTTAACACTCAACACCTTATGTTGCTCGGCACTTGTTAACACTTGGCACCTTATGTTGCTCAGCACTTGTTAACACTCGACATCTGATCTTCACTTGACATCTGAAAACTACTCGGCACATGAAGTCTTTCCTAACTCGACATGCATGGTGTACTCAGCACCAATATAGAGTTGGTAAGTGTATTAGCACTCAAGTGTCAAAAACCATTATGAGGTTAACAATCTCCCCCTTTGACATGAGTGACAAAAACACTTAACTAACCTTATGCGTACATTTACTAATCTGATTGGTATATACAGAGTTTAAAGAAAACTTGATCAAAATTTGTAACTTACAATATATACCTCAA
Organism: Cupressus sempervirens; assembly: GCA_028749045.1. Lineage (NCBI taxonomy): Eukaryota > Viridiplantae > Streptophyta > Pinopsida > Cupressales > Cupressaceae > Cupressus > Cupressus sempervirens. The sequence continues at coordinate 361,992,360 of CM053793.1, read as the reverse complement.
AAATTTTGTAACTCCCCCTGAGTTGATTGCGCCTTATCTGTATATCAAGCTCCTCCTTTGTATCTTTTCTCCCCATTAATTCCTCTCATAATATCTGTATGTCCCCCTATTATGTCTCTTTTCTCCCCCTTTTTGACACTTATGTCAAAGAATTTTTAAGGGTTAAGACCATATTTAGCCAAAAATGTGTTGTTTACTTCCATAATCATCCTAAGAGCTGCATCCCAATTTTTCAAAGCAATTTCCAGTGACTTATACTGGATGGCAGTCTCGGTAGCAAAATGAATAAGTCCTTCTGAAGTAGAAATATTTGGGTCTTTCTTGAGAACAGTTTCAGCATATACTTGCTCTTTATGGAGTACTTCTAAATGTGGGGTAATGGAGGACTGGAGCTATATTAGTTTGGCCTTGATATTAGCATCATCTACTGTTAATACGGCTATTTCTTTGTGAGTGTGAAGCGATTGAGAAAAATGCTTCTCACTTTGCGTTGGATCATTTGGTAGTTGCATGCTTGAAATGTTTAAATTTCTTTCCAGGCTTAGTATCTTTTGGCTTGTCTATTGTGTGAAGTATGAAAAATCACACAGCTTTTTGTACAATGAGAATATATTCTCAACTACCTTTTTCACTTTGTCAATGAGCTTTGCTAATTCAACTTATGAAAGTGCAATTTGACTTGATATTTGTTCATTTACTTTTCCTTAGAATTTTCTCTCTGACCATTCCATAAGTTTTGCATTTGTTTCTAGGTCTTCATTTGTCACCTCGTCAATAATATCTGATAATTGCTCTGTGATATGCTTTGACTCGTCTAGTGATTGCAAACTAAAGGCATCCATAAAGATGTCCTTAATTTCATATAGTGTTTGCTTTTGTTTATACTCCTTCCTGAGTATCTCCTGTCTTTTCCTCCTATTCAGTGCTTCCTGCACCTCATTGATTTGATCAATGGTTATTGCTTTTGAGTCATAGCCTGGTATGACTATCTCCTCATCTAATTCAGGGTCTCCATAGTGAAGTACCCTTGCGACTCTGGTAGTACTAGATGTTGGTACAGATATTTGCAATGGCTGGTGTGAAGGAGTTCCCAAGGTAGGAAAATCTATTAATGTTTGAATTGCCTCCTGTTCTTTAGGGGTTTTCACTATTTCCTCCTCCTTCTGTCTACCATGATCAATTATTGTAATCTTGGGAAGTGCACCTTGTGTTTGTGCTGTAGGATCAGATTTAATAGTTTTTCCTGTTTGTTATGTTCATTTTTCTACAGCTGCACTTGGCTTCTGTATTGCAGCATCAACTATGCTTGTTGGCATTTGAAATTGACTACTAGTAGTTGTAGAGATGATAGAAGGTGGTTCTTGTGGATTCACCTTATCTTTGACTGTACTTTCTACTAGTTTCTGCAATTCATCCATACTGACCAATACTGGATCTGCACATAATATTGCTTGTTGTGTAGATTGGTCAAGAATTCTTTTAAGATCTTATGCAGTTAATGGATTGATATTCTGACCAGAAGTATCAGGAACATCAATAATAGTTACAGTGTCTGCAGGTGAGATGGATGCTTGAGGAGGGCTAGGGGGTGGCAATTGTGTGTCTTGCACATTCTGATCTGGTTGTTGCTCTTGCTCAGCTGTTCCCATTATATCCTATTTTTTTGTCTCTTCCTCCTCTCCATCTTTCTTTTCTTCTTCCTTCTTCTCTTCTTCTCTTTTCTTTTGTTCTTCTTCTTTCCTTTCTTCTTCTCTTTTCTTTTCTTCATCTTCTTCTCTTTTCTTTTCTTCATCTTCTTCTCTTTTCTTTTCTTCATCTTCTTCTCTTTTCGTTTCTTCATCTTCTTTCCTTTTTCTCCTCTCCTCTATTGGTACAACAGCTTCTTCCTTGTATTCTTCTTCAAGAAAATCTTCAATCTTTTTGTACAAGTTTTTCCATGATTTCATTGTTCTTTGAACAATTTCTTCCATCCTATTTTGGAGTATGAAGAATGCCTTGTATTTAGGTGTAAACCTATTATTGTTCCTTTTGATTGCATTTTTTACTTGTTCCTTAGTAAAATTTGGCAATACACTTGCTAGAGTTGATTCCCTCATCTCCTTCTCCATTTTCAAAAAGAAATGCCATCTGTCTTCTACAATTTTTGACAGTTCTTTTGGCAATTGTCCATCTAATTCAAGTGGAGTGTACTTGAACTGTGCCATCATTCCATAAACTATTTCTTCTATCTTATTTTATTCTTCTTTAGTAAATTTATTGAAATCAACTTTATTTAAATTACTTAAGTCACCATTTCCAATCTTTTTACATAAGGTATCAACTGAAGAATAGCTTACCTTTTCAGATTGGTCTTCTTCATCAGTGTCAGGTTGAGCCACATATCTTCTTCTTTTCCTTGGCTCTTCCTATGTTTCCTTTATTTTTTTCTTCTTTGTAACTTCCTCTTTGGCCTTTTGATTGGAGTACCTTGTTGTAGCTCGTGTTGTTGGCTTTTGAGGTGATGGTGTGGTAGCTTTCTTTGATCTGGGCTTAGCTGGAGGCTATTCTGTTGCCTTTCTCTTCTTTGGCTCAGCTTCAGTTGGTGCTTCCTTGGCTTCTTCTTCCTCTACACCTTCCTCCTTGTCTTCTCCAAGACCTTGAGTTAATTCCATTGGCCCTTGTTCTTGCTCATCTTCATCATCATTGTCATCTTCTTCTTCTTCTGCTTCAGCCTCAATTTCTTTACCAAATTTCTTCTTAATCATCTTTAATAATTTTTCTTTCTTCTTTAATGTGGAAGTAGTTTTTAATTCCATGTTTATCTTTGATCTTACCACATCATAAGTGCCAAAATGTGGAGCACTTTTATCTGTTTCTTCTGCCAATAATGCAATTATTGCTGTAGATGCCTCATCAATATTAATTTCATATCCAAATGGCCTTAGCCATCTTACCCTTGGTATTACTGCTTGAATATAGGTAAAATCAATGTCAACTAAGAAACATATATCATTAGTATGTTTTTCCACTAAGGAAACTGGTATCCTTGATCTTTGCTTCATGGATTTCTTGAAATCCTCAAAATAACTTGTCATTAAGGTATCAAAATTTTCTCCCATTTTCTCTATATATTCATTAATTTGGGAAATGATGGTTCTGTCATTCCTCCATACCACTTTGCAAAAAGAAGGACACTCATTCTGAACATAAAATAATACACAAACTAGGATTGTTCCAAATTTGCATTGAGTGCCCTTTGTTCTTCTTATGGTAGCTAGGTTTTCATTGATCTGTTGTAGTTGCAATTTTGCAAGATCATAAGTATGATCCTTTTTCATCAATTTGTAGCCTACATCTACTGCAATACATGGTACACTGTTGAGTCTACTAGATTGGTAGAATTTATGGGCAATGACTCTAACATCAAACTCAACTAGAGGATCCTATATGGGGTGAATTGTCATTCCTCTTTTGTTCCACTGGGCACCAGTGTTCTTTTCAATAACCTCCTTTGATTCACTTCTCAAAGTTTTGAACCGATCTAGGGTTGGGTACCCTGTTACTCTATGTATGATTTCTTTTGTCAATTTGATGGGAGAATCTTCTAACCACAAATTTCCACCATGAATTCTGCTCAGCACAAGTCTAACCCATTTTGTTTTGAATACGATGGGAAGGCTCAAAACTAGGGTTAAACCCTTTCTTTCAACGATTTTGAATTTGTCTTTCAAGACTCCATCTACACACAATTTCTCATAAGCTTGTCTTATTTCCATGTCTCCTAGGGCACCTATCTTACAGTTGTAACATTTTCTCATGTCTTGGACCATTACAACTTTTGGGGGAATTTGGGAGAGAGCACCGGCTGGGTCATATTTGTAGACAACTTCGGTAATGGGTCAAAAATTGGGTTGCTTGATCTCATTTGAAACTAACTAAACTTCAAACGTTTCTTTATCCCCAATTTTCTTTGAACTTGACGCCATTTATGCAAACTAGGGTTTTTACAATAAAAAGATATGAAACTACGTAGCTCGGCACAAATGAAAATACCTTGAGATTGATGAAAAATGTGTTGAATGAGGTTGTAATCTTCTTGAAATGTTGGATTCTTTCTATGAAGTTGCTTAGCTCTCTTTCTTCTTCTTTTCTCTTTGATCGCGATGAGAAAAACTGATTGAAATCGCGATAATATACCCTATTTCCATCGCACTAAATGCTCAACTGCCAACTCGGCTTGCACTAAATTTTCACTTTGCTTGGCTTCCATTTGAGTTAACCAACTCGGCATCAGTTATTAGCTTGGTCGCTATTAGGAGCTTGGCATGTATTGGAGTTTAACTCGGCACCCAAAGATATTCTGGAAGCAACATTTAGATTTTGTCTTGACATCTTATTTCATGCAAATTTATACTTAGCATGACTTCTTTGTCTTGGGACTGATGTGAGATATAGCTTTGTATATCAGTCCAGTATACTTCTTATGCTTAGTTTGATGAGGTGTGATCACTTGACCCATTAGGTGAAGTGATCCCTTTGCTTGATGTGTTGCACTCATCTTTCTTTTTCCAAGTGTTATTCATTTGCCTTCTTATCTTTTTGACATCAATTTTTCCTTTTCCCTTGTTTTATTCAGTCTTGGGTGCCTTTGATCTTGTAGGACAGTTTCTGTTGATATAACCAATTTTCAAACAACTGAAACATGTAGTTTGATTCAACCATCTTTTGTAATTCCCTCTGAAATGTGTTCTTATGCAGTTTTGTGGTATATGTCCATATTCTTGACAATAGTGACATTTATGCCTGGTGTTGTAATCCCAATGATAACGACTTTCATTCCCTTCTGTTTTTGCTTGTTGATTTGATGTCCACATAGGTTTTGGTCTGCACTCAAATGCCCTATGTCCATACTTTTTGCAATTATAACAATGTCCATCAAATCTTTGAGTCCTTGTGACATTGGATCTGCAATTTTTTGTCATATGTCCTTGCATGTTGCACTTGTGACAGAAACTCTTATTTTTGGGTGTGTTTGATTGATTGAATCTTCTACTCTTGCACACATTTTCTATATGCCCCTTCTTATTATAGTAATGAAAACTGGGTTTTGAATTCTTACCTTTGGCACTTCTTTGTTCAACATTCTTTGATGATTCCCCAACTTCAATGCTATTGTATCCTAGTCCTAATGTATCATGGGCAGATTTTTGGGGATTTCAGCAACTGTTCAAAATACTTGATAGCTTCACTTGACTTGTTGAGATTCTCTGCTACCTCTTTTTCTTTGTTTAATTCATTCTGCATTTGTTCATTCTGCATCTTTAAAGTAGAGATCTCAATATCTTTCAGATTGAGTTCATGATGAAGGTTCATCATTTGGGCAAGTGTATCCATCTAAATGTTTGAGATCCTTGTCAATTAAGTACATTTCTCTTCAAGTCTGTTTGCAAGGTTTCTTTTGTCATTTTCCATCATAACTTTATCTTCAACTGCTCTTTTCTTGTGTTCAGTGATTTCACATATCATTATGGCCTGTGACTCATGTTCCATCTTGAGAAACCTTATCTCATCTACTTGAACTTTATTTTTCTCCATCAGTTCTGCTATTGCTGCATCAAACTCTTTAGTATCTCTGTTGGAAAATATGTTGGTGGTATCAATCTCCTTGTAGTGTATATAATTTTCAGCTATGGCTAGATCCTTCCTTTTTTTTAATGAGTTTCTCAACTTGTTTCTAAATTCTTCCAAGCTATGTAGAGCAAGTTGCACATCTATCACCTGATTTTCAATGATCTTTCCAAGTTTGAATGCTTCCATCTTTAGATCTTTTCCTCCAAGTTGTTAGGTGTTTCCTTGTGAGAACTTGGATTTTCTCTAATACCAATTGTTGGAATATTAAAATATGGAAAGAGTACTTATGAGAGGGGGGGGGGGGGGGGGGGGGGGGGGGGTGGGGGTGAATCAGAAGTATCACACTTTAGCCAATAAAACTTTTAGATGGAAGTAAATTGCATACATGTAAATACATCAAGTAAACATGAAACTAAACACATGTATCAACAACTCATAACATTGGAATTTGGTACCTAGAAACCCTTCAAGAATAAGAAGGTAAAAGTGGGGTGGGGATGATACCCACAAAAATTACTGTAGCAATATTGTTCAACCACTTCTGATGGTCTGCCCTATTAAAGGCTTTACACTATATTAATAGTGACCTGGTTAGAGGCTTTACAAACACTTTACATGAAGTGTCACCATGTTAAAGGATTTAATCATCTAATTAAAGGATCTACAAAGTAGCTGTTAAGCTAACCTATCATCATAGGATTTTCATTCTAATACAATTGCTAGAAAGTATTAGGTATAATGAACCTGATAGATTACAATCCTTGATTGTTGAATGCAGGCACCTATTCCACTTTCTCTAGTCTTGATCCTTTTGTGATCTAATAACCCTCACTTCTAAAAATAGATTTCCTTGTGCACCCTTGTATGTCCACTCTTCTTTTTACAATAAAATTTCGTCTTCCTTATAAAGAAATTTGAGAATTTAGGGTTAGGTATGGATCTATGATCCATATTCAATCTTTATTTTCCACTTATTATTTGCACTTCTTCTATTGGTTGCATGCCTTCATCATTTTTCTTATTGCCTGCATGTAGATTGCATAGGAAAAATAAAATATTCGATCTCATTATTAAATCCTTCGAGATTTACCTTATGTCGGCTGCAAAAATTGTTTGCATCATAGTTTGTGCAATTACAAACTCTTATGCTGATATTCTGAGTTACTCGGCTCCTGAAGTATTACTGATACTCGGCACATGTTGTTTCCTGGATAGCTCGGAACCTAAAAAAAACTATATCACTCGGCACCTTATGTTTCTCGGTACTTGTTAACACTCGGCACCTTATGTTGCTCGACACTTGTTAAAACTCAGCAACTTATGTTGCTCGACACTTGTTAACACTCGACATCTGATCTTCACTCGGCATCTAAAAACTACTCAGCACATGAAGATCACTCGGCACCTGAAGTCTTTCCTAACTCAACATGCATGGTGTACTCGGCACCAATAAAGAGTGGGTAAGTGTATTGGCACTCAAGTGTCAAAAACCATTATGAGGTTAACATCAAGTTGATACAAAGAAGTCAGAGCTCATTGCATATGAATCAATACATTAGGTACATTAAAATTTCATTTTATAAAGTCTTTGGCATTTCATGTCAAAGAGGGAGAGATTGAATATGTCATGTTCATATCAAAAGAATTGAGGGGGATTGATTTCATGAATTAGAGGAAGAAACTTGTATATCAGCAAGAGGGAGAACTTGATCAAATGGAGTCTGAAGTTAAGATGAAAGAGGGAGAATCTCAGAGGGAGTTCTCATGGATGAAAAATCAAAATGAAACTAAGGATATTATAAAATCTTATATATCATTTTGATTGCTCTAAGTTTGATTTTCTTATGATATGTTTGGGTTCTCTCATGTGCCTTCTCAACTATGTAAGGAATGGTTTGAGACCCACTATTGCTTGAACCAATTTCTTTATAAGTGATTGGCTCACTATAACAATCACACTAGTCTGGCATCTATGTAATTCTATTGGTTTTCCTTCTCTAACTTTCAAAATTAATACCTATCATTTAATAGCAGTTCAAATTGTTATTTCTAAGAGATACATAATTTATTGTCTTAACTTGATAGTAATCAATCGGTGTTGCTAGTAATATTTGGGTCATCTTCAAGTGAGAAGTAGCAATAGAGGTTGGGACTTGTATCTTTTCAAAATTAACTATCTTTGACATCACTTTCAATTTCCAAATTTATATTAAGTATATCAATATGGTATTCATGATAATAGTTGATAATATTGATCTCTAATACCTCAAGGATACATTCACAACATGGTAGAAGTAATGGTGGCCAGGCCAATATAATAGAAAGGTTGAGTTTATAGTATTTAAATATTGACTTGAATTTTATCACTAACTTTGACCATTATATCATTTGTTCCATGATTTAAGAAACTCAGTATAAACTTTGCATGCTTTTATGGAGGTCCATGAATTCTTGATTATCTGATTGTGAGGATATGGATGGATGATTTGATTAAATGAATTTCTCTCTATTTTTTTCTCTAACTATAATGAGATGCCAAGATGTTCAAGTTAAATGGATTGCTATGATAACACTGTGTGAAAGAAACAACACAATACGAAACCAAATGTCTAGTCAAAAAATGAGCTTGAAAATTCCAAAACCTATTTCAAGTTTATCCACTTGTTGAGTCAGCACACATTTCCACACAAATTTTATTGGGTTTTCCCGCCTACGTGCACAGCATGGCATTATCGTTATTTGGGAGAACTTGTATTCCTTGATTTACCACCACGTGGACACGATATTCTTGAGGCATCCTGATTATTCGTCATAGTTATCCCATCTTTGATTTGTGGCTCACAATTCTATCAAGTTTTTCTACGTCGTTTATCCTTTGCTCAAATCTATCCTCACTTTTGGGAGAAATCACATCTGGTGGTATCACACCAATATATATATATATATATATATATATATATATATTCAAATCAATTTCTATCTCTTTTTATGCCCAACATGCTCTGATACCATGCTAGAATAGGATCAAAATATGATCTTTTTATCTTTTCTATAGCTTGTAATAACACTTGTAGATGTTTTATGTGTGTTTCAAGTTACCTTCTCAAAGCATATGTATATGATTTTAAGAGGCATGTCTCTGAAGAGACATCTCTCTTTAACTCTCATAAGTTATCAATAACATTTTGCTTACTGTCAAGATTAAGAGTAAGATAATAAATTTTATATATATATATATATATATATATATATATATATATATATATATATATATATATATATATATATATATATATATATATATATATATATATATATAAGTATATATGAATAATTTTTATATATATACAAATATCTTTAGTGCAATATTATCTGACTGAAACTACACTAAAATTAACAGTTTCAAATTCTTGTCAGCATAATATATCAATTAATGAGTGTAATGTGCATAGGCATCCAAAAGTCATGATGAATTTGATAGTGGAGTTTAAGATTCCTAGATTGCTATCAAAATCCATTGCCAAGTACATAGTTATGTTGTGTGTGTGTGTGTGTGTGTGTGTGTGTGTGTGTGTGTGTGTGTGTGTGTGTGTGTGTGTGTGTGTGTGTGTGTGTGTGTGTGTGTGTGTGTGTGTGTGCGCGTGTGTGTGTCACTATTTATGTTTATATAAATATATGATGCCTTCAACAATAATTCTCCTTTATCTAATAGAGACATTTCATATTATACAAATGTGAGTATACAATCATTTTACTACATGGTGTCAAAAAGATTTAAAAGGAAAATTATAAGGACTCTTAAAAAGTTTAATAATTCCAAATCATATTCCCTTCTACCTAAGGATTATGATTCTATCGCAGGTGTCACATATTCATTTTCACATAATATGAAGAGTCAGTCCAAAATGGTTACAAATGAATTACAAGAACTAGTCATAACCATTTGTAATAATACTTAGAGTACAAAATGAGATATAAAGAACCACAAAGGAATCACTGTAATCATGTTATTAAATCAAAAGTAATGGACCATTCATTTTTGAAGCAGATACCTTGGTAACAACTTGATTTCTAATGATACTATGAATATCGCAATATAATCAACTAACTATTTTAATAATGTAATGAAGCATATTATGGTTGAATTAATTCTCCTAAGAAACATGGTCATACAAGTCCTTTGTGAGGTAGGGTCTTAGATGGTGGAGGATGGGTAAAATATGAGGAAGGGGAAGAAGAGTAAGAGGGAAAAACAAAGATGATGTCAGAGAAGAAAAAGAAAAAGTAGCACCAACAATTGATTTTACTTTAGTGAACTAACTAAGATTGAATCAAAATGATTTTGGTAGCCTTTCAAACAACATCACCACAAACAATTAAGAGATGATATAAGGTGTAAGTTGAACAAACCATTGTATTCAAACTATGCAAATTTGTGAAATTAAAATGGTAGGAGAAGTTGGGAAAATTATTCTACACAACATGTCAATTGCTGGAAACATATTGCAATTTACTATGTAAATTCAAACATACTAAGTATTAGAGAATGGGAAATTTATCAGCATTGAAACATGTACTCCACTTGTAATGCTCTCTATGAATGTGACCCTAGCATGGATGGATTTCTATTATGCGTTACCTTATTTGAGGCATTATCTCCTATTCTGATATCCAAGTGCATGGTGGCTTGGGTGCAATATCTAAGTGTGCGGTGACTTGGATTATTTAAAGATGGATACCCATTTACATATATTGAAGATGGCTACTCAGATTAATGATTGGATCATTGAGATGAGGTGTGGGGTGGTGCATGCTTCTTGGGACTATCGAGCAAGCTAGGCTTTCTCACAGTTGTTGTGTAGGTGAGGTTATGTACCGAACCAAGGTGTAAAGTGGGACTATGTTAGTTGTGTATTCCCTCTAGCATGGTTGTGGTGTAGGATATCATATGAGATGTATCTAAGGTGTAATCATGGGTTGTGCTAGGTGTAGGTTCCTTCTAGTATAGTTGTGGTGTAGGATATTGTCTGGGACATTTTTGAGGTGTAAACTGGGACATAGATTGTGCCAAGGAATATGTAAGGTTGTTGTGTAGGGTCTTGTTGAACACATGATCCAAGGTGTAATTATGGGGGATATATTGTGTTGACCCCATTAGCATAGTTGTGGGGTAGGAAAGGCTTGGTGTCATTTTGAGTTGTATCTAAGTGGTCTTGGAATGGGAGCTTGGGGCTTGTCGAGAGAGATCACATTTTGGGATGGGGTCTCATTGAAGATGCTAACTACAGTCTATGGTATTAAGGTGAAACATTCCTAAAGGGATCAAATGATGACCTTGGTTCTTGGCATAACTTTAGTGGAAGTCGTGCATGAGAAGTTCTTGGGTATTTTCATTGTAGATGTTGGATCCAAGTAACACTTGTATTGCTGGAAGAAAATACATCTAGTGGTACCATATGCTCATGTAGAGTTAAGCTCGAGGAATTGTGAAACTAGAATTGCCTAAGGTTGGAGCTGTTGGAAATAATCAAGACTAGCTAGGTTACTGAGAGTGAAGGGGTGAATTAGTAACCTCAAAAACCTTAAATCAATTCAACACTTAACAATATAAATCATTCACCATTCATTCTTCTAATCTACTAGATGCATGAAAAGATAAACATTCATAACACATGAACATGGTATTTTGGTGACCCAAAAACCTTCCAAATAGAAAGTAAAACTAGGGTGGGGATGATAACCATAAAACTTCACTACTATAGTATAAAGTTGGCCTGTTAGGGCTTACATTGACCACTTCTAATGATCTGCCCTGTTAAGAGCAATTTAGACTGCTAGATCCACCTTGTTAGAGGTTTAACAAACATATAATGAAGTATGCACTCTGTTAGGAGATTTATATAAAGACTGTTAAGTCTACCCTGTTAAAGGATTTGGAAAACTGATTCACCTTTCAGGATGAAATAGTAGATCTAACTTACAACTTGATTTCTAAATAGATCTTGAAGTACAGATCACCTCTTGTGACTGGTATATCTTTTCTGCTCCTTGTAGACCTTGCTGAATACTCTGCTCTACTACTGATTTGCGTTACATATTTATTCCTTGATATACTCATGCATACTTGTTCATACATCCACACATTGCAAATGATACAATAAATTACATATATACCATTCCAATATTTACAATTGCAAGGTCGGCTAAAACACAAGTAGACAAAATATTACTAAGTCGGCCAAATAGTAGAAAACTCGAGTTCTGAAACTAACTCGATGAACTTTTGATACTTAGCATCCACTGCATTACTCGGCATTGTCATGCACTTGGTAGAAGTAGAAGCTCAGTCCATACTAATCACACAACATAGCTTCAAACTCGGTAACCATTGGAGACTCAGTAGATATAGTGTCACTCGGTAGAGACTGAATCCTTCGATTACCTTGTTGTCACTTGGTAAACACTACACATCTATCACTCAGTAGACACTAACTTAATATCACACAAAATGATAACTCGGTAGACACTATGAAGATTGGTGACCACTATCTTCTCAGTGAACATTGTAAGCTCATTAAATACTGTTGAACTACACACTCACTCGGTAGCTTCAAGAATGCTCGGTGTGAACTGCTTAACTGATGAACTTTTTTGGCAACCACTGAATGCTCGGTATAAACTGTAGACTGAGTGATGAGCTCGATAACCATTCAGAATCAAATAAGTGTTGTCACTAATGACCAATACAACATAATGCCAACAGGAGCATGCCATGCAATAGGTTTCTTATAAGAGTAACCTTATGTCTATGCATGTGTGTTATTAAATGAAGGGTTCTCAAGGTAGAGCTCAAGTGGCATGGAATGATACAAAGGGTTCTATGGCATAACAGCTAGTGAGGGGTCTTATATGCGTGAAGATGGAATGCCTTCACTGGGTTCTAGAGTGTACTGAGTTCATTGGTTGAGCTCTTTTAGGAAAGTTGGTGGATAATGAGCTAATCCATAACTACGTGGGGCTTTGAGGCACACTAGTTGTGCGTACATAGTAGGTTCTCATGAAATTGGCTTGTGTTTACGATAAGTCCTCCTTCTCCCCAAATCTACCTTGGTCTAGCTTGTGTGAGACACCTCATTGGATGAGATGTCTTGAAGTCAGGTGTCCAAGTGTGGAGCTAGGTCAATTTAGTTTTAATCAAGTGGGCTTGTATTCTGCACAAGTCCTTTTATGCTTGCCCAAGTAGGCATAGTCCAAGTTTTATCCTGTGTAGACTTGTGAGTTGACGAGTATAGGCTAAATGTCAATGTTCAATGGGTTGGTTACTCTGGACCCATTAAATCTAGTATCAAAGAAGTTCATTGTTTGACTTAGGTTTCTTAGGCAATTTGATAGAGCAATGTACGATCGAAAGTCCAGGTTGGTGATCTAGCATATCAAAGCAGGTGGTATGCTTTCTTTGAGCCTCACTGGGTTAATAATCTAGTGTTGGTTCAAGCCATAGGATTTTCTAGTTCTATTTGAGGATCTAGTAATGGTGCATATTGCAATGTGGCTTATCAGTTTAGTCGGCTAGTGGGGCACTAGGTCGAGAGGTTGAGTTCGGTGCATGTTCTGTTACTTACTAGGTCTACTGCTGAACTAGTAGTTTTTTAGTTATGCCTAGGCGATGTACAATGTTGACGATCCACTAATCTTAAGAAGTGAAAGTGAGTTGCAAGATGATCATGAGGTGGTCTATTCTCTTGGTACTAGAGAGGTAAACCCAAGTGAACTAGGGATTGCAGCATTCCCTCATATGTGGATAGGTTCCTTACTAAGGGCAATCAAGTTGTAAGTGCTAAGCGCAAGGGGGGCGTTGTTGCTAACTAGTTTGATGGAAAGTTGGTTTGGATATCTTGTTGTATAGCCATCTCTTGTTCTTCAGCATGGTGTTTACCTAGAGCAAGGAGTTTGAGGTGTCAGGTTTGGTGAGTTTAGTTGTCTTATGGGAGCTGAGAAGTGTTCCTGGTCATCCTTATGGGGGATGACAAATCCTTATGGGGGGAATGTTAAAAAAGAGATTCTTGTTACTTTGACTTGTGCAACTTGAGTGTCTTCTATCCTATGCTATCTACTCTTGTTCTTTGATGTTGCTTATGTTTAATCTTAACTTTGAGGGTTCCATCTAGTGCTCCACCATCAGATCTCAAGGTGTAGTGTTAAGCTCATTGGGTCCTTGGTGGGCTAAGGTCCTAAGATGAAAAGTGGGGATTTCCTTTATTTAGTTATATTGTGGGCTTGGTTATTTTTTGTGTTGGAGCTGGTTGGTATAGTTTTTTATTAAGGTTTGGGTTCTTGACCTTGTTGGGATATGAGTTTTTACTATATTGGTGATGGTGTATGTACCATTATGTTGTGGCTGTGATGCACTTAGGTTTGGTGCATATCAGCCTAGACTGTCGATGTTATTATGTATCTACAATTACACAAAGTCATAGTTCTCATTGCAACCTAGTGCATTGAGTCTTGCACATTTGGGCCAACTGTTGGAATGGATCGAATCCAGTAATGTGGAGGTATGTTTGGTAAGTTGAGCTCAAAGTTGGACCATTTGGAGGAGTTAGATTCTCTATGATCGAAGATCTATTGGAATCGATGTGTGCTTCCTTTATGTGGTAATATTGATTCTTTGGTTGCAACTTAAGATCGAGTTAAGAATTTTGATTGTGACATGTTGCCATTTTGGTTAGCTATGTCATCGAGCTTGGTGATGGGATCAATCGTTGATGTTTTATTCAGCTAGTTCTAGAGCTTGGTGGTGGGCTCGTTTGTAAATACATAATCACTATGTTAGTCCTCGAGGTGTAAGGTGGTATCTATGCCATACTTCATTTAAGTTGGATGACTTGATATGAGGTACCTTGGTTTGCTACCTTTGCAATCTCCCAAGCTATGGTGGAGTGTAATCACTATGCTTCTTTCCAAGTTTTGTTACTTGATGTTAGGTGTCATGGTGAGTTTGTATCTAGCATACAAGTTCTAGGAATTTGGGTGGTTCCAAAGTCCTATCATGTTAGGTTCCTTGTTGGTTCTATTTATGTTGGCTCATAATGGTTTAGTTATTGGCGATCTCTTAGACACGGTGAGATATTCATGTGGGAGCATGGCACGTTCAAATCCATTGTTGGTGTCATTTATTGAAGGTTGCATTTGTTAGGACCCTAAGTGGAAGGCTAGAATTTCTACTTGCTTGACTTGTGTTCATGTACATCTTACTCTCCATATGAATACCAAATTCCTAAGGCTAGTTGGGATGAGTCAAGTAGCAGGTGGGCTTCTTGGTTTCTCAGGTTCCCAGTGCATATCAAGATGGTGAAGGATGTAGGATTTGTTGTGTGATATTGAGGTGTTGGTCTAGGATCTTTTTTGGGAAAGATTCTAGTCATTGCTAAGAGTCTTCAAGGTTTGACAAAATATTCTAAGTGGGTTAGATTATGATTTGGTGTAGACCTAATAAGGGAGCAAAACTCTATAGGTTTGTGTGACTATTTCATAGGTATTTAGCTTAGCTCATTCTCAATTGGTACATTAAGGATATGGAATTTGATGTGTGGTTTTGTTAGGTGGTGTACCTGAGTAGGGGCCTCCCCTTTTTTTGAGATGGTTCTTCTTGAGGGTAATGTGGCATATTATTTCTAAGAGCTAGCGGTGGGAGCTCGAGTCATGGTTTTGCGAAAAATATTGTAAGTAAATGTTGGTGTAGTGAAGCTTTTTTCCAAGCTTGTTACATTGTACAATCTAATCTGAGGTATTTGGATTGGGTATTTGAGGTTGTCGGTGTATGGCTATCCAGGTTAAGTTAGTTCCATGGATTAGAGTTATGTCTTGTGGTATTTTTGGTGCTACCCGAAGTCCTAAGGAAACGTTAAATGATGTTCATCTTAGGGAACTAGACGATTCAAATTGGATTTGGATAAATGGTTTCTTACAAGATTATCAATTGAAATTGGATATGATGGTTATGTTGTATAGTTCCTGAATGACACTTTGTTACTGGTTCATTCAAAGATTAGCTACTTGAGGATGTAACTTGGTGATAATTCATCTGAAGGCTATTGCAAAGGTCTTGGAATGCATGGATGGTGACTAAGTCTTTGTTTTGGTGTTACATGTTGTGTGTTCCAACATGAGTCATGACATTGTTGGTTCGTTAATGTATGCATGAGTGAGACAAATTTTCTAAAGGAAGCTGGCAGGTATTTGGAAGCTTGAGTGGCTAGGGGTTGTTGTAGAAACTGCATAGATGGGAAGTGTGTAAGATTGGTACCACAAGAGTTTGGATGACTCTTTAATCACTTTGTGGGGTAACCCAAAGGCCCAAGATCATTCTTGGGGGTAAAGTGGTCTGAATGAGATTGGTTCTCAATGGAGCTCAGAGTGGCTCTTCTTTGGTGTTGGTGCATGTGGGCTTGTTACCCACAGTCCTAGGATCCATTTAGTTATTTCTTTTATTGGGCAACTATGTCATTCAAAGAGCTTGAAGGAAAGATTGCTACACGAGTTGGACTTGGTGCAGGATCTAGAACTTGGGGAGCCAAAATCGGCTAAGGTTAGAATCTTGTATCAGATGTACCTTTATGGTCAAAAAGTTGGCTAAGGGTGGATCCTATCAAAATGTTGAGATTTGACAAAAGGATACTTTTCTTGCATGAAGGTATGGTGGTGCAAACATCGAGGATGATGTCCAAAGTTAAGTGGGGGAGAATGTAACACTCTCTACAAATGCGACCCCAGGATGGATGGATTTCTATTATGTATTTCTTTATTTGAGGCATTCTCTCCTATTTTGATATCCAAGTGCATGGTGGCTTGGGCATGATATCTAAGTGTGCGGTGACTTGGATGCTTTAAAGATGGATACCCATTTATATATATTGAAGGTGGCTACTTAGATTAATGATGGGATCATTGAGATGAGGTGTGGTGTGGTGCATGCTTCTTGGGATTGTCGATCAAGCTACACTGTCTCACAGTTGTGGTGTAGGCGAGGTTATGTACCGAGTCGAGGTGTAAACTAGGACTATGTTAGTTGTGCATTCCCTCTAGCATGGTTGTGGTGTAGGATATCATATGAGATTTATCTGAGGTGTAATTTGGGGTTGTGCTAGGTGTAGGTTCCATCTAGTATAGTTGTGGTGTAGGATATCGTTTGGGATGTTTCTGAGGTGTAAATTGGGACCGATCTTGTGCCAAGGCATATGTAAGGTTGTGGTGTAGGGTCTTGTCAAAGACATGATCCGAGGTATAATTATGGGGGCTATGTCATGTTGAACCCATTGGCATAGTTGTTGGGTAGAAAAGTCTTGGTGTCATTCCTAGGTGTATCTAAGTGGTCTAGGAATGGGAGCTTAGGGCTTGCTGGGAGAGGTCACATTTTGTAATGTCCCCTTTTTAGCATTCATAGCATGATGTTGTTGTTAGCCTATTTCCCCATGGTCCCGTAGGCTAACCAGGACATTAAAGGGGCTTAGAGGCCATTTGGCCTAGATAGTTTCAGTTGCAGGTCTTTCTGAGGGGTTTTGAGGCAACTTTGGGCATACTTACTATTTATAGTAAGTCATCTTGTACATGGTCAGACATCCAATGGCAACGGTATGTCGATGGTAATTGTTTAAAATCGATAAGAAGACTAGTTTACCATTGATAATATTTTTTATGCATTGATAAAGCTATTTTATAAAGTTAAATTTAAATATTTAACTTTATTAATGCGTAGACTATAGTTTGAAGGAAATATTTAAATTAAAAGAGAGACATAAGTTACATAAAGGGAGTTATGTTTTATCCCACATTGAGAAAACGAAGGATGGAGCCCTTTTGAGAACACTATAAAAGATATGGAAGAGCTTCTTTTAAGCATGCTTGGAAATATCAAAGAAATTGGGAAATTTTCTAGAGATTATGTCTCTATAGTTTGAAGGACGAAATCCCTTCAAGCTGGAAATCTTGACGCCATTGAAAGATATGGTCTTGAGATTCAACATAGTAGCAATCCGAAAAAGCAAATACGAAAAAGCAGTCTGAAAAAGCATAACTGAAAAAGTAGGCTAAAAAAGCGGGTACGAAAAAGCAGCCCAAAAAAGTAGAACCGAAAAAGTAGGCTGAAAAAGTAGTTTGAAAAAAGCAAAGCAGAAGGGGCAGCATTGAAGGAAATTATTACAGCTATCTACAACCAGGTTCTTTTGTTCGTATTGCTTTTTAGGGTGTTATAAGCTTTCAGCTGTAAGTGTGCATTATACCAGCATTATCATTTTGTAATCCATGTAAATGCCAAAGTCTTGGCCATATTTCATGAGCATTGTAATTTTCATTGCAATTAAGAAGATAATAGTTTTTGGTGTCATTTAAGCAATTTAATATCATTATTTATCAGCTAGTTAGTTTGCATACCAACTGTTTGTAAAAATGCCAGTTGGCTGTAGGTGTTCATTTCTCATGCTTAGATCATATATATGCACTGAATATTGTCAAAATTAGTAGCACACTCATGTTAGGCCATTGTGTAGTCGATTTGGAGTGTTCTAGCACAAGATTCTCATTGATGCAAATTGAAAAAGAGTCATTTAAAGCCAGCTGAAATACTATATCAGTCATACGTCCCTTGCATGTGAATTGTTTGATGAAATTCCTTGAGCTTTCATCAATTTTTTTTTAGGGCAGATTTGAGGAGGGCCATTACAGTGGTATCAGAGCTTGCTTGCAAAGTGTTTGACAAAATGCCAAACAACTAAAGTATAAAGATTTTTGGTGTTTGAAGAAGTTATAACCTATTGGGTTTATTACACATTTTGGGACAGGGTCTCATTCAAGATGCTAACTACATTCTATGGTGTTAAGGTGAAACATTCATAGAGGGATCAAATGATGACCTTGGTTCTTGGTGTGGCTTTTGTGGAAGCCTTGCATGAGAGGTTCTTGGGTATCTGCATTGTAGAAGTTGGATCCAAGTAATACTTGCATTGGTGGAAGCAAAGGTGTCTAGTGGTACCATATGCTCATGTAGAGCTAAGCTCAAGGAATTGTGAAACTGGACTTTCCTAAGGTTGGAGGATGCTAGGAAATAGGGTTCTTGCAAGAGTAACCTTACAATTGTCCATGCGTGCTATTCAATGAAGGGTTCTCAAGGTAGAGCTCAAGTGGCATGGAATGCTACGAAGGGTTCCGTAGCATAACCTGATGTTGTGTTGGTCCCGATGGAACACTCTGTTATTGCATGGAATGTAAAAATGGTCTAGCATTAGAGATCTAGGGATTCTCTTGTTGGATCATCACTTGGTTCTTGGTGACCTAGTGAGGGGTCTTATATGTGTGAAGAAAGAATGCCTTCACTAGGTTCTAGAACGTATTGAGTTCATTGGTTGAGCTCTTTTAGGAGAGCTGGTAGATAGCGAGCTAATCCATAACTACATTAGGCTTTAAGGTGCACTAGTTTCTTGTATGTAGGAGGTTCTCATGAGATTGAATCATGTTTACCACAATTCCTCCCTCTACCCAAATCTACCTTGGTCTAGCTTGTATGAGACACCTCATTGGATGAGATGTCTTGAACTCGGGTATCCAAGTGTGGAGTTGGGTTTATTTAGTTTTAAGCAAGTGGGCTTGTATTCCACATAGGTGCTTTTGTGCTTTCTTGGGTAGGCATAGTCTGAGTTTTAGCCTATGCAGACTTGCGAGTCGACGGGTATAGGCTAAATGCCAGTGTCAAATGGGTTGGTTACTCTGAGCTCGTTACACCACCTTTTTTCAAATGATGCAATATATCTTTCTTCGGTGCAATCCTTCATGTAGATAGAGGAGGGGGAAAATGCACATTCCTATTTGTTGTCTAACTATTTTTTCCTAAAATAATAGAATACTAAATATATTTTCTATCGGCTAAAATATATCACCTCTTTTAGGTGCAATTGCTAGTATTATTCGATAACAAAATCGTGTGGTGCCCTTGAAACCAAAGTGAACAAACGATGATATCATGGGATGACATAAGCGTTAACGATGTAGTAGCGACTATCTAGCCAACAACTTTGCCTTATACCAATGCATCATGCATTCCTATCTTTGCATTATATTTGTACTTTTTGTGGTATTTGTTTAGCTTTGAGCTTTAGAAAGAAAAAAAAGTATTATTTACAAAATAATTTCCCATGTAATTGCTTTTATTTAAAGTTTAAGGAATCAAAGTTCTATAATACTTTGAAATAAAATTAATATTTGAATTTATATATTAAGTTTGTTAAATTTTAATATAAAGATAAATTTTTATTTAATGTTGTATAAGTTTATAGTGGTTTTCAATATTTTATTTCTTAGATATTTATAATACTTTTATAAAAACAATATATAATTTAATTTAATTTTTAAATAAATATATTAATACTATATTTTTTATTATTAATAGTAATAAATTGAAGTTAAAAATAAGAAATTGTTAAGTAATTTTTTAAAACTAAATAAATTTTAAGGAAACAAGTAATTTTTTAGGTTGTCCAACAAAACAATAACTTGTTTTAGATTAAGGCAAAAATAGGTTTTGAGGAGACCTGAAACCCCTTACAAACACAAAAGATAAACGAGAAGGATCACCAGGCTTTACAAGGACCTGAAACCTGAAGTTCACAGCACAACATCAAAAAGCCAGGTTTTACAGGGTCCTAAAACTAGAAAAAAATTAACCAAAGTGAAAAACCATGTTTTACAAGGACCTAGAACCTAGAGTTAAAACAGATTGAAACTGCAAAAAAATAGGAAACCAAAACCAACAACCCAACCAGAGACCAGACACCTACAAACCAGACCAGCAGCTAAATTAGCTCTTTAATGACCTTATTTAATTCCTTGTCAGCCTCCGTTGTACTCTGAAGGATATCTTCCACTACAAAACCAAGAACCTCAAAATCTACCTTCTTTGTAATCTGACTCGTTCATTTTCTCAGACCACTCGGGATCTTGTCTGCAACAGCATCCAAAGACATGATCTCCTCATTTCTCTTTTTCCCTAAAGTGGCAACCATGTCACATAAGATAGAAGTCACCATCTCCATTTTTTTCCCATTGTCTTTAATCAGTTGTCGAAGTTCCATTTCATACCTTTCAATTTTCTCAAGAATATCCCCAACTTGGTTTTCCAGTTGGGTTCTCTTAATTTTTTCAAGATCTAGTTCTTTCTTCATTTTGCCCATTTTTTTCTTTAGCACCATAATCTCATTAGAAAGCCAGGAGTCAACTTGGAGGGAAGCATCTACTTTCAACTTGGCTTTGTGAAGGAAAGACAACTTCACCAAATTCTCTCTAGTCTCCTCATTAGACTTTTTCCTAGAATCATTGGTAATTTCCTGGATTTCCTTGAGATAGAGCTAATTCTCAGAATTTAAACCCTCTTGATCCATTATCTCCTTCTGATTCTCCTTATTCAGGCATTGATCTTTAATGACTAGGGTTTTTCCTTCATCATTCTTCTATGATTCAATGTCCATCAGACCCTTAACATCAGTAATTCATTTTTGTGGGTGTAGTTTGATCACTTTGGTTCCCATCATTCTGCCCCGAGGCTTCAAAAATAGTTTTAGACTCCACATTCCTTTCTTTACTACTTTCCCCCTCATGCTTAACCACAGAAATACTCCTACTTCCAAAGTACCCATCCAAATTGGAGCTAAAATCCCCCATTTCCATAGTATCCTCTTCATCTCCAGTATTCTCAAACTTTGTTTCTTCCTCAATTATGTTCTTCTTCTTCTCCCTCTTAAGCTCCTTCTTAGAGCCCTTGATATCACTATAACCCTCTTCAAAGTTAACCTTAATATTCTTAGCACTCATCTTTTGAAGGGACTCACTACCAAGAGATTTATGCTTCTTCTCTGAGATAGGAGAGGGTTTTACTGTATTATTTTTATAGTATTTTTCAATTAATAAAATAAGCCCCTCATGGAGCATGGGTCTAGAATCCTTCTTCCTATGGGCTTGAAGACTATGAAGCAGAGAGAACTTAAAATAAAAAGGGAAAGACAACCTATCTTTATACCTAAAATGGTTTTAAAAATTAAATGAAATTTGTGTACCCTTTTAGATCTTCCATCCAGAATGAAGCATTCACGAATGCAGGATAAGACATATTTCCATATAGCCTTGATTTAGTCCAGTTCATAGAAATCCCCAACCTTAACAAGCCTTTTCTCGTCTACATCATTTTTCAGAAATTTCTTGAAAGTTGCATTTGAAATGTTTGTTTCCTTTCTAAATTTTAGCCCTCCCAAAGGAAGACCGGTGATCTCCGCAATAAATTCCTCTGTCAAATTCATTGTAACACCATGCATAGTAACCCTTTCTTTAGTTCAATTCCTAAATAAATACTCAATGATATGGGGCTTGTAGCCATGTAACTTCTCAATATACTCCATCACTTTGCTCTTGGAGGGAATATCCATACTGCAAATTTTGCCTTTCACTCCTTGCATGTCATCGTCTTTTGTTTCCTCGGCTCTCCACCCATTGTGTAGCCTACTCTACAATTTTTCTGAGAAATAATAACATCAACTGAGATCAAAGTATGGTTAATCTCAAGAAAATGCTTTACCCTTAGTACGTGCCAAGTACAATTAATGATGATACAATAGTACCTCATTGAGATATGCACACAATCTACCATAAAATTATCACTTATCATAATAAATTGATCAATCTTAAGTAATATTTCCTTGAGTGGCATTTTTCATATCATTATTAATAATCACCATCAGCTTTGTCTCCTTGTTGAGGTAATCATGCCAAGTCATCTTAGCATCCCTACTAACCACTTTATTCGCTATCCAGTCAACAACTTTGTTACCTTCACAAAAAATATGGGTAATTATCACTTTTTCAAAAAAATTAATAAGATCTTTAATTTCCATTATGTTGCCTTCAATACTCCACATGGTCGTACTCTTGTTATTCAACATATTTATAATATTAAGAGAATCCCCTTCCATCCATAAATTCATATAACCATATTCCACTGCCAACCTAACAGTATATAGAGCCGTAGTCACCTTAGCTTTATGACTAGTAGAATGACCTATAGGAATAGAAATAGCATCCACCACTCTACTATAATGGTCTCTCAAGACTCCACCAAACCCTACTCCTCCAGGATTCCCTTTAGCTAATCCATCAAAATTAGCTTTCAACCAGCCCAAAGGAGGAGATCTCCATTTCACATATTGTCTCTGGTCATCGTGTTTAGTATTAATTCATCTACCATTCATAGGGTTTCTTATTTGGACTTCCTCACTATTTTTATTCTAAGATCTAAAATTCTTTTTAATGGCTTTGATAATATTGTGACCCACAACCCACTCAAGAGTTTCTTTATTTCCGAAAATTCTATGGTTTCTTTCTTTCCAAATACCCCAACAAAGATGGGGAAGAGAAATCTTCCAGAGAAAACCAATTTTAGATCCTTTAATAGGACAAATCCAATTCTGAAAATAGTGATTAATGTCATTAGGTTGAACCCACCGAATATTCTAATAGTGAAGGAGGGAGCCTCAAACATTCTGACTATATCTACAATTCAAAAAAAGGTGATTCCTATCTTCCAAATCCATCTTACAAAGACAACATCTATTCACCACATAAATACCTCCTTTTTGTAGATTATCCAGGGTTAGAATTTTATTTTGAAGCAAATTCCAGAGGAAGATATTAATTTTAGGGATGAGACCCTTAATCCACACTCTAGCCCATTTGGGGGAGTTGACCTTATCCTTAGATGTAAACACAGAAGAGACTTTAAAACATCCACCAGAATCAAACCCCCAAACCATTAAATCCTCCTGATTAAGGTAAAGACTACAAGCATTAAGAAAGGTTGGATGCTGAAAAAACTTTGATTGATCTCAGTAATGTTAACCCATCCATTATTAGACCAATAATTCTCCACATATTCCCCAAAAACTTGTTTACATCTTTCTATTGACATACAATCCAAAAAATCATCTACCAAAGGGTGATCCAATAGCCACTCATCTTCTCAGAATCTAACTTTACATCCATTACCCACTTTCCACTTACAACCTTTATTCAGAATATACTTGGCACTTTGGACAACACCCCAGATCGTAGAAGAACTAGGGATAATTAGGTAGGATAAAAAATCAAAAATAGAGGGAGAATTATAAAGATACTATTGTTTCCAAATTGAACTCCATTCCTTATCATCATGATACACTCTCCACCCTTGTATGGCCAACAACGTTTTATTCATACTTTTGATAGATCTAATACCCAAACCTCCTTCCATCTTACATTTATAGACCTTATCCCAGGCTATCAAAGCCAATCTCTTTTTTATCTCAGTTCTAGTCCATAGAAAGTTCCTTTGAATTTTATCAATAGCATCCGCAAATTTAGTAGGAATCCTGAAAAGGCTCAGAGCATAAGTAGGGAGACTTTGAAGACAAGCTTTGAGAAGAGTTACTTTACCAACTTGACTCAGCATATTACCTTTCCAACCAACTAATTTCTTAACTAGATCCTCCCAAAAGGTTTCAGAAGGACTAAGCCCCAACGGAAGACCTAGGTAAGTGCTCGGAAAAGAACCTATGGAACACCCAAGAATATTAGAAATTTTCCTTTGTCTAAAAACATATGTATTGATAAAAAAGAGAGAGCTCTTATCCCAATTTATCAATTCCTAAAAATATAAGAATAAAGATTCAGAGCCTTTTTCAGACTTCTAGCCCCCCTAACATCAGTTTTTCCTAAGAAAATAGTATCATCCACAAATTGCTCATGAGAACAAATGAGAGGATGAGAAGTAGGTCAAACACCTTGAATTTCCCCTCTCAAGACCATCTTCCCAATATACTTGCCCAGACTATCAAACATAATAGTAAAGAGAATACGAGAAATTGGATCACCCTACCTCAGACCCCTAGAAGGTTTGAAAAAATCAAAAGAACTCCCATTTACTAAAACAACCAATGAAGGGGTAGAGACAAGCTGAAAAATTAACTTTATAAAAAAATAATTAAAGCCAAAAGAGAGTAAGATCTTTTGATGAAAACTCCATTCAACTCTATCATAAGCTTTAGCAATGTCCACTTTCATAATAAAACCCTGGTTATTGGATAGAGATAAAGAATGGATATTTTCATGGACTGAAATAATTGAATTGAAAATTTTCCTTCTAGGAATGAAACCATTTTGTTGCTCCGAGATAAGGTTAGGAAGGATACCCAATAACCTCAAAGTAAGAACTTTAGAGATGATTTTGTAAATCAAGTTACAAAGGCTAATAGGCCTAAACTGTTCAGGGGAGTCAGCTCCATACTTCTTTGGAATAAGACACATAAAAGTAGAATTAATCTCTTTCAGCATTCTTTTAGCTCCAAAGAATTCTTTAACAGTATCACAAACATCTTTACCAACCAGCTTCCACTCTTTCTAGAAGAAAAACATAGGGAAATCATCTGAGCCTGGGGATTTATCTCCTTCAAAGGAACAAACTACTTTATAAATTTCATCTCCATTGGGAATAGCATTCATCATTTTGTTCTGCTCTCTAGAAACCACATTAGGAATAGGTTCAAGAAGCTCAAACAGTCTGGTACCATCCACATTTGGGTTAGAAGTAAGAAGAAAAGAAAAAAAGGAAACCAATTCTTTAGAAATCTCAACTTCATTAGTAATTTTCTCTCTTCCCTTAGAAAGGCTTGAAATTTGGTTCTTGGCTCTGTGTTTCATAGTAGTGAGATGAAAAAATTTAGTGTTTCTATCACCTTCTTCCAACCAGATGGATCTAGACCTATGCCTCCAAAAGGTTTCCTCTTTAGAAATGATGTCATGGTATTCAACTAGTCTCTCATTCTCATCTTTAACCAACTTCTCTGAATAACCTTCCTGCTGCATACGGTCTTGGATAGTTTTTAGATCATCCTTCAGATTCGATTTATTATCAAATATATACCCAAAAGATTTCTTATTCCATTCTCTAACTCTTCTTTTAACATTCTTAAGTTTGGAAGCAACTCAGAACAGAGTCGTTCCATCAATATTAATATTCCACCTATCTTCCAGCAAAGCCTCAAAATTAGGGTGTTGCATCCAAATTTTATCAAATCTAAACGGGAACTTTTTCCTTTCTTGAATAGCTTCAACTCTTAAAAAGAGCGTAAAATAGTTAGAAGAAATCTTATGTATTGCATTAAGAGTACAAACAAAATCTTTGGTCCAATCTGAAGATATAAGAGCTCTATCCAAGCGAGCTTGAATACAATCATTTCCAATTCTTTTGTTACTCCCAATAAAGTCAATGCCTTAGAGATCCAAATCCATTGAACCTTCTTTATTGATAAAATCCATTAGATCCAGCCTTCCTTCCAATTGACTAGAATTTCCCCCTTTTCTTCATGTTCATAGAGAGGAACATTAAAATCCCCCAAAAATAACCATTTTCCATTGTGATATAAACTAATGGCCATTGATAATAACCAGAAGCAATCCCCACATCTAAATTCCCGCCTACCAAATTCTCGCACATTAACTTGTTAGTAACAAACAAATTGAATAAAAAAATTAAGTCATATGGACTCTTTTAAATAATTGAAATATGATTATTAACTAATTTATTTTTTAATCTAAATTTTACTTTATTGAAAATAAGAAATAAAATGATGTATTTAGATCTGCATTCAAAATTTTACCAACTAATATATTAATTTTAATTTTAATTTATTTTTAAAATATTTTTAAAAATTTCATATTATATAACAATTTTAATGAAAAATTTAAAATATATAAATAAATTATTTAGATTTAAACAAAATATTATTTTATTTTATATATAAAAATATATTTAAAAAATTAATTCATAAATTTTTTAATTATTTAAAGAGTACAAATAAAATTCAATTATACATAAATTTTAATAATAACATTTTAAATATTTAAGAAATAAAATATTTAAAAATAACTATGAAATTTTAATTTAAAATTATATAAAATTTTAATTACGTTGATTTATTTTTAAAATATTATAAAACGTTATTTATAAGTTTTTTTTTAATATTAAAATTAAAAATGTTAAAAAAACATGAATTTATTTATAAAGTATTATCCAATTTTTAACATACATCGCCTAATGTTCCTCTTTAATTTTAAATTCAAAAAGTTTAGTGAGATTGTCATAATTTTTACTTAAAATTTTATTTTATAGAGGAGAGATTTGTTTTCTTAAAGTTGGATGTAAAGGACAACCTACAATAGCTAAGCACAGATAGAGTACAAAGATAAAGATGCATGACATGAGAACATGGTATATGCATGTTATTATATCATGACATGGGGCATGCAGCCAAAAAAATCATCAATTGGATAGGATGGTTTAAACATCACACACTAGAGGCCCATTTGGTTGCAAGCATAGGAATTGAGTATTAGAATTGAAAATGAGAATGGGTATAGGAATGAGAAATGAGAATGGAAAATATGTATTCCAGTCTCGTTTGGTTCACCTGAAATTTGTTTGAAAATATGTTAATCCCTTGTTTGGTTGTACAAAATTGGAATTGGAATGAGGTTAAGTTTATTTATTTTTTTCCTTTAATTTTATTTGTTTTAGTTTAATATTGTTTTGATATTTTTTTCAAAGAATGTATATTTATTTTTGTTTTATTCGTTGAAGTTAATGAGGAATTTAAATTATTTCAACTTTTTAAAAATAAATAGATAACATCACCCATATATTGGTCATTTATATATAAAATAGTATCCACGATCATAATTAAGTTGAAAACAACAAAATGGACATATTATTATTTAATTTGTCCACCATTAGATATGCATAATCACAATACAATTTACATCTCCAATATATGTGTTAGCTTTTAACCATATTTATGCATTTGGTCCCAAACCACCAATAACCAATATTGCAATTATAGCAATTAGAACACAAATAATACATCGTTGAAACATGATTTCAAATTTTTCCATAGAAGCAATCTCCTTGGCAGCAATATCTAGAACATTGCACAATTTGCAACCATTCCTTCATCTTTTGTATAATTGCAATTGGCGTAGATGGGCCATCCTTGGCCCACTGAAAGAAATTGCAGCCATTATCCCTTGCATTCCAAAACTACATAAGTTCTTGCCACAATAACTTAGTACATTAAAAATAAACATAAAAAAAAATAGTAACAACTTTTCGACTATTTGGAAAACAAAAGAAATTACGCCCAGGATTATGATTTGTGCATGAGGTCCCCATTACTACAATGCCAGCGCCATAGTCACACAATGGCAAAGTATTCGAAGCCATCAACCCTATATAAATAATGAACAAATATAATGAGAGAAAATAAATAATGAACAAAATATAAACAAAATATTCCTACTGATCAATGTAAACATAACTCTAAAAAGCATGTTAAAAGCATGCAATAGAAAATAGTTATAATTCTTTCTTCATATGCAAAAATAAAATGCTTGAACGATTGAGAAGACAATAGGCAAATATTATAAGCGACAACCCAAAATGCAACACAATAACGCATCATGGTCTTCTAACTTTTCAAGAAAATACAACTGGCAATATACAACAAGTAGATGTGATTTCATAATGAAATATATTTTCATTGTTGATGTTGTATAAGTAGCATAGATATCGTAAGTATTTCTATCTCAACTACAATAAAATAAAATAAAACATGAAACTTGTGGAACTTATTTTATGACACTTATTCTAAGTCATAATAAACTCCAAGCAATGTATCGCAACAACGACAATTTGAATCATTAGGCACATCATATTCTTTCATCTACAATCATAGTGAATGATGATACAATCAAATAACTTGGATTAAAAAAGACACCCATACAGTGTTACACCAAATTCCTAGTACTAGTTGAATACAAGGGTGCATATAGCAACAACATGAGTTATTATGTACATACAATGGTGCATACAACACATCACAATTAGGGGAATACAAACAACTATTGCAAGTAATCCATAAAACATAATTCATTAGAACTATAAATACTGTTCATATATTCTTGGTCAAGTAGAAAAAAACATTTATCATGTAGTATGATCTACACCAAAGGACAAATTTAGTTCAGTAATACTCTTCCCATACAGACATACAATGTTTCACACAAATTCCTAGTACTAGCTGAATACAACAGTGCATACAACAACATGAGTTACTTTGTAAATACAACAGTGCATACAACAACACATCACAATTAGGGGAATACAAACAATTATTGCAAGTAATCCATAACATTTAATTCATTAGAACTATAAATAATTATGTTGAACAAAATGAAGGTAAACATGTATTGTTCATCCATTTCAACAACAAATGGAACCAATAGAGTTGAGAATGCTTTACATCCATCCAAGTGTGACAAACATGAACAGGTTCTCCATTGCTTGAAAAAGATTGTAAGTCGGACATAGTCTAAAAAAATATTATAAGTTCATAAAGAATGTAATGTATTGAAAAACTCCTCCAAACTTATATCTAACGTATTATTCCCCCTCCTCTGCAGTCATCTCTACGAACGCCCAAGCTTTTGTAGGTTTTGAAGTAAAAAAATTCATATGCGACAATCAAAGTCTCCCTACTAACTTTGGGCATGCCCTTGAGGGTAGTAAATGCACTTGATATATCATGTTTGACTTCCCTCTTATCAACATTGATATTGTGAGACTTAGTCATGCCCCGGTCTATATTTTGGATACTTTCACATATGATCTCCAAAGAAGAAGCCATGCTTGGCTTCCTCCTCTTTGGCCTTCTTGTTGATGGTGAAGATGGATTTTGTCTAACAGATGCAATGGAATTGTTTGAATGAAGGATTTCTTCATCAAATTGAGGAGTATCATCCATGTGTGTATCAAATCCCCCATCATCGTCAAGATCAATAGCCTCTTCAAAGAGATGTCCATCTTCAGCCTCTAGACTTGTTACTGCTCCATTTCCATTAACTATTTCGTTGCCAAAAATTAGTGCTAAGTCATTGAAATAGGTGAAGGGTTGCCTCTTGTAGACTAGCATTTTTGAAATCTTTTCTCAGCATGATGGAAATTTTTTGGAATTAGATGACTTTCATTTCAATTGATTAAGATATAGTTAAATTAGATAAAGATATTGTTTAGAGAACATTACCTTCAACAACTCTTTCCATACACTATCACTTGCGTCCACACATTGACTACTCTCATTCCATATGAAACCGCTCATGTTTTGCAACTCTTTCATCATTCTATAACCTTATTTTCATGTTTTGTACTTATTCTTAAAGTTATCATTTCCAAGATTCATTTGCATTTCTTCATTTAGCTTCCTTTGTATTGCAGTCCACGCTTCTTTTTTAAAGCCCCATTCACCTTTTCTTCCTAACTGAATTTGCTCAAGGAACAAATCTAGCAATTTATGTTCCATCTCTTTCGACCACACCACTTTGGCATTTTTAGCCGAAGTAGCAACTGTAGTCACACGTACCTCCTCATCCATGCTTGTCAAGAGATTGGTAAATGACATTCTCAGCTATCAATGGGTAGCTACAAAACTTGAAAAAAACCATCAGCTTGTCATGAAGATATCATAGTGTAAGTTGTTTATCTAGCTCCTTTAGCAACAACCAAATTCAATTATAATGGTTGACATAAAGAACTATATTGTGTTGTTGCACTTCAAAACTATATTCGAAAACCTAGACCATAATATTCTATTCTGTTTCAAGTCTGTACTTTTTCCAAATTTATATTTTCATTGAACATACAATTGGAGAGTTAAAAAATCATAAAGCTTCATCCCTGCATTATACAAAAAACAAGAAGAATACAATTAATGATGCACATATTCAAATTCATGGAACCTGAAAACACGGGAGTCTATATATACGACTATTATTGCTTTGTCCAGGTTACAATCTTGTTCAGAGGCTTTTGAATGGCTAATCATTATGAAACAAGAAGAAACTTTGTCACATGGATACTAATCATATTCTTGGTCAAGTAGAAATAAACATTTATCTTGTACTATGATCTGCACCAAAGGATAGATGTAGTCCAGTAATACTATTCCCCTCATTGGAAGGTCAATTAGGAAGTTAGTTGTCTAAGGTGTAAGCAATCAACAAAATATCTTACAAATTTAGAGCATAAATATATTCTACATCACCAGATTTATAGCAGACGTTTCAAGGAGATCATCACCATATTTTTGAAGCTGGTGTATGACAGATTTATAGCAGACTTAAGAGTTGATTTATAGCAGACTTCTAGAGGTGATTTATGGCAGATTTGTGGCAGACTTTAGAGCGGATTTACAACAGACTTAAGAGCAAAGGTTTGTAACGCAAAATTCCGTGCATTCATATCCACCAATTTTGTATCATGAAATAGTTGATTGTTCATTCATTGACACATCTATTGTAAATGATGATAAAAGACAATGTTGGTAAAGTCATACGGTCCATATGTGTAAAAAGAGTGAATCTTGCTATTACAAATGACTGCTAGAGATAAAGTTGTTTAATAAATTTCTTTGTTTACAACATAGAGCTGGAAGGCATTTTTTGAACAAGAACAAATTATTGTAATCACAAATATTATGCATTGATGTTGAGACAGCAGATTGGATATTAATCCTATGTTTTTTATTTTTCAAAGAGTAAGGCTTCTCATTCTAATTTGTTGAGAAAGCAGATTGGCTATTAAATCAAAAAATTGGATATATATTACTATCAAAAATACAATTCATAAGATCACTTATATTGCAAAATCATCCATTTTAAAATATGCTACTCAATCCCCGAAAAAAAAAAAAGTGCTACTTGATTGAGCCTCAATGCTTATTCAACTGAATATTCAACTAGATATATTTATACAGTTGCCTGACTACTAAACCAATGAACTTCAAGGAATGGTAAAAAATAAAACCCTGTGTTATGTGTGGAACTATGAATGAAGGTGCATTGCACTTATATTGTTCCATTCCATTAAATATCAGTTCAGTTAAAATCAAATATCACAACTAATATTAGCCATAGCCAAGCAACATTTGCAGCCTCAAGTTAAAATCAAATATCATTAATAATATTTCAAAGACCATAGCTGCAATATTAAACTTAATTGGATAAATGGAAGTAGAAAATTAGGGTATGTAAAATCCCTCGACCATATCAATACATCCTTTCTTGATACATCTCCTAAAATAATGCATATAGCAGACATTATGGAATAGTGAAGTGTAAAATGATCCTTGAAAATACAAAGTGCAATTCATATTCACTAGAAAGTGCAAATAAATGTTTATATTTTGTGTTACAACTAAGTTTGAAAATTGTCGTCTTCCCACATCTTTCAGGCTATTTCATCTCTAAATCTCCCCTAGTCATCTCTATCTCGTTGATTCATCCCACAAGTCTCAAGAATTGGCGCATTTATCCCAACACAATCATCATCCTCTTCAATTTCCACTTTGGATGGAAGACCATTCTCCATCGTAATGAAGTTGTGTAGTATGCCACATGCCAAAACAATCTTTGTTTGGGTAAATATACTATAGGATGTTGCATGCTTCAAGATAGGAAAACATTGCTTCAAAATACCAAATGTCTACTCTATCACATTCCTAAGAGAGGAGTGTCGATGGTTAAATAACTCTTGGGGATTGTGTTGTGAGGTTTTCACACCATCGCCCCAAAATTCTTGGGGACCCCCTTTTTTCGGTTGCCTTAACAAATTTGGAGTGGTGCAGAGGTTTTTGGATTGAAAATTTTACACCTAGGATGCCTTCGGGCCAGGAGGGATGTGTTTTGATTTGTTTTTCCACCCAGTGCGAAACTAGATTTTCCAGAACATGTAATTTTTTCTTTAGGCCAAACGGGGTTCAAAAACAACATTTTTTTTATGGTTGAAATGATATCTAGCAGGATAAATTGCAAATTTTTCACTTAAACAATTTTTTGAAAATTTGAAATAATTGTATAAGCTTGAGCATTTTCAAAATGAATTTTGGATTTAGTTGTTTTGGAAAATCTTGAATTTTTTTGTGAAAAGGAAAAAATTTTATAGTGAAATTGAAATTGGAGTTTGAATTTCGAGTGCCAGGAAAAAGATTAATTTGGTGTTAAAAAAAATTGAAATTGTATTGCAAAATTGCATCACTTGGGTTGAAATTTTGCCTAGAAGATTTTTATATGTTAAAAGAAATTGGTAATTTGGAATTGAAAATCGATTTTGGCTTGCTAGATTTGATTTTAATGATTTTTTAATTACCAAAATGTTGTTAAATAAAAATTTTAACATCTCGTAGGCTTTCCTTGTTTTTAACAATCCCCCATGGCAAAGAAGATCTACAAGAGCGGAATTGTACACGTAGCGGCTTTCCCTCCTACCTTGCCTTGTCAAGAATTGGTAATGGAATGTGCATCCCGATTTGATATTGTTACTAAGTCCATCATTTTCGATGAAGGGAAAAGAGTGTTAGCCAACATCGATGGACAAGTGGTCAAAGAAGTATTTAATATTCTCCTGTATAAAAGCATGATAGTAGTAATGATGGATTAGGCGGCTAAGTTATTTCAGGATAATTAGGAGGCTTATTTCATTCATCTAAAGCAAAATTGGTTACACAAAGGCAAGAAGGGAGTTACCAGGTCATCAAGGCTCACTAGTTCCGATTTCAAATTAGAGTACGGCGATCTTATTGTGCTTCTCAGCCGAATCATGGGCGTAGCTGAAGGTATGCAATTCAAAAATTGAATGTATTACTTTATTGATGAAATTGAAAATGGAAAGAGAAAATTTGATTGGGCTAGAATCGTAAGTGAAAATTTAGAGTTGCAACTTAGGATAGTGCAAAACCAAAAGCAATTCTACATGGGGTCCTATCTTTTCTATCTAATTGCAAAACTATATGAAAATCCTGGACTTAAGGCCTTAGGAGTGATTGGCAATGGCTCGGGGCAATGTTTGGTGCATGAGTGCTATCCACATACTCATTTGCACAACACCAAATATTATAAGATGTTTTATGACGCCTTTGCCATGAAGACGGTAAGGATATTGCAAAGGACACCTACTAGAAGGCTCTCAGCGGAAGCAGAAGTAAAAGTTAAGAAGTATGGGAGTTGGTTCATCCAATTTCCGCAATTCACATATATTAGAGTAGCAGGAAGTATAGTTTGTCCCAAGAGACTTCCAAGGTACCCACCCAACAAGGTAGTTTTGATGGAGTTGGCTAGGCAACTTGAGCATTATGACAACATGATGAAACTCAAAGGTGAGACAAGGATTACCTTCTCATTTGAAATAGGCAATGATACTTGCCCCAATCCTATCGCCTTTGCAGCTGTGGAGAAAGAGTTAGAGTGATATCATCTAGGATGGTATAAAGAAAGACAAGGATTCGATCCTAATGGCCTTATCAAGGCATCTCACGGAAATACATTCAAACATATTCCTACTATAGAAGATTTTTGGGCCAATGCACAAGATGACTTTCATGTGAGGAAGCTAGCTTTCTCAAGATTGTCAATGAGCATGATGAGGGCAATCAGATGGAGAGGCCTTGATATTCCCGATCAACTAGAAGATGATGAAAATGTGCTAAGAGAGGATTATGATACAGTAGATGGAACAGAATTGGGCCTAGTGGATTGGGATGATCATCAGGATCCTTCCTTAGAGGCAGTTACAAGGACGGTTGATCTACACATCGAGTCATGGTACAATGAGAAGTTAAGGCAATTACAAAGTTGGAAGGTATGCCTTACTTATGAGAAGATGAAACTAGAGGAAGAAGGTCCAACAAAGTCAATCGGACAAAAAGGTGAAGGCAGTAGCCAGTAACAAAGAGTAGTTAGGAGCAAGAAGAGAAGTTTGGAGGTTGAGAAAAGTAAAGAACATCAGGAACCTCCAGCAAAGAAACAAAATGTAGCACCTTCAAGGGAGAGCATAATTGAGGCTAGAGGTCAAGAGGATAATACAAGTGGACAAGGGGTCACGGTAGAGGTGATCTCTGATACAGAATCAAGTAGTTACGGTGACAGTACTGAGTACTCTCCTCTCTCAGAGAACCAACATGGGGATGATGTGACAGTCACTAGTAAAGAAGAAGATAAGCCAATTGATATTGAGGAAATAAGCCAGGCGCCCGGGGCTGTTGGTGATGTTTTGCTAGTCGAACCGAATCCAAATTTGGGGAGATGCACTGCACCACTATGGTTAAGGCAAATGCTTATGCCAAGAGGCAAGGTGGTGACTGTCTGAATAGTTGAGGACATTCAAGGGTTAGTGGAAAAGGAAGATAGCGAGAAATAGAAACAAATTGCAAAAACGGTGGCAAAGGTAATCAAGAGTGATGATGAGGGTCACCGAAAAGTTCAAATTGCTATACCAAAGGTTAGCAAGGCAGTGGATGAGATTATAGCCCAAGAATATGAAGTAGTAGAACATAACTTGGGAAGAATCACGGATGACATGGAATGTGAGGAGATCCAGGAAGGCATGGTTTCAGTTAGAGAAAGATTGAGGAAGGCAAACGAAAAGATTGTAAAGTTGGAGGCCAAAAACAAATATTGGAGAGATTTCCAGCCTATCCAACAGTTGCATCAAGTAGCCCTTCCACAAGACAGCGGGAGCAACATAGAAGAGATATGGAATGAGATTGCACAGCACAGCCCAGGTGTTGACTCTTCCATTTCAACTATGATGAGCGATGTTGGGGCTGCACTTGATTTTGAACATATCAAAGAGGAGAACGTCAATGAGATAGAATTTGGATCAAGATTGGATGAGTTGGGGAAGGTTTCCATCAAGAAGAAGCATTTGGGAACCCTTGCCTCCCTCAATGCCTTTATCGGATATGCGAAAGAATATGAGAAGGATCACGAGAAAACACTGCAAGCAGCGAGCAACATGATGAATTCAACTGAGCTCAAGATGAAGCACACACTTTGCCCTCCCATGAAGGAAGTCAACGACAGGCTAGCCAAGTTCATTGCTTTGGCTAAGAAGATGAAAAAAAAGGGTAGAATTATATTAGAGGATCATTTGATGTAAGCCCAAGTGGCAAATTCTCCTTTTTCTTGGGTAGGATAGGTGTTTGATTCTGACTGGCTACCATTTTGGTGCCTTTTCATTGGTTGCCACTTTCCCTTTTTTTCATTGGTCCATTGATGATGTGGCATCTTCTCATTGGCCGATGGGGTGACAACCCTAATTAGGGTTTCTAGGATTCAATGTGGATCATTGATTTTACCTCTTAATCTCTATCATTGGTTGTAATTTTGACCCCTATATAAGGCCATTTGCTCTAATTTGTAAAGGGTTGAAGAAAATTGTTGGTTAAGATAATACCAAAATTGCCTCTTTTTATCATTGTTGTGACTTGCATGGTGATTAACAACATTTGGTGTTATTGCATGGTTTCTACTTCCAATATTTAAAGTTAAAATTCCTTTGAAGTTGTTAAAGTAGATTTCATTTTAAGAAAATTGTTAAGAGTAAGAATAGATGGATAGTTGTATGGCGATATTAGTGGATGTTTGATAGGGATCTATAAACTAGGCCACTAGCATCCTAGCTACTGATTAGGAAGCCTTGCGTGGTAATCTACTATTTTTCCTTTGAATCATTACATCTATGGAGGTAGAGCCGCTGGTAAGCTTTCATCAGATTTGATCCTTGTCCATTTGCTAATTTCTTCATTCATAGGAGTAGTAGTAGAGCAATAAGCAATTAGTGGTCGGAGTAGTTGAAAGTGAAAGTGACCAAGGAGAAAAAAACAAGTCAAGCAAAGCGAAGTACCACCAAGTTATCCTTGAATGAACAACGTAAGGCCGCCTACCTGATTAACCAACAAATCACATTAATATAACCGAGTTAGTATCCACAAGTGTAAGGAACATTGGAGTTTTTCTCATGTCTTCATGAGTATTAACTTTTCAAGAGAGGAATTGAGTGTTTGATATTCCATATCAAGTATTCAATTGCTATATGTTATGTAGTGGTACAAAACTGACATCATCAGATTGTTGATCGAGTTTGCTCTGCAAAACTCTTTTAGGTGGTAACATGTACACTGATAAGGAGCAAGAAATCTTGGTACATTTGGGTACCCGATGTCGCTTATCAAAATCACAGGTTAGAAACCTACGAGCCTTGCCTGCTCGATGTTGGGTATCTAACTAATTTTGGCCAACGTGACAGGATTAAATCCTCTATGCTTTAGGTTTCGCTGGACCAAGGCCTATTTACCCAAATCCAAAACTCAGATACAAAATGTATTATAGCGGATTGCAAAATAGATTCCTTCAACTGGCAAGCGTTAAGGAAAACTTCAATATTTATGATTAATAACTTCAAATTTGGACTGCTTATTTAAGTTGTACTTTGCTGAAAATAAAAATTAAAATGAATTACAAAGTGAAATTAGATCCTCTAAGAAAAAAAATGAGGAAATGCTAGCATTGGATTCAGAATTTAAGACCAAGGTTGTGACCAGTGCCTGATTCTAGTTGGGTAATAGAGTCAACATATATTTCTTACATACAACTTCGTAGTATTAATATTATAATATTGTCAGGATTTCAATTAATTTGGTGCCACAAATTGTTGTGTCAACACATTCAAATTAGCCTATTATGTTTTAACCATTATATGGACACAATAGATACAAATAATAGAAAAGAAATGGTTTCCTGTACTATTTGTATTAATTGAATTTGAACAGCGTTAAACAATTTAATGTTCTTATCAAATTAATAAACTATAGACAAATAAATAGATAAACCATAAAGGATGAGAATATATACAATTCAACTCTATGACAAATAGAAACTCTTACTGGTTTGGTTGTAGAATAGACTGTACCAAAGACACTCAGCCTTCTGATGTTCAATTCAATACAAATCAATCCTCACTGTATCCAGATTTGAAACTCAAAAATCTCTGTCTCCTTGGCTTTGTTCAAATTCTCAATTTTTTCTTCAGAGAGATACCGAATATTTAATGGTGCCAACAAAAGATTTTACAATACAAGCATTTTGTATGTATTTTAAATTGTATCCTGATTACAGACAATAACCCCCTCTTTTTTTTAAAAGCAAAAAAATGATATCATTTCTTACTTTACTTTACATATACTTATATACATCTGAAGAGGTGTTGGTTTCACTTCAAGAGTCGCTCCCCTTCATAAACCAACTAATCCAATGTTGGCAATAACAGTTTTAAATTTACCAAAGCATAATCGAGCTCTCCTGTGCGTTGCACTCTCTTTAACGTTAATGCATGACCTCTGCAACGATCAATTTTGGGTGTGAATTCATCAACCCATGAAATGTGTGTTTGAATCTTATTGCAGAACCAAATATAATCTCGACTCCCGTGAGCCTCCTACGAAGTCCTTCATCCGTCGAATCCATTGTGAGTGCTTTTAAGCTATACTGTTCATCCGCCAAGCTATAATCCGCATGGACATCTCCCTTTCTGCCCTAGCGCACGTGAAGGCTTCCTCACATGATCATATACCTGCCACAAAACAAAAGAAAATATTAGAAGCAGATCGTTTAATAAAAATGCAAATTTTGATGGCCCTCCTCCAACGAAACCCGTGTACGCAATGACCCCTGGACGCGAAATGAAGAATGTCTTCTTATAGGGTCATCGCTGCTGCAGGAAGGTTCTAATATCCCCCCACGAACTCAGCCTTGTTCGTCTCCAAACATCTCCATATATATATATATATATATATATATATATATATATATATATATATATATATATATATATATATATATATATATATATATATATATATATATATTTTTTTTTTTTTTTTTTTTTTTTTTCAAATTTTTTTTTGCTTCCAGACGGCTCCTCATGTGTAATATTTAGCCATTCGTGTGGCCCAAAGAGCTCACCATTGGGATTTTTCCATTCAACAAGTTTCTATCATATTCAGATAATTTCACTATCATTCGATGTAGGTACTCCAAGAATCTTAGGTGGGACGAACTTCAATCTTATTTCCAATCTTGGACCCGGTTCCCAGATATAATTATTCACGACAAGTTGCTATAAATGTAAATTCAATCTAGATGTCATGTACTCTTCAAATCTGTTGATATAAGGATCAAATCGAGAGAAACCAAGACTCTCATCGCACCCTCCTTTCCTAAATGCTGACTAATATTCATTGACACTTGTTTAAGGGCTAACAAGAGTTGTGATTTAACAAATTCCACAAAGTGTTGCATCATCAATGTGGCTCTTACTTCAGTTTCTCCTAGAGAAGGTGGGAGAACAACCTTGTCCATTAATGCAAGATGAAGGTCCCAATTCAGGAACTATGCAATCTTGAATTGAACTGCTATTTGTATTTGATACTGGTTTAATATCTTGAAGTTACTCATCTTTTAACTCTAATCAGACAATCTTCGATAATGCTCAGCCCCACTTCAATATCCAAACCCCCTTTTTGAAATCTTCTTTCTGGAATATTTTGGGTTGAATCTGGGACATCTGGACGCTATCCCTTTCTCTATACCTTAACGATTCCAGGCTTTGTTAATAGAAAATATGACTACAGTGCATATGACTGAGATCATACACATGCCAGAGATGCATCTACGTTCAGGATCAGAGCAAGTTGATACAGCCATGTATGTAACTTCTTCGACAAGGAGCAAAACAAAATCTGGCATAAAGCAGGACTTTTGTTGAAATCAACACTTTCTTCCTAATCCTGTCTGGAGATTCAAGGTAGTGCCGCTTCTAATTTCCTGTATGATCCCAATGACTGGTAACTTGCAATGTATGTCCTCAGCTGATTTTTCTTTATTGAAAGAACTCACAACTGCATCTTCACATATCAATTAATACAGATCTAGTTCTAATTTATCAAACCACAGTATTTGATTATTAGCTTGTGCAAACATCACCTCCAATATACATCATAAAACAAATCAGTAGACTACGTACTGCTTGATCCCAAGAACTACATAATCTCCTTAATGATGTTTAATTATGGACAAAACTGATTCATATCATGGGTTAAATTTTTATACTCCATCAATGGCTCTTTCTGGGGACGTATGCTCCCTGTGAGCATAGCGAGATCTCAGTTATCTCTGGAGGAGTAGACCTATCAAAAAATTAACAGAAGTCAGTTTGTGAACTCACATATAAAAATCCAAAAATAAAAGAAAAAAGGAACAATAAGAATAAAGAAAATAAAGAAAAAACTGAACAACTTCCCTTTCAAGCCTACTGAAAGAATGTTTTGAGATACTGTCCATGAACTAGAAAATCATGCATACGACCCTCTGTATCCTGCAAAAAGTAAGATTGTTCACCTACTTTATCAGAAATAAAAAATGGTCCAAGCCATAAGGCTTCAAATTTTCCATGCTTACCTTTGTCCTGATCCTTAGCATTCCATTTCAAAACCCAATCACCTACCTTAAAAGATCGCTTAGAGAATTTTTTATCATGAAGGAACTTGACCTGCTGCTACTTATTTATATTTTGCTCCTGTGCTAACCTCCTTACCTCATCTAGCTCAATTAAAGCATTTAGCCTATTTTCCATAAAATTAACATCTTCTAATTGCTCTTCGGTAACAAATTTGTAAACAGGTAACAAGTTATTCAAGGGAAGCTTGGCCTCTTTGCCATACACTAAGTTGAAAGGAGAGAAACCTGTTGATTTCTTTATCATGATTCTGTCTGCCCATAATGCCAAATTTAGCTTTGAATCCCACGCACATTTGTTATTATCCAGCATTCTCCTGATGATCTTCAGAATATTTTTGTT
Source organism: Cupressus sempervirens (assembly GCA_028749045.1). NCBI lineage: Eukaryota > Viridiplantae > Streptophyta > Pinopsida > Cupressales > Cupressaceae > Cupressus > Cupressus sempervirens. The sequence continues at coordinate 361,951,886 of CM053793.1, read as the reverse complement.
GCTAGATTTCGCTTGTCCATTACCCTGGGGGTGATACGGAGATGAGTATGAAACTGCAATACCATACTTCCTGCAAAACTCAACAAATTCATTAGATCTAAAACACATTCCATTATCTACTATGATTTTTTGTGGGACTCCGAATCTAGTCAATATATTTTCCATAAGAAACTTAATAACTACTTTACTCGTTGAGTGTCTCATAGGTATAGCTTCCACCCATTTGGTAAAATAATCGGTGGCTACTAAAATTCAGCTATGTCCACCACTTGACTTTTCACTGATCTCTCCTATAAAATCAATTCCCCACATCTGGAATGGTTCTTCTACCTACATTGTCCTTAATGGGAGAGCACCATCATATTTTAATTTTCCAAAGAATTTCTGACAAGCTTCGCATTTTGGAATATAAGCATGGCAATCTTTGAAAAGTTGAGGCCAATAGTAACCTGCTCGCAATATCTTATGTGTTGTAGTCCTTGCTGAGAAATGACCCCTGCAAACCCCTTCATGCATTTCCTTGAGAATAACCTCTGATTGTGCAATGTCTAGACAAAACAATAGAATCCCATCCTTATTTTTCCAATACAAATCACCTTGAATTAGAACATACTTTGCAGCTCGTAACTTAATGGTCCTTTTTTGATTCTCATTCAAATTATCCCTACATTTAGTATGTTCCAAGTAATACACTATATCTGCGTACCAAGGGCATCTCCCAATACTAACTTTAGCATGTTCGTCACTAATTTGGTTGACTTGCACAGCCTCCAAATTGGACTTTGCCATAAGCTTAGCTAGACCCTGCCCTCTAACTAATTTGGTAATCTGAATGTCCACATTGAATTCCTAGATTTGATTTATCCAACGACATCGTCTTCCAGTAGTTTCAGATTGTCTGAATATGTCTTTAATGGCAGCATTTGGCACATAGGCGATAACTTCAGCCCCTACTAAGTTAGGTCGAAAAGATTTAATCGCTTTAACCAAAGCATAAGCCTGTTTTTCATTTATATCATAATTCAATTCAACCGCTTGTAAACTCTTGCTAAAGAACGCAATAGGTTGCTCGTACCCTTCATCATTCTTTTGTAGCATGACTGCAGCTATGGTATGGTAAGAGGCAAATGAAAATAATTGGAACGGCTTCTTAAAATCAGGAGATTTTAAAACCGGGGCTTCTTTTATAGCTTGCTTTATCTTAGAGAATGCCCCTACAGCTTCACTATCCCAAACAATTTTAGCACCCTTTTTAAGCATCCTAGCAATAGGTTTAACAATTTCAGCAAAATTAGAAATGAACCTTCTCACAAAATTTATTTGCCCAAAGAAAGATTGGATTCCCTTAGTCGTTTTAGGTATCTGAATGTTATCGATGGCTGCTACCCGTTCAGGATCAATTCTAACCCCTTCCTTGGAGACGATATGACCTAACAATTTTCCTTCAATTACCCCGAATTGACATTTTTTAGGATTCAAAGAGATTCCAAATTCAAGGGCCCTTATGAAGATCTTCTCTAAGTGCTTAGAATGGTCTTCTACTCTCTTTGAATAAGCAGTAAGGTCATCTTGGTAGACAACCATGATTAAGTCAATCAATCCATCGAAAGCAACATCCATTGCCCTTTGAAAGGTAGCCCCTGCATTTGTTAGCCCAAAAGGCATCCTAGCATAAACATAGGTACCCCAAGGTGTGGTAAAAGCAGTTTTATATTGTTCGAATTCTTTAACCTTGACTTGATTATAACCTGATAATCCGTCCATCATGGATAGTAATTCATTACCAATTACCTTTTGTAATAAAATCTCCATGTTAGGTAATGCATAATTGTCCTTAAGGGAGGATATATTCAAATTTCTAAAATCTATACATAACCGTATATCTCCATTCTTCTTTCTAACTAGGACTAAATTCGAAACCCATGTAGAATGCCTTATAGGCTTTATAATTCCAGCGTCTCTTAATTTGATGAGTTCATATTTCATTTTTGGAGCTAATGTTGGATTTATTGGACATTGTCTTTGTCTAAATGGTTTGGCATCGGGTTTCAAAGGTATTTCATGCTGAAACAAATCTTCCCTATACGCTTTAAGCTCATCATAACTCCAAGCGAAGACGTGTCTATATTTTCTTAATAAAGCAATTAGGTCAGCCCTTATTTTTGATGATAACTTCCTCCCTATGTAAACCTTTCTGGGAGAGATTTCACTTCCCAAATTTATTTCCTCAATTTCATTTTGCATCTTGGTAGATCTGCTATTTTTTGGACTTTCCTTTTCGTCAAAGATTTGTTCTAAAGCAACTAGACCTTTTGGTATTTTATTGGTTTTTAATTGCATTATTTCCTTTCTGAACAATGTTTCCTTACCATCTTCTTCTTCTATGTACCCATTCCAATCAATGAATTGATTTTCATAATCTTTTTGGCAAGTCAAAAATTTAATGATATCATTATCGTCCTCAAAAACTTGCCAGTTCTGAACATTGTCTGGTATAGAAGGTCTATTTTTCATTTCAACCTGAATAACTTCATCAAATGGGATATCTGTTTGCCTAATAGCCAGATTAGCCATTATCTCAGCTAGGTAATTGGTTGATCTATCGACCCATTTGATTGAAAAAGCATCAAAGAATTCTATCAAATCCCATACATAGTTCTGATATTGTTTTAATCTCGAGTTCCTAGTTGAAAATTTATGCCTAACTTGTGAAACAATTAGATCTGAATCCCCTAAAACAGTAAGCATTTTAATCCTATATGCTTTTGCAATATCAAGACCAATGACTAGCGCCTCATACTCAGCAATATTATTAGTGCATTCAAAATTTAGTAAGAAAGAAAATTTAAAAGTTTTACCTGATGGAAAAACAAAAATAACGCCAACCCCATTTCCTTCCTTACTACATGCGCCATCAAAAAACATTTGCCAAATATCATTACAATTTTCCTTTACATAAATTGAGATTGGATCAACAATCTTAGAAGTAAGTTTGGTTATACTTACTTGAAAGTTGTCCATGTCTGAATGGCAAAAGTTAACTTCAGGATCCAAAATGTAGTCTTCAACCAAATAGTACGACTGGGGTTCCCTTTCGATTCGTATTTCCTTGCCTCCCACAGGGATGGTAGCATAAGACATATCTGTAACGCCCCGCCAAGGGATCCAAAAGAATTAACCTAAAGTTTCACTAAGTTTGCTAAACATTTTTTATTTTTTTTAAGTAAGAATGTATAACATACACATCAAACACATAGTAGCGGAAGCAATAACATGTAATCATCGACCAACATACATTGCAAGTTACATTTCTTAAGGATCCCAAGACGTTGAGTTACTTTTAAATTTAATTAATTCTAAGTCTAACAACTATCACATACATATGAAAGAATAATCAGAAAGTCCCATGTCCATAATATACATTTGTTCTGAATGCCTCTTGGCAAATTAATTCGGAATGCTCAATCATCCACTGTACAAGTCACAGGGTATGAAAGGCTTAAAAGAATATACATACGTAAAAATAGAAATGCATCAACCTCCACGAATCCATGTTACAAAGTACAGTAAAATAAATGAAATCATCCACCATACATGATACATCAATACATCCATAATGATAAAACATCCAAGTACAGAATGAAGGTAAATGCCAATCAAGAAAACTCCAGCCACGGTGACCACAGAACGGATCTCAATGGTAAGAGTAAAAGCACTACCACCCAACCGTGTGGAACCTAAATGGTCCACTCCCACCGCGCTGAGGAGATAGTCTCAAGTCCCAAACAGGATATCAAATCACATAATCACAAGTACTCTCTAAGTCCAGGAAATCCTAAAAGTATACTAACTCAAAGGTTCCAACACATAGATCAACATCTAGACCCAGAGGCACAACAAAGACATGTAGGAATCTACTATGCAAGCGGGAAAGTGTCATCGCAAAAGTCACGTAGAAGTTACCCGAGCAATCCCTTAGGAATCCCGGGTCCCTACTGATCCTGCGGCCACTAGTATCCTCTCGTACTGACGAGGCATACTATGGAGTGCAAGGTCGTAACCAAGCGTTCTCTCTACCCCATCCTAGCCTGTACTAGCACTCAAGGCATGGGAGAGAACATAAAATTATCTTATTAGGTTCATTTTAATCCCCATTTAGTGTAAATATTTTCACTTATTAAAACAACTTACAATGGGTTACTCCAGGCAGCCTCTTAGGGCCCCGATCCCCATTGCAAGCCACTTCCCGACACTACACATAGATAACCTACCCTAGGCTCATGAAATCACAAATCAAAGAATCAAAATAAAATCACCTCAGTCCTATACAAGCGACTGAAAACATCATAAAAGATAAGCCACAATAATCACATCAGTTCTCATGAGCAACTAACAAGCATCAAATAATAATCATATGATCATAATAGTTCTCTATCAGCAACTGAAGGCATCAATGATAAATCACAATATCCAATGGTTCTCTAATGAGCAACCAGAAAGTATCCCAAAATAAATCACAATATTGATCGAAGACTCCAAAATGGTCAAGTCAAAACATGTCACACAATGACATCATCAAAAACAAATCATACACTTCAGTCCTCTCAAAGCGACTGGAAGTAACCCAAGTATAATTGATCGAGACTCAAAAATGGTTATCAAATATAACTGATCGAGACTCAAAAATGGTTATCAAATATAACTGATCGAGACTCAAAAATGGTTAAGTCAAGTATCACATAAACATACACCTCAGCTTCACACAAGAAGACTGGAAAGCAATAACAATTAGTAAATTCATCCATCATAGAGCATATCACACATCACCATGGTTGGGTTTAGAAAGATCGAGAACAAATCATCATAATATCACAATCGCATAACCCCCGAGCCTCTGGTAACAACCTATAACTGGTCAACATCTAATCAACCCCGAAACACCCCAAAGCATAGACAATAAATAGAAAACATAATAGTCTAACAGTTTGGATTTGAAAACATGCAATTGAGTTAAACATTAGACTTTCAGTTTTTCGTTTCAAGGTATGATTCAAGTTCAAAAGATTTTTAGATTACCCTACAGGTTGACTCATTCACTTGTTCGAATGAAACTAGAATTACCCTCCCATCATGTTTTAAATCAATAATATAATTCTACAATCTTATCAAATAATATCTATTATTAATTAACTTTAATTAAACTACTTTTAATTAAATTAATTAATAATTATTGATCTCTATACTTGTATTAATATCTTTATCAATTTATTAATATTTAACCAAAAATTATTAATAAATTAATAATTACCAAAAACTATATTAAAATGCATTAATATTTAAATTGACAAATAATAATAAAATCTATCAATTAAATATTATTAAATAATAATAAGTTTACATTATAAAACTTATTAATAAAGTATTATTAATTAATAATTTGTTTAATATTAAAATCTATTAATAAAAATTATTAAATAATAATAAAATTTATTTATAAATCATTTTAATTAAAAGTCATCTAATAATACTAATCTTAATGTTATATAACTTATAAAGAATGCGTAATAAGTTTAAAAACTTAAAACATATACCTTTATTAAAAATAGGGCAACCAGTTTTATTATAATCGTGCGGCAGTTTTTAAAAGTAAATCGCAGGTACAAGTACACTGCGATTAACGTAGTGCAGGCTTGCATTGGGAACCGCACCAGCAACCTAGGTACTGGTGAAAATAAAATGGTAAGTGGTGGGGGTAAAACCCTCCCACTTATTATTATTATTTATTTTTTTTAATTTTTGTAATTTATATTTAATTAAAGCATTTAAACATTACCTCTCCAAATTGCATAAGAGAATATGCATTATTTTATTTTATTTTAAATTTTCAGTAATAATAATATTTTAAATAGATAAATAATCTTATTTAACTTTATTTTAAATTTTAATATCAATTTATTATATCTCTTTTCCATATCTGTATTTAAATTTAAATTTTATTAAAAAAATTAATAAAATTAAATTCAAACATTATTATTATTATTAATAACAATTGCAACTATAGTCTAATAGGAAAAATTCATTTATCCATTTGAATTTTCAATATAGGATTTCCAATTCCAAATTTAATCTCCTTCCAATTTTAATTTTTTTTAATTCCATTTTAATTAAAACCCAAAACCCAATTTAATTCTTATTTATTCCAACTATTGAATGAGGTCTTCTAAACGATTTTTAAACCTGGATTTATAGATGAAAATGAATAGCAAAAAGGTCCAGAATGAAGAATTGACACATTCATACAATGAAATTTGAGAAGACAAGTTCTTACAATCACGAAGTAGATAGAAATATCAAATTGCATAATTCAAGCAATGATCAAAACACAAGACCCTACCTGAATCTGATGCTAACACACAAACACCCAAGAATTGTGAGAAGATTCGCCTCCAAAATTCGCGTCCAAATTCGTCTCTAAAAATGTTGTCTCCAATTCCTCCCCTAAGAATGAACCCCCAACGTTTGTGATAAGCAAATTTTCTCCTCAAACCGGGGCACTTAATTGTGCGTTCACCCAAGAAGACTCTTTGCACAACTGAGTTAACTCCAATTAACCTTTCTTATCTTTTATTTTATTTTGCATTCATCTTTCATGCACATTAAGTTGATTTATTAAATAACTTTATTTAATATTCTACTTACTTCTATTTTAGATTAATTTATTACTTTAATCTCATGTGCACTTCATGAAATTAAAATAACATTATTAATTTCTATTATTTAATCTTTTAATTTATTTCTCATATTTAAACTCATGCTTAGATCATGCGATCTAGAATTCTTAATAATTTAATATCTTTCAACTTTTAATTTATTTTAGAACTTAATTGATAACATATTTAATTAATTTAAATAACAATAATATTTAGCATTTATTTAAAAATGAACTCCAAATATATTATTATTAAATTAGATAAATATTATCCTGTTCTAAATTTATCTTTGAACTTTAATCTCCAAATTTAGTTCTTTTATTTAATTAATTCCTCAATTAATTAAATATTAAAGATATCATAATAATTCTCTATTAAATTAAATCATTAATTAATCTTTTTAATTAGACTTAATTACTAGAAAACACATCAAGGACTCATATAACCACATACGAAAACCCAACATAGAAAAGCATATACTAAATCAAAACAAAAAGGGTTATAATCACGAAATTACATCTTTTGATGCATTCGGAGGGTACTTAACTCAGATACTTGTCCTGATTATCAATTAGGACAATTGGCTAAAGGGTTTAGGAATTGGACTTAAGAGTTTATCTCCCCTCTCTTACCATTGAGACAATGCGATAGGGTACGCTCATCCTGGCAATTCAAGGAAGTCGATACCCGGTACCTGCAACCTGCATAAAATCCACGCATGTACAAACACAATATTTTAAGCTAAACAGACAATGGCAGGAAGTGGTGCATCGTGTAGATCCCGACTAGCAGGTGACTGCGACTCCCTTCCTTAACCACATCAGAAACACCATACATAAATAAAAACAAACACGCACACCATACACATGCAGTATGGGGTAAGTATCCATAAGAAAGCACGTGTGATAATAAACCATCTAACTAATCATCATCGATAACTGAAAACATTGAATAATCATCATACATGCATGAAATATAGAGTACCAAGTAATCTCATCATATAATAAACTGAGTGTAAAACAACATCTGATAATCTCTAAAATAATAATACTAATCATCAAACATAAATTGGCCTAAAAGAGTTTGGCAAGGATGACAGAAATGCGACTTAGGGGCAGGCACTACAATATCTAACTGCACATGACCTCCAACCAAATTTGACCATTGCCTAGATAACAACATGCCATAGCTTGCTGATATTTCAACTACTTTAATGTCAGTTCTGTATGATATATGCGGAAATGATGGAAAACGAAATTCAACATTTTTAATTATTCCAACTACAGGTACAGATATGTTATCCATGGCATAACATTTTCCAAAGGGAGTATCAACTTTAAGTCCTATTTCTTTCATTACATCAGCAGACATAATATTGACTGCTACGCCAGAATCAATCATACAATTTTTTACCAATTTATTGTTTATCAACAATGTTAAATAGAACAGGTCTACTTGATTTTCCCTTTTATTTAATGTTGTTCCTAGATATACAATGGGTGTTTCTTCATTACTTTTATCATCATCCTTATTGTTAATATCTTGCACATTAGACAATATCTTCACCGTTTCATGCCTGTAATCAACAAATTTCATCATATCCATTAGAGGCACAGTAATCTTTAATTGAGATAAAGCATGACTCATAAAACTATGACAATCGGATATTTTCTTACCATGAGTTTGCACAACTGGTTGCTTGGTCATTCTATAAGTTTGGTTACCTTCCTTCTATTTGGTTTGAGCTTGATTTTCAGGCTTCTTAGATGCTTCAATATGCTTTTGATTCCTTACAAATATACCAGTAGGAGTTCCTTGATCAGTATTATTATCTTTGTTCCTTCTTTGGTATGTATGTTTAGCGTGCTCAACTGCTGCAATAGTATAAGCTCTTCTTTCTTCTGGTGTTAATCTACAAAAAGTAGGATTATCTTCTTCATCTGAAAAGACTTGTTGAGTACATCACTGCTGGTTAGAGCCTCTGTAATAATAATCAGCATTCTGATCTTCATCCCCAGAGTCATCTTCATCTCTTCCCCATATTGGTTCAGATGATATTGTGTTGACCACGGGTTGTTCTTCACTTTCCTGATTTCCTTCTTCAAAAATAGTTTGCGCAACAATACAATGATTAGGATCGTGGGGCAGCCTACATGCATCACACCATGGGCCATCATCAACAATATTCACTTTCTTCAAGGGATCAGGTGTATCTTTAGCATGAGTTAGTCTCTCTGGTTTTCCGTCCTTCCAGTTTGTGTTATAAGGCATATCATGTAATCTTACTCTGTCATTTTTATTAAAGGGTGGCTTCTCATTTCTACCTTGTTTGACTTTTATCTCCTTTAACATGTCCATTATTTCTTTAAATTCGTCCTTCTTAGGATTTTTTGGGTTATACAATTTTGAATCATCCCTCTTATTAACTCTTCCTGCGGCCTTCCTATCATTTTCAATAGTCATGGCAACCTTGAAAGCTTGGGGTAGCGAGGAAGGTCTATGAGATCTTATTTCATAGTGAGTTTTGCTATCAAAGGCACTTGAATAAAAATCAATCAAGAATGAATCTACAGGCCTAGTTTCTCTTGGAATTCTGTTAAGGACTTTATTAAATCTTTTGTTGAACTCTGACACTAATTCATTTGAGTTCTTATTAATGTTAGTCAATTCATGTGACGCGAAAGATGTATCAGTGTGATCCCCGAATTGCTCAATGAATTGATCTACAAAATTACACCAGCCAGAAATTGATCTATCTGGCAAACTTCTATACCATTCCACAGCATCATCAGTTAATGATTGAACAAACAATTTCATGAACACATCTTCATGTTCTTCTTCAAAATCTTCAATCACATTTTTCAGGTTGATAACATGTCTTTCAGCTGATTCAATTCCATTTCCTGAAAATTTTGGGATGGCATTCCTCAAATCATTTGAAATAGGATTCGGATATCCTTGAATCCCAATGAAATCAAGTTGTCTATAGCATTCAACTGTCATTGGTTGTCGCATCACTTGATTTCTATTGCCTTGATTTTGAGCCACATATCCTTGAATGTTTTGATTATTGTTATTCTGATTTGCCCCATAAGGCTGTCTAGTATTCCCACTATTTTGCTGAATTCCTCTACCATTGTTCCATGCTCGCTGATTATTATTTCTATTAACATTGTTATCTTGATTTCTCTCTCTTATATTCTCATAGAGCGGATTATCATGACTAGTAGCATATTGTGCCTCCAAATTCTTTCTGTGAGGTGGGTTATACCTAAGCGGAGTATTTTGATCTGATTTTTCTTCCCTCCATCTATCTGATCTTTCTTCATTAGAAGGTTTATGCGGGGAGTTAATAAGGTCTTTTGACATTCCTATTTTTTCTAGGATGTCATCTGGCTGCATTTTTAATGCTTTTGCTAATATTGCGTTATTGCCATTCGTAGTTTCAGCCATTTTCTTTATTATTAAGCCCCATTGCATTATTTTCTCTTGTTCGTCATCATCCTCTATACGAGTTATTTCACATTGAGGCTCTTCATCAATTCTAGGAATGTGAAAGAATGGGTTTTCTTCTTCCTTTTCCAAGCTATTATGGCTTGACTCATAAACTTCAAGTTGTTTACTAGCTCTTTCTTGAAAATTTCTATGCCCCGCGTAAAACATGTTTGCCTTTTGATTTTTACCTTTCTTATTCTTTAGCTTTTTCTCAAAATTGAGTTGTGCAAGTCTTTTAGGCTGGGGGTTTACCGATCTTCTACCCCACATACACTTGCAAAATTAAACAAATGCGGATCCAAATATACAATAGGGTCGCCAATTTCTTTTAAACAGAAAGAAATGAAAATTTGGATTCTTTATCCAGCAAAGTTTTATGCCGATAACTTGAAAAAAAAATTGCTGAAAGTAAGAAAAGAGATCTCCTTTTAGTTTCTGATTTTATGTGAATTAAATAAAATGAAAATTTAAGCCAAAACTTTAAGACTTTTGAGCACAGCTTTGAAATTTTAGAAGAGATTTGTAAATTTTATCACAATGATGATTAAAAATCTGAATGTTGGAATCTGAAAATTATAAACGACAAATGGAAACAAAAGAAAACTTACTAATGTATCTATATCTAAGTGAAAGAAAACGAAATCAAAAATCTCACCTCTAGACTTTTACCTAAATGAAACTCTAAACTGGTCATGGAGTAAGTAAACTTTACTTGTGACTTCCCCAGTAGAGTCATCAATCTGTTGGTTATCAAAATCACAGGTTAGAAACCTACGAGCCTTGCTTGTTCGATGCTGGGTATCTAACTGATTTTGGCCAACGTGACAGGATTAAATCCTCTGCACTTTAGGTTCCGCTGGACCAAGGCCTGTTTACCCAAATCCAAAACTCGGATACAAAATGTATTATAGCGGATTGCAAAATAGATTCCTTCAACAGGCAAGCGTTAAGGAAAACTTCAATATTTATGATTAATAACTTCAAATTTGGACTGCTTATTTAAGTTGTACTTTGTTGAAAATTAAAATTAAAATGAATTACAACGTGAAATTAGATCCTCTAAGAAAAAAAAATGAGGAAATGCCAACATTGGATTCAAAATTTAAGAGCGAGGTTGTGACCAGTGCCTGATTCTATTTGGGTAATAGAGTCAACATATATTTCTTACATACAACTTCGTAGTATTAATATTATAATATTTGTCAGGATTTCAATTAATTTGATGTCACAAATTGTTGTGTCGGCGCATTCAAATTAGCCTATTATGTTTTAACCATTATATGGACACAATAGATACAAATAATAGAAAAGAAATGGTTTCCTGTACTATTTGTATTAATCGAATTTGAATAGCGTTAAACAATTTAATGTTCTTATCAAATTAATAAACTATAGACAAATAAATAGATAAACCATAAAGGACGAGAATATATACAATTCAACTCTATGACAAATAGAAACTCTTACTGGTTTGGTTGTAGAATAGACTGTACCAAAGACACTCAGCCTTCTGATGTTCAATTCAATACAAATCAATCCTCACCGTATCCAAATTTGAAACTCAAAAATCTCTATCTCCTTGGCTTTGTTCGAATTCTCAATTCTTTCTTTAGAGAGATACCGAATATTTAATGGTGCCAACAAAAGATTTTACAATACAAGCATTCTGTATGTATTTTAAATTGTATCCTGATTACAGACAATAACTCCCTCTTTTTTTTAAAATCAAAAAAATGATATCATTCCTTACTTTACATATATTTATATACATCTGAAGAGGTGTCGATTTCACTTCAAGAGTCGCGCCCCTTCATAAACCAACTAATCCAATGCTGGCAAGAACAGTTTTAATTTTACCAAAGCATAATCGGGCTCTCCTGTGCGTTGCACTCTCTTTAACGTTAATACATGACCTCTGCAACGATCAATTTTGGGTGTGAATTCATCAACCCATGAAATGTGTGTTTGAATCTTATTGCAGAACCAAATATAATCTTGACTCCCGTGAGCCTCTTGCGAAGTCCTTCATTTGTCGAATCCATTGTGAGTGCTTTTAAGCTATACTGTTCATCCGCCAAGCTGTAATCCACATGGACATCTCCCTTTCTGCCCTAGCGCGCGAAGACTTCCTCACATGATCATATACCTGCCAAAAAACGAAAGAAAATATTAGAAGCAGATCGTTTAATAAAAATGCAAATTTTGATGGCCCTCCTCCAACGAAACTCGTGTATGCAATGACCCCTAGACGCGGAATGAAGAATATCTTCTTATAGGGTCATCGCTGCTGCAGGAAGGTTCTAATATCCCCCCACGAACTCAGCCCTGTTCGTCTCTAGACATCTCCATATATATATATATATATATTTTTTTTTTTTTTTTTTTTTTTTTGCTTCCAGACGGCTCCTCATGTGTAATATTTAGCCATTCGTGTGGCCCAAAGAACTCACCATTGGGATTTTTCCATTCAACAAGTTTCTATCATATTCAGATAATTTCACTATCATTCGATGTAGGTACTCCAAGAATCTTAGGTGGGATGAACTTCAATCTTATTTCCAATCTTGGACCCAGTTCCCAGATATAATTATTCACGACAAGTTGCTATAAATGTAAATTCAATCTAGATGTCATGTACTCTTCAAATCTGTTGATATAAGGATCAAATCGAGAGAAACCAGGACTCTCATCGCACCCTCCTTTCCTAAATGCTGACTAATATTCATTGACGCCTGTTTAAGGGCTGACAAGAGTTGTGATTTAACAAATTCCACAAAGTGTTGCATCATCAATGTGGCTCTTACTTTAGTTTCTCCTAGAGAAGGTGGGAGAACAACCTTGTCCATTAATGCAAGATGAAGGTCCCAATTCAGGAACTATGCAATCTTGAACTGAACTGCTATTTGTATTTGATACTAGTTTAATATCTTGAAGTTACTCATCTTTTAAGTCTAATCAGACAATCTTCGATAATGCTCAGCCCCACTTCAATATCCAAACCCCCTTTTTGAAATCTGCTTTGTGGAATATTTTGGGTTGAATCTGGGACATCTAGACGCTGTCCCTTTCTCTATATCTTAACGATTCCAAGCTTTGCTGATAGAAAATATGACTATAGTGCATATGATTGAGATCATAGGCATGCCAGAGATGCATCTACGTTCAGGATCAGAGCAAGCTGATACAGCCATGTATGTAAATTCTTGGACAAGGAGCAGAACAAAATCTGGCATAAAGCAGGACTTTTGTTGAAATCAACACTTTCTTCTGAGTCCTGTCCGAAGATTCAAGGTAGTGCCGCTTCTAATTTCCTGTATGATCCCAATGACTGGTAACTTGCAATGTATGTCCTCAGTGGATTTTTCTTTATTGAAAGAACTCACAACTGCATCTTCACATATCAATTAATACAGATCTAGTTCTGATTTATCAAACCACAATATTTGATTATTAGCTTGTGCAAACATCACCTCCAATATACATCATAAAACAAATCAGTAGACTGTGTACTGCTTGATCCCAAGAACTACGTAATCTCCTTAATGATGTTTAATTATGGACAAAACTGATTCATATCATGGGTTAAATTTTTATACTCCATCACCTGGCATCAACTAAATAGAATTTTCCTACATAAATAGAATTAAAGTTATAGTCAAAATAAAACATTAAAATTTTGATTTAGTTTAATCAGAATATAATCATATTAAATATGAATTAATATACCAGGGGGAACCACAAGTGGATCTACTCCAAAGAGAGCTGAAGCAAGCACCCAACTATCTGCAGCAAACCCTTCCCAACCAACAAGAATGTATTGAAACTTGTGGTCAAACGAACATATGCCCAAAACATTATGTGACAAATTACCCTTTCCATCGTGATATTTTTCTTGCATGTCCACATTAAGGGTAACTGGCGTATGAGTTCCATCAATTGCACCACTATAATCCTATAATAATTAATATTACTATTAAAAATTATTATATGTAGTCTCTAGTAATGAAATACATGCCAATAGGATAGTTACCTTGAAATATGGATCAAAACAGTCCTTTCCAGCAATTTTTGGAGGAGTGGTTGCAACAGGGGGTAAAGTATAATCGTTATGAAGTGCTATTATAGCCTGTAAGACCTTGTGGAAGTGTCAACTCACTGTCTCTCCTAAGTGACCAAAGTTATGGCCAACCTTTTGATTCCTTAGATTGTGGCTGAGGGTGTGGAGGAACATCACTAGTTGTTCTTCCAGTGATATGTTTGTCGTATCTTGAATGGTCCCTTTGTGTCTTAGAATTTTGGCCAAGCAAAAGAAGGCTACTCTACTCATGCGTATTTGGTCGTGACAATCTGTGTTACTAGAATGGATAATACGCTTATAAGAAGGACATGAAGCTCTTCTTCACTTATGCCTATGTCTTCTAGCCTCTTGGGAAGATGCTAGTATTAATACTGCAAGACTGGCAAGCAAAACGACAAGTATGCACATGACCTTGATCTTCCTAACTATGACTCCTTGGACTTCTATATCATCAATAAGATCCATCGAATGACCTACAATGGAAACACGTCGATCTATTAGGTCACATGAATCGTATTATTATTAAGAGCTATATAAACAATATTCAATTCTAAGGGCGAAGGAAATATTCGATGCATAGTAGTCAAAAAATGTCATGTAATCAAAATTCCAACATCCAATTCTAAGGGTGAAGGAAATTCATCTTGTGATATTTGAAGATATTGGCAAAAAAGATCTATTAGTTGTTTTGGAACTTTTGAATTGTAAGTCAAATTATGTGCCTGAATACATGGAGTCAAATCTATAGTAAAATAAATTTGAAATTCCAAGGCCCAGACTAGGGCATGGAAATAAGTATAAATTATTTGGACTAATCACGCATCCAATTTTGTTCAACTCAATATGTTGTAACCTGCTCTGCAAGATGATAATTGTCAAAATTGTATGAGGAAGAATTATCTCTAGTTCCCATAAGAGAAATGACAATAGAGTACCTAAATAAGCATGTATAGTACTTGGCCTGATTTCATTGCCAATAAAAATGTCTAAAGAATCGACAATTGTGAACTCCAAGTAACAAGACAAGCAGTTAAACAGTATTATATAGTAAATCAATCTAATGGAGCTCCATCATTCTCCAATTTTGTATTACCCTTTGTGGCTCTGTGCATACACTACAGATTTCAAATTCGACCTTTTCCTCTTATCCATCCATTTTCCCATATTATAGTTGTGAATACTCTATAATTGAAGCTGTTGAAAGGCTGAAATCCAACAAGGCAACTGTTGAAACTTTTCAAAATGCTAAGTTTAATGGAAATCGGGTCTAAAAGAATTACTAGAATAATTGTGAACAGAGGAAAATTTCAAGTGTTTATTTTAATATAATTGTTGAAGAGTTGTTAAGAAATGAGCTATGTCTAAATTAAATATGGATCAATTATCAAGAGGTCCAGTAGAAAAAATGGGGGGTCTTACATCCAAATCCAAAATGGACCATAAAAAAAATTAACATGGTATCATGACCTAAATTAACAAACCCTATTTAACTACAGGATGAGGTCTTACATTCTAGTCCAAGCCAGACTGGACCTTTGAAAATTTAACACGGTAGATCCCCCAAACACCTGTACCCTGGCTCAGGGGATCAGGGGGATGGCAGAAAATTAGCTACACACGAATTAGAGATGGGTTGGTCATTGAGAGGGCTCGCAATTCATTGATAAGAGCACCTCAACAACAAATGGGGGATCCTAAAATTGAGCCCTAAGAGGAATAACCAATCTAAAATGAAAAACTATTACCTTACATATTCATATTTTTCAAATTACATCTGAAATTACTGCATTTGCTGTGGAACTCACAAAGTATCCACAACATCATGGGGAAGAGTTGAGCCCAACACATCTCACATCCTCCAATGATTCAAAACCTCACCTTATAATGCATAGAATCGTGATATCTAATGAAACTGAATATGCCTACTATCCCACAGTTTAGAGAGTACATGAGACAATCATTCCTTTTTAAATACCGCTATGAAACCTTTTATCATCAAAGAAAACAATGCGACATTTTAAAATTTTCAGACTATAGTCTCATGATGCAACTAGTTTAAGCTACTCTCTAGGAAAATTTGGGTTCAAAATGATAGATGTGCTAGTATGGATGTAGCTTCTTTCAAAACTTTTAAAACATGATGTTTTCAAGCTCAGGGGGAAACCAGATACCAATTAAGCCCATGAGACTATCCTTGAAATTCACAAGAGGATTTCCTATTACATATTTGGTCAAGTTTTGTGCATCCAGACTGAAGAACTGAAATTTTACCTTAGAACTGCTACTAATTTTTTTAGCATACAAGAAGAAAATTGTAAGATACAGGGGCAATTTCTTAACACGTCATGATTGATATAAAGACTGCTAATATTATACTTTGCAAATCAAAATGTATGTTTATGTGGCCAAACAAAATGACAGTAAACTTCAAATAAAATTGTCACAGCTCGCAGAGCTATCAAAATGAAATTCAAAAATTTGCAAAAGACTTGAGGAATCAGTTTGAAACAACTATTTTCTAATAATTATGACCTTAGAAACTCTAAATTATGTAATCTTGATTTCTTTTCATAATTATTTTCCACAACAGGGTAACCACTCACATATTGATCCATCAAAGCACGGGAAACGTGAAACACCTAAATCTGTGAGTGTTTTGTCTGAAGCAATGCTTAAGGGCTTCAATATTTAGGGTTTTTCCTTATATCTATCACTATCAGTATCTTTTTAATTGAATGTTTCTTCTGATATGGTAGCATGAAGGGAAACTCAAATCCAGACCTAGGAATATTGAAGTTGTCAAAGCAAAAATGGTAAACTAGTTCCTATACTCTATGTTGACTTATTAAATAATTAACGTGCTGAAATTTAAATGCTGAAAACTTACAAGTATCTCTTCCAATTTTGACGAGCAAACACATAAATTTCATTTGCCAGCTTCTAGAGACTTTAGAACACTAAATCTTCTCACCCAAAAATAAAAAAGCATCCAACCATTTACCAATTTAAAACAGATTCTCATAAAAACCCTATTACAGCGAAAAACCAATTCTCATAAAAACCCTATTTGTTACATACCTTTGACGGATGAGTTGATGAGCAGAAGAGCTGCAATCACATAATAGAAGAAGGAAATGAAGCCTACGCTTTTGAAGACAATCACAAAAGTTCTCACACCAACGGAAGAGAAGAAGGAAACACTGCTCACTGATCACCAAAAAAACGAATAGGAGCGGGAGTTTTTTATCGAGGGGGTAAAACGCAAGAAAAATAATTATAATTATGACCGAACAGATTATAAATTTTAGATATGTCGAATTGGGAATAGAAATGGCCCATTCCCTCATTTTGGGACTAAAATAGGAATATGTAATCCTCTTCTCCATTTCTATTCCACACACCAAACAAAGAATAAAAATTATATTCTAATTATCAATTACTATTATAGTTGTATTCTAGCAACCAAATGGGCTCTAAGGTTTGTTTCCTAAGCTAAAAGTGTTAAATAGTCAAAGTTGACTTTTATTTTCAAACTTAATTTTTTCCTAGTGTTTGATATTTAAGGGTGGCCGATAGCATGCTAAGGGCTTTGGATTTCTTTCTTTCTCAGGTGTGATGAGAAAAGTCCAAATTTGTCGTTCTTTTCAAATAAACGTGAAAATTGTTATTGACAGAATTCGAGAGGTCTTGCTCTTTTCATCTCTTTACACAACATTCAAGCAAAGAGGTGTGCCATCGGCAAGATTGCAGCGTACATATGAGATGGAGGATCTAATTTTCCCAAATCAATGGTTACCAATGTATAAAAAGTGTAGATGACCATTGGGAACCTGCTAACTGTTAGATTGTTAGATTTTATAAACATTCCCTCCTGACATATGATGATCATAATTGTTGTGCAAAATCATTTATTTTGATAAATCTAAACTTCCTCTATTTGGGATACTACTACAAATTTGGTGGAGGAAGTCTTCCCCAATTTGGGAACTTAAGCACTTGGATATGGTTAATTGTGGCACTAAGGGACCAATTCCATCAGAACTGGGGAGGCTTGAGAAGTTGGATACTTCATTCTTACAAGAAAATGGCCCCATTACTTAGCTCGAACACCTTCACAGATTAAAGTCTTAAGGAATTGTTCATCAAGGAACTCATCGGTGAAATAACTCCAAAATTCAAAGACCTCAAGGAGTTGAAGCTTTTGAATCTATTTATCAATAAGTTGCATGGGAGGATTTCGTCTTCTATGGGAGTTTGGCCATTTTTTTAAGGTAGCAAGAGACAATTGTTATGAAGAAATGGAGACTAATCACGACAAGCTCCATTTGTTTTAAATTAATTAAGAATAAACATAAACGTCACACATTTCAATTATTCAATTTTAAAGTAGTTTGAAAAAGGATTAAGTGCCATTTTGTAGCTATCTTGACATGTTGTTATTGATTTAGTTGGAACTTGGTGTGCATTATTTTATTTATCAATATTATAATAGTAGATATTCAATTAGTTGTTGCCTCGAAGAGGTATGGAATGTTAATTGTGGAAAAGTATGGTCTATTTTTTTTCAGAAGTTTGTGTAGTAAATGAGGTCAACTCGTAGGCCATGCTTTTGTTTGTACAATAAAGACTTCAATGAAAAAGTGATTGATACAAATCAATTATACATCCACTTACAAGGATTCATTCATAACTAAAAAAAAATCTTTCAAATGATAAGATATTCAACTTTCATTAGCACCATGCTCATGTTATGTTTGCAATAGGATAAGAGGGAGAGAGAGAGAGAGAGAGGTGGAGAGAGCTAGGGGTAGAAAGAGGAAGAGATAGAAGGGGGTGACCAAGAGAGAGATAGAGATGGAAATATAGATAGAGGAGATGGAGAGAAAGATAGGGAGGATAGAAAAGTAGATAAAGATGGAAGAGAAAAATGAATAAAGTGAGGGAGAGGGATAGATAAAAATATTTTAAAAATAGAAATGGAGATAGGAAGTGATAAATAGAGAGGGGGAGAGATATATTGGTAGAGATAGATGTAGAGATAAGTAAATAGAGATAAAGAGATGGATGAAAGAAGAAATATGGAGAGATTGATATAGATAGAAAATTAGACATGGATGTGGTGGGGGAAGAGAAGGTGAAGGATATGGAGGAATTAATAGAGAGATCTATAAAGGAGAGGGAATATAACATGGTAGAGATGTGTATTATGTGATATAGGGAGAGGGAGAGATAAAATTATATAAAAAAGTTTTAAAAGTACCATGAAAAGACAAATAAAGATGAAAAGATGGTGAGTGTAGGTCCACAGAGAGGGAGAAATAGACATGTATTGGAAGTGAATGAAAGGGAGGGAGTGGGGGAATGAGAAGAAATAGAAAGGAGCACAAAAGGAGGAGAGGGAAGAGCGAAAAAGATAAAAAGGAGGGAAAGATGTGGATATAAAGAGATAGATAGAGGGAAAAAAATTATAGATAGAAGGATGGAGGGAGAGTAATATAGACAACTAAAAATATAGATAGGTAGATAGATATAGGGAGATAGATATGCACATGTATACAAAGAAATAGACAGAGGAGCAATAGAGATAGATAGATGGTACAAGATAGCTGGAATTGAAAACGATGGGGAGAGGTGGAGATGACAATATATATATATATATATATATATATATATATATATATATATATAGGTAGATAGATAGATAAGAAATATGGAGAAAAAGTTTAGATAGAGGAAGAGATATGGAAGGGGGAAAGATAGAGAGAGGGAGTTTGAGGTAGGCGGAAAGAAACATACTTTGTGTGCGCACGAGTGTGTGTGTGCGTGTAAAAAGAGCGAGTGACGGGAATAGAAGGGGAGATAGGGATAGAAAGAGGGAGATGTGGATATATAGGGATGCAAAGAGGAAGGAGAGATAGGATGTATATAACTTGTGAAAAAGAAAACATGTGTGTGTGCGTGCGCGTGCGCGAGTTTGCGTTTGCATGTGCGTGTAAAAAGAGAGTGATGGGAATAGAAGGGGAGATAGGGATAGAAAGAGGGAGATGTGGATATATAGGGATGCAAAGAGGAAGGAGAGATAGGATGTATAACTTGTGAAAAAGAAAACATGTGTGTGTGTGTGTGTGTGTGTGTGTGTGTGTGTGTGTGTGTGTGTGTGAGAGAGAGAGAGAGAGAGAGAGTTCAACACAATATTCACTTCTAAGAGTCCTTGCACCGAGGTCAACATTGTCACTACTTATAATTAAATAGAGTTCAACGCAATATTATATACCTAATAAAGATAACAATGGAACTATTTTTAAAAATGTGAGAATATATCAAAGTAAAACATTGTAATCAAATGTTAATAGACCAAGCATTCAAATCATCCCAAAATCAATTAGGTCATCAATATAATCAAATGAAATCTCCTCAAGAAAAATAGCTATATAGTCATAATGTATATGAATAATAGGTGACATTTCTACTCTTGGGTGATTTTGGTTGGGTGATTCCTCAAATTCCAAAATAAATCATGTGTTTGTTCCAAAAGTGGCTAAGACTATTGATCCATAAGTGTATGGTATACTACTGGCCTTGTAAAATGGTTGGGCCTTTCTAGAGAGGTCTTGATCAAATATCATGCACCATATTTATTATGAGGAAATAGGATGTACCCCTAGAATATTTTCTTGGTAGTACTTGTGGTGGGTCTTTTAAGTGGTTAAGCGACAATCCATGCATTACTAGGATGGGTATATAGTGGCCTATTGTTTGTAAGGATGGATCAATGTCATGCAAACAGATCTAAGCAATTCAAACTCATGCAGGAATAAAATAATTGCTTAATTATGTCCTCTTTTTCTACTCTTTTTCTTTTCTTGTTTTAGGGTTTAAATTTGTGAATTTGTTTATTCATGCCTACCTCTTTACATGGTCATTAATGGTTCATCAGCTCTTCTAACTTTCCTCTATCATTTCCTCTAGTTGGAAGGGCATTGCATGATAATCCTCAATTTAACCTTCCCAAAGTTATATGGAGATTACAGTTTTTGAATTGCACGCCTCTAGTTTTCTTCCTTCATGAGTAATTTATCTAATAAAATGTAAATACATTCCAAGTTAATTTTTGGGTCCTTCACAATGTAAGTCCTTCATAAACCTAGGTTTTAGGTGAAAGGCAATTATAGTTGGTAAAAATGTCCTTTGACAGCTAGGTCAAACCCTTACCATTAGTCAAAATGGTTATCCAATCCAATGACAGACTACTTCCATCATCTCTAAGGTAACCATATTTATAACAGCCTAGGTTTTGCCTTTCCTATCGGTTGATACATACCGAATGTGGTTAAAACAGTTCACTAGAAATACTTGATTGGAAAAGAAAAATGCAAAAAGCTAAGAAGAGACAAAACATACACATCAAACACAAAACGATTACTTAGATCTAACATAATTTTTATGATTAAACTCATTCTCATGTTTAATATTTATCACAAATCTGATTAATAAATAAAGGTTATAAAGCATTTCATTCCATTGCTCATCCCCAACAATGGACTCACAGATGAAGCTTCTTTACCATTAGTTTTAATTGAATACCTTATGGTTCTTACCTACTAAAGATTTCTCATTTAAAACTGCAGCAGACAGCATCATTGCATTAAGTAAAAAATTGAGGGAAAAAAAGCAAATTAACATTTGATGAAACAGCTTAACTGTTAGAGATCTCCATTAATTCACTTTATCATTATGAGATTGCGTAGCATGTTGTGCAGAAATTATCGAACTAATTTCTTCCAAAAGCAGTCACTAAAGTCATTAGGAACAAATAATCTATAATTAAGAAACTGTGCAGCTGTGCTTACGAACTGACATAATCGGGTTTTTTTAGTTCTTATGCATTGCCTAGAACGAAGTGCAAACTAAATTTGATTTTTGCAAACATTAGGTTCCACTTCCACTTAAGCATGCAAGAAACAGTGCAAAAATATTCCCAATAAACTTAATCAACTTGTATCATATAAAAGCACAAGAGCAAGTAAAGGCTATCAGGCATCTCTTTATTGTAGGTATGTTGCATACACTATGTGTATACTTATTTGCTCTGATAATCAAATCTCTATTGACTTGAAATTCAATCAGAAGTACCATCAGCTTAAAATACCAAATTATTTGGTTCTCCACAGAGAAACTTGCTCGCCCTTGTTATCAATGTTTTTTTAATGTTACCCAAGAGTGACCTTTTCAAGAATATGTTCATAACCTCCATTAGTTACGATAATTTCAAACATCCATAAGGAACCTTTCTACTATGCCTGCAAAAATAGCCTATTGCCCAAGAACTCTCTATATTTCATCATTTCAGCAACTTTGCCGCACTTTCTTCTGATTTCTGTTGAGATTCAAACAGGAGAAATTAGCATGAGACATAAAAATTTGCCAAGTATGAGATTACAATAAATTCTTTAGTTAGAAATATTTTTTCTAGTCATACTAGACATGATTATTGAAATGGCTAAAACTTATTTAGCAATAGAAACAAGAAATAAAAAAGTAGATAGTTGTTATTCCTGGCCCTTTGTCAAGTTACCTGCTCAACATGGGGCAAGTACTTCCCGTCAAATGTCAAAACAACACGATCCTTTCCATCTATTCCTTTTGCCTTATCAACCGAGCAGTAGAAATCTATGGCTGACATTCTAAAATTAAAAGTCCCAAGGAAATGAAATTTTGTCAAAATGTATACTTCACAATGTTAATTGCAAATTTTTATTTATTTATTGTGAGGAAAAAGTCAGCCTGTTAGTGAGTGATCATTATTATATCATTTTCCCTCTTCGCAAACTGGGATACTTTCTCCATTTGGCTGCAGAAGATTGGTTAAGTAGAGAAGGAAGAAAAGAAGACTCTAAAGACAAATGCATCGTATTCTTGTGAAAGATTATAAGATGATGGATATGGTGTATAGAATGGAGAACGTATAAAATATAAACCAAACAACATTGCATAGAAGAATTAACATTTAATAATAAAAGAAGATGCAAATGCTGAAGTTAAAATCTTGAATACTACAAAGCAAGTACAAAAAAATGGACTTTCAAAATTTTCAAAATGTGTTGTGCTCGATAGATATTTTAGATAAGACAGTGCATTAAGCATTCTAATATCACATATATGGCTAATTTGCTTACAATCACAAAAACCCACACTAAAGAAGCATAAAATGCTTGCAAAATATCACTAATAAGGAGAACACACTCTTTGAGCTTGATTATAGCAACAAAGTGAAACCTGGGAAAGGGATCGTAAGATCTTTATTAATTTATTTCCTTCTATAAATTTGATGAGGCTAAGCAAAGAACTTGGCCACCGATGTATATTAGAAACTTAGCCACCAATGCATATAAATCAAACGAGGGTCTCTTTAATGGCACAAAGTTGCCATGGATCATAAACTTAGCAGTTCAAATAAGTTAATAGTCTAGCCAACTTTATTCTCACCTGGAACAGACCTTTTATTTTAGGTAGAGCATTGATAGCAAACATGGGGTTTTGCATGAGATAAATCTAACATGCCTTGATAACAGAGAAAGATAACTGCACAAAATTTAATTACATGGATAGTGTTTAAGAGTAAGTAAGATTACTATTATTCTATTTATGAAGCTAATTATGATGTGGCAAGCACTAAAACTTCAACCATTGAAGATAAGGTCATGTAGTGTTCCTAGGGTAGTTCTAAAGACTTGAGAAAGTTGCTCAAGCATATTATTGGGCAGGTTAATTTGAAAGCAAATATCGCCACCTTTTGTAGTTCTGTACATGTTTTTGATCATAGAGATATGTAGGATATTGCCCACAAGAAATAAAGAAAGTCAATAGAGAATTATCCACTATGTTTTTCTCTAGTGGGAAATTCTTGGGTGTCTAAGTAAAAATAATTATGGAGAAGTCATTTTAGTAATGTATTACATCACATTCTAGGTTTACAGTACAACAAGAATCACTCTCTGTAAATCTTGGGTGATTTTGACATAATAGATACCCCTTGCATCTTACCCAAAGCTGAGACCTGTCCATGATTATAAGGGAGTTGCTTACCAAGGACAATAACATTCAATAGATACGATTTAAAAAATTGAATGGATGTCCAGTGTTTTGCTGAGTTTCTGGGATGTAGGGACACGTGGAAAGGTTTCAGGAACACCAAAAAAATTCTAAATTTTTTGGGAAAGCAGGGTAACAGAAGAGAATATGCATAGCATGGATTTCAGGTCTTTCACTGTGTTTCTAGGATGTGGGGATGTGTGAGATCAGATTTCTGGGATGGCAAAAATTTCTAAAGTTTTGGGAACAACAGGCGAACAGATATATATACACACACGCATACCATAACTTACACAAACATACAGAATAAAGAACATAAAACATTATAGAGAACAACTGATCAATAATAAATGACAATTGTGTTGCCCGCAATTTCGTACTCACAAAATTGGGTAACGCTTCACAATTTTCCATAAGAATCATAGTTTAAACTCTCTAAGAATAACATTCTTAAGATGTTTTTCGAAGGCAGTCAATTATATCTTGAATCCTAAGTTTCTCATCCTACAGATGCCATTTTTGGAGATTTCCATCAAGAATTTCTTTGTTTTTCTTGCAAACTCAGGTTTTTATTTCCTGACTGCAAGTACTCGAATTTTGGATATCAAGTAACTTGCAAGCAGGGTTTTCAAGTCTGATTGCAAGTCTTCATTCTTTAATTTAAAAACTTGCAATATGAAATCAGAAGTCCAAAACTTTCTTAAGCCATTGATCAGGCTTTTTATGAGTTATTGCAGATTGTTTTGAAAAGCAGTTACTTGCAATGGGAAGATAAAAGTCCATTGCATTTGAAATAACATTTTTGAAGGGAAATTTATTATTCTAATGAAAATGTTATACATGCTATACTTTGAACTCAAAACATTAAAAAATCATGCAATGTGGTGTCAAAACCGTGACTCCTCTTGATTTTTGGCTTTGTTTAGCACTCAAACTTGTAATGGCATCCCAGAAGCCTGATGTCTAGAGGAGTACGCTGTTTTAAAAGAAACAAGGAAGTTTTTATAGGATGTTAATGATATAGTCGGGCTTTTAACACCCAATTACCTTATTTTTCTTTCACATTTAAAAACTTTATTGCTTGTTTTATCGTTTTGAAAGCCCAACATTATGACTAGCATTGACATTTTTGAAGGATTTTTTTTAAAGAAAGACTTAGAAAGGTCTAATCTGTAAGCATTTCTTCCATTTCAAAACGCAAAGTGTTTGTTACGTCTCATTTTAAAACACGACCATTCTTGGACTTCATCATTTTGAATTGAAGTCTTATACAACTTCTAATGTGAAGGATAAAGCCCGATCTAGGGCGTTATTGAAAATGTTTTTTGCAAGAGCAAGGATAAAGTCTGACCTAGGGTAGGTGTTTTGTATTCCAGCTCTTCTATTTCCAAAGGCAAAGCACCATGCCTATAGTTGTCGTTTTTATCCAGCATTGCATAGGTGACTTGCAAATACAAGCTCAAACCCCGATTTTAAAGTTTGAACAAGTCTTTGACCTGCTATATTCATGCATTTCGATTTTCATCCTTGGCCATTTGTAAAAGGATTATGAAGGACTGAAAATGCATTGATTATTGAGGGGGTTTGGTTAATATTTGTTGCGTGTATAGCCAAATTTTGAAGATATTTCCCTAGATTCAAATCAGCAAGGATTTTGGAATTTTCTTCAAAGTTCAAGACATCATTCTCTTCACATTTTTATTTCTCAAAAGAGGTATGGCTTTCTTTATTTGCATTTGTTCTTCATTCTTGAAGAGTGTTTTATGAAGCCTTTTCCTCTTTTGTATATATGTTTGTGTTCTCATTTTTGTAATTCTTTTTCAGATTTGTAAAGGTTCTTGTCTTTAAAAGTTTGAGTGTATTGTTTTCAAAACAATACAAGTTTTTCCCAGAAACGATGCAAGAAGAGATGCAAGATTTTTCCCCAAAACAAGAGCTTCAAATATGCATGTTTTCCCCACTTTCAATCAGGTTTCAAAACCTCTATTGTTAGCCCATTGTGCCAAGAGAAGGCTAAGTTCTTCCCCTACTTGCAGTCAAACTCTAAAAACCTGATTGCAAGTGTTTCCCAAGTATAAATGAAGATTTTTTCCTTCTTGCAGACAGACTTTGAAAATCCAATTGCAAGTAATAAACCTTCTGAAATGTACTTGTAAGTGGATTTCAAAACCCCAATTACAAGTAAGAAAGGCCTTCCCTTATATATATGTATGTGTGTGTGTGTGCTGCACATAAAAGCCTATTATTTTGACACCAAGTGCATATGCTTTATCTACCTACAATGCCCACCAAAAAAACTTGAATTTTCTCATTGATCCTATTTTGCAGAAGGATATGAAGCATGAAGAACATGATGGAACCTACAAGGAGGTGAAAAAGCATTAAAACTTAAAATGATTTAGAGCCTAGAATACTTTCAAGATTGATTCCAAGCAAGTGATAGCAAACCAATAAGAGCAATCGTGAACTTTTTCCAGTCATGGGTGAGAATGAAAATCAATGATTTGTTGATAGCACCAAATGCAAAGGTTGAAGTGTTATTTTCTGCAGATGTTCCCACCCATGTACAAATTTGAAGATTTCTTGACACCTAACAATCTACTGACAGGAAGACCTCTTTGATATAGGATGATGTAATAGGGGTTGTGTCTTGTCAAACAAATAGTTGGCAAATATTGGATAATTTATTAACAAGGAACAAATTGTTCTTATAGAGATTACAATCAAGATGTTTCTTTAAAAGAAACACGCAAATAACAGAAAGAATCTATTATATAGGATATTTACAACATCTAGAAGTAGCCATTAAAATAGAAACAAAATAACTTAGGAGATATTATTTTAATACCCTCCCTTAATGATCAACTTATCAACGACACCAAGCTGCTCCCTTAAATTGACAAACTTCTATGAAAGTAGGGACTTGGTGAGAATATCAGCAGTCAGGCCATCTATTGGAAGTTGGAACAAACAGCAAATCCACGAATCCATCTTCAACCAACTAGTGGATAAAATGACAATGAGTGTCAATATGCTTAGTGCATTCATTGAACATGGATTTTGGCAAGTTTGAGGACCCCTTAATTATCGCAAAAGAGGGGTGAAGGGCCTACCTAAGGCATATGGATGTCGGAAAGCATCCTCTGAAGCCAAACCACCTCATTACCTACTTTGATTGTTCTCCTATATTTAGCTTATGTTGAGGAAAGAGATACGGCTTGTTGCTTCTTACTGGTCCAAGTAATAGCACCTATGCCCAAACTGAAGACCTACCTAGAAATAGACTTCTTGTCATCAATTGAGCCTCCCCAATCTGAGTTTGTGTAACTAATAAGTCAGGCATCTTTGGTTCGTCCATAGAGGAGATTTGGTTCATCCATAGAGGAGACCAAAATCAAGAGTTCCCTTGACATAGCGCAAGATGTGGTTCACTACAGCCCAATGATTTGAAGTGGGAGTTGTCATGAAGTGATATATGTAACGTATTGCAAAGTTGAGATCAGGTCTAGCAGCAGTGAGATAAATCAAATTGTCCAATAATTGTTTGAATGCGAATTCATTCTCAACTAGAGAACTGAACTTGGTTGATAACTTGAGACCAAACTCCATAGGTGTAGATGCAGATTTACAATCTTGCGTTCTAGATTTGTCCAGTAGAGCTCATCCATACTTAGACTGAGAGATAAAGATGTCATGTAACTGCTACAAGACCTCAACACCTAGGCAGTAATGAAGAAGTCCAAGGTTGGTCATGTCAAAAGACTAATAGAGATTCTTTTTGATTCACTGACTTAGCGATTCAGAACTACAAGTGATAATCATATCATCACAGAAGTATTGACATACAAATTTGAGTCAGAAGGACTCCTTTGGAAACCCTAATCTGTGAGGTACTTATCAATTTTCATGTACCATGCCCAGAGAGTACTTTCACCAGTTTGAGCACCTGTTGTTCTTTACTAGCAACCTTGAATCCTAAAGGTTGCATCATGTACACTTCTTGTAACTCACCATTCAGAAATACACTCTTGACGTATGTTTAATAGACCTTTCGGTCACACTGAGATGCTATGACAAGGACTAATTTGAAGGTGCTCATCTTTGCAGTGGGAGCAAAGGTGTCTTCATAGTCAATTCCTTCTTGTTAAGAGAAGCCTTTGGAAACAAGATGAGCCTTGTACTTATCTAAAGCACAATCAACTTTGTAGACCCATTTGCAACCAATGGGTTTCTTTCCTGAAGGAGGATCTGACAGAACCCAAGTGTTATTTTTCAATAGGCCATGATGCTCAATCTACATAATTTCTTTCCACTCATGTATTCCTTTTACCTCTACATATGTTTGAGGTTCATACACACTATAAATATTGGCAAGAAGAGCAAAATTTACTGAGTCAGAAGGTCATCTTTTTTTTCGAGCAGTTCTACCCTTGATAAGCTCATCATCATGAAGATTGCCAATCGTCTTAGCTCACCGCTTAGGCCACAAAGTAGAAGTGCCAACATATGAAGCAAGAGGTGCAATGAGACCATCATTAAACAAATGGTCGAATGAATCTTGAGCCTACTGGAGGAAAGGCACGAACATGAACAATTGGAGCCTTCTCAGCTTAAGCCCTCCCCTCAAGTATACCTAATGGGATATGGATATCCAAGTCTTGAGCTTGGAGAGACTCATCCTCCAAATTCATAACTGGAGGAGAGAGTTGAAATGGCCTTCATTCCTCATTAAAGACCACATCACGGTTGAAGATGAGATGATTAGTCTCGAAGTCAACCAAGCAATAGGTTTTTTTATTATCATTGTACCATTTAGCATAAGTTTCTGGCTCTTGGCATCTAACTTGGTGCATTCAATATCAAAATCCAAAAAAATGTCCTAGAGCCAAAAACTTTGAGATGACTAATTTTGGGCTTATGGCCTGGCGAGGCCTCTTCTAGAGTCTACTTCTTGACAACCATTGTAGTAGAGCGGTTGAGAAGATAGGTGGCAGTGTGGAAAGCTTCATCCCAAAACTTCTTTGGAACCTACTTGTGTTCAAGCATAGACCGGGCCATTTCCTTGATCATGTTGTTCCGACGCTCAATGAGAGCCATACTAGGAGAAGGATCCATGCTAGTGGAGGGGCGAAAGGGTGTAGGGTGTTGTGAATTGGCGCTTTATGTCATGTTGATCACAAAAATGGGAGAAGGCAAAAGAACAAAACTTGCCCCCATTGTCAATTTTAAGAGCAATAATATGTTGACAAGACTCTTTTTTTACAAATGATTTGAACTTTTAAAATACAACAAACACCTCTAATTTTTGACGAAGGAAATACACCGACATTTTACGACTGAAATCATTAACAAAAAGGAAAAA
Source organism: Cupressus sempervirens (assembly GCA_028749045.1). Taxonomy (NCBI): domain Eukaryota; kingdom Viridiplantae; phylum Streptophyta; class Pinopsida; order Cupressales; family Cupressaceae; genus Cupressus; species Cupressus sempervirens. The sequence goes on along the minus strand of CM053793.1, from coordinate 361,922,149 downwards.
TATTTGGCCCCAGTAGCAGAAGTAGCCGCCATAGGTCCACAAGCATCGGCATGGACCAATTGTAATATCTTAGAAGCTCTCCAAGAATTGCCATTTGAAAAAGGAGTTTGATGTTGCTTCCCGTCCTAACATGCTTCACGAACTCCAAGATTCTGAGTCTAAATCGGCGACAGTCCAATGACAAGATCTTCCCAAACAAGCTGAGAAGGATAGTGCACATTCAAGTGCTCATACCACTAATGCTAGAGAGGCCTGATAGAGGAACAATGGGTTGCCACAGCAAGCTCCTCAAAATCCCCGAAGTCAACAAGTCTGAAAATACCATGATCTTCAACACCAATGGCAACCATGGACTAAGTTTCCTGATCAAATGATATTGCACTGATGTGAATTGAAGGTCATATCAAACCAAATCGAGTGTCTTAGAATTTGACTGATGGAGAGAAGATGTTCCATGCCTAGAACATATTACAGATCAAAGAAAATCAGTTTCCTTCTTTTGGACTAAATTTAGGTATTGCCTTTGTCAGCAACAATGTACTCTTCTCCTCCAAAGATAACTAAATCTGAGAATGGTTGGAAGTCTGTGAACCAATCCTGATGATGAGTGAAGTGGCGGGAGGCACCTAAATCAATATACCAGGCAAAGGATTTTACATGATCTGTAGGTCTTTTAGCCATGAAGGCGTAAAAGGCACATTCACCTAGTTTAGTGTGCTCCATAGCATGCGCTTGGGGCTGCGAACTAGATTGCTTGGTGTTGGGTGGATATTTTGCAACCGACAGTTTTGGGTAAAAATTCAATTGCAAAATAGGATGACCAACCACAACGTGTGAGACGGAGTCTCTCCTACCTTAAAGGGAAGGCTCCCCCTTCTCATCATTCCTTGGATCAACTCAAGGTAAGCAAGAAGTTGAGAGATTTTGTAAGGGGTGTTACCAATATTCTTTCCTCTTAGCTTCAGGAAAGAATCCACTTACCTGCGGAGCGAGGAATGGGCAAGATGAAACCTCAAACTACACTTCTATCTAAAGTTGTAAACGGTGATATCGATAAACTAACACTAACTCAAAGACTAGCTGAAAGCGTACCAGTTTGGCTCTAAGTCTTGTTTTAACCTATTCTAGAAGAATAACCTCTACCATTGGGGCACAAAGACTTCCAGAAGTAGGGAATTCTAACTATTTTCGTGAATTTGAGATGGTAATGCAAGCTACAGTTAAAGCTCCTAATCTATGTATTGCCACAACTGCTCCCAGTCAAAGCTTCAGCTCCAATTGCTTCTTAAATCACTATGCTCTATTACTGAACGCACAATAATAACATGAATCAAAGACAATAGACACAAATTACAGTAAAAGCTTCTAATTTGCTCTATCACAATTGCTTCCAGTCAAAGCTTTGAATCCAATTGCTTCTTTTTATTCACTTTTCTCCCAAATTCATACTACACAATCAAAGTTATGCTTGCACAAATGTGGCAGAGCTTTCTTGCTTACAACAAAAAGATGATTTTTACAATGAGGGGGCACTCCTTTATATAGGCAAAGGAGTTAAGAAAAAAGTGGAGGAAAAAGTGGGAGCAACTCAACCAACTTTTACCCGGTCTAACTAAAAGAGAAATTATTCAGTTACATGCAACTGCACGTGCAACTAGCATTACATGTAATTACACATGTAAGTCGTATTACATCCTCTTCAATTACAAACATGAAAGAAGAAGAAGAAGAAAGACGGAAGAGAATTGAAACAATCCTAGGGATTTGTCCTGAAAGGCCTTGTACTTGGCAATGCTATCCCAGATGATCACAGGATCAGGAGTTCCTATATTTTGTGTCACTGCATTCACCTTGATAACCATGGTCTTGCATCTTTTGATAACCTCTTAACTCTCTTTGATGAATTGTCCGTTGTCATTTAAAATCTTGATGTGATCAAGTTTTTCTCGTTCAAGTTGTCGTGAATTCTCCTTTGTAGATTCGCACATTCTGTATTCTCTAACACTTTGAAAACCTTCTTGATGATGGCTAGATGTAAACTCGGAATAACTTTCTGTCAGCACCTTTAACTTTTTTTTTAAAGTAAAGTGCTTGGCGCATGGGAATGCGTGCAAATGAGAACTTTTGACTTTTAAAAAGTGACTTGGGCTTTCAAGATGTCATTGCACAAAAAATGGATTACATGTAAATACATGTAATGAGGAATGGAAAGTGAGATGACATGCGAATGTAGATGGAGAATGAGTTGTATGTAAGTGCGGATGACATATAAGATGAAATGCGTAATTGTGAGGCCTCGCCCCGATCCATTATAGCACATCTAATACATTTTATTTTGGCACATTATGACTCGAATGTCGAGACATTGTCTGATGGACTGGACATTATTATATTATTTTATGTCTGTTAGCCCCAAATTTGTCTTGCCGATTGTAGATACTGATACCTAGAATTTTGCTAAATCGAAGTTGAACTTGAACCTAGTATCCATTTATTTCAACTTCTACTTCAAGCTGGTATCTTTCGCACAAATGCAGAATCCTTCTTCCCATTTCTCTGTTAGCCCAATAGGTCCCATGCAAAGGAGTTGAAGTTGAAGCAAGAAAATGTAACTTCAACTTTAACTTCATCTCTTTTATTTCTAACGATTACACTTGTTTTCTTCTCACAGGGATTTAGTTAAACAAAGCATGTATGTTTTACTTAAAGGAGGCCCCACTTCCTTGCCATGTGTCAAAGATGTAAAAGGCAATAAATGTGACAGTTAAGCGGCATGTGTCAAAAGTACCAATTATTTCTAGGAAAGTAAAAGTAATGATTATCTAGCATCATTAAAATGAGATCGCATGTTGATGTGATGGAGATGATCAACGATAAACGGCTGGAAAGTCTTTTCAAATAAATTCACAAGCCGATATTAATGATTTCGCACACTCCATATCTGTCCTCGATTTTCCGAAATCTTGTGTTTTAAAATCCTTCCTTTTCTGGTTTAATTGCCTATCTTACTATGTCGGAGCCCAAAACATCGAGCTAGTAAGAACAAAACTGGAAGTGCTTGACTTAGCGGAAACTAGTGAGTGCCCATTTCGGCTCCCTCCGTATATTTTTCTTTCTTGCTCCTGTTTCTCTTGTTTAAAGTTTTCTTTTTAAACATTTAAGTTTGTGATTCCCTGTCAAGGCGGCCATGACTCTTTTCCGACCTAAGCTCCCTAAACCTAAGATACCCTGTTTGTTAAGCTCTCTGTCTGAGATACGGGATACTTTCCTAGTCAATGTAGACCTAACCCGACTGGTAGAGAGAGTAAAGAATGCACAAGCTGGACCCATTTACCAGAAACTCACCAGTAGTGGTCTGATAGAAGTCGCCACTTTCCCAACTGCCATAGGGTATCCAAAGTTGATTGTTGAGTGTGTGAATCATTATGATCCTCATACCAGATGTATAAAGAAGGTCAGAAATGAAGTTTTGGTCAGAATTGATAGAGTTACAATCAGTTCCTCCTTAAGATACCTCATAAAGAACCCTATGAGCCATGGACTTTTGAAGAATTTGGATGCTTGTATGAGAAGAGAAAGAAAGATTATGATTCTATTGTGGCACAAACATGGCTTTTAAAGCCAGCACTAGGAAGCTCAAGGTTACCCAAACCACTAACTATTGAGCATTTCATTAAAAAGATTGCTGACATAGGTTTTTGCTCAACAGAGTAAAAGGAAATGAGCATGCTTTTCACTAGGATGACTGGATGTATTTGTTCATTCAAAAAATTGTTGAGGGACAAAAATTCATTGATTGGGCAAATTTGATAGCCGAAGGGTTGCACTTAGGTCTCGTAGGTTTGAATAACTTCGGTCCTTTCTTCATGTCCTCCTTTTTGGTTTACATCCTGGCTATGTCAAAAGAATGGGAAGGAACTACCACATGAGCCCTAGACAGAAGACATGACCATATATCAGTATTATAGAAGTCTACAAGCAAAAGAACCCTGCAAAGAGTTCCGGAGGATTAATGATGTATTCCTAGGGAGACTAGTTTTTGAGCTCCGAGGTCAAGAGAATTGTAGGATCTTTGAAGAATCTATGCAAGCTATTAAGATTTATGGTTGTTTTTATATACAATTCTCTAGATTCACCCACATCAAAGTCAGGTATTTCGCTGGAGAACCTCTTAAGCTGCCACACTATTGTCTTGATGACATTGTTCTTTCAGAAATCTATAGGCAACTCCTGCATGTCACTAATTTGTCTAAAAATAACTCACGCTGCCCTGTTTCCTATAGAAATCAGCCACTATAGATGTCCTAATGTCAAACAGGCTATGTTGATAGATTCAGCAATGTCCAAATTGTGCCTCCAGTCCTACCTTGCTAGAGAGAACTTCAATTATGTAGGATTTTCCAAGGAATATCTAAAAAATGTGTCCTCCCTCAGGCACGTTCCTCACTTAGAAGACTACTGGGCCAATTGCTCTAATGAGTTTGAAGTGAGAAAAAGATTGTGGTCGAGATTGACCATAAGCCAAATACAAGCATTCAAAGTTCAACTTGACATCAGTGAGATAAAAGAAAATGATAATGAGGAAGTGATCGATCCTCTATATATTGAACAAATCGAATGTCTCCCTATCCCTGAGCTAGACTGGAACAAGAGAGAAGAAAATGATTTTTATTCTCGCATGATAGGAGTTTTGAAGAGAACAGAAAATTGGTTAGCTCAAAAGATGAATCAAGTATTAATTCAAGAAAAGCCCAAAAAGCATTCAAGAGCTTAAAAAGAGAAGCCTTCAAGAAAGCTGATTGTGCCCTCTAATGTTGCTATTGGTGATTCTGTTGCAGGTCAAAAGGAAGCTGAAGTTGAAGTATTTGTTCCTCTGGTTCAACTTCAAACAGTGAGCACTAAAAGAACTACTCGTTTGTACACCCGAAGCAAGAAGGTTGTGCAAAACAAAGCAGAGAGTGGGATCGCAATAAACTTGGATTCCCCAGAAACCGAAGCGGTAACAGAATAGATCATTGCCCCTAATATGTTCGACTCAATAGAAGTCTAGCAAAAAATGGTCGAAGGAGATAGTGCATCAATGAGTACTTTGGCTCTGATTGACAACACTGCCACGCTTGGAAAGGAGCCTTCAACACCTAAGTGGTTGGAGACTTCTGTAGAAAAGAAACGAAGCATGGTACCACTCTCCATGCCAGTGGATGACTTGGTGAGTAAATGCCTTGGAAGGTCTTCTAAGGTTAAGAAAGCAAAAACGGAGTCTCGGATCGATTTTGACAAGGACACAGGACAATGGTTGGTAGAAATTGCCAAAACTCCACAGGATAAACTTCAGGAAGAACTCACACCTCAAGATTATCAGGGATCAAAAGTAGACCTGGGTAAAGGCAATAGAGTTGTGGACATGAAAATATTCGAGGTGTCTAACAAGAAGATTGCAGACCGGATATGGAAAGATGCTAAAGATAAGCAAAATATGAAGGACGCTATGGGAAACATGGCCCAATATATCAATGCAATTCTACATCTTGAACCGAAGCCAATCAATGAAATGTCAGCCATTATTGATGTCAAGTCTCCAGCCAATCAATAGTTCTTGGATAATTTACAAAAGTGTAAAGCCACAACTAAGACATTTGAAGAATGGGTTCAGACTGTGCGAACTGAAGCAGTAACACAAGTGAATCTCCTGAGTGATACTCGTAAAGAAACTTCAATCGTCACTAAGAAGGTTGAATCAAACATCGAGGGATATGAGGAGAAAAATAATTGGACGAAAGTGATACTGTGGATTGATGAAATACAGGGGCATGGCCTGTAGAAATTCCTCTCTGAATGCCCTGTGGCTGGTCTTGACGATAAAACTTTCCACGTGATCTGAGAATGCATTGAATGGAGAAATGAAGCAATTGTGCAGGGTGTAGCTGAAATCAAAGTAATGCTATCTGAGCTTTGGGTCATAGATGATATAATTCTCGGTGACCTGAAGTGGTTTTATAAGCAGTGTGCAGAAGGAGAAGGTGACTTTGTCTTACCCACAGAAGATATCATCAAACAAATACAAAAGAGATTCTTGGAGCTTCAAGAAAAGAAATCACCTGTGAAACAAGACTTTTCAAACATCACCCATGTCGAAGCCATGTTGATAATCAACCAAAAACACCTAGAGTTGCACGAAGGAAAGATAGCGGAGCTGAAGAGGGAAAAAGAAGTCTGGAAGCAGAGGATTTCTTTTCTCAATCTGCTACATCAGTCAGTCATCTCATCCTTTACCGCCACGTATGAAAGCTGGAAAGCTGGAAGGATTGCTGCTGGCGTGGACAAAGCCTTGTGACACTTGGAATTTCTTAGTTGTGTGTCTTTTGGTTTTTATTTTCTTTGTTTTGTTTTAGTCAGTTAGCTTGGTTAAGTAACCAAATAACTATCTACTCCTGGCAGGGTAACTTTGGATTTTGTTATCCAACCCCGAAGGGTGTATATATATGTAATAACTGTTTTCAAAAAGACTCTCTCGGTGGATGTGAAACCAGAAATATTTTTGATTTTGTATCTACATTTTGAAAAGAAAACTTTGATACAAAATTTTGGTTGTGATAAGGAAATATAAGATTCTACAGTTTTATATTTTGAAGCTTTTCTGGAATAGATAATATTGTCTGTTCTGTAATGATTTGTATCCTTGAGGAAATTGATCATTTGTGAAAAGGTTTACATTGTCTTATTACAATTTAGAATCTTGTTGAGGTTGAGAGAATTCGAAAGGATAGTAGTAAAAGTGAACTTCAAATCATTTTCATCTATAGGGATTAATCATGTGGATGATCTTGGTTATTAAATTTGAATGGTTTTTCAATCTGCACATTCTTTTAATTTTTATGAATTGATTGTTTAAGCTTTTTTAGTATTTTCTTCAAAATACTCGTTGGGAAGGTTTTCCCTCAAAAGAGGAATTAACGAATATCTTTTCAAACTGGTTGCTGCACCTTATAGTATTGTGAAATAATACTAAGCAGAGAATTCCTTACACATTTTGAGAATTTCAATCTGTTAGTTTATCAAGAGTTTACTCTCTTTGAGCTTTAAAATTAAAGGGGAAAAAAACCGTTTATTAACAATGTCGTGTGATGCTTTACTTTAAAATGTTTAATCATGTTATTTGATGTTTTATAAGCATGCATAATGATGGTGTATTACAGTAAATGAATTCAGAATTAGGAATATGATTAATACTTTAATTATGCAATTTTTAATAGTTAAATATGTGAGTAGAAATGAGATAAAGGTTATTTAAATGGAAGTTTGATGTTTTGATTTCTGTAATTATCCAAATGAGTTTTAAATATATGCATGTGATTTTTCTTGAGCTACTGATGTGTGAATTGAGTGTGCAAGATTATTAACCATGGGATCTAACAGAGAATCAATAATCGACCCTGTGTTCAATATGTGAAACTAAAGTTGAGTATAATGAAGAGATGCAGACCTTTTTGTTTCGTATTTTATTTGTATCGTAATCTGAATGTGTATCATTCTGTAATTGTAAGGTGTTTAATGTTATATAACAGTGAATCTTATGGTGTCACTTGACACTCGTAATTCGTATGTGTATCAGCATGTTAATTAGGGTTAGCAGAGTAACCTGATAAACTGAGATTGATTTAGCTAGTAACCTCAGATTAATTAGTTGGTAACCTAGATTAATTACCCTAATTAGGGTTTGGTGGAAAGTTTGCATTCCTATTGTTTTAAAAAGTTCAAATATTTCAAGCCAATTTTATAGGTCCTAAAATGATCCTAGAGGCCAAAATTAATGCAAACCAAGTGCCTAGGGGGTATGTGTATGGGTTGGGGACATTTTCCATCCTTCTATTGACTTTTATGACCTAAATATCTCATTTTCCCTTTAGTGCGAAAATTGAACATCTTCATGAGTTTACCAAGTTTACAATCCACCAAAAACGTTGTCTTAATGGTAGGATCAAGTTGGAAGACCCTAGAAGACTTAAGTCATGTCTGGAGTTATTGTCATTTTAGGTGGGTGAGTTTAGAAGCCTATTTAGTTGTCAATTTGAGGGTTGAAGGGTTTTCCCCCATTCTCTACATTTAGAGAGAGAGTCAAGCTTGGATTGAAAGAGGAAGAAGGATTAGCTCTTCTCAAAAACTTCATTTGCCATAACCTTTGCGAAGGTAGGATCCTTCATGGCCTTGTTCTTCATGCTTTGTTTTTTTTATTTGCTTAAGTAGACCTATTGCATGTGAGGGATGGGTTATTGTGGGTTTTTTATTTGTTTTTCTTTCATGTTTTACATTTTGTTTTATGGAAAAACTATAAGGGTTGTGTTGACATTACTCACCCTCGGATAGGGCAGAAGTGGCCATGTACGGGAGGAGGGCCCTAGTTGGACTCCGGGTCAGTGCAGAGTCTCTCCTCATGATGAGGAGAGGGAGAAAGTAGGGTGTTATGGGCCCCTACTCGTCAATACAAACCGTTTTGTGTTTGGAGAGATAAGAAGTGAAAGAATGGAAGTTCTTTGTTATTATTAGCCTCGGAAGAGGTATATGTTTTAGTGTTGTGATTGACATCTCCTACCTTGGAAAAATCCACCTTCTCCCTATTCTTGGTTCGATATGGAACCTGTTGTGCAAACTTGAGATGAGATTAGTTTGTTTAATGTGTCTATGTGTTTGAATCTGATTGTCACCCGGTCAGTTTCAGTTCTCTATGGTTGTCCCTTGTAAATTTGCAGATTTGTTTAGTTGATACTTTGATATGGAGCAAAACTGGATTTAGAGTTTTGGTGTTCTTGAGTCCATTGTTATGGCGACTTCTCCTCGGGAAAATGATCCTAATGTATTAATCATTGTTAACTTTATATTTGTAATGACAACGATATCAGGTTTTCTTCCCTGATTCTTTCCTGATTGAGTCCTTGAATCAGATTTTTGAATAAAATATATATATGAAGTGGCTAGTCCACTTGTGTTTTTAAAAAAAAGAGCAATTCATTTCTTATGGCATTCCTTGTACTCTTGATAATTCATTTCATATGCAAATGATCAATTGTAATTAGATACAATGACGTTACACGAAGTTATGCAATTGGATTATGATTAGATGTTAGAGGAAATCCGATTTAAATGAATGTTACTTATTTTTGCATAGTAACTATTGAAAAAAAATACTCCTATTTGAATGCATAATATAACATCAAAATCTAGTCCAATAATCCATCCTAGAAAATGAACAAAACATTAGTATATCTTGTCATGTTAAAATTTCTATAAGAAAACCTAACACTTATGAGAAATATAGACCTTGGAAAATTTCATTCCTTTTGAAGCAAAAATACTCTCTGGAATTTGTATTGTAAAATTTTAATTCCCTTTGGTAAAAGGGAATATTCTTCAAAGATTCCCTTTTAAAATATTTGGACACAATTTTAAATAAGGAATATACAATTATAAAATGAAATAAAAATTTTTAAAAATACTTTTAAAACTACTACACCTTACCTTATCCTAAGTCTACCCACAAAGTTTTAAATCATTACTTCTCCCCCTTGTCAATCCGTTCACCTAGGCTGATGTCGCTCTCTGTTCATGCATTGAAAGGCTTTAATACCCCTGCCTTGAACACACGTCACCTTTCCACTAGGCAGAGTTAAGCTTAAAGGGAGGAACCATGTGATATGTTCACACCTAATTTTCATGCTTCTTCCTTTCCCCAAGGCAATCACTTTGTTGTTTCTTCCTAAACTCCTGCGTTGGAAATCCCACGCAAATCTTTAAGCAACAAAATCATGATGTCACGTTGACCTTTGGGTAAGGGAAGTATGGCACATTGAAGAAAGTTAAGTTCAAAATTTATGGCACCTTTATGCTTAAGACTTTGTCCCTTGCTGCAAATATCCTAAAACCTTGCATTTAAGACCCCATGCGTACCTTTTTGGAGGAGACAAGACCTGCTGTCTTGGCTGCAAAACGCAGGTCTTGGATCACGTGGGGAACATTCTTGGAGGCCGATATGTCCTTGGGTAGCGAGGAGGGTAGGTGGTAGGGTTAGTTAGGGGTGGGTTAGTGGATAAGGTAGTTAAATGTTAGTTGTTTTGTTAATTAAGGTTAAGTGAGGTAATAAGTTATGATTAGGTAGTTAAAGCAAGTTGGTTTTATTTAATAAAGTTGTAAATATGGTTTCATTTTAGATATTTAATTATTTTAAAATGAAAGTGGTAGAATGTAAGGATAGGTTAGTTAGAGTGTAATGTAAATAAAGGTGATAAGGGTTAGTTAGGATTAGAATGTTTTGAGATAGTTTATCATTTAATTTAATATTGTTTTTAGTTTTTTTTAAATTTTGGCAAAAGTAATTATAGGTGTATTCTCTTAAAGGAATAAGGGATAGATTTAGTGATGATAGGAGTATGGTTAGAAATTTTAGGTTAGAGTTTAGTTGTGATCCAATTATTCTAATGAGCTTTTGAGATTTTGGTTTTCATTTTTATGATAGAATATTGTTGTGTCATATACTTACGAATAGTATATTACTTTATTTAATAATTTATAATGCCTTATTATGTTGTTAATAAACCGAATTGTCAAGATCATTAGATTGGAAGGCGTAGTAAGAGAGGAAACTAAATGTCATGAATAATGTTATGAGTAATATTTAACGTTTTCAATTAAAATAAAAGTTTGTTTTAATAATAGAAATAAAGTAATAAGGTACTTAGACGAATGTTCTGAAATGATGAAACCAGTGCACCTAGGAGATTGAACCAACTCACGAAATGAGATATGGAACCTTAGAAAACCTAATGCGTCTTGTGTGTCTTTAGCCAAACATGTATTAACATAGTGGATTAATTAACTTTTTAAAAAAAAACCATGTGTTTTTGCCCCAATATTTTGGGCATGATAGTAACGACACAAGAAGTGGAATAACATGTATTTTCTCATGGAGGTGTAAGTGCATATGGAATGAATGAATGCAATGTGACTTGAGGTGAAATGAACTTTATAGTCGTCTTTGTAGAAAAGTGAAGTCAAAGTACATGAGAAAACATGCACATGACATTTTTTGACCTTTTAAAAATGACTTTTAGTCAAAAGTGGGTTTTCAAGATGCAATTACATGTAAAAGACTTTTCACGTAATCATGTCGTGCGATTGGATGCGGAAAGTGAGATGAGTAGAAATGGAAATGGAAAATGAGATTAAATGTATGTGCAAATGATGGATGGGAATACATGTAATCTCATGTGAAGAATGAGATGTGAAGTGTTGTGACATGGAAAGATGGAAATGTAATGAGATGGAAAGTGGAGTGAAGTGAAATGTGCTCAAGTTCTTGGGAAAGAATTTGCAATTTCTTCCAAAAGAAGAAAAACGAAAAAGAAACAAGCAAGCAAACAACGAAAAAAAAACACATGCCTTTGATCTTAAACTCAAACATGTCAACAAGCAAGTTGCTTTCAAGTGCAAATTCGAATTTGGAATTTGGGGAAATTCCAAAAGTGTGAAAATGAGAGTTTTCATCATTTTTAAAGGCAAAATGCACTTTTCATGGCATATATATAAGTGTGCAATAAGAAGTCATAATACGCATGGAAATAGCAAGATAAGCATAAATTAATGAGCAAGTTTGAAAGCCCACTTACTTGGAGATCAAAGAGCCAAAATAGCAAGAATTATAGACTTTGAAGACCAATTCTCCTCAAAATCCGGAAACTCAAACAATAATTTGACTTTTTCCGTACTTGCATTCAACAAATATTAATGAGCAATGAAGGGTCGAATTTGACATGAAAATGTCAAATACATGGTCTCCAAAGACAATAACATACATCAAAACTCAAAAACGACCCCTCTTGATCAAAGGTATGGGTTGGAAATGCCATTTTTTGAGTTTTTTGAACAAAAACGTGACTTTCTATGCAAAAATCTGGGCCGTTTTTGCAAAAACGTGGTCAAAAAATGTATGTTTTTGAGTCATTTTTAACTTGTGAATGCAAAAACGACTTCCCCAAATGCTAATACATGGATCCAAATGCAAAAAAGTGACTTCAAAACGCATAAAAGTGGATAAAAACCTCAATTTTCTGGGCGTTTTTAGCAAAAACGTGATTCATAAAAGGCATAAAACAAAAATGTTTTGGTTGTTAAACACCAAAACATGAGTCACAATGCAATGACATTTAAAAGGTTCACTTTTGATGACTTTTACACTTCTAAGTTGAAAATTATATACAATGACATGTAAAAGGTCCACTTTTGATGGATTTTACATGTAATAACATTATAAAATGTCCACTTTTGATGATTATTAAGTGATTTAATAAACACATGTCAATTTAAATTCATTCAAATATTACTTAAGTGGGACATAAATTATATTTACATATCACATTAATAATATAACATGTAAATATCATTTAAAAAATAATATTTATTAGAGCATTTGATTTAAATGCTAAGAATTAAATTGAACTATATAGTTAATATAGTCACTTAAGTAAAAAATCAAAAAGTAAACTCAACTTAAAAATATAACATAAAGTGCATTATAGTTACTTTAAGTGAAAATTTAAATGATAAAGTAACTTAAAAACATAACATGAAGTGAATTTAAGTTATATTTTTCAAAAAGTGAATGTCAAAATAAAAATATAACATGATATTTTTAATTCGTGTTGTTGCATCAAAAAAGTCCACTTTTTTGGCATTAAAATGGTCATATCTCTTGACTGACAACTCCGATTACGCTCTAGGTTAGATCAAATCGAAGGGGAAACTAAAAGCCATGACTTGAGCAAGACTAAAGGACTAAAAACCAACAAACGCACATTCAAAAGCAAAGAAAAAGACGATGAAGGCCTCTAAAATCAAGCATAGGTTCAATAGACATAAAAACGAAAAAGACTTGACGAAAGCCTTCAATAAAAGAATTTGATATACGAATTGGAGTTGATTGATCGATCAACATTAAACAATTGAATATCAAATTCAACTTAGAGAGATGCAAAACTAGTTTGAAAAAATTTTGTACTATTAGGAGAACACTTGGCTTGAGAAGCTAAGCATTTCCGACACACCAACTTCATATGACCAAACTTATGGCATTAGTTGCACTAAAAAAATTCTTCTTCGAGCCTTTTGATGACTGAGAAAAAGGATTCTGCAAAGAATATTGAGAGAACTGATAGGTGCTTGTTGATTTAGCTGAGAAGGCTTGAGTGGTAGAAGATGAGTTAGAACCATTGTCAAACTGTTGTTTCCAATGATACCGTTGTAGAAGCATGATACAAACAACAAAAAACGAAGTATCAAAATGAGTGGAAGCAATGTTGAGGTTTTCAACAAAGTGCTCATAGGAAGATGGGAGACTCTTCAAGGTGATTGCCACCATGTCTTGTTCTATTTTATGTTCAATGGCTTCCAATTGATCATGAGTATCCTTGATCATATTGAGATGCTCGTGTAGAGATACCTAATCCTCCATCATGATCACGAAGAGCATGTTCTTCACAGCTTTTGTCCGAGGTTTTATGCAAACCTTTCAGATGGCTCCAAACTTTTGCAGTTGTTTTACCAAAAGGAATTTGTGAGAGCTAATCATTAGTGACAAAAAGTTTGATGAGCATGACAGCTTCTCAATTCTGCTCATCAAATTTATCTTTCTCTTTAACTACATCCTCAGGACGTTTAGTCGTGCCCAACACAATTTTGTTAAGACACCTGCACTCAAAAATTGTCATGTGTTACTTTCAAGTATTATAGCTCTTGCCACTAAATTTGGGACTGCCTTACAAAAAAATGTTGCTACGAAAAACAAGAAGACTAGATGGTTGAATACACAATTTTGAAAATGTTGGTTACAAAGGCATATACAGACATAGATTTCAATGGGAATTTGCTGGCACAAAATTCAAGGTAAGGAACCGAGATGCCTAGAAAAATTCAAAGACAACCCAATCGAGCTCTCGAAGAACCCACCAAGAATCCGTAAACAAAATAAAATTTCAGCCAGCACAAAATTCGAGATAGAGAAAACAAGGCACCCAAAAAAATCTAAAAGCAACCTAATCGAGATATCGAAAAATCCAAGAAACTAAAAAAAGATTTTGAATCTGGCAAGAAAACTGATAGGTTTGAACAAAATCCTAGCTGGGGGCAAAAAACTTTAAAAAAAGACATAAAAACCAGAATTTTTTTTACTAAGATCGTGTGAGCACAACAGGACCACAATGAAGGTTGAAAAAGGTAGAAAAAGGTTCGAAATAGCTTCAAAAATGAAGTTGTATCAGATCCAAACCTTTGAAGAAAAAGAAACATTGTCATTTTTAGCAAAAAATGTTGTTTTTGAGCAGAATGTGACCCTAGGTTGAACAATGATGGTGTTGAGTTGTAGAGACAAGTTCAAACACAACCAAAATGTGGAAATGCATCGCATATGGAGGAAAACATGTCCCAAAAAAATGTCTGCAACATATTCGATGACCCTTAAACCAAACAAACCAGCCACGGGTTTGAAGAAAAAAAACAAGCAGCAATGGTCATTTGGCCTTAACAAATGTACCTTTTCCTTCTCAAGTGCAAAAATGACCATGAAAATGCAGAAGTTGCAGAGACTTCGCACCACAAGTTGCAGAAAAAGAATGCCAAAATAAGGAAAAAGCTCTACATAACATGACTATCCCAAGAAAAGTGAACCGATTGCTTAAAAGGCTATGCATGGGTTGCAGAGAACAAACAAGGGTAGGAAACAATTCTTTAGAACAAACCCATGTAGTTTTGAAAAAAATCTCTAAACCAAAATCCAAAGGAAAAATTTTAGGAATGAAGAAATTTTTCAAAAAATTATAACATTCCATTTTAATACCATATTAGACAAATGATAAAATATTGGATAATTTATTAAACAAGAACGAATTGTTCTTATAGAGATTACAATTGAGATGTTTCTAAAAAGAAACACACAAATAATAGAAAGTCTATATACAAGATATTTACAATATCTAGAAGTGACCATTAAATAGAAACAAAATAACTTATGAGATATTATTTTAATGTTCTCTCAACCCCTCGTCTATGAATAAAGGAGAGTGCTCATTGTATTTTTCATCTTTTGGCAAGGCAAGAAAACTCTACCAGTTTGTGTATGCACTCTAAGACTTTGAGTTTGGATGTAAATTAAATTGCTTTCAATAAAAGGAGGCAGGTTGTTTTGAGACTTTGTGCCAATCCAAACTATGATGTGATGACATTTTCTTGAGTTGATTGTGAGACTTATGCTTTCGTTCAAGAGGTATTTGAACTCGATCTTGCAGAATTTGAGCTCCATATTGCATTTAGAGTTATATTTTAGGTTCATATTTGGTCTTGCAGACTTTGAGTTGCTTCTCAAGTCTGAGATTACCGTGGGACACTCAAGCAAGGGAATAGCTTGCATACTTGTGCTGCTTCATTTTCGTCGTTTGTGCATGCAAGGTGCAATGTGTTTGAGACTTTGAGCTACACATGTGTTTCATTCTTGTTCTCAATATCTAATAAGGAGCCAAGGAAAGCCATTGAGCTTTCATTAGTTTCTTGGTTACACAAAATGCTGGTATCCTGAAGATTATTCTTACATCTAATCTTTTGTTTGTTGGAATTATTGCTCCAATAGATATTTTGTAAGTGAATTATACTATTCCTTTAATATTGTAATATAATAGTAACATCTATTCTGAAATAAGAAAATAGGATGAATGCCCTGCCCTGATTTAGCTTAGCGTAAATAGTAATCAAGTGTTTTGTTGATTTGAGTAACAATAACAGGGGGAAGTCTCACCTAGGAAGTAGGAGAGTTGTGGCTAGAACCATTGTTTTACAATTGATCCTTAAAAATTATTGGTTGCAAAATATCCACCCAGCAAATTGGAAGTTCTAACAAAGTAAACAATACCAAATTGCCTTACGAAATTGCCAACTCAGATATCAAAATGTAATAATTAGAATATCAATGATCATTGTAGCTGAAAATCAGAATCCAACGAAAATAAGTTCAAAGTTCTAATTACCACCTAGAGTCTAAAAGTGAGAAGCATCAAAATGACAAAAATTGAATTACCAAAAATGATATCTTGTGTTTGTTACAACTCCAAAATTCATACAAACACAACTCCAAAATTCATAGCACCATTCCCATAGAACAATCATCCCAAGTTGTTATACACAGGTCCTCACCAAGCTTTTGTAATTGATATCCCTCCACAAACATTGAAGTTACAAGAGTTTTCTTATAAAAACCAAAATCCTTATCCTATCTTGAAGTATGAATGTGTGAAGCATATTTTCCATAATCATAACAATTGTTATTGGAGAATTTGTTATATGTTGGAGGAACTCTAACATCCCAAGTTGTTATACACAGGTCCTCACAAAGCTTTTGTATTTGATTTCCCTCCACAAACATTTAAGTTATAAGATATTCTTATAAAAACCAAATCCCTTATCCTATCTTGAAGTATGAATGTGTGAGGCATATTTTCCATAATCATAACAATTGTTATTGGAGAATTTGTTATAAGCAAGAGGAACTCAACATGTTAGAACTATCGGTATCACCTATTTTATTCGTATATTGATACCATTAAACCAACTATCAACAAAATCTTTAGAAGGCTATCCTGATGATAAAGAAGCTACAAAGGAGTGAGCAGTGTAACAATACGAATCGGCAAAAGCTTTCAAAGGTCAACCCGACAGAGCAATGTTATACCGACGAAAAAAGTGACAAAAGTTGCATGAATATAGAAATAATACAAGCAGTGATGGATCAAAAGACATCAGCGGGAGTAATATCGATAAATGAATGATAACTTACATACAAAATCTTGCACAGTCGGGGAGGTTACATTGATAACACCATCGACATTACTCACAACGATCATCAGTGTAACCCATTACTATTAGGAGGGCGATGAACATATCATGTCGATATTCGATAAGATGAATTGGGATAACTTATGCCAATAGAATAAGGTTCTAAATAGCCCATGTGAAACTATAAGAATAACCCATGATGATGGTGGAATTGTAAACAAACCTTATCGATGGAACTTATGTCAATAATGATGAAAAAGCGAATCGATGAAGGTTATGCCAATGGCCTCATCGGCATAACTTTCCACTGCGAGATAAGAAAATGTTAGTCACGTTGATACCTGATAAGTAGTGGCATAACTTGCGCCAATAAATGAGCATTGGTAATCCCATTGAGATAACACTTGAGGAGTCTTGTCGATGGCTCGTAAAGGCAGTTTTAATCGAGATATCATACAATAATTTTAATGGTTGTCATATCAATTGTTTGAATTTCAAAAAGGCAACAAAGGATGGCCATTAAATACACAGATCGAAGGAATTTAAAGGCTCACACAAGGCATTGTAATCATTTGATTGCTTAAGGATTTGGTAAAATCAATACACATAGCATTCATACCTTATTACTGAAGCTGTGGAGAACTAGCACAATGGAATTTGCAGAAACAGAGTTCACAAAAGTCATCGCTCATAAGATCATTTTGAAAACAAAATTGCTCAAATGGAGGCTCCCAGCGTGTCAAAAAGGAAGAGGCCAACTAAGAGGAGAGATTCAAAAGGGAAGAAAGCAAAAACAAAGGAGAAAACCCTGACCAGAAGGCTAAACCAAGACATGATGGATCAAATGCATGCGCGTGGCCCTAAGTCAAGAAGGTCAAAACAACACTTGTCCAAGAAGGACCAACTCAAAGAAAGATTCAAATATGTAGGGGATATTTGGACAAATACATGGGGATATGCATTGTTCTTATTCCACTACTTGAGAAGGAACAATCCAGTACCAATCACCACCCATGGAGGATGAATTTGGGGAGGCTAATTGTTCCAAATGTTTTTGTAAACATTGAAGTATCAGAAGTGTTGGTTAGTAGTTACTTCTCCTAGAGGAGGGTGTATATATCGGCTAATGCCCTAGCAAAGGTGTTTTCCATGGACCAGACATATGATTTTCCTCTATTGTTTGAGGAATTGGAGGAAGAATATACCAGGTTGGATACAACCTACAAGGATTGGAAATTGGCCATTCACAAAGAAAAGGTAGAAGGGAAATTCGGTCCTTTGACAGATGATGATGGTCCTCCTTTCAATGTGGAATAATTTCGGCCTTATTCGCAAGGCATACTTTTCTTGTGGATATGTTGGAGGTGTTGATGTCCCTAATATCCAAATGTTTGAACCTAGGCCATTTGAGTATGCTCAATATGTTGTTGAAAAGATGCACGAAGGATTTTTTTCTCTTCAAAAGGGCGGTGATCAACCAAGACTCAAGTACTACTTAGTATTGATGCATATGGTGTTATTCTATGGGTATACAAGGAGCATGTGGCCAGAGCAGTTGAAATTAGCCACCAGGAACAAAGAAAGGAAGTAATAGCCAATATAGTTACAGACATCCATTTGGGATTCCAGGTACATCAATTCAAACTATGTTAAATTTGACGAATGTTTTGTGAAGACAACTTATTAGATGTATGGTCATCCCTATGATCATTCAATATCCATGGAGACCAAGAAGTTCCTAAGGCCTAAGTACTTTGATGACAGAAAGATAGTCCAGCATAATTGGGGTGACTAGTATGTACATTGTGACTTTACTTGCATTAGATTCTATGGTTTCAAAGAAAGCCTCCTTACAAATTGCCTAAGATGGTGCTTGATAGGATTACCTATCTTCAAATTGTAAGACAATTGAGTCTCTCAAAAAATTTGCATTTGGTTAACTCGCACAACAAAACTTTCTTGCCGGGAACCTTGAGTTTTGGAGAGTTTACTATCGTATCCACAAAAGAATATGAAGTAGTACATAGAAAATTGTTGAATGAGTTCAATTGGAAGGAGCACTATCCTAGAAAGGGATATGATTTTGAGGGATGTATTCACTTATGTAAAATGAGATGGAACCTAGATGATCACCACCATGTGCCTGACAAGCAGAGGATATATTCAAAAGCAAGGAGGATCATGAGGCCCAAGAGGTCATCGACAAATATAACAAGGAACTGGATATGAAAATGCAACAGTTGAGAGAGATGGGGTCTCAACCCGTGGAAGAAGAGTCTGATCAAAATGTGCCATTGGAGCAAGACATGACCTCTGGGTTACACATTAAGGAATTTGAAGATGTTTCTGATAAAGATATCCAGACTGCCACAAAGTTGCAAGATAATAGAGATGATAGGTTGAACACACATACCACATTTGGTTCAGATGACATGTTTATTAAGTCAAAAGAGTTAAGAGTCGATATAGATTGGGAAATGTAGAACATGACTCCCCAAAGGGGAAGGCAAATGCTAATTGAATCAGGAGTAATACTCTTACCAGGTTGGGATATAAGTGCTTCCTTAATCTTTGACAATTTCTTGCATTCAGAAAACATAGACTTCAAATTAGATGTAGAAGGTGTTAATGAGTTCTACATAGGATCAAGGTTCAATCCAGATGAGAATGCCATGTTGCTGTGGGCAATATACCCCCCAGACAAAGGCAAAATCATTGATATTGGTAAGGCATTTGGGCACATGATGAAGTTGAAGGTTGGGGAAATTGACCCCATTATTTTTGCAAACATGAGTAATTGATATGGCCAAATTCAATAAAGCCGAAGTGTTAAAATTGGTCAGAGAAAAAGAATATTACAAGGCAAAATATGAAGGTAGATTGATAGAGGTAAGTTCCTCAGGACTAAGAATGACTGCATCAGAGGATGCACAATTGAAAAATAAACATGAAGACTTACAAAGACAGTATCAGCAAATAGGTGAGAACATCAGAAATATCAGGCCGGATACCATCTCCATTATATTACAACACAGATTTGATAAACTGAGAAGTGCTCTTGAGAATTTTTGGATTATTTACAACAAAAATATGGAAAACATGATAATTCACAAGAGGATAAAGCACTGACTGGACACCAAAATGCTTGTTATGAAGATGAATGGATCAGATACCCAATTTCTTTCAATAATGAATAATGCCATTATAAAGCATGCAGAGTATTCTGAGAATTTGAAGTCAGAGAATGAGGAATTTAGCATGGAACTCAAGAAGGGACTCCCCAAACTGGTAGACAAAGGTGGTGATCTAAAGGAGATGGACCTGTGGATTAATGAATGCCATTCCATTCTAGCAACTATATTGGATGCTGCTCATGATGATGGACCAGATTTGGAGGGAACCAGTGCACAAACAGAACACATAATTGATTTGGACTATACAATTCATGACGTTGTTCATGATGCAGATACCTATGTATCCGAGGGATACAAGAAAGACATCAAGGAGTGCAAGGCTTTGCTAGGAGATGACTAGTTCCATTTCTTTGTTTTTATTTAATGATCAGTTATTTAGTTTTCTTTATGTGGTTTTTTGTATGTACCATAAGAGCAAATGTCTTTCTCAAGAATTTGTCTTGCAAACCAAATGATAAATATATTTTCAATTTGTCAAAGATAAAATCAAGGAAAAAATCAAAAAATGAAGAAAACCTCTTAAAAGAGAAAATAACTTTGCTTTTTTAATTTATATATTTAAATCCATTCTAATTGCATAAAGTGGGAGAGTAAAAGTTAAGAATGTACAAAAATAAATTCCAAAATATATTTTTCTCATTAATATTGAGATTTTTGATGCATTACATTACAATTCAACTTCAAAGTTTCAAGGTAATGTCCCCCTTTTTTAGTACAAATTGCATGGGTTCGTTGTTATCCTGATTCTCCATAATCCCATAGGCTAACCAAGACATTTAAAGGACTGAGGCCATTTGGCCTAGGCAATTTCAATTGCAAGTCGATTTGAGGTGTCCGGATGCAGATTTGGACATATTATTTCTAGTAAATCATTATGGTCATGTTGGACTTTCAGTTGCAGTGGTATGTCAATGGTAAATTGGCAATATTGACAAGATCATTTATTAATCATTGATGTAATTTATTATGCCTTAATAAAGTTTTTTTATAAAGTCAAATATAATTTTTTTGACTTTATTCATGCATAGTCTATAGTTTGTTGGAAATATTAAATTAAATGGCTCTCTTTGTTCTACAATACACTAGAAGCATAAATAAAAGTTGTTAAGGATATAAGTGTAGGAAAATCATGCAGATGGCATGGAAATATTAAAGAAAAGCAATTGCAATAAAATAGGTGTTGAGAAAGCAGTCGCGGGAAAATAGGGGTGAAAAAGCAAAAATCTCGAAATTATAGGAAAGGGCAAAAAAGTGATTTTGTTTTTCCCACGTTGTCAAGGAGAGTGATTGACCATACTTGGAGATTATATGAAAATTGGTGAATTCGTGGAGATTTTCTTGTGGGCTTGGAGGACAAAATCCCTCTATGTTGTCATTCTTCTTGCTGTTGCAAGACACGGTCAGGAGGATTTGTGATTTGCTTGGTCTCTAAGGTAAGAATCTGATTATGCAATATAGGTATTACTTTATTTCAAGAAAGTCATTGGTGGGAGTGTTCAAACTGGAACTGACAGATTTCTATTTCTACATGCTGGCCGAGGGTGTAAGAAGCTTATTATTTAAGTTTGCTGGTCGTACAAGAATGTTCAAGTACCATAGAGGTTGTTAATCAGCTACAGCTGGGTCGTATGGGGTTGTGATCTCCAAGAAAAAGCTGTACGGGCCTAAGATAATTACAGAAGTATCCATATAGGTTTTTGATTTGCTGCAAATTAGCTGTACAGGCCGGGAAGGCTTGGCAACTTGTTCAGGAAGTCTAATATACTGCTGCTAGGGTTTTGTACAGAGCCAAATCCAGTGGATGTTTGCTGCATTTGACTGAGACTGTACCATACATTGGTATTGTAAGAAGACAAGTGTTTGTAGTAGCTGTTGAAGCATTCACTGAACACTACTATGACTGATACAACAATTTGGTGCGCAAATGCCTTGTAATACAGCCCCATTCTAATATGCAAATCAGAATTATATGTTTCTGTTAATGTTTATCAGAACTTTGGTTTAGAATAGAAGTTGTTTGGCTTATTATTGTTGTAGAAGTTAGCAATCAGCAACTAGTCATTTGGTATAATATCTGTGTTTGGCAAATTATCCTGGAGCCTTTCCAACCATTTGCGAGCTTAAACAAATCAGAGAAACTTGAAGTTACAATAAATAAGTATGCACTAGGGCAGCCTCTAACATGAAACCTCAATATCAATTACAAACTGAAAAATACAAATGTTAACATACAAAGGTGCAAACCCTCAAAGAGCACTCAAATAGGAAAAAAAATTCAAGTAGTTTATCAATCACTTGTGCACCTTCATAATAAGGCTATCGGGCCTTGGTGCTTGCAGGACTAGCATGATTTCTCTTGTTACTACATTCAATCTTCAACTCTTTAAGATTTCCTGAATACACTGTCTTGAGTGGGCTAAGTTTGGACAATCTTAGTAATTGTGGGTCTTTTGCCTCTGAGCAGCAGTAAAAATAATTGGTGAAGTAATTGGAACTTGATACTTTCAGTTAGTCCCAAGTGACCTGAATTACTATCTCTACTTGAGCACAGCCTTGCTCAATTCAACTATGATGAACTGCCAGACTTCGTTGGTTGATTGGCAATAACAGGGCTGGTTCTGAAAGTAAATTGCCGCATGAAGCAATATGGCCTGGTTTTGGGGTGCATGCTGCTACATGGAGATCATGTCTTGATTTGATATATACCACTATTAGAATAATGTTAAATGTAGTTGTAATAAATTCACCTTAGTGGAAAGTTTTTTTCTAATTTTTAGTTTTCTATTTTTCTATTTTTCCGATTTCAATTTAGCCCCAAGTACAATTCTTTTAGTTTTCTCCATATTTGCATTCTGGAGGATTTCTTGGACATGCTAGCACTTAAGAAGATAATTTCTTGATCAAAACACTTCATTTCAGTTTTATATATATATATATATATATATATATATATATATATATATATAGTAATCCTGGGATATGCAACTCATCCTTTTGTAATCACTCTGACTAAGGACAATTATGAGTCTCAACAAAAAGGCATCCTAACACATCACAGGTGATTCAATATTTTACCTCACCTTTATGGACTCATCTTTGAGCCAGAGCCACAAGAGAAGAAATCAATTTGGGGTCATAAGTGTTGGTACAACCATTAGTCCTAGCATCTTTTGGGAGACCTACTATCATATTTCAAGAATTGGGTATCCACGTATAGCTTGGACCAAAATTTGGGAGATCTATGGAGATCCACATAATCCTCCATTCTCAGATGATCCTGCATCAGATTGTTTCATTCCACTTGATGATGTTGCCAATATTCCTTTCAACGATGATACATTAGAGAAGCTTGAATATGATGCAACACTTGAGTGACTTGATGATCAAGAGACATCTCCTAGAGCTCCCACTCCTCTAATTGAGATCACACATCCATCTTCTATTGCTTCATCGAATTATGATAACACTTTGCTGAGAGCTTCCGGCATTTCTTTGCAACAGGTAAATCAAAATCTTTTAGATTCAATCTTGTGAGATGACTTCTTGAAAGGTACTTCAGACTTTTTCGTGGCCATGATAGATTTGGAGGACAAATTTAAGGGGTTATCTCTCCTCTTTGGTGACAATCATGGCATAAATGTTGTTCCCTTATCTTTGATCTTGGGATCTTGTTCAACATAAATTAGCACTTGCGAGGGGGAAGTGGGGGCTGTGGAGGTAAACGTCAAGCAACATGAAGGCGACGTGCTTTTCCATCACCAATGGTGCTCCATTCTCCCACCTCTCAGCAGTGACAGTTTTTTAAATTAAGCCATTCATATAGAAGGACTTGGAGCTAGCACCCAAGTGCCAAAAGTTTATCCCCACATTGCAAAACAGGTTATTTTATCACAATAACTTTCCGCCAAGGTATTCATGTTTTGCAAATGAGATATTGTCGCAATGATGTTGTAGGTGCAGTTAATTGCTATTTGAAGTCTGGTCTTGCTTTTTGGATCATGAGCTCACAACTTTTTTCCACAATCTTAGATTTTTGGAATTCTTATGATGTAGGAAAGTTATTTGAGAACTCTATCAAGCCATCCACACACTCTCTAAATTTAGCCCCTAGTACATTAAATTTTATTGCATTCTGAAGGATTTCTTAGACATGCTAGCACTTTGGAAGGCATTGTTTTGATGAAAACACTTTAATTCAGCTACATATGTATTGATCTCTAATTTACTCATTTGAGAAGCATATGTTTGTTATAATTATGGATTATCCAACTCGTCCTCCTATAAGCAATCTCACTAAGGACAATTATGAATCTTGGCAAAAAGGCGTCCTAACAAATTGTTAAGTGGCTCAATCTTTTGCCTCATCTTTATTGACTCATCCTTGAGCCAAAGACACAATGGAAGAAATCAGTTTGGGGTAATAAATGATCATATCACAGGATTGATTGGTACAACCATCAGCACTAGAATCTTTTGGGAGACCTACTATTGTATTTCAAGAATTAGGAGCCCACGCATGGTTTGGACCAAAATTTGGGAGATATGTGAAGATCCACATAATCCATTCTCAGATGATCCAGCATCAGATTGTTTCCTTGCACTTGATGATGTTGTCAATATGCAATACTTGAGTGCATTGATGATCAAGAGAGCTCTCCTACAGCTCCCTCTTCTCTAATTGAGATCAAACATCCATTGTTTGGTGCTTCATCAAATTTCAGAGATACTTAACTGAGATTTTCCAATGTTCTTTGCAGCGGTTAAATCAAAGCCTTTTAGATTCAATCTCATGGGATGACTTCTTGAAAGGTAGTTCAGCCTTGTTTGTGGAGTCTCACATATCATATTTGGAGGAACAATTTAAGGGTCTACTCTCCTCTTTGATGACAGTCAAGGCACAACTGTTGTTCCATCATCTTTGTCTTTGTATCTGTTGCAACCTTTTCATACCATTGCCCCATCGCAAATGGGCCCCCCCTCTTTTCGATGGGCAGCAGGAGTAGGTGTTTAGCTTTCCTTAGTTTAGTAACAGTTTTGGTAGTCTCTGTCCCTGTGACATGAGTTTTGAATGCCTTAAGATGAAGTTATACCCACTTGAGGGACAATCCATGAAGAAAGATAAAGCCTTGAGCAAAGCATCCAAGTGCCAAAAGTAGTTGTATCTGAGTTTGAGGAGTCAAGGAGTTTAATTTAGGACTCCAAGTTCCCACTTTTGGGAAAGAAATTAAAGAATGAAGCAAGACTTCAGGGTGGCTGAAAAGGATGAAGTAAGACAACATGATTTGCTATTTCAAGATCAGGACTTGAGAAAAGTTTGGAACATATGAGAAGAACTGATTTTGAAGATGATGAACTTGAAGTTAACAAATTGAAAAGTATAGAAAACAAACATGAAGTCCAAGGATTAAGAATACAGCATGCAGATCAAGGTGAAAATGGACAAATCTGAACATGAAGAAGCAGAGGAGGAGATTCTAAATTGTGGGATAAAGAAGGGATTTTTACCAAGTAACCAAAAGGAAAGGTTGAGTTTTCAAAGATAGAAAACCAACATTTAAATTTTCAAGACTCAGAAAGTTTCCAACTCATGGTCAGAATCAGTCCATGAGCTAGAATTCGAGTTCCAACTCTAGGTCAGAATCCGACCTTAGAATGAAATTTCATTTCCAAATACTTCCTAATTTCTGCCCTAGATTGGAGGCATGCCAAGGTGAGTGGAAG
Source organism: Cupressus sempervirens (assembly GCA_028749045.1). NCBI lineage: Eukaryota > Viridiplantae > Streptophyta > Pinopsida > Cupressales > Cupressaceae > Cupressus > Cupressus sempervirens. Next base: position 361,896,371 of record CM053793.1, on the reverse strand, counting down.
ATGAAGCAGGACTTAAATTGAATAAAGAAAACCAGATTGGGTGGAGAAGAAGGTGAATCTATCGAGTTTTCAAGGGTGGTTTATCGTGTTCCAAAAATGTATATTCATAAAAGATTAATTACAATATTGAGACAAAGTCTCCTTCTATAGAGAATAACTCAAAAGAAATGGAAACTTTCTAAAAGTCTAACAACAGAAAAGTTTCCATATTATTTAAAAACATACTAAAACTAAAACTTGCCTTAAAGACTAGATCTCTAAAATATCTAAATTACCATATATATTAAATACTTTATTACCCTCCCTTATTGGTCATTCTACCAACTACCCAAAAACTTTCAAATAAAAATGCATTAAGGTTGATTCCTTCTTGTCCTTAGACTTCTCTGCCACATGAGCCTACTACTGAGACTCTCCTTGGTTGGTCTTCTGATCAACCAACTGCTTTCTGCAAAAACTCTGGATATGACCAAACTTCCCACAATAGTGACAGATGATCTTCTTCTTGGAACCCTCCTCTGATGTGTGTTGTCCTTTTTGTTGAGTGGACATACCATTATTTGTGGTAGATAATACGTGTTTCGCACTAACCACGTCACTAGTACTACCAAACTATTGCCTCCACCTATCTTTTCGCAATAGCTTATTGTACTACTCATTAAATTTCAAGTCAACATTACCTTGCTTTCAAAAAACTATTCATAAGGCCGTCGGAGACTCTTCAACATAATCACTACCATGTCCTCTTCCATCTTGCGACCGATAGCATCCAATTGATCGCAGATATCCTTAAACTTCATAAGATGCTCCTGCAGAGACATCTGTTAGCATGAATGTTGATGATATTCCTATGGGGGAGTATTCTAGCATTGCTGGAAGAATTTGGGAGATTGTTTGAGTAGTCATATGTTGCATTCATGGCAATGTTTGTCATTGATGTCAACATACTAAAGACTGACACAGCAGTAGACAAAGATTGAGATCCTACGGATCGAGGATTGAAGATGGGATCAAGCGAAGTTGAGGACTTTCTCTGCAAAGTGTCCTAATGCTATGGTTAAGAACACATGCAGAAAGTCGAAGACTGGTAACAGTTATTCGAAATTTACAGAAGACAGTATACAAACAGTGTTCCTAAGAAGTGGTTTCTGGTAATCCAATTATATCTCCTAACACGGATAAAATTTGGTTATGGCAGTTGTACAAAGATAGAAGACATCATGATGATGACATCAGTGAGTGCACAAAGTACGAGGTCGCATGTGTGAAGATTTGTGAAGACTGTGAGCTGACAGTGCTATCTAATTATGAAAAGATGTAATGTAACGTGTATTGTTTTATCTTAATGAGGTCCTGTTGTAATTGTAATTTGGGAAAGCCTCAAGGCCCACTCAATAAATTATTTCGAGGACTTGGTATAAAGGAAAGTTGTTTTCCTTGTTATTGGAGATATGCAAGTAATGAGTTAAAGTAAGAAAGCAAATTGTAACTGCAAACTATATGCGAGTAAGCGATCTATGGGATTAATGTGATGCGAGTTTGTGGATCTGGTAGTATTTGGTGCAGCTAAGGCATAGTGAATGAGCACAATGATTATATTTCGCAGAAAATGTTAGTGGACAATTGATCATCTGCTATTGTTCTGAAAGGAATAATACAGAGACCAATTGGACAGTGGGTTCGGCAGTCTTGCCCCTGGAGCTGTTTGGACAGTGGGACCTTCTGCCTTCCACAACTCCTAACAAGGTTGGCACAACTCCTAACAAGGTTGGAATCTCCTCACAGGGATTCAAAGTCTCCTAATAGGGACTGATATGTATTGAATGTATTTCATTGGCTCCTAATAGAGTCCATCCTCTTACAAGGAATTTATATATTAGTAAATCATTTTGTGGCTACCATCGCCACTGGGGTTTTCCCTCTGATCAAGGGTTTCCCTAGTTAACAAATCTAGTGCTATTGTGTATGGTTATTGCACTTTCTGATTACAGGTTTCAGATTTAATAAGGAAAAGAAAAGTTGTTTTGACTATATAACTGATTCACGCCCCCCTTCTCAGTTATCTTTGCGGGCTTTACTTTCTAACAATTGGTATCAATGGATTAGGTCCTTAAAGGAAAAGCTTAACAACTTAAGGAGATCTATGGTGAGTCATTTCAGAAAGGATAGTCCAAAGTTTGATGGAACCAACTATAATAGTTGGAAAGAGAAGATAAAGACACATTTGCTATGCATGGGTCCAGGATATTGGTTGATTACTAAGGGAAAGAAAGAAGTAATTTGATGAAGAAAAGCTTGAAGATTGTTCTGAATGGCAGAGAGAGTTATTCATGTGTAATATGTTTGCGAAAGAAGCACTTTTGTTAGCTCTTCCTAAAAATGAATACAATCAAGTAAAATCTTTTAAATTATAAAATGAGATTGGAAAGCTTCGGAATCTACTTATGAAGGTGATCAGCATGCTAAGAAGGTTAGATTACAAAATTGGATATGTTTGTTTCAAGAAGCTAAAATCATGGAAGATGAATCTGTAAGAAGCTATTTTGGTAGGATATCAGAGATTGTTGCAGGAATTAAGGCATGTGATGGTAAGAAAGATGACGATGAAATTGTGTGGAAGATCTTGAAAACTGCATATAAGAAGATAGCGCAAATGATTGAACAAGTTATACCATGTTCAGATAAGTTCACAAGAGAAACTCTTCTTGGAAGATTGAAAGCACTAGAGATAAGTCTGAGACAGAGTGGATATTTCCCTAGAATTGAGACAGCATTCAACGCATTGAGTGTTAGACCTACATTGACAAAGAGCGCAAGCACTAGTGGAGATTATGCTAGCAGCAACAAAGGAAGAACTAAAGAAGACAGAAAAATTGAAAAAGGTAGTGCCTTGCTTGTGAAAAGAGAAGCTGAAGGTAAGAAAATCTTTAAATGTTGGACTTGTAATGAATTTGGTCATTATGCTTCTAAATGTCCTAAGAGAGTAAAGAAGTATAAGAGGAATTTCAAGCCTAGAAGATCTATAGAATGTCTTGATGCAAATGATGAAGATCTAGAAGCTAGTGTGGAAAGATTCTTGAGTGAAAGTGATAATGATAGTGATGAACTACGATTTGTTGCAATTAAGGAGGAAAGTCCTGAAAAAGGAGAAGTTAGAGAAGAAAAGGCATTAGTGTCACAAATTGAAAAGAAGAAATTTGATTGGATCATAGATAGTAGCTGTTCACATCATATGAATGGTGATATGAATAAATTTGTTGAGTTCAACAGTTGTGATGGAGGAATTGTTAGAGTTGAGAACAATGCGGCTTGTCATATTAAGGGAGAAGGATCTATTACTCTTCATGGTAAAACTAATACTGATGATGTTTATTTTGTTGATGGACTAAAACATAATCTTCCAAGTGTTGGACAGTTGGTTGACAAGGAATATCAATTGCAGTTCACAGAGAAGACATGTATTATCAAGGATAAGAAAGGTAAGCTGATTGGTACTAGCACAAGATCAAGAGGTAATGTTTTTCAGCTGAATCCCACAGAGATGACATGCTTGGTTGCTAAAGTTGATAACAATTGGTTGTGGTATTAAAGGTTTTGTCATATAAATTTTGATAACATTGTGAAAGTGAGTTGTACATTTGTTGCTAGAGATCTGCCTAAAATAGTAAAGCCTACTAACATGGTATGCAAGGAATGTGTTATGAAAAAGCAAAAGAAAAGCTATTTTCCAGGAAAGTTCACAACATCAACAAAGTTGGAGATAGTGCACACAGATTTGAGTGGTCCTACAAAAACAAGAGCATTCTACGGTTAAAGGTACTTTATGATTCTTGTTGATGATTTTACTAGGATGATGTGGGTAGCATTTCTTAGAGAGAAATCTGAAGCATTTGAGAAGTTTAAAGTGTTTAAGAACAAAGTTGAAAATGAATCTGGATTAAAGATTAATTGTTTAAGATCTGATAGAAGTGGAGAATTTACCTCGAATGAGTTTAACAGTTTTTGTGAGGTAAATGGCATTAAAAGACAGCTTTCATCCCCTAAGACACCTGAATAGAATGGTGTAGCAGAAAGGAGAAACAAGTCACTGACAGATGCAGCTAGAGCTATGATTTTTGAGAATGATGTCTTAAAGACATTTTGGAGAGAAGCAATTAACACAGTAGTATATACAATGAACAGAGTACAAATCAGACAAGGTACTTGTAAGACTCCTTATGAACTTTGGTTTGGACATGCACCATTAGTTAAGTATTTCAAAAATTTTGGAAGTAAGTGTTATATTAAGAGAGAAGATGACATTGGTAAATTTGATACAAAAAGTGATGAAGGTATGTTTCTTGGTTATTCATTGAAGAGTAAAGAATACAGATGTTTAGATTAGAGAACTAAGACATTGTTGAGAGCACAAATGTTAAAGTTGATGAGAAGTTTGGAATTCAAGATAGAATACTTGATTATGATTTTGATGAAGAAACTAATCCAAAAGCTAACCAAGAGAATGTTGTGTTGTTTTATGAAACTGACACAGATTTGAAAAATGATATACAGATTGTGGAATAGAGAGAAGAACTAAGCAGTGAATCTAGAGCTGAAATAAGAGTTGAGACAGTGACACATAACAAGAACTTGATAAAGAACCATCCTACTGATCAGATTATTGGTAGCAAGGACAAAGCTGTGATGACAAGAAACAAGGTACAAAGAGAAGAACTATGTTTGATTTCTCAAGTAGAGCCTTGTGTCCTACATTTTGTCACCACAAAATGCAGGTAACAGTACGAAACTTCTCAACTTAGTTTTTTATTTCTGAGTTTAGTTCATTATTTAATTGGTTAGTATTGATCAACCAATCAGTTCTAATTGATATAATGAATCTTATTACTAAAGGCTTTCATCAAGTCTTTTTCATTTTTCTGTTTGCTGAGCCTATGCTTGATTTTTTAAGCCTTCAACATCTTTTTTCTTGTTTTTTGTCGTGTGTTTGTTGGCTTTTGGTCCTTTGGTTTTGCTCAAGTTATTGCTTTTGGTTTTTCCTTCGATTTGGTATATCTTAGGGCTTAATCGGAGTTGGCAATCAAAAGATATGACCATTTTAGTGCCCAAAAAGTGGACCTTTTAGGTGCAACTGCACAAATTAAAAATATCACGTTATATTTTTAAATTGACATTCACTTTTTGAAAAATATAACATAAATTTACTTTATGTTATGTTTTTAATTTATTTTATCCTTTTAATTTTTACTTAGTAACTATAGTGCACTTTATGTTATATTTTTAAGTTGAGTTGTTTTTTTATTTTTCACTTAAGTGACTATATTAACTATATAGTTTGATTTAATTTTTGAATTTTAAATCAAATGTCCTAGTAAATATTATTTATGACACATTTGAGTTATATTTCCTCAAAAATTAAATTGACATGTCCTTAATTCATCACTTAAGTTGTGCAAACATGTCTACAAGCACATTTTCATCAAAATATGCACTTGCATCCAAAAGGTGCGATCTTGAATGAAAATGTCATGTAAAAACACAAAAAACATGTTATTACATGCATTTTAAAATGTGCAATGACTCCCAAAAGGAGAGACATGCATATTACATGTGTTTTTCAAAATATGCAATAGCACCCAAAAGGTGTGTTTTTGCCTGAAGGACATTTAAACATGCATAAGCACCTAAAAGGTGTGTTTTTTCTTGCGACTTCAATTTAAAACATGCAATAGCAGCCAAAAGGTGTGTTTTTGCCTATTGAACCATTTTTGAAGACTTTTAAACATGTGTTTGCACCCAAAAGGTGTGTTTTTATAAGGAAGTCATTTTTGAAGTTTTTTAAAAATGTAATGGCATCCAAAAGGTGCGTTTACATGTAATGGCATCCAAAGGGTGTGTTTTGTCTCCAAGAGCATGCATTTACCCTCATAGAACCCGAAATTGAAGACTCAAGGGCTAAAAACTTGATGTTTTCCTCCTCCAAGAACACATTTTTCATCAAAAATGCTTAGATCTGCCCATATAATGGCTTGAAATCCATCACAAGAGGGGCTTTTTTGAGTTTTAATGCATATATATGCATTTGGGGTCATGATTTTGCATGTTCAAGACAAAAATGACTCATATTTTTGCATTTTTGAGCCACATTTTTTTTCAAAACGCCCAGATTTGGGGCAGTTTTGATCACTTTTTGGCTCAAATAGAGATCGTTTTTTAATTTTAATGCATGCTATTGCCTTTGGAGACCATGTATTTGGCATTTTCATGTTGAATTCGACCCTTCATTGCTCATTAATATTTGTTGAATGCAAGTATGGAAGAAGCCAAATTATTATTTGAGAATCTGGATTTGGAGGAGAATTGTTCTTCAAAGTCTATGATTCTTGCTATTTTGGCTCTTTAATGTCCAAGTAAGTAGACATTTTCAAACTTGCTCATCAATTCATGTTTATCTTGCTATTTCCATGCATATTATGGTTTGTTATTGCACATTTGTCTAAATGTATACCATATAAAGTGCAAATTCTCTTTAAATAGGATGAAAACATTCATTTTTAAGTGTTTGGAATTTCCTCAAATTCCAATTTCGAATTTGCACATGAAAGCAACTTGCTTTTTGACATGTTTGAGTCTAAAACCAAAGGCATGTGTTTCTTTTGTGTTTATTTTCGTTGTTTGTTTGCGTTTTTTTTGTTTTTCTTCATTTGGAAGAAGTTGCAAGTTCTTTCCCAAGAATTTGAGCACGTTTCACTTCATTCCACCTTCCACCTCTTCGTGCAAGTGCATCGCTTAATTCCATATTCGCCATTACATGCCAAGGCACATTGCATCCATTCCTTTCAAATGCAATTACACTTCTACATGCGATTATATGTAATCTCACCCTCCATCCGCACTTACATGTAATCTCACCCTCTAGCTGCACTTACATGTAATCTCAACTTCCATCCACGATTACATATAATCTCATCTTCCATCCACGATTGCATATAATCTCATCTTCCATCCACAATTACATGTGATTCCATCCTATTTTTCAAATCCGCTTACACACATTTCCATCCTTCGAACCTAATTGCATGTTCGCATCAAGTCACAATTACATGTAATCCACTTTGTGTAATGACATCCAAAGAACCCATTTTTGTCTAAAGGTCACACTTTTAAAGTCAAAAGTTATCATTTGCACGCATTCCCATGCACCTGACCTTCATTCCTCAAGGCATCTTTATAAGAACTCGTTCTTTCCCATACTCATTTACATGTCATCAATCTTCCTAAGTCCCATTTTAGCCCTCGCGTGTACTTTCCATATCACATCCAATTCATTTCATATGTTCCATGAGTATCTAATCAATACTCCACATATACTATTCCATAGAGATCCATTTTGTCAATATTCTCATGGAGTTAGAATCCATATCTTCCAATGATGAATTCAATCCCATTGAAACTTTCATGTTGCAGTAAGTCAAGATATGTCAGGATTTCTATAAAGAATGAAGACATCCAGTAAAGAAGGTGTGTTTCAAATCAAAGAAGCGGTAATTCATTTGGTCTCCATTTTCCCAATGGTTGTCGTGGGAATGCGCCAAACACTTTGTTTCAAAAAAAAAAATTTGCAAATGCTTGTCAAAAAGTTGTTCCAACTTTACCTCTGGACATGATTGAGAAGGTCTTCAAAGTGCTAGAAAATCCAAAATGTGCAAGTCTAACAAGATAATTCACAACTTGGAATGAGGAAAAGATTGATCACATCGAGTTTTCAAATCACAACTGAAAACTCATCATGGTGAATGTAGTGGTGTAGAATACAGGCATTCTCGATCCCGTGATCATCATCAAGTACAAGGCTTTTGCCAACAATCCACAGGATTGATTCATTTAGAATCAATGGCCTCAACTCTTTCTTCTTCTTCTTCTTCTTTCATGTTTGAAGTTGGAAAGGACGTATTGCATGAAATGATGTAATTACATGAAATTGTGTAATGACGTGTAATCCAATAATTTCTCTTGTTAAGTTAGACTTGTTAAGTTAGACCGGGTCAAAGTTTGTTGAGTTGCTCCCACTTTTTCCTCCATCTTTTTCTCAACTCCTTTGCCCATATAAGGAGTGGCCGCCTCATTGTAAAACTCATCTTTTGGTGTATGCAAGAAAGCTCTGCCAAACTTGTGAAAGCATAACTTTGATTGTGTAGTACCAATTTGGGAGAAAAGTGAATAAAAGAAGCAATTGGATTCAAAGCTTTGACTGGAAGCAATTGTGATAGAGCAAATTAGATGTTTTGACTGTAATTTGTGCCTATTGTCTTTGATCCATGTTATTATTGTGTATTCAATAATAGAGCGTAGTGAGTTAAGAAGCAATCGGAGCCAAAGCTTTAATTGGGAGCAGTTGTGGTAATACATAGACTAGAAGCTTTGACTGTAGCTTGTGTTAACATCTAAAATTCACGAAAAATAGTTAGAATTTTCCTACTTCTAGAAGTCTTTGCACCCCAATGGTAGAGGCTTTTCTTATAGAATAGAGCTCATCTACTTCTGGAAGTCTTTGGGCCCCAATGGTGGTGATTTTTCTTATACACAGGACTTAGAGCCAAACCGGTATGCTTTTAATCAGCTTTTGAGTTGGTGTTGGTTTATTGGTATCACTGTTTCCAACTACTAGATAGAAGTGTAGTTAGAGATTTCATCTTGCCCATTACTCGCTCCGCGAGTAAGTGGATTCTTTCCTGAAAGTTAAGAGGAAAGAATATTGGTAACACCCCTTACAAAATCTCTCAACTTCTTGCTTATCTTGAGCTGTTTCATGGAACGGTGAGAAGGGGAGCCTTCCCTTTAAGGTAAGAGAGACTCTGTCTCACACGCTATGGCTGGTCATCCTATTTTGCAACTGGATTTTAACCTAAATTGTCAGTTGCAAAATATCCACCCAACAAACTTAAAAGTACAAATGAAGCTAGTAAAGATGACTTTTGGATTCAAGCTATGAGAGAGGAATTAGATCAGATTGAGAAGAATGACACATGGGAATTGGTTCCTAGACCCAACAACAAGAATATTATAGGAACTAAGTGGGTTTTCAGAAATAAAATGAATGAACAAGGTGAGGTTGTGAGAAATAAAGCAAGACTGATATGCAAAGGATATTCACAACAAGAAGGTATTGATTATGAGGAAACATTTACACCTATTGCCAGATTAGAAACAGTTAGAATGTTTTGGCTTATGCGGCTAACAAAAAATTCACATTGTATCAAATGGATGTGAAGTCAGCATTTCTGAATGGACAACTTGAAGGAGTTTGCATTGAGCGACCTAGAGGTTTTCCTTTGACAAAAGGAGATATGGTCTACAAATTAAAGAAAGCATTATATGATTTGAAACAAGCACCTAGAGCTTGATATACGAGGTTGGATAAATATTTGGCAAAAATGGGATTTGTTAAAGGTACTGCAGATAGTAACCTGTATTTAAAAGAAATTGAGAATGGTTTGTTGATTATTATAGTATTTGTGGATGATATAACCTTTGGAGCAGATGTTGAAGCAAGTGAAGCATTTGCTAGTGAAAAGAAGAATGAGTTTGAGATGAGCATGATTGGTGAGATGAAGTATTTCTTGGGTGCAGAACAATGAAGGTATTTTCTTATTACAAACAAAGTACTTGAAAGATTTGTTGAAAAGATTTGATTTGGAGAGTTGTAAACTTGTTGGTACACCTATGGTAACTAGTCATAAGTTATCTAGCCAAGATGAGACACGTGTTGTTGAGTAGAAGAAGTACAGATCCATGATTGGAGGTTTGCAATATTTGACACATACAAGACCAGACATAGCTAATGCAGTTGGCATTGTTGCAAGATTTCAAGCTGATCCTAAAGAAGCACATTATGTAGCAGTAAAGAGGATTTTCAGATACTTGAAGGGTACACCTAATTTTGGACTGTGGTATGACAGATCAAATGACTTTACTCTATGTGGATATATTGATGTAGATTGAGCAAGCGGTATGGATGACAGAAAGAGTACAAGCGGTGGAGCATTTTTCTTAAGATTGGTTTCTTGGCTAAGCAAGAGACAAGAATGCATTTCACCGAGTCCAGCAAAAGTAGAATATGTAGCAACAGCAAATAATTGCAATCAGATTATTTGGATGAAGCAGATGTTGAAGGATATTGGAGTTGAGTTTACTAAGCCTGTTGTCAAACATTGTGACAACACAAGTACAGTGAGTATGTCTAAGAATTTTGTGTTGCGTTCTAAGATGAAGCACATATCTATTAAGTATCATGTTTTGATAGAAAAGGTTGTAGAGAAAGAGATCAAACTAGAGTATGGCAATACAAAGGAGCAGATAGCAGATATCTTTACAAAGTCTTTACCGAAGGATGCATTTGAGTATTTGCGAAGTATGTTTGGGGTTATGCCTCTGCCTACTTCTGAATAAATGATACAGAGATTGCATTAGTCCAGTGGTACAGAGCACTATTGTTTATCTGGATTGGATGTTGATGCTTCCTCTATTGGGGAGTATCTGTATTGAGCTGAGTCATTAAGGTAGTTGGTATTGAACAATGTCTTTGGACACTTCAGATGATTGAAGATATTGAGAAGCAAACTAACATAATCATGCCTTTGTCATTGATGTCAATGGGGGAGAGTTCTACATGAAAAACATTCAATGGAGAGAGTATTGATGTCAATGGGGAAGTATATCAATAAGGGAGAGATGGTTTTGTGAGAGATTGATTTGATTGATGAAGAGGATTTGAAAAGAAGATGACTACAGCAATGGAGTTGACTACACTAGTGGAGCAGTTGCAACAAAGCGATATTTTTGCTATTCTTGGAACTTAGATGTTTTTCATTTATGTTGCCATCAATGTCAAAGGGGGAGATTGTTAACGTGAATGTTGATGATATTCCTATGGGGGAGTATCCTAGCATTGCTGGAAGAATTTGAGAGATTGTTTGAGTAATCATATGTTGCATTCATGGTAGTGTTTGTCATTGATGTCAACATACTTTAGACTAACAGAGCAGGAGATAGAGATCGAAATCGTGCAGATCAAGGATTGAAGATGGGATCAAGCGAAGTTGAGGACATGTTCTACAGTGTCCTAATGTTATGGTTAAGAGTGCATATGGAAGTCGAAGACTAATAACAGTTATTCGAAATTTACATTAAAAAGTATACAAACAGAGTTCTTGAGAAGTGGTTTTTGGTAATCCGATTATATCTCCTAACACGGATAAAATCCGGTTATGCATAATTGTACAAAGATAAAAGACATGATGATGACGTCAATGAGTGCGCAAAATCCGAGGTCGCACGTGTGAAGATTTGTGAAGACTGTGAGCCAACAATGTTATGTAATTATGAGAAGATGTAATGTAACGTGTATTGTTTTATCTAAATGAGATCCTATTGTAATTGTAATTTGGGAAAGCCTCAAGGCCAACTCAATATATTATTTCAAGGACTTAGTATAAAGGAAAGTTGTTTTCCTTGTGATTAAGGATATGCAAGTGATGAGTTAAAGTAAGAAAGCAAATTGTAAGTGCAGACTATATGCGAATAAGTGATCAAAGGGATTAATGTGATGCGAGTTTGTGGATTTGGTATTGAGATGTGAGAAGCATTTGGTGCAACAGAGCGTTGAATAAGCACAGTGATTATATTTGGCAGAAAATGCTAGTAGACAATTGATTATCTGCTATTGTTCTGAAAGGAATAATACAGAGGCCAGTTGGACAATGAGTTTGATGGTCTTGCCCCTGAAGCTATTTGGACAGTGGGTACTTCTACCTTCCACAACTCCTAACAGGGTTGGCACAACTCCTAACAAGGTTGGAATCTCCTCACAGGGATTCAAAGTCTCCTAACAGGGACTGATATGTACTGAATGTATTTCATTGGCTCCTAACAAAGTCCATCCTCTTACAAGGAATTTATATATCAGTACATCATTTTGTGGGTAACATCCCCGTCGGGGTTTTCCCTCTAATCAAGGGTTTCTCTAGTTAACAAATCTAATGTTATGTGTATGGTTATTGCACTTGTTGATTACATGTTTCAGATTTAATAAGGATAAGAAAAGTTGTTTTGACTGTATAATTGATTCACCCCCCCCTCCCCGCTCAGTTATCTTGGTGGACTTTACTTTCTAACAACATCTTCTCATTTGTCACAAGAGAAAACAACATATTCTTCAAAATGAAAGCTCTCTTTTATTTGATGTTTCATGGAGACTTTTCATGTGCACCCAAAGCTTTGTTGCAAACTTGCCAAATGATACTTTTGGAAGCATCTCGTTGGTAACAGATAACTTCAGCAACATAACCACTTCTTGGTTACGTTCATTAAACTTGTCTTGGTATTTGTGCATTACTATCGAACGAGTAGAGTTATCCAAAACAAGCTTGTCCAAGCACCAATACTCAAAAATTGAAAGCATCCTCTACTTCTAGGTATTATAATTCTTTTCATTGACCCACTGATTTCCCTACAACATGATGTTGGTCAACGGCACCAATCCTCCCATTTTCCTATGCAAAAATCAGTAAAAAAAAACTTCAGCGAAGAGCTAGCACAAATCCCAAGACAGATGCGCATTAAGTACAAAACTTCGCTTTTCTTTTGGAAAAACTATAAAAAGCGTTTTGCAAACCTAAATACCTTTTATATTTAATACAAAAATCATCCAAAAAAAATTCTTCCAAAATCCTAACTAAAACATAAACTCATCTAACTTTACACATCTCCAAAAAAACTTAATCATAGAAACCCAGAAAACAGAAACATGTGTAAAGCAGGAAATCCACAATTTTCAGAATGTCTTCATAAAAAAATCTACAAACACCAAAACTCTCAAACCAATACTTCAATTTTTCATAAAAATTTTGGAAAAATTCCAGGTAGAAAGAGCTTCAATTTTTTCTAAAAATTCAAAGAAAACATCTTGAGCTTTGCTACCATGTTACAAATATGTATATTCATAAAAGATTAAATACAATATGGCCAAAGCCTCCTTATATAGAGAATAACTCAAAAGAAATAGAACCTTTCTAAAAGGCTGAAAACAGGAAAGTTTCCACATTATTTAGAAACTAACTAAAACTAGAACTTGCCTAAAATACTAGATCTCTAAAAAATCTAAATGACCATTAATATTAAATACTTTATTAAATTAGATTTCAAAATGAAACAAAAAGATGAAAATCAAACTTGGTGTAAGGAACCTCAACCAGTTCTAACTCCAACAACAACAAATTACTTCAGTTTTAGGTGTTTGACATTTTGTCAAACACTTTGCATGAAACCTCTATCTCGCAGTCCTTTATTTTCAGATTACTTTTGTTTGCTTGCAATGGTTTCAAATTTACTTTAGACACTTGCAAAAGTTTACCAAAAAGTCTAGTCAAAGAACTAAGTTACAATGCAATCATTTTTCACCCTTTCAAATGCATACATATGATTTCTATATGTACAATGTGCACTTCTTCACAAACACTTGGCATTCAATCTAATTAACTGATTAGAGCAATTCAGTTATGACATTACACCAACAGCCAACTTTATTTACTATGTGAGATTTGCAACGTTTACAATGCCAAAATATCAATGATGCACACACTTAATTTTCAACATTATTATTGAACCTGGTAACACTGAAGGTGGTTGAAAGAAGTCTCGGAAATGATGGATAAACAATGAATAAACATTCTTCAATTCCAACACCAGCTGGAGAAATGTGGTTGCAGCCTTCAGTGCTTGCACGTGGCCCTTCTACAGTCAACCCTTCTACAGTCAATTTGCAGGCTTAAAACTTGTATTTGGCACTTCTAGAAATAATTGCAGGTCCGTGATGAATCAGCATTGATTAGGAATGATGAAATGCAGACCTTCTAAGCTCCCTAACAGGAAACCACAGCCTCAACCAATTCAATTACCAGTCAACGTGGTAGACATAGAGGTATCCAACATGGCTTCCAATGGCAGATTTAACCCCAGGTCTGATAGCTGTCCCAAAACCAGTAATGTAGTCACAATATGAAAACAGTTCCTTGCACAATTTCCTCTTACAAACCCCAGATGAATCTTCAGCAAAAACTTAATAACTTTGGTATACAACAGCACCACAATTACCATCAGAACAGTCAGAATTAATCACCTGATAATCAGAGCATAATTCACCATAATATTTCAGTGGTTCAAAGTGCAATCAGAGAGGAATCAGTCCTCAAGAAACCCCTGTTGAAAACCTTCAACAACTTCACAAAATAATAAAATCAAAGCCAAGAGAATGAATTTCTTTTTCTCCATGAAGTCTCTTTTATAATGTAACTTGGCTTCTTCCTCACACATTTCATTAAAGAGCCTTCATCAATACACCTCTCAATTAGAAGCTCTCATTTAATAATTTAATAATGATTTGGCCACTAAAATAATAATAACTCCCAAAATACTTATCCTTTACATATGTCATCTGAAACAGGAGTCACACCTATTATTTCCCAATGTGACCAAATGCACTTTCCTAAAATAGAAAGGGTCCCTCTCAATCATCACCAAACTTTCCATAAATAGAAGATGCATGAAACTAAGCCCAAACGAAGTCCAATCTGAATCAAACGAAGACCAAGCTGGAACAGACTGAATTGTGAATAAGACAAGACCCTCCCATAGCCAAGCCTCTACCTCAAAAGACCCTATATCCACAATAATTAACCAATGAGGGTCACAATAATAGGTAAATCCCTCAAACTCCAATGCTGGCAAAAATGAGGACATTACACTTGGTGAAATTTCCATCAGCAATAAATGTAAATTACATTCAAATGTATGGATTAAAGATTAAAAAATGAAGGCAAAATCATGAATTCCAAGTGGAGGGGCTAAGAGAATAAATTATGAGTCTAAGTGCTGGAACTTGAAGATTTCCAACTCATGGTCGGAATCCGAGCATAAGCTGGAACTCAGATTCCAGCTCTAGGTTGGAATCCGAACCTTGAGTTGGAATTCCATTTCCAACTAGACTTCAAAAATCACCCAGCAATAGGACTTGATCAGACTGACTTAAGGTCAGATTTGTCTTTCCAAATTCAATGGAAATTGCTTGTATAGGTCCACCTTGAGAAAAGACGAGACATGAATGCAAATGGAAAAACATTTTTAATCATCTACTTGTATTTTAAGCCAAGTCAGCCAACATGAAGAATCACCTTAAATTCAATCAAATTTAAGATGTAAAATTCAGGTTTTCCACAGCCAAAAACAAGTTTAGAAGGATCAAGTACTTGAAGATCTGAGTTTGTAGACTCAGAATTTTGTGACTAAATGATTTAATTGAACTTCTTATTTTGCCCAAAAGGTCAATAGATGCAATCAGATTTTAGTGTTGCTTTAGGGAGAAATTGATTAAAATTATCTAAGTAGAATGATGTTCTTTTGACTAATCCATTGTCCCCTTGATCAGCCAATCATTTGCTCTTGATGTACTCTTGTGGAAGGTATCTTTTGGTTTCACAAGTGAGCCCGGAGGCTTGAGTCCATTGGTGACTCTAATTAAATGTTGGATAAAAGGAGGCTATTCTCACACCAAATCAAGGCAATTCACATGTACACTTTCATTCTTTATACTGAAAGATATTTTTGGGGTCTCCTAATACCACCAACATATTCGTGTTCTCTTCCATGCTTGTAGAGCTTACTTTATGCTCACTCAAATTTGTGTCTATAACTTACACTTATGCTCTCTATCCTGTATTCCTTGTTTTTGTTGCATTCCAATTCTGAATCAGAATTTTTCCTTAAAACATAGTAGTTTTCCCTTTTTTATTGTACGACAACTCAAGGTTCATCATTGGAGCTGTTCCACTCTGTATGCACACAATGCCATTGGGTGGCAACCAAACACTTCTAAAAAATTTAAGCTAGAGAAGATTAGCCATGCACTGATTCCTTTAAGCTCCTGCCAACGCTATAATTTCCTGTCCTTAATTGATTGCATATCTCAATATTAACAGAATTCCATCAAGATGTCAAATTGTTTTTGTAATTCTGAGTTTATCATTTACTTCACTTACTCCTATTAACTTCTTCTCTGATAAGTAAACACCACAATTTTCAACATTTTGTTCATTCAGGTTTGACTGTGTAGTGGCAGCATCATGGTCTAGTTTTGCAGAATTTCCCACCACATGAAGTTATGAACAGCATTACTAATATTTATCTGAGGATAAAAACTGTTTGGTGTGCTGTGTACAGCTAGTCTGTGAATGGCTTTTTGAAGCAAAGCCAGAAAACCTCGCATAGTTTCAGTATTCCATTTTTACAGAAGAAGAAACCCAATTTGGGAAAAAAATGTAGATGGCATGAGGCCTCACTACTTCATAACTGCAGTAAATGCTTAAAACCAAATTGGCATTTATCATTCTATCAAAAAGTGAATTTTACAGGCTTAGAGAAGACAAAAGCTCTCTGTATAGGACATCTCTTGGCTTATGACCTTGTATTAGTAATGTGAACTGCAATCCTTTAGACTTACTATTATCAATCTATTACACACCATCATAGACACCCCAACCCCAGGAGCTGAGATATAAAAGAGACAGAACCCATCACCTATGGTTAGCTGGTTTGTTGTTGACTTTCTATTTCCCTGTGAGCTTCACATTGGCTATTATCACAAACCCTTATCTATGTGTGTCTGCCTCTTTCTGTCTAAAAATATCAAGATCGATTCCCATCAAATCGCATCATCCTCATACACACAACACCATTGAGTCTAGATAAATGCATCGATATCATACATGTAGTATATCATAGACACTAACGCCAGAGACACTCAAAACAATCAACAGACCCTAAGTAACTGTTCACTACTGTCATAAGTCTGGTGTATAGATCAATTCCCAAAGACTACGCCTCTAAAGTGTTGATAATTGTAGTTCAGAAAGGTAAGTTAGAAGTAGAGTTCAAGTAGGACTCTAGTTTATCCACCTAACTAATTAAAGCAGTCAGCTAAGAAGAAGAGTTCAAGCACGAATCTACTTTATGGAACTAGACTTCAAGTAGGACTCTACTTTACGGAAGTAGACTTCAAGTAGGACTCTACTTTTCCCAACTGTTGTTATAAAAGGAAGCTAAGAGTTAAAATAGAAATCAATTTTATCTTTCTCGAGAAGGACATTGAGAGAGAGGGACAAAATCAGAGAAGATAACTCTGATTTTCAGCAGGGCTGAAAGGAGAAAGACTACAGCTGTTAACAGCAAAGGAGAAGGTAGCAATACCATATACATTCTAGGTTGGCTATTTTGTTTGCAACTTGTTCCAGACCCATTTTCCCATGTACTGAGAACTCTTGTAAGTTCTGAAGTTATTTTGAATAATGAACTGATTGAAGAGCATATCAACTATGTATGATTGTGTTTTTTTTTTCTAGTTTACTGTTGTTTGCTTTCGTTAAATAAATCTAGTAGTGTAAATCTAGATCTGATCTATTTACCTAGATTTTGGATTTAAGAAATTAACACAAAGAATTTTACTAATCATACCACTAACAGAATTTGTCACTAACAAATCAACATTTATACTTTCAGTATTCCTCTTTCTCTTAAAGTTATTTAACAATTCATAACTTATAATTTTGAGAAAAGAGGCAATTGCTACCCTGAGAAACTTCTTGAAAAGGACACTCTTAAAGAAGTAAATTTGTATCTACGGCAAGAGATGAAAGGAGGGGACTTAAACTACCTTGCCATCTGACAATGTAACCAAAATCCAATGCCTGTAATAATTCATTTTTTAACTAGAGATTGTATTGGAGAATCTACTAAGGAATTGATATTAACTTTCAACAGTTCCATTAAAATCGCACTTGTTGGAGCATAATGAGCGAATTTGGACCCAATGATCCCAGTTTTAATAAATGAAGCTGTAAGATTTAGAATTGATTGTACTAATGATTATAAAACAGAAACAATAAAGATAGCATGCAAAGCAAACCATAATCATAAAAGCACCACATCAAACAGTTTAAGGTAGGACACAACATACATGCCATCGCCAAAATCCTCATTGATAACCTCCTTGATGCTCTCTCCAAAATGCATGACAGCCTCATGCAATCTGCCACAAAAACAAACCCAAATAAGAAATGCAACCATGGTTCCAGCTAAATGCGTTTGGTCTGTAAGCAATTCCAGTAAATTCCACACTATTTTTCCCATTGAACTCCCTGTATCTAGGATATGATGAAATGCAACATACAAGTGGATAACTTTAAACAGTGTATCACCAATTAGCTACTTTCCGAACCAAAATCCCAAAAAAAAATTTCCTCAAAGGACAAATGTACGATACTTATTACAGAAAAATAAATTGATCACTATATCTCCACTAGAGAAGGACCTGAAATAGTAATCATATATTTTTTTGAAAATTTCTTATTTGAAAATTTCGTTAGAATGTCCATCTGATATTCATTTTTTTAACTGTAACTATTCAAACCACCAATTATAAATGAAATGAATACCCCTTTATCTTTGAACTAAACCTAATAGAAGTTAATTATTCGTGCACACTCCTGATACAAATAGGCTACTAAAAAATCCAGCAAGGTTATCCGATCAGCTCAAAAATTAAATACATTGATAGAGTTTCCACAGAAAACACGGAATGAAGTGCTCAAATGTGTTAAATAGTACTCGTGGCAGACCCAAATTGACGAGACGGATTAATCCCAGGCGAATGTAACAGAACAGATACCCCTCTTTGCAACAACTATACTAAAAATTACTCCACAACGCATACTCCAAATTACCAAATTAAAGAAAAATATTAAATATTTTACATAAATCAGTTCTAAAGTAAGTACTGCTACAATTACAATGACGACCAGTTTTGCAATCCTTTAGTAAATGAAATATATTACTGCAGCCATATCTCGAATTCAAAACGACAAAACGGGATACAAAGTTTTAGATAATTCAAGAAGGCAATTATGTGGCATACCTGTAAATACACGGTTCCTGCAATATATTGGGATTGTATGAGCGCATAGGTGGGCGCATCATAGCTGCAATGTGTTCATCCTTGAGAGAAGGCACAGCCTTGCGCAGAGACTCTACAGTATTGGGCTTCAATTGCGCTTGACGTCTGAACAGCTGGGCAACATAAACATTTGTAAGCCCTGTTTCTGCAGCTATATCTGAACATGTCTTTCCACTTGCTTCCTTGATCGACAGCAACGATTCGACTAAACATTCTTTGTTATCCATCACAATAATTTATGAAAGTACTTCCTCCCATATATGTTATATAAGTCACGTTGGATTGTGTGGCGATGAAGTGTAATCCTTTTTAATTTTTCCTTTTGTTTAATTTTTGTATAAAATTAATATTTCAGTTAGTTTGGTCGTGCAATTGAATGTCATTCAGATTTTATTATGATGTTACAACTTTAAGAATTGGAGATTTAATATTCGCCAGCATCATTATTATACGTGATGAAATGGTAAAGTTTATAGTAAGGGGTAGAAAAGACACGGCACTAAGCAGGTAAGGGCACAGTGGGACCAGGACATCACACCGGAGCATCAGAGTGGGACCAGGCAGCAGACAGGTTCAGATTTCAGACAGGCTCGTTTCCAAAGGAAAAACAACGGCTGGGCCCAGCCCACAGCAAGATAGGGGTAGGCTTTTAAGTCAGGGGTTTCCAGGTGCACTTTCTGACTTTTTTTGTTTTATATATTTGCTCTTGTTAGTTTTGTTTCGTCCTTCTTTCCTTTGATCAATGGAAAAACCAATTGTGGATACACAAACAATGGGAAAACAAACGGTGGATATGCAAGCATTGGGAAAACAAACCATATCATTGGTAAAAAACGGTCAAGAAATTCTAGTGCACTTTGAAACTAACCATTTAGGTCAAGTCAAAATGGCATCACTCGGCAAGACAGGGAAATATATTTGGGTCAACGTTAAACAGTTCAAGGGCATTTAAAAACGTAGACTTGCTCGCTTGAAAGGGTCACATGAAAAGCAAAAACACAGGCAGAGATTGCATAAACTAGAGAAGAAACAAAAAGATGTTGCCAAAATGTACCCCCCTCCACACTTAGATGGTGATAGTCATTTGCGTGGTAGCAGCAACTTTGTCGAATCTGTCACTTACAGCCCTACCTCCACACCTCTCGCATGGTGCCCAGATCTTTATGTGCAAGAACTATTGAGGGCCAAGAGGAGGTTGGAACTCCTAGAGGCTAAGGAACAAGAAAGTTATCGTAATATGCTGGTGTTAATTGCAGCAAATAAAACTCTTGCAGATAATAACAACATTTTAAAAGCTCAAATCTCAACGCTGCAAGAAACACTTTTAGCAGGGAAGCTTGAATGGTAGAACATGAAGGATGAATGGAAAAATCTGAATGCTACATTGGAAACAAACAAGGTCACAACAAATATCGAGTCATCTCATTATAAGGAGAGACAGATTTTTCACACTAATTCGTTGGGAAAGGCAGGGGTTGAAGAGGAGAGGAGAAGTTTTTCAGAAATCACCAAAACTTGGGACAAAAACAGCAAACACCTTAATATGGCAAGAGAAGAGGCAAAGATTCGTGTGAACACACAAGACGAAGAGGTCAAGGAAAGGCAGCGTAGGGCATCCAATATAATTATCAAAGGGATAAAAGATTATGGGGAAGGCGAACACACCCTCGACTTAACGAGGGATTTCCTACAAGATGTGTTGTTGTGGCAAGGACAAATCTGTCAAGCTTGGAGGGTTGGCAAACCACAAGCTAAGAGAAATAGGCCAATCAAGGTAGTCATGCCCAACATTAGCGACAAACAAAATTTACTTAACAAAAAACAGCTCTTGAGGGGTTCTCGCTTTGTTATAGAGGAGGATTTAACCATGAGACAGCAAGTAGAAAGAAGAATGGAAATGGAAAAAATCGGAACAGCTAGAAATGAAGGCAAAAGAGCTTGGATGTTCAAGGGAAAAGCAATTATTGCTCATTTTGGCTACCGCTCCAATGAAGGGCAACAAGAAGGCAACAAAGGTGTGACAACAAACACATTAGCATGCAACGATACAACAAGATCAGCAATCACGCTTAGCGATAATAACTCAACTTCGAGTCTTTCACATCAAAACAAATAGCAATCAAACTTAACCCAGGCGTCCTTAAGTTTAGTTTGTTGGAATTGCAGAGGTTATCCATGGAGACGTGGGCCTGGGTTAGGACCTATTGCGGAAGGCAAAGACATTATTTGTCTCATAGAGACACATGAGCATGAGGGATGTAAGACCCCATTGTTTGAAGGCTACTGGAAGATGGCAGTGTGGAATGAGGTAGTGGAAAATGGTAAAGGTTATGGAGGTATAATGGTTCTAGTAAAAGAAAGGGAAGGTCGTGCCATTCAGTTGGAAAAGACCGATTCTAATAAACAATTCATATGGCTCAAAATTGTGGAAAATAACACTCTTATCAGGATTGCAGCCTATTACTTTGCTCCACAAGTATCTAAAACTTATAAAAAGTGTGACTTAGATCACAATGACCCCTATGTTGTGTTAAAGAAAGATGATGTTATTTTTTCGCAACATGGGGATGTTCTTCTTGTTGGAGATTTCAATGCTAGGACAGCAAATTGGCAAGCAAGTATTTTCAGCTCCAAAGTAAATGATAACCCTATTTGGCTCACAGAAGAAAGAAATCATCAATGGGAAAGAATATCCGAAGATGCTAAAGGCTACAATCATTTTGGGGAAGAATTGATCACTCTATGTGGCACATTTGATCTCATAATTTGTAATGGTTTGGCTAGATGGGCTAAGTCAGGCACTTTCACTTGCAACACATACAATGGAGCAAGTGTGGTAGATTATGTAATTTGTTCGCAAAAATTGTATGAAAATATTGAAGAAGTTGCAATTGGAGAACACATTTGGGATCTCAAATCAGATCATAGACCGCTGTATGTAAATTTGTATTGGGCAAAGGATAGGCGAATTGGAGCAAAAACCCAAGGCCCTCAATACCCCCCTTCTGAGGGCAAAATTTTGTTAACTTCAGAAAACAATAACACTTTCAGAACTACTCTTGAGGAACTTTGTATGGGGCACCCTATGTATAAACATGGTGTTAACAGTTATGATCTATCAAATTTGATTCATGAGGCTTTTTCAAAATGCAAGAGAGCAAAAAATAGAAAATCTAAAACTAATTGTTTTCCAGCCAGTGCTTGGTTTGATAAGGAATGCAAGAGGGCTAGAAGAAACCTAAGGGAGTCAAATAAAACTAACCTTGACATTAAGGCCTACAAACAGATCCTAAAGAAGAAAAAAACTGATTTTATGTTCACAAGGAGAGAGGAGTTAATTTTCTTGGGCAAAAATAACCCCAAACGTTTTTGGAAAGAACTCCAACCAAGGAGAAAACAAACTGAAAATAATAATATTACTGCCACCCAATGGTTTGGATATGCTAAGAAACTTTATGAACAAGAGGGTGGAGTGGGACAACCACCTTTGGTCAATGATGATACAAATCTTTTCACTGTGCAAGAGATAGAGGCAGGGATTAAGAAGTTAGGTGGAGGTAAAGCAAAAGACCTTGTTGCGCTCCAAGCAGAATATCTAAAGTGGGGTATGAAAACTCTTGCACCGCACATCACTAAAATTTTTAACAAAATTTGCCAAGAAGGGTTTCCGAAAGATTGGACAATCAGCCTTGCAATACCACTTTTTAAGAGTGGTGATGTTAACAATCCCTCCAACTACAGGACTATAATGATCAATCCCCTCTTTGCTAAACTTTTTGGCAGCATGATAGAAAATAGGATCAGCAAATGGGCAGAAGAAAACCATAAACATGCTAAAGGGCAAGCTGGTTTTAGGCCAAAGCACTCAACAGTGGATCACTGTGTCACTTTGAGACACATTATTGAAAAAGAATGGGAGAAAAAGGAAGAGGTATTTTGTTGCTTTGTCGACTTTAAAAAGGCTTTTGACACCGTCCCGAGAGACAAGCTTTGGTTTAGGATGGAAGAATTGGGGATTCCTATGCATCTCAGAGCTGCTATTCATAGGATGTACGAAGAGGTGAAAGTTAAAATCAGAACTTCAGATGGCATTTCAGAATGTTTTAGGAGCGATATCGGGGTCAAACAAGGCTGCCCTTTATCTCCTACTTTGTTTGGTTTATATATTGACAAATTGGAAGAGTGGTTAAACATGCAAAAGGGTGAAGGCATTCAGCTAGGTGAATTTGTTATAAAGCTGCTCCTATATGCGGACGATCTCATTTTAATTGCCAAATCTGCCCATGGTTTGCAAGATCATCTATCTTCTCTTGAGCACTTTTGCGGAATGGTGGGGATGCAGGTCAATATCAACAAGACTAAGGTTATGATTTTCTCTAATAATAAAAAACAACACCAACATGAATTTTATTACAATGGAAGTGTTCTTGAAGAAGTTGCGGAGTATAAATACCTTGGCATCGATTTCAGCAAAAAACTAAGCTGGTCTAGCTACAGGTATAAAAGGATATTAGGTAGGTGGAAGGCTTTTTATGCTCTTCAGAACAGGTGCCGTGAAGCAGAGTTGTGGGATTGGAAAACTATTCAAACCTTGTTCGGTCTTCTTGTGCTGCCAGTTGTTCTTTACGGGTGTGAATTATGGGCCAGCAACACTACTATAGCACAATGGAAACAAATCGAAGGAATCCAAAAGCGCTTGATCACAAGCAAGTTTAAAATCAAAAGCACTGTTCCATATGATATCATGCTAAGTGAAATGGGGGTTGCTCCTACTGAGGCACTTGCTATGGTTCGCCTTCTAAGTTATCTAAAAAGAATCGAAAAAATGGAAGAGGATAGATGGCCTAAAGTGGTCTTTAGTGACACACTATGTCAGCGAAAAAGGACATGGATGCAACAAAACATCAAATGGATGAGTAAATGGAATATTCAATTCAATATGTACCCCACAAATAATAAAGAAATAAAGGTCTTTGTCATGGAGAAATTCTACAAGAGAAATTGGAGAAGCGAGATCGGAAGGAAGAAATTATATTATATAAATGAGTTCAACCCCGCTTGTGATCAACTCCAAAAAGCATACATAGGAGCCAACATTTCTTGGAGGGCTAAAATTCTTATTGCTCAGCTGAGAACCAACTGTCACCAACTTCGTTGTGAGACCGGACGTTGGAAGAGGCCAAAGGAGGCTTGGGAAGAAAGAATTTGCAGATTCTGCAATTCTGGGAAAGTGGAAACTGAACAGCACTTTATTTTAGAATGTGAAGCCTACAAGAGTAGTAGAGATAAATTTGCGGACACTATATGTGACAGTTCTTGGCATAACCTATTCAACGAAGAGTACATTGAGCAATTGGGTGGACTCATCATCATCCTACACAAGCAACGAACATTGCAACGAACATTGTTACTTAAGTTTGCTTGAGTTGTCTTGCTGTCCCATAGGCTATTTTTAGCCTCGTGGACGTTAAAATTTTATCTATCTATCTATCTATCTATTATTATTAATATAATTTCTTTATATTTATTATTATTATTTATAAAGAATTAATTAATTATTATTATTTAGTCTTTTATGTTTTATCATATCAACATTTGTTGAAGGTATTGTAAATGGGTTGCAATTTAAGTGGGCTTGATTTTTAAGAAAGTTTTATGGTTAAGTATGCTTGAGGTAAAGTAGTATTGGGATAAGTGATCTTTCGAGAAGCTCAATGTTTCACCTCTATGAACAAAATACAATGAGTGCTAAGTGTTACATTCATTTTGGCGAGAGATGGGTTATTGTAAACCACTTCTCGTGAAATATAGGGTCAATGAGTTTGACTCAAAAATACTACACATTTGAATCCTAATAGTAATATCACCACATCTACAAATATCAAAAATTTTACTTGATCACTTCAATATCTATTGAATTGCATTTTATTGCATCAAGCCTCCATCCTTAAGCATTCAAGATGAACACAATCATGTCAATACCAATTGCATTTGCCAATTATTTTCTTTTAACTATTAAAAAGAGTAATAGAACAATGAGTTTTGACCATGGTCCTATAATGGAACAAATCATTATATAGAGGGTTATAATGTCCCTCCTATCATAGAGGCTCTCGAAATTGACTAAGGCAAGTTGTTGTGATAGTTTTGTGAAACCCATGAAAAAATAATCATGTCGGAGAATGATTACAGAGTTTGTACAGAGTGTTGGTGAGTTGCACGATGGTCCTCACAGCGGAATGGTGTATGTACGATAGATGGTGTATGGTCTAACAAATAATGTCGTATATTCGTTACTGTATCTCTTAACGCATAGAGTAGTTAATGTCCAAGGGCAATGGCTAAAGCCTAAATGATAATGTATGACATGCCTATGTCCAATGCCCATTGCCCATACATGCCCCCATGCGTACAACTCAGATGAACCTGCTCAACTCTGTCTCTGTCTATGGTGGCAGTACAAGTGTAACTAACATGTGTGACATAATTTTTTATTTTTTATTATTAAGAATACAATTTGTTGTATTATTAACTTTGAATAAGTTTTACATAATTTTATATTTTTATTATTAAGAAATTTAATTTGGTGTATTATTAACTATGAATGAATTTTATTTTTTAAATTCATGTGTATTGAGATATATTAAATAATGAATTCTTTTGATTGTTATTAATTTGTATTATTATTTATAATAATTTAATTATTTACTAAATCGAATTCTTTAGATTGTTATTAATTTATATTATCATTTTATAATAATTTGATTATTTATAACATATTAGTTTATATATGTGTGTGTATAAATTGATTTTCATATTTATATTTGTAACAAATAAGTACATATTTGTATTTGTGAACATATGAATGTCTTGTCCTTATTAGGGCAAGAATATTTATTTTCTATTTGAAATATATTTTTTGTTCTATATTTATTTTTATTTTTATTTAATGATTTATATAGATGATTATTTTGAATTGTTTATTTTTTTAAATTAAATAAATAAAGAATTGTATATGTGTGAGAGAGAATATTAGACTATTTATCAGTTTTTATATAATATTTATTTATTCTCATTTTACATTTTCTAAAGTGTATTTAATATTTTAAATTATCATGTATGTAATAGTGTGGATAAAAGAATATTATTAAGAAATTTAAAATTATAAAATAATTATAAAATAAAATTTATTTAAAATATGTCTAACAAATATTTATTAGAACAATAAAAATAAGTTCATATTTATAATAAAGCATTGTAAGTTTAAAATCAAATTTTTTATTATAGGTGAAAATTCTTGATTGTCATAGTAATATTTTTCATATTTTTAATCTTTTTTTTTTTTTTGAAAGTGCACAGATGTTTCAATATTGGTGCTACTCAGGCTCGAAAGATCTTTCATATTTTTAATATTATTGTTTTATTTGTTAACCCAATTTTTTAAGTGTTTTATGATTATTATAATTTTTAGGTGTAATTTCTATCATTTATTTTATTGAATGTTTAGTATTTGAGCTATGCATTCTTACTAAGTTTTTGAATTATTTAGTAATATTTAGTATTTGATTTATTTTCTATCATTTATCAAAATATATTAATATTTAGTCTTTAAGTTATATATTTTTATATATTCTTCAAAAGTAAAAAAGTTAAATATATATAACTCGGATACTAAATTAAATATAAAAAACTAATAAACAAATACATTAATGAATTTATAAAAAGAATTAAAAATATTTAAATAATATTTGTATGTATAAAATAAAAAATAATTCATCTTAAAAACTAAATATAAAGATATTTATTTTAAGTATTAACTTCTAATTCTAATATTCTAATATAATTATTGAATAATTCTAATTAACAATATAATTATAAAATAGTAAACAAATTAATAATACTCTAAAAGAATTCATTATTTAATATATTTGCATACACATACAAAAATTTAAAAAGGCCTTCATTAATATATATACCAAAAGAAAAGTTATGTACAACTTATTCAAAACTAATAATACATCAAATTGTATTATTAATAAAAAGTAAAAATTATGTTACACTTATTAATCTCACTTGTACTCATAGCTGATAGACTCAACTGAGAAGGTCTGTTTGTGTTGTATGTATGGGGTTGGACATAGGCATGGCATATGTTTTTGTTTAGGCTTTAGCCATTGCTATGTCCAAGGGGCGTACAATGATTAAAAACATCATATGGTGATTCCTTTTCTTCAAGCCATACAGTATGACCATATAGTCAATTCGAACTCTTGTATGTTGCTCAAATGTCATACAAATAATTGGGGGAGTGGAAGTATGGACAATGACAAGAAATGTGTCAGCATATAGTGATAGGGTTGAGGTTGTCATATAGATTGCTTGAGGGAAGAATGTGGTGATGTGTAGTGAGGCTATAGAGTAAGGATCACCTATTGATCTTCTACGCATGGCGAGGGTTTCAAAAATATATTTCATTTCAAAATAATGTTGTTGAGCTTACTCGAATATAATAATCTTTCACATAGAATAGAAGATATACAATTGTTGCCACCATTGATGTTTTATTTGCAAACAATGTTGGTGCTCAGACTTATCATATCCAAGAAAAGTATGCCACAAGCAGAATAGGGTAGGATTGAAACCTACCAAAATTGTACAAGCCAAGAAGGGAAGGTCTTTCACTTTCCAAATAAAAACAAGCAAGACTCCAATTAGAATTCATAGTACAAAAAAAAATTCATGTTGCATACCTAAAACATCCTACACGTTGGTCATAAATGCCTCATCAGAGGGAAACTCCAGAGGTGCACAAGAAGTGTCAACACTGCAACAAACACCTACAACCAAAAAGTAAAAGATGGGTCTAAGATATACATAAATCAATTGGGACCCAAAATACAAATATTATTATTATTTTATTTCTATTTAATGATGGGGATATTATAGTCCTCCCATCCTAAAAATTGCTTATCCTCAAGCAATCACAAACTAGGATGTTCTGAAATCTATTTCCCTTCCTTGGCAACATTGTCTATCGGGAAGTCCTTCCAATACAAAAAATACCTTGACAGTATATGTCCTCAACTTCTTTTCTTGGGTGTCAATGATTTCAATTGGCTCCATAACTAACTTCCCTTCTTTGTCGATGACCAATAGATCCTTTGACACACTAATATGTGGACCTATAGCCTTCTTTAGGCAAGCTACATGGAATACAGTGTGGATTTGTCTTCCTTCTAGTAGCTCCAATTCATAAGAAGCTTTTCCTACTCATTAAGTCACATGGTAGGGAATGCCTTCAGCTTTTTTTTGGTGCATGCCTTGAAAGATAATTATTTATAAGGTCAGATTTGGAGGTATACCAAATCACCAACTATAAAAATTCTCTTGATTTGGTGTCTGTTAGAATTTATCTTATGTTTTGATTAAGTAAAAATAGGTTTTGAAAGGGCCCTAAACCTTTTACAAAGGACAAGAAAGATATATCAATGAGGATCTTAAAACAATTGTTGAAAACCATCCGACAAAAAAGAGGGACACACCAAAGTTCCCAACAAGAGGGCAAACACCCCAAGAAGCCACAGACCATCAATATTTACATTTTGGTCTAGTCTTTTGAGAATGTAAAGACATATCAAATGAAGGTTTGGAGGATTTGCCCCTTTTTCCTTTAGTTGATGTCCAACCATCCTCCACCTTCCCAATAGCCTTCTGCCAATTCCCACTAATCCCCAAAACCCCCGTAGCAGGAGAAGCACCAGCAATAATGTTCTAGACAAAGTCAACAACAGAAAAGGGGACAACATCAACATTATGACCCAAAGTTGTCAAAGGGACAACAATCGAATCAATAGAGACATCAACAGGCGACAAGTCAAAAACAACATTCTGATTCAAATCCATCGTAGGGACAACATTTGAATCATCAAAAATAGCAATAGAATCCTTAGCTAAAGTGAGATCAATATGAGAAGAGTTATCTAAACCATCCACCTCTATGGATACTTTATGAACCATATAGTGATCATCTGAAACCCCCAACCACCAAGAAGGTGATTTCTTCGATCTAACCTTGTCAGAGGAGCATCGCGTAGGGAGATGGCTTGTCTTATGGCATTATAGACATTGGAAGAAATTGAATCAACCAATATGAAATCCCCAAGGGCATCCCCTATAGCCTCCAGGACTGAATCCTGCCAAAAGTGAAGGGGAAGATTTGGCATCCGCACCCAAAGAGGAATCTTATTAAAGGTTTCAGCATTTGGATTAAATGTCAGATACCAAGGTTTGGCCATCAGGGGGAACCTTTCCTCCCAAGAGAAACCACGACACAAGATGGCATTTTTGTCATTAGCATTAGCAAATTTCACAATAAAAAAACCCCTTGCCACAAGGTAAATTTGCACTACATTTGAAATGATTGGTTCCCAATATTTGGAAATCCAAGCATGCAAATCTGAAAGAGAGGGCCAAAACCCCTAAAATGAAAAAATAGTAGTCGTAGAGGAGTAATCCACCACATATGAATTGATCTCATCAACAATATCTTGTTCAAGATGAAGCACAAGAAGATTACATACCGAAATAGGCTTAGCCAAACGACTAACAAAAGGCGCAACCGAATGAAGCCCCTTCCACATAGGAGCAAAAATACCTACCTTATAAGTTGCCACATTTGCATAAGAGAGGGCAGATCGATCAGGAGAAACATCCATGACACGAACAACTGGAACACCGGGTGCAGGATGAATAACCTGAGCCGCAACAGTTGTCGTAGCAGGAGGGAAAAGGGCACCGAGGGTGGAAGCCTAAGTAGCATGGGCTGAAGCAGCTTGGGTAGTAGCCTTAGCAAAAGCTAGAGTCATTGCAGAAGCCAACATGGCAGACCCAGAAGCCTGAGTGAGAGAAATCGTAGGAGGAGTGGGAGTTTTCATCGCAGCCTTTTCGAATTCAAAATTTATCTTATGTTTCTTATGGGCCCTCTAAGTGTTTTCCTCAAGAGATCTCAAAGTATCTAAGCCTTCCTATAGCCAATCCTTGGCCTTTGGTGCCTGATTGTTCTAAGAGCAATATCCACAAGGTATGAAGGTTCATAATCGTACAATGCCTTGAATAACATCATTCTAATGGAGATGTGATGCATTTTATTGTAATAGTGCTCACCCAAATGCATCCACTTAACCCATGTCTTATGTTGTGTTCAAATGTAGTTCTTGAGGTAACCTTCCAGCCACTTATTCACAATCTTTGTTTGTCCATTAGTTTGTAGACGATAGTTAGTGCTTGGTGACAATTTTGTTTCTTTAAGATGAGATAATTACGTCCACAATTTTTTGAGGAAGTGGTTGTTGTGATTGTTTACTATAATACACGGGAGACCATGAAAATAAAATACCTCATGAAAGAGTAATTCTTCCACTTGTATAGCCTAAAACCCAACTAGAATAATGAAGATAGTTGCATACTTCATCAGTCAATCAACTAGAATGAAGATACAACTCTTCCCTTTCACCTTAGGAAGTCCAATAATGAAACCCATTGAAACGCTATCCCACTTCTATTAGGGATCGACAATGGTAGAAGTGGCTTGGCTAGTAAGGTATGTTTGAATATGTTATATTGATGGGTAGCACATTCCTAAATATGTTGTAGGATGTGATTTCATTCTTGACACCCTTCTATGAAAACTTTTCCTTGATTTATCTGTAGGTCTTCAAATACCCTAGATGCCTAGATGCCCAACCAATAAGGAGTCATGCATCTCCCTTAAAATATTCTCCTTAATATTGAACTCCAGTGCTAAAGAAATTATATCCTTGTAATAAATGATGGTATCAACTAGTTTGTACCTATCATCCAACACCTGGCACATGAAGGTTTTCTTGGAGTATTTCACCAATAGGTATGCCTTCCAATCCACTAAAATTTGAGATAAGGAGCATGTGGTAGGCCTCCATGATAAAGTGTCTGCCACAACATTATTTTTCCCCTTCACATATTCAATATCAAAATCAAATGCCTTGATTTTTCTTAGTCATTGGTGCTGCCTTTCATTCAACTCTTCTACTCTAGAAAATACCTCACATTGTTGTGATACATATGGACAATGAACTTGGTCTTGGTAAGGTAATATCAAAACATCATCAAGGTGTGCATGATGGCCAACATTTCCTTGTTGTTGATGGAATATAGCCTCTTGGCTCCTAAGGGCTTCAAATTTCAAATTCAATTGGTGATGGTCTTGCATTAGTATGGTCCCAATGCCTTCTTTGGATTTATCTACTCTAAAATGAAAGGTCAATTGAAATCTAGTAGTGTGAAAAATAAACAAGAACTCATATGTTTCTTCATTTTTTCAAACTTTTTTTGTGCTTGTTCATTCCACTGGAAGGATTCCTTCTTTTTCAAATTTGTCAATGGTGCACTAAGTTGTGAAGACCCCTTCATGAACCTTCCATAGTAATTGCACAAATCAAAGAATGTGTGCAAGTCTAAGAGAGTCTTCAAAAGTGGCCAATCCAGAATGGCTTGAATCTTTTCTTGATGAACTTGAGCCCCTTGAGCACTGACAATATGTCCTAGATATAATATACTTGTCATTCCAATTTTGAATTTGGACCTTTTGATAAACAATGTTTGCAACTCCACAATTATGAGCATCGAGGATAACTTTAAGAAACCCCTTTGTGGAAAAAACTATAAAATTTTGGTGAATCTAACATTATTTTAGGAGAAAAAATTTATTTTCTATTGGTGATTTTTGTTCAAAGTAGGAATTTTTTTAATTTTATTGGTGGTGTTTTTTTTCAATTGTATGAAAATTCTATAAGTCCTATTGAATATGTCGTTATTGAAAAAAATTGTGGCCATAAGTACACTTACCTAGTAACCATCATTTCACTATTATTATTATATGGAGCCTAATTAATTATCAGACTTAAAGGTTGAATTCAGCCCACTAATATCATTATAGTTTCCTCCAAATTATTGAATGTGGATTTTGTTAGAGTAATTATTTGTTTGCACTTATTAATTAAATCACTTTGATTTAATTAAGTTGCCTATTACTCTATTTTGCTTAAGCTATCTTATAGGTGCATTATTAATTAATTATTAATTAATAATGTGCAACCTAGCTTTTTAGTTTAGGGTTTCTATCTCACCTTTATAAGGATGAGCATTGTACTTTCTTCATTATCTCTTATGCATTTTTCATTTGAGAGCAACTTTTCTTCTATCTCCATTTTTTAGCAAACCCTTGCCTCTTCTTGTCTTTTTCTTCTGTGACAGGTTTTTGCATGCAGGGATTCGAAGGCTTTGTGGATTTGATTGGCTTATTTGCTCAAATCCTACATGGTATCAGAGCCAGATCTGCTGTAGCTTGTTCAGTGTTTCAAGAAAAAGGGAGAACAAGGGTTTGGCGGATCAAATCTGGTGTTTTTTCGGGTTTTTTCTGAGAAAATAGGGGGGTCATTGATTTTTAGAGCAGTTTGAGGCCAAACAGATCTCACGGATGGATTTAGAAGGCGTCAAAACCCCCGTTTTGATATAAAATTTGTCCGATTTGGACAACGTTGATCTGGGGGGCAAATTTTTTTGCCATACAGGGCCGTACAGACTCTGCACGCAATTCGAGACGCGAGAAATTGCAAAAAAAAAAAAAAATGCTGCACTTTTTGCCGCGGCAGTTAAAAAAATTGCCTGCGGTCACCGAGACCGCTAGCAGTTAGCGGTAACCGCCTGCGGTAAACCGCCGGCGGTCCGCTAACCGCAGCGGCTCCCGGCGACCGCTGCCGCTCTGCAGCCTCCGCCGCCGGTGGCGCCGCCCACCCACCACCGCGGCCACCAGCGGCTCCGCCGCCTTCCTCAGCTCCGCCTCCACCCAGTGGTGGCATTTTTTTTAATGAAGTTTTTTTTGTTTTTTTTTTTAATTATTTTTTTATTAAAAAAAATAATTTTTCATGCATTTCAGAGGGCCTGGTGGTTTTTTCTCCGTAACTTGAGCATACGGACGTATTTTTTTGATCTGAAAAATGCGCCGGAAAGCTGGTTCTGAGACAAAGATATTTGTGTAGGATTTTTTGAGTTTTGATGCAGTTTGGTTGCCTGTTTTGGCAGTCAAAGCTGGATGTTCTATTTTGCACTCCGAGAGGCGTATCTTGAGCATCCGATCTCCGATTTTAGACTTCTTTATATCGCTGGAAAGCTCTTTCTATGCTCTTTCCAGTGATGCTAGTTGTTGTTCCAGATTCTATTCCAAGCACATCCTATTTAGTCTTTTTTGTTTTAGCATTCTGGTGGATATCTTGTTTGTTTCAGGTCCGGGGATCGATTTTGTTGCTTCAGTTGCTTCATTTTGGGCTCTACCTTCTGTTGTTTCAGCCTTATGTTTTTTCTAATCATTGTTGATATTCATTGTAAGCATTTTTATGCAACGCACTGAGATAAAGTGCCACTCTTGCGTTTCGAGATCCTTTTCATCATTGTGATTCGTTGTACTCGCACTATTTTATAAAGTGCCATGGGGGGGATAGTTGTTTGCCGCTTATAGGCCCTCTCTCTCTTTTGCCTCATGCAGTGTCGATGACACGTGCCTTTATTGGTGTCTGTACCTCACTCTCGATGTGTCTGGTTCCTGTGTTGTAGGAGATTTTTTGGCCCACCTTTTCAGCTGCCTGTCACCTCACCTGCCTTAAGGGGAGGTTATTTATATTGTTGTTCTATGCTTCTTTGGTTGATGGTTTGTTGGTGTGAGCTACGTATTTAGTACCTGATCCTACATACTAGGCGATTGCAGTGGCTGGCTACCTATGCATTTCGGTGAGATGGATCATCTACCATATAGACATGCTCGGTTCGTGCCTTCTATTTCCATGGAGGTTCTACAGATCAACATTTTGACAGAGTTTTGCGGTTCTTCATGCTTCAGTGATTCTCTTTTGATCTCTTTGTTCCTTCTTCTAGAACATTCTTTGCTATCTCTTTTTGGAGTAGGATTTTTCCCATGTGGTTTTCTCTATTTCTCCTCTTTATAGAGATTATGTTGTGATTGGGTACCTGATTAGGCCTTGTTGCTGGGACCCAATTTTTCCTACTTTCATAGCTGTGCTAGGTTAGCTTACCTCCTGAGCTTCACTTAATGGGGGGTGTTAGAGTAATTATTTGTTTGCACTTATTAATTAAATCACTTTGATTTAATTAATTAAGTTGCCTATTACTCTATTTTGCTTAAGCTATCTTATAGGTGCATTATTAATTAATTATTAATTAATAATGTGCAACCTAGCTTTTTAGTTTAGGGTTTCTATCTCACCTTTATAAGGATGAGCATTGTACTTTCTTCATTATCTCTTATGCATTTTTCATTTGAGAGCAACTTTTCTTCTATCTCCATTTTTTAGCAAACCCTTGCCTCTTCTTGTCTTTTTCTTCTATGACAGGTTTTTGCATGCAGGGATTCGAAGGCTTTGTGGATTTGATTGGCTTATTTGCTCAAATCCTATAGATTTGGGGGCAGTGCCCCTAATATGGGGTCAAGGGGCAGTGCCCTAGGTTAATATTCTATCATCTAACATATAGTAACCCTATTTGTTATAAACATTGGATGATCCTAAATCAATGATCTAAACCTTATTTGGGCCAAACTTTTAAAGGACACTAAGTTTTAGAGAAAGTCCTTAAAGGTATGTGTCCACAATCAAATCTATTTTGACCCAAATTGAGAAAGGATAAAAAAATTACATGGAAAGTCTCTAGAATAGAGATACGTGTCAAATATATGTACTTAACGTGTAGCTTAACTTAAAATTTTACCACAAATTGGTGAGTATGGGCATCAATTAAGAGAAGCCTTGGAAATTGCAAGAAAAAATATTTAATTTTTCGTGTGGAAAGATTAGATTCCATTTGTGAAGTCATTAAAATGAAAATTATTTTGTATCATTATCGGTGATTGGCCTAAGCGTGGGACCCAATTTTCATAAACTGTAGGTGACATGGACACCCTGAAAGTGCAAACTTTTTTGCCAAATTTGGGGTCCCTGATGAGTGAAATTTTCCAATTGGTTAATATTCATTACTAAAGTTATCCTTGTTGAGAACTTCATCCAAATACCTCAAGTGCTCCTCCCATGCCCTATTGTAAACGAGTATAGGAACTTGCTCAAATTTTTGTTGAAGATGTGATTCATACAAGATTAGAATGTGGTCTAAGCATTAGTCAACACAAATGATATAACTAGGAACTCATAATGGTAGCAAAAGGATATTTTCTCCACATACTAATTCTCCCTCATTTGGATTTATTGATAACTACAAGGAAGGTCTATTTTGGAGAAATAGACCGCATCATCTAACGCATCCAATAACTTATTAGTCTTGGGAACAAAATAATTTTTCTTGATGGTCTTCTTATTCAACACATGGCAATCCACACATGTCTATAGGATTCCATCCTTCTTGTTTACTAACACTACCAATGACATGAAAGGGCTAGAGTTGGGTTAGATCCATGCATTTTCAAGAATATCCTATATTATCATTTTAATCTCATCCTTAAATTTAGGATGATTTTATGGTGTGGTGATGATGCACTTTGCACCAACCTTTAGGTCAATAGTATGTTGGAAGCCCTAGTGTGGAGGTATGTCAAGTGGAATATATACTTAGACCACATCATGCTTATCCAAACATAGCTTATAGCTTATCATATTGGTAGTTAGTTTGAATCTCCTTAAAAGGCTTGGTTGATATTAAGTAATGTGCCACCCAAAAAAATGTCATCATGTCAAAAGATGGGCTTCATCTGTCCTGCCAAAATATCCTTCAATCCATCATTTTCCATTCCTCTTAAAATATCCTTTTTTCCATAGACTTTAAATGATAACTCTATTTTTTTGAAACATTTTGTGTATTCATGAAGATTCTTTATCCACTATATATCTCATATGACCTCCATATCATCCAAATTTACTACAAAGAAATCCTCTATCATTGTGTGATTTCCCATGGTAATGCTTAGTTGTGGGACCAAATGGGTACATGATAGGAGGGTTTCTCCCGCCACCTTGAATTGGAATCCCACATGCACCTTTGTAGGTAAACCTCTTCCCTTTACAAGTGATGACTTAATTAAATTAAGGATGGTGCCACCATCAAGCATTATTATGGCCCTCTATCCTTGAAAAGTCTCATGTACCAAAAATATAGTGCAGTACTTATGAGTATCAACAAGAGTGATGGTTCCTCCTCACTATACCAATGTGATGATCCTCTAAGTGTAGTTAACCTCCTTGGAAACTTGTTGATCATCCCCTTTGGGTATCGGTTCCTCATGCTCCTCCTCCTCATTCAATATTACCTCAATATAGTATATTTTCCCTTTTTCTAAGCATATGTGCCTAATATCCCATGACTCTTTGTAAGTAAAATAGAGTATCCACCTTTTGATTTCACGCCTTATCACTTCATCCAATGATGGTTTCTTCAACTGGAATTTTTGATCTTTCTCCCCAAAGACCGTGGGAGGTTCAATGTGAATAATTTTACAAAGATGAAGTTGATAATCTTTCCAAGCCTCATGCTATCTTTATTTCCTCTGAGAGATCTTTGGGGTTGAACCCTTTTTACCCATCGCTTCAGTGGCTCCATTAATCCATCCATGAATAGCACAATCTATTGTATCTCTAAAATATTTGTTACCAGTGCCTATAGTCTCTAGAACTTAGAAATGTAACTATAAATTGACTCAATTTTATTTTGTTGTGTCAATTCATTAAGTTATGGACCATTTCCATCAAAATAATTTATGATCCTTTATGTAAATTCAATATAAGAGTTTACTTGATCATTTCCAAGAGTAACCATACCATGATTTCTCCATTTGTGTGCTACTCCTTCCAAGTGGAGTGTCGCAAATTCAATTACTTCTTCTTTGGGTGTCAAATTGAGTTGGAAGTATGTATCAGTCTTCATCATCCATGCTTGGACAAAGATTGGTCTAGATCCATCAAATAAAGATAGATTTACCTTAATTAACTTCCTTTTGAGGTTATTATTAAGGTAACCACAGATGCTATCACCAAGGTACCTCATTCTCAAGTTATCATAATATCTATAGGATATATCCCCCTCTATATTCATATTTCTCAAATTTTACCATAAATGTTCTTTCATTTATTAGAAGGTTGGTTCTCATTCTTTGTACGATGCTTTATTCCTTGGATGAAAAGTTGGAATCAAGGACTAAGGGCATGATGGATGAGGGTTTTTTCTTCCTGTAACTGAACCATCACTATGCCCAATCATGTTCTTCTGATATTTTTCCTTCAACCAATTCTTGTAGTGTTTCATCCATGAGTCATTGAGTGTCACTGATATGGACTTGATTCCTGGTGATCTCTCTTAGCATAGTCATGAATTCCACAATGAGATCTTGGGAATCCCCCATTCTACCAACTAAGTGATACCACCTTATTTTCCTAGTATAAACTTGCATTCACTTCCCACATGATGGTAGTGTTACAAGCTCTCATACAACTATAATGCTCCTCCCATCAAAGAGGCTCCCACAATTGACTCGAGGGAAGTTGTTCTAACAGTTCTATAAAATCCATGATGAATAATCATGCTTGAAAATGATTACAAAATTTGTATGGAGTGTTGGTTATCCATACAATGGTTCTCATAATGGAATGATATTTGTAAAACAATACAAGATGGTGTATTATTGATAAATAGTATCATATGGTCACTAATATATCCCTTGGGGTATAATGTAATTGTTTTCCAAAGGTCATACGATGATTGAAAATAATGTATGGTAATTCCCCTTTGTCAAGTTTTACAATATGACCATATAGTCGATTTAGACTCTTGTGATGCACTCATAACTTTCCTAGTTATCATAGAAAGGAGTGGAAGTACAAATGGTAATATGCGATGTGCAGGTGTATGGTGATAGGGTTGATGTTTTCATACAGACTACTTGAGGGAAGAACATGGTGAATGAGAATAAAGAGTGAGGATCACCTACTAATCTTTCATGCCTGGTGAGGGATTCATATATTATATGTCATTTAAAAATAATGTTGGCAAGCTTACTCAAATATAAAAATCTTTCAGATAGAATAGAAGATATGAAAATTTTGCCATTGTAGATATGTTATTTGCAAATAATGATGGTGCTTAGGCTTTCCATATCCAAGAAAATTATACCACAAGAAGAATAGGAAAGGACATGAACCTACTAAAACAACACAAGAGAAGTATGGAAGGTCTTTTAAACCTGAAATGGAAAAACAACTAGAACTCCAACTAGAATTACTATTAAAATAAAATAACTCAAGTCACATACATAGAACATCCTACACACTAGTCATAAATATCTCTTCAAAGGAAAACTCCAAAGGTGCACAAAAACTATTGACATGACAACAAACACCTATGACCAATGAAATCCTAAAACTTAATGGGTGATGCACTAAAGGATAATAATATATGGACCTAGAAAATCACAAAATTACCCTCTAAAAATAGCACAAAACCTCACAATCTCAATCATAAACACTACACAAAAGAGATTCTTATGATAGGCCCTAGCATCCCAAGGCCTTGAAAGGAAAACCACTAATATTTTTCTCAATTTCCAATAGCAAAAATAGATCCACACTTTGGTATTCCAAGTTATGCATTCAACACTGAAAATAACTTGATAAAAGAAAAGTAAAACATAATATTTTAATCATTACTCACAATCAATACCAAAAAAAGAAACATTGAGAATAAATGTATATCCTATTGAATAAACATGGAAATTTTGTTACATTTTGTAAATATCAAATACAAATAATTTCAAATATTACAAAATGCAAAATAATGGAAAAAAGGACCATCAACAATGAGGTGAAAAATGAAGATATAGATCCAAAATATCGAGAGAGGTTGAGAAGAAAAGGGGAAAAAATCTAGAAACATGTAATTGCCCACCTAAGTATTCCTCAAAACTCATCAACTATCCATGTGGCACTCCAAACAGACCCAAATCAGTCCCAAAAGTCTCTATAATGCATGGATATCTCTAGAGGTCATATATGAAACAAAATCCCTAAAAATAGGTTCTAAAACTAATACTCACGTGTAGATAACTACTTTAAAAGCATGCTTAACTAATATAAACCACAAAAATACTCCAACACAACTCAAACTATGTCAAGAGTTGAGAAAAGGCCCTCCTATCATCTCGTAAATCCACAAAAATAAAATATCCTCCCTCTCCATAAGTGTATGTAAGCTATCTCAAAAATGAAAGGAATATCCCTTTCATCACACAAACATATATTCCTTACCTATGCCCATGCAAAGACAACCCCCACCCCTTTCATTACATTAAAAATAAAAAAAATTATTAAGTGTTTAAAAAAACCACACCTAATAAATTTTAAACACATTCTTAATTTATAATCATGAGAAAGGAAAATAATATCTTATATTTTATTAAAATAATATATATTAAGCAACTAAAATATTATTACTTACAAATATAATTTTAATAAATTATAAATATGGGGCTCATTTAAACAAAAAAACTAACACATGAAATGTCCTTTCTACCACTAGTCATCACTCTTGAAAAAACAAGGCATAAAACCCTCTTTTGACTCTACATCAACTTTTAGGGATTCAAGAAACCCTAACTCAAAGCCAATCTTGACATTTTGTTTTTGTGATGCCCTTCTATCTAAACATTTCCAACCTAGGGTTCAAATAAAGAATTTTTCGGAGAAGCTTCATTTGATTTTTTAAAAGATATAAACACATTCAATGGGTAAGTTTGGTGTCCCTTGTAGTGCCTCATGTGTTTGTATTATGTACCTTATTATATTTTTATTTTGAGAGATACTTTGACACTCATGTCAAATGACATTTGAGATGACCTAATGGCTAGATACTATATTTTGATTGCCAGTATCATAGATGTTAGATGCTATGTTGTGCAGTTTGATCATATCTACATGATGATGTGTATTGATGTGACATTATGCTTTATGATGATATCTGGTTAATTGTATTCAGACATATACTCTATTTATGTTTATATGATGGACTTATTGGATTCTAGATACTTGGATTTGATACTATGGTTATTTACTTTATTCTTGCCTTGTGACATTTTATGCGAAAGTGAGTGATGTAAATGGGTTATTTTAGTGTAACTAAATAAATGGTTATTTAATGTGATTTAATGCATTATCGCTTCATCTATATTATTAGATGAAATTGCACTTGATCATAGTGTTTAGTGTGCACAATTTATGTCCCTGGAAGTGGCACATGGAGTTAGTGATTCGGCTGTTCGTATTTAACCAATGTCGTCCTTGTATGGTTGACGTATCCTATTTAATTGTTTAAATTAAACCCTTTGATGATTTAATAAATCCAAACTCATCTGCATAAATAAATGGTTATTTAATGTGATTTAATGCATTATCGCTTCATCTATATTATTATATGCAATTGCACTTGATCATAGTGTTTAGTGTACACAATTTATGTCCCTGGAAGTGGCACATGGAGTTAGTGATTCAATTGTTCGTATTTAACCAATGTCATCCTTGTATGGTTGACGTATCCTATTTAATTGTTTAAATTAAACCCTTTGATGATTTAATAAATCTAGACTCATTTGCATAAATAAATGGTTATTTAATGTGATTTAATGCATTATCGCTTCATCTATATTATTATATGCAATTGCACTTGATCATAGTGTTTAGTGTGCACAATTTATGTCCCTGGAAGTGGCACATGGAGTTAGTGATTCGGTTGTTCGTATTTAACCAATGTCGTCCTTGTATGGTTGACGTATCCTATTTAATTGTTTAAATTAAACCTTTTGATGATTTAATAAATCTAGACTCATTTGCATTATGTGATTAGACCCGTGAGCATGTACGTGCATTTAGAGGTTCGCATTTATCATGAAAATTATTAAGGAATTCTGTGATTTTGGTTTAAGAGAATTTTGGGCTTTATCTTATTTTATTTTATTTAATTCCTAGCAGCTTTGTCATAGTTGAATTCCAATTACTTGGAATAGTGTATTTTCATTTGGGTTGATTTAGGGTTTAACTAGGTGACTTGGTTAATTACCCTAATCCTTTATTCACTCGAAAAGTGAATAAATGTCCAAAAAGGAATTTAATTCCTCACTTCCCACTTTTGGAAATAGAAATTTGAGAGAAAATTTCCAAATCCTCTTCTATAGGATTGTGTTTCTATTCATTGTAGGAGCTACAGGCGTGGGATCGTCACGAGATTGGTCTTGTTGGATCCAACTCAGGGAGACCTTGGATTGTTGTGATTTTTGGTAGTTTTTGCAAATTTTTTATTTTACTATTTAGATTCCTGTATTTGCCCTTTTGGCTATCAGGTAGGGCTCTCCTATTTTTCTATTTCAATTGCATTTATACTTCCATTTTTGGTATTTGTATGTTAGGAGGTTGAGAACTAGTGTTTCCCTCCATTTTTTAGTGCTAGCTCTACCTGGTTGGGCGAGTATGAGCATTTCTCTATTTTTCGGGATGGGGGTTCAGGGTTTTGCACCATTATGCTGGTCATTTTTGCATATGGTGTTCAAACCTAACTTTTATTGGATTTTTGTGGCTCATTCACCCAAGGGTAGAATAGGTTTTATTTTTGTTGATTTTTGTCAACGTTGGGTTTTTTGAGGTTTTGCCTTGATTTGTGTACCACCTAGTTTCCTCGGGGTTTCTTGGCATTGTGTTGGTCATGGATTTGGATTATCTGTAGGATGTTAACCCGACCACTATTGCATTTTTATGTTTGCATTGGGATGTGTGCCACATCTATACTCCTGATCTTGTACTCGATTGAGTGTTGTTTAACTTGTGTTCTCGTCCAAGCCTTGTTTGTATGATCTTCGTGTTGTTGGTGTGCCCACACACGAGCACATGCACGTGCCTTTATTGGGTGCTTATGAGGCCCGATCTCTTGGTTTTCATTGATAGAGTTATGTTCACTGGGGTTGGGTTGGGAATATGCATTGCCTATGGGCACTCATCATGTGATGAGTATGGGTATGTAGGATAGATCGTGGAGGGGCTTCTCTCGTAACCTTGGTGACTATTTCCCAAAGGGTTTGCATGAAGAAGTTTCTAAATAAGCGATAACTAAATAATTTACTGGGTAATAAATCTAAGATAATTAAATGTGAGCACCCGACATTGATTCGAGGACACAGTACAATGACCTCCCTAGGGAGTTGATTTTGCATGATATTTAGCTTTGGGCTTCACGATACAAAGTGACTTACTCTCCATCGAGTCCCTACATAGTTGACCCATAGAGGGTCTGACCAGGACCTATTATATTTGCATATCTCACCATCTTGGTTTCAGTCCTCTTTTCTATCTAGTGTGAGTGTTAACCATGGACGTTTGTTTTATGTGTTTGTGGTTAGATCATTATCTCCATTAGCATGACAAGAGTGGGAATACGAGTTCCACGTGGTTGGGAGGTGTAGCTACCTATACCACTGCTAGGGACCGAAGTATAGAGACAATCTATTTCTAGTTGGGATTGATGCTTGATGATCACTTGGCATTTCGAGTTTTCGGAGCATGTTTCCTTGTGATTTATGCTTTAATTGGAATGCTTGGATATAATGTTTAGATCTTTTTAGTTCCATTTGATGCATTCCTTTATGATGATGTTTTAGAATATGGTTAAATGATGTGTTTCTCTACTAGTTGGAGTATCTATGATTTGATGGATTAACATGTTAGATCTTCTTGTTCTTATGATGTTACTTACGTTTGTAGTAGTAACATTCTCATAAGACAACTCTGGCTATCTAGTTGGTAGTTTGGGATGTTACGCTCGGGGGATGGCTAGGATGCATGCAGTCTCATGATGCCATTGCATTTTGGAGGAATCGAGCATGAGTTTTAGTTTTTTTGGTACTTAGTCATTTATGCTCTCCTTCATATGATGTTTGGTTTATGAACCATGCATGTACATTGCGATGTTTCTTTCCGCATGTTCT
Organism: Cupressus sempervirens; assembly: GCA_028749045.1. Classification (NCBI taxonomy): domain Eukaryota; kingdom Viridiplantae; phylum Streptophyta; class Pinopsida; order Cupressales; family Cupressaceae; genus Cupressus; species Cupressus sempervirens. The sequence goes on along the minus strand of CM053793.1, from coordinate 361,853,250 downwards.
TTCATATGTTATTATGGATTAGATGGATAGATTTTCTCTACTTATTGTTACATGGTGTCTTGTATTTCATGCCTTTGAGTGACGTATCCTTGACTATAGTAGTTTTGACACTCCCGGTGTGGAGTTTCTTACCTTGTTTGTCTTCTAAACTTAGCATTTTACCTTTTGATTTTGAACCTGGGTGATATTTGTTCAGCATTAGGTGATACCAAAAAAGTATCACACCATAGTAGCGAGAAATATCATATGATACTAGTGAAGTGTTGCCTGGCCATAGTAAGAAATATCGCTTGGCCATAGTAAGAAGTATCATCCGGATGTAATGAAAATTATCATCTGGATTAAAAGTATCACCTGGACATATTGAAAAGTATCATCTGAATTAAAAGTATCACCTGGCTATAGTAAAAACTATCTCCTGGTTGTAGTAAAGTGTCACTTGGGTCTATGAGTAGACTTGCTCGGGTGACCAACGGGCAATTTTTGACTTGACTGAAACTTTTGAGAGGTGATTTAGCTACCCTTTAGGGATTTTTTAACTCTAGTGTTTGACTTTTCAAATTTAGGATCTTTCAGATTCAAATGTGTTTTGTGGCCTCTGTAGCATTGTCATTTTTGGTTAGTAGTGTCGCTTGGAGATTCGTTGGTTGCCTGAATTTGTTTGTTAAGTCTTTCTTTGTGATCTTATGATCGATTGCATGTTGATGTTATTTAATTCCATGCTTGTTCAAAAAAAATATTGGCTTTTATTTATCCTTGTCCCAAGGATCTCTGATTGAGGCATTACATCTGGTATCAGAGCCCATGTTGCAACATTGGTATCTTTGTGTTATGCTCCCATTATGATATTGTTTTCATTGTGTGTATTGTTATCTTATTTTAGCTTATTCTTGTGACTCTTATGATTTTCACATTACCCTTATCTTGTTACTTCCTTAGTGATGCCTCCTACACATAGACCTGGTGGTTGGGGTAATAACTAATGAAATAAAAATGAGGAAGAACACCATGAGGAGGAACATCAGGATGGTAGGGAAGAGCATGGTAATGATGACCATGGTGGAATTGAGGCATTGATGCCCTTTCTTCATGTAGAGGGAAACCAATATGACCGTGGCCAGGAGGAGGGATCTCACCATGGAGGTTCCCATATGTCAGATCATAGAGAGGAAGAGGAACGTGAGTGTGAATGTTCTCACACACCACCTGGTGGTAGAGGGCACATCAAAGAGGTTGAGACTATAATGGTGACAATTCCATCCATATGGACATGATGAAATACCTTCAATAGTCTAAATCACCATACTATGACTGTAAGGGAGGTACTTGGTTACTTGATACAGAACGTTTCTTTTCCATCTATTTGTATGCCACCAACTTGAGAGCCTATTGTGTTGTCATACAACTAAGAGACCATGCATCTATTTGGTGGAATATTGAGAGACAAAAGCTCCAAATTAGTATAGTAGATCTCACCTGGGAGATCTTAGAGGAGAGATTCAAAGAGAGGTTCATATCCCCTCAGTTCAAGAAGGCTCGAGCTGATGAGTTCCATAAGATTAAACAAGGGAACATGTCGGTGGACCAGTACAAGATGAAATTCTTTTAGCTTAGATGGTACTCATGCCATAACCATGATGAGATACTCCTTACTCAGCATTTTGTCCGAAGTCTTAAGGACTCCATCATTGGAGATGTTCGGATGCATCAACCTAGGACACTTATCTTTGTTGGCGAAAAGGCAAGGATTATGGAGAGATATGTGGCTAAGGGTTTCAATGCCAAATAAGGTTCTCAGAGCCATAGTGCATGAACTTCAGGGTAGGATGTATAGTTCCCTTAGTTGGAGTCCTCAAGAAAGGGTCAAACCCAGTTAGCACCCTCACACGGTGGTCATTGTCATGGAAATTGACAGTAAGAGCATTGGACTAAGGGTGGATAGAATTTAGGTACCTTAGGGAAGAAAGGGGATGACCAGAGCTAAGGCCAATAGTCTCAGCAGAATCGCCCATCTTAGAGTAGTCAGCAAAACTCTAGCAAGGGAAGTGCACCCTATTCTAGTGCTTCTTAGGGTGGATGTGGAAAGGGCTCCGGTATTAAAGGAGCATGTTTCTCATGTGGTCGGCAATAGAGTAGTGAAATTTCCTTTGAAGAAATTTGCAGGACCTAGCAGAGGTGCAGCCAGGTTAGATCCTACCATGGGAGATGCAGGTAAAACCCATTGAGTTTTTGCAATAGTTGATAACCATCAAGCTGAGCACCAGGGTATTGTAGTCGAGGCTATAGGTACGTTGCATGGTATTTCATCTTTAGTATTATTTGACTCAGGTGCTTCAAAATATTTTATTTCACCCTCTCTTGTTCAACGATGTGGGCTAGTGGTAGCACACCAGGTTAATAGGTGGCAAGTTGAGTTAGCCACAGGATCTAAAGTGGTTGTGGACTCCTTGGCCAGTGGTTATGAATTGGACTTGGGTACCTTCACCACCACAATGGATCTTTTCATTCTACCTCTAGGGTTGTAAGATATTGTGTTGGGCATGGATTGGTTAGCCGCCCATCAGGAGAACATAAATTGTTGGTGTAAGTCAGTGCTTTGTGTTGATGACACAAGTAGGTAGGTAGAGCTTGTGGGCGTCTAGGGACTAGTTTCACTTTGGATGATCTTAGCTAACCAACTGAAGTAGAGTGTGTGGAAGGGATGCCATATGTTTGTAGTCTCTATCAGTGACCTTAAGGAGGCTAAGAGCCATATGGTGACACTTGATGATCACCCACTCCTTCATGAGTATGCAGACGTGTTTCCTAGTAAGATACCAGGTATGCCACCGTAGCGTGAAATTAACTTTTAGATCGATCTCATCCCAAGAGCAGAGCTGATATCATGAGCTCCTTATCACATGACTACTTAGGAGTTGAGTGAGCTCAGATTTAGTTGGAGAAATTATTGGCTAAGGGCCATATTCTTCCTAGTGTATCCCCATGGGGTGCACCAGCCATCTTTGTGAAGAAGAAAGATGGATCTTTGCATTTATGCATTGATTACTGATAGTTGAATAAGGTGACGGTGAAGAATTGATATCCTTTTCCAAGGATAGACAACTTATTTGATCAAATGAAGGGAGTGAGAGTGTTCTTGAAGATTGATCTTAAGTCGAGATATCATAAGCTTCATATTCATGAGGTTGACATTCATCAGACAACTTTTTGTACTCGTTATGTGCATTATGAGTTCATGGTTGTACCCTTTGTGTTAACCAATGCTCCATAGGTGTTTATGAGTTTGATGAATGGATTATTTCACACATACCTCGATTGGTGTGTCATTGCATTCTTGGATGACATCTTGATCTATTCTAAGATTGTAGAGGAACATGAGGCTCATTTACGCCAAGTGTTGTACTACTTGTGAGATCATTAGTTGTATGGCAACTTGGATAAATGTGGATTCTTCCAATTTGAGGTGAAGTATTTGGGGCATATCATCATAGGTTATGGTATTGTAGTGGATCCAGAGATAAGTTGAGCTATCATGGATTGGCCGGTTCCCACTACTGTTTCTGAGGTTTGTAGTTTCATGGGATTGCCTGGTTACTACCATTGATTCATGAAGGATTTCTCAATGTGGCTCATCCCATCACTTCTCTTCAATAGAAAAGGAAGAATTATGTTTTGTTAGTCCAATGTAAGGTAACATTTGATGCTCTTAAGGAGCATTTGACTAGTGCACTAGTCCTTGTAGTGCCTAATCCTGTAGGTAATTTTGTGGTTTGCACGGATGCTTCGTTGGAAGGTGTTGGTGTGGTGTTGATGCAAGATGGTTGTGTTATTGCATATGAGTCCAGTAAACTCAAAGACCATGAACTCAACTACCCCACTCATGTTTTGGAATTTGTGGTTGTAGTGCATGCCCTTGTGTGTTGGAGACATTTCCTTTTGGAACACAAATTTGAGTTGCATAGTGATCATAGGAGCTTGCAGTATATCTTTACTCAGCCAAACTTGAATGTGCGACATCATTGGATGGAGTTACTATGTGAGTATGACTTTGATGTTCACTACATTAAGGGGAAAGAAAATGTCATCGTGGATGCCTTGAGTAGGAGGCAACATGAGATATCAATTTTGTCATTGGTAGTGGATTTTCGAGGCCATATCTTGGAGGATTTTCCTAGTGACACATGGTATCAAGAGGTGAGGATGGAGATTGAGTCTAGATGTACCCTTGAGGGGAGGTTTTTAGGTTATTTGCTAGAGTCTGATGGACTTTGATGGACTTGGAGCTTATTTATGTACTAGTGTCTAGTGACCTTTGTACCTTGATTTTGTTGAAAGCACGTCATGCACCATATTTCACACATCTCAACGTCAAGAAGATGCATGTTGATCTTAGACAATTATACTTTTAGATAGGGATGAGGCATGATGTTGTTGATTCTATTGCTCGATGTCTCGAGTGCCAGAGAGTGAAGACAAAGCATCAGCATCCAATGGGTCTTTTGCAGTCACATACCATTCTAGAGTGGAAATGTGATACTATATCCATTGATTTCATCATAGGGTTTCCTATGTTATCATGACAACATCATTGTATCATGGTGACAGTGGACACATTGTCCAAGGTAGCACATTTTTCACCCATGAGAACATCCTACACAACTTCTTCTATAACACATGTTTTCTTGGAAGATATTGTTCGATTGTATGGAATCCCTCATTGGATTATATCAGATAGAGATCCACTATTTACTTCAGCACTATGGACATCTCTCCAGCATGCTTTGGGCATGCAACTCAATTTTAGTTTGGCTTAACACCCAAAGACCGATGGTTAGGCATAGAGAGTGAACCAAGTTCTAGAAGACATGCTTTGCATGTATGTGATGGATAGTTAGGTGAAGCGGGAGGATTATTTGTACCTCATTGAGTTTGCATATAATAATGGGTATCATAGTTCTCTTGGCATGTTACCTTTTTAGGCCTTGTATGGTAGACCATGGTGTACCCCTTTGAGTTGGGATCATTTGGAGGACCGAGTACTTTTGGGTCCAGAGATGCTTCAAGATATGGAGCAGCAGGTTGTTCATATTAGAGAGAATTTGGTTAATGTTCAAGACATGCAGAAGAAGTATGCACATGCCCATAGGTTGGATTGTCACTTTGTAGTTGGTGACTGGGTGTTTTTGAGAGTGCATTTGCGGAAGAGCCCCATCTGTTATGGGAAAGACTCTAATTTGGTGCCATGTTTTGTTAGACCATTTGAGATCCTCGAGAGGATCGGTCATGTTTCTTATCGATTAGAATTTCTACCTAGCCTATCATGCATCCACGATGTTTTCCATGTTTATGTTTTGAGGCATTATATTCTCAATGTGACCCATGTTCTTGATTAGGATGCTTTGCAGGTAGAGGATGGGAAACTTTCTTTGGAGCCCATTTGTATCCTTCAACATCAGAGGCTAACCCTTACAGATCGGGACATAGAGAAGGTAAGGGTCCAGTGGGACCCAAGCGATGATATTTCTACTACTTGGGAAGATGCTACACGGTTGAGAGATTTGTACCCTTATCTTTTTGTAGGCTTTCAGGAGTAAGCCTATGCCCAGTGGGGGAGGATGTAGTAACTCCCATGTTTGCATTCTGTACCTTGTTATATTTTGATTTTGAGAGATACTTTGACACTCATGTTAGATGACATTTGAGATGACCTCATGGTCAGATACTATATTTTGATTGCCATATTCATAGATGTTAGATGCTATGTTGTTCAGTTTGATCATATCTACATGATGATGCATATTGATGTGACATCATGCTTTATGATGATATCTGGTTAATTATATTTGGACATATACTCTATTTATGTTTATATGATGGACTTATTAGATTCTGGATACTTGGATTTGATGCTATGTTTATTTACTGCATTCTTGCCTTGTGACATTTTGTGCGAAAGTGAGTGATGTAAATAGGTCATTTTAGTGTAATTAAATAAATGGTTATTTAATGTGATTTAATGCATTATCACTTTAGCTATATTATTATATGCAATTGCACTTTATCTTGTTGTTTAGTGTGCAAGATTTATGTCCCTGGAAGTGGTACATGGAGTTAGTGATTCAGTTGTTCATATTTAACCAATGTCATCCTTGTATGGTCTACGTATCATATTTAATTGTTTAAATTAAATCGTCCAGTGATTTAATAAATCTAGATCATTTGCATTATGTGATTAGACCCGTGAGCGTGTTTGTGCATTTAGAGGTTTGCATTTGTCACAAAAGTTATTAAGGAATTTTGTGATTTTGGTTTAAGGGAATTTTGGGCTTTATCATATTTAATTTAATTCCTAACAACTATCCCATAGTTGAATTCCAATTACTTGGAATAGCCTATTTTCATTTGGGTTGATTTAGGGTTTAACTAGGTGACCTTCTTAATTACCCTAATCCTTTGTTCACTCGAAAAGTGAATAAATATCCAAAAAGGAATTTTATTCCTCACTTCTCACTTTTGGAAATAGAAATTTGAGAGAAAATTTCCAAATCCTCTTCTATAGGATTGCATTTATGTTCATTGTAGGAGCTACAGGCATGGGATCATCGCAAGATTGGTCTCGTTGGATCCAACTTGGAGAGACCTTGGATTATTGTGATTTTTGGCAGTTTTTGCGGGGTTTTTATTTTACTATTCAGATTCCCGTATTTTCCCTTTTGGCTATCAAGTAGGGCTCTCATGTTTTTTTGTTTCAGCTTCATTTCTACTTTTTTTTTTGGTAGTTGTATGTTAGGAGGTTGAGAACTAGCATTTCCCTCCATTTATGAGTGCTAGCTCTACCTGATTAGGCAAGTATGAACATTTCCCTATTTTTTAGGATGGGGGTTTGGGGTTTTGCACTGTTATGCTAGCCATTTTTGCATATGGTGTTCAAACCCAACTTTTATTGGATTTCTGTGGCTCAGTCATCTAAGGGTAGAATGAGTTTCTTTTCATTGATTTTTAGCACCGTTGGGTTTTTTGATGTTTTCACCTTGATTTGTGTGCCTCCCAGTTTGCTTAGGTTTTCTTGGCATGGTGTTGGTCATGGATTTGGATTATCCATAGGATGTTAATCCAACCATTGTTACATTTTTATATTTGTATTGAGATGCTTGTCGCATCTGTATTCCCAATCTTGTACTTGGTTGAGTGTTGTTTAGCTTGTGTTCTCATCTAGCCCTTGTTTGTATGATCTTTACGTTGTTGGTCTGCCCACACATGAGCACGTGCGTGTGTGTTTTTCAATTTCTTATGAGGCCTGATCTTCTAGTTGTCATCGATAGAGTTATGTTCATTGGCGTTGGGTTGGGAATATGCATTGCCTATAGGCACTCATCATATGATGAGTATGGGTATGTAGGGAGGGGCTTCTCTCATAACCTTGGTGACTATTTCCCAGAGGGTTGGTGTGAAGAAGTTTCTAAATAACTGATAACTACATAATTTACTGGGTAATAAATCTAAGATAATTAAATTTGAGCATCCAACATTGATCCAAGGATAGAATATGATGACCTCCCTAGGGAGTTGATTCCACACAATATTTAGCTTGGGGCTTCACAATGCCAAGCAACTTACTCTCCACTGAGTCTATACATAGTTGACCCATAGAGTGTCTGACCAGGACCTATTGTATTTGCATTTTCTCATGATCTTGGTTTCAGTCCTATTTTTTGTCTAGTGTGAGTGTTAGCCATGGACATTTGGTTTATGTGTGTTTGTGGTTGGATCATTATCGCCATCAACATGATAAGAGTGGTCCTACGGGTTCCACATGGTTGGGAGGCGTAGCTACCTATACCACTGCTAAGGATCAATGTACAAAGACGATCTATTTCTAGTTAAGACCAATGCTTGATGATCACTTGGTATTTCAGGTTTCCAGAGTACGTTTCCTTGTGATTTATGCTTTAACTGGAATGCTTGGATATCATGTTTAGATGATGTTAATTTCATTTGATGCATTCCTTTATGATGATGTTTTAGCATATGGTTAGATGATGTGTTTCTCTACTAGTTGGAGTATCTATGCTTTGATGGATTAATATGTTAGATATTCTTGTTCTTATGATGTTACTTATGTTTGTAGTAGTAACACCCTCATAAGTCAACTTCGGCTATCTAGTTGGTAGTTTGGGATGTTACACTCAAAGGATGGCTAGGATGGATTCAGTCCCATGATGCCATTATAGTTGGGAGGAATTGAGCACGAGTCTTAGTTGTTTTGGTGCTTAGTCATTTATGCTCTCCTTCATGTGATGTTTGGTTTATAAACCATGTATGTACATTGCGATGTTGTTTTTTGCATGTTCTTTGATATGTTATTATGGATTAGATGGATAGATGGTTTCTACTTCATGTTGCATGGTGTCTTGTATCCTCAACTATAGTGGTTCTGGCACTTCCCAATGTGGAGTTTCTTACCTTGTTTGCCTTATAAATTTAGCATTTTACCTTTTGGGTTTGAACCTGGGCAATATTTGTTCAGCATTGGGTGATACTAGAAAAGTATTGAACCATAGTAGTGAGAGATATCGTATGATAATGGCAAAGTGTCACTTGACCATAGTAAGAAATATCACCTAGCGATAGTAGGTGTAGGACTAGAAAATGGGTCGGAACCTAGCATACTATAAGCAACCACAAAAACTCAATAAACATATGCTAAAACCCTTCTAATCTACCATGAAAGACAAATAAAATAAAGATAGCAACATAAAGTAAAACTCCCTCTTTAGTTGTAGCTCCCATGTCCTTTCTTCTCTATTTGATGTAGCTCCAATTGCCCATAGTGCCTATACAATTGAAAGAAAAGACTAATGCTATGATGATGCTATTGAGAGTACTAGAAGCATGATTTTGAGCCTAATGGATTCTAAGAGTGAAGAATCTAAGAGATAGGGGTTGAAGACTCTAAAGATTCTAAAGATGTTGAAGCCCAGAAATGGGAGAAAGAAGGCTCAATTTATAGCCAACTTGCAAGAGGAGAGAATTACATGAGAGGATGGACACTTGTGATTTGTAATGCACAACTTGGCATGATATTTCTTAGACTATCTATGACAATCATGACACAATATGACAAATATGAGATTCTATGATACATGAAAGTCAACATGGCTAAAAGTGGAGGAGAATATGTGATGTACATATGACACCTCAAAGCCACTTTTAGGATTCTATGATGCATGGAAGTCAACATAGCTAAAAGGGAGGAGAATCTATGACGTGCATATGACACCTCAAAGCCACTTATAGCCAAGAATCTATGACGATGGAGGCTTATTATAGACATATGTAAGGAATAAAATATATCAAATATGACATATTTTAGCCAAGTGTGTATAGGGAACCTATGACGCGTCATGTCTATGTGTCAAGGCTAGGTGGAATATTTGAATTAAAAATTCATATATCCACACAAATGGAAATTAGTAAAATGAAAATTAGAGGTGGAAAATAGGAATTAGAAAATTGAGAATTTCCATAGTTTTCGATGGATGAATCAATTAATTGAGAATGTTTTGTTAGGACGAATAATTAGTAATGTGTGATGACAATGATTGGACTATCATAGGGTTAGATTATGGGATAACTAATCCTATAGGGTAAATTAGTAAATGATTGGCCAATTTGATTTGATAAATGTGATAATATCCTTTGATGAAATGTGGTGATTATGTAGATCGACTAGGATGATGATGAGTAGATCAAAGACATGATCAAATTGAATGACTGATTATGATTGATAACATGCTAAGGACACATGACATGGATTACGAATATGTAACATTTAAAAAACATTATAAATGCTAAAGGATTGAAATTGATTGATAAGGTTGATCATAATAACATCGACATACATTGTATATGTTATTAAATAAGTTTGATAATGCCACGATCTAACACTGAGCAACTCGACAATGTCAATGATCAGATGATAAGAATGACAATTTGACCTAGTGTTGAGGGACATGATAGTACTAAGGTCATATTTGATGGGTTTGATAAGATTTGATAGATTTCCAAGGCACTGAGGGATACAACAATGCTTAGGGTTTGACATATGATGATTGATTTGAGATATTAGACATGTTTTGTGTTGATTATGGCTAATTTGGGACAGTTTTGGGTTGATTAGGGATGATTCTGGGTTGATTTGGGATGATTTTGAGTTGATTTGGGATGATTCTGGGTTGGTTAGAAAGGATTCTAATGATTTTGAAATGGTTTTGGGTTGAGTAGATGAGATTATGAAATGATATGCAATTGATGTGAAAGGGGATACGAATAATGGAGGATATTGTTGAAATATAATCAAATGAAAATCCAATTGGCCAAAATATCAAAATTAGTAAAATGAGAAAATGGGACAAGTTAGTGTGAAAAAGTGATTAAATCGTAGATGTGAACCATTTTTTAGCATCTACAATAGGAAGCATCACCTAGATATAATGAGAAGTATCGTCTAGATTAAAAGTATCACTTGGATATAGTGAAAAGTATCGCCTAGCTATAGTAAAAAGTATCACCTGGCTATAGTAAAGTGTCACCTACGTCTATGAGTAGACCTTCTCTGGTGACCAACGGCCACTTTTTGACTTGACTAAAAATTTTTGAGAGGTGATTTGGCTACCCTTTACGAAGTTCTTGAATTCTAGTGTTTGACTTTTCAAATTCGGGATCTTTCAGATTCAAATGTTTTTTGTGGCTTGTGTAGCATTATCATTTTTGGTTAGTAGTGACTCTTGGAGATTCGTTGGTTGCCTGGATTGGTTGGTTAAGTCTTTCATTACGATCTTATGATCGATTGCATGTTGATGTTGTTTAATTCCATGCTTGTTAAAAAATAAATATTGGCTTTTATTTATCCTTGTTCCAAGGATCTTTGAGTGGGGCATTACATCCCTCTATGTATTCTTCAAGAAAATCATAATGTTTCTTTCTTTGGCAAAAAGTACAACTTTCACTTTTCTTGATGTTCTTGAGACCCTAGTTCCAGTTCTACTTGATGATCTTGGATATTTATATATTTCCTATAGCTTCTTTATATTTAGAAAGATTACACAACTTTATTATTTAAAACCTTAAAAATATACCATTATAACAATAATATTTGATCAGAAGATTTGTATTCTTCATAAGATTATGAAATCCCCCTTAGCTTGATATTCATAGATAAGTATGCTTTGAAGATTTCAGAATTACATGAATAAATTATATGCATATTTTAGTGTGATCTTTAGAAAAAAAAGTCCTTGAAAATGGATTCTTTGGAACTTCATTTCAAAATCCTTGTTGTACCTATGTGTGTCCTTGATTAAGATACTAAGTGTTTATGTTTCCAAATTATTCATTGTTAAGGGATTCATTTGACTCATCTAGTATCTTATACTACTCGTATTACAACTGTAGATCTTCCTTAATGTCTTGAACACATTGACATTCTTAATAGATTTTGACCCTTGTTACAACAAAATCATACATATGACTATTATTTATGATTGTACCCTTGCCAATTTGACCATGTGATGAAACCATTGAATACTATAGGTTGTTATTATTAATACTACCTATGAGATGCACTCAACTAAATGTTTATGGTACCTTTGGCATTGAATAGAATTGAAATGATATCTTTCACTTTGTGTCTCATGTCATTTCAACTTTTCCTTATTTTCACAACTATTCAACAAATAGTAACCTTCTTATCATAACTATATTGTTTATGCCATTGTGACTTGATACTCACTATGCATTTTCATGCTTCAAACATTATATGGATCATGATTGCATTGTGATTGATCTCCATGATGATCATGACTACTCTATGGTTTTGTTATTAGTCTTTTATCTTTAAATTCTTTAACAAAATTGATCACTATTTTGTCTTAAAAAAAAATATCAACAAAAATGATGCATTGTTTTGTCTTCTATGATAACTACAAACCTTCTCTAAACCTTGATGAAATAAACCCTCATTAGAACCAATAGAACTATTAAGATGGTGAATTCCTTTATAAACTCATATAGTTATAATTATAGTTCTCTCATAATGGTGATATTTATTGTTGTAAATTTTTTTTTCCTCTCCCTAGGATTATCTTTGACATGATCTACTCCCACCTTTAGTATGATATGGATATCTGATTGTATTTGTATCTTGTAGCACCTCAGTATGATTTTTTTCTTGTATATCTAATATTCCTCAAGTCCTTAATATTCAATATTTTTATTTATATATTTCACTATGACCATGGTTCTTGTCATTGTATCATGAACATTAGCTCCCTTTAATACATCTAAAAACAACATAATTAACACTCTATGATATGCTTATGGTTATTATTCTCAACTTCTATATCTCCAATATGATCTCATCCCCAAAGGAATTTATAGCTATATTTTAATAATCATTGTAAAATGTATATGCCTTGTATTGTTTCTATCCTCTATTGTAGCTGTTTTTCCTTATGTGATTGTATCTTGTTACCCCTGTAGAACCATGCATCTTATTTTTCTTCAAGACTACTAACTTCAACATCATAGATTGAACATAGAAAGACAATAAAGATTGCCTTGTAGTTTTCATACCATATAGATATTCTCCTTAAATTTTTCTATAACAAATTTTTCTTTTTGAAAATCTGAATTACTCTTCTATTATGGTTGAATTTGCATCTCTTTGGCATCACTTAATGATTCTATATTGAAAATAATGCTCCACAATATTGTACTTGCTAATGTCTTTGTTATGTTTGATAATTCTTGATATCTTGATAGATTATTGCATTATCGGTTCTCATACATATCTGATCATAGAACATTTAATTTAACCTTTTAAGCTTTGATCTTGATTGCTTCTAGGCTTTTATTTATTTGTTATTTTCAATCCCCATAACATTAATATCACCATTCTAGTCAAATTTGGAACTTTCTTCCATTTTTATGTATATGGTATTTCTACTTAATGCTTTGTATTATGCTGGCATTGGTGAGAAGTCTTTTCTATGTCATTTGGATGCATTGTGAATGATGTTTTTTTTCACCATATTATGGCACTACTAGGGGAGAGGACCCAATACTTGAACGCGTTCCAATAGTTGTGATAGGAGTTGTTCACTTAATACCTACACTTATTGATTTAATGTCCAATTTTTTTGACAACATTGTACCAATACTTGTGACTTTAAAGTTTTTAGTACAATGCTAAATACCCAAGATTGAATAAAATGTACCCTTAGTTAAAAAAATTAACCAATGATGTGATGCCACATCAGCTGTTCAACTATGGGTACCCTTTATGGATGACGATTGGTCTCACTTTTTTTTGGGGCTATTTTGGACAACTTGGCAAAAAGCATACTGATGTGGCATCATAACGAGTGACATGGACTTGAAACCTTAGTTGTAAGTAGATGACTCACCAAGTAAGCTACTGTAAAAAATTGGGAGCAATTTGAAATTTTTACGTAGGGTTTTGATAAGCGCGAAGTTAGGGTGTTCAAGTACTGGGTCCTCTCCCCTAGTATAATATTTCATATTTTTTTCATTATATGTATCCCTGATATTTATACTATTTGAATGGAAGCATTTAAGGTATTGTTTGACACTTATTTCAGTATCCTCTATTCTGACCTATGATTTCATTGCGATATCTTGATTATTTTTGGCATAACTCAAGGTACTCTTATGTGACATTGTGCTTGCACATGACAATATTTTTAGATTTTATTGTATTGCGTTGTTATGTTATTTGAATGACTGCATATTTGTTACTTATCAAGATATTAGGCTCAACTCTTGTAGGAGAACACCTTATTCCATATGTCAATAAGTGATAAAGATGTACCTTTTATTGTACATGAAATAAAATTATCAAATAAAATATGTTCATATTTTTTCCTTTCCTTTCCTTTCCTTTCCTTTCTAATGTTTTCCTTTTCTTAGGTGTGTTCTGAAAGTATAAATGCAAATTTGTTATTGAATGGATTTAGGTTAAGATCCCAATCTATAACATACTTTCCATCACCCTGCATATGCTTTGATGATACAAGGAAAGCTTAGAAAAGTATTTTTTCTAGATCAACCATGATTTATCAATCATTAGGTAATGATAATTTTTTTTACCTCATATATGTTTAACTTCTATTCATATTTACTTTTTTGTACTAAATATTTTAGTCACTCCTACACCTTGTGGGAGACGATCTTTCTTTTATGAATAAAGAAAAGCTTCACATGAAATTAATTTTATCATTTCTTTAGGTGATAATTATTTTTTCTGTTCATAATGTATCTTTCTTTATCATCATTTAATTTAATAAAGATACATAATATGAAACCAAATAATGTGCCTTTCACCTTGGTAGCATACATTATCCAAGCTATACCTATTTAGGTGGGAAGCCAAAAATACGTAACATTTTTGGCAATATCTTAGGTTTTTTCTTGCTAAACAATCAAACCAAATACCTTATGCAAATTCATTGGGCATAAAGTCATCTCTTCACCACACCAAACTAAGAACCCTAAGCTATTGGAACCCATTCATGATGTATAAGGAAAATGTTAATTACATGAAATAAATTGATGATTATCTCATGCTTCATATAATTTGAATATCTTCTCTAGAAAAAATTAAGTGTTTTAGCAACTTAAACCAAATGAAAATAATGAAACAAACTCAAGTTGAAATTGAAGGATCTAAGATGATGAAAAAGACCAACATTGTGTGGAAAAAATTGTACAATATAAAATAGAAATCTTTCTAGATCATGTCTCATACGATAGGCATTCTCTTTAAGATATATGGTATTTTCCACCATCTTAGCTTCAGAACCATTGGAACACAATTGAAAACAAAGTAGAAATGTTCTTGTATCTCATTAGGAGTATTCAAATGACTCATTTATGATGTATGGAAATGAATTGAATTCATTCCGCATGTGATGGATTCTTGTTCATAACACTATGGTGGAGTACAATAGTGTTATCCTTATTATTCTAACACACTTATAGATACTTATTTTCTTCATTTCAAAATGCTTTACTTGCTCACAATTAACCATCAAAATATAAACTAGGAGCATGGACTTGACCAAATGTTGCAATAGTTCTTGAAAAAAAAAAAAGGTTTACCTACCCACTCATATTGGTTGTTCATAATCTTTCTTGGAGGAAAATAAATAGAGTGTATAAGTATTTTATTAGATACAACTTTATGATTGGGTAAAAGCATTATATGTAGTTGTTTCTTAACCTCCATCTTGGTTATGTTTTTAATATGATAGCATCTAGAGTGCACAAAACTTGAGGGTTTAATACTAACATCTTGTTGATGGACTACTATCTTGAAATCATCTTTTTTATTAGGACCATTTACCTCTTTTCCAAAATCCATTTCTTTAATGTTAGTGTACTGCTTTGGTTTATTTGTACCAAACAAATAAAAATGAATGATGGATTCCTCATATTTATCATGTTGAATAAGAACTTCTTGTTCTATACATGTTAATTCATTATAAATCTTGGAACAAAAATAATCTATAATGCTAGAAAAATAATCCTCTTGAAGCTCTTCATTGGCCTTCTTATGGATGCCATCAATTTCATGCCTATAGTTCTAAAAACTTGGAATATTTTGATGCATACCCTTTTCAATAGACCATTGTTCTTCATTATATTGATGAGATTCAAGAATCTCATTAACCTCATGTTCCTAATGCCCTTTCTTATCTTTTACCAGGTTTAGAATATCATCATCCATTTTATAATTCAATATCCTATAGATGTCTTTGCCATCATCTTGGTAGTTTGGACCTTATTTGTCACATTCCTCTTGATTTTCTTCAAAAATTGCATCTTGAGTAAGTAATGGATTTACTTTTAAATCTAGACAAATAAATTCTTACTTTTTTGTTTTTTGTTATGCATTTGGCACTGAAGTTATATCGACATATTTTATTCATTTTCATCAACAAAGTAAGGAAGTTCAACAAGCAATTTAGATATAATCTCATTCTCTTTCTCTGTATAATTAGATAACTTAATAAACCTAATATCAATATACCCTTCATCATCAAAAAATTAAATTTCATCATCAAGATCCTTTCAAATTTCTCACAAGAGATCTTCACTACCATCCTAGATATAAAATACACATGTACTAATAGATAAAATATCTTATTCTTTTTCACAATTTACCTTCTCTACTTTCTCTTCAACTTGAGAAACTCAAAAAGTTATTGGATTCTTGAGGTTGTACTATTTTTATAAGAGGCTACTCTTAAGGTGTTGAATATTCAAAAAAAAAATTCATATGGCCTTACTTTCCCAAAAATAGGCTCATTACAACTTAAGAATGTAAACATGCAAGGTTATTCCCTTACTAGCTCTTGAAAGTACTTGAAATTTTACAATTAGAGGACTACAACAAATTACCTTGTATGAGACTTGGAAATTTGATCTTAGGATTGTCCTATTTGTTAAATTATAATTATATTTCTTGATGTACTTTATTTACCTCCTCCATCAAAAGTTCTAATCCATCATCAAGATTAAAAAAAACATTTTCTATGGTAATGTGTTGTTGTTATTAATCTTTTACAAGCTTTGGGACAATGATATATTGATTATGCATAATTTAATTTCCCTACCTGACTACATCCATGTGGTTGAATGACTCTACCTGGTGATTCTACATTTCCCTTCATCTAAAGCTAGATCTAAAATACATGTTGGTTGTGATGTAGCTACAACCATCCTTTGTAGGCTCATCTATCAATGGTACCTTTGCTAATAGTTCCATCATTAGATGATTTTGTCCATGTATTTTCAAGGCATCCAACATTGACATATTGATATGATTCTTCTTCATTTGATCTACAATATTAAAGGAAGACAAACCTTTTGTTGTCCTCCCATAACAACAACATCCATCTATTTTTGTAGATCCAATATATGTACTTTAGCCCATTCTTTGGTTCCTATCATTTTACCCCTTGGTAACATTCAAACATTCTTGGGTGGCAGAGTTATAATTTAACCTTGCATTCATGTATAACCTTTATCAACTTTCAATCCCATATCTACAAGCCTTGCCTTTAATCTTGTACTAGTTATAATAGGTATTATATGCTATAGAATTAGCGTGCAAAAGATATAAAATCAAATCTACACATCCAAAAAACTAAATCAAAAATAATAAATTAGATAAGACCAAAAGAAAATCCAAACACAATAGAATTAAAACCTTGTGAATCCTCGTAGCCTCCTTGATGTTTTTGATGTGGTCTAGTAATCATGTATGTATTCTCAATTGTTTCTTAAAGCTTCAATAATGTGGATTTGGTGATGGATGGATGAACAAAAAAATGAGTATAGTAATGGTTCTTTGATAGTATTTAGCTCTAAAAATAGCATAGTAACTTTTCTCATATGGTGGGTGATATTATGTAGGATGGATGGTTCAATTTATAGGCCAAGGGTAAGGGAAATGGATGAACAAGATGTAAAATACAAATTTACGAGGGAGGGATATGATGAAAGGATAAAGGTGTTTGAATGATTATTATAACTGAGAGGGGGATGAATAAGTTATCCTCAGGTCCAAATGTACTAATTCAACTTTTGACAACCTAATCAAACTCATAAATCCACTTGACTAATGTAGAAACTCATCAACAAGTTAACTTATTCATCTCACACTTGGCTCTCTATTTGGTATATACTGAATAACATAAACATATAATAGTAAATACCATGAAACATGAAAACAACATTCACACATGTATGACACTGGGATTTAACATGGAAACCCAATTTGGGAAAAACCACCAAGTAACATGCTACTACATTTCACTCTTCTGAAGTGATCTCTGGTAAGAGCCAAACCCATTAAAGGTTACAAAACACATTGTTAGGCATGACCATGTTAAAGGCTTTAATCACCCTATTAGTAGTGGCCTAGTTAGGGGTTCCATTAAAATGTCACCTTGATTAAAGGGTTTACAATATGATTGTTAGGTCAACCTTGATTAAAGGCTTTTACTTCCATAATGGTTAGGAAGTAATCGCTAGGTTTGATATGATAAAATACAACTCACTTTTATTGTTCAAATCTCCATTCAACTTCTTCCTAGTTCATTGACTGGACTTTATCACATTCTCCATCTTTATCTTTCTCATATTTTGACCAATCTAAAAACTAAAACATGTCAGCCTCAAATATTGATTATTTCACAAACTGTTAATTTGTTGACACTCATTCATAACCATATTCTTCAGCTTGGTCATCACTGGATAGCTTGGTCTCTACTATTGTGTTTCACTCTTCTTGCACTAGATCACTTGACCTTAACTGTTCTCAGTTGCTACTTCAATTTTCTTCTTCATATTTCTTGACCATAACTATCACTTGGTTGACACTCCTTTTCTTAGCTACAACTTAAGTTCCTTAATCTTCTACTTCAACTTCTTCATTAACCTTTTAAATTGGTACTCGATCAAGCTTTTATTTTACTCATCTCTTCTAAACTTCATATAATGATCAAACAACACATTATCTTGTCAAATACCAATTGATCAAGTGCCCATTGTAATTCCATCATGCTTACTCCTCTTTACTCAATAACTTCACTAGTTCATCTAGTTATTTCTCTTTTCAAATCTTCTTCATCAATCAAATTGATATGACACTACACACTATTAAAAATGTCTTACTAGTAAGGTTTGACATAAATGACAACATAACAATTTTTCCAATTATAGTTTCCAAAAATATCCCTCTTTGGGATTGATGGCAACACCTTAAGTTACCATACAATGGAAAAATATTTCTCATGATTTTCATTGTCAACCCCCTCTTTATTTAGTATTAGGTCTTCATTAATATCCTTAGTTTCATTCTAATTTTCATCCATTAATTTTATTTTGATTCTCATCCTTGCAATCACCTATATGCTTCCTCTTTACACTTCATTACACTTCTCATCTATAACTTGTAACTAGATGGTAATCATCATACTTCTCCCTCTTTGACAACAATACCAAAGACATCATCCACACATACATATTATGTACACATCTCTTGCTTTGTCACTATTTGACAAGTCTTTGAAATAATCTCTCCGTCCATCATCTTTGACCATGATTTCTTATAGCCTCATCAACTCATGCTTGTGTCCTCCTTTTGTTCATAGCTTTAGGTAGGTGACCTCCTGCATCAATTTGTAAGATATTTTGATCGTAACGATTGATGCAATGTTGCATCTCTGCTTAGTTTTCTTTAGATAAGGTAATCAACTCTATCTTACCTCTTAGATATGCATATGCATCCTTAGGTAATGCCTTAATAAATATCTTAGCTATTTGTTCATTTGTATTCACATACTCCAATCTGACTTCTTTGTCTTGTACTAACTCTCTCAAGTAATGATACTTGATTGCAATGTGCTTGGTCTTTTTCTGCATTACAAGATTCTTAGATATGTTTATAGAAATTCTGTTATAGCTATATATCACCATAGGTTGAGTAATCTCTTCCTTCATACCTTTCAATAATTTCTCGATTCACACAATGTTTGAACAATTAACTACTGCGATAAAATATTAAGCCTCTTCTATGGATTGAGAAATACAATTTGCTTCTTACTTGTCCATGAAATAAATCTCCTACCTAGAATGAAAGTGCCTTCACCTATACTCTTTCTATCATCAATATTTCTAGCCTAATCAACATATGTGTAGAATTTCAGCTCAAACTTGTAACTCTTATTTTACCACAAACCATACTCTTTTGTTCCTTTTAGATATCTTAATATCATTTTCATAGCCATCATGTGATTATCCCTAGGATTAGTAGAAAATATTGCAATAATACCAACAACTAATGCAATGTTATGTTTTCTATGTGCAACATATTGCATCTTGTCAATCAATGACCTATATAGTGTCTAATTTACTTCAGCAGAATCATCATTCTTTGAAAATTTGTGTCTAGTATCCCTAGGTGTTCCAACTCATCTTGAATCTTCCATTCCAAAGGTTTTAAATATCTCCTTAATATAATTTGATTGTATAATGTAAATACATCTCTTTATCTAATAGACTTGAAAACCAACAAAAATTTAATCTCTCCAAACATTGACATCTCAAATTCTTTCTTCATCTCATTAGCAAATGATTTACACAACAAGTATTGTCCTCCAAATATGATATCATCAACAAATATTTCAGGCAACAATATCCTATCCTCATATTCACTTTTCAAATATAGATTTTTGTTATCATTAGTTCTTGCAAAATCAGTTCTCACAAAATATGCCATATTCTTCTTGTCAGGATTAACAAGTCCTTTAGGTTGTTCAATGTAGACTTCTTCTTCCAAGATTCCATTTAAAAATGCAGATTTGTTATCCCTTTGGCATACCTTGAATCCTTTGTAGACAACATATGCAAGTAATGTTCTTACCCTAGGTGTTCCAACTCATCTTGAATCTTCCATTCCAAAGGTTTTAAATATCTCTTTAATATAATTTGATTGTATAATGTAAATACATCTCTTTATCTAATAGACTTGAAAACCAAAAAAAATTTAATCTCTCCAAACATTGACATCTCAAATTCTTTCTTCATCTCATTAGCAAATGATTTACACAACAAGTATTGTCCTCCAAATATGATATCATCAAGAAATATTTCAGGCAACAATATCCTATCCTCATATTCACTTTTCAAATATAGATTTTTGTTATCATTAGTTCTTGCAAAATCAGTTCTCATAAAATATGCCATATTCTTCTTGTCGGGATTAACAAGTCCTTTAGGTTGTTCAATGTAGACTTCTTCTTCCAAGATTCCATTTAAAAATGTAGATTTGTTATCCCTTTGGCATACCTTGAATCCTTTGTAGACAACATATGCAAGTAATGTTCTTACTCCTTCCAACCTTGCAACTGGGGAACATGTATCTCCATAGTCAATTCTTTCTTCTTGTGCATATCCCTTACAAACCAATCTTTTTTTCTTCTCTATGACTTCAACTTTCTCATTCAACTTGTTTATGAATATCCACTTGGTTCCAATCACATTCTTATCCTTTGGCCTTGGTACCAAAGTCTGTGTCTTGTTCTTCTCTTTTTGATCAATTTCCTCATTCATTACTATAATCCAATCTTCATTCTCTAATGCTTCTTTGACTAACTTAGGCTCAAATTCACATAGTAAACATGTATCATTCTTTAGCTTGCTTGTTTTCATGACTCTTGAATCCTTTTCTCCAATTATTTGATCAGGGTTATGGTTCCTTCTTACATATTTTGCTAAGATGAGTTAAAATCTTCTTTCTTCTTGTGGTAATTCACTTGGTCTATCTTTCTCATCATCTTTAGGTGTTTTTGGCTGTAACTTTGTATTATCTGTCTAATGTTCGACCTCCTCTCTGTGTGACTCTGCTCCTACAACTTGATGCTCGACAACATGTTGATGCTTGGTAGAGATTTTTTGCTAAACCTCAGCAGTGCCTAGATGTTGATGCTTGGCAACCTCTTTCTTTAGTTTAGGTAATGTACTAACTTCTCCTTCATAAATGTAAACAAAGTTTCTATAACCTTCAAGTTCTTTCTTGCATTCCTCTTCATTATTTTCTGCAAATTCATCAACTCTACCATTTGCACTTTCCACAATTTTTTTAGTGTTTGAATTCAAACACTTGTGCCTTGATTTTAATGGAATATCCTAAGAATATAGCTTCATCACTTTTTGCATCAAGTTTTTCTTTCCTTTCATGTTTCAATATGTAGCATTTTCTACCAAAGACTTTGAAATAATTGACATTAGGTGCATATCCATACCAAAGTTCAAAAGGGTTTTTTTCTGTACCATTCTTGATTTGAACTTGATTTAGTTTATAAAAAACATTACTTACAACTTCTCTTCAATACGTTTATGAAATTTTCTTTTCCATCATCAATTTTGTTTCATAGTCCATGATTGATCTATTTCTCCTTTCAACTATTCGATTATGTGGTGGAGTCCTTGGTGCTAACATTTGTCTCTTGATTCCTTTCTCATTGTAGAATATATTGAATTCCTCTTATATGAATTCACCACCTCTATCCAATTTCAAGCATTTTAGGCTCTTACCTGTTTCCTTTTCAATTCTATCCAAATACCATTTAAACATTTTAAAAGCATCATATTTTTCTTTCAGAAACATCACAGTAATCACTCTAGAGAAATCATCAACAAATAGAATAAATTACTTCTCACCATAGTATATTTTTATTCCAATAGGACCATATAAATTAGTATGAACCAACTCCAAAATATCATCAGAATAGGTCTTTCTCTTGAAACTAGAATTGTCATCTTTCCCATTTGACATTGTTTGCACATCACTTTATTAGGTTTTCTCAATCTTGGTAATTCTCTTACTCTTGTCATCTTACTAATATTTACCAAATTATCAAAGTTCACATGAAATAGCCTCTTATTCCATAACCAAACATCTTCAAATTGTGCAAGTAAACATGTATCTTCAAATAGGTCTAGATAGAACAAGTTGCCTCTTGTTTGATCTCCACTTCCAATTAGTTCACTAGTAGCATCATAGATCTTTTCCTTTATGTTTTGAAATTCAACTCTGTAGCCTGAACTATTCAAGTGTACTATACTCAACATATTATATTTCAATTTATCAACCTAATAGACATTGTCACATATGATCTTGTCATTCAATATAATTGATCATTTACCTTTCACATAACATGTTGCATCATTTCCAAACTTAACACAAGTTCCATATAGTGTTTGAGGTTTTTTATCTTACTTGTATCACCATTCATATGATGTGAGAACCCACTATCAATTATCCATATATCATTTTTACTCACATGTGAAATTAAAGAAGCTTTCTCAAGTTTTACATCTTCATTAGATTCATCTTTCATTGCAACATAAACAACTTCTTCATCATGTTCATTAGAATCACTTTCAGAACCATCTTCTTTGAAAATGTAACAATATTTCTAACCCTTTCCTTTGTAGTCTTTATCACCTCAGTTGTCTCTCCTTCCTCGATATTTTTTGTCTTTCCTTTCCTCCTTTTCATCTCTATCAAGATACCTTGCAACAATATGTCCAACTTTATTACATGTAAAATCGATTATAGGAAGTTTAACTTTGTATTTGCATTTTCTTCTTGGTAGCCTTCTTGCCAGTAATGCTTCAAGATCATCAAGGCCATCATCTGATTCACTATCATTGTCCACATGCTTACTTTTTGAACTTTTTCTTCTTTTAGATCCATCAAGGGCTAGTTGAGACTTGAAAGAAAATTCAACACTAGAAGGTGTATGGTTATCAAAATTTGATAATTCAAATGTAGTGAGTCCACCAATTAGACTATCTAGGGTCATATCATTACCAAGTGTACATCTCAGTTCTTGTTGATGTGAAATATAATTACTCTATCAAATTGCATCATTTAATTTAATCACTTATTGACCAGGGTGTGTACAAGGTTGTCTACTATAAGGATATTTAATGGGTCTTGTGTTAATCTCATTGTGCTTTTGACAAAGTTAGTAACAAAAAAACTTAGTCATTATTTAGAAGACTTAGTCAGTCATCACTGTGAATGAGCTACTACTTAAGTCGAGTGAATAGAGCAAGCCGAGTGAACAGATAAATCAAACCGAGCATAAGCATTTAGACAATACATGTCAAGTGATATAACAAGTTAGTATTTTATGAGTAATAATATGTGCCAATCAACAGTTAGTGCCAAGTCACTCAGGTGCTAAGAAAATAGTTAATGCCAAGAAAACAACAAGTGCTAAGATATTCAAAGGTCGAGTAAATAGTAAAGAGCACAGTTAAGGTTGAGCGTCAGAAGTGTACTAATGTCAAGTAACCAGTCATTGACATAGAAGTTTGTAATGGGAAAGAATACTATGTAAACCATTTTTGGCTGACATAATCTTGAATTTTTGATATTAAGAGATAAGGAAAATTTCATATCATGCATCCCTATGTAACCCATGTAACCAATAAGAAAAAGGGAAGAATTAAACGATAATAATAATCAACCAGAGCCATTAATTATGACCTAAGATCATCTCCAAATGCCTATTTAAAGAGGTAAAACTTAAGGGGGAGTTATATGATGAAGAGAGATATGAAGAGGAGTATCATGTGCAAAAGGAGATATGGAAAATATGCTTCAGTAAAGGATCAGAATTGCAGAACCAGTTGATGAGAACAAAACCAGTTGAGAAGACAAGTAGTGAAAGGACAAAGAAGAGAAAGTTGATCAAGAGGATCAAGATATAATCAACAAAGAGGATATCTGATATCTAGCAGAAAGGTGTTAACCAAAGGATTGAATTATTTTGACAAGTGATACAGGGTAAATCTCTTAATAGAGTAGTCCTAATAGAATTTTGTAAATCTCCTAATAGAGTGCTTACTTAATTGTGAGTTTAAATCCTTTAGTCAAGGTGAGACCTAACAGTCTTGTAAGCCTTTAATAGGGCAAACCTTTCACAGGGTAGATCAGGTGATCACATCACCCCCAACTAAGCAATCAAAGGTATGTAAGAAACAAACATTTGAAATGATATATTTTGAATCAGTTCCAAGCATTTAAGGTATGAAAAGGATTTATCAGCATAAATTAAGATGCAATGAAGTGATTAGAAGGTTGAGATACTTTATCGTTATGAGACTTTCTATGTTGTTGCCAAGTACTAGAGTAATTTTTATGATAGTCGAGTAAGCTATGTTGACTGAGCACATTGAAAGACCTATAGCGACCAAGCTAACAACTGTGTATTTACAAAGAATTAAATGCAAAGGTTTTCAATGCTATATAGTCAATTTTTAGATCATTTTCACTTACCAGATGATCAAAGAGCAAGAAGGAAATTTTTTCAAAGAGATTCAGGTAACTACAAAGGTGATTCAACTGCTACTTGACACTTTTCATCAAATCATGAGGTATTTTACTTGTGCCGAGTTACATTATTTTTGTAATATTCAAACCCTAGCAAGTCAAAATGGTAGCAAGTTCTTTAGTAGTAGAGAGGAAGGAAGGGAAAGAGGTTAAAAATGTTCAATTAATAAGTAATGATGTGTGTGAACCTCCTAAGTTTCATGCCATACCTGAGATAACATACAAAGGAGATCTGTTAGGTGCATTGTCAATGATTCCAACAAATTTTTTAATGATACACGATGTGAGATGTTTCTCTATGTGCAAGGTTGGAGAGGTTGGAGACCTTGAGATCAGAGAGACATACCAGAAGCTATGTGAAAATGGAATCTTGAAGGAAGAAAACAAGATTGTTGAGCGAAAAGGGTTTACCCATGCCTTAGATTTTCCATAGGTTTTCAAGATGAAATGGATTAAAATTGTTCTGAGCCAAATTCATGATAACTAGCTATGGTTGGAGAATGGTTCTATCAAGATTAAAAATTGAATCATTCATAGTGTAACAAAGTATCCTACCCTAGACAGACTCAAGACCATGAGGTGTGACACCAAGGAAGCAATTGAAAAAGAAATAGGAGCTACTTGGAACAAAAGGAGAATGTCCATTGATACTATTATAGAGCCCATTATTGCATTTATAGCACGTGTGATTGCACACAAGTTTTATCACTCAAGACAACTCAATAGTGTACCATGTGTTGTAGTAGACCTTGGTTATAAGATTGTAAAAAGAGATCATAGTTATGACCTAGTCAAGCTACAACTTCAACAACTATCAAAAAACCTTGAAGCAATCAAAAAAGCCAATAATTCTTCATGTAAGTTTGGATCACTTATTGTTTGTATATTATTATATGTGGAAAAAACCTTTCCTACATTTGGTGAAGTTGTATGGAAGACTAGTTGGTCCATTACCCAGTAAATAGGGGATTACATTGATCAATTGGGAGGAAATTTTGACTCAGTAATGACTAGTTACTTTGAAGACTTCAAGAAGTCAATGAAGCAAAGATCAAGAATACCTGTATCTCTAGTGGAGCAACATTACAATGATGTTTTTTTCCTAGTAGATGCCAAGTATACTTATGTACAGGTAGCTAAACCTAAGGTGAGATGGCTGAAACATCTACCTTATGAGGTGAAGAATCTTAAAGAGAAATTTGGTGAAGAAGAAGATGAAGAAGGTCAAGGACCTTTACTATTAACACAAGGATTAGGTGAGGACCAAGGTTCTGATGATGAAGAAGCTCAAGAAGAGGCAAAGGAAAAAAGAAAGAAAAGGAAGACACAACATAAAATTAAGAAGCCCAAGAAGACATTAAAGAAGAGTGATCAGAAGCTTGCTGCACCTTTAGCAAGGTCAAGCACTAGAGTAGCCACTGCACTAGCCAAAGAAACACAATCTAAAGGCAAGACGAAGGATGATACTGTAGAGCCGAGTGAGCCTACTAAGAAACCAAGGAGGAAATATGAACTCCCATATGCTCAGATGAAGAGAAGATAGAATCAGATTATATGAGTCAATTCAAAGTGGTAAGTCACAATCCCTCATCTGATATAGATAATCTTTGTGACAATGTAAAAATAATGTAGATCTGTCGAGATTTCCACATATTGATTTTAAAAAGTTAGATAAAGGAGACAAGAACAATATTGAAGAGGCTATATATGATATGATGGCTACATTCAAAACTACTCCATTAGAAATTTCTAACTCAATACCTAAAAGATTATATGAGAGAGTAGATCAAAAACAAAAATTCAACATGATGATTGAAAGATAGATAAGGGAGGCTACTTTAGCACAAGTTATGCCTACTCTAGATAAGCAGAAGTATAAAGGGACATTTTCTCCAAAATACATGGCTTTTCACATTCTAAGGAATCAAGTTGAAGAGGTTGTAACCCATAGTACATTACTTTGGAAATCAATCTATGGGTTGACCACAAATGCAATAGAAGAGAAAAAAGGAGCAATAGAAGAGAAGCAAGGAACAATGGGAGAGAAGGAAGAAATGGTGGAATAGAAGGAAGACACAATAAGGGAAGGTACACAAGAGGACACAAATGCTAATATGCCAGACACCAGTCTTCTACAGGAAGAGAAAGAGAGTCAACATAACATTGTAATTATTGAAGACATCACTGACAACACTACACAGAATGTCAATCCACTCACTGATGATGACATCAAGAAATTGGGAAAAGAATCCACTGATGCACCTATTCCATATGCAAATCCTATATTGGTAAGGGTTGATAAATTTTGTAAGGCTGAAATATCACCCAATGAGAAGCTATAGAAAGATACGTCCATTGTGCTACCATATGTTGCAGAAGAAAAGGAGAAAGAATCACAAGAGTAATTAGTATGTCAGGACAAGACTTTGGAGAAGAAAGAAAAGCTTAATAAGGAACCATCTTGAATGCCTACATTTGTCATTGAGATGAAAGAGAAAGAGGTAGATACACCAACTATATTAGTGCCTACTCTACAAACTTCAAGTTTACCAACAATAGTAATAATTGATAAGGAGGAAAGTACAGAAAATAAGGGTAAGGAAGATAGTCCTTTGCCTAGCTCACTAAAATCTATCGAAAATCAAAAGGAGGATGAACAAGGAGAAGATGATAAGAAGACTACTAAAATAGAGGAGCAGGTGGTCATAAAGACACTAGTTACCTTTCCAGTTACTACACCACCACCTAATAGCCAAACTCTTCAAACGATGAGTACTCAAGCAACTCCATTGCAAATATCAGTACTGAGTACCAGCACGCCCAAGAGTGCTAACACTACATCACTGGAGGATGTCACTTTGGATGAAGTGATTATGTTGCCATAGTTCAATCCTACAACAATCACACTTGAATAAATGGAAGTACTCCAGGAAGCTCTATAATTCAAGTCAAGGAAAGAAAAGCTCAAGAGAGAGCATAAGCAAAAATAGGTTTTGCATGAGATTAAATATATTTTTGTTAATGCTTTTGATGTTACAGATTCATTTCTCAATAAGTCTATCATTAAAAAACTTGTACATATAGTTGATAAGATAAAAGATGAAGTCATAGAAACTAATGTCAAGTTATTGGAATGGTCTAAAAAGAAGTTTCACACTAAGGTCATGGATAAAATATCTAGTGCCATTGAACTCAAACATGTTGATTTATCAACAAAGATGGAGAGTGTGAAGAAAGTTTTGGAAAATATATATTCTCTGTATACAAAATTGTGCAATGTTGATTTCTTTACTCAAGAAACTCAACAAACTATTGATAGGTTACAAGGAGATCTAAAGTCTACTAGAGCTACATTGAAGACATCTCCTAAAAACAATTAATTACATTTTTAGAGATTACTTCTTACATAGGGAAGGCTTGTCAAGTTGAAAGCTAAGGATGAAAACATAAGATCAACATTGATCAGTATTCAGTCCATGTTGACCCCTTACATAGAAGTTTTACAAAGAGAACTAGCATTTGTAGAAACATTGTTCAAGAAAGATTCAAATCTTTCAACTCAAGAAGACCTAGTGGACGTGGCAGCTAATTTGAAAATTCAGATCCAATTTTTAGATGTAGCCAGAGATAATTGGGATTCTGCATTAGGAATCATTATGAAAGTATACCAACCATTTTTAGATAAATACACTTTAAGTGTACCACCCAAATGACATAAGTGTCAAAAAAAGGGGGATTTTATGTCAAGGCAGAAGGAAAGGGAAATATTTTTTTTGAAGCAGAAGTTATCAAACCAAAATGAAGTATTTACTCAGGGGAGTAACAAGGTAATGAGACAACATTTTTGCAAATTTTAAAATTTTTGAAATTTTGTGTCTAGACTGAGCAACTATTATAGATTGTCTGACTTATGTATGTTACAAGATAATATATGCCATGAAAAAATGTTTTTGCCACTCATGTCAAAGGGGGAGATTGTTAATCTCATTGGGATTTTGACAAAGTTAGTGACAAAACACTTAGTCATTATTTAGTAGAGTTAGTTGGTCATCATTGCGACTAAGCTACTACTTAGGCCGAGTGAACAGAGAAAATTGAGTAAACAGAGAAAGTCAAGTAAATAGACCAAACTGAGCATAAGCATTTAGACAATACATGCCAAGTGATATGACAAGTTAGTATGTGCCAAGCAATAGTATGTGCCGAGCAATAGTTAGTGTCGAGTCACTCAGGTACTGAGAAAAAAATTAATGTCAAGCAAACAACAAGTGTTGTTCTATTTAGAGGCCGAGTAAACAATAGAGATCACAGTTACAGCTGAGCATCAAAAGTTTATTGATGTTGAGTAACTAGTCATTGACATAGAAGTTTGTAATGGTACAAAGTCCTATGTAAACTATTTTTGGCTGACATAATCTTGAATTTTTAATACTAAGAGATAAGGACAAAGTCATATCATGCAACCCTATGTAACCCATGCAACCAATAAGACAATGATTTTTTTAGTGGCGAATCTTCGCCAATTGGCTATTTTGTCTCTTTGGGAAATCACAATTTGGCGAATAAAACCTACATATGGGGTTAACCATGTTGCCAAGATATTAAATAATTTAGTTAAAAAACCAAGGCTAATCGCTTATTAGTTTACACATAATTGGTCCCAAATCCTGGTCCAATCGCTAATGTAATCTACATTTAGAACACAATTATTTTAAAATTTTCACCAGCATTTCCCTAATGTTTTCTTATTGGACAATGTTATTTCGCCCTTAAAATAAAATAATATTTTACCTCGGGTTGAGCATTGCCTACCATTTTACTGCCATGTGTCTCTAACTATCTCCATTTAGCCAAGGCCCAACTATTTTATGTTTTGGTCTTTAGGACACATGTCCTAATTCTGGGAGGATTTAGACTTTATGGTATATCATTTAAAATTAGGCTCAAAATAGAGCTAGAGCCATTGATCTATATTACATCAACAGTCCAAATTAATTTCTTTCACCATAAAATGACAATACTAAAAGTGATGACGAACAAGTTGGCAACAAAAAAGGGCACATTATTAATTGAATCTTAATGCATTGGCATACTACAAGTACATTATACAATGTACACTTGGCATGTGGGCCATGGACCACTTGTAACTCTATAAATTCAACAAAAAATTAAATAATATCTCTTTGGAAACTAACATATTATCCAAGTATATTAATATTTTGTGTTACATGAAATAATTAATTCGCCTCTTACATTACAAATTTTTTTATGACCAACAAAAAAAATTGCCTACATTTATTTGCGTACCAAAAATAAATAAATTAATTCACCACAATTATTATTAAATTTTGATACAGAAAGGAAAATTTTGCCAATAGAAAATAATTTTCTCCCTTTCCTCGAATGAAAAAATCGCCCTCAATTAGAAATTTTTCCAACATATTTAATGTTGAATTTGCCAGCATTTTACATATTTTTCTCAGGAGGGGTTTCTTAAAGTTGTCCCTGCAATAAGATAAAGGGATGCATTAAGCAATAATAATAATCAACTAGAGCCATTGATTATGACCTAAGATCATCTCCAAATGCCTATTTAAAGAGGTAAACCCTAAGGGGGAGTTATATGACAAAGAGAGATACAAAGAGGAGTATCATGTGAGAAAGGAGGCATGGAGAAGATGCTTAAGTGAAGGATCAGAATTGTAGAACCATTTGATGAGAACAAAACTAGTTGAGAAGACAAGAAGTGAAAGGACAAAGAAGAGAAATTTGACCAAGAGGATCAAGATATAATTAACAAAGAGGAGATCTAATATCTAGTAGAAAGGTGTTAACCAAAGGATCAGGTACTAAATCATTTTGATAGGTGATACAGGGTAAATCTCTTAACAGAGTATTCCTAACAGACTTTTGTAAATCTCCCAATAGAGTGCTTACTTAATTGTGAGTTTAAATCCTTTAGTCAAGGTGAGACCTAATAGTCTTGTAAGACTTTAACAGGGCAGACCTTTCATAGGGTAGATCATAGATTATGATCAAAATAATTGGCCACACTTTATTGCTGTAGTAGTGAAGATTTGTGGGTGTCATCCCCACCCCAGTTTTACCTTTTCCTTGGAGGGTTTTTGAGTAACCAAAATCTTGTGTGTTATGTGTTGATTTACATTATGCTATGGATGTGATGCATATATAGTTATTTTAGTTTATTTGATAAGTTATGAAATGGATGAATGGTGAAATATGTTTATGGTGAAAGTTTTAAGTACTGATTCACCACCCCCCCACCTACCCTCTCAGAACTTACTTTCCCATTTATATTTCCAACATCTTGTTGGTTATTTTTGGGGGTTTTTGTACTGTAAACAATGACCAACTCTAAATTTTAATGTTATCCGAAGCTATCTAGAACTATCCTAATTTATCCTAATACTACCAAAGAAAACTAAATTAAACTAGTACATTTTAGCAAATATGTGACTATGTGACTAAAAATTTTAGTCACACCACTAACACCTTTAGTCATGTGACTAAGACTAATCACATTCTACTATTTCTTTGCAATTTACAGCTATATGTGACTAAATATGTGACTAATTTGATCAACAAGTAAAGTCACAAGATCAATTAAATAGAATGATTAAATAGACTACTAAATATACGACTAAATAAGTGACTAGATAATTAGTCACCTAAGCACAAACTACTAAATAAACTAACAAATAAATGACTAAATCAGTGATTAGATAATTATTTATTTAATTTACTTCCTTAAGGGCAACTTCGTAAGAAGATTGCATTTGCATTTCAAGCTTGTATGATTCCCCCATTCTAGTTAGCTTTTTTGTTTTGTTTTTTAAAATACTTTCAATATGTATAATTAGAAATATTTCATAAAATCTTTATGAACTTTTGGAATAGCCATATAGTTGAATGAGTCACTTGAATGAAACATCCAGTTTCAACATGCATGTGCAAATGCTTTTTTTCTGTTCATGGAATCTATTTTCAAAATATTAGTCTGTATTTCAAATTTGAGCATTTCATATGAACATTTGAAAAGGCTTAAATATTCTTTTAAGATCATTATTAACTTAATGAAGGTTAGAACTAATTCATATTTCAAGTATCCTACCTATTTCCTAAAGTTGCACAAAGTTGCAGCATGGTATTTTTGTCAATTTTTGCAATTTTGCACTTTTTGCAAACTTGACAATTTCAATACAACTCTTGGCTTCCTTGCCACCAAGGAGGAAGAAATGAAGTCATATATATATATATATATATATATATATATATATATATATATATATATATATATATATATATATATATATGACCACCTTTGATGACTATCTTGTTACTAGTTTTCATAATATTATAATAAATTTATTTCTAGTGCTATGTAAATTACACATTATTTGCTTCTAAATGTTTGGTTTTCTTATCCTCATCATAGTTATTAACATTTTTTATTCTCATGGATAGGTATTGAAGAACTTGCATGGGCGATAAATATTTTTTGGATAGGACTTGGAGAATTTTGAAAAGGCGGGCAAAGAATTTAGAGGTAATTTGAAATCCAAAACATGCATATTTCATTCTGATTAGGTGGTCTTTTGAAAAATCTAGGTTAGGATGTGAAAGGTTTGATACTGACTCATTTTATATGGCTATTTAAACAAGTCAATTTTATAGGAATATCAACAACTCACAATCAAGATGCGGTTAAAGGGAAGTTAATTTTGACATGCATAGAATACATTTAAGAGATAGCTTTACAATCATGGAAGTGATCAAGTTTTTATAATCAATCATGATAGTGATTCATTCCAGGTACACAATTTTAATTTATAGAGATGCTCATAGTCTTACAAAGATACACTAAAAGAAAAAATCATTAGAAAATAGAACCAAGATTTGAGCTTAAATAATTAGAAAACTTGTTCTGATTGAGATATATTGAAAAAAACACTAGATATAAAATAGTTTCCTATTGAACCTATATAAGCTCCTGGCCGAAGCTATTTTCATTATATTTATAAACTATAAATACATAAAACACACTAAATATAGTCCAAATCTCTACATAATATAGATTGTGTAAATATATTATTTATTATTATTCTTAATTAATTAATTAAAAATAAAAATCAAATAGTTACAAATTACAATAGAATGAATCTTATTTTAATTACTAATAATATAAATTTGAGAGACATAAAAATGAATGGCCAAAATGATCTTTCAGTTTTCATAGGCAAGGAATTTTGAGGTTTAATGTAGGAAAAATAGTATCTTAGCTTCCCGTGTTGAAGGATTTAGCAACTATTTGTTTCCGTGCACAAGGATTGAGTATTAGCTAATATTTTAGCTTCCCGCTCATGGATTGAAGGGTTTCGGATGGAAGGAAAGCAGGAAAGAAGATTTTCCAAAAAAGAGAAGAATTTCTAGTAGATATTTTACTCAACCTTCATTCCAACTTGTTCTTTGCAGAAATTTAGTTCAAATTTCATTGTACCATCAAACCTATTCCCAACAAGATTTCATTCAAGGTAGTGAACATGTTCTATTTTTTTTCTCAAGCACTGGTCTTTTGTTCCTTTTTATTTCTCAAAATGTTATTGATCTTAGATTAAATGGTTTTATTTATTACAACAAAATTGATGCCTTGGGTGAGCTATACCATGCAATTTCTTTTTGTTTGTGAGTCATTTCTTATGCGATTATTTTCAGTTTTTCATGTCATTCTTTTATTGATTTCACCATCTTGTGTATGATTGTGTATCATGATTACTCCATCTATCATTTTAGAGGAATTAACAGTTAATAATTTACCTTTGAAAGAATCATTAAATATAGCTATGGGAGACTAGTAATTTAAGTGATATGCATCACTTTTTGGTTTTGAATCATGGTAGTATAAATTTTGGGGATAACCTAAATTCTTGTATGCCCTCTAACCAACTCTCTATTTCATAAGAAATTTGATTATATACAAGTTTGCGTCAATGCAATGAAATAGATTAAGTTAAAAGCATCAGCAATCTAAATCCAATGACTAGTCATTTAGATCGTCTTAAGATGACAAAAAAACATTTTGTCAAATTCAACATAACTCAAAAACTAGCCAGAAACATTTGTTGAAACCTTCACTTAACATAATTTCCTTTCAATTTTTGAATTCTCGATCTTGATAAAATATGTCCTTTTACTGGGCTCAATCCTACATCAGTAATATGTTTTAAATTTGTCTCTTTTTGGAAGTGATGTGGATCATCCTACTTCAACCCAACTCCTAGGGTACTCACTGACCCAAAAACCATACAAGATTCTCAATTTTATCGAATTGAGTCATCTAAAAAATTTAACATTCTTGTTCTATTGGGAAAACACTATTAGGATCCACTCTTAATCTAAGGTCCTACTCACACAAGAACCCTTCTATTGTCAAAGAGATGTCTTTCCCATATGCCATCTCATGGAGTGTCATGATTGTAGGATATGAACAAAATGGGTTATTTAAAAATACCATCAAGTTATTTAAGGAAATGAGTTTGGTAGGTTTAAAGCTAAACTCTACAACTATTGCCAACATCCTCCTAGCCTGTGCCAAATTTGGAGATTTGAAACTTGGCATGGACATCCACTGAAACCTTCACTTGTTTATTAGCATGTACTTATGAAGGCTTAGTGGAAGATGGACAAAAATACTACAATGGCATGAATGAGTCTCACTACATTATGCCAACCATTGATCATTATATTTGCATGACTGATTTTCTTGGTCGTCTTGGCTATCTTGAGGAAACTCTTAACTTTATCATCAAATTGCCAATTAGACTCGACATGGTTATGTGAACATGTTTTCTTTTGGTGATCCCAAAGGAAAATATCCATAGTACTTATGGGCCTATGATGAACTGAGGGTAAGAATCAAAAGCAAGTTCTACTTCCATATGCAATATTTTTTTTGTTTAATGATTTACAATATCATTGTAATGAATGCACTTGATTATAATAATTCTTTTAGGTGCAATCTTATTAATTGCTTTGCTTGATTTCTTCCTTTCAAAAATGATAGAATGTATCACGGTGTTAAGTTCTTTTATTTTTGGGGTTAGCTTTTAGATTTTGCAGATATATACACTATAGTAATATCAATCAAAATTAACCAGCTTACATTTCAATTAATTACATTTATAGACACTGGTTTTAACTTTTTACTCAATTCATCCTACTATATTTACTTCTATGCACTTGATGTAATTTATTGAATAGATTTTTAGTTATCTTTTAATGTTCACACATATTTGTTTAAGTTGACGAATAAAGTATCTCCTTTGCATTTTATAACTCATTACAATCCTTGTTTGATACATAGAACATTTTCTCTTCTTTCTTCTTCTAGACATTGATTTGTAACACTCTTTTCAAACTATTGCTTTGAGGAAATAAATATTAGTATTATTGCAAATGCAAAACCTTCCTGATTCCTATCCCATCCTTTTGCAATCATTTTTTATCACCCATGTGTTTCACACTCTATGGGGTTAATGCCTAGAAATAATTATGACTTAAGATGTGATGGCTCCTTTCCTCCAAAGTTTTGAGCACTTGTCTCATTATATCCAATAACGGTGGATAGTGCCATGAATTTCATTGTTGTTCACTACAGACTATTTGCAATCTCAAAAGGCAATTCTATCACTCAAATCCACTTTTGTGAGCCCATTATCACAAACATTCTACCGGGTGGAAGTACCTTTCAAACTTGGAATCCAATCAAAAGGACCATGGTGACATCTAGGGGTACTCACATTAACATCAATCCTTTAATTTCAGGCTTTGATTTGATGCCCATCCAAAGTTCTGGAGGACTGTTGTTTCTTTCCTAATTAATTCTGCCAGTCACATTGAGATGCCTAGATAGGGTTACATGTATATCTCACATGAACTGTAACTGATTGATTTGAAGCCAATTGCAAACTAAAATAAACTCCCTTACCTCTCATTTGAACCAGGTTTGGAATTTTTTGAACGGTTACATTTGGACATAAGGGGTTTTGAACTTGGGTAACCTAGTTTTTGTGCCAATAACGACCTTTTGTAGACTGTGATAAGATTTCTCCCTCAATTCTCCACCTTTGCATACTGTGATAAGATAGGAGTTTTATTAATTTCTATCTCTTTTTACTTTTCCTTGTCCTCAATTCTCCATATAATATGCTTCTAAATATGCACTTGAAAAGGGCTATATAACATATTCTATCTTGGATTAGCCCCTTATATGTTCTGGTGTTGTCTAACAAATCTCTGTTTTATTAGAATCTGCAGCTGTGGGATCCCCACATGCAAGATCTTGGCCTCTATGATGGCGGTGATAATGGTGATGGTTTTAATATGTTAGATGTTGATCTCAAATTTGAAAACTCTGAAGATGTATTTGGTAGTTCACACGATCAGTTTGATTCACTGTTCAAGGACACAAGTGCAGCTTGCTCCAACATGGAGAGGGATATTTCTCTTGTTGAGTTGAGTGGTCACATTGACAATACTCTCGAGGTTTTTTTGCTAAGAATGTACCTCTAGCTAGAAATTTTTCTCATGCAATTACATCTGGTGTGTTCTTGCTTCCAAAATTTACACAGATAGGATAAGTTTTTATTCTGTGATCACGAATATGGAGACCACATTATTTGGCCAAATATGAAGAGGAGACTTTCTTGTAACCTATTAATGCTCTTTTGATAAATGAGTTACCACTACTGGTGTTCGACACTCACGAGAAATCACAGCGACTACTTTGCTCCCCTCTTGTTTATTGATTCTTCCTCTTCGAGTGACCACATGCTTGAGATTTTCAGAACACTTAACAATGGGTTTTACTGGGATACTAACTATGTTGGCCTTTCTCTCTTCAGCATCCAATACCTTCTCATGCACTAGTCTCTCGAGAGACTCAGAAGCACTCGCATTATCTTCAATAGAAATGTCAGTTGTGTCATTCTTGGACTCCTTAATAATATCTTTTACCAATAATTCACCACATTTTACACCCCTTTGATTTATTGCTTGTTTCAAGCTC
The DNA here is from genome assembly GCA_028749045.1 of Cupressus sempervirens. Lineage (NCBI taxonomy): Eukaryota > Viridiplantae > Streptophyta > Pinopsida > Cupressales > Cupressaceae > Cupressus > Cupressus sempervirens. Next base: position 361,816,168 of record CM053793.1, on the reverse strand, counting down.
TCAGAAGAATCCATAGTCAGTTCAGCATTAGCTTTCAACAACTCTCCCTTCTTGTGCTCACGCTTACAGCCCTTTCAAGTAACCACTTGTTTGGTAGATTTGGAAACATTGACATTGACTTCAATAGGAACATTAGTTCCAATGTTTTTGATCTCTTGAGAACCTTTAGTGAAAACTAACTCTTTCTTTTGCCCACCATGTCATCCTCTTCAATTAATAGAAGGTACATCAAAAACATCCTCAAGGATGGAAGTTGAGACAGAGGCACATTTCTTTTCAAATAATCATTCTGTACACCAAAATGCTTTTCTGCCTTGTTCTCCCTAAGATGAGAGGATGATATACTTGATTGATATTGCTACAATATTTTGATGTTAGATTGCGATGGAAGGGAGTTGTCATTAGAGAAATATTGTGATATGATCTTATTATTCCCCTCTTCTTCTAGACTTGAGAAAAATGAACTCAGAGCAGAATGATAACGCATCAATCCAAATGAACCCCGGAAGTTGTTTGATAATTATGTTCCCATGAATGCTAGAACATCAGCATGGGCTACATTGCAAATTGAAGGCTTATAATCAACATCCATAAAATCCAGATTATTTCTCTCCTGCTGAATTGGAGGCATCTTCTCATAGTCCATAGAGTACTGAGAGAACTGCATTTGGATTCCTTTTGATTCAGATTGACCTGGACATTTTGGTGGTCTGCCTAAGCCGGTGTTAAAGTCTTGTACTTGATTATTAAACATTTTTGTGTATGAAACCTACAGTGACACAAAAGAAATTATTGTTGCTAGTTAGATTCAATTTCAAGCAAATGATAGGTCTGATGTATTCCAAGAAATTATTGTACAATTAAAAAATTAAAAACTTTGATTACATGTTTTCTATTTCAATAAAGCAAGCTTTTGCACACATACAACATATCATAAGTGGTGGCACAACCCATTCATCTGATATTACAATTGGCATCTAACAATTATGTTCATATCATTTTGCTGAAGCTAGACTAGAAGCCCCACAACATGCATTTGTAAATTATATAAACCACGGACTAAAAGCCCCATACAAATTTCTCAGACAGGTAGAGTCTGCAAATTACATTTTCTTTGTATACATCAACCAGCCACTAAAGACTAAATTTTGACTTTTGATATTACAATCTCTTTCAAAAGGTACTATTCAAAGGATAGGCTATAACCATTGATAGATAATTCTTTCTATTCATATCTTTGTGCTCTACTCTACTCTTTTGGTTTCTTATTTATGACTGACCATGCTAGTAAAAATTGTGACCCCTGCATCTTCTACCTTGAAAATCCTTAGCACTAAACATGGGCTTTAATGTGGAATTTGGTGTATGATCATGTCTTTGCATTCTAATGCAACTAGGTATTAAGTGTTGCAATCTAATCAATAAGTCATTAATTAGGAATTGTACAAGTGCTAAGTCATGCAATTATCTAGGTAGCCATATCATTTAGCATGATAGGATCATTTAGGTATTTCTATTTTCTTGTTAGGCCAAACTATTTAGGACCTAAAAGGCCTTGAATTTATTTGGCTCAACTATCATGTTATTTAGGACCTAAAAGGCCCAATGCATCGCTCTATAATTAAGTGGAGGCATTAACTTGAAAAGATCAACCATAGGGGTATAGAAATATATAACAATATTGTAGAGAAGGCCAAACCAACCTCCAGATAAATGGGATTGTGCTTAACCAATCTAGCTGGAGTATATAAGATAATATTTTCCAAAAAAAGACCTTACAACATTAACTCCAGTTATTGTAACTTTGATGCTTAAGTATTTATTCAGATGATGGAACCTACCTGGCCTGTTCCCTACATATGAAGCATGTAAATATCCCATTGTAATGGTAACTATATCCTATTGGTACTACTATTATGGTTGCTTCTGCACTCTAGAGCTTCACTTAAATCTGTCAAAGCTCTAGAATTGAGCATAAAATTTAGTAAGAATGTACAAAGATCAGAACTGTATTGTTCAAGACTTTAGACAAAATGGAATCAAAATATCAGCAAATATGCATTTTCATGCTTGGAGAATATTGAGAATGTTTCTTTGTTTGATTAGAATGTTTGAGGAAAAGCACAGTGACCTGATAAGAAGCAATATATAGTAGGCCATACATCCTAGAAAAGGTTGTGCCATGACATACAAAGAAGGCATGATGCTTGTTGGGTGAAACACTTACTTTATGGGCCTTGTTTCTTATTGTCCAAGGGCACCAAGATCTTTCAAATCATTCCCAAACCTTTTGGCATTAATTTATGGTGATTTTGAGTTGTGATGACACTTTATTCTATTGTACCTATTGTAACAATATTATATCAGACCTATATATGTCTAATTAAATTCACCAGTTTAATTAATACTCCTTCTGATATATTTTGGTGAAGTTTAGAGTTATATTGAAGGGGTGTATCAGCCTATGTTTGTTTTGGGGCATGATTTTGTTTAGTTCTGGATTAATTTCCATCTCAATGAATAAGTGGGAGTTATGCAATTGCACATCACTAAATAAGTGAGAAGTGTCTATACTATTGTACTGTACACTCCAATGCCCATTGAGTTAGAATCGATGCTTTCTTTCATTTCACATGGATCAGTTACTTTAGCATATGTTTTCCTTGAATAATCCATTTTGGCAAAGTGGTAAGGCTGGCTTGAATGTTTGAACAAGATTTACAACTAAAACTTTCTAATTTTCTTACACATTTTCAACATTAAAGTATGAGTTTTTTTTTTTTTTTTTTTGTCTACTTTTCCTCCATTCTCATGATAATCAAGTGATTGGTAATTAAATCACCATGAATCTACTTTCATTCAACTCAATTTTGGGGTAATTTCATTCATTTTTGTTCAAGTTATAACAGTTTTTGTGTATGCTACTTCCCAGATTTTTCTGTAACAGTCCGGTTGCAGCAGATTGTACAGACTTTTATGGAATTTTTATGACCTTAAACGTATATGGTTGTTAATTTTTGAGAGTCAGCTTTCATTTGCAACTGGTTTGGGTCAATTTCATGCTGACTTGAGAAAGTTAGTGTCTTTTTTGTAACTGCAGGTCCAAACTCTACGTAGTGTAACCCAAGAGCAAGCAAAATGTAAAACATTGTTTTCTCTCTATTTTGGGATGCCCAGGGTTGTATTATATATATATTTTTTATATGTTGTTTATAACTCTAAGATTTCAGGTATCCATTCACATTTTTGACAAGTGTTTGGAAGCGTGAGTGGTCTAATATTCATATGTAGCAGAAAGTGAACTTACAGATTTGATGTTGCATGAGTTATTGGAGCTTGGATAAGTATTAAGCATATATTTTGATTCCAAAAAACTCCAATATAACTTCTAAATGATCTTTTTGTGCAAGAACAAACTCACATCTTTGGACCGTCCATGAAAAAGAATACTATTACAGTCATGGCAGCAGTCCACAAACATAGTTGTAAATCAAAAAGGCATTGATACATGTTGCATGCATTTGTCTTCAATCCATAGGAGTTTTGGTGTCCTTAAATCTCAATGGCATAAAAACTTGCCCATTTCAAATTAAGTAGACATTTATATTTGCGACTATCATACTACTTGTGCAACCACTATCATAGGAACAATGTTATCCATTTGTAGAACCTCATCATCGTGTTTTGAACTTTCCTTGCAAGTTTGCAATTTGCATGCATAGTTTTTGGGATCCTTAATATCCAAATATAATAGAGGTTCCATAATTTCATTCCTTGTATTGATGGTTCTTCATTAGAAATTGAGTATCCAATGTTGACTATTACACTCATAGTCTAACATTGCTTCTTGACATTGTTATAAATGAATTGAGCTTTGAAGGTTTGTGCTAGATGCATAAAGTTCATGTATTGCATCAGTGGTAGATAATGTATCTAGTTTGATCTTAGGTAACTTTGTTATATATCATGTTATTTAGGACCTAAAAGGCCTTGAATTTATTGCTTCTTACACAAAATTAGTAAGAGAATACTGGAATAATTGATTTTCCTAAAACAACCTTAATCTCCATTTCTTCAATCAGTTAAAAACTTGGTGGAGACTATGCAAGAAGTGGATATTTGATGCTTGAGCAGCTAATGGTTTGGACTTTGAGTAAAATTTTCTTTCTTCAAAATCATTGCTTGTTGTTTGGCATTTTAAAGCCCAACCATGTCATTTGAACTCATTTGGTTTAGTACCTAAGGTTTTTGGACAAAATATTTGTAGTTTATTACTGCTGCAATATATTATTTCTCATTTCTAACAAATGAGTATTCATTTATCACTGCTGCAATATATAGAGAAAGAGACATATTATGTTGAAGAGATTAGAATCAAGCAGCTCCATCAATGGAGTTAATTGACCATCATGAACAATGCCACCTTGGTTATGTGAATTCTATGCTAATCTACCCAAAGCAAAAGTTGCAGTCTCCTTCACTTGGAGATCAAGCATCTAAAGCATATTTGAAAGAGGCCAAATGACCCCTCTTTGGTGAATGTGCATCTTGAATTCAGGATCTATTGTAGAAAATTGCCTTGGAAATAAAGAAGCTTCCTCTTATGGACAACTATGGCCTTGTTATTGAATATTATCTTATCAAATTATCAAGAAGATTACTGTCTATAAGTGAATGTAATGTATCATATATATTCCTATATTCTTGAAAAAGATGAGATGCATTGTTCTAAGCATCTAATCCCCAAGGAATCCTTTTCTGACAAAGCTTTTATCTGAGAAGTCTTCTCCCCCCCCACACATAATCCATTAACAAATCTTTATTTTATTAAATATCTTTTTCTTTGCCTCACAGTACATATTGTAGTTCTCCAAAAATAAGTTCACATCACATTGATTCATGTTTCTTAAAAGTCACTACCATGTTCATAATAAAAATGGTATTAAAAAACCCTTATTTATCATTGATTTAGTTCACCTGAAATTTAACGAAATTTTTCTCTTGCTATATAGTTGATTAACTATAGTGAAGTAGAAGACCTATGGATTAGAGTTAAATTACAAAAAACATGGAAGAGACACATCAAAAGCCTTTCTTGGGTTTATTGTAATTAGATTTTCAATGATCCTCTATGAAGCCAAATTTGAGCCGACTTGCACTCCCATTCTCACTAAAATTTCCATGAGCCGAGTATATATGCATTATTATAGATACAATCTTTTGTTGTTATACTAATCAAAATTTTGTTAAAAGTGAAGTGCTCTGGGACTAATTGATAATTTGATAACATAACAGTCATGAGTTTAGATCTTTATACTATAGCTTCATATTGACAACTACTTCTATCCCTATTTGCAAAATTTGGAGATCATGAATACAAGCATTGGAACTTGATGATTCACTTTTCTGCCCCATGATAATAGGTAATGGTGTTTTTTATGTGACCTTGTTAGTTCATAACTCTAATCAAAAGCATTAACACCTAATTATAATCACTATTTTTACATCAATTTTAGAAGCTGTTAATGTTTTTCAGCTGTATCTATTCTTTGCTAACATTTCAGAATGTTTTTCTCCTTGCAATGATAGAATAAGTTCAATATTTAGTAGAACAATATTAAGTATCATTGTCTTTTCTTTGAGTTGTGCTCAAGTACTTATTCATTCTTCTGATATAATCTTTTCAAATAAATGGATTTTCTTTTGGTATTCTAAAATATTTTTATTGTTACTATTCATTGGATATTAATGGGATGTGCAATCTGTTTGTTCCAAACAGACTTTGAGTTGTAAAGATATTGACCCTATAAGAACAATAGTCATTAGTCTAAACTAATTAATAGATGAAATAGAATCTTTGAATTTGATAGGTCATAAAAGGACATTTTGAGTTGAAGCTATATCCTATCATAATGCCATTAGCAATTGCAATCAATAGCCTCTATACCCTCAAAGATGGATTGGCATCTAGGTGAAATGTAGAAAGCACACTTATTGCAAAGACCATCATACCCATTGGATGAGCATCATGAGGCATCTATACAAAATCCTGTAGAGATTTCAAAACAAATTCCACTTCAACTTAGATTAAAATTTAATAGTGACAAAAAAAAAAATACTGATAATAATATTACCATAGTTTACTTGGAACAATACAAACACAAAAATCATGATGACTAGAAGTTAGAACAATTATTTAATAAAAAAATTACAGAAAACATTAAGCAATACACAAGTAGGACGAATGAATTTCACTACTATATTTTTTTCACTTAAATGTATTGAAAAGCATATCTATATACGAAGAAATGAAAATGGCTTTAGTATAAATATAGACTGGAGAGAATGGGCATTACCATAAGTCCATTAGGTAGCATTGAGTGTTGAGAAATAGAAAATTCCCAATTAGCTAGTTGAGTGGCAGATGGTAGATTTCCATACAATGCAGAGAGCGAGAGAGAGAGAGAGAGAGCGAGAGAGAGAGAGAGGGTAAGCCACCTCAGGAAATGTGCTCTTCTTAGCTAACTCTTCAATTGGATAACCTCAATATTGCAATATACCTTCATCTCCATCTATGTATGAAATAGATGAATGAACAAGAGAAGTATTAAATTATCATGGATCACATAGCTTCGGTCCTTTAGCATCTTCACCTATAGTTAACTACATACCAAACATCTAGCTCCTCAAAAGTTGATTTTTAAAAAATATAAAAATATATTAAGTCCAATAAAAATTACTTTGGGACTATTGTTTAACCTTTAAAGAAAGACATGCTAATGCAAGGCATTATAATCTTCAAGATAAAATTGAGCGCACGTGCTGATCTAGAGACAGGCTTCAAAAGTTCAAATAACACAAGTCAACCATCACAAACTTCACTACTTGTGTTCCTTATCATTCTATTCTTAAGGATTAGAAACACAAGAGCTAACCAAAGTTAAACAAGACGAAGACCTATGAAGATCTAAAGTTAACATGGATAGCATCACTGATATACACTTATGTTTCTCAAGGGTTGTTGAATTTTCTTTGCTGCTATTGTGAAACTATTAATCCAAGAGTCATTTTCTTGAACAATTTGAAATGGATTAAGACACACTGTAAGGTCCCTCCATGCATGTACTTATTAAATATGAATTTCCCTGTTAAATCTATTATAGGAGAATTGAATGGATATGAAGTATGTTTTATGTTATGAATATCTTAATGAAATTGAGAGTAGTTAATACATCCATGTGTAATACTTAGTGTTTTGAGAACTAATGCATTATCTAAACCATTTAAACATTGAAATTTCACTAACAATGATATGAGACATTTTCACCTGATGATAAGGGTGTTAATTTTGGTATTCTGATGATTAAGTGTTATGCTTCGGATAGTTCAGTATTCTTTAATTGGTGTTGTTATGATGATTAGGTGTATGCATGCCTAACGATGATTGTACTAGTCCTTAATCTGAATTAATGAATAAGTTATGTTATACTGATTATGTGTTTGTTGGTGATTAAATGTGAGTAGAAATGAACTAAATGATAAATTTTATGAAAGATTCATGTTTTGATTTATGTAACCATTCCGATAAGTTTTGAATATGTGTGTGTGTGTGTGTGTGTGTGTGTGTGTGTGTGTGTGTGTGTGTGTGATTTTCTTGAGTTACTAATGTGTACAATGAGTGTGTAGGATATTTATTAGTCGAGGAATCTAACGGAGAAATGAAATTGAACCCTATGTACCAATTGTGGAAATCAGGGTTGAATTTGATGAAAGATGCAAACCCTATTGTTCGTATTTTATTTGTGTCATGGATTGAATGAATGTATCATTCTATAATATTTAAATGTTAATGTTTCGTAACAATGTTTTTATATAGTGTCGCTTGACACTTGTGAATTGTATATGCATTCCAGCATGATAGTTAGTAGTAACCATGTAACCCAAAGATCTAAGTCGGATTGGGTTAGTAACCCTTTTGCTAATCAGAGAGTAATCAAGGTTAATTACCCTAATCAAGTTTAGTGATTAATCTACTTATTTTGAAGGTTGTTCGTAAGTCCTTAAATATTCCTAGCTTTTGAGAGGTCTCTAATTAATCCTAAAAGCCTAAAATCTTTAAATCTAAGTACCTAAGGGGTATGGGTATGCGTTGAGGACATTTTCCTCTCACTTTGCCCCTCTGGTTGACTTTTTTGGTCACTCAAAAAGTTCATTTTTGCTTGAGTGCAAAAATTGATTTCCTCCTTTATGAGTTGGTGACTCAAACTACACCTTGACGTTTACCTAAAGTCTAGTTGAGTTAGGACCATATTTAGATGCATTTTAGAGAAGTTTTGGTCATTGCCCAATCGCTAGTTTTTAGTGAGAAGTTGGAAGATTGAAGGAAGGAAGGACGAGCTCATCTCAAACATGTTCATGTTACCATAACCTTATTATGGAGGTAGGAGTTCTTCATCTTCCTTGTTCATGTTGTTCACATTGCTCATGTTGTTTCATGCTTGGTTCTTGCTTATCTTATTGTGGCTTTCATTGGAATGCTTGCATGTATGTGGGGTTTGCTTGGGAGGGTTTGAATCATGTTTTTTTTCGTGAATGGTTTTTTCTTCATGTTTTGCTTGGAATTTGAAGTGATTTTGTGGGTGTTTTTGGCATTACTCACCCTTGGCTAGGGAAGAAGTGGCCATGTACGGGGGAAGGGCCTTAGTTGGACCTCAATAGTGTAGAGTCTCCTCTCATGGTGAGAAGAGGAAAAGAGGGTAGGGTGTTATGGGCCACTACTTGTCATCACATACTATGTTTTGAAATTGTGAAATTTGAAGGAGTGAAGGAATGAAAATCCTTGTATTATTGACCTCGAAAGGGCATTTCTGGAAGAACAGAAGTTCTTGAGATTTTAGCCTCGAAAGGGCTATGTTATGGTATTGTCGTTGACATCTCCTATTGAGAGAATCCACCTTCTCCCTAGTCTGGTTCTATGTTGAACCTATTGTGCAAACTGGGATGGCACTAATACATTTGGTACCAAATTGCAACGACAGTGCCATTGCAATTTGGTACCAAATGTATTAGTGTGGGAATGCATGCTTGACTTGTTGTTCATCATAAGTTTAATTTGTCTCGAGGTTCAATCTTGTTTTATCCATGATTCCCTTGATGCATTGAAGATATTGAAAATGATCTCTTGTGAAAGACCTAGAAGGGAATTCAAGTTGTATTGTAACACTATGTAAAGATGTATTTAAATTTGATGTAGTGGCAAGGATGTCGGGTTTTCTTACTGGTTCTTTCCCGATGGAGCCTTGAACTAGGTTGATTAATAGAAGAGAAAAGATTGAGAAGCATTCATGCATGGTGTCATATGTTATTTCAGCTTATGGATATATGAAAGGTGGAATAGATCACATGGTGATGTTCAATTATGCAATGTTCAAGTTTATTCATGTTAAGTAAGGAATTTGTCATGTTGAATTTTCAATTAAATTTCATATGTTCTAGGAGATGCAATAATTCCCTCTTGTTAATTTAACGAACTATTTCAATCATCTTGATAAAACATGCAAATGGTAAATCCAAAAAAAAAAAAAGGGAGCATACACCTTCGTTACAAACCTGATTGCAAAACATAATATTGACACAAAAAATAAAATACACTTCACTGTTAGAAACACCTATCAAACACAAAATATGCCTCTTAAGTAGTCATGCAAGTTCGTAAAAGAGTGCACACACAAAGAAAAAAAAAGAGCATAAAAAAAAAAAGTATCCTCCCAGGAGCTTTTTTCTCTCAGGAGTTTGTATAGGGAAGGAAAAATAAATCTTCCCCTTAGACAGAGAATATTGCTTGGGATTCTCCTAAATATCCCTTATTATTTAATTTTGTTATATTATAAATTTGAATAAACGGTTAGAAAAATAAATAAATAAATAACTTATAAAACATCTTTGTAATATATCATTAACTACCCACCTTACTCTCTACCAATAACTACTCAAATCCCCCTAAGGAAAAGAAAATTTGGCGCAGGCTATTATTAGCAATTTATTACTCTGATTTTTTTTTTCCATCTTAACCCTACGGGTTGGGCCTGTCACGTCAGACTTGGGGTCGGCTTAATAATGAAAGGGGTGTGAGTTGGCAGGGGGGGGGGGCGCTTGTCACATTTTAGTTGAACCTAGGTGCATATCACAAGTTTCATGGGGAATGAAACATATTTGACTCAAGTCAACCCAAATCTCCACCTACTCCCACCTTGGATCCATCAAAGGACAGGTGCTAGATATGGAGGAAGGGTGTTGTTTTGTTAAAAAAAATATTTTCTTTCACTTCCACTTGAGTGGCTCCATCTTCCAAGGCGCAAGGGGTGTAATCATTCTTGTTTTTTTTTCTTCTTTTAAAAATTACACTATGTTAAGCTTGCTTTACGTATCTATGTCCCTTTTGTTCACATTACTTTTGTCATACTTGATCCTGACATGTAATCAGGGACGACTTCCCATGTACTTCTCTTGGGTAGTGAAGAGGAAGTCGACTACCTAGGGATTCACATGGAAGAAAAAGTTTAGGGGTAGGTGGCAAACTAGAGCATAGAGAATTAATGAATATAAATGTTATATTTCATTATAAGATAATAATGGGTATGGAGCAGATTAGGGTATTTGTAATAAAGGGTTAAGTGGAGTGTTGTATTAAGGATGTTAAGTTAGTATTACATTAAGGGTATTAAGTAGATGATTTAGTTTTAGAGTATTGAAGAATTTTATGGTCTAGGAAAGTGGGAAAAATTTATAGGGTACTTGAGGGGGTCATGTGTCATGTAGGTAGAATGGTGTTTAAAAGTATTACTAGTAAAATGTTTTAATATGGAGGTTAGTGGGTAGACTAATTTAGAAATAGTTTAGGGTTTTAATAAAAGCAAAGTGTTATTTATATTTTTTTGAGTTTGAGAAAAAAAGAAGAAGATGAAAAAAGTTGACATTAGTATTTAATTTCTTTCTTAGAGTTTAGTTAAATTAAGTTTCAAAATTTTAGTATGTTTGTGTCTTTTTATAATAGTGTATATTGTTGTTAAAATTTGTTTAAGTGTAGATAATTGTATATTATACATATTATATAATAATAAATGTTTTAAATCTATTGAGTGAGCTTCACATTTTGATATTAAGTTGTTGAGAAAGGTTATAAAGTTAATTTAGTATTTAGTAAAGTTCTATGTTGTAGAAAAAGTTAGCATCATTATTGGTTAACATGTTGTCTAAGTTAGTAGTATAATTAATCCATCTTTAAAATAATTGTGTTTTATTATAAGTGACTATATTGTTCTTAAATCGGTAGTGTGTCATTGTACCTTTACTTTAACAGGTGCAGATAAACCTATTAGACGTAGTGGTGTTATTAATTAAAATAAAATAAAATGGTGTGTTCTTGCTGCAAATTTTTTTGGGCATGACATTTTGGTATCAGAGCCCAATTTCGTAACACTTGGGCAAACTATGGGTCCATTTAAAGTGTGGACGTTTAAATCTTATTATGCGAAGTAGGGAATTTCCCTCGTAGAATTTTAAGAAGCTAATACATTCAGTTTAAACTATGATATTGAGAAGTAAACCTAAGTAAAGCCTGAAAGTGATATCAACAAATGTAAATGGTTAACCATATTAGCTAACCCCATCTTAATCATTGAAACACAACTGACTAGATGCAAGAATGTTATATTTATATTAAAGTATATTGAACACAATCACTTTGAGGGAAGACTAAATTAAGAACCCTAAAACAACTTTGTATCTTGAGAATGGAAACAAGTGCATAACTTAGTAATAAGAGAAAGTGTTTCTCAGCATCATAGTGGAAGTCAGATTTTGTCTGATCCGGTCACTCATGGAAGCATTGTAGTGATATCAAGTATGGAGGTGATCTGGTAAACTAGTATTATTTTAAACTTTTCAAATAGGAGTGGAAGAAACCTACGATCTTTGTAATCTAATTTTGTACCTTCAGATTAAAATATTGAATAGATGAAATGAATGGTGAGTAAATAGGAAGTTAATACTCGAAGAGTATATCACATTACTAAATTTTTTTTGGGATACCTGTAACCTATTAAGGATTTACTATATATTGTTCTAAGTAATTCTTGGAAAGCAAACAAGAGCTAATTTGGAATCTGCAAGTAACATTGGAAACCTCGAATGATAAGATTACTAATGCGAGAGGCTATTCTACAAGAAAGAGTTAGTAAGGAACGCATAAAGAAAGAGAGTATATCCACCCTACTACAAGGAATAGAACCCTAATTGGGAAATAAATCTATCTCAATATGGTGCTAAGAATGAAATTTAATGGCGGTAAGGTATGTAACACATAGCAATGAACCGACAAGCTAGAAGATGCAAACTTCTGAGTTAGGGTTATGTGAGTCTAGTCATGTTAGCAGGCTTAATGAGTAAGCGTGAGTAATACTAAATTTTAACTATCAAGAAAATTCTTGTAGAATCCAGTATTGGAATTATTGGATCAATTACAACCCTACGATTCAGAGAAAGTAAAGTCGTGATGAGGTCATCAACCTAGAACAAACTAAAAGGTTTTGTATCAAGGTTATGTAACAAGCAGATTATAAGCCACGAGGCATGTTAAGAACGATGATGATGACCTATATCGACAAGAAGATGATAGTTGTGAGAGTGAAGTAATAAACATTGACGACATCCTAATAATGGCCTTACATTGGAGTAGTTGCAAACCTACAACCTAAGGATGAATTCATAAGTCACTTATGACTAGGAAAATGTGAAGTATGGAGTATTGATAAGAACAGTAGCATTCAGTGCATTCACAGATGATAATTAGAACTCGTGTAGCATTTGAACAACACTAATAGTGATATGTATATATGTACGTAAAGAGGACCATGCCATTTTGGTAAGATTGATAACACAACTTCAGCTGGTATATTGTGGTGAAATTTGACCTAAGAAAGATTATGTGTATATGCCCTAATATGAAATTATAGTGAATGGAGGATAAGAGATTTGGTTTTGTAATTACAACTCAGAGTGTAACTCTATTAACACTAAGGTCCCCTCATGTGAGAATCTTTGAAAGGAAATCAATATAACAACAAGAGGATTGATGGAGACTCATTTTTGTATCCTCGTAATTGCACTTTTGAGTGAGTTCTGATCAAGGCAAACCCCGTTGTGCAGTAAATCCTAATCGTAGGGTGATGTCGATGAAGATAAGTATGTAGCTAATATGTGAGATCAATTTGAGTTTGAGTGACATGGTCGTTAGACCCCCATCTTATTGCAATTCTGATCCCTACAATGTATTTAGAAGACTTGAGATTCCTCATTTTCTTCAAAGACCTTGGTATGACCACATTATGTCAGTAATGTAAATTTTGTAAGAATTTGGATTTATGTCCTTATTTGGCTGATTTCAAATTTTGGCACGCTTAATGCACTTCCTTTTTACCTTTACTGTGATGTGGGGTTATTTAGCCGACTGCATTATTGATGATTCTATTTTGCCTCTTGGTTATGTCCTTATTTCTTGATTAAAATTTGACTATTGTGGGCACTCTTTATTTCTTTGATTTCAAATCTTTTGCATTGGATGTTTCATCCTTTTTGTTGAATTTTTTTTTTAAAAATTTAAGGCACTTTTTGGTGAGTTTTATTGGCAAAGTGACATATGATAAGCCTACCAAAGGGATTCCTGACAATCACGTGGATGCACAACTTTAGGGTATGGGGTTATTAGTGAGAATATTCATGTCACCACCCTCTTCCAGGACTTTGAGTATAGGACTAATTTTATCTATAGACTATTTTGAGTAATAGAAATTACACCCCAAGTTATAATGGTTAAGGTTACGGGTTAATCAAAAGGATTCCTAGATGGAATGGTGCATGTGTAGTGATGGACTCATTGAGTACACTATCAAGTATCAATGTGTCATGGAAACCCTAAAAAGGAAAGTATTTAACCATAAGTAGGAGACAAGTTGCTTAATTTGAAAACCTCGTTGAGGGAGTCTCGTACAATTGTTACTCCAATGAGTGGGTGTGTGGAATATGGAATACCTTATTTCGTCATTTTTATTAGAGACTTTATAAGTATTTTATAAGAGTTAGAATGTTGTTTTTTATGACCAATATGTTCTAAGGGATAATTGACCCTGGAAAATGTAACCACGTCAGAGTTTTGGATTGAGCTTCTCTTTTAAAAATGGTAATCAGACAAATAGGTTATGATCCCGGTGTATGTATGTAATTGATTAATCTTTATTTAAATAAGAGTAAATTTTGGAATAAGTCTAGACAAGGTCTAGCATAAGATGAACATTTTAGTTGTGCGACTTCCAGGAGGAAGTGAAAGGCTAGTGGGGGAGGATGTAAGGTCCCTCCATGCACATACTTATTAAATATGAATTTCCTTGTTAAATCTGTTATACGAGAATTGAACGGATATGAAGTATGTTTTATGTTATGAATATCTTAATGAAATTAAGAGTAGTTGATACATCCATGTGTAATACTTAGTGTTTTGAGAACTACTGCATTATCCAAACCGTTTAAACATTGAAATTTCACTAACAATGATATGAGACATTTTCACCTAATGATAAGGGTGTTGATTTCAATATTCTAATGATTAAGTGTTATGCTTCAGATAGTTCAGTATTCTTTAATTGGTGTTGTTATGATGATTAGGTGTATGCATGCCTAACGATGATTGTACTAGTCCTTAATTTGAATTAATGAATAAGTTATGTTATATTGATTATGTGTTTGTTGGTGATTAAATGTGAGTAGAAATGAACTAAACGATAAATTTTATGAAAGATTCATGCTTTGATTTATGTAACCATTCAGATAAGTTTTGAATATATATATATATATATATATATATATATATATATATATATATATATATATATCTGTGTGTGTGTGTGTGTGTGTGTGATTTTCTTGAGTTACTGATGTGCGCAATTAGTGTGCAGGGTATTTATTAGTCAGAGAATCTAATGGAGAAATGAAATTGAACCCTATGTACCGATTGTGGAAATCAGGGTTGAATTTGATGAAAGATGCAAACTTCGTTGTTCGTATTTTATTTGTGTCGTGGATTGAATGAATGTATCATTCTGTAATATTTAAATGTTAATGTTTCGTAACAGTGTTTTTATATAGTGTCACTTGACACTTGTGAATTGTATATGCATTCCAGCATGATAGTTAGTGGTAACCATGTAACCCAAAGATCTAAGTCGGACTGGGTTAGTAACCCTTTTGCTAATCAGAGAGTAATCAAGGTTAATTACCCTAATCAGGTTTAGTGAGTAATCTACTTATTTTGACAGTTTTTGGTAAGTCCTTAAATATTCCTAGCTTTTGAGAGCTCTCTAATTAATCCTAAAAGCCTAAAATCTTTAAATCTAAGTACCTAAGGGGTATGGGTATGGGTTGAGGACATTTTCCTCTCACTTAGCCCCTCTAGTTGACTTTTTTGGTCACTCAAAATGTTCATTTTTTCTTGAGTGTGAAGATTGATTTCCTCCTTTATGAGTTGGTGACTCAAACTCCACCTTGAGGTTTACCTAAAGTCTAGTTGAGTTAGGATCATATTTAGATGCATTTTAGAGAAGTTTTGGTGGTTGCCCAATTGTTAGTTTTTAGAGAGAAGTTGGAAGATTGAAGGAAGGAAGGAAGAGCTCATCTCAAACCTGTTCATGGTACCATAACCTTATTGTGGAGGTAGGAGTTCTTCATCTTCCTTGTTCATGTTGTTCATGTTGCTCATGTTGTTTCATGCTTGGTTCTTGCTTATCTTATTGTGGCTTTCATTGGAATGCTTGCATGTATGTGGGGTTTGCTTGGGAGGGTTTGAATCATGTTTTTTTCATGAATGGTTTTTTCTTCATGTTTTGCTTGGAATTCGAAGTGATTTTGTGGGTGTTTTTGGCATTACTCACCCTTGGATAGGGAAGAAGTGGCCATGTACGGGGGAAGGGCCTTAGTTGGACTTCAATAGTGTAGAGTCTCCTCTCATCGTGAAAAGAGGGAAAGAGGGCAGGGTGTTATGGGCCCCTACTTGTCATCACATACCATGTTTTGAAATTGTGAAATTTGAAGAAGTGAAGGAATGAAAATCCTTGTATTATTGGCCTCGAAAGGGCTATGTTATGGTAGTGTGGTTGATGTCTCCTATTGGGAAAATCCACCTTCTCCCTAGTCTGGTTCTATGTTGAACCTATTGTGCAAACTGGGATGGGAATGCATGCTTGACTTGTTGTTCATCATAAGTTTAATTTGTCTTGAGGTTCAATCTCATTTTCTCCATGATTCCCTTGATGCATTGAAGATATTGAAAATGATCTCTTGTGAAAGACCTAGAAGGGAATTCAAGTTGTATTGTAACACTATGTAAAGATGTATTTAAATTTGATGTAATGTCGAGTTTTCTTACTGGTTCTTTCCCGATGGAGCCTTGGACCAGGTTGATTAATAGAAGAGAAAAGATTGAGAAGCATTCATGCATGGTATCATATGTTATTTCAGCTTATGGATATGTGAAAGGTGGAATGGATCACATGGTGATGTTCAATTATGCAATGTTCAAGTTTATTCATGTTAAGTAAGGAATTTGTCATGTTGAATTTTCAATCAAATTTCATATGTTCTGGGAGATGCAATAATTCCCTCTTGTTAATTTAACGAACTATTTCAATCATCTTGATAAAACATGCAAATGGTAAATCCAAAAAAAAAAAAAAAAAGGGAGCATACACCTTTGTTACAAACCTGATTGCAAAACATAATATTGACACAAAAAATAAAATACACTTCATTGTTAGCAACACCTATCAAACACAAAATATGCCTCTTAAGTAGTTATGCAAGTTTGTAAAAGAGTGCACACACAAAGAAAAAAAAAGAGCACTAAAAAAAAAAGTATCCTCCCAGGAGCTTTTTGCTCTCTAGAGTTTGTATAGGGAAGGAAAAATAAACATTCCCCTTAGACAGAGCACATTCCCTAGCATTCTCCTAAATATCCCTTATTATTTAATTTTTTAATATTACAAATTTGAATAAATGGTTAGAAAAATAAATAAATAAATAACTTATAAAACATCTTTGTAATATATCATTAACTACCCACCTTACTCTCTACCAATAACTACTCAAATCCCCCTAAGGAAAAGAAAATTTGGCGCAGGCTATTATTGGCAATTTATTACTCTGACTTTTTTTTTCCATCTTAACCCTACGGGTTGGGCTTGTCACGTCAGACTTGGGGTCGGCTTAATAATGAAAGGGGTGTGAGATGGCTGGGGGGGGGGGGGGAGCGCTTGTCACATTTTAGTTGAACCTAGGCACATATCACAAGTTTCATGGGGAATGAGACATATCTGACTCAAGTCAACCCAAATGTTCACCTACTCCCACCTTGGATCCATCAAAGGACAGGCGCTAGATATGGAGGAAGGGTGTTGTTTTGTTAAAAAAATGTTTTCTTTCACTTCCACTTGAGTGGCTCCATTTTCCAAGGTGCAAGGGGTGTAATCATTTTTTTTTTCTTCTTTTAAAAATTACACTATGTTAAGCTTGCTTTACGTATCTATGTCCCTTTTGTTCACATTACTTTTGTCATACTTGATCCTGACATGTAATCAGGGACGACTTCCCATGTACTTCTCTCGGGTAGTGAAGAGGAAGTCGACTACCTAGGGATTTGAATGGAAGAAAAAGTTTAGGGGTAGGTGGTAGACTAGAGTGTAGAGAATTAATGAATATAAATGTTATATTTGATTATAAGATAATAATGGGTATGGAGCAGCTTAGGGTATTTGTAATAAAGGGTTAAGTGGAGTGTTGTATTAAGGATGTTGAGTTAGTATTACATTAAGGGTATTAAGTAGATGATTTAGTTTTAGAGTACTGAAGAATTTCATGGTCTAGGAAAGTGGGAAAAATTTATAGGGTACTTGAGGGGGTCATGTGTCATGTAGGTAGAATGGTGTTTAAAAGTATCACTAGTAAAATGTTTTAATATGGAGGTTAGTGGGTAGACTAATTTAGAAATAGTTTAGGGTTTTAATAAAAGAAAACTGTTATTTTATATTTTTTTGAGTTTGAGAAAAGAAGAAGAAGAAAAAAGTTGACATTAGTATTTAATTTCTTTCTTAGAGTTTAGTTAAATTAAGTTTCAATGTAAGGACCCTCCTCGTATGTTATTATAAAATATGTTTTCTCTGCTAAAACTGTTATAGAAGATTTAATTGGATATGGAGTAATGCGTATGTTGTGAATGTCCTACTGAAATTTAGACTAGTTGATATAGCCATGTTTTAATACTTAATGATTCAAGAACTACTACATTATCTCGATTGATAAAACATTAAAAATTCACTAACGATGATACGAGGCATTTTCACCTGATGATAAGGATGTTGATTTTATACCTCGATGATTATTCTAGTATTTTTAATCTGATTTAATGAATAAGTTATGTTATATAGAATATATGATTTCTGATGATTAAATGTGAGTCGAAATGAATTAAATAAGTTAATTAAATGAAAGATTCATATTTTGATTTAATTAACTATCCAGATAGGTTTTGAATATATGCATATGATTTCCTGAACTACTAATGTGTGCAATTAGTGTGCAGGATATTTAATCGAAAAATCTAATGGAAAGACGAAACTGAACCTCTTGCTATGGTGCTAATTTGCATCATCTTTATTTGAAGGTTGTTATATAGTCTTAAAATTCTCCTAGCTTTTGTTTGGGTTCTATTAAGTCTTTAAGGCCTAAAAAAATTAAATTTAAGTACCCTAGGGCTAAGGGTATGGGTTGGGAGTACTTTCCACACTCTTAGCCTCTTTTGTTGACTTTTAGGGTCACTCAAAAACCCTACTTTTGGTTGATTACAAAAATTGATTTGTCTCTCTCATGATTTGGTAACTCAAACTCCACCTTGGGGTTACCTAGGGTCTAGTTGAGTTAAAATGATATTTAGAGGCATTTTGGAGAAGTTTTGGGGTTGTTACCCAATCTCTAGTTTTGGAGAAAGTTTGAAGATTGAAGGAAGAAAAGGAAAAGCTCTTCTTAACTTACCATTTTGCCATAACTTTTTGTGAAGGTAGGAGTTCTTCACTCTTTTGAATTATTTCCTCATGTTGTTCATGCTTGAATCATGTATATGGCATTGTGTTGTTCTTTGTATTGCTTGCTTGTGTGTTGGGGATTGATTTGGAGGGATCTTAACTTGTTTCTTGATGTTATTCTTATGCTTTCCTTGATGTTTTTTTTTTGAGGGGATTTCATGGGGATTGTTTTGGCATCACTCACCCTTGGGTAGGGAAGAAGTGGCCATGTATGGGGGAAGGGCCTTAGTTGGACCTCAATAGTGTAGAGTCTCCTCTCATGGTGAGAGGAGGGAAAGAGGGTAGGGTGTATGGGCCCCTACTTGTCATCCTGAACCTTGTATGAAAATTTGGATTCTTGTAGAAGGGAAGGAATGAACACCCTTGTTATATTGGCCCCGAAAGGGCATTTGTAGAAGAATGAAAGTTCTTGAATTTTAGCCCGAAAAGGGCTATGTTATGGTATGGTGATTGACATCTTCTATTGAGAAAATCTACTTACCCCCTATTTTGGTTCAATGTTGAAGCTATTGTACAAAATCGAGTTGGGAATACATGCTTGAATTGTTCATCATATTATATTGTTTTATCTCCTTGTTGGTTCTTGTCTCTCCATGGTTCCCTTCATGCATTGAAGACATTGGAAAAGATCTCTTGTGAAAGCCCTACAAGAGATTTCAATTGAATTGTAACATTATGTAAAAATGTACTTAAATTTTGATGTATTTGGCTAAGATGTCAGGTTTTCTTACTAGTTCTTTCCCAATGGAGCCTTGAACTAGGTTGATTAATGAAAGAGAAAAGAATGAGTAATGTTCTTGCATATGAGATTTTTGTATTTAGTTTGCATACATTTACTTGATATTTGAGGCGATGACAATTTTACCTCATTGTAGCATTTTCATGAATGGTAATTGTATTCATTTAGTCTAGACTAATTTGATAGAATGACTATATACTGTTACACAATTTAGGGTTCAAAGTATGTTAAAGAAAAAAAATTGATGCTTGATATGGGCTACATTGTATTTTAGTAGTTCTTAGAAATCAAAGTAATCTTATGCCTTGGTTTAAAGCACAATAATTGAACTCGAAGAATGTAACCAACAAAGGAAAATCAATATTATGGCCCTTAATTTATTAGAAATAGTTGGCTTCAATCTAATTTAGAAAATAAAGTATATGTATTCCCTTGTCAAAAATGAAATTACATTATAAATTTAACACACAGAGAAAAATATGGTGACAAAAAAAAATCCCCCAGGAGTAAAAACACTCTCTGGAAATTGTATGGGCAAATGATTTAAGTCTCATGTTTGCAACAGAGAATATTCTCTAGATTCTTTAGTTTAAAATCTAATTTTGTTTTCTTTTTTTAAATTTTTTAAAAGAAAGAGATGAATACTTTTGTATCTACATATCCTAAATATATTCCTAAATATCCTAGATTCAACAACTAAACTTTTGGCAATTACTACCTATCCTATCTCCTAAAGTGCTTCCCAAGCTATGATCATTGCTCCCTAGGCAAAATAGCAAGTGGGCTCTTCGTGTCTGACACATTAATGAGTTTGAGGTAGAATCCATAAGGAGCAAGTTGTATTAAGGAAATGCTATCATGACCACCTTACCTTTTTGCCTCTCCTCTTTTCTAGGCGCTGAGATGGGAAAGGCAAGCAAGGTGATTACTTGGCGCAGCAAGTACCTTGGAAAGGTTGCCTTGCTCAAGTCAACTTCATTTATTGGTGGGCAGGTCGAATTTGACCTTGGGTCATGCGCAACCACCTTCCTCTTTTAATCCTACGCCTAGGAAAGTGGGACCCCACTTGCAGGCGGTTAAGATGTAAGTAAAGTGAGCGCCTAGGTTGGTGAGTAGGGGGTTTTGGTTTCATTTTCTTTTGCTATGTGTGTTAATTGTTTACTTTGGGCAACGCGCAGGCCTTGGGATCCACCCAAGGAAGCTTAGGATAGAGGGTGGCCAAGTGGCCAGGTGGAGAGTTGGTGGGAGTAGGCTTAGGGAGTAGCAGTGATTAGATTAGTTTTAAGTTAAGTTAGTTTAACAATGAAGTTTTAGTTATTGCTATTTTAGAGTTAGTTTTGATAAAGTGGTGAGTAGTATTGTTATTTGTTTATGTTGGTATCATGTTAGGTTGAGTATTGTTGTATGTTTGTGTATTAGTGTTATATATATATATATATATATATATATATATATATATATATATATATATATGTATATGTGTATATATATATATATGTATATATGTATATATATACATATATACATATATATATATATACACATATACATATATATATATATACACATATACATATATATATATACACATATACATATATATATATATATACATATACATATATATATATCTATATATGTATACATATATATCTATATATGTATACATATATATGTATATACATATATATGTATATATGTATATATATACATATATGTATATATATGTATATATATATGTATATATGTGTATATATATATGTATATATGTGTATATATATATGTATATATGTGTATATATATGTATATATACATATATATACATATATATACATATATGTATATATATATATGTATATACATACATATGTATGTATATACATATATATGTATGTATATATATATGTAGATACATCTACATATATATGTATCTACATATATATATATACATACATATGTATGTATATACATACATATGTATGTATATACATATATATATATACATATATGTATATATATATGTATATATATATATGTATATACATATATATGTATCTACATATATATACATATATACATATATATATACACACACACATATATATACATAGATGTATATATATACATAGATGTATATATATACATCTATGTATATATATATACATCTATGTATTTATACATCTATGTATATATATACATATATGTATATATATGTGTGTGTGTATATATATATGTATATATGTATATATATATATTTGCAAAGCTAAAACTTTAAACTTAATTCTTAGATTGGCGTTGGTATAGGATGAAATTTAGTTGTATGATACTAATAACTTTTTAATTTACATGTTTTAAATTTAGTGAAATGAAGATTTGTTCTAATTAAATGGATTTATTTTAGTATTAGATAAAGATAAGTTAGTATGGTGTTAAACTAGATGTTTGTATAATTGAGTTTAAATATTAAAAAGGAAAGAAAAGAAAACATTATAAAAATTAGTTGTATTAATTATTAGCTAGTTTAACTTGAGTTTATAATATTATTATATGATCCTTGTTGAATTATTTATGTGGTAAGTACAAAGGTGCTAAAATTGGTTTAGATTAACGTTAGAATCATAGTTATGTTTTAGTTAACTATATTGATCATTTAATTGTAGTTTCGATCGAAGGGATGTTTTGCTTATGAAATTTAACAAGTTAGTATCCGAATGTAAGATGATTTTATTGTTTAGTGAAGTTTATGTTTAAGGAAGGGTAGTATCTTTTTTTGGTTAATATGTTGTCTAAGAAAGTTAGTTAGTATACTTTTATTCATCTCAAAAGTAGTTTAGATTTATTATCTGAAGTGATGACATCTTTCTTAAATCAAAGGCTAGTGTTAATTTAAAAAGTGTTTTAGATTAGTAAAGTGTAGTTAGTGATATTCTTTTTTTTGGTATCAATAAATGTTATACTCATAATTAATGTTTAGTAGAAATTTGGTTAAATGTAAATTTAGTTTAATTATTTTAATCACTTGAATCAACAATGAATGTCTAAGTTTAAACCATCTAAGTCCTGCAAGATGTTTCAAAATTAAGTTGTAGTCTTCAAAGTTTTGATAAGAGCATCCGCCTTACAATGTAACTTCATCTTTAATAGATTATGAACCTATCAACCTTGTGAATTTAAGTTAATTATTATTAAAACAAAAAAATTGTTGGTGTGTTTTTGCTCAAATTTTTGGGCATGACATTCAAAATTTTAGTATGGTTGTGTCTTTTTATAATAGTGTATATTGCTGTTAAAATTTGTTTAAGTGTAGTTAATTGTATATTATACATATTATATAATAATAAATGTTTTAAATCTATTGAGTGAGCCTCACATTTTGATATTAAGTTGTTGAGAAAGGTTATAAAGTTAATTTAGTATTTAGTAAAGTTCTATGTTGTAGAAAAAGTTAGAATCATTATTGGTTAACATGTTGTCTAAGTTAGTAGTATAATTAATCTATCTTAAAAATAATTGTGTTTTATTATAAGTGACTATATTGTTCTTAAATCGGCAGTGTGCCATTGTACCTTTACTTTAATAGGTGCAGATAAACCTATCAAACGTAGTGGTGTTATTAATTTTTTTTTGAAAAAATGGTGTGTTCTTGCCGCAAATTTTTTTCGGCATGACACACACCCTAGAGGGAAAAGGATGTCATATTAAGATTGCATGTATGTGACCTTGTTAGTTCATAACTCTAGTCAAAAGAATTAATACCTAATTATAATCACTATTTTTACACCAATTTTAGAAGTTGTTAATGTTTTTCAGTTGTATCTATTATTTGCTAACATTTCAAAAAAATAAATCCTTGCAATGATAGAATAAGTTCAATATTTATTAGAACAATATTAAGTATCATTGTCTTTTCTTTGAGTTGTGCTCAAATAATTATTCATTCTTTTGATATAATCTTTGCAAATAATGGGTTTTCTTTTGGTATTCTAAAATATTTTTCTTGTTACTGTTCATTGGATATTAATGGGATGTGCTTTTATATATTTTTTAGAAGAGTCCTGCAAGACATCTTTTAGCCAATGAAATGTATCCATCAACATCTGTAACACTACTACTAACAAAAAAAAATGAATCCAAAAACGAGTACAAAGAACGCAATAATTTTTTTTAATTCCACTTAATACAAGTACAAGTACATAGATTGAACCATTCTCAATCTGAAAACCTCAAAATACTAGTAAACATCATCCAAATATGATTCCATAAGGATTCTAAAACATATTGAGTTCAGTACAATAATGAAGTACAATCTCATCCTTAAATGCCAATGTCCAAAATATGGATCCTATAAGCAAATGAATAATGATTCAAGAAGAACTTCAATAAGCATCTTTAGCTACTTGTAAACACGAAGCACCTGGAAAACATAAAATAAAAAACACAACACAGCAAGGGGGCTTAGTACACACTGATATAAAAAGTGTAATCCATCTGCATGCATGTTAGTATAAACATATACATAAATATAATGCAAATATTTGATTACTTCAACATAGCGCAATTTCATAAATAATATGCAAGAAGTAAACATTTACTCATCATTACAAAATTAAACTTGCACTAAGAATAACTCGTAAATGAATCATATATATACTGAGGTGTCATCGTTATGGCACTAAGATTCTGCATCCATGTATGGTATGCCCATAGTCAACACATAACAAAATTCTCTATTATACTTGTCAATGACAAAATAGAGATAAGCCTTGTTGATGGGGACACAACTCAAGAACAGAATGGACACAACAGAAAAAGGGAAATTGTATTAACTGAAAAATAAGCTAGTGCATTCAGTACAGAGAAAATAAACTTCAAAAGATGACCTAAGGGCTTACAATAGCATAAATGTGGAGATAATTTCTCCTTTCAGTACCTCCTCTCAAACTCCACTCCGAACTGCCTTCTACAATGCCAGGAATCTCCTTAAATAGACCCCAGAGGGTTAAGGACTAGGAATACATTGTAGAAACTGCTAGTAGGCATCCACTGACCAAATAGAAGGCTCCAGAAGCTGCGTTAGAAGTCGGCGCGAATCTAGAAGAATCCAGAAATGGTAATCGAACTTTCGGGAGGCATAACTTTTGAACCGTAGCTCCGATTGACGAACCGTTTACATTTTCAAAAAGCTCTCAAAGCGCGCTATAGCCCAATGGATAGCTTTGCTTGTCCCCAATCTTTCAGCCCTTTTTGAGGTCATTTAATGCCCCTAACCTGACTTTGAAGCATTCTTAGGAGGTCTCCAAAACTTGAAAAACTGTAATAACTTTCAAACCGTGGGGCCTTTTGACCTAATTATTTTTTTGGAATGCTCTAAATCATAATTACATTCATCTGGCCAATTCACACCTTCTAGTTTACTAAAATGATGGCCCAATTACGTACTCCTATTTTTTAAGGATTTACTAGCACACTGATAGTGGAACTGTGAGAGTTGGAACCTTTATTTGACCCAAATGGGTGTCCAAAAATGAGAACACATGAAATAGAAACTAAGTCTAAGTACTTTTTTTGGGTGACACAGGATTGCCCTTATACCTCTAGATGCTCATGCATCAGACACCTAGGGTAGATTGAAAAGTGACCCTATCACTTTATGAATGGTAGAGGAAATCCCAAATGGGAAACCTCAGCTGCTGAAATCCAAGTTGAGTCATCGATCGATCATCCTTTCCATTTTACCAAATACTCTTCATATTGCCTGTTTCTGGTACTCCTACCCACACGATGATCTAGAATGTCTTCTATCTCCTCCTTCTTAGAAGCAGGAATCAGACATGGCTCTAACACCAGCTCCTCATCTACACCATCATAATGATACTCTGTTAAATTTGCAATGTTGAAAATGGGAGAAATGTGAATACCATCTGGCAACTCCAGCTCATATGCATTTCCTGAGTCATGTTTCTTCAAAATTTTGCAGGGGCCAATTTTTTTCATTTTCAGCTTGTTGTAAGTACCGGCTGGAAATCTTTCTTTTCGTAAGTGCACCATGACTAGATCCCCTACTTGGAATTCCTTATGTCTTCTCCTTTGATCAACACTAGCTTTATACTCTTGATTCATCTTGGTAATGTGTGCCTGAACCTCCTCATGTAGACGCTTGATATGTTTAGCAAATTCTTCTGCTTTAGCACTTGTCCTGTCCCCTTGCTCTATCTTCCTCAATTCTGGTGCAGTCCTTGGGCTATTCCCATATACAATTTGGAATGGTGATTTTCCAGTACTCCTATTTATAGAGTTATTGTAAGCAAACTTTTCTTGTGGTAGAATCAAATCCCATCCCTTGGGCTTATCCCCAACTGAACATCTCAGCAAATTGCCCAGACTTCTGTTTGGCCATGAGTTTGTGGGTGATACGTGGAACTGAATTTCAAGTCGATTCTTAACTTTTTCCACAATGTCCTCCAGAAATACCCACAAATTTAGTATCTCTATCAGAAACTATGCTCCTTGGAAGACCATGTAGTCTTACCACCTCTTTGAAAAACAAGTCTGCAATATGGACAGCATCATGAGTTTTGTGGCATGGAATAAAATGTGCCATTTTGGAGAACCTATCAACCACCACGAATACTGAGTCATTACCCCTTTGTGTCCTTGGCAATCCAAGAAAAAAATCCATACTTATGTCCTCCCATGGCCTTGATGGAACAAGAAATGGCTAATATAGGCCAGTATTGTGACTAAACCCCTTGGAAACTTGACAAACCTGGCAACTCTGTACAAACTTCTTCACATCCTGTGAAATTTGAGGCCAAAAATAATGTTCTCTAAGAATGGCAATGGTCTTATCTTGACCAAAATGTCCTGCCATCCCTCCACTGTGTTTCTCCTTAATCAGATTTTCCCTCATGGAACTCCTTGGAATGCACAATTGACTACCTTTGAACAACATACCATCTTGAATCAAATAGTTTAACCACTTGGCTCTATCTACAGTAACAGGTTCTTTACAAGCTTTCCATGCTTCAGCAAAATTAGGATCCTCGGGGTACAAATTCTTGAGTTCATCAAACCCAACTACTTCAACCTGCATTACTGTAACCAACAACTCTCTCCTACTTAGTGCATCTGCAACCCTATTAAATTTTCCACTTCTATGCTTCAACACAAATGTATAACTCTGCAAGAACTCTACCCACTTCATATGCCTCTGATTCAATTTACCTTGGCTATTTAGGTACTGTAATGCCTGATGATCAGTATACAAAAAAAATTCCTTTGGCAATAAATAATGCCTCCATTTCTTTAAGGCCTGAACTATTGCATAGAACTCTTGATCATAAACAGAATACTTCTTCTTTGCATCATTCAATTTTTCACTAAAATATGCAATAGGCTTACCTTCTTGGCTTAATACAGCCCCAATAGCGCTGCCACTGGCATCACAATCCACCTGAAAAACCTTTCTAAAATCTGAAAGTGCAAACACAGGTTGTTCTGTTACCTTCTTCTTCAGCAATTCAAAACTTCTCGCAGTTGCTGCGGTCCATTTGAACTCTTTTCTATCCCCTCTTATTGTATCAGTTAGGGGTGCACATATGCCACTGAAATTCTTAATAAACTTCCTGTAAAAACTAACCACACCATGAAATGATCTTACCTCAGTAGTAAACCTTGGAGTAGGCCATTCCAAGATGGCTTTTACCTTCTCCGGATCCATTTTGAGACCTTCGAGTGATATAACAAACCCCAAATAGACTAACTCCCTTTTTGCAAAGATACACTTCTTCAGATTAATTAATAGTTTCTCTTCCCTTAGCCTTTCAAGGACACTACGAATATGCTGTAAATGTTCTTCCAAAGTCTTGCTGAAAATTAAAATAGCATCCAAATAGACAATAACAAATTTTCCCAAGAACTTCTTAAGTACCTCATTCATGAGCCACATGAAGGTGCTTGGGGCGTTCGTCAATCCAAAGGGCATGACTAACCACTCATAAAGACCCTCCTTGGTCTTGAAGGGTATTTTCCACTCATCTCCTTCTCAAATCCAGATCTGATGATAGCCACTCTTGAGATCTATCTTTGTGAAGTACTGAGCTCCACTCAAGAAGTCCATAAGATCATCCATCCTTGGCAAAGGAAACTGGTACTTGATGGTTATCCTATTTATAGCTTGATAATCTGTACACATTCTCCACTCTCCATCCTTCTTTGGTGCGAGTACTACAGGTACTGCACATGGACTCAGGCTCTCTCGAATCAAGCCCTTCCTCAATAGCTCCTGAACCTGTCTATTTAGCTCTTCTGTTTCAGTAGGACTCATCCTGTGAGTAGCCTTGTTAGGAAAACTAGCTCTTGGAATCAGATCTATCTGATGACTGATTTGCCTTACTGGTGGGAATCCATCTGGAACATTATCAGAGATAATATCTCCAAACTCCCCTAGTAAATCTGAAACTTCAAGTGGTATTTCACTACTACCTTCTTTATCTTTCCTAGGAATCAAAGCATAGCACATATGCTAATGTTTCATGCCATCTAAAAACTTCCTTCCATCAACAAGACAAATCCTAGCACTGCTACATACCTTTTCACCTTCCTTTTTCATGAGCTTCAATTTGTAGCGAACTCCATCCTTTGTCAGAGAGTATGTGTTTGCATGTCCATCATGTACTGTATGTCTATCAAACTGCCATGGTCTACCCAACAATAGATGGCAAACATCCATCAGAATAACATCACAGAGAACTTCATCATGGTAACTCCCAATTTTGAATTTCACTAAACATTGTTCACTTACCAGGACCTTATGATCATCTTTTACCCAAGCAATCCAATAGGGCTGGGGATGTTTCTCCCTCTTCAGCTTCAGCTTAGAGACCATCTCTTCTGATACCAAGTTATCAATGCTACCGCCATCAATGATCACGTCACAACATTTATCTTCACACTTGCATCTGGTATGAAACAAACTCCTTCGTTGTCCTGGTTCAATCTCACCACTTAGTAGGACTCTTTAATTTACCAAGGTCTCTCCTCTTTCTGCATCCTTTGAATGTGATGATTGTGCATCTTCATCCACATGAGCAACCCTAGCTTGGCCCTCAGCTCTCCTATCTGTCCTTCCTTGTCATTGAGGGCATTCAAAGGCATGATGACCTTCTTCATTGCAATGGAAACAAGTACCACAAAAGCCTCCTCTTCCTTGTCCACGTCCTCTACCTCTTCCTCTCTGATTTCCAAAGTCTTGATCATGGGAGTGGTTTAAACCCTCATTCCTCTGGTTCTTGCTAGTACCCACATCTTCATTTTTCTTTTGGGTTTCATTGCGGCCTCCAGATGATCTACCGCTTCCCCTTCCTCCTTGACCGTGCCCTCTTTGTCTTCCTTCAAACCTTTTATTCAGCTTCTCTTCAACTTGTAGGGAAAATTGGTATGCCTCTTCAACGCTAGTCATTCTTACCAAACTTAATTCCTCTTGGATGCTAGTTCGCAACCCACTGATATAACGAACAACCTTCTCCTTATTTGCTTCTACATGCCCTGCTCTAATCAAGAGTCGGTATAATTCCTCTGTATATTCTTGGACTGATCTTCCTACTTGCTTTAACCCATGCATCTTCTTAAACAAATCAAGCTCATAGTCCACAGAAATGAACTGCTTCTTCAATTTGTCCACCATGCGATCCCATCTTGTGATCTTCTCCTTTCCTCTTCTGTTTCTTTCCAATTGAACCTCTTGCCACCAAATTTTGGCATGGCCTTTCAGTTTGGCCATTGCAAACTTAACCCTATCTGGGTCCTTGATATCCTCATACTCAAAGTATTCTTCCAGTTCATTAATCCAATCGATCAACTCATCTGGTTTCAGATTTCTTGAAAATACACCCACTTCAATTGTGGGTCTTTTCCCAAACTTAATAATGGCCCTAAAAACCTTTCCTTTGCATGATTCATAACTTCCCTGTCAAATTCCCCTTCTCGTCCCATTTCTTCTTCTTCATTGTCATCCTAACTGTCATCACCTGCGGCAACATTTGCTCCTCTACGGAGCTCCTCTTGCAATGCATGTACCTGCCTTTGGAGGGCTCTAACCTCCTCAGGATTAATAGCTCTGGCCCTTCTGCCATGCTCTCTTCATGGAGGCATCTTCTAACTCAAACCACAACCAAACAATCCTGTTGCAAACTGCCTCACAGTCGGCACTCTGTCTACACACTCAGAAAAACTAGCTCTGATACCACTTCATGGGGACACAACCTAAGAACAAAATGGACACAACAAAAAAACGTAAATTGTATTAATTAAAAAATAAGCTAGTGCATTTAGTACAAAGAAAATAAATTTCAAAACATGCCCTAAGGGCTTACAATAGCATAAATGTGGAGATAATTTCTCCTTTCAGTACCTCCTCTCAAACTCCACTCTGAACTGCCTTCTACAATGCCAAGAATCTCCTTAAATAGACCTCGGAGGGTTAAGGACTAGGAATACATTCTAGTGGTAACCGAACTTTCAGGAGGCATAACTTTTGAACCGTAGCTCCGATTGACGAACTGTTTACATTTTTGGAAAGCTATCAAAGTGCTCTATAGCCTTATGGATAGCTTTGCTCATCCCCCATTTTTTGGCCCTTTTTGAGGTCATTTAATGCCCCTAACCTAACTTTGAAGCATTCTCAAGAGGTCTCCAAAACTTGAAAAACTGCAATAACTTTCAAACTATGGGGCCTTTTGTCCTGATTCTTTCTCTAGAATGCTCTAAATCACAATTACATTCATCTGGCCAATTCACACCTTCTAGTTTACCAAAATGATGGCCCAATTACATACTCCTATTTTTTTAGGATTTACTAGCACACTGATAGTGGAACTATGAGAGTTGGAACCTGTATTTGACCCAAATGGGTGTCCAAAAATGAGAACACATGAAACAGAAACTAAGTCTAAGTAATTTTTTTGGATGACACAGGATTGCCCTTATACCTCTGGATTCTCCTCCATCAGACACCCAGGGTAGATTGAAAAGTAACCCTGTCACTTTATGAATGGTAGAGGAAATCCCAAATGGGAAACCTCAGCTGCTAAAATCCAAGTTGAGTCCTCGATCGGTCATCCTTTTCATTTGACCAAATACTCTTCATACTGCCTGTTTCTAGTACTCCTATCCACACGATGATCTAGAATGTCTTCTATCTCCTCCTTCTCAGAAGTAGGAATTAGACATGGCTCTAACACCAACTCCTCATCGGCACCATCATCATGATACACTGTTAAATCTGCAATGTTGAAAATGGGAGAAATGTGAATACCATCTGGCAGCTCCATCTCATATGCATTTCCTGAGTCATGTTTCTTCAAAATTTTGCAGGGGCCAAATTTCTTCATTTTCAGCTTGTTGTAAGTACCAGCTGGAAATCTTTCTTTTCGTAAGTGCACCATGACTAGATCCCCTACTTGGAATTCCTTATGTCTTCTCCTTTGATCAGCCCTAGCTTTATACTCTTGATTCATCTTGGTAATGTGTGCCTGAACCTCCTCATGTAGACGCTTGATATGTTCAATAAATTCTTTCTCTTCAGCACTTGTCCTCTCCCCTTGCTCTATCTTCCTCAATTCTTGTGCAGTCCTTGGGGTATTCCCATATACAATTTGGAATGGTGATTTTCTAGTACTCCTATTTATAGAGTTATTGTAAGCAAACTCTGCTTGTGGTAGAATCAAATCACATCCCTTGGGCTTATCCTCAACTGAACATCTCAGCAAATTGCCCAAACTTCTTTTTACCACTTCTGTTTGGCCATCAGTTTGTGGGTGATGCATGGAACTGAATTTCAAGTCGGTTCTTAACTTTTTCCACAATGTCCTCCAGAAATACCCCACAAATTTAGTATCTCTGTCAGAAACTATGCTCCTTAGAAGACCATGTAGTCTTACCACCTCTTTGAAAAACAAGTCTGCAATATGGACAGCATCATGAGTTTTGTGGCATGGAATAAAATGTGCCATTTTGGAGAACCTATCAACCACCACGAATACTGAGTCATTACCCCTTTGTGTCCTTGGCAATCCAAGAACAAAACCCATACTTATGTCCTCCCATGGCCTTGATGGTATAGGAAATGGATGATATAGGCCAGTATTGTGACTAAACCCCTTGGCAACTTGACAAACCTGACAACTCTGTACAAACTTCTTCACATCCTGTGAAATTTGAGGCCAAAAATAATGTTTTCTAAGAATGGCAATGGTCTTATCTCGACCAAAATGTCCTGCCATCCCTCCACTGTGTTTCTCCTTAATCAGATTTTCCCTCATGGAACTCCTTGGAATGCACAATTGACTACCTTTGAACAACATGCCATCCTAAATCAAATAGTCTAACCACTTGGTTCTATCTACAGCAACAGGTTCTTTACAAGCTTTCCATGCTTCAGCAAAATCAGGATCCTTGGGGTACAAATTCTTGAGTTCATCAAACCCAACTACTTCAACCTGCATTACTGTAACCAACAACTGTCTCCTACTTAGTGCATTTGCAACCCTATTAGATTTTCCACTTCTATGCTTCAACACAAATGTATAACTCTACAAGAACTCTACCCACTTCATATGCCTCTGATTCTATTTACCTTGGCTATTTAGGTACTGTAATGCTTGATGATCAGTATACAAAACAAATTCCTTTGGCAATAAATAATGCCTCCATTTCTTTAAGGCCTAAACTATTGCATAGAACTCTTGATCATAAACAGAATACTTCTTCTTTGCATCATTCAATTTTTCACTAAAATATGCAATATGCTTACCTTCTTGGCTTAATACAACCCCAATAGCACTGCCACTGGCATCACAATCCACCTGGAAAACCTTTCTAAAATCTGAAAGTGCCAACACAGGTTGTTTTGTTACCTTCTTCTTTAGCAATTCAAAACTTCTCGCAGCTGATGCGGTCCATTTGAACTCTTTTCTATCCCCTCTTATTGTATCAGTTAGGGGTGCACATATGCCACTGAAATTCTTAATAAACTTCCTGTAAAAACTAACCACACCATGAAATGATCTTACCTCAGTAGTAGACCTTGGAGTAGGCCATTCCAAGATGGCTTTTACCTTCTTCAGATCCATTTTGAGACCTTCGGGTGATATAACAAACCCCAAATAGACTAACTCCCTTTTTGCAAAGATACACTTCTTCAGATTAATTAATAGTTTCTCTTCCCTTAGCCTTTCAAGGACACTACGAATATGCTGTAAATGTTCTTCCAAAGTCTTGCTGAAAATTAAAATATCATCCAAATAGACAATACATTTTTTTCCCAAGAACTTCTTAAGTACCTCATTCATGAGCCGCATGAAGGTGCTTGGGGCGTTCGTCAATCCAAAGGGCATGACTAACCACTCATAAAGACCCTCCTTGGTCTTGAAGGCTATTTTCCACTCATCTCCTTCTCGAATTCGTATCTGATGATAGCCACTCTTGAGATCTATCTTTGTGAAGTATTGAGCTCCACTCAAGCAGTCCATAAGATCATCCATCCTTGGCAAAGGAAATCGATACTTGATGGTTATCCTATTTATAGTTTGAGAATCTATACACATCCTCCACTCTCCATCCTTCTTTGGTGCGAGTACTATAGGTAATGCACATGGACTCAGGCTCTCTCAAATCAAGCCCTTCCTCAACAACTCCTGAACCTGTCTATTTAGCTCCTTTGTTTCAGTAGGAGTCATCCTGTGAGCAGCTTTATTAGGCAAACTAGCTCCTGGAATCAGATCTATCTGATGACTGATTTGCCGTACTGGTGGCAACCCATCTGGAACATTATCAGAGATAATATCTCCAAACTCCCCTAGTAAATCTGAAACTTCAAGTGGTATTTCACTACTACCTTCTTTATCTTTTGTAGTAATCAAAGCATAGCACATATGCTGATGTTTCATGCCATCTAAAAACTTCCTTCCATCAACAAGACAAATCCTAGCACTGCTACATACCGTTTCACCTTCCTTTTTCATAGGCTTCAATTTGTGGTGAACTCCATCCTTTGTCAGAGAGTATGTGTTTGCATGTCCATCATGTACTGTATGTCTATCAAACTGCCATGGTCTACCCAACAATAGATGGCAAACATCCATCAGAATAACATCACAGAGAACTTCATCATGGTAACTCCCAATTTTGAATTTCACTAAACATTGTTCACTTACCAGGACCTTATGATCATCTTTTACCCAAGCAATCTGATAGAGCTGGGGATGTTTCTCTCTCTTGAGCTTTAGCTTAAAGACCATCTCTTCTGATACCAAGTTATCAGTGCTACCACCATCAATGATCAAGTCACAACATTTATCCTCACACTTGCATCTGGTATGGAACAAAATCCTCCATTGTCCTGGTTCAATCTCACCACTTAGTAGGACTCTTTCATTTACCAAGGTCTCTCCTCTTTCTGTATCCTCTGAATGTGATGATTGCGCATCTTCATCCACATGAGCAACCCTAGCTTGGCCCTCAGCTCTCCTATATGTCCTTCCTTGTCATTGAGGGCATTCAAAGGCATGATGACCTTCTTCATTGCAATGGAAACAGGTACCACGGAAGCCTCCTCTTCCTTGTCCATGTCCTCTACCTCTTCCTCTTTGATTTCCAAAGTCTTGATCATGGGAGCAGTTGAAACCCTCATTCCTCTGGTTCCTACTAGTACCCACATCTTTTTTTTTCTTTTGGGTTTCATTGCGGCCTCCAGATGATCTACCGCTTCCCCTTCCTCCTTGACCGTGCCCTCTTTTTCTTCCTTCAAACCTTTTATTCAAATTCTCTTCAACTAGTAGGGCAAACTAGTATGCCTCTTCAACGCTGATCATTCTTACCAAACTTAATTCCTCCTGGATGCTAGGTCGCAACCCACTGATATAATGAGAAACCTTCTCCGTATTTGCTTCTGCATGCCCTACTCTAATCAAGAGTCGGTATAATTCCTCTATATATTCTTGGACTGATCTTCCTACTTGCTTTAAGTCATGCATCTTCTTAAACAAATCAAGCTCGTAGTCCATAGGAATGAACTGCTTCTTCAATTTGTCCACCATGCGATCCCATCTTGTGATCTTCTCCTTTCCTCTTCTATTTCTTTCCAATTGAACCTCTTGCCACCAAATTTTGGCATGGCCTTTTAGTTTAGTCTTTGCAAACTTAACCCTATCTGGGTCCCTGATATCCTCATACTCAAAGTATTCTTCCAGTTCATTGATCCAATCGATCAACTCATCTGATTTCAGATTTCCTGAAAATACACCCACTTCAATTGTGGGTCTTTTACCAAACTTAGTAATGGCCCTAAAAAGCCTTTCCTCTGCATTATTCAAAACTTCCCCATCAAATTCCCCTTTTGGTCCCATTTCTTCTTCTTCATTTTCATTCTCACTATCGTCACCTACGGCAACATTTGCTCCTCTACGGAGCTCCTCTTGCAATGCTTGTACCTGCCTTTGGAGGGCTCTAACCTCCTCAGGATTAATAGCTCTAGCCCTTCCGCCATGCTCTCTTCATGGAGACATCTTCTAACTCGAACCCATAACCACACAGTCCTGGTGCAAACTGCCTCACAGTCGGCGCTCTGTCTACACACTCAGGAAAACCAACTCTGATACCACTTGATGGGGACACAACCCAAAAACAGAATGGACACAACAAAAAAAGGGAAATTGTATTAACTGAAAAATAAGCTATTGCATTCAGTACAGAGAAAATAAACTTCAAAACATTCCCTAAGGGCTTACAATAGCATAAATGTGGAGATAATTTCTCCTTTCAGTACCTCCTCTCAAACTCCACTCCGAACTGCCTTCTACAATGCCAGGAATCTCCTTAAATAGACCCCAAAGGGTTAAGGACTAGGAATATATTCTAGAAACTGCTAGTAGTCATCCACCGACCAAATAGAAGGCTCCAAAAGCTGCGTTAGAAGTTGGCGCGAATCTAGAAGAATCTAGAAATGGTAATCGAACTTCCGAGAGGCATAACTTTTGAATCGTAGTTTCGATTGACGAACCGTTTACATTTTCGAAAAGCTCTCGAAGCACTTTATAGCCCTATGGACCAACTTTGCTCATCCCCCATTTTTTGGCCCTTTTCAAGGTCATTTAATGCCCCTAACTTGACTTTGAAGCATTCTTAGGAGGTCTCCAAAACTCGAAAAGCTGCAATAACTTTCAAACCGTGGGGTCTTTTGACCTGATTCTTTTTCTGGAATGCTCTAAATCACAATTACATTCATCTGGCCAATTCACACCTTCTAGTTTACCAAAATGATTGCCCAATTACATACTCCTTTTTTTTAGGATTTACTAGCACACTGATAGTGGTACTGTGAGAGTTGGAACCTTTATTTGATCCAAATGGGTGTCCAAAAATGGGAACACATGAAACAGAAACTAAGTCTAAGTACATTTGTTTGGGTGACACAGGATTGCCCTTATACTTCTGGATGCTCCTGCATCAGACACCATCCCCGGCAACGGTGCCATAAATATGTCTAATCAATATAAAACCCTTTTAGTTGCAGGATTGGACATCCCTTACCACCAAAGTACTATGCTGATTTTCATTAAATGTCAATCCAAGAGTGTGAACTTGAGATGATGTCTGCAAAATATATGCTCTAGTTTTCGCTAAAATTCACTACTACTTTAAATGTAATTACTGTTAAGGAAATCTAGTTTATCCAAAGGAAAGATGACTATTAAATACTCGAAAGGAAATTCTAATTATTTAGCCATACATCTATGCACCTACTGCTGCAGGAACAGTGACTAGTTTTTTTTCCAGTGGCTGTAGGAACAACAGTTCTAACTTTAACTTAGAAAATTGAGTCTAACTTCTACTTACTAAAGTTAAACTCCACCTTTCGTGTGGGCCCCCACGGAAGAATGAAGGAAAGACAACTTAGATAAAAGTGTAGAAACTCAGCAAAAGCATGTATTCATCAAATATGCGGTATTACAATAACTCAGGAAAAACAGTAAGATGTCTATCAACTCTGTTTGTCTATTCACTACTACTTAACCTCATAGATACAAATGAGGTCTTATTTATAGAGAAGAACAACAAACTCCTAAAACTATGACTTCATCATGAAGAAAAGTCATTTACAACTTTAAGATTGCAAACATGCAATTGGAAAGACATCAGTTCTCCCTTAAATTCCCCACAAATATAGAGATCATAGCGAATGCTAGATTTTCTCATTTATCTTTCTTCAAACAGCTTTCCAAGAATCCAGGTATCGTGCTTTTCATGTTTAACTGATTTCTTTAATGCTTACTTCCTTGCTCGGCCGCCGTATCAAGTCCCGCTTGGTTATTCATTAAAACAGGTCCCTTCTGACTTTGCCGCCAAGTCTTCTAGTTGCAACGGTGTCATAACGCTTCTCCTTAATGTCATCAATGCTTTAGTATTATTCCTACGTATTTTTTTTAACTCCCGCTCATCTTGTATCCTGCATCAACATTTAATACACACAAGACTTCCCGAAAACATTTATTTTTATTTATTAGTTTATAAAGAAAACGTATTAATTATTCAACTAAAAATTTTTGCAATCTCTTCGGCTGCAAGAAGATCTACCCATATCAAACATTCATGAAGAAAGATTTTTACCACAAAATGAATCCCTTTTTAAATATAATTCCGACTATCATTTTATACCCTATGTCCATACTTTATACATCAAAGAGTTCAAAACATTTATACTAAAGGATGATAAAGTTTAGCATGTTATAAACAAATGTTCATAAAAAGGGCTAATAAAACTTCTATTTCTTCATGTAATCAGCCAGCATGACAATCACCAATTACCTTGGATCACCAAACAAATAGGATTCTTACGCAAAAAAAAATTACAAACTGAGGTTATCGTCAAAGTTTCAATGACTATTAGTCAATCTATCAATGGTAGTTGTTGTCGATGACATGGAAATATTGTTAGAATCTCACAGGATTTTGATGAAATTTTGTTGATGGTTCAATGAGGCTTGTCATCAATGGTATGGAAATCTCATCAATAATCACTCCTAATAGTCAAAGTTTCAACATTTTCTAGTTAAGGTCTGATACTACCTCCTGACAGAGATTGTGCTCATTTTGAATGGGGTTGTATATTGATCTATCACCTATAGTGTTTGTCAATGACATGGCATCATCGTTGGAATCTTATAGGATTTTGATGATGTTTTGACAAGGCTTGTCATTGATTGCATGGCAAGCTCATCAATAACCACTCCTAATTGTCAAAGTTTTGACGTTTGCTAGTTTTGGTTTGATGTCACCTCCCAATAGAGATTGGCTCATTTTTTATGGGGTTTTTCGTCAATAAATAGACAACCCTATATTTAATCAAAATTTTGATGAAATTATAGGTGATGATGGTTCTCACAAGACTTCTTCTTCCTAAAAGGTAAAACTAATTGTTATTGTACAAATTAGATACAAAAAATATGTTATTGTGTATTTTTATTATGTTTTATTCTTCACTACTATTTTGGATTTATTTTAATTATACCACTAATAATATTGTTCTCACAAATGAGTGTTGATCAGGAAAGGGGAAAGGAACAAGTAGTCCATGAGGAGCTGCAGGATGAGAAGGATCCCTAAAATTACATATAGAGTCGGCTAAAAGTAATTATGATATTTATTTTGAAAATTTTGGGTGCCCCAGCTTCAAAAGATCATAACTTACGAACTGTTGACCTAATTGGCTATTATAACCCAAATACAATTATTAATCAAATATAATCATTAATCACATCAAATCACCATTATAAAATAATATGCATAGATATAAATACATTATACTTTTATACACATCTATTATTCATGAATTAAAAATCATTTAAACCTTTCATATATCCATTTCTCACAAAAGAAAACCAAGAATTGCCTAACTATAAAATATACTCTATTCCAATCATGAAAATGCAGTCATAAATAGTCATTCATAACTCTTAAAATATTGACAACCAAGCCAGTCACACTATTCATATTCAAGAATGGATAGTTACATATATTTTATCCAACTTATAGCAAGATCCAATAGGTCAATCAAAACTTATCATTGTTTTTTCCAAAACTAGTCATCGTGAATCAAGGTTTTGAGTAGTTACAAATGGTTTTCATCAAAACTTTTATAAATTTCTCAATAATGCATGAACTGTGCTCAAACCAAAATAAATGGAAAGAATATTCAATGGGCTCTACTACCATTATAGAAATAGAATATTTCTAGGCTTTAAATGGTCATACAAGGCTTGGAAACAAGAAGAAAAACTTTCAAGACAACAAAACAATGGATTGAATCAATGAAAATATGATACCAAATGCTCTCCAATCCTTCTCCAATTTTACATCATGCTTATGAACAACCATTAAAAAGGTTTTTATACCATTCACCTTCATGTGGAAATTACAACTCCTCAATTTCCTCTTATGACCATACAACTTCTTAATTTATCTTTTTACAACTTTGAACTCAAATATCTTTTAAACTTCACAAGAACCTTACAAAAATATTAGGATAGACTAGTAATGTCTTTAATCATAATTTTACCCATTCATGGGTATTTTATACAAATTTTACCAAATTATTTATTCAAGACCATAATAGAACAACTTGGACAACTCATTACAATGGGCTCTTTTAGCATTCATTTTGATTCATATTGACTAACAATGACATTAAAAATGAAAATGTACTTGAATTTACATATGAATTTAGTTTTTTCTCCACAATAGACTCCTTTTATGCCTTTCCTAGGTGCTCTTGCACCACTTGGGAAGTTTCTATGCACCAAATCCGAACCCTTGAGGTTGACCAGCCCTAAAATTACATATAAAGTTAGGTCAAAACAATTATGACATTTATTTTGGAATTTTTGGATGTCCCAACTTCATAACACCATAACTTGTGAATCATTGACCTAATTGGCTATTATAACCCAAATACAATCATTAATCAAATCACCATTATAAAATATTTTACATAGATATAATACAATATACTTTTATATCCATCTATTATACATGAATTCAACATCATTTAAACCTTTCATATATCCATTTCTCACAAAAGAAAACCAAGAATTGCCCAACTATGAAATATACTCTATTCTAGTCATGAAAATGCAATCATAAATAGTCATTCATAACTCTTAAATATTATAACCAAGCCAATCCCACTATTCATAATTGATAATGGGTAGTTACATATATTTTATCCAATTTATAGCAAGA
This sequence comes from Cupressus sempervirens, assembly GCA_028749045.1. Taxonomy (NCBI): domain Eukaryota; kingdom Viridiplantae; phylum Streptophyta; class Pinopsida; order Cupressales; family Cupressaceae; genus Cupressus; species Cupressus sempervirens. The sequence goes on along the minus strand of CM053793.1, from coordinate 361,775,953 downwards.
TCCAACAATTCAGTCAAAACTTACCATTGTATTTCCAAAACTAGTCACTATGAATCAAGGTTTTGAGTAGTTACGAATGGTTTTCACCAAAACTTATATAATTTCTCAATAATGCATGCTAAAATTAAACCAAAATAAATAGAAAGCTTATTCAATGGGCCACACCAACATAATAGAAATAGATTGTTTCCAAGCTTTAAATGGTCATACAAGGCCTGGAAACAAGAAGAAAAACTTTCAAGACAACAAAATAATGGATTGAATCAATGAAAATATGATACCAAATGCTCTCCAATCCTTCTCCAATTTTACATCATGCCTATGAATTACCATTAGAAATTTTTTTATACCATTCATCTTCATGTGGTAGTTACAACTACTCAACTTCCTCTTATGACCATACAACTTCTCAATTTATCTTTTTACAAATTGTAACTCAAATGACTTTAAAACTTCACAAGAACCTCACAAACATATTAGGATAGACTATTAATGTCTTCAATCACAATTTTACCCCTTCATGAGTATTTTATACAAACTTTACCAATTGATTTATTCAAGACCATAATAGAACAACTTGGACAACTCATTACAATTGGCAATTTTATCATTCATTTTGATTTATATTGACTAACAATGACATTAAAAATGAAAATGTACTTGAATTTACATATGAATTCAATTTTACTCCACTATAGACTCCTTTTATGCCTTTTCTAGGTGCTCTTGCACCACTAGTATTCCTTATATAGGCATTTTTCCACCACTTGGGAAGTTTCTAGACACCAAATCCTAACCCTTGAGGTCGACCAACCATAAAAATTACATGCAGAGTTGGCTCAAAACAATTATGACATTTATTTTGGAAATTTTGGGTGTCCCAGCTTTAGAAAACCATAACTTGTGAACCATTGACCTAATTGGCTATTATAACCCCATTCTAGAATCCTTAGCTTTTGATCTACAAAGTTTGTTTGGCACAAGCTCCATTTGACCCCATTTCAGAACCCTTCTAGGTCCTCTAAGGCCTTCAAAACTTAGCCTAAATTTTTTTACACTAAAATTGAACACCAAAACTCCATAATAAGTTTATAAATACTCATGATATGATAGTGAACCTAAACTTGTAGGATGATATATCTAAGATCCACATCTAGCTTTGAAATTAGTACATTCTGAGCTTGTATACAACTCTAGATTGAGACAATTCTTATTCAAGAAATATAAAGGATATATTTTTAGGTGATCCAATATCTCTCTTACACCCAATATGATCATACATCAAGTTTCTTACCAACATATTTTTTGGTTCAAAATATAAATAAAATGATCCATTATGCCTTACTCCAATCACTTTACAACTTTGGAATCCGTAAGATAAATATAAATGTTTCCCCTCTCAAAGGTCACGACGCAACCCTGGGAGGCCTCACCCCAACCCGTCATAGCATAGATATTTTACTTGCATTTTGATATTAGAGGACTTTGATATTTTGACAGTTATTTGAGACTTAGATGGACGGTGGATTGTGTTATCTATTGATTTTGATATGTCAATAGTGTTTGCAATTATTATATGCAGATAAATGTTAATTTGATAGGATAATTTATGATATGAAAATAAATGTTAAATTGATTATGATGGTTTATGATATGCAAATAAGTGTTAATTTGATTAGGATGATTAATGATATGTAGATAAATGTTCATTTGATTAGGATGAATATGATATGCAGATAAATGTTAATTTGATTAGGATGATTTATGATATGTAGATTTTGATATCTTAACATTTTGAATGAATTATTTGAAATGAATAGGAAATTTAATTGAAATAAGTGATAGGGATTTCATAACATTTGAAATTATATGTATTTATGCCATATATTTTATATGACCTCCTTGGACTATTGATGCTTGAGTTTAATGTACAGGAAGTGGAACCATGGAAATTCTTGGGGGAAACAAGTTCCAAACCTACATGAACACAGTTTAACCGAGGTGAATCTTTGGAAGATTCAAAAGCCTTGTTGTGATGTATTTTATTTAGTAAATGTAAGTTTTCTTGTATGTGGAAGTGTTTAATCATAAGGATGCATTAAGGACATGTCATGGTGATATGGAATGTGTTTTCATGTGTCACATGAAACTTGTGGATTTTGTGTGTGTTGACATGTCATTTAGGGTTTTGATCATGGTGGAAATTTACCCTAAAATTAAGTACCTTGTTAATAAGTAAGTAAACCCACTTGACAAGGGGTAGGATGGGTCACAATCAAAGGAAATTCGAATTTGGACTTTCCTAGGGTTTTGAGGGGTATTAGTGTTAGGAATAAGGTGTCTAAACCTTGTATAATTCCTATTCTTATTATTTGTTTTGTAAAATGTATTTCTTGCAAATAATGTTGATGTGTTGACATCTTGAATTGTGTGTAAGGAGATGATGACTAAAACGGTTATGACGAATTCCTATGACACGTAAGAGCTATGTTAGGAAGATTCAATGATAGGTGAACACATGTGGCAACTAAGATATTTGAGTACTGTACACTCTACCCCAATAGTGGGGGTTCCTATTTTCTCGGAGAATGGTAAAACCCTAATACAGTTTACCTTTGGGAGTAGCCCTAAAGTGAAGCACATGATATAAGCATTTTTAGGGTTGCGAAGAGAAGCGATGCAAAAAAAGGTGTATTGTTGGTACTGCGAGTAGCTACTGGAGTCTTCTGTTGTTGATGTTGAACTTGCATTGCAAGTGTATTGTAACCTTGTGCTGAAGATAATACATTGTGCAGGTTCTGAAGGGGTGGGGTTATTTTACCGAAAGGTTTTTTCCCACCGGTAAATCTTTGTGTTATGTGTTTCTTTCTCTGTCTATTTTCTGTATGCATGGTTGGCTACAATATTTTTGTCTACATGATATTGAATCTATAAGTGTAGAAGATTTTAATAGGATTTGCATCATACTTTCCTTATGAGATTAGTATAGGAAGTTGTTTCCGCACCTGAGTTTCCTTACAAGTGGTATCAGAGCTTGATCAACTTTTGATCCTAGTTGTTGGGTAGGGTTTTTTGAGCTAATCTCAAGTTGAGTGGGAGTCTTGTGCAAAGCATCCTAAATCTTATTTGCAGATTGAGATGGCGAGTTCATCATATGGAACAATGGAGGTGGAGAAATTTAATGGTACTAATTTTGAGTTGTGAAAACTCAAGATGGAAGACATGTTGGAAGATCGTGACCTATGGGAAGCGACTACATGTGCTACAAGACCAGCAACTATAGCTCAAGTAGATTGGGATATCAAAGATCGTAAAGCTAAGGGTCTCATAAGACTCTGTTTAACTGATGCAGTCCTTTTGAATGTTCTAGATGAGAAAACTGCATATAGTTTGTGGGAGAGACTTGGGGCCGTGTATCAAGCCAAATCTTTGGTGAACAAGTTGTTCCTAAGGAAGAATTTTTATTCTCTATGAATGGAGGAAGGTGGATCCTTAATGGATCATTTAAATGCATTTAATCTTCTGGCTGCACAGTTGACATCAGCTGGTGTCAAGTTAGAGGAGGAGGATCGTTGCTACACACTTTTGTGTTCTTTACATGGGACCATCTTGTGATGGCTCTCGGAAGCACATTAGTTACCTTCAAAATGGATGATGTGGTGTCTCCGCTGCTATCAGAGGAGATGCGAAGAAAGGCTTCCATTTTGGAAAAAGAAGCCCTTGCTATTCGTGGGAGATCCACGAAAAGAGGAAAGAAAAATGACAATAAGTCTGACAATAAGGGTAGATCCAAATCCCGTGGGAAGTCAAAGACTTCCAATAAGTCTAAGGTAAAATGTTGGAACTGTGATAAGACTGGGCACTTCTGTAAAGACTGTAAAGAGCCTAAGAAGAAGAAGAAAGCCTCAGATTCTGGTTCTAAAAAATCTCAAGAAGATGGCAATGCATTCATCATAGCTTTGGCAGCCCATGCATCTGATGATGTGTGGTTGGTTGACTCAGGTGCATCTTTTCACATGACCTCTCATCGAAACTAGTTCTCTAGATATGAAGAGTTCAATGGTGGAAAGGTGTACTTGGGTGATGATTCTCACCTAAAGATAGTTGGACGCGGAAGGGTCACTATCAAATTTCCTGATGGACGAGTAAAGGGAATCAATGGAGTTATGCACATTCTAGGTTTGGCATGAAACCTATTATCTGTAAGTATGCTAAATGATGTAGGTGTGCAAGTTGTTTTTTCTAAAGATGGATGTAAGATGATGAGAGGAGCTATGGTGTTTGCTAAGGGTACTAGGAGAGGTACTTTGTTTCAGCTTGATGCATACATTTCTCAGTGTAATAGTTCTTTTGTTTCAAAGAAGAGAGTAGCTATCACTTCATCTCCACCATCTGAATGAGCAGTAAAGAAGACTATGGTTAGTGGTTCTGATGGTAGTGCAACAAGTGTACCTAAGGGTGCAAACACTTTGGAAGGAAAGCTTCCTGCAGAAAAGACAATGTTGTGGCATATCAGATTTGGCCACATTGGTGAGAAGGGTCTTAGAACCTTGAAAAATAAAAAATCTCGTTGAGGGGTTAAATGATTGCAATCTTGAGTTTGACTTCTGTGAACACTATGTATATGGTAAACAAAATCGTGTTCAGTTTTACTCTAGTTCTCACAAATCTTCTGATGTTTTGGATCTTATTCATTTCGATGTATTTGGTCCTATAAAAATTCCTTCCATCTCCAAGTTTGTGTTTTTTGTATCTTTCATAGATGATTATAGTAGAAGGACATGGATTTATTTCCTTAAAAGTAAGACACAAGTCTTTAGTCGATTCAAGGAATTTAAAGCCCTTGTAGAGAATCAGACTAGTAAGAAGATTAAGTGTGTGAGAACTGACAATGGTGGTGAGTTTTGCTTAGAAGAGTTTAAACAATTTTGTATAGAAAAAGGTATTGAGAGGCATAAGACAACTCCGTATACCCCACAGCAAAATAGAGTTGCAGAGAGAATGAACATGACACTGATGGAGAAGGCTAGGAGTATGCTTAGTGGAGCTGGTTTAGAACAAAGGTTTTGGGCCGAAGCTGTGGCCACTACTTGCTATCTGGTTAACAGATCTCCTACATCAGCCCTTGTTGGTAAGACACCCATGGAGGTGCGGTCTAGTAAGAAGCCTTCAATTAGACATCTTCATGTTTTTGGTTGTGAAGCTTATGCACATGTTCCAATGGAGAAAAGATCTAAGTTGGAAAACAAAACTGTTAAATGTATTTTCATTGGGTACAATGCTAGTGTGAAAGGATACAAGCTTTGGGATCCAGTGACTAGTAAGGTATTGTATAGTAGAAATGTTATTTTTAGAGAGCTAACATCTTCTCCTATTGTGCTACAACCAGATGAAAAAGAAAAGGAAAAAGATGTTGTTCAGTTGCCTCCTACCCCTGAGAAGATTGAACAAAGAGACCATGTTGGGTCTAATCATGAGGAGAGCTCTTGCAGCTCTGATAGTTTAGAAGAAGAGGAAGAACAAAATCAACCTTAGCCCTTGAGGAGATTCATGAGAGAAAGAAAGCAACCAGAAAGGTTTGGTTATTCTATGTTAGATTCCAGTTGTTCTTTTGCTTTGATTACTAACATTGATGAGCCTAGATCTGTGAAAGAGGCTTTGGGCATGGAAGATGTAGGTTCCTGGATTGAGGCTATGGATGATGAGATGGCTTCATTAGAAAAAAACAAAACATGGGACCTTGTACCTTTGCCTAAAGGGAGAAAATTGGTTGGTTGTAAATGGGTGTTCAAGAAGAAATTTTGTGTAGATGGCAATGTTGAAAGGTACAAAGCTAGATTGGTTACAAAGGGGTATTCACAGGTAGAGGGAATAGATTATGGTGAAATATTCTCTCCTGTTGCAAAGTTGACATCCATTAGATTTTTGTTATCTCTTGCTACATCATATGATTTAGAGATAGAACAGATGGATGTGAAGACAACTTTCCTTCATGGTGATTTGGAGGAAGAGATTTATATGTCATAGCCTGAGTACTACATTGTTAAAGGTAAAGAATCCGTAGTTTGCAGATTAAAGAAATCTCTATATGGTTTAAAGCAATCTCCTAGGATGTGGTACCTTAAGTTTGATGCCTTTGTGTTGTCAATTGGATTTGTAAGATCAAAATTAGATCATTGTGTTTATTTCAGAATTGAAAATGATCGCCTTCTTATTGTTGCATTATATGTTGATGATATGTTGTTGTTTGGGAAGGGTAAGGGTATGATTTCTGATTTTAAATCTCAGTTGTTAGCACAGTTTGAGATGAAAGATCTTGGGGTAGCTAGGTACATCTTGGGTATGGAAATTAGTAGAGACAGGTCTAATAGAAAACTTTGGTTAAGTCAGAGTACGTATGTGAAGTCTGTGTTGGATAGGTTCAGCATGGCAGATTGTAGACCACTATGTGTTCCTATTCCTGTGGGAACAAAGTTATCTGTAGATGATTGTCCAAAATCTCCTAGTGAGGTGGAGGACATGAGTAGAGTACCTCATGCTAGTGCAGTTGGCAGTCTTATGTATGCTATGGTCTGTACTAGACCAGACATTGCCCAAGCAGTGGGAGTCCTAAGTCGATTTATGGCTAATCTTGGACAGATACATTGGGATGCAGTTAAGCGAGTATTCAGATATTTGAGGGGTACATGAGATTACTCCATATGCTATCATGGTAACTCTTCTAGATCTCTGCATTCAGGTTGTATTCATGGTTTTGTGGATTCAGATTGGGTAGGTGATATTGACCGCAGGAGATCCACCAGTGCTTATGTGTTCACTATGTTTTGTGGTGCCATCAGTTGGATGAGCAAGCGACAACCTGTGGTTGCTTTTTCCACTACAGAAGTTGAGTACATGGTTGCTACTCATGTTTGTAAGGAAGCCATTTGGCTTAAGAGATTGTGTTCTGATGTTGGTGTTGATGCATAATAGATTACTATTTGGTGTGATAGTCAGAGTGCTATTTGCCTTGAAAAGAATCCAAGTTTCCATGCCAGAACGAAGCACATTGATGTGCACTATCACTTTGTGAGAGATATGGTGGAAGATGGAAAGGTAAATTTGGAAAAGGTAGATACTGTGAAGAATGTTGTAGATGCATTAACGAAACCAGTGGGCACTAAGAAGTTTAGATGGTGTTCGGAGTCTATGGGCCTTTTGGCCTATAGCGGTTAGTTCCTATTATGTTCCTGTTGCTCTTACAAGGTGTTCGACAAGTGGGAGAATGTTAGGAATAAGGTGTCTCAACCTTGTATAATTCCTATTCTTATTATTTGTTTTGTAAAATGTATTTCTTGCAAATAATGTTGATGTGTCGACATCTACGAAAAAGGTGTATTTTTGGTACTGCGAGTAGCTACTGGAGTCTTCTGTTGTTGATGTTGAACTTGCATTGCAAGTGTATTCTAACCTTGTGTTGAAGATAATACATTGTGCAGGTTCTGAAGGGGTGGGGTTTTTTTACCAAAAGGTTTTTCCCCACCAGCAAATACTTGTGTTATGTGTTTCTTTCTCTATCTATTTTCTGTATGCATGGTTGGCTGCAATATTGTTGTCTACATGATATTGAATCTGTAAGTGTAGAAGATTTTAATAGGATTTGCATCATACTTTCCTTATGAGATTAGTGTAGGAAGTTGTTTTCGCACCTGAGTTTCCTTACAATTAGGTGGTCCCAAAGTATCTTTTAGGTAAAAATAAGTTGCCCATGTACAATAATATATCATGTTAGGGACCTAATTTTGAACATGTGAGTGCCTAGAAAGCCTAGGGGACCCCTTTACGCATGCATTCTTCCATAAATTCAAAATTGGAGTTGTCACATGTGTTTTCTCCCATGTTCCCACTAAGTCAAATATAGAGAATTCAGAGCAGTGTAAGAGGAAGTGGCTAGTTGTCTTTGTTAAAATAGTTAGTGAGAAGGTCTTATTAGAGAGTCTTGGTCAAATTACTAAGTTGTTCACCCACTCTCTAACTTTAGAGACAATTAGAGTTTGGAGAGAGATTAAGGGAACTCTACAACAATTATCATTGCCTTTAGCTTGGACCAAGGTTGTTAATTCAAACCATGTTCATTCTCCTTCTTCTTACAATTGCATAATTAATTTGCAAGCATGGAGTATGTGTCATGGAATCATGCATGGTGTGATGAATCTTTCTTTTGTAGATTTTGGCATTGTGTTGTGTCAATGGGAATGTGTATTGTGTTTCATGTAAATTTCTTGGCTTTTCTTTCTTGATTTTCTTTCATTTGATTTGAATGTTCAATGTGATTATGGGTGCGAAGGCTTCACTCACCCTTGGTAGGGAAGAGAAGCCTTGGGTGAAGGGGTCAGTTGGGCTCAACAATGTAGTAGAGAGCCTCGTCTCTTGGAGAGAAGGGAGAAAATTTCATGGAGTATGGGCTCCATTGAAGCCATTGTTTTGATATTATGATTGGGGGTGATAAGTGGAAATCTGAATTGGGGGATGATAAGTAGAAGATTGTGAAGGAAAGCATGTATGTTGCAAGCCTTGTAGAGGTATGGTGAATTCATTGAGTGTGAATTGTATTGACATGGCAAATATCCTCTTGGAAGAGCCCACCTTCACCCAATGTTCTTATGATTCCATTAGTGAATCAATGTGTAAACCTTGGAAGGGAGTATCATGTGTTGCCTTGTAAGTTTCTCATGCATTATCATATGTTGTATGTGTGTATCATGTTTGGATCTTGTTTCCCCTGCTCAATGGGTGGCTTAATAAAAGCCTAGGATGGGAGGTGAACCTACATGGTTCCTAGTTTGTGTGTGTGGCAAGTTTATCTGGAGATGGATTCCTTGAAGATATTACTTTCATCTTGGATATGTTGGTGAACTAAGTGTTTGTATGGAGATAGATCATTTCCATGCCATCTCATATTGAGTTGTGATGTTGTGTCTCCATTTATTTGCCCATGTGATGTAAAGAAACAAAAAAAGTCCCTTATTATTTAAATTATTGAAATGGTGTAAGGAAAGATTGAGATATTGTATATAGTTACTAGTAAGAAAATATTCATTGTAAGTTTTGCATTATGTGAAACAGTGTAGTATGGAGAATCATGTAAATGAGTCACTCCTTATAAATCAATTGATAGAAATATTTCATAGTGGTTATGTTTCTTTTGATATATTTGTTTTAAATCAAAAACATAGATGATTGCATTATAAATTTAAATGTTATGCATTCAATTTAATGGAAGAAAGTTATCTTATTTGATAGTTCATTGCATGTGTATGAAAATTAGTTCATTTAGATTCATGGTTCTAATAAATTTCTAGGTTAGATCACACCATCACATCATCAACTATATTCACTTAAATTCTATGTTAAGAATAAAGAAAATTTGTTTGAAAAAGATACATAGCCCAAATGCAGAAGAACAATCTTGTAGGTGTGTGTTTGGTTCTCTAGAAAATGTATAGGGGAAGAAAATAATTCCTCCCCCAAGATTACAATCCAATAAAATAATAAAGGAACAATGATACTCCTAGTAGGAACCTATAAGGCTTAGGAGTTATAATATAAGGTGGCTAACCCTAGGTCTCCTAAGTTTTTCCTAAAATCACAAGATTTTTTTTGAAAGAGACACATGTAAATATATTATACCAAGTATGGTACAAAGGAAAATAAGATGAATAAATTAAAAAAAGCATAATTGAACACACACTAATGAATAAATAGGAAAAAAAAAGGTTGTTGGGATTAGAGGATAGTGGGGCCCCACCCCACCTTGGCATCCATATCCCTTTTGAAAACATTATAAACATTTGGAGGGAGGCATGTCTCTGACATAAGTCAGAGCTTCCAACTTAGGCAACTACTCCTTGAAAAAGGTGAAAGTAGTTTGTATTTAAAACTTGTTAAAGCCCTTTCCCATCCTTACAATCACAACATGCCTTGGAGGAGGAAATGGGTGCTTGGGGATTGGTCCATGACAGATTTTAGTCTATGACAAAAGTTACTTCCACCTTGGAAAGAGAAATATGCTCCCTCTTAGTGACTTGGCACCTTGGAAAAAGGTAAGCCATAGTTGGATAGGGAGAAAAAGGTGTTAGGGGGTAGTTGGTTGGGGTATAATTGGGATTAGTGTTGTAATGCCCCGCTCGGAGATCCTTGGAAACAAGGATGAAATACAAGCCAAAAAAAAAAAATTTACAAGTATGAATGCACAAGACAACATCATACAGGGATCACAAAGATCGCAATGGAAGACTTCACCACAATCCTGGCAACCAACAGATCTCTGAACGCCACTACCAAACTGACACACACGAACAAAAGCCAACAACCACCACAAACAAGATGAGGGTTCAAGAAACTACCACTCATCAACAAAACACCAAGCTGGGGTAAAATGCAAAATCCTAAAATTTGGCTAAGTCTGAAATCCAGAAGCCCTGAAAATTGGCTAGGTCTAGATTTTCGAAGCCCTGAAATTTCTTAGAATCCTTAACTTGTCTCCGAGAGGTCTGAAACCTATCTCAAAAGATTTGTTGCATATATTAAAATATATCTTAAATATAAGGAATTAACTTATACTTAAACGATATATTTTAAACCCCTAGGAAAATCTGTTTTGAACTAGGAAGGTGTAAAAACCAAAAGGGTGTCCAAAACCAACTTCCAAACTTTCATTCGACAAGCCTAGATAGCCCCTATTTCTCGCATGAGAAAGTACACTGGTCTTGAGTTTTGCACGAGAAAGTGCACCACTGCACGCAAGAAAGTGCATGGCTTCGCGTGAGGACTCTTGAGCATCATGCAAGGGCTTTCACTCTCACGCAAGGATTCCCTACACACTGCACGAGGATTTACATTCTCGCACAAGGAAGTGTATTCTCTTGCATGAGGAAATACATTCTCACGTGAGGAACTACCTTTCCACATGAGAAAACAAATCAGCGCAACAAAAAAATGCAAACAAAAAGCTTAAAAATAAGGAAACCTCCACACCGAGGAGCACCAGGTCCATGCAAATCGAGGAATGAACACTCAAGAGAAACAACAGAAAGGAAAGAGGAACATCTATCCATCTAAACCATAGTAGTAATGAACATACTGAATGCAACATCACAGTGAACATAAGCAACATCACAATGTACAGAGATAATAATCATAATTACAAAACAACCAAATTAAGTGCGCAGTTCCTCCCAATCGTCAATAGCATCATAAGACCATCATGGATCCTAGCCATCCCCTGCGTGTAACATCCCAAACCATCGATCTGATCGTTGATACTATCATAATAGGGACATCACTACTAAACATGCTACCAACAAAAGTATAAGGAAATCTAACATGCTAGTAGTAAAGCATCAGATAATCCTACAAGTAGATAACATCACCTATTACATGTTGAACATAAATAAGCAAAAGAAATGCTACTACAGCAATTCACATCATCTAATCATATGCTAAACATCATAATATGGGAATGCGTCAAATAAACTAACATCATCTAAACATGATATCCAAGCATTCCAATGAAAGCATAAATCACAAGAAAGCATACTCTGGAATCCAAAGCACCAAGTGAAAACATCCAGCAATGGTCGCACTAGGACAAAAAACCATCTCTGTCCATCGATCCCTAGCAGTGGTGAAGGTAGCTATGCCTCCCAACCATGTGAAACCCTTAGGTCCACACCTGTTGTGCTGATGGAGATAATGATCCAACCACAAACACACAAAAGAACATCCATGGCTAACACTCACACCACACAGTATGATGGCTGCAACCAAGAACCTAAGACAATGTAAGGAGTACAGGTCCTGGTCAAATACTCAAAAGGCTACTAAGTAGGGACTGACATCATGGAGAGTCGCTTGGCATCCAAAAGCCCAAGCTCGAATCACGTGTGGCAACACTCTCAAGGGACTCCCTTGGAACCATCACACGAATGTGGATCTTTTTATTTTCTTAAATTTATTAACACTCGCACATTTTAATTTAGTTATCACTTACTTAAAACTTCCTATCCTTCGTCAACCTCTAGCACCATAAACGTCGAGCTACGAGATAGAAGCCCACTCCATATGCTACCCTACCCTACCCATGTTCATCCTATGACAAGTGCTCGTGGGCATGCATACTCCCATCCCAACCCCAATGATCATAACTTCTAGAAGTACCATGGAAGATCAGGCCTTGCAAGTCACCCAAAAAATGTACATGCACGTACTCATGTGTGGCACACCACCATCACGAAGATCACAACACAAGGATAGGATGAGAACAAAATGCAAAGAAAACATCCAACTAAAAGCAACACGGGAAGGACGAATTCTACATGAATCCCAAAGCCAATAAAACCATACATCATGAAATCACTCAACTAGCCTCAATCCAAGAGTATGGATTTTACATGAATCCCAGTGATGCAACAAGACCAAACATCATGAACTTACTCAACTAGCCTCAATCCGAGAGTATGGATTCTATACGAATCCTAACACTCATGAAACAAAAGCAAAGGTCTAAAAGAAACAATAACACCAGGAATAAAATCACTCAACCGAACACAACATCGGGAGTACAGAAGCAACACGCATCTCAATGCAACAAAAAGTGCAATAGTGGTTTGATTGATGCTCAAATGGATCATCCAAGTCCATGACCCATATTGTGCCAAGAAAACTCGAGAAAATAAGGTGGCACGCAAAATGAGGTAAAAACTCCAATTTTTGGAAAACTTCAAAATTAAAACCCATTTGGCTTTTGGGTTCAAAACCCCAAAAATCCAAAAATAAAAAGGAATCAAACATTGTATGCAAAAACGGCCAGCATAACGACGTAAAACCCCAAACCCTCATCCCGAAAAATATGGAAATGTTCATACCCGCCCAACCAGGTAGAACTAACATACAGAAATGGAGGGGAACACTAGTTCTCAGCCTCCACACAAACGGCTACCAAAAATAGAAGCAGAAACGACGCAGAAATAATAAAACAGGAAATCCCTACCTCATAGCCAAAAGGGGAAAAACGGGAATCTGAACTATAAAATAAATATCCTACAGAAGTAGCTGAAAATCACGGCAATCCAAGGTTTCCTCAAGCTGGATCCAACAAGCCCAACCTCGCTATGATCTTACGCCTATAGCTCCCACAACGAATAAAACAATAAATCCTCATGAAGAGGATTTTGGGTTTTACTCTCCAACTTTCTAATTCAAAAGTGAGAAGTGAGGAATTAAATTCTTTTTTGGATATTTATTCACTTTTTGAGTGAATAATCGATTAGGGCAAATAACCAGCCAACCTAGTTAAACCCCGAATCGACCCAGACGAAAATAGGCTATTCCTATAAATAGGAATTCATCTATGGAAAAGTTGCTAGAAATTAAAATAAAACAATTAAAAAACCCGAAAACCCAAACATAAAAATCTCCTTAACAACTTTCATGACAATGCGAAACTCTAAATGCACAGACACGCTCACTGGTCAAATCACATAATGCAAATGAGTTCATATTTAATAATCACCGAAAGGTTTAAATTAAACATTTAATTAAGGATATGTCGACCATATAAGGACGACATTGGTAAAATATGAATGGTTGAATCACTAACTCCGTGTGCCACTGCCAGGGATATAAATCCTACACACTAAACAACACGATCAAGTGCAATTGCATATAATAACATAGCCGAAGAAATAAATGCATTAAATCACCTAATTTAACCATTTATTTAATTATATTAAAATAATCTATTTACATCACTCATGTTTGCAATAAGCATAACAACGTAGGAATGAAGTAAATAACCATAGCATTAAATCCTTTACCTAACATAATCAGAGTTATGTCCAAATACCAAATAACTAGATATCATCATAAAACACATTGTCATCTCAAAATGGCATCATCATGCAATATGATTAACTGAATAGCATAGTAGTCTTAAATCTTTTTTATAATAGTGGAATCAAAGTGTAGCATCTGACCCTTAGGTCATCTCAAATGTAAAATATCACATAAGCAACAGATATCTCACAGATCAAAATATAACAAGGTAAATGTCTGCAACACATACCCAAAGAATCCAACAAGAACAACCCATTAAATTACTTAAGCATTAAATAATGATTGTTTAAATAATCAACAAAAAGGCACTTAAAACACATAAGCAAACACCGTCATAAACTTGACTAATCACTGCTACAGGAACCTAGTCCAGTGTAGCATGGTAAAAAGTACACAGTGCAATCTCTACACACATCTCAAGGTAATCATGGAACAACCTCATGATACCACATCAATCTTGGTAATCACTGGCACAAACCTTAGTGAACCAAAAATCACATCATAATCTCATAGATAAGTCAAAAGCATAATCAAAGCAACTAATACAGAAACATAAATCCAAACACCTCGACGGTGTATACCACTTAGGGTCACAATCATGATCCCATCACAACAAAAGATCAACAAGGTTGCATCCATCAGGATGACTTACAAAAGTCAAATGGGAGAGGCACTACAAGTGTACATGTTAGAAAGTTAGTAGCGTAAAGTTAGTGGGGTATAGTTAGTGGGGTATTTGAGTATTAATTGGAAAATTAGTGTGTTAATAAGATTTTATTTTTATTACCTTAACTAATGAGGAGAATAGTAATTGGTAATTAGTAATAGTAGATTTATATTATTTTATTTGGATAGGGGTAAAATTGATATGACTAATTTAATTATTTCAATTTTCCTTGTGATATTAGGATGTTTAGTGAAATGGTATTGATAAAAGAAATAAGAAATTAGTTGTTGAAAATAATATATTTGTATAGCCGCATTGTAGAGTTTAGTATGGTCAAATGATTGGAGTGTAATAGAACTATAGTTTACGTAAATTGGTATAACTATTAATGATCACTAACAAACATATAATAAATAAAATATCTAGTGTTGTAATGAGATATGTGATGTTTTGAATAGAAGGATATCCTAAATACGAACACATAGATATACTTTTCGAACTATTTTACAATGAAAGTGAAGATAGAAGTGAATTAGTACTAAGATTTTCATGTACTACACAATATACATCAAAGTCGTATACCACTTCTATTGAAATTTCCATATGTAATTTCAGTGGGTAGATATTTCGACACTAAGTAATAATCTGAGAAACCCTTATGTTTTATATTTAACCGTATTTGTTTTACTTATACACATGTATAAACACTATTAGAAGTTTAATATCATCAGGCTCTCAAGTATGGAGACATGGTTGATATAGGGTTTTTATTAATTCAACTCCATCAATACACTTATATGTTCATAACCTTGACCAAGGATTGATTGTACTTAGTGCTATCCATTATTTGGTACACAATAATAACAATCCATATTTACATATTTAACAAGTATATCTAAGATTCTTGAATGTGTGTGTGTGTGTGTGTGTGTGTGTGTGTGTAGGTTGCGAACCCCAAAACTATTTCTAGCTAAAGCATTTTTGATGAACATACCCCCTTATCCTTCCATAAGCTACTAATTAAAGTAGTGTTACATATGATTTGGATCTACATTGACGTAAGAGGGGTGTATTATTTTCGCAAGTGATATATTTATATATTGTATGAATAGATCCTAAGGCTAGTAAGTTCATCAATACAAGCCTTGATAATACATGCCTTAGTAAGTGTGGCAATCAATCAAGACAAGAATATATGTATACCCTAGTAGTAAGAAGAAAAAAATTGTGATTTGAGCCATGTTGGAATTTAACTCTCTAATTGTCACGTCAAACAATCATAAATTGAGTACTCAAGGAGTAATGTTCCTCCTTCTAATCCAACCACTAGGGAATTCCCATGTTTAAGAGAATGACCCTTAGAACACTTAGGGATTGTAATAGTTCCTTGGTAAACCTTGTGTCAAGGTTTCCTGAACACATATCTGGATGATAACCATACCATATTTTGTAAATTTTCAAGGTGTCAGTAAAACATGGTTTTATATATTACAATAGATAAATAATAATAATAATAATAATCATAATCATAATATTAATAAGAATAATAATTTTTAAAAATAATTGGTTGTGTTTTCTCCTTGATAAATTTAGGGCATGACAAACCCTTATCTTGCAAAGTAGAACCTAAGATTAAATTATTTGTCATGTCAAGGACATACAACACATCTTTCACCAACAAGGATTTTTTGTACTCCCTATGAAACTTAACAATCCCAACACCACTTACATGATACTCTGCACTGCCTTTGAGCTTAATATAGAATCCAACATATTCTCCTCTAACTTGGTGAAATATTTGCTAACCCGTGTCATGGGGTAAGAAGCCACATTATCAAATATATTGTACCTTATTGGCAACTAAACTTGAGAGACAAGCAAAGAGTGAATAGGCATTCTTAAATTGTAATGTAAACTCATCCACCTCGACTCTAGCAGCAAGTCACTTGTTCTACTTATCCTCATTTTTCTTATTCAGACGTTAACTAGCGTAGCAATCAATTTTATGCTAGCAAAAATATTTTATCTTGCTTAGACCTTTCTTTTCTTACTCTTGGAAGAATGATTTGTTTTCCCTTTATTAGACTTTTTCTTACTCTTACTTAGAAGAGAAACATTTTCTTCTTCTTGACCCTTCTTCACATGGTCTCCTCAATGAGCACCTTCAAGGATTTTTTCTTGAACAAAACTATCTCAAAGCCTCATCAAATTAGGTTGTTAATCCCTATCGACAACACTCAACAAATATTTCTCAGTGCTTCAAAACACCATTCAATTATATATATGCACCAACTCATCTTTAGAAATCATCTCTCCAACAACATCGAGCTCATCTCTCACTTGTGTCAGCTTGGGCAAGTAATAGATCACACTCTCACCTTTAGACATGTAGTATTATCCAATTTGTCTTTGAGCATCATCTTCTGACTATAATCATTAGTCCAATAAATTATTGTGACTGTATCAGGGGTCTCCTTAGTGGTGTCTTTATTTGATGGATGAGGAATTAAATGATCTCTTACATCAAGAATGATCCTATAAGACTTGGCCTCAATGCCTCAATGTGATTCCAAATGAAGAGTATCATTTATTGATGGTGTCACACCCCTTTTTTGGGGACTACTATATATTACAACATGTATTATTTTGCGTCCTAGATGGTATGTCTCTACATTAAATTATGGTTTGTAAATGTTCCCTAAGCAGTTCGTAGTTTCTCAAATAATGGTTTTTATATACTAATTGGTTTTAGTTTTTCTTTAAACATGGATTAAGAAAGTGTTCCCTAAATAGTTTTATTTGGACTAAACCATGGTTTTGAAAATTGTGCCCTAAGCAGGTTTTGATCTCTGGCTTTACGAACATTGTGTGAAATGTATCTTGCATGGTCTAAATTTTAATTTGTAATATTATTATTGTAGCTAAGAGAGTTAATGAAGTGGATTTGATCTAATGATATCATAAATGAATTGAAAACCACTCTTTTAAGTAGAGTAAATTTTTATGTATGTCGAAATTGTTGTTGTTTCATCTAATCATTATTAGTCTAGCTACTCTTTTCTTGGAATTGGACGTAGGAATATTGTGGTCAATCCTAAAGGGGAAAAGGTATCACTGGAAAGTGAAGTGATGAATGGTTGTGTTTAGAGACAAGAATCTAAGGGACTAGTAAGATCTGACATCATGTGCAACCTAGTGGCCAAGCTCACTAGGTTTTAGCAGTGATGTTATCATCCTCTCACTTTGTGTAGTAGAATTCTTTTGTTCCTTCTTAGGTTTATTCACCATCTCATTTTTTCAACGTTGAAGATCAGTTCTTAACATTTTATTTCTTTGAAGAGAAATTTCTTTCTTTCTTCCCAAATTTATCAAACTAAACTTTATTTAATAATATAAAGGGAAAAAAGAATTATTTATTTAATAAATAAGTATATTTAAATAATATCATTTATAAATTTTAATGATTTTATAATTTTTGCCTTCAATTTTCTTATCATAATTGAACTTCTACTGAAACTACCACATAACCTCTTTAGAAGTGAGCTATTTGCTAATTGTAATTTTTAAAAATAGATAATTGTAATTATTTTGTTAAGGATGAGAATTGTAATTTTAAAAAATTGATAACTGTAGTTCACATTTTCTTACAAGAAGAAAAAGAATTGGTTCTCTTTCCCAGTAGTTTTTATATTTTCTTAAGTTAATTAAATAGCTTGTTTGAGTTCTCTCAATTAAGTGTCCATTACTGGGAAGCTTGGTAGATGATCTTCCTTGTCTTTTCAGCAACAAGAAATTGCAAACTATTATCTCTATATAAGAGCGCTTGTTCCTTAGAAGAAGGAATAACTGTAATAAATATTATGTCTTTAAAGAACAATATTCCTTAGCATGAATCTCATTGCAAACTCTCAAGTCTGTCATTAGTTCTGGTAGAGGAACTAGTCTATCATTCCTGCAATCAAATGGCTCCCTACTAAGAAAAACCTTGGCCAAGGTTACTACTAGATGATAGTCAGAATAAGTTCACCAAATACAATTTTTAGTTTGGTGTTGGACTAAGTTGGCAGATGGGCTAAAGGGAACAACTGACTAAAATTGTAAGAAGATGAATTTGGCTCAAAACCTTATTATCTCATAACTAGGTTTTTGAAAACCTAGTTTTGCATTTTGGGAAGATAGTTGGACTATTTGGTTGACACGAAAAATGAATATACAAATTCATATTCTTCGTTTGGTTGCCCGAGTGAGCTCGGTAAGAGCTAACTTTCTGTGTAACATTCAGGAACGCTCGGTAGTCACTATAAATTACTTTGTTGACCATCTGAGCTCGGTAAACTCTGCCTGATGATTGATATGACATTTGTGTAACATCAAAGATAATACACAATTAACAATTGTATCCAACAATCTCCCTCTTTGGCATTGATGGCAACACAACATGTCATAGCAGAAATGAAATTTGACAACAAGTCTTTTTTGTATATGGAAACTCAACATGTCAACATATCAATTCTCCCTCTAAGATAGAAAACTCTCCCTCTTACAGTAATCTCCCTCTGTGAAGGAACTACATAGCAAACTCTATATCTTAAACAAATTTCAGAGAGATATGATAGTAATAAACTCTCCCTCTTTGACAACACATGCCAAAGACAACTCAAAATCAAATGAATTTTGGTGTACCTTTAGTACTGATTCATATGCAATGTTTCCTGATTATGTCGCATCAACTGATAGATCTTCAATCTGGTATGAGTTGATGCATCATTAAAACTTTTATTTTAGTGAACTTCAGATAGGGGAGTGACCCCTAACTTACCTCTTAGATACAAGAATGCATCCTTAGGTAATGGTTTTGTGAATATGTCAGCAATTTGGTCCTTTGTATGAATATATTCCAATCTAATCTCCTTATCTTGCACCAATTCTCTAACAAAATGATATTTTATTGCAATATGCTTGGTTTTGGAATGCATCACTGGATTCTTAGATATGTTATTGCACTTGTATTATCACAGAACATAACAACTGGTTCTTTGATTTCCATCTTCATGCCTTCCAACAATTGTTTAAACCAAACAATGTTGCAGCAACATACTCTGCCTCTGTTGTGGATTGAGATGCACAATTCTACTTTTTTCTTGTCCATCTCTATTGTTGGAAATAGAGATGGAGTAACTGAGAGGGGAGGGATGAATCAGTTACCACAAAAATAAATCTATAGATCCTTAGATGTTTTAAAATACAGTTGTTGCTGACACTCGATAACCACACAAATAAATGTTGAAACTTGATAGATGTTCTGTTAACTTTATTAAGCATTTAAAGTGATTAACATGCATGCATAAAGAAATAACATGAACACAAGAGACACCAGATTTAACGTGAAAACTCAATTTGGGAAAAACCACCAAGTAACTAGTTACCAATTTTCACTCTTCTGAAGTGAGCCCTGTTAGGAGCCAACCCTGTTAAAGGTTACAAAGCACACTGTTAGGTGTGACCCTGTTAGAGGATTTGATCACCTTGTTAGAAGTGGCCTTGTCAGAGGTCTTTAAAACAATTCAACTGAATTGTCACCTTGTTAGAGGATTTACAAAATGGCTGTCAAACCAACTCTGTTAAGAGATTTTGAATCACTGTTACAATGATTAGAAAGCAACAATGAAGTGATCTGAAATATATGCAACTTATCTTTGCTGAATACAGATCTTTATTCTGCTTCACTAGATCCTCACTGATCGAATGCAACTTTGCAGCTTCATAGGGATATCTAATCCTTCCTCAACATTTGCTCATATATTTGCTTATTCGCACTTTTATGCATCCACACTTTTCTACATCATTTGAATTCACAACTTGACCTTTCATATATACCTTACAAATTGTCAAGTCGGCTCAATTACAAGTTACAACAACTGAAAAACATAAAATCAGTCGGCTGCACAAAACAGTTAAACTTAATTCTTTAGAAAAATCCTTCGCTGCCCGACCCAGCTCGGTGACCACTGTTCTATAATGGTTTCCCCAGTGTTAGCCAAGTGAAGCTCAGTAAACACTACGAACTTTGCAACTTCCTTTGGAGACTGAATTAAGTCGGTAAATACTGTCCTTCCTTCGTTTACCGAGTGAGCTCGGTAAAAGCTAACTTTCCTTCACTTACCGAGTGAGCTCTTGGGAGCTCGGTTAACATTAACTTTCTGCTACAAAATTCTTTGATGCCCGAGTGAGCTCGATAAGAGCTAACTTTCTGTGTAACGTTCAGGAACACTCGGTAGTCACTATAAATTGCTTTGCTAACCATCTGAGCTCAATAAACTCTGCCTGATGATTGATATGACATTTTTGTAACATCAAAGATAATACACAATTAACAATTGTATCCAACACTGTTTATAAAGGACTCACAAGAAGCACCTAGAATGTCTCTAGAAAGAACCAGGAGATAAGATAAGCATCATGACAACTAAGCACATGTCGTATCCATCATTCTAGATTAGTGGATAAGCATGACAACGTTGTAGACACCATGTCCTTAATTAGTGTGCTAACTCCTGTGTTGTAGACACCATGTGCATAAAAGAGGTGCGGACTCCTGTGTTGTCAACATGACAAGTCACAAGAGTATGCATACTCCTAGATGGCTAATAAATAAATAATAAAAAATATGCATTAACTTAAGTAAAATTAAGTAAGCGTAAATAGTAAATACATATTTACACCAACACCTTTGACACACGAAACTGCACAACATCCCGAGATCACAACAAAGAGTCCTTTCGCTTTAAATAGTCATGTGATCCTGCGCAGGCTTGAAAATGCACTTTTTGAGAGATCATATTGTCATCGCCATAAGTTATGATGATAATGTATATTCTATTGATGATAGCCACAACACAATCATCCACTTTTCAATCACTGAAAAAACTTACCTCTAGGACATATAGCGATATAATATATTTATCGCTCATTGCCAAGATGACTATATTTTATTTTTGTTGTTGATAATTGCTAGGTGTTATAATTAATGTCAAATGAGAAAAAAAAGATTCATTTGATATTTGAATCATTCAGTGTATCTCCTTTGATGCACGAAACTATACAACATCTCGAGATTGCAACAAGGAGTCTTTTTGCTTCAAATAGTCCTATGATCTTGCATAGGCACAAAAATGCACCTTTTGAGAGATATACTATCATCACCATAAGTTACGATGATCATGTATTTTCTATTGCTCATCACCATAACACAATCCTCCCCTTTTTTATCACCAAAAACACTTATCGCTAAGACATATAGCGATATAATATCTTTATCAATCATCACCAAGATGACTATATTTCATTTGCACTTGTTGATAATCACTAGATGTTATAGAGAATGGCCAATGAGCAGAAAGAGATTCGTTTAATATTTTACTCATTCGTTGTCTCTCCTTTGATGCACAAAATTGTACAACATCGCAAGATCACAACAAGGATTCCTTTCGTGTCAAACAGTCCTGCAATCCTACGCAGGCACAAAAATGCAACTTTGCAGAGATCATAGTGCCATTGCCATAAGTTACGGCGATCATGTATTTTCTATCGCTTATTGCCACAACACAATCCTCCGCTTTTCGATCACCGAAAATACTTATCGCTAAGACATCATGATATAATATCTTTAAAGTTCATCGCCAAGATGACCATATTTTATTTCTTCTTGGCAATAATCGCTAAGTGTTATAGCGAATGTCAAATGAGAAAAAAGAGATTCATTCAATATTTGACTCATTTGATGTATTTCCTTCAACACACAAAATTGTACAACATTGTGAGATCACAACAAGGAGTACTTTCACTTTAAACAATCTTGTGATCCTACACAGGCACAAAAATACACCTTTTCAGAGATCATACTTCCATTGCCATAAGCTATGGTGATCATGTATTTTCTATTGCTGATCACCACAACACAATCCTCGCCTTTTTTATCACCGAAAATACTTATCACTAAGACATATAGAAATATAATATCTTTATCACTCATTGCCAAGATGACTATATTTCATTTCCATTGTCGATAATCGCTAGGTGTTATAGTTAATGTCGAATGAGCAGAAAGATATTTGTTCAATATTTGACTCATTCGATGTATCTCCTTCGATGCACGAAATTGTACAACATCAGAAGATCGCAACAATGAGTCCTTTCACTTCAAATAGTCTTTCGATCCTACACAGGCATGAAAATGCACCTTTTGAGAGATCATACTGGCACCATCATAAGTTACAGCAATCATGTATTTTTTATCATTGATCACCACAACACAATCCTCCCCTCAACAAAAACACTTATCATTCAGACATATAGCGATATAATTGTTGGAAATAATCAAGACTAGCTAGGTTACTGAGAGGGAAGGGGTGAATCAGTAACCTCAAAAACTTTAAATCAATTCAGCACTTAACAAAATAAATCATTCACCATTAATTCATCTAGTCTACTACATGCATGAGAAAAGATAAACATTCATAACACATGAACACAGTATTTTGGTGAACCAAAAACCTTCCAAATAGAAAGTAAAACTGGGGTGGGGATGATACCCACAAAAATTCACTACTATAGTATAAAGTTGGCCTATTAAGGCTTACATTGACCACTTCTGATGATCTACTCTATTAAGAGAAATTTGGACTGCTAGATCCACCTTGTTAGAGGTTTTACAAACATACAATGAAGTATGCACTTTGTTAAGAGATTTATACAAAGACTGTTAAGTCTACCTTGTTAAAGGATTTAGAAAATTGATTCACCTGTTAGGATGAAATAGTAGATCTGACTTACAACTTGATTGCTAAATAGATCCTTGAAGTGCAAATCACCTATTGTGATTGATATGTCTTTTGTTGCTCCTTGTAGACCTTGTTGAATGCTTTGCTCTGTTGCTGATTCACATTCACTCTTCTCAAAACATTGCATATCCATTCCTTGATATTCTCATGCTACATTGCAAATGATACAATACATTACATATATACCATTTCACTATTTACAATTACAAGATCAGCTAAAACAAAAGTAAACAAAATATTACTGAGTCGGCCAAACAGTAGAAAAGTTAGGTTCTAAAGCTGACTCGGTGAATTTATGATACTCGACATCCACTGCATTACTTGGCATCGTCATGCACTTGGGAGAAGTAGAAGCTTGATCCATACTAATCACACAATGTAGCTTCAAACTCGGTAACCATTGGAGACTCAGTAGATATAGTGCTACCCGGTAGATACTCAATCCTTCATTTACCTTGTTGTCACTCAATAAATTCTCCACATCCATCACTCAGTAGATACTAGCTTCTCATCACACAAATTGATAACTCGGTAGACACTGAGAAGCTCGATGACCACTATTTGCTCGATGAACACTATAAGCTCGATAAACACTACTGGACTGCATATTCACTTAGTAGCTTCAATAATGCTTGGTGAGAACTATTTAACTACTGAACTTACTTGGCAACCACTAAATGCTTGGTATAAACTCTAGACTAAGTGATGAGTTCAATAACCATTTAGAGTTGAATAAATGTTGTCACTAATGATAAATACAACATAATGCCAACAATCTCCCCCTTTGGCATTAGTGACAAAAACACATATGAGCCTTATGTACACTGACATACTTATTTTGATTTTTCAAAATTGATCTTTGTAAAGTTGTTGTATATACATATCTTACATATCTCCCCCATACATATGGCATAATATATACAGAGTCTTTCATCCTTTTTATTCTATTCATAAATCAATCTATTTTCTCCCTTATTGTCTCCACAAGTCTCTTATCATCTCTTACTCCCCCTTTTTGACAATAATGCCAAAGAGATATGCAAAATATTCAAATAGAGACACCAAAATGTGAGAGAAATTCAAAGTGTACCTTGAGAATAAGAGCCAATGTCTTATCCCAATTGTCTTGCAAAATTTTGTAGGTAGAGATTGCCACTTGAACTTCTACAGAAAGTTCAATCATATGATTTGCTATGAAAAAATTGTTATCCTTGACCAATGTTTTTGAATATGCAATGTGTTTCTACATTGAGTCCATAACTGGAAGGATCATATTTTGTATATCAATCAGTGTAGACCTGATCCTGGCTTCCTCTCTTAACAATTCTACCTGCAAATCTGACAAAAAACTCAACTTGATGTGATGTGTTGAGCTTGAACTAGGGTCAAGTTGTAGCCTTTGAGCGCTTGCCTTCATATCAACATCAATCTTACTCAATTTCTCCTTTATATCCTTGGTGAACTTGGTAACATCCCAAAGCTTTCCAAAAAGTGATGTTACATTGCTGAAAGATTGTTCAAGATTGTTCGAAATTGTAGATAGCTCTACCTGGTTAATGGCAATGTGTTGAGCAATGTGCTCAAGCACCTTATTATCAAATTTATTTTCTGCCTTCTCAATTAACTTTTCTTGGCTAGAGGTATCCTCATTGAACTTATTTACAACTTCTTCTAATTGTAGCAAAATGTGTTGAGATGAGTCAACATCAACACCTATAGCCTTAGTTATTATATTTTTAGCATTCTCAATTATAGTAAACTATTTATCTCTTTCAGCTCTAAGTTACTTCTGCTTTGCCTTTTGTTCCAAAAGCTGACTAACTAGTATCATTTCATTAGTTGTGGCAGTATCCAGATCCAACTTAGGAATAACAATTTCCTTGTCCAAATCAATGTCTTCATCAATTTCTTTACCAGTAAGCAGAAGTTTTAGAGGAATCCTTGGTTTTACTTCTGAGTTTACTTCCTTGGACTTAGAAATGGAAACAAAAGTAGAAATTGTTGGACTTGAAGTAAAAACTTGAATGGGTCCAACTGAAGGAAAACTGAAAAAAGTGCTAACTGTATCCAAAACTGATGTGCTATCCAGAAATGAAGTAACAATAGGTGGAGCACAAACTAGAGTACTTACAAATAAAGAACTAATTGGAAAAAAAATTGATTCTATTAAAGCTGTAGTAGACAAAACTATAGAATATACTAGTAAACTTACGATACATGCTACTATAGAAGTTGACACAATTGAAGAACTGGCAGCTATGCATACTGCTGAAGTAGATGACTCAAGAGTTGATGAAGAGGGTTGTAGCTCGGTAGATGAGGTGGTAGACACTTCCATTATAGATACCTAGAGCTATGAGGAAGCAAATAATGATTTTGTAGATGATAAATCTGAAGTGGTTGCAATCATACTTGCTGAAACTAGCTCCAACCCAGATGATGTAGCTATCTTAGGTGGAGAATGAGGAAGGGAGGCTATAACTTGTGCTGCTATTTTCATTGGATCATCTTCTTCATCTCCTTCCTCTTTAGCTTCTTCCTCTTTCTCTTCATCATCAACCTTCAGTGCCTGATAATCTTCAACATCAAAAGTAACACATGGAGTGTTATCTTCTTCCTCATCATCATTGTCATCGTCATCATCCTTGATTTCCACTGGATCTTCATTGGGCTTACGCAAATGATAGATGTTTTTCCACATGTTTGTTGCATCTCTAACAACATGCTCAATGTCTTTAATCAAAATCAAACATGTATGGAATCTAATCATCATTTTTCCTTCATTGTTTTTCATTACTGCCTTGACTTTTGTATCTGTAAGATTAGGCAGTAACTTTCTCAAAGATTGCTCATATATATCTTTAGTTGTATGTATAGCTGATTCCCACCTTCGCTGCAATCTTGCCAACAATTCTTTTGAAATTTGTGGAGCAATCTGATCCAGGGAATATTTCCATTTTTCCATTTTGTTGAGTACTGGCTCCTCAATCTACATCTTTTTAGCATCAGTCCTTGTTTCAAATTTTAGGGCCTTGAAGTTTGTTATGCCTACTCCTTCTTCCATCTATTTTAACCTGTCCTGGAAGGTAAGTAGGGGCTTCACAAGCACAACTTCACTATCTCCTTTTCCTTTCCCTTTTGATCTTCTTGTGAATATAGTTGTGGAGGCCTTTGGAGGTTTGGTAATGATTACCCTTCCTTTCTTCTTTGCTGGCTCTACCTCCTTTTCAGATTCCTGTTCTTCTTTTTCTTCTTCTTCTTCTGATTCCTTAATATCTTCACCTTTACCCTTGGTAAGCATAAGAGGGCTGGTGGCAGTTTTCATCTTGGCTATCTTCCTCTTTTCTTTGCTTATTGCCTAGGGTAGCTTGATTTCAAGCTCAATTATTGCTTTGGCTTCATCGAAGATTCCAAAAACTGGTAGCTTAGGATCAACTAGTTCATTCACCAATGCTTCAATAATATCTCTGGTTTCATCAATATTGACCTCATAAGGAAGAGGTTTCACCCATGCAACTCAGGGCTTGACTACTTGAATATACACTTTATCATAGTCAACCATAAAACATACATTATCTTTGTAATCCTCAACAAGCTTGGGAGGAATCCTGAACCTGTTGTTCATCTTCTCTTTGAAATCTTCAAAATAATTGTCCATAATGATGTCAAAATATATACCCATTTCTACAATAAATTCATTTATATGATACAAGATAGGAACATCTTTTCTCCATACTACAAAACCCTTAGATGGGAAAAACTTTTGTACATAAAAGAAAAGGCATGTCAACAAAGAACCAAATTTGCAAGGGTTGTTCTTTGATGTCCTAATATTGTGCATATTTTTGTTCAATTGCTTCAACAGTGATTTTGACAGGTCAAATTCCATATTTTTCTTCACAACCTTAAATGTTAAATCCACTACCTCACATGGCACACTATTCAAATGACTGGAGCTATAAATCTTATGGAAAATGATGTGAATACCAAATCTCAATTCAACGTTAGAAATAGTGCTAATCTTTAGACCTCTACCATCCCACTCGGCTAGGGTTTTCTTCTGGAGTTCATCTCGACTGAGGGTATTTGTAGATTTTGCTTTGTTCAACATGGGGAGACCTATAATCTTATGTATCATCTTCTTCATGATTAACACTAGCTACTCTAACCATAATTGTCCATTGTGCACATGACTAAGAATGTACCTAATCCACTTAATCTAAAAGCTCCTTGGCATGTGTGTGGTATGGGTCAAACCTTAAAATTCTAACTGCTTATGCTCAAGTTTTAACAAACCATCAACACACATTTCTTCTAAGGCACTATCCATCTCTAGGGTTCCAATTTATTGAATAGAATGCTTAAAATGAGTGTGTATATCATTAATCAGAAGTACCTTGAGTGGAATATGGGATTGAGCTCCATTAGGGTCTAGTGACTCTGCAACTACTGTAACTAGCTTGAAATTTGGCGCTTTCCATTCCACACCTTTTACCAACATTTATGAACCTCTTTTTTCCTTGCTACTACTGGTGCTCCCAAATGCCATGGCTACTCAGTAAATGACAAAAAAAATTTGAACAAATTCTTCGCTCTAAATTAGCTCAAAATTGCCTAGATGCACCTAGAATCACTTAGCTCTATGTATATTGAAGTCACAATGAAAAATGAAGTCAAATTCTTTCCTTTTTTATGAAAAATTTCTCCATTAATGCTAGGTACCATAATGACATAGTGTGTGATAGACTGTCATCCACTCACTAGCTCAATAGAAGCTTGTGACTCGATGATCAAACAAAACTTTCATTACTCCCGACCTAGCTCGATTGAGTCTATGACCAACCTTGCTCGGTAAGACCTGATCTCATGTGATCCCATTGTATCTAAAATACTGATTTGGATCTTCTACTTTCTTTCATTTGGAACTAATTGAGATATGACTTGATGATACAGTTCCAGTTCCTCCTTCATGAATCTAATTGGAAATGGTGGAGTCACCCACTTCTTGAGTGATATTGCCATCATTTGAACTATTTTGTTCGATAGATTTGGGAATCTATTGTTGTCTCATTTGCTTCCTGATGTTATCAGCTTTAGCTTTCTTTTCATCTTCAACTCTTCCTATATTCACAGTTTTTAGCTATATGACCAAGTTCAATGCATGTATAACATCTTACTGTTGAATCCCTCTTTCTCAAGTGATGCCTTGTATAGTTTATGCCAATGTGTCCACATTCTACACAATAGTGACATCTACACCAAGTAGTGTAGTCCCAACCAAATATTGCTTTGACAATTTGTTCAGCTATATTGAATGATTTGGATATGCATTCAGATGCCTTGTGACCTTGTTTCTTGCATTTGTGAGATTTGCCTTCAAATTTTGGTTTGTTCTTGCATTCATTAGCTTTATGACCATGTTTACTACAATTGTAGCATTTTTCATTGAATTTTTCCTTTCCATTGCTCCAACATTTGTTTGATGTATGACCTAACTTACCACAGTGATTGCAAGTAGGTCTTTGATTCTTTTTGGTACCTTTTTTGGAAGATTCACCTTCTTCTTTGTATCCAGGTCTTGCTTTACCTTTTTGCCTATGAAGATTCTGCTCACTTTGTTGATTCAATTGATCCATGTTTGCTTGAGATTTTATCATCCTTTCATTGAGTTTCTTTTCAAAAATTAGATCAGCTTTCAGTCTTTCATTGATTTTCCTTTTAGTGATTAAATCATTCCTTAAGCTTTCATTTTCAGATCTCAGATTCATGATTTCCTCATTTGCATTGGAGAGTTGATTGATAAGACTTTTTCACTAAAGGGATTGACTTTGAGTTTCATTATTTCTTGTCTCCAATTCTTCACTTGCCTTATTCCTTTGTTCCAAGATTTCACACATCCTTATTGATTGAATTTCTTATTCTCTTTTCAATTTTCTTACCTCTTCTTACAGAGAGCCATTCTTTTCTAGCAGTTCTTTGATTGCCTCATTTGCTTCATCTGAATTGCTTGAGGGAAAAAAGTCTTCAATCTTTTTCTTCAACATACTAGTGGTCATTCATATGTTTTGCAAGTTCCTTCCTTCTTTTCAAGGATTGGGAAAGATGCTCTTTTTCTTCCTTGAGTTGAGCTATGGCCATCTCTAGATCTAGCTTCTCATTCTCAATAGCTTTATCAAGTCTGAATATCTCCACTGCCTTTGATCTTTGCTCAAGCTATCAAACTTTATCCTAAGAATCACAATGCTCTGATACCAATTATTGGAAATAATCAAGACTAGCTAGGTTACTGAGATGGGAGGGGTGAATCAGTAACCTCAAAAACTTTAAATCAATTCAAAACTTAACAATATAAATCATTCATCATTCATTCATCTAGTCTACTACATGCATGAGAAAAGATAAACATTCATAACACATGAACACAGTAGTTTGGTGACCCAGAAACCTTCCAAATAGAAAGTAAAACTAGGGTGGGGATGATACCCACAAAACTTCACTATTGCAGTATAAAGTTGGCCTGTTAAGGCTTACATTGACCACTTCTAATAATTGTCCTGTTAAGAGAAATTTGGACTACTAGATCCACTTTGTTAGAGGTTTTACAAACATATAATGAAGTATGCACTCTATTAAGAGATTTATACAAAGATTATTAAGTCTACCCTATTAAAGGATTTATAAAATTGATTCACCTGTCAGGATGAAACAGTAGATCTGACTTACAACTCGATTGATGTATAGATCCTTGAAGTGCAGATCACCTCTTGTGATTGATATGTCTTTTACTGCTCCTTGTAGACCTTGTTGAATGCTATGCTCTATTGTTGATTTTCATTCACTCTTCTCAAAACATTACATATCCATTCCTTGATATTCTCGTACTACTTTGCAAATGATACAATACATTACATATATACCATTTCAATATTTCCAATTACAAGGTCGGCTAAAACAGAAGTAAACAAAATATTACTGAGTCAGCCAAATAGTAGAAAACTTGGGTTATGAAGTTGACTCGGTGAATTTCTAATACTCGGTGTCCACTGCATTACTTAGCATCGTCATGCACTCGATAGAAGTAGAAGCTTGATCCATACTAATCACATAATGTAGCTTCAAACTTAGTAACCATTAGAGACTTGGTAGATACTAAATTCTTTGTTTACCTTGTTTTCACTCGGTAAATGCTACACATCCATCACTCGATAGATATTAGCTTCTCATCACACAAACTAATAACTTGGTAGACACTAAGAAGCTCAGTGACCATTATCTACTTGGTGAACACTGTAAACTCGGTAAACACTGCTAGACTACATATTCGCTCAGTAGCTTTAGTAATGCTCGGTGAGAACTGTTTAACTACTAAACTTACTTGGCAACCACTCAATGCTTAGTATAAACTATAGACTGAGTGATGAGTTCAGTAACCATTCAAATTTGAATAAGTGTTGTCACTAATGACAAATACAACATAATGCCAGCAATAATATCTTTATTGTTCATCGCCAAGATAATTATATTTCATTTTTGCTTACCAATAATCACTAGGTGTTATAGAGAATTTCGAATGAGCAGAAAGATATTTGTTCAATATTTAACTCATTTGATGTATCTCCTTTGACACACAAAACTACACAACATCCTGATCGCAAGGAGTCCTTTCTCTTCAAATAGTCCTGCGATCTTGCATAGGCATGAAAATGCACATTTTGAGAGATCATACTGCCATCATTATAAGTTATGGAAATCATGTACTTTCTATCACTAATTGCCACAACACAATCCTCCCCTTTCTGATCACCAAAAACACTTATCACCAAGACATACATCGATATAATATATTTATCACTCATCGCCAAGATGACTATATTTCATTTTTGCTTGCCAATAATCACTAGGTGTTATACCAAATGTCAAATGAGTAGAAAGAGATTTGTTCGATATTTGACTCATTCGACATATCTCCTTTGATGCACAAAATTGCACAACATCATGAGATCGCAACAAGGAGTCCTTTCACTTCAAATAATCCTATAATCCTGTGCAGGCACAAAAATACACCTTTTGAGAGATCATATTATCATTTCCATAAGTTATTACAATCATGTATTTTCTATCGTTGATCGCCACAACACAATCCTCCCCTTTTCAATCATCAAAAACACTTATCACTTAGACATATATAGATATAATATCTTTATCACTCATCGCCAAGATGACTATATCTCATTTCTGCTTGTCAATAATCACTAGGTGTTATAGTGAATGTTGAATGAGCATAAAGAGATTCATTTGATATTTGACTCATTTGGTGTATCACCTTCGACACACAAAACTGCACAACATCGTGAGATCGCAACAAGGAGTCCTTTCGCTTCAAATAGTCTTGTGATCTTGCGCAAGAATGAAAATGTACCTTTTGAGAGATCATACTACCATCACCATAAGTTATGACGATCATGTATTTTCTATCATTGATCACCACAACACAATCCTTCCCTTTCGATCACTAAAAACATTTATCATTGAGACATATAGCTTTCCACTTGCTAATAATCGCTTGGTGTTATAGTGAATTTTGAATGAGTAGAAAGATATTTGTTTGATATTTGACTCATTCGATGTATCTCCTTCGATGCACAAAACTACACAACATTGCGAGATCACAACAAGGAGTCCTTTTGCTTCAAAAATTTGTGTGATCCTGCGTAGACATGAAAATGTACCTTTTCAAAGATCATACTGCCATCACCATAAGTTTTGATGATCGTGTATTTTCTATCATTGATCACCACAACACAATCCTCCCCTTTTCGATCATCAAAAATGCTTATCGCTAAGACATATAGTGATATAATATCTTTATCACTCATCGCCAAGATGACTATATTTCATTTCTACTTGCCGATAATCACTAGGTGTTATAGTGAATGTCGAATGAGCAGAAAGATATTCGTTCGATATTTGACTCATTCGATGTATCTCCTTCAATGTAGGAAATTGCACAACATCATGAGATTGAAACAAGGAGTCCTTTCGCTTCAAAAGGTCTTGGTATCCTGCACAGGCACGAAAAATCCACCTTTTGAGAGATCATACTACCATTGCCATAAGTTACAGCGATCAACACAATTCTCCCCTTTTCAATCACCAAAAGCACTTATCGCTGAGACATATAGTGATATAATATCTTTATCACTCATTGCCAAGATGACTATATGTCATTTCCACTTGCCGATAATCACTAGGTGTTATAGAAAATGTCAAATGAACAAAAAGATATTAAGTTAGATATTTGACTCATTTGATGTATCTCCTTCGACACACAAAACTGCACAACATTGTGAGATCGCAACAAGGAGTCCTTTCACTTCAAACAGTCCTGCGATCCTGCACATGCACAAAAATGCATCATAGTTTTCAACTTGCAAATTTTGAATGAGCAAAAAGTTATTCATTCAATATTTGACTCATTTGATGTAGCTCCTTTGATGCATGAAACTGCACAATGTTTTCATTCACTCAAGAATTCCTAAAACTACACAATTGTATATGGTCAAAAATATGTCAGTTTTTCTTCAAATAAGTATTCTGATTTGAGGTAAAACATCAAATGACTCTTCATTAAAATTGAACCTTAATCATTTTGAACTTGATTAAAATGACATAAATTGGTTGAATCCTTAACAAACTATAACAGATTCATTTTATAAGCAAATTGTTAGTAGAGAGATTTTTCATACAAGTTAATTCTATTATCATTTGCATAAGTTGATTTAAATCCACACTCTGTAATTTTGTTACAAGATCTTATGCTTTTTTTTTTGGCATAAGATCTTGTAACAAAATTTTAGAGTATGGATTTAAATCACAAAATTCTAAGAAAGCCAAAAACAAAAGCATAAGATCTTGTAACAAAATTATAGAGTGTGGATTTAAATCAACTTATGCAAATGATAACAAAATTAACCTGTATGAAAAACTCTCCACTAACAATTTGCTTATAAAATGAATCTTTTATAGTTTGTTAAGGATTCAACCAATTTATGTCATTTTAATGGAGTTCAAAATGATTAAGGTTCAATTATAATGAATAGAGTCATTTGATGTTTTTTTATGATAAAGAATCTTTATCATAAAAAACATCAAATGACTCTATTCATTAAAATTGAATGTTATAGTTTGTTAAGGATTCAACCAATTTATGTCATTTTAATCGAGTTCAAAATGATTATGGTTCAATTTTAATGAATAGAGTCATTTGATGTTTTTTATGATAAAGAACTATAACATATTCATTTTATAAGGAAATTGTTAGCAGATAGATTTTTCATATAGGTTAATTTTGTTATCATTTGCATAAGTTGATTTAAATCCACACTCTATAATTTTGTTACAAGATCTTGTGATTTTGTTTTTGGCTTTCTAAGAATTTCACTTCTTTGTAACCTACAATTAATTTAGAATCTTTATCATAAAAAACATCAAATGACTCTATTCATTAAAATTGAACCTTAATCATTTTGAACCCGATTAAAATGACATAAATTGGTTGAATCCTTAACAAACTATAACAGATTCATTTTATAAGCAAATTGTTAGCAGAGAGATTTTTCATACAAGTTAATTTTGTTATCATTTGCATAAGTTGATTTAAATCCACACCGTAATTTTGCTACAAGATCTTATGCTCTCTTTTTTGGCTTACTTAGAATGTTGTGCATTCCTTATAAGCTAAAGAGAAAAACTATATATATATATATATATATATATATATATATATATATATATATATATATATATATATATATATATATATATATATATTGCCTTCACTTCTTTGTAACCTACAATAAAATGAAAAATCTTTATAAAATCAATGAAAGATAAGATAGGTGAGATTTATTTATTTTTAAAAAGCTATCATAATATTATGTTAATAAAACATAGACAAGAAAAAGAGACAAAAACTCTCTATTTTTCAATCATCAATAACCATTTTTCCTATAAACTCTCTAGTTTATGACCTCATAAACTATTCATTGATCTAACATAATTGATATAGTTGTACATTACATTGCTATTGGTACAGATAATTCAAAGTAACATATGTAGCATGAGATAGAAGATGGGAAAACAATATCCATGAACTGATGGGAAAGAACAATATCCATGATTTGAAAGGTGGTGTGAAAACACACCATTAAATATGAAAATGCGGGGAAATCCACACTCTACACAAACAATATCCATGAACTAATGGGAAAGAACAATATTTGTGATCTGAATGGTGGTGTGAAAACACATCGTTAAATATAAAAATGCAAGGAAATTTGCACTCTACACCCTTATGCCCCATATTCGGCGAGCAACACTCTCATATGTTGCTCAATCTTCCCATTATTGTCTATATTGTTAGATGGTCAATCCTACATAAACAAACTAAACATGCTTGAAAAAGTAAAACTTGATTCTTTTAAATGGAATAAACCAAGGAGTAGCATCAAAAATAT
This sequence comes from Cupressus sempervirens, assembly GCA_028749045.1. NCBI lineage: Eukaryota > Viridiplantae > Streptophyta > Pinopsida > Cupressales > Cupressaceae > Cupressus > Cupressus sempervirens. Next base: position 361,741,055 of record CM053793.1, on the reverse strand, counting down.
TGACTGTTTACAAACATGAACAATAAACAATCATTAGATAGCTCATTTTTTATCAGCATTTCTAGTCTCGTAATATCAGCAAACTAGGATCAATCAGAAAAATATAAAAGAAAGACACTTTGTCAATACTGTTGACAATCCTATCAGGAAGCACATACATAGGAAACCAAATAGTGAAAAAAAGACAAGAAATTAAAAAATATCCAAGAAAATCAGGAATATACTTATAACATGGGACAGAATCATGAACTATACAATCATCTACCAAAACACATCTCTATCAGCATATGCTCTCAAGTTCTACAATTAAGCATTCATCATTTTCTACTCCTTGGTGTATTCCACGTAAGTATAGTTCAACTATAGATCTAAATAACAATGAAATGAACAACTATACCAAACATTTACGAAGTCATAAACTATGTATAGATCAAGTATGTATAGATCCATGACAATCTTGGCTCTGATCTATACATAGTTCATCTACACATAATAGTTTATGATTTCATTAACTATGTATAGATCAATGCTTTTATGTCATTACCTATGATTACTTGTATATATCATAGTTAAAGCTCTGATTATTTGTACCAACAACAATGAAATGTACAACTATATCAATAGTTTACGAGGTCATAAACTATGTATAGATCAAGAATGTATGGATCCATGCAATACCATTAAACAAAGGCAGCTCATAAACTGGAATTACTTCAAATGCCAATCATGTCAATGCCAATGAAATGAACAACTAAACTATGTAAAAATTTGTTTCTATTCTGCTTAGAAAAATAGTCAAATATGTGCTCAATAATGAGTTCCAATTTAGTGTTGTGAGAGATCAATGCAATACCATTAAACAAAGCCAACTCATAAACTAGAATTACTTCAGATGTCAATCATGTCAATGCCAATGAAATGAATAACTAAACTATGTATTGATCAATGCCAATCATGCCAATGAAATGAACAACTAAACTATGGATAGATCAAGTATGTATAGATCCATGCAATACCATTAAACAAAGCCAACTCATAAACTAGGAATACTTCAAATGCCAATCATACTAATGGCGATGAAATGAACAACTAAACTATGTAATAGTTTGTTGCCAATCTTCTTAACAAAATAGTCAATATGTTCTCAGTAATGAGTTTTAATTTAGTGTTGTGAGAGATCAATGCAATACCATTAAACATAGCCAACTCATAAACTAGAATTTCTTCATATGCCAATCATGCCAATGCCAATGAAATGAACTAAACTATGTATTGATCAATGCCAATCATTCCAATGAAATGAATAAATAAACTATGTAACAGTCAATTTATGAGATAAACTATGTATAGAAACAAAAAGTAAATGAACTAATAGTCAATGGATAAAATCAAAGTAACAGTCAAAGTAAATCAAGAAACTCTAAAAGTAGCAGTCACCAACTGAAATAACTAAATTGCACCAAATGTCATTGCAACCTAGTCCTCTCTCTCCGCCTCATCCATCATTAAGAACCCTCTAGCTCTTTCACGTTGAAGCATGAAGGTGTTGTGTGCTTTCAATAAAATACCTTGACTCAATTCAGGGATGCCTTTGAGAGTGGTATACGCAACACTCAAAACATTATCCTCTTCAAATTTATCCATTTTTACAATCTGAGGCTTACCAAGGCCATCTTTGAGTTGCTTCATACTTTCGCATATCACATCCAATGATGCAACCAAAGTTGTCTTCTTCCTCTTTCCCCTTCTTGATGATGATGGTAGAGGAGCCCCTCTACCACTTGTACTTCATCCAAATTCGGTTGGTTGTCAAGAGGTGTACCGCAACCAGTATCAGCTTCATCAGGTGGATGGAATGCATGATTCATAGGGTGCCCTTCTTCAGCATCAAGGGGCATTTTAACTGCATAGCCTTTAGCAATTTCATTGCCGACAATTAAAACCAACTCATTGAAATATTGGAAGGGTGATCTCTTATAATTTTTTTCTTTTTTTAATTCTCTCCTCTATATGTAAGCATAAATAAATGGATTAGGTTGTTAATCTTTCATTATTAAAATAAGAAGGCAATATTTCTTCAATCAAAAGAGTACAAAGATCATCCTACCTTCAAAAGGTCATCCCACACAGAATCCTCAGCATCCACAGTTTGAGTTGCTTCATTCCAAGCAAACCCACTTGTATTTCTCAAGTCCTTCATTACTCTATATCCTAATTTCCATGTTTTCAGCTTATTCTTAAAACTAACTTGTGAAAGATTCAAATTCATCTCTGCATTGAATGTCCTCTCTATGGTGGTCCATGCTCCTTTTTTAAAACCACCTTCACCTTTTTGTCTGAGATGAACTTGTTCGAGGAGCAAGTCTCAAAACTTGTTTGACATCTTTTTTGTCCACATTATCTTCTTTGAAGAAGAAGAAGATATGTGGCTCGCATTGAGGGGTCCATCCATCTCACTCAAACTAATGGGAGAATCCATCTGGCTCGCATTGAGGGGTCCATCCATCTCACTCAAACTAATGGGAGAATCCATCTGGCTCACACTAACGAGTTTGTCCATGCTCATCATGAGCTCAGTATATGCCATACTCTACAATTTTTGTTTACAAAGTATATATTATTGTCATTGCTTTAAACATATGACAATTTAAACTAATCATATGATTCTAATTGAAAGTTAATGCTCTTTAAGTTTAAATGGAATGCAACAAGGACTAACATTAGAAAAATAAGATTTTCAGCAAATTCATTGTTCTCTTATTAATAGTGGGCTTATAATCTTCATCATTTGGTACTCCTTGTTGTATTTCATTTAAAATTGAAGATGATAAACTTTAAATTTTAATTTTTAATACATCCTAATGCAACGATGCTAACATATTCAATAGCTATAGACATATTGCAATTTAAACAAATAATATTATTGAAATTGAAAGTTAATGCTCTTTAAATTTAATTGGAATGCAACAAGGACTAACATCAAAAAAAGGAACCATCTATCATTAGATATGCATACATACTTTAATCAAATAAAAAACATTTTCCCATAAAAGTTCAATTATTATCGGGATCTGTAATCTTCCCACATCCTACTTACTATATCTTCTTGAAATTGTGCCCACTCATTTCTATCCTCCTGAGACAACCCATATGTCTCAAGCACCGGTACCTCTATCCCATCACAATCATCTTCCTCTTCAATAGCTACTTCCGATGGAAGGCCATCCTCTGTCGTAATGAAATTATGAAGTATACAACATGCAAAACAATAGAGGATTGTGTCATGATACTATAAGACATTGCATGTATCAGGATTGGAAAACACTGCTTTAGAATACCAAATGTACGTTCTACTAAATTTCTAAGAGAGGAGTATAGGTGGTTGAACAACTCATGTGCAGAGTTTATTGGGTTTTCTCTTGACCACTCTGTCAAGTGGAAGCGTGTACACCGATAAGGAGTGAGAAATCCAGGTGCATTTGGATATCTAGCATTCACTAGAAAATATTTTCCTACATAAAGAAAGTATATTGTCAATACTTGAAACATTTAGCATACCCTTGAGTATATTAAAATGTGATTTGGTTTACCAGGGGGAACTACAAGTGGATCTGCTATGGACAGAGTTGAAGCTAGAAAATGACTATTTGCAGCAAAGCCTTCCCAACTAGCAAGGTAGTACTGAAACTTACAATCAAAGGAGCAAACACCCATAACATTTTGCGACAAGTTCCCTTTTCTATCACGATATTTACCCTGTATGTCGACATCGATAGTGACTAGAATATGGGTTCTATCGATAGCTCCAACACAATCTTATGGGATATGATACACTAATCAAATGTATGCTCAAGCAATAATAAGATAAGGATAACAATCTAGACAATAAAATTATAACAATGCACTATTTACCTTGAAGAATAGATCAAAATGGTCCTTCCCACTAATTTCGGGAGGAGTGTATGTACATGTAAGGAGTGCTTGGACTAGAATGGGTCAAGACAGCCATCAACACCTTGTGGAAGTACCAACTAACTGTCTCTACTGAGTGCCCAAAGTTATGGGCAATCTTGCGGTTCCTCATATTGTGCCCAAGGGTGTGGAGGAACATCACTAGTTGTTCCTCTAACTTCAAGTGGATCGTATCTCTCAAGCTTCCTTTTAGCTTGAGAATACGAGCTAGACAAAAGAAGGCTGCCCTACTCATCTAAATCTGATAATGGCAATCCACCTCATTGGAATGAATAATGTCTCTACAAAAAGAATTTTCTTTTCTTATTTGTTTACCCATTTGACTACCTTCTCAGGCTACCAATACTTTGGCTACGGAAATGAAAGAGAAAAGAATTGTGAGAATACGGGTGTATGTGATCTTCCTAACAATGCGCCCTTAAACCTCTATACTATCCATAGGATCCATCAGCGGCCTGAAATGTGGACAGATTATGCACTATCAGTTATGAGATCAACTCATTCTTTTGCAAGGTGTTTGCATTGATGTATTTGTATTAGCAAGTTTTAATGTGCCTAGGCTTCATGGATTGATCTCAGATGACATTCAAACAGTTATAACTTTAGATGACTATTTTAAGATGTAAAACAGATCTTAGTTTTTTAGAAATTTTGTGAATATGATTTATGGGGATCCATTAATTTCAAGATTTTAATTTGATAGCAAGCCTACTGTTTGTGGTTATGTTTTATAAAGATTTATATGTGCTTAGTGTTAGTTACCATTTTTCACAAACTATGCACAACTGAGCCACCAAGTTTCCATTATTAGGTGAGTGAATATTTTTATACATATATGTGGCATACTAGTATAGGGTCTATAATTTGATATTAGGATCAAGTTTGAAGCCCTATAGGGAATATCATTTTGAATTGATCTATGTCTTGAATGTAAAGAAAATTTCAGTTGAATCTATGTTTTTGTAGAATTGGATGCATTGTTAGCCTTAGATTGAATAAAAGAGGCTTTTGGATTATATCAGGTAAAACAGGGAACTTAAGGTATGAATAGTTAATTAATAACACCCAAGTAGGTGTGTGAAATCTGCCGATTTCTTTTCAGAACTCCAAACTCTCTTTTTTAGCACTTGTCTACTAATTTATGATTGTTATCAAGCATGTGAAAGCATATATAAATTCCACAATGCTATCTTTTTTCAAACTTTTAGACAATAATGGGAAGTGGAAAGAGAATATTTTGTCTAGGCATAGCAGAACATCATAGTATTTTGTCCAAACACACAACAAAAAACCAAAAAAGAAAAGATTGGTGGCAGAAGAGAATTGCGCATGCGGAGACGAGTCCAAAGTCATTGTTCAAAGTCGTTGTCGTCGTCCAAAGCAAATAGATATGCAAAAGAACCCTATTACCAAATGCACAGTCATCATCAATGCAGAGAAACCCTATTCCACATGCACATTCATTGTTGATGTCGAAAAACCCTATTCGGCGATCGCTAGAGAACAATGTCGCCCAAGAAACCCTATTCCCAAATACCTTTTTCATCTTCTAAAAACCTAACCACAATTTTGGCAGACCTAATGGTTTTATTAAAACATGTTCATAAAATCCCAAATTCAAGTTATAATTTGGAATTCCACCTATTTTGTTGGAAGATGCATCTTCCAATTTTGGTCAAAAATGGAAGATGAAAGTGAAAATCAGGTTATTGGTTTAATGAACCAAACACTCGTTTTTAGCTCCAACACCTAATTTTGGCCCTCGTATCCCTATTCCACCCCTCATCTTCCAACAACCAAACGGGGCCTTACGAAAGATTGAGTCCACTTCAAGAGTTGAAATGAGCAAAGGGGTCAAGTTAAGATCCATGGTTGGATGGATAAACACAAGTATTGGATTTCCCCATTCTTGGATAATTGCAGCCAAGCCATCAAGGGCTCGCTGCAACCTCAACTTCTTGTGCAAATTAATTTCGTCTTAAATTGTATAGCATTTGATTTGCTCATTACTTTCTTTTATATGTGCAGATATCTTAAGTTTATAATTGTAATACACTTTAAAGTGTGGATAGTCGTAAATGAAAAGGTAATGATAGAAATTCTTGTTTCTAATCTAAAATCTGTTTATTGAATTGTAGTCGAGTCCTTAGTTGATTATTGACTTTTGGTTGATTATTGACTTTTAGTCTTGTTACAAGTGGTGTCACTTTTGTACTAGCACACGTCCACTTTTTCTTCTTGAGAACAAATGTTATTTGAATCTTCCATTGTAGGAAATTAGACACGCCCTCAAACATGTCCTCATATCAAACACTGGTTGTCATAGCCACAAAAGACACTAGATACAAAAATCCTTTTTCCCCTTAAACCTAAGTCACAAATCTTAGCTTTCTATTCAGAGTTTAGTGCTCTAAAACCGTGATATTTTCTTATAAACTAGACAAATTAATTATAGGATAAAATTCTATCTGATTTATAACAATCAATACTCTGGATTAATTTACAACAAATAGTAGCAGAAGTATAAAAATTACAGAAGCCTATCACCAAAATATTATGACACAGATGGACCCAGAAACCTCCACTATGAAGAAAATCTTACAAATGTTGGATCTTTTATTCAGCCTAGCAGCAAACTTTCTCTTCAAATATACAATGCAAGTTTGCTGCAACAATCTAACATATATAGAGCCTAACTACTTTACTCAGCTGAATCTTTCTTTCCTCCTTTTAGCTTAAAATCGTATAAAAAATTACTCTTAGCTTTAATAAACCTCACAAACTTAGAAATATTCTTTTGAATATGTAAAATTGTTATGATATATCCAACTCAAGTTTTAAAGCAACTCCACTCCACCTTCCAAACTAAATAAAAATCAAGAAAATTAACACACCAGCCTAAAACTACATTGACAATCTTACAGGACTGCAAGTATTGCATGTCAGAAAACTAGAATGCAACTTCAATTTCGCTAGCACAATTTAGAACACATATATTAGCAAAAAGGAAAATCTCCCATTGGCGATTAATTAATCTTGCAGCACAATTTATAGCAACTCATTTAACAGCCTTTACATCTGGGAAAACAAGATGATATCGATGCACAAAAGCTTTATACCTTGAATAATTATATCACAAATTAATAATACCAATTGTGGCCAGGTATGAGAAGCTCACACAAAGTCCAATGGACTACAAAATGTTATTTGCCATTCTTCTTAGGCAGAATGGAATAAAGATCAAATTAAGAATCTATCCCTTGAAAAATTACTCAATACTTTAAGCCCATGTTGACCAAAAAACTCTGCAATTGCCAATCAGCAATTCATCTACTAGTGCAGAGGACAAAACCAATATGTGCCAGAATTTGATAAGCGAGCATATGTTCCATCAACATCATAAACTGCATTTGCTGCAAAAACCAAGAATGCCTTTTAAGAGGGTCTCTACAACTGCGGTGACAATGCAACCGTGTGATACTGACATATAACAAAACATGATGCAGATGCAAATAAATTGGTTACAAAATCTCGCCATGCATATATGTTGCATATTTGCACATATATATTTTAAGGACTGGATAAGAAACAAATGCATGCTTGGTATTAAGATATTAACCTTTCGGCTTTCAGTGTACAAGTAAGATGTAAAGCTGGTTGAACCTATAAAACATGAAATTTTGCTTGCAAAGTCCAACCTCACAAAAGTAACTCTTGTGTCAGCAATATCACAACACAATATGTTTACTGCTGCCACCCACCAAACTGCTGACCACGATTCCCTCCCATTGGACCTCGCCCTCCACCAGTTCCACCGTAAGAACCTCCTTGTGGATAACCAGGACCACCAACCCCATAATTTCCGCCTCCTCTTGGTCCTTGACCAGGCATACCAGCTGCAGGAAATCCCCCACCTCTACCTTGAGGTGGATAAGGGGCACCATAGCCACCAGCCTGGTTTCCTCGATTTACATTATATCCTCCTTGATTTCCGCCCTGAGGATACCTATTCTGACCTGCAGGTCCCCTAGGTTTACCAAAATGTTGACTAGGTCCAGCTGCAGCTGCAGGTGGGGGATTGTGCATTGGTTGATTAGGAGCAGCCCTGAGTGGTAGGTGACCCTGTACAGTTTGTTGATTATTGGTAACACGGACGTGTTGCTGGGGATGCTGTATTTTTTGCCTTTTTGCCATTTCTTCATGTTGTTGGCGCTGCTGTTGGCGTTTTTTCTTTGTCTGAAATTCATGTGAGGATTCATACTTTGGCAAACTGTACATGAAACATAAAGCATTAACAACATCAGGATATCAGAGTGAAATGGCAGCCAGTTTCTAAAACAGCCAATCAATGTCACAAGTACACAATGCTGAAATCAAAAAACCTCTTAGGATCACATGGTAAAGGATCATTCCAAAAGTATTCTGCATCAAGAGCATCCTTTGCAGAAATCCTCTGCAAAAAAGGCAATTAATTCAATCAGAAATTCACAAAACTAGTTGTAATCACAAATGTATTTCTCGTGCTTTTTACTTTACATAATTGATTAACACATTTTGATATATTGTTTTACAATTAGTAATGAAAACTAACGGGAACTAAAATACAGCAGATGCTCACCAAACTCTAAACAATTAAGTCGAAGCAATGACTTAACTTCAATTGAATTGTTCACAATTCCTTTCTTATAATCACCATGAATTTCAAAAGGCACATTTACTTCAGATTGTGAAAATTGTTTACTTTCCGAAGCTGTAATGTTACATCCCAATTTTTTGACCTAGCTTGAAATATGGACGTTGAGGTTCACATGAAGTCAGTTGGCAGTTTAATTTGATATAATCTGGCGAAATGGTAAGATAGTTAGTCGTTATGATTTCAAGTGAAGATGACATGCTAGTTATTCGTTAATCACGAATTCATGGAATTAAGACAAAGGTTAACTGATATGATTATTTATAATTTATAATTTAACTACAGAAAAATTCCTTGCAGGGAGCTCGTCGAAGGGGTGGAAGCATTGTCAGAAAAGAATTAGGCAAGGCATCACCATCGTTGGACAAACAAGTAGAGGACCTAGTGATTTGTAACAAGACTCATCTCTGGAACTGCATGAGTTGTTAATAATTAATTTAATTTAATTAATTAAGTTTAAATATAAACGTGTTCTTAAAAGATTTTAAATTATCTTTCGTCGTATTATTTTTAATAATAGTTTATATATGTGCATTTGAATATAAAAATGTTTTGGCATCTTTATATTTTAATAAATTAATAGAATGATGTTTTAAAAGTACTTATAAGATTTTAATAATTTTCGAATTATAATAATATTTGTGTTATTTTCACTTTCCAACTCTATTATTTCTAATTTAATAGTCTCTAATGTTAGCACTTAGTCATTGAATTAAACATTAAATAATATTAATAAAATAAAAACTTTCATCTTTCACCTTCGATTTAGTATATCTTCCTTTTCATTTTTCTTCTAAGTTACCGGTACGGGTAGGGGCACGGATACAGATACGTGGGTACGACAACTTTTTGAGAAGGGGGTTTGGATACATCTGGATACGTCTGTACAAATAACATATAAAAATCATAAATATATATATATATATATATAATTTTTTAAAAACTTGAAAAACCTTTTATATCAATAATATATTAAAGTTATAAACTATATATAGTATTTAAAACTTTAAAAGTTTATAACTTCAAATAATTTTTTTAAAAATTAAAATAAACATAAACATATGAAAAAACTGTAAACCCAATATTAATATTATAAACTTACAATAAACTATAGATAAAACTTTGTTTAAAAGTTTATAACTTTAAATAAATTAAAAAATAAATAAAATGAACATACATGCGGCCAGTCAACTCCCGCTCACGAGCTCCCGTCGTCCCAGTTGCAGGTCTGGCATTGTCGTCCAGTTGTTGTTGCCGTCGATTTACAATTCCAGTCGTTTGACGTGGGCAGATGTTTGTTTTGCACTTTCGTTTTGTTCTACGCCATTCAAATCGCCACATCATCCAAAAAACAGTCGGATTCATTGCAAATAAGAATAAATCGAACCCTATTCGATTCCACGGGGTATTTTAGACGTATCTGATTCCAATACGTACCGTACCCGTATGTGAAGTCAAAAGGGGAAGCACTAGTAACTTAGTTTTTCTTTTCCAACGGATGGAATGCAAATCGAAATTGAGATCTTGTAACGGCAGGAAGCCGTAAGGTCGGGTTTAATTTAATAAATATGTTGGCCTTGTCGTCTATCGAGAGAGGAATATCCGTCTTCCTTTCATTCTGAAAAACGTCTACCACCCTGCTCAGCCACGGTACCCATAACACCATTATACTCTCATCTTTATATTGCTAGTTGTTGTCTGTACCTGCGAAAATCTGAAGGAAGCAACCGAGCATAGATATAGTTAACCCAACTATGTAGCCGTGAGTCAAGTAAGGATGTGTTTGAGTTTTATTTTCCATATTTCATTTACAGATTCTTGTACTTTATGAGTCGAGTTTTGATTCAAACCTTATGTAATACTTCAGACTGTAACAATCATGTTGTTTACTTTATATTTTGAATTCTTGTTAATGCCTTATAGTCTACATCCATGAAACGGTTATTGAATAGTTGGGTGAATGATAGAGAATGCTGACTGTGACAAAATTAAAGTTTGATTGCTCTTTTCTTTCTCAAAGTAATACTGTATGCCATTATTTGTAATTTTCTTTTGATAATTCCATCATCAAATCATGTTAAACTCTACATGTGGAATTGTAAATTGTACTTGGATTGTCTTTCCTCCACAGGAAAAGTTAATATTCAAATTAACGATTGATACAGAGAAATATAGGTATCTTTAGTATAATCTATTAGTGATGTGGTAGAGAATATTTTGTGAGCATTCAAAATGGTTAGTGAGTGCAATGAGTTGTTCTTTTCTAGTTTGCAAGTTGGATATAATATGAGTTCATCTGTTGTATCTGTGTGTATTGAGAATTTGTTTTCAAGGATATAGATATTGAAAATTGGTTGAAGATATAAGCGTAGGAGACAAGTAAGAATGTTGCCGAATTTAGAATGGCCAGTCGTATTTTCTTTCTAATGCAACTGTTGAATCAAGAATGTTCAATGTGTCTCTTTTTCATTAATATAATTGCAGACTGAATCAGGGTGGTCAGTAAAAGAATTCTAGTTCTTGGAAGCTGCCTTAAACCATAAATGTTTCTTTATTCATAAGAGAGTATTAAACATGTATAAAAGATATGGATATGCAATGAAAAACTGTGATTAACTAATTCAGTTCAGAATGTATTACAAACATTCATACCCTACAAGAGTGAAATTATTAATATTAAACAAGCACCTGGAAATCACCGGCTTGGAGGCCTAATGAGGGTGAGGGGGTGTGAGGAAAGATTCATCAATAATAAAAACCAGTAATATCAGTTATGACATTTTAATATATATCATTTAATATGAATTAATAATAGCTCATGCATATTCCTATTATGATGATCTCCTACTGCCAAGTCGTATGGCGTGTTATATATCATGATGCCCAGTGAATGGTAAGATGTTCCCTATCAATTCCAGGTAGGGAGGGCCTTTCTCGTTAGGGATCGTGTGGGGATATATATTGTGGTCCGAGGTTGGGTGGTAAAGCCCCTGGCAATGTTTCACCTCTCTCAAGATGTCAAATATGCGTCAGACAGAGATAAGCCATGAAATCAATTGTTTATTGGAAATAGGTATTATCATTTTTGTTTATGAGAAGGTAAGATTAAATTGAAGTATTTCATTGTTATCATCATTTTACTTCATATAAATGAATATTGAATATAAGTAATTATCTAATCTTGAGAAATTGTCACAGATAAGCAATCAGAAGGAAAAGAAATCTGAAGCCCTAATTGATTGTGTGACAACTGGAACCTTAATTGATATAGTGGTATTGGAAGCCCTAACTAAATCCGTGGTATCGAAAACCCTAGTTGAATCCGTGGTTGCGGAAGCCCTAAATTGAATCCGTCGTTGCAGAAACCCTAGATAAAATCCATCATCGTGGAAGCCCTAAATTGAATCGGTGGTCACAAAAGCCCTAAGTGGTAAACCAGTACCAGAAGCCCTAAATAAACCGATGGTAATTGATGCCCTAATTGGTAAGATGATATGTGATGCCCTAATTTTAAGTTATATTGGTATTTAGTGGTATTCATCAAATGATTTTTGAGATAGCAGTTGATTTGAGAAATTGTTATAGTGTATTTGTGGACTAACCCGGGTGGTTGCAAAAGCATACTTAGATGATTTTCAGTCTCAGTTTTTCCGAGCTATGTGATTTCAATTTCTGAAGTAATTTCATTAAAAGGTATTTCAAGTATTTAGTTAAGAAATTTTTGTTTAACTGACTTTAACGGTAAATCTTCTTCACATGAACATGAATGATGTAGCTGCCTTCTTATGAAATTGAAGTTATAATCGTATTCTATGCTTATCTTAGATGTTAATTTAGACCTGGAAAATCTGGATGTTACATGTAATTTGGCATACTTTTTAACAGCTCCACTTCCATGTCAGCTTTTGACTAATTTTCAATTTCTTTTTATGTACCTCATAAGATTCAATTTTAGAAATTTGATGGCTCCTGTGGTGCACTTTGATATCATGCTTCTCGAGGTTCTGAATATCTTCTCATGCATGTATATAATGATAATCACATTTTCTTTTAACCTTTTTAGGCAACTGGATTCCTCTACTCTTTGATCAAATAATTATGACAAATTTTGACCCCAACTGGAAGACTGCCTCAAAAGACAGGGAGGATATCAATGACAACAAAAAATTGCACTTTGCATAAAATCATGAATGTGATTGGCCGAGAGCATGTGCATGGTAAAGGAAAAGTACATTCCTTTTTGTTAAGTTCATTGTAGTTTAGTTGAAAACTATTTTCCACACGAGGGTTTAGACGTCAAAAAGAAGGCATTTCCTTGATTAGGGCAAGGCACTAAAAAATTAATCAAATGACAGTCCTTCCAATGAAAGAATAAAACAAATATGTATAGACATTTTATCTTTGGCTTGTTAGGATTAGCAAGACAGAAATAACAATTACATGCAAATATAACCAATATTAAAAAATAATAAACCACACAAAAGAGAACACAAGATGCAAAGATTTAACGTGGTTGACCCAATCCCTGGGCTATGCCCACCAACAATGAATCCAATATTCTGGATTCCTCTACTCTTTGATCAAATAATTATGAAAAATTTTGACCCCAACTGGAAGACTGCCTCAAAAGACAGGGAGGATATCAATGACAACAAAAAATTGCACTCTGCATAAAATCATGAATGTAATTGGCTGAGAGCATGTGCACGGTAAAGGAAAAGTACATTCCTTTTTGTTAAGTTCATTGTAGTTTAGTTGAAAACTATTTTCCACACAAGGGTTTAGACGTCAAAAAGATGGCATTCCTTGATTAGGGAAAGGCACTAAAAAATTAATCAAATAACAGTCCTTCCAATGAAAGAATAAAACAAATATGTATAGACATTTTATCTTTGGCTTGTTAAGATTAGCAAGACAGAAATAACAATTACATGCAAATATAACCAATATCAAAAACTAATAAACCACACAAAAGAGAACACAAGACACAAAGATTTAACGTGGTTGACCCAATCCCTGGGCTATGCCCACCAACAATGAATCCAATATTCTTATTATCTAGTGATTACAATCTACAATCCCTTACAGCTCAATGCCGCCGCAAGAAACTACTATCAAATCACACATTTCGGAATCCCTAACCCTGAGCCATTTTATACAAGTTTTTTGCTGCTTACAAAATTAGGGCTAGATTATTTTGTCTTAACAAGTTAACCTAAAAAACACTTGATGAGTCAACCAAAAAAATAAAAATTTAGGGTGCTGCCCCGAACCGCAAATGAATTATGAAGTGTACAGTACTTTCCTGATCAATCACCACATATCAACATGGCTAACACCAAACACCCCTTTTAATTAACGGCCTCACAGAACCCAATTCATTTATAAATTATATTTCTAGATAATGTTGTTAATACCAAAGCCAAAATGGGTTGGCCAGAGTTTGAACCCAAGGCCCTCCCAAATACATACAAACCTTTTCACTTTTGTTATACTTGTCATTAAGGAAAGCAAACTCTAATCAAACACCTATTTCAATTCATAACCTTCAAAGAAGAAATTCATTTATGGGTTACATATCTGGACAATGGGGTTAAACCAAAATTCCCAGACTCGGACCTGGCCCTGCCTCAGCAAGGGTAACTCGACTCGTGAACCAGCTCAAACTCAACCGTGACTCGGCAAAGCAAAAAATCCCTTGAAATTTAGCCACCTTAAAAAGGGTATTTTCCTTCAGCCACCGTGACTAGATGTGTCAAGGTCACGGGTCCCCTAGACCCGGCAAGGCTAACCTGACTCACCAATCCAGGAAGCTCACCCGACTCACGACAAGTCTGGATTCTATGGGTTAAACATACCTAGCTGAAATGAATTGGCTAGAACATGAACTCATGGCACTCCCAAATACCAGTCTCACACAAAATGTTAATAAGTTAATGAGAGCAATATATAAATTAAAATAATAAATAAATTTGGTTGTGTCAAGCTTATGAAATTGAAATATTCACCTTATGAAAGATTGAACTCCAAATTTTGAACCTTGGAATGATAGCTCAGTAGAGCACCTAAAGCAGTATTTAGGGGGTCCCAGTTTGTCTAGGTATTAAACAACATAATCAAAATAAATATATCTAATAATTATATAGTGCCTACTAGAATCCATATCCATGATAGAAAAGAATATATAAGAATTTGATCCTCCCTTGAGAACCGTTTATCAAGCTTGAGCGCATACATACTTGTGCACGTATGCATGTTACCGACTGACATTACCTGCTATAATCATGCCCATGAAGAAAAGGATACATAACAATCTGATCTTCCATAAGAACTATATCGTCAAATCTGCTTCAATATGTGTGTACACAGGCATGCATATGCTGTGTGTATGTATGTGTGCCTGTGAGTGTGTAATATAAAAATTTAAAATAATCATCCAGTTCACAAAACAAAATTGTGGACCGTATTACCACAGATAGACCACATGGCATAAAGAAACAAAAATAAAGATTTTATAAGCATATTTTGTTACACATTTAAATCTCAGCAGCAGCACTGTATAACCTGATTATCTACAAGTCCGTCACAAATAATATCTTGGTCCTCAAAATCTATACCACATATTCTTATATTAGGGATAATACATACATACATGCATGCATATATATATATATATATATATATATCCAAGCTTCACATTCATTAATATAACATGTTCTGAGAGAATTGAAGTATGAAAAATCAAATTTTGCATCAGTTTGTTAAAACCCTCCCTCATGGATCCACAATATATTGGTTAGATACACCAATTCATTGATTATTAGACTTTATTTATAATTAAATTTTATATTAATAATTTGCTTCAGATATTTTGTTTTATGATATATCTATATCAACCATTATTTTCCATGCTTTTTGTAATGAAGTTTGTTCCAAATCGAATCAATCATTGTACAAAAAAATTCTAGCTACAACTGGCCATGGTTTTAAGACAAAGAACCACAAAACTAAACTATCATGTTAGTTGTTGGTAATACCTGAGCTGGATCCAGAGTTAGCATTTTCTCCAGTAGTTCCAATGCATGCCGATCAAAACTGATTATCACGAAAATAACGAAGTTACTTTTTGCTGTAAAGATATACTTCAGACCCCAAATGGGGCAAAAAAAAATTCTGAGCACCAAATCTAATACACTGTGTAGCCTATGAAGAGGAATGTTAAAAAATTAATGAACAAAACTTCTAGAGGGATAATAACTAATAAGTAAGAAAACTTCATACTCCCAAAGACCAATGAGCCATCTTCAAGCTCACAAAGCTCCAATTACAATCAAATGCCCAAGCTCCAAACCTACCATTTGTAATTATAAACAAAAACTGGGGGAATTTAGCTTACTGTTTGAAAACCTCCCGCAGGCGTCTCTTCATTGGCCTAGGTGGCTTGAAAGTGTTATACCAAGGCACCTTAGACACTCCTGGCCAATTACCCTCATCTGGAGATCCACAAAGCTCAAAAATTTTGTTGAGTTGCTCAGGCTGCAAAACAATTGCAAGTATTATCTAGAAGATTCATACAAAGCAAATGGGAATCAACGTTTCTACCTACCATGCTGGCAGAAATTATGAATAATTGCAAGTATTATCTAGAAGATTCATACAAAGAAAATGGGAATCAACGTTTCTACCTACCATGCTGGCAGAAATTATGAATAAAACATCCCAAAGACTTGTCTATTCATTAGAATATTTACAATAAAATCATTATACTGATATTCTAAACTTAATTTCTGATAAGTTTTGGATATGCATCTTTCCATCTTACCCTTTGGCATCATTTAATTATTTACTTTTAGCTCTGGCTTAACATGCATAGGTATGTTTGGTTGTGGCTGACGTAAACAGATTTTTTAATGAAAACAAAGCTACCAATAACGGTCTTCTCTAACTTGCATCCATGCGAAACCATGACTTGCATTGTCACTTTATATCACACTGGTCGTCAAAATGATTTTAGGAAGCTTGAAATTGTTATTTAAAGGAATCTTAAATACCCCTGGCCAGTATCAAAAAACTTGAGTTGCTTCAACTGCAAAAGAATGACCAATATTGTCTAAGAGATTTGTACCGGCAAATAGGAATCAATATTTCTGACAAACATCTTGCAGAAATGTACAAGAGAAAAGTCACAGAAACTTGTCTATTTGGCAATATTCTTACAGAAAGTTCATTACACTAATGTTGTCAACTTAATTTATAACTAATTTTGATCAGGCATTTTTCCATCTTAATATTTGACATTTCATTTCATTTATATGCTTAAAAATCTATTTATTTGCATTTACATTGGTTGTGGTTGAGAGAGAGAGCATTTTTTTATAAACAAATCTACAAATAACGGCCTTCTCTAACTTATATCCATGTGAAACCATGTGTCCTATCCTCACTGAAATTCAAAAAAAAATTACTATCTAGTATGAGTAGAGGATATTAACCCTCTCTCCCCACCCTTTGCATCCTATAAAACCACTTTTCAAGAAGTAAAATCTTCCACTTTTTTTCTCTCTTTATCATTCTATTCTCTCTGGTAATTCTTGCACTAGACTATCTGCATTCTAAGATCTACTCCTCCCTAAAAACAGCTTCCTTTTTATTCAAGTCTTCTTTTGTACCATAACCAATGCCTCTCTGCTATTTTGTTTCTTTATCATTCTAGCAAATCTTGCACTTTCTGATCTGCATTCTATGCCTAGCAATTGATTCATTTCTCCTCAAGTTTGAAGATGCTTTTATTTTTTGTAATGTCGTTGTTAATTTGAACTTTAATGGATATGGATGCCATCTGTAAGGCTACGGCTTTGGCAGCCAATTACCTTGTGCGGACGTTGGATTATTAGTATTTGATTATTTAGCATGTTAGATACTTTGATTCTGTACAAATGACTTGGACGCATTAATCAGAAAAATGAAGTTTTTCGATGTTCTCTTTAAAATTGATTTGGATGCATTAATCTGAAAATGGGGTATTAATTAGATTTAGTTATTTATTTGTCTGTCTGTTTCTTTGTTTCTTTGTTTCTATTATAAGGCCAAACAGACCTCACTTGGTAATTGTATACAATTTGTGTATTTGACTATGCAAACTTCATTTATTGGTTAATGAAATTGATTAAATAGTGAGAGTGCATTTGTTGTATATTTAAATATAAGGCAAATTAAGACTGAGAATAATTTTTGGAAACAAAATTAAATATTGTAGTAGTTTAATTTAAAGAGTGTTTATGAATTACATCCATATAATTTGATTGTAATATACTAAGCCATGCGTTTGTATAAAATGTTGTTTTTCGGAGCTTTGCAGTTTTATGGCTTTAGTTGTAGCTAAGCATCCACCTAGCTTAACCATAGCTACTCATTTTCTTGTCAACTCTACCATATGCAGTTTTTGCTAGATTGAAAGCATTTTCTAAGTTCCAGATTATTCTTTTGGTTTTTCTCTATGCTCAAATGGTACCTCAGATTTAGACAGATGCAGATGTTAAGGTATGTGGTAGAAAGGATTCTTCTCCGAAACTAAGTGCATCTATTGCTGTGCATTTACAAAAATCTTGGGCAAAACAAAGAGAGATTCCCATTCATGTTTTAGTAGTAAATAAGAATAATAGAAATTAAATTGGATGACACCTTTAGCACATATGAAATCAAAAATTAAGGGGATTCAAGAGGTAGACCAAGGTCAGCTGTTAAAGATTGCAGCTGCGATAGAGATCTTTATCTCTTGAAATTTAAATGTTATTACAGTTATGGTCACCTTCACCTGAAAATGACTTTTATTGTAATATTAACTATAAATGACACGTGACATTCACATGCGTTGAGCCATGGATAATCAAAGAGTTGTAATTAATTATAGGAGTTATGAGAAACTAAAAAGACCTTCCGTTATAATATGAAGAGTCTCTCTTCTTGTAATATATATATATATATATATATCACATCATGCCAAGGATATTCTACACTTGAACCTTTTTTGTTGTGTGGCTGGGTTTTTCCCTTCATTCTAGAAGGGTTTTCCCAGGATATTTCTGGTGTTTATTGTTTCAGTTTTGGCTTTTTCATATTGCTGATCCTTGATTTATAGGCTCCAGTTTTAACATTAGCAAGGTTGGTTGTCTTAAGAATCACAAAAGATGAATTTGAGTTGGCAGTATTGAAATATCTAAACTAGAAACTGAAAAATGAAGTTGAATAAAAAGCCCTGCTTTTGGGAACAAGTAGCATATGTGGCAGGACATCATATCGCAGTGATAGAAGACAACTCAAAATTTGTGGTGCAATTGGTGAGTAAAAAATATTGTCCAAATTGGAAGTTTAGGGTCATTTAGAATAACTCCTAAATTGGCAAAAAGACTATTCTCACTGCTATAGAGTGATCTAGCAAACCAAGTTAGATGATTTTTCTACCTTTGCAACTAGTGAAGTTAAGGATTGGGAACATGTACCTAACTGCTTATCAAATGAGTGCCCTTTCCCAGCTCATAATTTAAATGTGCTTAAGAATACTCATTATGACTTGATATGGATGCATTGTATTGGGATTGATGAGGTGTGAAACAACATCTAGCAAATATATGGGAATACCATCAATGCTTCTTCATAGTTGCTTGTTAACGGATTGTGTACGAATACGAAGCACCGTGTGCTGAGTATGTTTGATAGTGGCAGCCATTGTTGTTTGCATTTGGTTATTAAGTCTTCCATTTCATGCTCAAGCTATGGGCTTTTATATTTTAAAGAGTTATAGGCAAATGACTTGTTCAGGTACCCTCTCTGCCATAGCAGAGTCTACAATGACTGATTAAGTAAAATATTTAACTACTAATCTCCAAAGTGTTAGGAGGTGATAAAGGCAGCATTTGGCCAAGATGATAGCATCAAGTGATGGGACCTCACTTTGTCAAACATAAGCAAATGTTGCCAGTGTAAGATCTTTAAGTCTGGAAAAGCTAGTGAAAACTCGAAGATAGAGGAAGTAAAGGAACTAAAGGAGGAGGTTTTGCCTTGTTAGGTAACATCCTTGTGTAGGGGAAAGGTATTAGTAATCTACAAGATATAGAGATGCAGCTCATCAACACCAGAGTAAAGTTATCTATGAAGCATATTATAATGTTGGATGATCCTATAAGGAAATTGGCTTAGCGATGAAGCATTTAGATGTTTTGCATCATCATGGCATATTAGAGGTCTCCAAAAGTCACACAATTGCCAAGCTAGAAGATATAAAGATTATAAAAGTGAACAAAAGCGCCAATTAATCAAACATTTTAAGATTCCTGGGTTTGAGAATGCAATAGGTCCTGTAGAAGTCTATGTTGAACCTGTTAATGTCTCTATCGACCCTATATAGAATTTGAATGAGATGTAACTAGAACATAAGAAAAATTGAGTTAAATTGATCAACTTGAAATTGGAAACTATAGCCAAAAACCTAGGTTTTTACCATGTAGGAAAGAGAAACTAGAACCTACATTTTAATTTGAAACATTTGTATAATAAAATTGAAATAAAAGGCTATAACATGAATTAAAATGGTTTACTTTGTTCATAGATGACTGAATTACTGTTTTGGACAGCACTGGGAGGTCAATTCAATAAATCTCAATTAAAGGGTGAAGTGGGGAAAAATGTATCCTAGAAACATGATTTAATCAAAATCGAGTATAAGGGATTAAAAAACTAATGTTTGGTTGGTAGAGAATGTTAAGCAAAATAGGAAATTTGTATGCCGTCATCTCCCAAAAATTCAATGTCTTTGGTACTTAGGAAAACTTGCATTTAAATTCCAACTGTAATTGTCATAACTGAAATTGAATCGACAGGAGACCTGTTGGAAGTATGATGGACAGATCTAGGTAATTAGATCTTGAAAATGTTTCTATAGGGGTCTAGCACCCAGGTCTAGCACTAAAGTCTACACTAGGATCCTTGCTGAGTGATAATGTCTCCACTAGAGTCATTGTTGGGCACTAGTGTTTGCAACAAAGCCATTTTTGGGCACTAATCTCTGCACCGAAACCCAGGTTGGACACTACAGTTTGTACCAAGGCCTCAGCTAGAGACTAGAATCTTCATGAGCAACCAGGTTCAATGCTAGAGCTGTGTACTTGTTTGTAAGTTTGCAGTTGGCAGTTTTGTACTAAGATATCTATTT
The DNA here is from genome assembly GCA_028749045.1 of Cupressus sempervirens. Taxonomy (NCBI): domain Eukaryota; kingdom Viridiplantae; phylum Streptophyta; class Pinopsida; order Cupressales; family Cupressaceae; genus Cupressus; species Cupressus sempervirens. Next base: position 361,720,182 of record CM053793.1, on the reverse strand, counting down.
ACTATAACTGTACGTAGGTTTGTCATAAAACAGCATATGTTTCCCTAAGTTCAGAAGAATGTTCAATTACATGGGTTGAATGTAAAGTATGCATCTAATCTGTCTGCTGAAGTTGAATTTTAGTATCAAACATCAGTTGACCTCAAAATTAAGTTTTAGAGTTCTCTTGTATCCCTTCATAGTATATACGATGATCAAAAGAATGAAGAAGTGGCATGCATTAATATCTTTTGTCAGTACTAAACTAGTGGAGGTGACCTTTTGGTGACATGGTGTGGCTTCTTGCCTGTAGTTTGTACAACCAAGGTTCAAACCTTGTGATGAGGGCCCCCCTGATATCTTGTATCTTATTTTATCTGCGAGATGTGGAGTGGTTTGCATTCCATCCGAGGAGCACATCCCTAGGTTAAATTTTATGAGGTGACCTTTGGTGAAATGGTTGAGCTTCTTACCTATAGTGCCCATGACCAAGGTTCAAGTCTCGTGTGGTTCTACTGCATCAACAATTCAAAAGCCCCAAAGATCTTGAATTTTTTATTTATCTACAACGTGTGGAGAGGGGCATTTGCATAGTACCTAGGGAGCACATCCCTAACTTAAATTTTAAGGAGCAACTTTTTGGTGAAATGATGGAGCTTCTTGCTTGTAGTGCCTACTGCCTACAACCAAGGTTCAAACCTTGCGGGATTACTCTCTACCACATAAACAGTTGAGGGACCCCCAAGATCTTGTATCTTGATTTATCTACAAGATGTGGTTGGGACATTTGCATTCCACCTAAGGAGCACATTTCTAGCTTAAATTTTTGCCTGCACGAGTAGTGGAGTTGGCTTGGGTTGTTGGTTGCTCCAAATTAGTCTTGGGTTCAACACTAGGCCTCAGACTCACCCAATAAACATGGTTTGTGGGCGATTGTGTTCATCCCCAGAAACTAATCTTGTCCCAGCTCGTCCCTTCCTAAACCCAACTTGGCAGTAAGTAAGACCAAGGAAAGGCAGTTTAGGGAGAGGGTTGGGTTGCCAAGATACCCCTAGCACCAAAAAAAAGGTATTAAACTAGTGAATTTTATCCAGTTATCTAACTGAAAGAAAACTTAACGAGGAAGGGGCTATATGTATAGGCTGCATATAGAAGAAGGAATTCCATGAGATACTCACTAATAGTATTAGTTAGGGCTAGTGACCTAGATGGAAATTCAATTCATTGAATTCATAAAAATTAAAATAAATAATCTTGTGTGAAGAGAAATGGTTATGGGAATTAGAACGGTGATAGCTAATAGACCCTAATAGATTATGGTCTCTTGAACATTCTCATATTCTAGTGTTGTATGGAATGGTTGAAACACTTCATTATATAATGAGGATGTGATATGTGGTGCTCTTATTAAAAAGATAGAAAAAATTTCTCGACTTGTAAAGACAAAATTTATGTGCAGTTTTGGAGGTTTTAATGCATTATTAATTCAATTTAGTAGAGGGATCATACATTAACTGAGGCTATTAAAAATTTACATAATAATTCATAAGTATTCAATGATGTGATGCAACCTTAGTAAAGGTACTTCAGGTGTAAAGTGCTTTGATGATCAAATGATTTTCCCCAATATTTTGCCCAATGGAGCTAGGCACCACTCTGGCATACAATGAGATTAATCAATCTTCGCAGAAAGTGTTTCTTTCCTACTTAATGAGGTTACATTATAAGTTGTGTAAGTTGTAACTGAATATTAAGTCCATTCAAACCAATCTAAGTTGGTCCTCAGCTAACTCTGAGTTTATCTCTATTGAAGATTGTAGCTGTGATAGAGGTATTTATCTTTATTTTTGCTATATATTGAAATTCAGATAATACCTATGTATTGTGTTTACAGCTGGAGAAGATATTTATGATAATATTTGAGATAATATTATATGAAGGGACATGTGTCATGTGAAGAGTCATGCATTTGGAAATATGAAAAGACTTGTTTTTAGTTTGGAATATGAAAAGACTTGTTTTTAGAAATTTAAGAGACCTTGGGTTGTGATAAGAAGATTCTCTCAATTCTATGTGTGTGATTACCTTTTGTGAAGACACAATTTTGTATTCGGTGGAAAGCATTGTACGTGAAATTTTATTATAAATAAAAGAGATTTTTTCTGGTGTGGCTAGGTTTTTCCCTTCAAGTGGAAGGGTTTTCCCAAGATGATCTCGTGTCTTTTGTGCATTTTTATTTTGCTTTTCTTATTGTTATTTTTCATTATTTTCTCAGCACAACATTAACATGGTATCAGAGCCAGGTTAGATAACAAAATATGAGTGTTGAAACCAGTTGTAGCTGCAAGAGTGATGTGTTACCTATATATAATGTTCATCTCTGCATCTTTTCTGCTCTTGTTAATTGTTGGCTAGGGTGCAATAAGTTCTCAATTGTCTTCATTGATTTCCCTTCTCTATCAATGCTGGCTCTTTTATAATGATTGTCATTTAATATAAAAGTCTTACGGCCTCCTTTGTTTGTGTTTCAACTCTCGGCTTTCATTATATTTGTTTGTGCCTTAAGTTATCATGTATCTATACCTTATGATTTCACATTCATATATGGTGTTTATCATCTGCTAATTTTTTATCTTTTTGTCTTCTTCGTGGCTCACTTGTGGTATCATGTTTCAGGCAGATCTATGTGGAGAATTTTTGTCTTATTGACGACTTGGCAATTGTGTGGCCTATCTCATCTTTTTTGGCAGTTCATCAATCTTCCTTATGGTTCATCAATGCTCATTTATTTCCTGTGTGCCATTTTCATTCAAGCTTAACCATATTCTTATTAATAGACAATCTTGACAGGTGTTAATTCATCTTGACAAGATATTCTCATCTAGTCGTATTAGATGTGTTCGATACGTCAGCCTATGGAGATTTTTTTTTCTGAGAGATGTTTTAATTGCTTAATATCGTGCATGGTCCATTAATTGTGTTTGTGTTGTATGAAGAGCAATTTACAATACTGTTTTGATGTTCTATACATCTTCATTATATTTCTGACAAAGTCACAAAAACTCTGAGTTGAATATTGGTAATTCTATATTTTGAAGTTAGTCAAATGTTCTGTATATGGAGATAAAAGCATATGTTATTGTTCAAGGGTATGTGCACGTTGGAGATTAGACTACAAAAAGATATGTATTCTATAACTGGAAATAGTGGTTTTTTTTGGGGGCATTAATCTCTATATATCTCTTTATGATAGGTTGATTTTATTGATGTCTCTTGGTTGCAGGGTGCAACAAGAGGTAATGAGATGAGGTAAGAATATGAGCATGAGGATGTTGCTTTGATGATAGCATTTACAAGAAATAATATTCAATGGGAGATGTTTCAGCTTCAAAGGGAGATTATGTCAACTATCCTATTGTGGTGATCAAAGTTGTCCCTGTTGAGACGGAGTGTCTATGGAATCTCATCCATTGAGGGAGATTATGTCTGTGGAATCTCATTAGATGTGTTTGATACTTCAGCCTTTGGAGATTTTTTTTCTCAGCATTGTTTTAATTGCTTTATATCGTGCATGGTCCATTGATTGTGTGTGTTGTATAAAGAGCAATTTACTATACTGTTTTGATGTTCTATACATCTTCATTATATTTCCGATAAAGTCACAAAACTCTGAGTTTAATATTGGTAATTCTATATTTTGAAGTTAGCCAAATGTTTTGTATATGGAGATAAAGGCATATGTTATTGTTCAGGGGTATATGTGTGTTGGAGATTAGACTACAAAGAGATACGTATTCTATAACTGGAAAGAGTGGTTTTTCTTTTTTGGCATTAATCTCTATATATCTCTTTATGATAGGTTGATTTCATTAATGTCTATTGGTTGCAGGGTGCAACAAGAAGCAATGAGATGAGGTAAGATTGTGAGCATGAGGATGTTGCTTTGATGATACCATTTACAAGAAATAATATTCAATGGAAGATGTTTCAGCTTCAAAGGGAGATTATGTCAACTATCCTATTGTGGTGATCAAAGTTGTCCCTATTGAGATGGAGTGCCTGTGGAATCTCATCCATTCTTATACATTATGTTAATGAGTTCTTCTCTATGAGAGAAATTCGAGCTAAAATCCCTTGTTAATGAGTTCTTCTCTGTGAGAAATTCGAGGTAAAATCCCTTGTTAATGAATTCTTCTCTGTGAAGAGAAGTTCGAGGTTAAATCTCTTGTTCCACTCTCTGCGATGAGGCATTGAGGCATGATGGAAATGCATTCTTCTTAGGGAAAAGTGTGAGGTGAAAGCCCTTGTTCCACCCTCTGCGATGAGGCATGGTGGAAGTCATGTGTGTGACTCCATGACTTTAATTTTAGCTCTATGATGGATTGTGTTATGTTGAGACAACATGATTTAATGAGAATCTATGTGTCGAGAATTTATCATTGACATCTTTGGTTGCAGCTATGTGTGTCTACCATGCTAAAGATCTCTTGCTAAGAGAGAGTGTTGAAGATTGTAGCTGCAATAGAGATCTTTATCTCTGATTTTGCTATATATTGAAATTGAGATAATACCTAGGTATGTGTTTACAGCTGGAGAAGATACCTCTGATAATATTTGAGATATTATTATATTGAGAGACGTGTCATGCAAAGAGTCATGCATTTGGAGATATGAAAAGACTAGTTTTTGGAAATTTAAGAGACCTTCGGTTGTGATAAGAAGAGTCTCTCAATTCTATATATGTGTAACTACCTTATGTGAAGAAACAATTTTGTATTCAGTGGAAAGCATTGTACTTGAACCTCTATTATCCAAAAAAGAGATATTTTTCTGCCGTGGCTGGGTTTTTCCCTTCAACTGGAAGGGTTTTCCTAAGTTAACCTCTTGTATCTTTTGTGCATTTTTATTCTACTTTTCTTATTGCTGTTTTCATTTTTTTCTGGGCAAAACATTAACAATCTCTAGGATATGATATATCATATTTAGTAATTTGCAATTGTAAACTTAAAAGCTTTCCATTATGAATAGATCGATATCAAGTTTCTCCTCGCCTGTTGAATTAAGGTTCTAGTCTACATTTCTCAGGTATATTGGTGTCAAACGGTATTAGTAAGTCAGTGTAATGTCCCCTTTTTAGATTATTTAGGACACTATGGGAATTATCAAATTCCGTCTACAAATGTGTACTAATGCAATGTGATATGAATGCCATGACAATGAAAAGTATGTATGACTGGCAGTTCCAAATGCTGCGATAAAGTAATTATATGTGACTGGTAATTCCAAATGCTAAAATGAATAATATGAACTAATGAATTTGTATGCAAATGTGGTGTGAAATGCAATTATTGTATTATGTGTAGTAGCATAGAATGAGTAATGCAATGACAATGAAGGGATATATATATATATATATATATATAATTCCAATGCCACAATTAAATGCAAGAATCTTACAAGGCTAAGACTGCAATAGTAGTTTGAATCTGAATATAGGCTGTCTCTGGTATAACAATGTAGAATACACACAAACCCTGCAAGCCATCTCTGATTGGCAATGAATTATATGTTGTTATCACAGGGATATCTATGAGCACGATGCCATCTCTGATATTCTTTATATGACAATGCAATCTGCTTATACTGAGCCATCTCTGATATGCTGATGTAAATTATGCTCTGCAAATGTGCCGTCTCTGATCTGCTATATAAATACTTGCACTTGAGTGTATTTAAAGGTTGTGATAGAAACTGTATGCTCAGAAAGCGAAGTCCACAAGGGAACAATTTATAAAATATAATCTCAATCACCTCTCATAGCCAATCAGATTTGGTTATTTATAATATTTGAAAAGGCATGATGAACTGCTGCCACCTTAGTCCATCTTTACCATCATGATTAATGATAAATATGGTGATTAGATTGTCTGTTGTGAACAACTTGTTATGCAATAACAATACGATTAAGGATTAATCATATGTAATGAATAGAATAGCCAAGTGCGGATGAAGCATAGTAACCATAGTTAGATATTCATATTAATCATAATTATCTTTATTATCAATAGCTGTCATTAACTGATTGCTGATACTAATAGCTCTCATGTATATGTCTAGTTTCCTTTATTCCAAGTATATATATGTTCAAGTCGTCATTTGTGGCCACCATCCATAATAGTAGATTAATGTCGGTCCTCAGTTTGCAACAATTTTGTTATCTAGCAATTTGTATTATCAGTAGGCTGACTTGTACCTTCATTAGCTTTGGTTTCTGCTATCCTCTTTCATCATTGTTGAATCTACCTAATATTGAATCATCATTGCGACAATAGTTATCCTCCTATTTGTATTGATGGTTCGGTTCTCTACATTGTTTCTTCTATCGTTGATACAATAGTGATAGCCTGTAAAGTTTTGATACCTGTTCACTATGTGAATGCTCATCGCTGGCCATACTTATCGGCACCTTCCCGGACGACATTAGTATACCTCTTTGATGATGCTTGGATCTTCCAAAATTATCATCGTTGTCTCTTGCAATCAATTGATAACATTAGCTGCTTCCACCATTAAACAATATTTCTACAGCATTTTTTATAATTATTGGTATGGTTAATCTCTGTCTTTCACTTCATTTGATTAATGATAGTAGTCATTCAGGGAGATTACTATGTGCATGATATAAATAAATTTCAATCTTTACCTAAAACTTATTTTAATTGGATTTCTTTTAATATTTTAAATTTGGGGATATGACAGTCAATGACAACTAAAATTGGGTATCCTTGCACTAAGAGGGTTCAGTTTGCCTGCAGATCCTTCATAGGCTTGCGTCAATTCATACTTTATTGAACCTTGGTGACATATCCAAAGACCTCGCACAGCAAAAAGCGTGAAAGACAAGACACCCACCTATGAAGTCCTAGATCTCCCTGTTACCTATAAATATCACTGTAGTTGCAATGAACCAATACCTTTGGGCCATCCTATACAATCTCACATTCAAAACTATGAATGAATGTTCCTAGGTCCATATAACTGAGTTTGAACTATGCTAGATTTTAGCAGAAAACCTCATAGAAGCTTCACATTTACCCATCAGAAAATAATAGCTATTGTACATTACCTCATTCTTCCCTGGCAAGATAGGTTTTCCATAGAGAAGCTCTGCAAATATGCAACCCACAGACCACATATCAACTGCTGGTCCATATTTTGTTGAGCCCAGCAGTAACTCTGGAGGCCTGTTTGCCATGTAACAACAAAAGCCAACATTAAAAATTGGAAACATTTCTAATGTGAAATTGTATTAAGTTCAACCACCTGAAGCATATAAAATATCCTACCTGTACCACAATGTAATAACACGGTTTGTCAAGTTTCCATTATGGTCACTAGAGAATGACCTTGCAAGGCCAAAATCTGCAAGCTTCAAGTTTCCTTCATTATCAATAAGCAGATTCGATCCTGCATAAAAAGCTATAGTTTCAGAAGCGGGTTTAATAAGTCAACAATAACAAGGAACAACACTATCTTCGCAAAAGACCAAAGACAGAGACAATAGACTATAGTACAACATATGAACAAACCTTTAATATCACGATGCAGTACTTGATTGACATGGCAGTAATGCAGCCCTGTTAAAAGTTGCCTCATATAACACTGAGAAGCATAGATGTCAACAAATTTGCAGCAGGGTTTTCACTGATAGCATTGCAAATCAGACATCGTTGATCAAAGCTATCTATAACGGTTGATCATAAATGATTCTTATACCTTTATTTGAGGAACAGTAAAGTGCATTCCTGGCCGATCAGATAGACCAGTAAGATCATGGTCCATATACTCAAAGACCATGTAAATGCTCCCATTGTATTTATTACTATCTGCATTATACACAAGAAGATATTTTGAGAACCGATAGATAAAATAAAGGAATGCCTGAACTTTGGTTAATTTCTATGAAGGAAAGCTTGGAAAACTAGCATACTATATAAACTGGATTCTGACCTGGTTTTCCTTGGTCATCTTTATCTCGACCTACAATTAATCAAGATGTCACTGTCAGTTTAGTTGTTTTTAAATTGAGATCACTCTACTTACAAAATGAACTGCATCAACTTAAAAAATGTTAATGTGAGTTACTTAAACTGCCATTTTATATGCTTACATGTGTATCCAAGTTCAGAAATTACCAGGAGAAGTTACAATCTCCTTCAACCTAATAACATTATCATGCTGCAGCTTTTTCAAAATTTTGATTTCACGAATAGCAGTTATTGGGAACTGAAAAATGTACACTCGTCAGACACAAGAACTTTAACACAAACATTATACTTAAGCAATTTCAGTAATACTGCAACATATCAAAACTACATAGAAAATGCCAAAAACTGTCAATAGGAAATCACAAGAAATAAATATAATTCACAAATTCTAACATTATGTAGAAGTTATTTGCTAGTCGAATTGGAACTTTATCATTCTAGGGCACTCATTGAATCACATAAACATACCCCTTCTCTTTCATTGTCCATTCGAATTTTTTTCAAAGCTACAACTTCACCTGTTTGAATTTCCCTAGCCATATATACCTGCCTGCAATGCATACTAGCAACAATCAGGAACTGGAACATTACCACAAGACTAAAAACAATTTTGAGTGTAGATCAACAACAAAATGTATCTGCAATAAGTCTTTGTTATTCATGGCAATTAAAAATGACACATTCAAGCAAAGGATGTTAGAAGATTTTATATAAGCTAAGCATAGATCCAAATGAATGATGTGGATTGTACACTTAAACTACATATTTTCAACTTGGAAGTGCAAGTTTATTAGATATATCTCCATTGCCATCAGATGTAGTCTGCTTGTAATAGTAGAGCAAATGATGTGAGTTGGGGACAAAACCAAACATTGAATACTGATTAAACTATCCAAGAAAGACAGATGCCAAATTTGTTTCAGATGCAAACAAAACAGAAATTAGTCCAAACTCAAAGAGTGTTATGAAGCCAAACCCAAGATGCGCATATTTATCTGCACTGTATCCATTGTTGTATCAGTTAATTTAAAATTTCAAACGATGTCAATATCCACCAACCAATGAATGATCTTAATATTTCAGCTAAAAACAGAAAAAACTATTATACTCCTGGACTTGTATCAAACTTATGTAATAAAAACAGAAAAAAATATTATACTCCTGGACTTGTATCAAACTTATGTAAATATGTATTTCTTGCATACAGTGAGGATCATTTCATATTTAATTTCAGCAATAAACACAGGCTGCAGAAAATGTTTTCTTATGAGCTTTAAGTGTGCTTTGACGAGAATTTCTCCATTCCAAATAAGAATATGCATCTGAGCCCCAAATATTCGTACTTAATCTCCTTGCATATTACTTGTAATATCCTGCTTTTGAAATAAATTTTAATAATAAATAATAATATAGAACTGTATGTCATAACCATATAAATAGTAAAAGATTATATAAATAATAAATAAGGTCATTAATAAATGTTCTTTTGCATGGATTATATTAATATATACATAATAAATATTCATTTACAAATATATAATTATTGCTTTTGATTATGGCAAAAACAGGTTATTAAGGTCTAACAACACCAATACCAAAAACCAACCAGACAGAGAATCAAACAAACAAGGAAAAGCCCACCCCAAACCCAGCAAAACACCAGCAAGGGAAACCTTTCAGTTGATTCATCTTCTGGGCCGCATTCTTCAGTTCCAGGATTAACTAAGGCAGAGTGGAAGTCTTCTTCGTCGTGCTTGCTCTTGCTCTCTTATTCTGACCTGTCATATCCTCAGTACCAGCTTCTTTATTCAAGTCCACAAAGTCCTATCATGGTGGATTTTCTCCACTTTAGCAACCAGAGTCTTCAAGTTTTCAGCAAAGGACTTAACCACCCTATGGCTATGTTCCATAATCTCACACAGGATGGAGTCACACTTATTTATCTTCTAATCCATATCCCCAAGCTTCTTGTCGTCGTAAATCTCCCTCATCGTTTCAACGGTTCAACATTCTTAGTCAGGCAGTCAGCCATAACTTCCTTCTCACTATCCATCCAAAGGGCACAAACAGAGGACCCTTGTGGATTCTCCTAATCAACAGCAGTAGGAGTGACTCCATAGCATTCTGCACTTGATCCTTCATTCCCTCCTTGCATTACAATTCCTAAAATCTAGAGGAGAGGGCATGCTGTTTGAGGTTAAGGTTTATGATCGCATGAAAGGCCCACCTGATAACTCTAAAAAAATAAACAGAACTATACTTGGCAGTCTGCAAGACCCCAAATGCAATCTCTTCTTTGAGCTGAAAATCCTGAAGGCTTAAATACATAAACGGCTGAGTTTGATTTACTAAGTTGAATGGGTACCTCCCCCACCCTCCGGACTGAAGAGAGTTTGAACCGGTTTGAAGTTCGCATCTGGTTCGAACTTGGTTCCACCAGGGTACGATTTTTGCGCTCCTAGTTCGATCTGGTTCAAACGGCTGAGAATTTGATTTACTAAGTTGCACGGGTACCTCCCCCCCCCCTCCGGACCCAAGAAAGTTTGAACCGGTTCGAAGTTCGGGTCTGGTTCAAACTTGGTTCACTAGGGTGCGATTTTTGCACTCTTGGTTCGATCTAGTTCAAACCCGAGCGAACCACCTTGAAATTTTCGAACCCAGTTCGAACCTGCAGCTAAGCTTCTCAGTCATAATGAACTATTTATCATTTTTTTCAATATTAAATACTACATTATAAACACATTTCATGGTAATCCATATCCAAGGACACTCCAAGGTTTGAAGTTTCATTCTATAGCATTCCCAGAAACTGATCTTGTCCTCTGAATTTGCTATCTCTTCTAGTTATAAACAGGACCGTCAACTGACATATAAGCAAAGTCAACCCACAAAATATAAGCTTGCGTTCCCGTGTGACACATGGCTTCTTTTTTTTGCAAGCACAATGGTTTAGTAGTTCAAGAGATATGTTGCATGGGCCTTGTGGAATTATGTAATGAATCCATCAAGAAATTGGAGGCTCTATCTTTATAAGCTATATCAAGTCCTTGGCCAATAAGGTCAGCTTGAATTGGAAGGTATATTACATAATTGAAGGTAAGATAACTTGCCTAAAATCCAGTCAAACAGCGATGTTGACAAAGCTTAAATGGCTTTTAAAATCTGGATGCTTCAAACAAATTTTCTCAGGTTTCACCCTGTTCTCAACTGTGCACAGTATACATATTAACAGATATTTTAAATCATTTTTAAGAGATTCTATTATTATTGTGATGAAGGTTTACTTATGAGGTTTGTATATCAAGACTCTCAGTTATTGCTATACACCCTTAGGTTTCTTCACATTCTGCTATCTGTTTTATATTTCATAGTACACAGCTTGCTTCAATATTATATGTAAAGCAGCAAGTGTAGATTTGATTTTTATAATAGCTTATGGAACAAGGATCACTGGTAGAAAATTTTATACTTAACTAATGCTGCTTTGAATCTTAAGAATTGTTTTTTCTGTTTTTGTTTTTAAGTTGCATGATATATCATTCTTTTGATGATGCTATGATTCTGATTCACAGGACTGTTTGGATTTTCTTGTCACTCAGTTGTGTAAATGCTATTGCTGTAAAGGTATAATTTTACATATATTGTTTCCAATAACTGTATGATATATGGTACTGGATGCAGCAGGATAGGGATCAATGAAGAAGAAGAAGGAGAGGCAAAGGGAACTGGATGGCAAAATAAAGCTACATTCTAATTTTAAATCATGCTTCATAAAAATGTGTGTATATATATATGTATGTATATATATATATATATATATATATGTATGTATGTATATATATGTATGTATATATATATATATATGTATGTATATATATGTATGTATATATATATATATATATATATGCTTTTGTACTAACGAACCCAAACCCCTTTCCAAAATTTTGTCGAACTTGCAAACCGGTTCTCGAACTTGGAACCAAACCCAAACCAGCAACTTAGAGAATTTTCCTCCTTATACTAAGGGTACCTATAATCGTTAGAGCCAGAGGAAGGAATGAGGACATCAAGGTCTTGGGAACTATCAAACTCCTCATGAACAAGAACTTTCCCTTCCCCTTATCCTTCTTCACTGATTTATTACCACCACCTAAAGGAGAATCCTTTTCCTTACTGGCCCGGCAGACAATTTGTTTGGGACAATTTTAGGCTTTTAAGGAGGCGGGGGACAGGCCTCTTCCTCCCCATCCGCCATGTCCCAACCCTCACCCTCAAAGCTTCCACTCTCTTCCCTATCTTCCTCAAAGGCAGACAGAGTCCTAGAAGAGTTCTCAAAGACCCTAGTTTTGAAATGTTAATATAAGAGCAAAATCGATCCTTGATGCAGAATAGGGTTACTATGAGGGCTCTCTCTATATGTTCTATAATGTTGGCTCTCAAAAAAAAGAGCAAGTAAAAGGGAAAAGAGATAGTAATCTTATGTCTAAAGTGGCTCGGCATAACCAAGTGGTACCCATAAACCCTCAAGAATCTGCCATCTAAAGTGGAGTACTCCATTATTGGCTTAAGGAGTTCCCTCCAGATGGGTTTGACCTGTTTCAGCACAAAATTGGACTTGTTTGCCTTCGCCAATTTTTCTTTCTTCAGTGCCAACTTAGGAAATTTCTTAACATCTCCCTTTGGAAGCTTCTTGTCAGTGTAAAATTTAATACCCTCAGGAAAGTTCAGTTACCTTCGCCTCATCTACCACAACTGACTTGCCAAACAGATTAAGCTTGTCACTCCTCCATTCATGCACCACAATCTTCATCACTCTTTGGTCATACTCGTGTAGCCTCCTCAAGTAAGATATCACCCCACCTTTCTCGAAGCAATACCAAATGGTGGCATTACTCCTCCAAAGCTGACAGTTAACAGGCTCAACCCTTCTTTCCCCACCCATCTCACCAATCTCAGGGAAAAACACAGAGATGGAAGATACTCAAACAATGGACAATCAAGCCAACAACCCCAATATCACCAAGAACAACCCAGAAAGCGTGCATATAATCAATGATACTAATGACTTCAAGGTCATTCAGACAATTGCCATGCATAGCTCTTATCACATTATTAATAGGTGTCTTCTTTGAAATAGAATGCAACTTGCCAATTTTACCATGTGTTTGATCAAACAAGAGAAGGGCCTTAACATCATCAACCAAAATGTCCTCCCATACCAAATTCTTTTTAGTTTAAATTGACCCCCAAGTTAGCAAGAAAAATATATAATTATTGTTGATCATATTAACAATATTATAAATTAAAATCAAATAATATATTGATTATTACTGGTATTAACATATATATATAAAGACAAATAATATATACATTCATTAAATAGCATAATTAACAAAATATAAATAAAACAAAATACCCACTAACTATATTATCAACAAAAGTAGTCAAAATGTCAGATAAGTATTTAGGGCAACCCGCACTTGGAAGGGGTCGCGGCCCATCAAATACAAAAGCATAAAATGGAAAGGCAGTGGAGAGAAAGATGGGATCAGCACAGTACATGACTAACAAAACTGGAGTATAAATATAAAATTTATTATGCTGATCAAGGGAGGAAGTAAAAAGAATACAGTCAGTACTAAAGAAGAGTTACAGAAAACAGTGACCAACACGGTATGTGCATTCAGTCTTATTAAAATGCAGACAGTCACTACACCCAATATATAGAAGATAGATAGATAGACAGATACGAGGGAAGAAAATACTCTATTGATAGGAAACACATCAATGGAATATAGCTCAGAAATATATTGAATATTGATTAATGGATATAGACCAGAGAATAAGAAAGTGCATATATAGAGTATTTATAAGTAATAATGGATCGGGAATATTTATTAAGATTATTATATATATTATATTTAAACATATATTAATAACTAAGTTGTCAGTTCGGGTTCGGATCCAAGTTTGAAGTTCGAGAACCAATTTGCAAGTTCGTCAAAATTTTGGAAAGGGGTTTGGGTTCATTTGGGTTCGTTAATACAAAAACATGTTAAAATTATAAAAAATATGTATATATACATATTTATGAAGCATGAGTTAAAATTAGAATGTAGCATAGTAGCATAAACACATTTAAACAATAAAAACACCATAAACAGTTAAACTTGTAATCATAGTAATCATACCATCTTATAGTTCAATCAACTTCAACATCAAATATTCAAAACATTATAAATATCAAGTTCAAGTATCATTGTTTCACATTCATTGTTCAACTAATGGAATGAAAATCTGAAAAACTATTAATATTCTAAGTTCTTCAATCTTCTTCTTCTTCTTCTTCTTCTTCTTGTCCGGTATTACTTGAGCTAAGGCCAACAGGATCAGCAACAAAAGCAACAATGGTATTGATATCAAAGTCGTCAAAATCATCCACTGTAAGCCGATCAGTGGAAGCATCCAAGTTTGCAATCTTTGCACCTATATAAGACTTCTTTGTCTCCCCTTCATTGTATTCTTTACTCTTGTGCCAAAAAACATTTCATTTTTGCCCCAAAAAACACTTTCCAGCCATATGTGGGGCCCAATTCACTACGGGTTTGAACTGGGTTCGAACTTTTTGGTGTTGGTTCACCCAAGTTCAAACCTAGTTCGAACCCGATCGTACCAGCAGGGCAAAAAATAAACCCTGCCCAAACTGGACCAAAACCGCAGACAGGTTCAAACTTTTCCTGGTCCGAGGGGCAGGGAGAGGTACCATGGTATAACTTAGATTAATAACATTGAATAACATATATATATATGAACTATATAGGTTAATGGATATCTCAAGTACAAAAGATAATTTTGAATTATATAAGAATTATATAGATATCAAATATATCTGAAATTATATATCTATATATATATATGGAGAATATATGTGAACGATATAATTATATATATTTATATATATAAATATATAAAAATATAGATGTACAAATATATTTATATTTACAATTAAAGAGATATTAATATATTTGTAGCCTACTCCTTGATCTCTTGCTATAGCCCAAGGAGGTGTTAGTTGATGTTGTGTAGGGAAAGGCAAAGTAAATCCACGGGAAGGTAGGCGAATCCCAAGACAAGATAGGGAGGGGACCCAAAGCTTTGAGGGAACCTAATATATATTGGTGCCAAGGGCCCTATGACAAGTAAATCCATGCTCTCTTTAGGGTTGAGTTTAGGAGAGAAGTAAGGAAGCGGGCTTGAATAAGTTAATTATCAACTGTAATATGAAATATTTATAATTGCCTTGAATTAAATAGATTTGGATGCATAATAATGTTTGTTAAACATGAAAACTGACAACCTCCAAGCATGGGACATTATATTACTTCAAAGTAAGTTGCATAACAACAAAGAAGAACCACCTTGTCTATCCAAAACCTGCTCCCAAAATATAGTGGTCTTGGGTTAAACAATGCACCACCTTAATTTTTCAATTGACACAATAGCACCAATTCAGCTGTTATCTTCATTTGCAAAGCTGTTGTAAAGTCATTTTGAGTGATATCTCTCAAGCCTTCCTCTATATAATTATTTAAGATCCTTAAACTACACAGATGCAAGATTCAAATCAACACAAAAAAGTGAGATTTTAAATATGTTCGTAAACAAAATACTTTGTATACCAATATATATGAATAAGATGAACAACAATGAAGTTGGTACATGCATACATGGACTACTAGCAGAGTACTCTCCGAGTTACAAAAAAACTCGAGTTTTCCTAGCTTGGCGAGTTTTTATGACTTTTGCTGGCGCCAAAAACTTGCAGAATTTTTGGTAAGAACTTGTTGAGTACTCTCGGTTGTAGTTTTATAACAGTATTTAAGGCAAAAAACAGCCCAAATCAGTTTCATTTCTCATTTATTCACTTGTATTTTGTTGAGAGGGGAAAAGTCTTCCAAACACTTGCAAACTGATTTTGATCAATATGAAGTGGACTTGAGGCAAGTTTGAAGCATGTTGTCAGTAAAACTATACTACAACCGACGGGATTAGTTAGTGTCTGAAAGGTTGCGTGATGGTTGACTCACCCGTTTCGGAGATATATGTACATCATCTGAATGGAATTATGAAGCGTCATTGTACTCGTGATTGTACACTCTGCTTTTATGAATAAAGTACTATCTTGTTCTATGTTACATTCTAGTATATGAATGCAATAACTATCCGTTTACCCTATACGATAAACATTTGGCACTATTGCCTGTTGAAACGGGTACAAAAGATGAGTTCTAAAGATTAATGTCGAATAAGCTCAATAAAGATTGAAATAAAATAAAATAAAAGGATGATCTACACATAGCACGGGAAGCATTAATTCTCACACAAGTAGAACGAAGGCAGAAATTTCAATAGGTCTTGCTGACGAGCACCGAAGTAGTGAAGAAGCATGGACTGACAAAGTGCATTCACCTAGCAGACCGAGGAGTGTCAAGGACTTGCTTGAGGAGATGCGGCCAAGATTGAATTTAGTGGAAAGACAAGAGAGGAGTTCCTAAACTTGCATATGCCAAGGGTGGAGAATCCGAACAGAAGAGAGGAAATCTGCATGGCTCGAGGTGAAGAAAGAGCATGAGCGTGGGGTGAACTCTTCGTTCTCGATACACCAAACGAACGGATACAAGTTGAGAACCAAACAACTTCACTTCTATAAGACCTCTTCACACCACAAAGTAATGTGGTTATCCAAAGTAACGCGGTTGTCTGGAGTAGCGCAGTTGTGCAGAGCAACACGAATATGCAGAATAACGTGGGTACTCAAAACAACACAAGTGTGCAGAACAGAGTGGGTACACAACAAATACAACTAAGGAAAAAGATAACAATGGCAGGGCCAAAGGAATAACTACAAAGTTTAATGGCGATGGGATGGTCAATCTTGTTCAACACTGTAAAACGTGCGAAACGATATGGACTTTGAATGGCGTAACGAACTAAGATGACTTCGTCCAACAATTTCTAGCTACCCTACAAGGTGTAGCAATCGATTGGATTTTAGACATTGACCCAAAGAAGCTAACTACATGGGCAAACGTCACGAAAGAATTTACAGCAGAGTTCTGACTACTCAGGGATGACAATGAGATCGTAGCAGAAATTTACAGTACAAAATAGGGGAAGAATGAAACAATCTGCGTATACATGAGGAGACTAAAGGAGCTAGTAGGAAAGATGGAAAGCCCACCACTGGACGACTTGAAGAGAAGATGGTTTATCGAAGAGCTATGACCAATACTACGAAAAAAGATGAAAATAGTACCTCCAGCATCATACATTGATGCATATAATTGCGCGATGGACTTAGAGAGCAAACACAAAATCGGCAAAACGAAGAAAGATCTTCGGATACCGAAGACTCATCCTCTGAAAGCAACGATGAGGAATCGAGTAAAAAGGTTTGGGCATTACAAAAATATATGCTACCTATGATGAAAGAGTTTAAAAACTTGCAAAAGAACCCTGGCCAAAACAAGGAAGGGGAATTATGGTGTACGGGTTGCAAGGAAGAGGACCACACAAAGGGCTCTTGCATAAGAACCAATTTTGTGATATCTGTCAGATTACGAGACATTCCACCAAGGAATGTCCGTTCAATATGAAAACAAAAGGACACCAGCAAGTGCTACTAACGCAAGAAGTGTCCACCTCGGGAGCAAGAACAAATACAAACAATGGTGCGACAACCTCAGGAGGGTATCAAAACAAAAACTAATGCAAAATAAGCGACAACAACAATAATGAGAGTCGTAGCCAGATAAATACGATCCAATTGGACGGCCAATGATACAATGTCATGCGTGCAACCTCTGGGGCCACTTCGCCAGAAACTATACTACAAAGGGAACACCGCAACTGTTGTGCAGATGGTGTGGTCTTGGAGACCACGATGACTCAAAATGCCCCAAACTCGGGGTGAACTTGTTGACCATAGAAAGATGTGAGGAAGATACATTAGCAATCACTCGCGCACAAGCAAAGAAGGCAACATACCCAGATTTGAAAGAGGAAAAGAGAAGGATGTAGCAGGGAAAAACAAAAATAGTAAAAGAGATGGAGGCCAAAAAACGCAAATGGACACTGTCGACACTTCAAGGAGGAACTAAACAGAACAAAACATCATACGGCAGGTAATGCAAGCTAAGGTGCCTATGAAACTAAACAACCTTGCAATGCCTTAGTTACGAACAACAATCTTCACCATGACACCATCACCGAAGGCGATGGACGAACTAGGGAAGAACACAATAATGGAAGCGGAAATGACCACGACAAACCCAATGCTACTCGCACCGAACACAGGAAGACACCCCGCAATAGTTGAGATGGGTATTCTTAGAACTATCCTCACGGACAACATTGTGGATGGAGGGTCGGGCATAAATGTATTGCATGAGGAAACGTGGAAGAAGTTGGGACAACCTACCCTATGGCCACCTACATTCTATTACATCCCAAATTTTGACCTAATTTTAATCTATTCATAGTCGTTAGACTGAACAAATTTTTCCTTCATAATCATGTGAAGTAGGTAGTTATTTATATTCGTATTAACTGTTTAATGAAGATGGTCGTTATCCATTATTTGTCATGTGATGTTTAGCAGTTGCTTAAATTTGGAATTATGGTTAATAATTAGATTCTTTTAAATGTTAATATGAAAATTATTATGGAACTTGTTATTATCGTGGAAATGTTGTAGGGGTGATTGCAGGAGAAGATGAAGGGGGAAGCATTGCTAAACAGGATCAACAGAATGGGATACTAGCTTAGTCCAATCATCAGGATGACAGGTATGACCTTAAATTGCTTTGGTAAGGACCTAGCGACTTGAACTTCAAGATACAATTGAAGGACCCGCATGAGTTATTAAGCAAACATTTTAAAACATAAAATAATTTAATGAAAATATAATACGTACCTCAAAGGATTTTGATTGACCTTTCCATCACATAATTATAATAAATACCTATTACATACACATAGATATAAGAATAAAATGACACCATAATATTATTATTTCTTTTATAATAGTATGATGTTACCCCATAATTATATCTACATGCATGTAGATAGATATAAACCATAATTACTTTCGATTTACAACCTTCAAATCTTTTTCCATCTTTTTTATTACATTTTCTTACTTGAAACCGATTGTAACACTTGGCATTCAAGAGCCAAGACATTCCTTTTATGTTACGACTTCTTGGAAGCCAAGGAGACACATTACCTTTTTATTTAAGAAGTCGAGAGAGAGGCGGAGGAGACATTATTTACCAAGCATCCGACTTCTATATTTTCCAAGCAGCCGACTTCTATATTTTCCAAGCATCCGACTTCCATCTACCACCCGATATCTCTGCAATACCATCTGATATATCTCTATGTCTATTGCTAATCTCTTTTCTGCCTTGTACAAATCTTCCTGCTGAAAACGTGACATATTTTGTACTAGTTTTTGCCGTCTAAAGATCAATTCAAGGAAGAGTCGATTCACAGCATCCAGCAAGACATCATCTTTCCTTCCATATTATATCAAGTTATGTGCTAAACTGAAACCCAAGTATTGCTATACATTTTCTTTATCAATTGATACTGCATTTAATTATACAGCAGTAAGCTACAGTTTACAAGATGATGCAAATCATTTTACTTAACATCATAGGATTGACCTTCTCTAAGTTAGTTTGTTTATGGCAAATAAAAGCCAAGAAACCATGTTATATTTATGCCATTGGAATCAGAATCAAATGATATTTTCTACAAGTCTTGAAGAACACATTTTCAAAGCACGGATTGTGATAAGATGGAAATATATAATATTCATGAATCAACAAACAGAGCCGATTGCTCTGAGATCCGAGCACCTAGGACTCACCGGCTGTATAGCTATGGAAAAGGTGAAGAGGTGAGATGGAATCTACATTGACATAAAAATAAAAGTCATATATGATACAATAAATCTAAAATAATTTCATTTAATAGCTCATGCTCGATCATTTTATTGTTCCCTTGTTGTCAAGTTGAGCAGTGGTGATCAGGTCATTGAATCCATCAAAAAACCTTGGCCAAGGTCGTTTTAAGGCATGTTTTCCATCTATGATCACTTGATATCAGTGGTGCCAGTTATTTAGACATGTCCGTCCATAACTGTACGAACATTCTAAACACCGAAATGCTTAGGTGGCTGGACTAAAAGCATCCCAAGCTCGATCCCAAAGTAAAGAGGGTCTTTCTAATTCAATAGATTGTATGGGGATAAGTATGGTCTAAGGTTGGGAGGTTAAGCCTAAGTCAATGCTTCTCCTCTTATCGAAAGTCGAGGCTTGCACAACCAACCAAAGACTCACCAGATATTACTTGTATGTTTTCCTTCTTTTCATGTTAAGCATTTACTTTACTTGTATGAAAGATAATCGTTATTTCAGTTGATCATTGTTACAGTTATTTCAGATAATCATTATTATAGTTATTTCAGTTGATCATTGTTACAGTTATTTCAATTAATCGTTACTATAGTTATTACAGTTGATCATAGATACAGTTATTTCAGTTAATCATTATTATAATTATTTCAGTTAATCGTTGGTAGTTAAAAGCAATTAATGTTCCATGGAAAGGAATTCAGTTATTTGTTCAATAATTTGTTGGGGAAAACTCTTTACCGATCATCTTATTTTGTTATGAAAAACCGTTTGTTACACATTCCAAGTGCTTGCCACTGATCAACACGGAATCAAACCCCTCAGAACTCTAATGGCACAAACCGTAACGATCGAGACACAACCCTTCTTACTCGACTTTGTGGTCAGCTAGTTAAAAAGGAAAGGTTACGACACCATCCTCGAAAGGGGTTGGTTGGTTCAGGAAAAGGTGAAATACGACTGGAAAAAGAACACTCTATCCATGGAAAAAGGAGGTCGTCAATTCGTAATCAACCTACGCACCCAAATGGGGAGAAGATGCGGCGTCGTCAGATTCCAAAGGTGAAGAAGGAGACGACGAAAAGAATGGAACCCAACAAAGAAGGAATCCTGAAACGAGAAGCGGGATCCAATGATGACGACTTGGACTCGATGAATGGCCTACTCCATTAGCAAATGGAGGACTATGAGCTCTTTTTGAGCAATCACATGTTAGGGATTGAAGAAGGAAGTAAGGGAGAGGAAAAGAACGAATTTCCAACGGAATACAGAGAAGTCAAAGAAGGGGAAGCGCAGATAGATGAAACACCTACACATACATTTAGCGACAAGAAACCTATTAAATACAAAGAATCCACGATGAAGACGGTGAACTTAGGAGAAAAGTCTAATCCAAAAAACAATCCAAAAAACATATTTGTGGGAGAAGACTAGAATCCAATTTTGAAAGCAGCAGCATTTAAGATATTCGTGGAGTATAATGATGTTTTCGTGTGGACATAGAAAGAGCTGAAGAGGGTACTACCAAATTTGTGTGTCCATCGCATCCCACTAATACAAGAAGCAATTCCCATATGGAAGTGACCATACTGCATGAACAAAAACTATGTCGCACAGGTCACAGATGAGATTAATTGGATGCTTGATGTAGGCATTATCTTTCGAGTACAGAGAATTGAGTGAGAATCCTCAATTGTGATATCACTGAAAAAGGACACCACTCAAATAAGAATATGCGTAGATCTTCGATGTCTGAACGCAGTAACAATTACGGATCCATTTCCAGCACCGTTTACTAACAGTATTTTGGAGGAAGTTGCGGCACATGAAATATACTCATTCATGGATGGATTTTCCGGTTACAACCAAATATCCATCGCCGAAGAAAATAACCTCAAAACAACTTTTGTGGTGTACGATGGAGTGTACGCTTACAACAAGATTGCTTTCGGTCTGTGCAATGCCCCGGCAACGTTTCAAAGAATTATTCTGCACATTTTTGACAAGATGTCAGTAGGAAACTTCAAAGCGTTCTTGGACGACTGGTCAATTTTCAGTGTGGAGGACAAGCATCTGACCGCACTCAAGGAATGTATGGAAAGATGCAGACAAGCACGACTAGCACTAAACCCTAAGAAGTGCAAATTTATGGTACCTCAGGGAAAATTGTTGGGACACATCAAGTGCAAGGCAAGATTGAAGACAAATCTGAATAAGGTCCGAATGATTCTGGAAATGCCACCTTTGATAGATGTGACCGAAGTAAAATCATTCCTAGAACATTGAGTATTATCGGAGGCTTATTAAGAATTCACCAAAACAGGCACAAACAAGCAATCACGGATTGGATCACCTAGTGTACTTCGCAAGTAGATTATTGTCAAAAGCAAAAAAGAATTATAACATGATGGAGCAGGAGGCTCTCGAAATGGTGTACGTTGTATAAAAGTTTAGACACTACTTACTAGCGACTCCATTTGTGTTCTACGTAGACCATCGGGCCTTGCTATATCTAGTCAATAAACTGATCATTCAAGGACGGATAAGCAGATGGATACTTCCCTTGCAGGAATTCAAATTTCAAATTGTGGTACTGCCCAGGAAAAGCCATGTGAGTGGGGATCATCTATCCAAGATCAAATCAAGAGAACCTCCGGATGGAGTTGATAATGACTTTCCGGACGCACAACTATTTCAAATCATCATACTACCATCTTGGTACACGAGTATTGGGAGTACCTTTCAACAAGGCAATTCCCTAAAGAAATGCCACCAAACGAAAGGAGAAAACTCATGCTGAGGAGTCAAATGTTCAAATTGATCAACGGATTGCTATACAAGATGGGACCCGACTAGGTTCTACGATGATGCGTTCTGGAGGAAGAAATATTGGAAGTATTGAAAGAAGCACACGAAAGGCCTGAAGGTAGACATATGGGCCAGACACAACTGTGCGTAAGGTACTTCTCGAAGGATTGTGGTGGTCGATTGTGCACAACGACACCAGGGAGTGGGTTGTTGCATGTAATACATGCCAAAGAGTCGGGAAACCACTAAATATGGATTTTATGCCTCTAAACCCCTCACATGCACAAGAACTATTCAAACAGTGGGGGCTGGACTTTGTCGAGCCACTAAAGGTAAGCAAAGTCTGGAGATGTAGATACATTGTTGTAGTAACTGAGTGCCTTACAAAGTGGATAGAGGCCCTACCAAACAATTCTGCACTAAGGCGCAATTTATCTATGAGCAGATCATTACAAGGTACAGAACCAAGATACAACTAACAAATGACTGTGGAGGACGTTTTGTCAACCATGTCATCTAAGTACTCACCACAGAATTCAAAATCTATCATTCCCTATCAAGCCCATACTACCCGAGAGCAAACGGGCAGGTAGAATCGACAAATAAAATCTCGGTTGCAGTAATTTACAAGTCTTGCATAGTTGAACTTGAAGATTGAGAGTTAAAGTTGTCATTGGCGTTATGGGCGTACCGTACCTCTTACAAAGTTACCATGGGACACACTTTGTTTCAGTTAATGCATGGTCAAGAAATCGTAGTACCAGCAGAGTTCATTGTACCAAGCTTGCAAATAGCGATTGAAACAAATTAGGAGACATGGAAAGTCTCAGAGAGAGGCTATATAACTTGAACAAGATCGAGGAACAAAATTACAAGCAAAATGGGCTACAAAGGTTTCACAACTTAGGCGAAAGGTCTAGCATGACAAAAGCATGAAGCTGAATAGGTTCTAACCAGGACAATTAGTATTGAAATATAACAGGCGTAATGAAATCAAACTTGACAAATTTAAGGTGAAGCGGGTGGGGCCATACAAGATTTCTGAAGTGGGAGATAATGGAGCAATAAAACTATGGACATTGGACCGGAAGGAAGTGACTAATCCAGTAAACAATTTGAAGTTAAAAATGTACCATGCGCGAAGTGAAGACCAGGGAAATAAGGAGACTCGAATGAACATTTCAGATGGAATATAAATATTTAATAATAGTAAATAGGTAAATAATAATAGTAGTAGTAGGATAAATAGATTTTTTTTTTAAATGGCATTAGAACCATGAGACATTAGAAGCTACCATACAACCCAATACATCGAAGGAGGAAATCCACCGTAAGGTGTAAGAAGATCAATCGAGACTACATCGTACGGACACAAGAGAAGGGAAAAGGCCAAAAGTAAACACTATGGATGACCATACGGCATAACACAACATGAAGGCATAGAGAGAACCTCGCACATAAGTTGGATGAAAAGATCATTGTACGGGTAGTATTGAAGGGACCAGCTCATCGTACACTGTATGAACATTGAACATCGACATCGCTAAAGGCACACCGGACCACCATACACCGTACGGCCTGCAAATGAAAGACATGTAAGCAAGCAAGAGTGTCATACATTGTATGATATGAGCAAAGGAAAGTCACGTGTTCGTACAATATAAACAAGAGGCAACAAATACAGCTATACTAGAACCAAAATCAGACTTGTCGTACGGCACCCAAGAGGATAAATTTTTTCAAAAGATATTGTCCACCGTACGGTCACAAGAAGGCAATGCATATACAAAGCATCGTACGACCACAGGGAGGCACCATACGACTACAAAGAAGCACAGTACAACCACAAGAGATACGAGCCATTACCATATGGATTGTCAAGGAACACCATACAAACTGCAAAGGACATTGTACGGATTATCAAGACATATCGTATGGCTAGAGAAGTATAGCTTACTGCGTGAGATGCAAATGTACCGTACAGAAGTGGACTAAAGGATGAAGTGATTCTACATGGCAAGGACGTGAATATTGTACGGTCATTAAAAAAGCAAGCTTTGTACGTCCAAGCATATCAAATTATAAAGTGATTGTTCTAAAAGAGGCTGTGGAAATCAAGGAGGCATCGTACCGTGGATGACAAAGGCACCGTAGAAACATAGCCGACAAAGGGGTGTGGCTGAGTTGAAGCAAAACACCCTAACCGTGTTTTGCCAAACAAAAAGAGAAAAGAAGAGACAGTTATGGAGCCGGTTGGGAAGAGAGCCTAGAAGAAGAGATTGGAGGATTCCACTACTAGCACAATGATGAATCAAAATGCAAAGACATTGCCTTCACATGTTCGTGTTGCAGGAGGCACAAGCACAAACATAAGCAAAAAGAAGGGCAAACAAGCAACGTAGGCAACGGCTGCAGCAGTGCAACTCTCACCACAAAATATTTCTTTCCAAGGTCTAAATGGAGTCAACTACAAGAGATGGTGGCAGGATACTCCTGTGGACCATCCAATGAAGAATAGCATCAGGAAGGCGCGAGTAGAATGAGCAATACGAATGCTAGTTTTTTGCATTTGTGATTACAAGGGCTTTTTGTGCACGATGGTAGAGACCTACAATTGGTTCTCCAGAACCAGTTCGTTTTCCTATCTCGGGCGAGACTTGGTCATCTCCTTCAAGGCACCAGACTTCACTAGAGTATTTGGCATACCTAGCCACGCACAAGGAGGCAGGAAAATTGATAACAAACTAATGAAATTAAGTCGAGAGGTGAAGGTGCAGCTGATAGAGCTAGTATGTGGTGAACTGTCCGGTCATACACAGGGAGGCAAGAAAATTGATAACAAACCAAAGAAGTTAAGTCCAGAGGTTAAGGCGTAGTTGATAGAGCTTGTGTGTGGTGAACTGTCTCAGGTAGAAAAAGAAGCCTTGATGGACACTTCAAAGGGCAGAGGACTAAAGAAGTCTAACATCCAAGAAGGACACTGGCATTGTCTCATGGACCTGGTTAAGAGTAGCCTCACAGGATCGAGCCATGCCTCTGATATCTCCTTTCCACACGTAACAATGATGAATGGGATACTGAACAGGAGTGTACGACTAGGCCGCATTGTTGGCAAAGATAATGTGAGTTCATGACACTTCAGCACAAGGCATTCTACATGCCCCACTACGCTATTGGATTATTCTTGGATGCGACGGTGCGGATGATTCCTCTTGATAGGCTAGAGGTCAAGCCTGGCTCGCTCGCGCCACGTAAGCCCCCCATTATGCAATGGAGACATTTAGACACACCAGGCCGGCAGAAGGCCATAGCCAAGCAAAAGCAACCTAGATAGGAGTTGGACACAGGTTCGAAGCATTGGAATACAGATAACGGCCGACAAGAGACATCATCTAATGATAGTGAGACTAATGGAGAGGAAGAGGATGACGAAGATGTGGAAGTCATTACGGTGACACCACTGTTATTCTCACGGCCTGCACTCTCGACAACAACACATTTGGCCCTATGAGTACGCATAGTGAACACATTCCGAGATTTGGACAACTCAGACAACCAATAATGACCACCCTTGTCACAGTAGCAGCCCGGCCACCTGCAACGACCTCGACCAATTCGAAGGCCATGGCTATAGTTCAGATAGAGTCTCACCCATCACTGCCTACAGCCTTGCCAAACGAGGTGATGGAGTTACCGGCACAAGAGGTTCCTGAGAGTTCGAGGACACCATAGGTCAGACGGAAGGTAGTGGGATCCGATGTGGTGATCACTATAGATAATGCATTATTGGCTACCAATGAGGGTACTGCAGCACAGGACTTGAGTGAGTAGGACTTGAGCGCGTACTTGAGCAGAAGATTCAGCATTAGACCAGTAACACCGATATCTAGCACTCTCTCACCTATGAGAGAAGTATCTCAGGCGATGGACCCTCTAGCCCCACTAGAGGACGGTCATCCTACCATTGCAGTTGAGCTACCACCCCCACCTCCGACAGGAAGTACTGCAGAGAGGATGTTAGAAGTAGTAAAGTCAGCAATGGCCATGGAGCACCCCACATCATCAGGCCTCTTGATAGCTATAGGGGAGGATGTCAAGACGTACTTAGAGGACATGGTGACTCGAGGTCGTCAAGTAGTCATTTCAGCACAAGTACGTGCTTTGGAGGCAGCGGTGTAGGAGTTGGAGCATCTTTTGTCATTCATTTGGGTTGGTTGTCCAACGGCCTTCTCAGTCTATTTCAAGGCACAAAGATGGCTGAACACCGAGATCCCACAGATGCAGAAGGAGTGGACTACTAAAGAGCTTGTAGCAGAGAGCAGAGTTGAGAACCTAATGCAAGAGATAGTAAAAGTGTATCGTGAGGCATCCTATGCTCCACAAAGAAGTGAGGCAAATCAAGTAGCAATTGCAAGGGCTTGGGAGGAGATAGCTACCAGATTAGCCATAGTAAAAGCCAATTTGGCCGCACAACGGTTAGCTTGGGAGATAGAGCAAGCAACACTCATTGCTAAGAGGGAATCAGAGTAGGCAACATTCGTATCTCAGTTGGGGGACACGAAGAGGGAGTCGGATGCAAAGGAGGTGGAGCTCTAAAACATAGCTGAGATGATGAAGAGAGCATTAGACCTTCGAATGCAGGCTAAGGTGGATTTGAAAACCCAGACGCAGCAAGTGCACGAGTTGCGGGCACATCTGAACGAGTTACGGGCACAAAGGACGGCTACTACACTCGCTCCACCAGGGATGCACCCTTCTTAGTTTTTGTCTAATATACGTAGTAGTTTAGTTGTCTCTATTTTGTCATCCGGAGATAGCTTTTCTTTTGGGGGGGATGATGTTGTCAGTAAAACTATACTGCAGCTAATGGGATTAGTTAGTGTCTAAAAGGTTGTGTGACGGTTGAGTCAACCCTTTGGGAGATATATGTACATCGTCCGAATGGAATTATGAAGTATCATTGTACTTGTGATTGTATACTCTACTTATATGAATAAATTACTATCTTGTTATGTGTTACATTCTAGTATCTAAATGCAATAACTATTTGTTTACCCTGTATGGTAAACAAAGCACATTTGCAGAAGGATTGGAGCAAAGTTTTTGAAGAGGACGACATCAATGATTTGAAGATGCAGGCTATGGAGGAAGGTGTGGATTTGATTTCACACAAAATGACATTGAGTTGAATGAGTAGTCACTACTAGTGCCAAGAGAAGCTAGAGGCAGAGCCATACCTAGGATTGAGGACAAGCCACAAACTGAGTTAGACATACCAAGCAAGAAGGTAATCATGGCCAGTGCAGGCTTCTAAGATTAGACCCTCTAGTTCTACCTCTCCCTTAGTTTTTATTAGAACTCATAAGAGGAAGATGTAATTGGAATGATGTATTTACTTTTAGTTTTACATAATTATATACTATTTTTCTTCCAGCCATTAGTCTTCCTCAAGAGAATGTGATTTTGTACCCTCTTTGTGTTTAAATATATCTAGACTCAGCTTGTTTATTTTGTGTTCTCATTTATTGACTTATTGGATGTATCTTCTCATTGAATTTTGCAAAAAATGCATTTCTAATTAAATTTAAGCAATTTTTTAAGTTGTTGAGTTTTTGCTGAAAAATGGCCGAGTTCTTCCCAAATATATTTTTCAAACCTTGGCGAATTTTTGGCTTTGGCGAGTTTTCAAACTATGGGTACATGTATAAATTCACATCCAAGTTGCTTTGATATGAGATTGGACCAATATGCCCGAATAAAATGTTAGAAGTTATTGCAAGTGGCATCAAGACTGACTTTACAATTTACACTATGAAAAGTGAAAGTCAAGACTAAACATATTTCAACATCCCTTCCAAGAGACACTTTAAGCCCAATGCAATCATGAAG
The DNA here is from genome assembly GCA_028749045.1 of Cupressus sempervirens. Taxonomy (NCBI): domain Eukaryota; kingdom Viridiplantae; phylum Streptophyta; class Pinopsida; order Cupressales; family Cupressaceae; genus Cupressus; species Cupressus sempervirens. The sequence goes on along the minus strand of CM053793.1, from coordinate 361,691,477 downwards.
CTTAAGGAACAAATTCTTCAAAAAAGGGTTTGTTGAAGTTGTTTAGTTATCCTCCTGATATTACCGATAGAGATTGTGCACGTGAACCTTGACATACCTTGTGCACATGATTGTGTATAAAATTGCGAACCATCTGAATCATAGTCATGCTATCATTATGAATCATATTTGGGATCTCCTAAGGAAACCCACTCTAAGAGGCCAGATTCAACAACTCCATGAGCTCACACCCTACCTTCTTTTGCACTAAATGATTCTGCTTCTTCTCTAGATGAAGAGAAAAATATCTCAAAGCTTGCTCTTCATCTCACAAATGACAAAGGACAAATCACTAGTAATGAGTTTATCATAAACACAAAAAACACTAAGTGGCAACCCTAATTTGTCATAGAGATCCTCCTCACAACACACAAGACCCCAAGAAATGGAGAAAAATGTGAGCTTTAGGGTACCATGTTCAAGGGGCTTGCTTGAGCACATATAGTGACTTCTTCAATCTGCAAATAAGGGGGATGTTGCCTCTCTACATCACATCAAGAGGCTGATCTATGTAGATCACTATGAAGCAAGACACTCCTTGCATCCATTTCATTAACCCCACTAAAGAGAGGCAGCTAGGGAAAGCACCATGCAAACAGTGTCAATTTAGATAGCAGAAGCAAAGGTTAGTGGTTTTCAACTCCTTGCTTCTCTGAGCATCCCCATTCCTTGTGTTTGTCAATAGCACAATTTGCACCATATTTTGTGGTGTCGACCCAATTGTATCCTTCAATGCTAACATACTTGAAGCAATTAACAAATCCAAGTGTCATTCCTCATTAGAGAATCATCCTCTATTTGAATAACATCTTTCCATTGAGCAAGTCCAAGGCTAGATTGGAGAGTGTAGGATAGTTGTGGTGTGGTATAAGAATTCAGTGCACCCCTATGAGTTTGTATAGGAAGAAGCAACACCCTTCAATGTGGAAGCATAAAATTTGGGTACCCTAACGGAGCAATGGATGGAAGCTCAATAGTCACTTGATCTGCTTGGAGGCTATTCATTGCATATACCTACAAGACAGCTTTATGGAACTTTGAACAGCTCAAAAAATAACATCTCCAACTCCCTTATATAGTGCTCTAGGGTGCATCTATTGACCAAGGAGGCTGCGCAGCATTTTTTATATAATATTGAACGTATGGAGTCCATCAAAAAGGCTGACCCAATGAAATATCTGATCTGGCTGAACTTGTGAAATTATGAATTTTTATTGAAATTATCTCAAGTACAAATCACAATAACTTTATAGTTACTTTGGGCTTCATTCAAAATAGTTGGAAATTTCCTTTATTCGCAAAAAACGCTTTTTTGCATCAGATTTAATAGCAGCCAGAAAGAAACTTAATAACAATTACCATATGATCATTGGCAGCAGTTTGAATTCACAGAGAATATATAAATAGTAGCTGCTACATACCAATTTTGTGCCTCCATGAATCTTTATATTATTGATGCTCATTAAATAGACCCAAAAATCTCAGAGCTGGGTGATAGTATGGAAGGAGCATTGCCGATCGAGTGATGGAACAGAAGCTGTAAAATTTGTAAAAGATCAATGCTGGAAGTGCACATGAATATTTCTATGCTGGTCAAGCCTTAACTGATCAGTTCATGGTGTCCAACGTCATACAGCCTCTAATACAAGCTCTGTCACCCTTTTTGTGCATTGGTAATCACTGTAACTCGCCAAGTATGGCTTTGGGGTTGCATCCAAGCAAGAAGACACCAGGGGTTTTGTCTTGAAATACCTAGAATTCGTCTTTCAAAGGGAGTTCGATAATAATGCATGAACCACAAAGAAATTCAAACCCTGGTTGATGCCTTTTATATAAATCTTCACAAAAAGCCATGGATTTCCTTCATAAATGTTGACTGCTCCATAATTATAATTTGTCCCAAGTAATTAACTTAGGTGCATGGATAAATAAATTTTCCCACCATAAAATATTGGCCTTGGGAAATAATGTCTTCACTTAAATTAGACTCTTTTTTAAGTACAAATGAATCATTACTTGTTTTTTGCTCCATTTAATTAATTTTCACCTTCAAGTGGCTCAATGTCCCACCATGATCATCTATTGCTTTATATCTTTATTTATTGTATGCTTTAGCCTGTGGAGATAAAATAGGCTATAATAATTATTTATTTTCATTTATTGCTAAGCTAGGCAAGAAGGAACATTACAGATTTCCCTCCCTAGGATTGCTTGTCCTCAAGCAAACACACAACAATCTACTGCTTCACTCTGATATAAATGCCCAATCACCACAATCATGAAGCAGTGCATGTGGGGCAATGCATCCAAAAAATCAATACCCAGATCCCACGCCAAATTATTAAACTCATCATATAGGATTAAGAAGTAATATCTAATCAAGTCAACATAAATCATCCACCCAACATTGTCGTTATAAATTGGAACAGTGTATAACCAAACAAGTGCATTACTCCATATGATGAAGCCAACACTCAGAATTATATGATGAAGCCAACACTCTGAAGTGGTGTACCTCCAACACGATACCACCTTCCAAAGAAGAAAGAATGTTATAGCTCACCCGAATTCGACCAAACACCCAATGTCCATAAATACACACAATCATCCCATGCATCATTACCCAGTTTAATCCTGGATGTGTCTTCCAAGGGGATTCAACCATGGTATTTCCATTACTATTTCAGTCCCACCAATACCAACCACATGGTATTCAGTACTCATCACCAAATGTATATTCATCTAATTGTATGCCAACCTTCGTATTTTTCTTGTGCAACCGACTTTGGACCCATCCACCAACATGACACTGAATCTAGGAAAGTCCTCTATTTGTAGGGCTTCCCTACCTACAAAGTCCTCATCAATAAAATTATACGTAGCACCAATGTCTACCGTCTGCACAACTTCCTATCCTTTGACAATCCCCTTTAGTACGAGAAGATCTCTAGAACCATCAAATAGGGTTGCAATGGTACCATGTGTCCTGTCATAATGCTTACTATCCTCATCGCTGTCCACATCAAAAATTACGTCAATAAGATGTGCCTTACCCTTACCAAGACACCTATATCCTGGTTTCCAAGGTTTGTTACAAGGAAAACAAAGGTTCTACCTTAGGAGACATGACCTTGGGCTGATTAGGAGTCTTCCCATCTAATTCATCATCTAAATTGTTATTCCTTAAGTTCTTATGAAGCTGAGAAAAAGGTGTGAACTCAAGGTCAAGAGCTAACCTAATGGTATCATCCAAGGTATTAGGCCTATGAACCTTGACCAATCCTTTCAGTTTGTCACTTGATACTTCTACAAATAGCATCATGACCCTCCTTTGTGACATATCTAGAACCACGACCAAAATCTTATGGAACTCATTAATATATGATTCCACATGTCCCATTTATTTGAGTTGAGCTGATTCCCTATAATAAACTTCTAGATCTTTCCTGTCAAAACGACTAATCCATCTATCAACAAATTCTTTGTAGGAGTGTATCATGGCATGATCTTGAGATAATAGTGGCATGGTGTCACTAGTCATATGATACTCCCTCAAGATGCAATGTAGCAAACTATAAAGCCTCATCTTCTTCCATGGGTTTTGAGTGCTAAGAATGTACCCATGACCTGGCTGTTATTTTTCCACTTCCATCAAAGGTCAGTAAAGAAACCTTATTTAATGCATCCTTATACTCCACAGGTTGAGTGCCTTTCCTATTTTGCCCCCTAGGACTTCTGTCTTTCCTTTCCAATTGGTACCTAGCCTTATCTTTCGCTGGTTCATAAACTGATTCAGGTTCATTAATTGTCTTGCATGAGCTGGGAGATTCTTATATTCATCATAGGGCACCATAACATCTACTGTAAAATCTGTTTCTTCTTCCTCTACCTCTGGAATTGCTTCTCCTTCAGTTTGCCTTGGCACAAACGTAGGACATAGTGATCGATCCGACCTTGTATTTGCTGTCCTTACAACATTAGAAGTTGTTCTATCCTGATTTCCACGTCTGGCATCATTTCTGTTGTGCTCGCTCTTGATCTTCTACATCTTGTATGATCCACTCTCAATTGACCCATGGTTGTCATCATATGATCTTGAATCTGTTGTAGCATTTCTTTCTGTCATTGGACAAAGGTGATCAAGAAATCATTAAGTTGATTATTTAAATCCCTTGGCAGGCTTTCACCTCTTCTTTCACCCATTGCTACAAGAGTTGGGTTATCCTCAACGTCTTCTACTAATTCCTCTTGTTTGTATTGTTCTGTGGTGTGCCTAGTGTAGTACCTATGTGGACCAATCTCCCAAGGGTTCACAGCATTTATTCGAACTACATGCACTGTTTTTTCTGCTAACAGTTGTCATCTACTCAAACATGTAATGATCTAACCTTGCAACCTGGCAAGTTGGCAGGATTCGTGGCTCTAATACCACTGAAATATCCTATCCACCTGAACTTGTGAAAGTGTACAATTTTTAATTGAAATCATCACGAATAAAACAAATCACAATAGTGATAGAGTTGCTTTGGACATCATTCAAAATAACTGAAATTACCTTTATTTGCAAAAAAGTTTTATTCGCATAAGATTTAATCACAGCTAGAAAGAAACTTAATAACTATTACCACACTATTATTGTCTGCAGTAGTTTGAATTCACAGAGAATATACAAATAGTAGCCTATACATACCATTTTGTGCCTCCATAAATCTTTATATCATTGATGTTCATTAAACTTACCTAAAAATCTGAGTGCTGGGCGCTAATACGGAAGGAGTGTTGCTAATCAAGTGATGCTATAGAAGCTGCAAAATTCAATATGCCATAGTCTTAGTGATGCTATAGATGTTGCAAAAATCAGTAATGTCAAAGTCTTAGTTAGCTAGACATTATGCTAATTTGGTAGAGTGTCATATCATTTGATTGATGAAGAGGATTTGAAGATAGAATGATGATGACAGAGTCATTAAGTATGGTATTCAATGGGCACTTGAATGAGTTGGACAATGATAATGTACTGTTGGTTTGATTGTTTTACAATGATGTAATTCTGTAATGTAATGATGAAGTCTATATATTCACCGAGCTATACAAGCTACACTGAGTGACAAGGTGTAAAGAGTACAGTATTGCCCGAGCTACTAAAGTATTAACTGAGCGTTTGGAAAAGAGAAGGTCAATATTAACCAAGTAAGTCATATGTTAACTGATTGATGTATTACCTGAGTGAAATGCAATGTTCACCGAGTATGAGCTGGAAGAACAAGTTAAGAAAGATGAGATCTGAGGCCAACTTATGGTGAAATAAAAAATGTTCAAGAAGTTTGAAGGCGAAAGTCAAAGTTAGTTACAAGATCTATGGCTGGAAAAATACAATGAAGATCTAATGATGGAGATTGAAGCAAGATAAGGATGAGCACAAGGTTCAATGAAAGTTATATTTTCTAAGTGACTAAATACATTGAATCTAAGATCTACGGATGTGATTAAGCGGCAAAACCTGGAAGAATCTAGAAGCAGAGAAGTCACTATTTAAGGAGATGTTCAAGCAAGTTTTTGGTTGTCGGTTGAATGTTGAATGGATGCGAATTATTGATAGAGAATAAGAGAAAGAAAGAAAAAAGGTGAACCGAGCAGAGCAGAAGGAAGATCAAGCAAAGTTAGAGCAAAGTGAAAGTGTGAAGAAATGAATCAGCCAAACAGAGATCAGAGAAGAAGACAGAGCAAAACTGAAATCTGAACAAGCAAGGTAGTGTTAAATCTTAAAGGTCATTTAATTGTTACTTTCTTACCATCATAGCAAAAAAATCTCTTAACCAAGTAGGCCTAACAAGTCTGTGAAATCCTATATGGTAACGTTCAATAGTGATGTTTGTAAGTCCTTTAGAGCAAGTCACTCTTTAGATGATAAGGTCTCAATGATCTTTATGATAAATCCCCCTAACAAGGTCACACTAAAAATGTGCATGCAACCCGTTAACAAGGTTGGCTCCTAGCAGAGCTCACTTCAGAAGAGTGAAATTATTTGGATTGTCAGTCCCAAGTGGTTTTTCCCTTTATAGGGTTTTTGCGTTAAAATCATGGTGTCAAATGTGTAATTGTTTTATGTTGCAAGTTGATTTTTATGGTATTTACTTAATACTGCAACTCAGTAACAGTAAGGTAAAAGTTACTTACATTTCCAATACTTGGTAATAATAGCAACAATAAGATAGCAATTTGAAGTGAATTGATTACAAGATTGAATTGTGAAGTTGAATGTGATCACTGAGTTATTGCTATTGATGTTTATGAAGTTTGAATTGGTACTAAAGTGTTTGAAAGGTTTGTAGGATAACTCGACATAACTGATTCACCCCCCCCTAGTTATCTAACATCAACGTCTTCAAGGTCAACTAACAAGGATCTGTCCTTTAACAGGGACTATTGTACTTAGTGAACTGCATTTGACTCCTAACAAAGTCACATCCTTCACAAGGAACTTATATATTAGTACATCATCTTGTGGGTACCATCCTCAGCAAGGTTTTCCTTCTCATCCAAGGGTTTCCCTACTTGACAAATTATTGCATTATAGTGTATGGTTTCTTATTGTTGTGCATCATTGTTTTAATTATTGGAGATTAGATTTATAAGTATGGATCTAATTATATTTGTTCACAACTAATACACCCCCCCAATTGTGTGTGAACTTTACTTCTTAACAATTGGTATCAAAGCATCAGGTCTCTTTGAGAATAAAGCTTAGCAACTTGAGGAGATCTACTATGGCTTACATGAAAAAGAGAGTCCTAAATTTGATGGCAATAATTATGACAGTTGGAAGAACAAGATGCGAACACCTCTGATATGTATGGGCATTGCTAACTAATTGATTACAAGGGATATAATTGATGTCAAAACTGAATGCAATATGTCTTCATGCACTGATGAGGAAAAGTAGGTATTCCAGTGCAATGTGATTACAAGGGAAGTATTGATAAGCACCCTATCTAAATCAGAATTCACTGAGGTAAAGGAACTTGACCTAGCACATGATATTTGGGCTAAATTAGAAAAGTACATGAAAATAATGAATATACAAAGAAGGCGGAGTTGCAAAATTGGAAAACTAGATTAGAGAATGCTAAAATGTAGGAAGATGAAACCATTAGAGCGTATGTGCAAAGGATTATTGAAATTGCAACAAGGATAAAGAACACAGGAGGAACTATCACAAAAGATGAAGTTGTTCAAAAAATTCTCAGATCCTTAACATCAGCTCATGAGAACAAGGTCAATACAATTGAAGAGGTTATTCCTCTCATCGAATATTTCAACAAGGAAATGTTAATTGGTAAGTTACAAGCTTTTGAAACTATACGATTGAAAGATTCTTTACCTAGAGTTGAGACTACATTTAGAGCTAGTGCACATAAGGATAAAAGAGTACTAACCAAGAGTACGAGCACCAGTAGCAGAAATCTTGGAGAATATGCAAGTGAAAGGGTAGAAATTCAAAAGAAGAAATGAAGATGGGTGAACTTGAAGCTTTGATTGTGAAGAGAGAACAAACAGGTAGAGGAATATTTAAAGGTAAGTTACCTGTACAATCTTATAACTACAACAAAATTGGTCATTTTGCATCAAGATGGCCTACAAGAGAACCTAAGGTTAAACCTAGACCTTACAAGTCAAAATATCCTAAAGAATGTCTCTATGTTAGTGATGATGAGATTGAGATTAGGGATATTAATTTTGAGGACAGTGATAATGAAGATGAACTAGGATTTGTTGTTATTAAAGATGAAAGTCTTATTAAAGAGATAAAGGCACTTTTTTTCACATATCTAGAAGAAGAGAACAAATTGGATTATAGACAGTGGATGTTCACATCACAAGACGGGTTGTAGAGTTGAAAAGCTTGATAATATTGTCAGATTTGGTAACAATGCAACCCACTTGATAAAAGGAAAAGGTTCAATATCACTTGATGGTAAGACTAACACTAATGATGTTTTATTTGTTGATGGACTGAAACATAATTTGCTAAGTGTTGGTCAGCTTGTAGACAAGGGTTATCATTTAAAATTCACTAGTAAGAAATGTTCAATCAAGGATAAGGAAATGAGATTACAACTAGTACTAAGACCAGAGGTAATGTATCTCAGCTGAATCCTTCTGAGATAAGTTGTTTTATTGCAAAAATTGATGACAGTTGGTTATGACATACAAGATTTTGTCATATAAACTTTGATAACATAGTAAAGGTCTTCCAATGCAGTCAAAGATCTACCTAAGATTGTGAAACCTTCTAACATGATGTGCAAGGAATGTATAATGGCAAAGTAGAAAAGAAGTACATTTCAAAGCAAGGTACTTACTACTTAAAAGAAGTTGGAGATTGGACACACAAATTTATGTGGACATACCAAGACAAGAACATTCTATGGTGAGAAGTATTTTATTCTTTTTGATGGATTTCACTAGGATGATGTGGGTTCCTTTGTTAAAAGAGAAACCTCAGGCATATAAAAAATTTAAGATCTTTAAAGCAAAAGTTGAGAATGAATCAGGATCAAAGATAAAATGTTTAAGTAAACAGAGGTGGAGAATTCACATCTAATCAATTTAATGCATATTGTGAGGATAATGGAATTTGCAGACAAACTTCAGCCTCTAAAACACTACGTGGTATGGAGTAGCAAAGAGAAGGAAGAGAACTATTTGTGAGGCAGTAAGAATGATGATACTGGAAGGTAAAGTGACACGTGTACATTGGAGAGAAGCAATTAATACTACAATATACACCGTGAATAGACTTCAGATTAGACAAGGAACAGGTAAAACACCTTATGAACTTTGATTCGGTCATACACCTACTATTAAGTATTTTAGAATCCTTGGAAGCATATACTATATCAAAAGAGATGATGAAAAAGGGAATTTTGATTCTAAAAGTGATGAAGGTATCTTTCTTGGATATTCTACTAAAAGTAAGGCTTACAGATGCTATAACTTAAGGCTAAAGAAGATTGTTGAAAGTGCAAATATAAGAATTGATGAAATATTTCAGGTACAAGAAAGAGCTTTTGAGTATGATTCAGATAACGATACAAATCAAGCAAGTACAAGTCACAGATCAGTTCAAAATCAGAATGCAGAAAATCAGAATGCAGAACGAGAACTATTCTTTGAGATTGATAATGGAATTCATGCTCAACTTGATGAACCTAGAGAAAAACAAAGAACACCAAGGTACGTTTCTTTAAATCATCCCAATGATTAGATCATTGATAATGCAAGTAGTGGAGCAATGACAAGAGGAAGAATGAGAAATGAGATTTGTTTGATTGAACAATTTGAACCTAAGAATACTGATGATGCATGCAAAGATGAATCGTGGACATGGGAATTAGTTCCTAGGCTCAAAGACAAGAATATTATAGGACTAAATGGGTATTCGAAAACAAAATGGAGCAAGAAGAAGTGGTAAGTAACAAAGCAAGACTAGTATGTAAAGGTTATCTACAACAAGAAGGTATAGATTTTGAAGAAACTTTTTCCCCTGTTGCAACATTAGAAGCAAATAGATTACTTTTGGCATATGCAGCTAACAAGATGGATGTCAAATCAGCTTTCTTGAATAGAGAATTAGAGGAAGAAGTATGTATTGAGCAGCCTAATGGATTTACACAACAAGAAGACATGGTATGCAGATTGAAGAAAGTAATTTATGGATTGAAACAAGCACCTTGAGCTTGGTATGTAAAGTTAGATAAACACTTGCAAAACATGGGATTCAAAAAGGGAAATGCAAATAGTAATATACGCCTAAGAGTTAATTCAGATGGATAACAGATTATAGAAGTCTTTGTGGATGACATCACTTTTTGAAGAAAATGATGAGGTAAGTAAAAAAAATCTAATGAAATGAAAAGTGAATTTGAGATGTCTATGATAGATGAGATGGAGTACTTTTTGGGATTGCAAATAACTTAAACCAAAGATGGTATCTTTATATCCCAAACTAAGTATCTTAAGGAATTGTTACTAAGTTTTGGTATGGAAAATTGCAAATTAGTTGGAACACCTGTGGTTACAAGATGTAAGTTAACTAATATGATGATTCCCCCAATACTATTCAGACAAGATATAGGTCTATGATCGGCGGTTTACAATTTTTGACTCATACTAAGCCTAACATTGCTAGAGTAGTTTGTATTGTGGCGAGGTATCAGGCAGATCCTAAGGAATCACATCTAACAGCAATAATAACAATATTCAAATATTTCAAGGGAACTTTAGAACTTGGTTTGTGGTATGATAGATCAAATGACTCCATATATGCTTACATTGATGTACTGTGGACAAGAAATGTTGATGACAGGAAAAGTACTAAAGGAGCAGCATTTTTCCTTGGACAAAGATTGGTTTCATGGTTAAGCAAGAAGCAAGGTTGCATCACAATCCACAACAGAAGCAAAATATGTAGTAGCAACTAATAATTGTTATTAGTTAATGTAGATGAAACGGATGCTAAAGGATATTGGTATAACATTTTCTAAGCATATTATCATACATTATGATAATACAATTAACATGTCCAAGAACCCATTTTTACATTCAAAAAGTAAGCATATTATTATTAAGTATCAAGTTCCGATAAAGAAAGTCACTAATAAGGAAATCTGATTGGAATATGTGCACAAAAGAGCAGGCTGCCAATATATTTACTAAACCTTTAACTAAAGACACCTTTGAGTACCTTAGAGGTATGCTTGGGGTAATAACCACACCCCATGAGGAGTAATTGATACAAATATGCATGAATCTAGTGTATTCAAAGCCCATTCATTCATCTAAATGTGATACTTGGTACTACTCCTTGGGGGGGTGGTCACATGGTGCAGTGCTAATCTTAGAGCTCTTATATAATGATTTTTTATATAACAATATTTGTTGGCAATTGACCTTTTTGGTTGTAGATTGGCTTGATCCAAGGTAGGAACTTTGATGAAATCATAATCAAAAGGGAAGAGAAATTTAGAGATTGCAAAAGATTCTTAATATTTGGCATATTAGCACCTTTTTCCATTGATGTCAAAGAGGCTAAGTTGTCGGTTCAGGTCAAGTTCCAAGTTTGAAGTTTGAGAACCAGTTCGCAAGTTCGACAAAATTTTGGAAAGGGGTTTGGGTTTGTTAGTACAAAAACATGTAAAAGAAAAAAAAAATATATATATATATATACATTTTAATAAAGCATGAGTTAAAATTAGAATGTAGCATAGTAGCATAAACACATTTAAACAACAAAAACTTTAAAACATCATAAACAGTTAAACTTGTAATCATAGTGATCATACCATTACATAGTAACATAGTTCAATCAACTTCAACATCAAAGATTCAAAACATTTAAAATATCAAGTTCAAGTATCATTCTTTCACCTTCATTGTTTAACTAATGGAATGAAAATCTATTAATATTCTTAATTCTAAGTTCTTCAATCTTCATCTTCTTCTTCTAGTTTAGCTAGTCATTCCAGATCCGTCAAATCTCGCAGTGGTTACTTACATCAACGACACTCCTCCACGAGTTCACAAAGACAGTTCAAGGCTCATGTTCACCTACAATCTTATCCTTTTGTGATTGATTTCTTTTTGCCAAGGAAAGACTCATAGTCTTCTCCTTGTCCTTTCTCTTCTTATCTCTTGTTATTTCTTGTTTTTGTTCACTTTTCTTGGACACCATTTGGTGCTCCTGCTGTTGTTAGCTTTTTGGTTGTAAACTCTCATTCCCATGGACCTTTTGTGGTCTTTTGTTGGACATTAATAGTCTTATCTTATCTTATCTTCATATTCATATTCTTCTTCTTCATCTTCTTCTCTAGTGTTACTTGTGCTAAGGCCAATGGGATCAGCAATAGAATCAACAATGGTATTGACATCAAAGTCATCAAAATGATCAACTGTAAGCCAAGCACTGGAAGCATCCAAGTCCCCAATCTCTACACCTACATCCCACTTCTTTGTCTCCCCTTCTTTATATTCTTGACTCTTGTGCAAAAGAAGGTGCAAGTTGTTATGCGCAAATACTAGGTTCTCTTCTTTTTTTATTGCAACCTATTGCACTTCATTGAATGGATGAAAGAATAGGTGCTCCAATTTCTTTTTGATGCGGAAGAACTAACAACCTATAAAGATAACATAAGGTAAGCAATTAAAAAAGAATTAATTCAATCTTATAAAAAAATTAAAATCACTTTTTAGTCATGATTCTTTTGAAGATAAAGTGAGCTAATTTTTTTAAAATAGAACTTGTGATATAACTTTGATTGCAAGGGGCTGCAATGTTTGGAATTTTTGTCCATGGAGGTACCACCAACCATGAGCATCCTTCTTGAATTGATCACGAAGAGCATCATTACTTAGACCTCTAGCATTGGCAAACTCTATGAAGTCATCCATGATTACATCTCTTACATCATCATCAAGAAATATTCTTCTAAATGTTGCCTGGTACCCGTCAGACACTTCCATATCTCTATATGGTGGCAACCTTCCTGGTAGATCACAATATTGTGAGCTATAGTATTTGGGGTTCAAGGCATAAGCAAGCAAATGCAATGGAATGGTCATTTTGTTCTTTCATTAATAATTTTTTGCACTTGTTTGAAAAAGGTCTCTTACGGATTTTGCTCCTTCTCATTTATAACTTGCTTGATTTTCTCAATCATTAAGTCTATGCCATCATAGATCTCTCCAAGGCAAGGCCTATCCATGTCATTGTACCTAAGCATGCTCATTATGGGCTTGGTAATCTTAAGGAGATATTCCACATGTTCCCACCATGACTCAGCCAATAGCCTATCCTTTATTGTGTTTGCCCTTTTAGTGTTCTTTTGCTTCCATACACCCCAATTGTGGCTGATTACCATACCTTGAAGTGCATCTTTCACTCAAACAAGTCGTCTTAAGACGATTAATGTGAGGCAAAACAGATCTCAGCAACCTGTGACATAAATTAGAGCAAAAAACAAGAACTATTAGATACATATTTTAGAAAAGTATACACGTTGCACAAGTAAAATATGAAAAATCAGAAATTGTCAAATATTAATAATTAAATTACTAACTTGAGATCAAGTTCATTTACTTTCAATAGCTCCAATTTTGAGTAGTTCTTGAAAAGAGATTGAGTCATGTGATGGTTTGTGACAAACATTTGTATGTCCTCAGCCTCTTCATACATTGTTTTGATCCACTCAATTTGGTTCCCAATCTTTTGTAGTATAAGATTTGACTGAATGGACTACACAAGGTGTCCAAAAGATATGTTGATATCGTGATTCAACTAGCAAACATGTTGCTCTACAATACGTTTCTTGCACCCACTTGTTCAATGGCCCCAATTAGGATATCAGCAATAAATGGCCCATCTTTTACTTTACCCTCACAATCGACCACTTTCAAAAACATTGCCCCTTTAGGGGACACCGCAAGGACATTGATCAAGGGACGGTTCTTGGAATCCTTCTAGCCATCTGAAACAATTGTCACCCCTGTCTCAACCCATGAGTCCCTTATGGGCTTCAATTGATTTTCAATCCGTTGGACCTCGTCATCCAACAAGGTGATGTGCACTTTCTCATACCTGGGACCACAATACCCTTTTGGAACTTCATTGGCACCCCTCAACACGTCCTTCCAAAATGGAGAGTGGACAACATTAAAGGACAACCCATTTGCACACAGGCACCTTCCCACCTTAATGTCAGCAATTTCCCGACCCTTATTTTGAAAAGTAGTTTCTAGTGGCCCCTTTCTTTTGTGTGCCATGGGGACAAATTCAGTGTCACTGTCCGCTATGATACTAAAGAAGGGGTGGTCTTGTACTATAACATCTGGGGGGGTTGCATTCCCTTTGCTCTTTTACTTTTATTGGCATTGCTACTGTGTTCTGCTGCCCTGCGTCCTTCTCTCTCTTATGTTGCCTCATGCTCTTCAATATATTTTTACACAGTTTGATTTGGTATAGGGGCACCTTTTTTGCCAGGGCATTTCTTGACTCCTCTTCTAGTGTAACCACATAAATGACCTACCACACAATAATAAGAACTATTTCTTTCTACACCACATCCTCGACATCTCCAACGGAATGCACCACCTCCTGAAAGGGGTTTAAAATGTCTACATGCTTCCATAGAGGAGAATCAGAGTTGGGTTCCATTCTTTGTTCAGTGTTGCCTATTGATGGAGTGGTAGATGACATTCATTTCCCTATGGCAAGAAATTAGATACATGTTCATAATTTATATGCAAGAAAATGACAAATTTTGGAATAATGGAAAAGATTCAAAGAACATATGAAGATTGAAAGAGAAATGGAAAAATGAAAAAAGTTAAAAACTAGAACAAAAACAATAGCAAAGGGAATAAGATCTTACCATTTTCAGCCATTGCAAGCTTGCAAATGTGTATGAATGATGCACAAACACTTGAAGAACACCAACAAATCAATCTTCAAACTCCTCCTTCCACAACCAGATGCTTGCTCAAAAACTTATGTACTCTCCCTTAAGACAAAATAACCTATTTAGAAACATAAAATGACAATGAGACAGCACAAAACCAATTAATAACAACTTTTAGGTTTTATGGATGGCAAAAAACATTTTAAATTGCTATTAAAACACTTTTCCAGCCGTCCATGGGGCCCAATTTGCTGCGAGTTCGAACTAGGTTCAAAATTTTCAAGGTGTTTCGCCCAGGTTCGAACCCAGTTCGAACCAAATCGAACCAGGAGTGCAAAAATCGCACCCTGGTCGAGCCAAGTTCGAACCAAACCCGAACTTCGAACCAGTTCAAAGTTTCCTAGGTTCGGAGGGGGGAGGGAGGTGCTCGTGCAACTTAGCAAAGAGGGAGAATATCAGTGAAAAACCTTTCATCAAGGAAGGTATATGCAGGGAAGTATTAGAGATAATCAAGGAAGGAATATGCATAGAAAGTTTAAATTTTGAAGACTGTATATGTTGAGGATATTCAAAAAATTGCATTTATTGCTTACTTTTGGATTGATGGTTTTTCACCATATGTTGCCATCAATGCCAAAGGGGGAAACTGCTAGGAATTGAGGACATTGTTGGCACTTGGATGAGATGCAAAGATGTATTGATGGCAGGATTTTTCATAGATGATAACATATGCTCTTGTGTTCATGACAAACTCAAATTTTGTATATCGCAGGCTATTTATCATATCAGCAAGTACAGTAGTTAACTAATTTAGATTTGTGAGCTTACATGTGTGTAATAGAATGAGTGTAGACATCATATCTATGTTCGCTATACTTTATGTGATGTTTTGATTGAGTTATAGATTGTTTTGTGAAGATTGGTAGCAGACCAGCATTACAAGAAATAATGACAGAGACAATTGAAGGTATTTTTGCTATATCTTATTGGCAAATAGGAATTAATGTTGGTGAACATGGAAGATGATAGAAGACTTGTTCATGTACGTATATTTGGAAGTGAGAAGCAGTTGGTTTATTCTGAAAAGGTCACGAGTGTGTAACATGCGATGCATTTTACTGGCAGTCAATTGTGTTATTCTTGCGCATGGATTATCATTGTAAAATGTAATATTCTCATTGTAACATGTGGGAAACTTAAAGTAATGGTTGTATTGATGCTTAAATAAGCATGTATGCCTTAGCATAGTCCTATGTAATTAATTGCATATTGGGGAAATTCTAAGAGGCCGACTGAATTAATTATTTGTTAAGGGTATAAAGGGGGGAAAAAATTCCTCAATTGAGAGATATGGAATATATGCATGTGATGTATGGTATGCATATGATGCAAGCCTCAATGTTGATTATCAGAGCAGAGCAAAAATTATATTAGTTGATTGAGTGGACTTCAAATGAATTGTTTTGGCGAGTAAGTTGCAGATCTATCAATTCAATATCATTGGATATGTTATCCTAAAAGTTTATCTTTCACTTTTGTTGGAGCACTTAGACAATGGGTTTACTTGTTCTTCTCAGCCTTTAATAGGGTTAGAACCTTCTAATAAGAAATCAAGGTCTCATAACAGGGATCTGTCCTTTAACAGGGACTATTGTACTAAATAAATTGTATTTGACTCCTAACAGGGCCACATCCTTTCACAAGAAACTTATAAATTAGTAAATTATCTTGTGGGTACCATCCCCATTGGGGGTTTCCCTTTGATCAAGGGTTTTCCTAGTCAAAAAATCATTGTGGTTTCTTATTATTGTGCATCATTGTTTTGATTGTGGGAGATCAGATTTATAAGTTTGGATCTAATTATATTTGTTGACAACTAATTCACCGCCCTCCTCCCCCCACTTCTCAATTGTGAGTGGACTTTACTTCTTAAAATTAGCTCCTCCAAAGTGTACTTTTCATATCCTATCTTTGTTGAATATTGATCAATAGAGTTTTCTAGGTCTTAGTCATTGTCCTTGTCACTTACAGGACTACCTCATTTTCTTCAAGGGATCCAGTGAAGCCTCTATTAGAGTTGACAATTTAGTTTACCCAATGTACGTAACCTTCAGTGTTCTCATTTTCTAATATCTTTAGTGTCTCAAACTTGTCTTCGAATTCTGCAACTTGATTTGATTAATCTTTATATCTCCTTCATAAATACTACCAAGGTTCTCCCAAACATCAGATGCATATTTGCAACCCATGACTTTTAGCAATTCTGAATCACCCAAGCTACTAATAGTTGCATTTCTTGTCTTTACATTGTTTTCGTGTGCATTAATTTATTCTTGAGCAGCAAATGTACCTCTTTTTGGAGGAATATAGCGCTTTCTAATAGCATCAAGAACACAATACGGTATAGAGTCCAAATGAGACTACATTCCCTTCTTCCACAAGGTATGGTTGTTCCATCAAACATAGATACTTTGGTGCTCTGTTCACCAACCATTTTTTATTCGCCTCAAGCACTTAAGCTTCTTTAGAGGAATCTTGCTTCAATACTAATTGCTGAACACTACTAGGTTATAAGTGGGGTGGAAGAATGAATCAAGACATACAAAAACTTAATAATTTTGCAATACTTCTATAGAAACTGTTTAATCCAACCATCAGCAAAAGATATAGCAGTGATAACACATACACATGAACACTACATTTGCCTGGAAAACCAAAGATGGGAAAAACCACGGTGATAAATATATTCACTATATGCAAATACTAAATTACTAAGTTTTAGGCCAAAAGTCAAGGAACTCAATGTCCCTGCTGATTTAGGCGTACTACCAAGGATCTAACTAATCCTCAAGGAAACAGCAAATATAGATCTCCACAAAATCTGCAAAAGAACCACACTACTTCCCAGTAAACATAGTGAAAGAATGAAAAGAGGATCTCCTACTCTACTGTGGTGACCTCCTTGTCTAATTTAGCAATTTATACATGTGTTTTGATTTATTTGCATGATCTTTGCCCTCACACTTGACTCATACACACTTTGCAATTGTCTCACACTCTCTCATATTCGTCCCATCCTTTGCCATTCAGATATATACAGAACTGTCTAACAGAAACATCAACAAGGTGGGCCAAAATAATATAAGCATTATCATTACAATGTCGACCACATTGACCTCAAACACTTAATGCGGTCCACCCTAGGAGATAAAGTGGACCCAAATCCATCATTAAAGGTCTTCCCCAAGTAATGTAATTCATCCATACACATCGCAACATTCTCCGAAGCCAATCCTAAAGGTATGTGTAAAAACTAAAAAGGCATTAGAAAATAGGTTACCAATCAGCCAAAAGCCACTCTCGAAAACAAATAGTATCATCGGATGTACAACATGCCACAGTACAATCATTATAAGCCTCTTACTTCTTTCCTCAACCTATATCCAAACCAATAATACTCAAATCCAGTCACCACAAATAATTGAATCGATAAGGCGCCAACACAGACAACAATGTAGCACTTGTGACAACAAATCTTCACCTACAGAGTAAACCATCAAAAGATAGTTCACAACACAAACCATTTGACCATGTCCACTAAACTGCATACCCTTAAAGCCCATTGCGAAGCAATACAATTCATTCTTTGAGCCTTTCCAACCCTTCCTAACATATGCCTTTACTATCAACCAAACAACACATTATATCTTTGTCAAATGATCAGATGGGGACCTAAATACATGATAATGCAATATTCATAGAGCTCAATCATTATAACCAGAGCCACAAGTTGTCATTATCTCATACAGACTAATGCAGAGCATTCTCGCATAAGGTCTTCAATATTCTTGCCTGTCATACTGCTATCTTCCATATATACAGCAAACTATCTTAGTAGAATCTCTAAGCACTCAATGTCGAGCATCAATCATCATACTTCAAATCTTCTTTATCAATCATTTAGCGATCAATAGTCTTTCAAATCTTCATCACTCAATACCATAGCCTCAACAACTAGTTCTTAAATTTTCTTCCTCAATCAATAAGACAATCTCCACAACTCTCTAATTTCAACAAGCTGACATCAATACCATGCCAGAGGTTGACATCAATGACAACACAAATCATAATGCAAACACAAGTTACCTTACCTATATCAGAAATAAGCAAAAGTTTTGGGCAGATTTCCTTACATGTATTCAAAACGAGCAAAAAATATTGGCTGGATTTCCTTATATGTATTCGAAATGAGTAAACTTGATAACCTCTTTTTTCTCCACTTCGAAACCCATTAAGATTATGCTTTTTCATTTCAAGGATTGCATTGCTTTGTTCTCCAAAATCCCCTTGTTTGTTTGAGGGTTATCCTTTTCACTCCTTCAAAATTCAATCTTGTAAACAAAAAATTTCATCTCTAGTCCAAAGATCGTCCATTTTCCAATCTCAAGCTTTGCAATTTTCCTTACATTTCTTGGTGAAGGCTTCATGAGAAGGTTGGAAATGGTACCCAAGCTGGCCAGATTTCCAATAAGGTATTGGAATGAGCGATTTTTCCTTTCTTTCACTCCACTCATTTGAATTTCTTGAAATTTTCAACTAAGGTCTTTGCGGTTTTTTCACTTATTCCTCACTTAGTCAATGAACTTTAGTTCCCACTTTGCATTTCCAGTTTGATTTCAAATTTTGTTCCTCGTGTTGATTTCCAAAACTAGAGCGATCTCCCATTCAAAACTTCCTCCCTTGACAAACATTTTGACAATTTTACACAATGATATTTTCACAACTTCACCTTTGATTTCTCATTTTGATAATCACAACACTTCATATTTCATACTTCTCACCGAAATTAATCAAAATTCCACCAAAACTTGACAAGATACCACAAATCTTCCCAACTGCAAGGAAACTAAAAGACTAAAATTACTACCAAGCTAACAAACACCTATGATAAACTAAGCCAAAGACTAAGACACTAAGCAAAAAAAAGGGGGTCCCCATTTGTAATGGATCATGTATTTACAACACGAGTTCCTAATTATCAATTGTGTTTTGTCATTAATTTTGTATGTATTAGGCACGTATTATGGTTACTATTTATATTGTTTGCATGATTTTCCCCAAGTCACATTGAACCCCAAGTAAAAAATATCCAAACCACCATATCCAAAACTAAACCAACACCTTGGCTTGGAAGATATGTAAAACAAATTTGTCTAGTTCATTTTGGTCATTATGCATTAGTATAAATATCTTGACAAATTGAATAAATTATAAATGCAAAAAGATTCCTAGAAAGTTGATTCCTCCATACACATATCACTCAATAGTTGTCTTTGTTATTCTTCCATAATTTTCAAAAAATACAATGTAAGTATAACTATGCAAATCATATAGAAGCAACTATGCATAAAAGCCCTGCAAAATATACAGCTAGTATTAGCAATTAATTTTAAGTCAAATAATTCTTTTCAAGTCACTCACGACAATTCCATTAAGATATACTTTGTTGAGGCTTTGGTCATCCAAAGTTTATTAGTGAATTTCAAAATGGTAAATTCAAAGTTGCATGGATATGGATATGTATACAGATACAGTAACAGATGCAAATACAGTCATTTTTTAAGACCCCGAATATGGATCGACTGGATACAACATTAATAAAAACACACACACACACATATATGTAACACAAACACATACACATATATGTAACACAATTTTCTAAGTCATTAGGGGAGATTTCATCACTTCAAATACAATATAGTCAAATAAATAATCATAAATTAATTTAACACTTCACAATATGCAAAAATAGTAGAGATGCATTAAAAAATAAACCAAAAAGGGGAACACCAAAATAGAAAAATATTTAATTTGTCTTTTTCATTTGGTGTAGGTTTTGTTTACCAAAAATTTTGCATAGATGAAGGATTTCTAAAAGTAAACTTGGGAAGATTTATGTCAACTAAAACAATCAAATCATTTAGTATTCGGCAATGTTGGAAATCAAGGGATTTTGGGCACACATGGGTACAATATCTATACATTTATCTGGGTTGTATCAGATGCATATCATAAACAGATACCGGGATACATGCACCCACAAAGGGTTAGTGGAGTTTACAGCTACTCTAGGTAAATTTAAACATCTAAAAAATAGTTTAAAACTTTCAAATGCAGATTGTAGCATCCTATATTTATCCATGTACAATTTTAATCCTTAGCTACACCCCATTTAAGTGTCCAATGCTCCATGCCCATTATACTTTATCTACACTTGATTTTGAGAACATTTTTGGCAACTGGGTAGGTAAGGAGCAAGTCAACTTGCCATTAGCCTTAGAAGTCACCCCATACCCCATAAATCGAACCCAAATTTGAAAGGTATAATGGTCTTTAGATTTTAGGGGGATCTTAAAGCCCTGTCAGCCTCCTTTGAGTTTTGAGCCCCAAAATGGGTACATCAGGTAAAAAAGCAAAGCTGCCTCCCTTATTTTGAGAGAGCAATTGATCATCTCTTCTCTAGTTAGAGCCAAGGAATTCAACGTCAAGTCTCTCAAGAATTTCAATTCCAATCAAGGCAACTCAAGTAATCAATCTAATCAAGCATCAAACATGGAAGACAAGGAGCAATATTTAGATCTAAGCATGTGTGATCGCATTCATGTTCTTCCTCACCAGATCCAAGGTCAAGACAATATCAAGAACACTTTTAAGCATCTTCATGAGCAATTTGATACCATAAAGATATGTGAAGGTATAAGCATCTTATCAAGCCTCTACTACATAACAACACACTTTGTTTTCAAGTATTTCAATTTCAATTTCAAAGTTAATTCATCAACAAAGGTTTGACTTAGGCAAACCACTTTCCCCAAACATTTTCCCCATTTCTTGTGTGCAAGTGATGGGTGGCGTAGCTGCAGAAAAGGCTCAAGGAAGATCTAAAATAGAGCTACATTTTGACAAAAAAAATATTGGAAGTTGCAAGACCTAAGGCAACTTGACTCGCCCCAACCCTCTTGGTCGACCTTGAACTACCATTTTGGCCTAAAATCTGGATCACAGATCAGTCACTGTTTTGGATTTCCAAATATGGTATCAGGATTAGATTTATAGTTTGTTGTTTGCTTGCATTCATATCATTTCCTCTTTTCTTCCATTCTTACCCTAGATCTTGCATTTCAATTTCCATTTTAAGTCATCTTCCACTCAAGAGAAGGAATTCTTGCATTCATTCAGTGCTAAAGTCTCCTTGAGCCTAGTGGATCATATTATTACGATAATAGATAATAGTCTATTATTAGTTAATGGTAATCTATTTGTAAACTATGGCAAATATTAGAATGTTTCTAATATTTAAGTTAGTTGTAGATAATTGATAGCTAGAATAGAATGTTTATATTCTTTACGATCTTTTCCTAA
Organism: Cupressus sempervirens; assembly: GCA_028749045.1. Classification (NCBI taxonomy): domain Eukaryota; kingdom Viridiplantae; phylum Streptophyta; class Pinopsida; order Cupressales; family Cupressaceae; genus Cupressus; species Cupressus sempervirens. Next base: position 361,669,557 of record CM053793.1, on the reverse strand, counting down.
GGAAACATCGTTCCATTCATTTGTATATAATGACCTCTTGGTCTCTATTAATAACAAGTAAATATTTTCCAATTACTTCGTAATATGGTATCAGAGCCTATACTTCAAACTTTTTTGAAAAAGTTATAATTTCTTTTGAAATTATTTGTTCAGATTTTTCAAAATCATTTCTAAGGTTTTTTCTGTCCTTGTGAGAAATTCCTCTATGCAAATCGCAAGTCTTGGTCTCTGGTCACATCTAAAATCATTGCAGAGCTCATTTCTTCTGAAAATCACGTCACAAATACATTCCTTGGCAACGCATGTCTGATATCTCTGGAATCACAGCATCATCTTCTTGGAAGTACTCACGTTTGTCTCTGCAAATCACTTTTTTTTTGCAGAGGACTCCTTCTGCAGCCATTCCTCAAAAATGTGCGGCTGGACAAGTTTTTTTTGGGGTAAATCATCTAATGATCCAGTGACATCTCTGCGTACAACAACATTTTTCCATATCTCTGTGGACCAATCGACTATTTGCTACTTCAAACTGCCATTTTCTCTGCAACAAACAACCTCCATAGCTGCTGACTAGGGTTTTCTTCGAAACCCTAGTTTTTGACCTTGAAATTTTTTTTTGATTATAAATTCTTGGTGGGCTTTTTGAGAGCTCAACTAGGTTGTCATCCATTTTTTTTGGGTGCCTCAATTTTCAAGCCACCAAATCTAGAAACCGACTACATTTTCTATTTGGTTTTTCGAGCTCTCTTCTGGATCATCCTTCAAATTTTGTGGGTCTTATCATTTTGCCTCGAAGAATGTGCCATGGCATCTCTGACAAACATTATGATTGAGGGCAATGCAAAATTCAATGGTCGGAGTTACAGCACTTGGAAGCAATGGATATTAGCAATCTTTGAATATCAAGATACCGATCAGATTGTTCTTGGAGTTACACAGTGTCCGATTGCACCTAGTCCTAATCAGGTCACATAGGATTTGATTAATAAGGAAGTGGTCATGCTTCTAATATTATCTGTAGCTGATGAACAGATTCCATCCGGTACGACAGTTGTCGAGATATGGGCACATCCCAAGAATCTACATGAGACTTCTGACAAAAGCAGTGCCTTCTTCCTAAACCACTCTATTTTCTATTTTCATGGATGAGTGCACATTGCTCTAGACTCACCTAAATCGGATTCAGGAAATCCATGATCAGTTGCTTGCCATTGGTTGCAAGATGGAGGAGGAGGACATTGTGGTCATAACCCTTATAAATTTGCCCAAGTCCTACAAGCACTTTATCGAGACTCTCTACATCACTTCTACTAGTGTTGATCTGCAATTCACTGAGCTCTGCACACTTCTGCTTCAGCAAGATCAGTGGAAACAACAGTTCAGTACTAGCTCCACCTCTCAGAAGGATATAAGCAAGTTTCAGTAGTCGTCTCAACCGAAGTCTTCTGCTCCCAAAAGAAAAACATTCAATGCAACTATTGCCACAAGTTTGGGCATATGAAGGTTGAATGTCGGAAACACATAACTACACTATCTAAGCATTCCGATTTGCACCCCAAAGCGAACAGTGTAGAGCACACTGAGCAAATGGAATCTGCCTTTTATGCCTTCATGGCTAAAAGACTTGCAAATCATGTCAAGTTGTCTACCTGGTACATTGAATCAGGTGCCTCTTGTCACTTCACCCACCGCAGAATCCGGTTCCCTAACTACTGGCCTTATTCTAATTATGTTATCTTTGGTAGCGTAGAAGAGTACACTATTATCGGCAAAGGCAACATTCAGATTCAGTCTGCTAGGAGGAATCTCATTTTCATCGATGTATACTATGTTCCAGCGATGGAACTAAATCTACTCTCAGTCAGTCAATTACTGTGACATTGTTCACACTTGGATGTCACCTTCAGTTCACATCAGTGCACCATCACTGATCGGGCGACTTAGTCTACTATTGCAGTGGATCTTGAGGATCATGGTCTTTTTCGACTTACTGATTCTGGTGATTCTCGGGACTTAGCCATGGCTGCTCGATGGTCTTCTATTAGCACACTTTGGCATCATTGATATGGACACTTAAATGTGCATTATCTCTCTCAACTTGCTTGGGATGAGCTTGTCCTTGGATTGCTATAGATTCAGACTCAGCAACTTGAAGTTTGTGATGCATGCCAGGCTGGGAAGCAACATCGCACACCTTTCACCAATGTCGATTCATGGTGAGCTTTTCAAGTACTTCAGCTTGTTCATGCCGATATTTGCGGCCCTATGGCCACTCCTATTCTTGGGCCCAGGTATTTTATATTGTTTGTTGATGATTTCAGTAGAAAAATGTGGGTATATTTCCTTAAAAAGAAATTAGATGCATTTTCTATATTTCAGAAGTTTAAACCTCTAGTTGAAAAAGAGTCTGGGAAATCTATTATTACTATTAGATCAGACAATGGGGAGGAATTTTGTTTTAATGATTTCCCTAGCTTCTTGGATACTCATGGCATCTAATGCCAGTTAACCACACCACACACACCACAACAGAACAATGTAGTTCAACGTCAGAACAAAACAATCACCAAGATGGCTCGATCCATGCTCGAGCACAGACATGTTCCAAAGACATTTCGGGTAGAAGCAATACACCCACAATGGCAGTCAAAGGTAAAACTCTGCAATAGGCCTGGTCAGGTCGCAAGCCCAGAATCAGTCACTTGAAGATTTTTGGCTCCCTTGCTTTTGTTTGGATCCCTAATGCGTCACGCACCAAGTTGAATGCCAAGAGTCAGAAACTCATGGTTGCTGGATACAATAGTCGTCACAAAGCCTATCGCCTGATCGATGTTGAGACATCTCGACTCATCTAATGTCGTGATGTAGTCTTTGATGAGCAGCGAGGACCTTTCAAGCATGTTTCTCTTGTTCCTGATCAAGCAAACTAGCCTACTAAGGCTCATAATTTGGCAGTTAGGCTTCCATTAGGTCCACCTGATGGATAGGCTCCAGTAGCTCCTGTAGCTCCAATTATACCAATGATCCCTATAGAGACACCTCTAGCTTCTCCTATAGGATCACCTCAATTTTTAGATGCTTCACTTGAGTTTGATCCAGATTCTTCTAATGAGGAACCTGATCACCAAGCATCTCCTTATACTAATGTTGCTCGTTCTCCTCTTCGGCCTAAGTGGTGGGCTAAGACACTTGTTGATCTTCGTGATAATGAGCTCATTGATGGGAGAACTATTCAACAAAGTTGCATGGATACGAATACGGATAGAAATACAGATACGGTATTGGGTACGGATACAACCATTTTCTAAGATCTCGAATATGGATACGGCTGGATACAATATTAATAAATATCACATACATATATATTTAACACAATTTTCTAAGTTATTAGAGGAATTTTTCATTACTTCAAAAACAATATTGACACATAAATGCTACATAAATATTTATAAATTAATTGTAGAGTTGCATTGGAAGATAACCAAACAAAATGGGTTGCTGAATAGAAAAATATTTTATTTGTCTTTTGGTGTGGTTTTTGTTTATACCATTTCTTTTAAAACAATTGTATTAATAAAGTTTTTTAATTAAATTTGGGAAGATTTATGCCACATTTTTAAAAAATCAAATTACGTAGTATTTGGCACACTTGGAAATTCAACTTTTTTTAGATAGACATAGGTACAATATTCAATGTGTATCTAGGCAGTATCGAATACATTTCCAAATTGGATAGGGGATACGTGCACCCAAGAAAGGATAGAGGAGTTTTCGGCAACTCTGTTGCTCAGAAAAAGAGCAAATCTACAGAGTCTGTTAACTTTGCTCTCATGGCCAACATTTACAGTATGTTTGAACCTCAAACATATTCTGAGGCTAAAGGAATTCCAAAGTGGGAACAGGCAACAACATCTGAACACCAAAGCTTGCTGAAAAATAACACCTGGATCCTTTCTGATCTTCCACCTGGTAAGAAAACCATTGGCTGCAAATGGGTTTATAAAATCAAATACAAATTTGATGGTACTTTGGATAAGTACAAAGCTCGTTTAGTTGCAAAGGGCTTTTCTCAACATCAAGGCATTGATTATGAGGAGACTTTTGCTCTTGCTGCAAAGATGAGCACCATCAAATTAGTCCTAGCCATGGCAGCTCAATTTGGTTGGAAGGTCCATCAAATGGATGTCAAGAGTACTTTCCTGAATGGAAATCTCCATGAAGAGGTCTACATGACACAACCTACTGGTTTCAAGGTTGCCGGACAAGAACATCAAGTTCTCAAATTAGTGAAAGCTCTTTATGGCTTGAAGTAGGCACCTCAAGCATGGTACATAAAAATTGATAAGTACCTCAGTGATCAAGGCTTCCAGAGGAGTTCTTCAAACTCAAATTTGTACATCAAGACTACTGATACTGACATCATCCTTCTGGTCATTTATGTAGATGATTTGATCATCACTGGCATTTCCGGCATCTTTGATTCAGGGAATCAAACAGAATTTATGCTAGTCTTTTGATATGACCAACCTTGGGCTCATGCATTATTGCCTAGGTGTTGAGGTTTGGCAATAGTCTTCTAGTATATTCATCTCTCAGTCCAAATATGTCAGGGCTTTGTTAGACAAATTTCGTATGCAGAATTGCAAGCCTACATCTACACCTATGGAGAAAGGTCTCAAGTTATCCACAAAGTCTAATTCTCCTTCTATTGATAATACTACATACAGGCAACTAGTAGGCAGCTTCATCCACCTCTCTACTACTAGACCTGATATCAGCTTCACAGTTAGCTATATCTCACACTTTACGACAGCTCCTAAGGTTGATCATTGAATGGTCACAAAGCATGTGCTTCGCTATGTGAAGGGCACTTCAAATTATGGACTTTTGTACTCTCGAAGTTCTAATCCTAGACTCAGTGGATTCACAGATTCAGATTGGGCAAGTTCTGTTCACGATAAAAAGTCAACTTCTGGATATGTGTTCAATTTGGGATCCAATGCTATCACATGGACCAATAAGAAGCAGCAAGTAGTTTCTCTCTCCTCCACAGAGGCTAAATATAGAGGAACTATCAAGGCAGGATGTGAAGTTGTTTAGCTTCGTCGGATGCTTGAGGATATGCAGATGTCACCAGCAGGACCGACTACTCTTTTTGTGGATAACGAAGGCCTTATCAAGTTAGCACGAAATACAGTCTTCCATGAACGAACCAAGCATGTGGATGTTCGTTGTCACTACGTACGACATGGTTGAAAACGGAAAAATAGACTTGCAGTACATTCTTGACACAGATCAGACTGCAGACATTCTGACCAAGCCTCTTGGTCCTGATAAGTTTGTCAAACTTAGAGGACAACTTGGTGTTGTGGAGAGATTAACTATTAAGGGAGGGTATTACGATAATAAATAATAATTTATTATTAGTTAATGGTAATCTATTTGTAAACTATTGTAGATATTAGAATGTTTCTAATATTTAAGTTAGTTGTAGATAACTGATAGCTAAATAGAATGTTTCTTTCTTTATGATCATTTCCTAAGGAAACATCGTTCCATCCATTTGTATATAATGACCTCTTGGTCTCTATTAATAACAAGCAAATATTTTCCAATTACTTCGTAATACATATTGCTTCCAATCTATGAAAGAAGAACATCGGGATGAACTTCCTACGTTATCTATCATACCTCATCCTAGTGAACATTCATAATCATCCCCTCTTCTCTTTTTTTTTTCTCATTACATAGACAAGCACTACTAAGCAATTTATCTCAATTGATTTCAAGTAAAGAATTTTCTTTGAAGTCCACTCAAAATACACTCAATCCAATTGTATTTTATAGCGAAGAGCTTATTTGCTCTTTTCTAATTGGATGTAACTGTTCAATAAGTATAGTTACATATACACGTATAATATATGCATATGCAAATATGCACAGAACGTATGTTTTCATATACAGTTACATGAAATTATGCATGTATGGATAATCTTAAACACAATACACATATAGAAACAGCAGGTGTAACAGATAGCAAAGTTTGTTGAAGTCCAAAGGCACAAATTAGGATTAATATAAAAGATAACGGGAAAAAAATCCCGTATTTGAAATTGACTGACAAACTTGATGGTGAATGTATATGTATGGAATGGGAAGATGTTACCATTAGAATTCAGGGGATCTCTAGTTTAAATTTGCCAACCGCATTTGGCGGTTATGTATATATACACACATAGGCACATATACATAGATGAAATTGCCTCTAAACCTAAAAGCATCTGCATGACCCCCACATACTGAAAGTTCATAGATGGGTCTGTTTCAGACAAGATTTTTCCAAATGATATTGGGTACTGTAGATACATTAAAGGTGAAGAATAATACTAACCCATAAGTTCCTTCGCCAATCTGCTCAAGCTTCTCGAAACAGCTGACGCTGCGAGATCCCCATGATGGGGACTCCTCCAGATTAAGCTGTCCCGCTGTTGCTACCGCCATCAACCCTCTGCACGAGAAGCAATGTGTTGTCTCAAATATGACAGAATAATCGGCTAGATGATCCGATCGAGCGAAAGAAAGAGATATAACGAACAGTGGATTATCACAGAAATAATATGACGAGTTAAAGGAATCTGCGTCGTTCTCCAATGGTTGGAAATGCTAGATGTAAACGGGTAACCAAAGTATGGGCGCTCTGCGACAGAAGGCGAAGTTGTCGATATCTGGGAGCTAGTAAAATTCCCTATGTTTTGGATTCACTTGGATTGGGTAGAGCGTATTTAGACATTAGTGTGAAAATTTTGTCATTTGCATTAAACAAGAAGAGAGGGGTAATAGTTATGTTGTAGTAAAATATATTTTATATTAGATATTAAGATCTTAGTATACAAATTTGAAAATTTGAAATCTGAATTTAATAGCAATGTCTCATGATCTAGAATTGAACAAAAAATTGAAAGAAGTAGAGGGAAAGATAAAGATTGAAAGAAATAAAGGAAGATTATTCTCTTTTGTTTTTTTGGTAGTTAGTGATATTTGGTTACATGTCTATAATTTTATGCTTAGTTGATTGTATGTGTTCTTTATAGTTGAAGTTGATGTTGATGTTGATCTTTTGAAGATGGTGTACAAAGAATTAGAAATCATTCCTCCAAAACAAAATTTTGAGAGAAATAGAGGGAGAGTGGGGGGGAGATAGAGACAAAAGATTAAGTGAAGAAAAATTGGAGACGGGGAGAGGGAGAGATCAATAGTGAGAAATAGGGATAAAAAAACCAAAAGAGAGAGGGAGTGTCTGATGCAGAGGTTGAGATATAGAGGGGGGGAGAGAGAGACGGAGAAATAAAGATGAATTGAACAAAATTTGGAGAGTAGAGGGAGGGATAGAGAGGGGGATATAAGAGAGGAGGGGGAAGAGAGGCAAAGACAAAGACAGGACGAAGTGAATAACAGAGACAAAGAGATAAAGGGAGATGGTTCAATGAAATTCTCATTTTTTAATTGTGAAAAGTTATATTAATTTTAATCATATTATATTACAAATATTAAAATCATTAATTACTTAGCAATGGTTATTTTGGGGTTAATCTCCCTCACCCCCCCTCCTCCCCCTCCCCCCCATTTGAGGTTATCTATTGGGAAAGACCTCAAGAAGGATGGTGGAGGTATAACTTTGATGGAGCTTCCAAAGGGAACATTGGCCTTCTAGAGCAGGATTCATAATCAGAGATTCAAAAAGGGATCTCATTGCTTGTGGAGGTAAATGTCTTATAGATGGTATAAATAATGTTAGAGAAGCTAAGGTAACTCTCTTGACAATCAAAACCTCAAAAAAAAAAAATAGGAGCCATAAAACTACAAGTTGAAGGTGATACACAAATAATTATAAACATAATTATAAAAGGTGACATGGAGGCATGGCACCTCCAGAACTATATCTCCAAAATCAATGATGAGTTGACATTCTTTGAGGATTTTAAGTTATCACATATAAAAAGACAAAGGAACAAGTAGGCTAACATAATGTCCAATTGGGCTTTAAATCTCAACTTCCTTGAAATTGCCATTGAGAATTTCATTGATGTCAAATGGGAGGAATGAAATCAACCTAACAATTATTCCCCTACTCATTGAGTTGATCACTATTCCCCCTCCCATTAATGTGATACAGAACAGATGGAAGTGAGGGATTGTCCTTCTTATTGGAGTACTAAGATGGATGTAACAAGTCTTAATGGCATTCCATCAATAACCACCTTAAGTAATCGAGATGTGTGGCCTCAAACTAAAAAAGCATTATAAATTTGCAAAGAATTAGTAGAGCAAAAAGAGCTTGACTCTATGAACAATGGAAATGTCATTCACTCTCCAATGTTGAAAACAATAAAACCCCTTCCATATACATAGTAGAAAAATTTACCTAGTCAAAATGTCCGAATTTTTCCAACATAGACTTGCAAAGGTGGTTGATTAGTTATTAGGAGAGATGTTCTACTAGGTTGAAATGTAACACCGTGCTCAAGAACCCAGGAGAAATTAACCTAATATGTTACAAAGTTTACTGAACTATATTTTTTTTCTAAATATTGAAACAATATCAAAGTAACAATGTGAAAGCAATATATACGTACACGTCAATTTTACATATACAATACAAATATAGATTGCATTCCCCAAGGGTCCCTTCACGTTGAGTCCCATTTAAGAAAGATTTATTAATCAATTTAAATATTAAGTATAAGTCTATAATCATAAATTAATAACATACAAATGATCTCATTAGTAACTACAAAAGAAAAGTTTAAATGATAAGGTACATCCAGATAGAAACATCCATTGCACATGTCGCAATGTATGCAATAATAAATACAAGTACATCAATACACAATACAACATCTCGTAGGATCTCAAGATACATGGTACATAGATACATCAAAATACAAGATACGTAATTATATATGTATACGTTATTTGAATAGAAGTCCTCGAGATGAGAATAGAATTGATAATGGTACAACTACATCAACAAGCATCCAACATCTACCAATTTGAGGGGGACCCAAATGGTAAGAAGACATTACCTCTTGATCATGTGATCACCTAATCAGGCTCCCACTCTCTTTGTGTAGGGAAGATAATGAATTATCCATGTACAAATAATCAAACCATAAAACAATCCTAGGCAAGGAAACTCGATAGCCAACTCTACCTCAAGGGTGATGAAGAAAAGATAATCAAAATTGAAAAGATACTCAACCAATACCAACACCACATACCAAGTATAGATCAAGTATCAAAACCAAGAGATAAAACACTGACAAACAATTCATTACCAAGCCAAGTACCAAATGTCAAAAGCACCATCAATGAAAGAAAATCATCAATAATAAATACATTCGATAATAAAAACACCACCAGAGGCAAATACAAAATATATGGAGGAGACTCAAGCTACATTCTAAGGAGTGCCATCATATGGTCTAACTATTTGAGTTAACTTGTACTAGTTTCACACTAGACCCCAAACCCTCAAGCATTGAGTTACCCTAGATTGGTCAATCTAGATCTTGAACCCTCAACATGACACATGCAAAACCATAATACCATCTCATGAAGATGAGTAAAACTAGTCATACCTCTCACTAGGTATCATCGCATTCCCATCTGTAGCCTATAAAGTACTCAAGGCATGGGCAAGGAAATATCTCTAACGTGTCTTTTTAATGTATCTCAAGGAGAGGTCTAGGCAAATAATTTAATTACTATGTTATCACTTGTTACAAAACTTACAATAGATTACCCTAGTACTGACCACTCTAGGTCCCAAACCCCTATTGTAAGTCACTCCCAAAGACATGTACCTAGACAGCCTCTCCTAAACACATAGACCACAGTTGTGTCACATACCACAAAATCCATAATGATCGAATTTGGTTCCTTGACAGGTAACCAAAATGCAATGGTTAAACCATAAATTCCACCATAACATCCAATGAGAAAAATCACCAAAAAAGTAAATTTTGCAAGCCTCTAATGCACATCCTAATTGGTCAATTAAATACCACAAAATAAATATCACAAGCCCCAAATAAAGCACAAGATTCTAGTCATAAGATTTAATTAAATCATTTTCTAAGGTTTAGTTTAAACCATAAGATGTGTCTGATAACAATAGTATACATATTTTTAAATAATAAATAAAGATAATAATGTTTAATATAAGAAAAATATGGTTCATGAATTCATGTTTATACATACAATAAAGCATTGATAACATTATTCATATAATCATTTTGATTTAATTAATCATAATATAAATTATTTAAATTATAAAGTAATTAAATTTAATTTAAAAAGATACTAGCAATTAAATTTTTATTTATAATAAATAAATAAATGTTAACAAATATTAATCAAAATCAAAGTAACAATGCTTGTTAATGGGCAAGTGAGAGTTGATTCTTCCTAACAAAAGCATGAGGTGCATTGGACCCCGCCAAGCTTGGGTGGAATAATATCAACTTTGATGAGGTGTGAAAGGAAAATTTGGGCCCATCAAGTATTGATGTAGCCCACTAGAACAGAAGATGGGCACTTTCTAGCTTTATGTGTTAAAAGAAGCTCAAACGGAATGAATAACCAATCGGAATGCTTAACCATAGTCGAAGCTGTGAAGTTGGGATCTCATTTAGGTATTCAAAAACTACATCTAGAAGGTGACTCCTTGATTGTGGTAAATGGGATAGCAAAAGGATCTATGGTTACCTTGTATTTGGACAAATATATTAAATAGATTAGAATCATCCTCAATAATGTAGACTTCATAGTGTCTCATGTTCCTAGGGGAGCTAATGCACTAGCAGATAATCTATCAAACATGGGGGTGGTGGGCTCTATCAAAGATAACTTCAAATTATTGGAAGACTTCAATGCCATCTCATCATTTGACTTGGACATGTAACCAAAAAGATGAGCAAGGACAATGAGTAGGCCAGTTGATGCTTGCAAAAATGATTTTCACATGAGTTAGGCATGTGATATCTACACAATCTTGTGGGAAACTATGCCACATTAGGATTAAATTGATTGTGGAATGATGATCCTTATAAATTATGATGCAGAATTTGTTATTGGCATCTTTTTAATACAATGGGAAGACCATGTTATTGAGATGGAGGTGGGATCACTGGTTGGCTAACTTGAAAGGTTAATTCTATGTACGAGATCATGTGAAATATTGAATCAACATCATGTAGGAGTTATGTTTGAACCCTCTAGAGACCATGCGTGATTTTAAATCTTGCTTCACTACAAACATTTGCATCCATAATTTGCAAGAAATTGAGGGCTAAGGTTTTGATGATCAAAGATGGAAGCAAACTTCTCTTTGAAGACTATTGGTCAAATTCTAGCATTCAAGGGTGTGATCTCTATTAAACGATTACACAATGTGTTCAAATTGGATGACAATATCTTCTAGGAAGGAATCCAGTTGATCTTTAATGAGGAGTTGTTAGAATAATGTTTATTAACAGTGATCGGTAGCTAAACATTTATTGCAAATTCTAGAAATATCTACTTAGCTCCAGATCTTTCTCTCCTTCTCTCCATAGCTTCTGCAGAACTCTCTAGAAGTCTATTGGAAGTCTATAAAAGACAAGACTCCTCACATATGGATGTAACAAACAATATTGCAATGTGCTTGTTAATAAAATTTTGTCTCTTTTAGTGTCCATATCTGTTAATTTTATTTTGACTCTGCCGCCAAATTTTTGCTCTATTTTTCAATTGATGTTCTCTGTGCTTTGTTTTTTATTCTCAGTTTATCATGGTATCAAAGCACTCTTAGTTTCTAGGCTGTGAATATATGTGTTTTTTTTTTGTGTGAATCTTTACACTTGCAGGCTGTAACCAAGGAGTGAGCAACAATTTGTTTGGGGGCAAAAGAAAACTACAACAAGGGAAAGAACTCTTTCAAAATTTGGTGAGAACTTTTCAATTTCAATTTGGGCATCAAAGCTTTTTGAAATTTCTTTCATTCTCAGCCAAAAATGAAAGAATTTGACTATGGAATCACATGGTGTGACTTTGTCTACAATTAACTTAAATGGGAAAAATTATTATGATTGGGTATCTCATGTCGAAATCACTCTAACTCTTCAGAATTGTTATGATATTGTGACTAGTAGTGAATAGAGGCTAACAAATCCAAGAAAGGATCAAGATAACTGGGATAAAAGGGACAAGAAGGCAGCAGCACTGATCAAGCTCACACTCTCAGAAGAGGTTTTTCCAAAAGTTCATAATGAGAGAAGTGGAGTAAAATTATCGAAAATTTTGAAGGATTTATATCAAAATTTAGGTGATGTACGGATCTTATCTCGCACTACTAAGTTATATAATATGAAATTATCAAGCTCACAAGAGATAGTCCCACATTTAAGTAAGTTAAAGGAAAAGAAGCATGAGCTTGCTTCTCTTGGAAAAGATATATATATATATATATATATATATATATATATATATATATATATATATATATATATATATATATATATATATATATATATATATATATATATATATATATATATATAAAATAGAGATTTTGTGCAAATTATACTACAAAGTCTTTAAGGATCTTATCAATCATTTATAAGGGGTTTAGATACTGTGGATAAATTAAAAAGTATTAAATCTAAAGAATTGTGTGCTAAGTTAGTTCAAGAAGAAAAAAGACAAGTTAAAGAAAAAGAATCATTCGATGGTGAATCTCAAGCATTTGTAATGAAAGGAAAACAATATTTATAAGAATCACAAGATAATCAATCTAACGAACAAAATTGGAAGTATGAAAATAAGAGTGTTTCATCTATAGATCATAACAAAAGTAAATGGAAATGTCATTATTGTGGTAAAATGGGTCATAAGGCAAATGAATGTTTCAAGAAGAAGAGAGATACAGAAAAAAAGATAAATAATTCTCCAAAATTTGGTGATTCTAAAAGAAATGCATTTTGTGTTGCACTTAAATAAAACAATACTTTCAAAGATGATTGGGTTATTGATTCTAGTGCTACACAACACATGTGTCATAATAAGAATCAATTTGAATCAATAAGTGAAAATAATATCGAGAAAATATATTTGCGGGATAATAGTGCTTTAGAAGTTAAAGGGTCTGGTGATGTCAAAGCTGATAATGATCTGTTCAAAAATGTGAAGTTAGTCCCTGAATTAAAAACAAATCTACTTTCAGTATCTCAAATTGTAAGTCAAGGACATAAAATAGAATTATATAATGATAAGTGCTTAATCAAGGATGTCAATGATAATTATAGAGTTATTGCAATTGGTAAAATGGAGAATGGATTATATAATTTTCAAGAATTTACTTCTAAATGTGGAGATAAACATATGTGTGCTATTGCCTAATATGATGATATGAGCAGGTTATGGCATGAGCATTTGAGGCATGTCAATTTTCAAAGTCTCAAGCTTATGGAGAGATTACAAATGGTGCATGGGCTTCCAAAGATATCATTAAGTCCCAAGGTATGTGAAGAATGTACAATAGGAAAACAACATGTGGAAAGTTTCCCTCAAGGTAAATCACGAAGAGCAAAAACTCCTCTACATTTAGTTCATAGTGATGTAATGGGTCCTTTTAAAACACCATCAATTGGAGGATCGCCTTTATAGACGATTATAGTAGAAGAATTTGGGTGTATTTTTACAAAAGAAAGATGAAGTGTTTCAAAAGTTTATAGAGTTTAAAGCTTTGATTGAAAAACAAAGTGGAAAGTGTTTAAAGATAATAAGAACTGATAGAGGGATTGAATTCATGAACAAGGCTTTTTTAGATTTTTGTAAAGAACATGGCATAAAGAAGGAATCAACTATCTCTTATTCACCCCAAAAAAATGGGGTTGTTGAAAGGAAAAATAGAACTATAATAGAAATGGCTAGGTGTATGCTTCATTCTAGAAATCTAGAAGCTAAATTTTGGGTTGAAGCAATTCATATTGTTGTATATATCTTGAATAGAACACCTACTAAGGTAGTTTTGAACATAACACCAGAAGAGGCATGGAGTGGAAGAAAACCTATAGTATCTCATTTTAGAATTTTTGGTTGCAATGCATATGCTCACTTTCCTGATGAAAGAAGGAGCAAACTTGAGAAGAAGAGTGAGAAGTGCATAATGGTTGGATATAGTGAGGAATCAAAAGGATATAGGTTATACAATCCCAAAACAAATGAAATCTATATTAAAAGAAATATTTGGTTTGATGAAGATGTTAAGAATGATGACTCTCCAACATTATCTTTCTTTCCAATTTTGATTGATGAAGAAAAATCTACTTCTACCAATAGTCAAAGCCAAGGTGTGCAAACTACTATATGGGAAGAGACTCAAGTTGAAGAATCAAGTGAAACTGATAATGAAAATTCAAGAAAATTTAGAAGCATCCAAGAAATTTATCAATAAGGTCATAGAAATATATTTGCTAACTATGCTCTCATGACCAAGGTGATGCCGGTTGACACTCCAAGCATGTATGAAGAAGCAAAAGGAAAAGATGAATGGGAAGCGGCTATGCAAGAAGAATACAATTCTTTGATAAAGAATGGAACATGGGAACTAACAACACTTCCAGAAGGCAAAAATGTGGTTGGTTGCAAGTGGACCTATAGAACCAAGTTCACATCAAATGGAGCTATTGAAAAATACAAAGCAAGGTTAGTAGCTAAAGGTTTCTCACAAGAAGAAGGTATAGACTATATTGAAACCTTTGCTCCAGTAGCTAAGATGACTTCCATTCGTACAATAGTTGCTTTAGTTGCAAAGTTCAGTTGGAATTTTTTTCAAATGGATGTAGAAAGTGCTTTTTTGCATGGTGATTTAAAGGAAGAAATTTACATGCAAAAACCATAAGGATTTATTAAATATGGTGAAGAAAAATTGGTATGTAGATTAAGAAAATCACTCTATGGTCTTAAGCAAGCACCAAGGGCATGGTACTCAAAAATAAATAAATACTTTCTAGATGTTGGATTTAAAAGAAGTAAAGTTGATCCAGATGTGTATATAAAATATAGTGACAATAAAGTTGTTATCATTATATTGTATGTGGATGACTTGATTATTATAGGAGTTCATATGCATGATATTGAGATAACTAAATATCAACTCAAACAAGTTTTTGAAATAACTGATTTAGGACTAATGCACAACTTTTTGGGCATACAAGTATGGCAAGAAGAAGGAAGGATCATGCTTTCTCAAACTAAATATGCTCTTAATGTGCTAAAGAAATTTAATATGAGTGATTGTAAACCATGTACTACACCATGTGAAGTAGGATTAAAGTTGAGTGCTAACTCTACTCAAAGGAAGGTGGATGGAAAATTGTATAGGCAACTTGTTGGAAATCTTTTGTATCTTACCATAACTAGACCAGATATTGCATATGCAGTTGGTATTGTATCTAGGTACATGGAAAATCCACATATTGAACATTGGAAAGTAGCCAAAAGAATATTAAGATGCATTAGGTGCACTTACTAGCTTGGCATTAAATACAAATATGGAGGAGATCCTATCTTAGTTGGATATACAAATTCTGATTATGCATGTGACATTGATGATAGAAAGTTAACTTCAGGATATATCTTTCATCTTGGATCGGGACCAATTTCATGGAGCAGCAAGAAGCAATCAACGATGTCACTTTCATCTACAGAAGCTGAATATATTGGTTCATCAAAGGCATCTCAAGAGGCATTGTGGCTTAGATGATTACTTGAAGAATTGCACCATCTACAAGGCTCACCAACTATAATATTTTGTGACAACCAAAGTATTATCAAGCTAGCAAAGAATTTGGTATATCATACAAGATCCAAGCATATAGAAGTGCATCAACATTTTGTTTGAGATCTAATTGAAAGTCAAGAGATGGAACTTCAACTTTGTGGAACAAAAGATCAAGTTGTTGATATATTTACAAAAGCATTGTTTATTATAAAAATTACTAAAATTAGAGATCTATTACAACTCAAGGAAGTTCCTATCCTCTCCAAATAAACATTATTGGGGGGCGTTAGAATAATGTTTATTAAAAGTGATCGACAACTGAACATTTATTGCAAATTCTAGAAATATCTACTTAGCTCTAGATCTTTCTGTCCTTCTCTCCATAGCTTCTATAGAACTCTCTAGAAGTCTATTGGAAGTCTATAAAAGAAAAGACTCCTCACATATGGATGTAACAAACAATATTGCAATGTGCTTGTTAATAAAATTATGTCTCTTTTAGTGTCCATATCTGTTCATTTTATTCTAACTCTGCTGCCAAATTTTTGCTCTATTTTTCAGCTGTTGTTCTCTGTGCTCTATTTTTTATTCTCTGTTTATCAAACTTCTCTTTGAAGACTACTAGTCAAATTCTAGCCTTCAAGGATGCGATCTCTATCAAACGATTATACAATGTGTTCAAATTGGATGACAATATCTTCTAGGAAGCAATCCAGTTGATCTTTAGTGAGGAGTATCTGAATAATGATCTCAAACCACAATCAAACTTGGACATTTCCTCTTTTTTCTTGGTGTTGGGGTTGATGGTAGCTGATTCAAAGATGAAATTCAAGCTCATGGCTCAAGATTGCTTCGTTACAAAGTGGGATGAGGGGGTCGAGGATGTTGTGCAGAGGATTGAGATTGGGTTAGGTCTGTACATGGGCAATCATCCATGGCGCATGATAGGTGATGAGCTGGATGAATTCCAACCACTCTTGATTTGGTCTTCAAAGGACCCTCCTATTGTACACATGTTAATTGCTTGACGTGGATGGTGGAAACCCATGTTCTACTTGCTCTATTTGGCTCAAGCTAGGGCTCTTAACTTTGAAACCAACTCCCAAAAGAGAAAGTCCAAAATGGTGAAATCTATAGTGCCAAGAGATGAGTGGGGCCAGCCTATGGTGCATCACCAAATCCCTCTAAGGCAAGTGCAGGAAAAGGGTAAGGAAGGTGTCGTTGGCTTGGTTGAAGAGTAGAAGGAAATATTGAAGGTCGACATCTCTTTGTTGGAGGACAAGGGTGAATCTACCATTTGTGCAAGTACCCATGGTGGAAAAGGAAAGTTTGTGCATGGTGTTGTTATTCCCAATTTCTCTCAGGATGATGAAACAAAGTGGTTCAAACGACCACATTTCCTCTAGTTTTTGGTGGGTCGGGTTTGTCTGGTTTTCGATATCATTGGTTTTTATGGGAAGTTCATGGTTGTGGTTCTATTATTTTTGGTCTAATGTTTGTAATTCCAACCATATTTTGGCATGTATGGCTTGTGATTGGAAATAGTCTTGTGTATTTGTGGGTAGTCATGGCGGTGGCTTGTGGGTTTTGAGGTGTGAGTCAGATTGGTCAAGGCTCGCATGGCAATCCTAGTGTAATCCTCTCTTGTTGATATTAAAATAATATATACATTTACCAATAAAAAAGAAAATCTAGGTAAGAAATAATAATATTACACTAAATAAGAATAGAATAATATTACAATATAAAATATCTAACAAACTTAACTACAATTAAAAACATGTATTAATCTCATATGATAAAAATATTACAATTATCTTTTTACTATAAAAAATAAATACTTTTTTTTGGGAGGGATGGTGGTCCCACCCCATCCTTCTCATTCCCACATGAGAATGAAGTGGGTATATTTATACAAAATTTGCACTTTATTTATTACTCCTCTATATGTTATTTTCGCTAAAACCAATCCCTCCAATTAAAGGAAAAATGTCTACACTTAAACAAATTGCAAATACGGAAGGAGTTTCATTTTTAAATCTATTTTTTTTAAAGTCCCCACATTTATTTTTAGTGCATTATTTCCAAACTACATAAATAGTATGTTTTGGCCTCTTTTTTTATAAAACCTTATTTTAGAACTGTATATATTTGTGTATATATTATATTTGTTTATTTGACTAACATGTTCATATATCAAAGAATAAAAGCGAACCAATATCTAGTTACCAATACCTATTTTGGGTCTAAGGTTAGTTGCTAGTATGCGGGCATGGTCTAAAAAACATTTATGAATAGAATAAAGAAGATGACCCTTATTCCCTTTTCCTCCAAGTACCCTCAGTCTTGCCTAAGTAAGGTGATTTCCCCACTATTCTCAAACCCCCTTATATTTTGAATTGCAAGTCAACCTGATAAATATGCCTTTTAATTCCTCTTTGATAAAAGAAAATTATTTAGAAAATGAATATTTTTATTTATTTTATTTATTTTAATATTTTAAATTAAAAAGGATGATAAATTCACAACTAAAAATATGGTGTTTTTTTTATCGGTAAGAGGTCGTAGCCGAGATTAATTATTATGTGTTGTTATTAATTATTATTATTATTTATTAATTTGCAAGTAGTTCGAACCCAAGACCTCTTCAATAAGAGGCTGCAATTTACCGTTGTGTTGTAGGCTCTTGCCTACAACTAAAAATATGGTTACTTGATCATGCATCTTTCTTTTAAATAAAATAGATGATTGTTGTTTTATTTCTCAAAAAACTTTCCATATATATGTCATAGAATTGTTTCATAATTTTGAAAGTATATATATAATTTTAAGGAAAGTGATACAACCAATCTGTAGATTAGATTTGTGGAATTTTTGAATCAAATCCTAATCAATTTAATTTGTTTTCTCTATAATTTTCTTCTGTAGAATTTCATTCAAGGTTTCATAATGAACAAGTTTTCCAATTCCTCCAATCTAGATACAAATTTTTTTATCATGTGCATATATCCAAGTTAATATAGTAAACCAAACAACCAAATCGCAAACGCTCAAGAAGACAAAGAATACAGATTTTTTCAAATAAATTTACTGCCACAAGTTTCAAACCCTACCTTAATATGATGTTAATAACTTGGACAATCTAGTGAAACCCTTGCTAATCCAAAACCCTTCGAGCTTCCAATAATTCTTCTACTTCAAATCCAAACTTTGCTCCCCAAAACTTGTGTGTGTAAATGACCTATGAACCCTCTAATAAAGAACAATAACCCTAACTAGGAATTTTACCTCTAATTTCTAAAAATCCATAAAATAATAATTACTTTAATTAATTAGTCCTTTCATGCACACTTAACCCACTTTTAAAATTAATATATCCTTTCATTTTATTTCCCCGCTTTATTATTTAATGCAAGCACTTTAAAAGCAATATTTATTATTTTAGTTAATGGTGATAATTAAAGTGCATTATTTCAATGCAACTCTAATTATTAAATCAATATTAATTAAATATTTTAATATTATTTAATATTTTAATTATTTTAGTCTAATTTTCTAAATTAGACTTTTAAATTAAACATATATTTAAATAATTTCCAATGCATTAAAATAACATCTTATTTTAATATTTTCCTTTTTAACCAAATAACATTTAATAATTCAAATATCTAAGATTAAATCCAAGCCTCATAATTAAGTCATCTACCAATAAACCATATGAGCAAAACCAACTAGAATACAACATCAAACCACACATGCAAAGATCACTCATGGGTTTCAAAAATGGTAGATAGACAGATACAAATCCTTCTCAGAACAAGTAATTACGCTATGGTTGGGATTGGATCTTAACATTATCTCTGTTGGAAATAGAGATGGAGTAACTAAGAGGGAAGGGGTGAATCAGTTACAACAAAATGAATCCATAGATCCTTAGATGTCTTAAAATAAAGTTGCTGCTAACACTCGGTAACCACACAAATAAATGTTGAAACTTGATAGATGTTATGTTAACTTATTAAGCATTTAGAGTGATTAACATGCATGCATAAAGAAATAAGATGAACACAAGAGACACCAGATTTAACGTGGAAACCCAATTTGGGAAAAACCACCAAGTAACTAGTTACCAATTTTCACTCTTTTGAAGTGAGCCCTGTTAGGAGCCAACCCTGTTAAAGGTTACAAAACACACTGTTAGGTGTGACCCTGTTAGAGGATTTGATCACCCTGTTAGAAGTGGCCTTGTTAGAGGTCTTTAAAACAATTCAACTGAATTGTCACCTTGTTAGAGGATTTACAAAATAGCTGTCAAACCAACTCTATTGAGAGGTTTTGAATCACTGTTACAATGATTAGAAAGCAACAATGAAGTGATCTGAAATATATGCAACTTATCTTTGTTGAATACAGATCTTTTTTCAGCTTCACTAGATCTTCACTGATCGAATGCAACTTTGCAGCTTCATAAGGACATCTAATCCTTCCTCAACATTCACTCATATATTCAGTATTCGCTCATTCATACATTCACACTCTTATGTATCCACATTCATACTCTCCTTTTAAATTCACAACTTGACCTTTCATATATACCTTACAGATTGTCAAGTCGGCTCAATTACAAGTTACAACAATTGAAAAACATAAATCAGTCGGTTGCACAAGACAATTAAACTTAATTCTTTAGAACAATAAAATTCTTTGTTGCCCGACCCAGCTTGGTGACCACTGCTCCAGAATGGTTTCCCCAATGTCAACAAAGTGAAGCTTGGTAAACACTGCAAACCTTGCAACTTCCTTCGGAGACCGAGTTAACTCGGTAAACACTGACCTTCCTTCTTATACCGAGTGAGCTCGGTAAAAGCTAACCTTCCTTCGCTTACCGAGTGAGCTCAGTAAAAGCTAACCTTCCTTCACTTACCGAGTGAGCTTGGTAAAAGCTAACCTTCCTTCCCTTACTGAGTGAGCTCGGTAAAAGCTAACCTATTTTGTAATGTTTAGGAATGCTCAGTAGTCACTATAAATTGCTTTGCTAACCATCTGAGCTCGGTAGACTCTGTCTGATGGTTGATATGACATTTGTGTAACATCAAAGACAATACACAATTAACAATTGTACCCAACAATCTCCTCATTCTTTCTATTGAGTTATTGCGATAGGGTACACTCATCCTAGCAATTTAGACATGCACACCATACACATGCAAGTATGAGGTAAGTACCATAAATACTCACAAGTACACAATATTCCAAATACACAATAATCATCTTTTAAAGATACAACATAAGACATCATCATGAAAGAAATTGCATTCACTAACTAGAAGTCATTAAAGCATCTTTATTATGAAATGTAATCAACCTTGATATAAAATTAAGCCACAGAATAATGTCATATGACTGTAATTAAAATATCTCTAATACTAGCACATGCATGAAATAAGTGTAAAAGAGTTTGGCAATTAGAATAGAAAAGCAAACTATGAGTGGGCATTACATGAAAACCGGCATCACACCAACATAGACATTTATTCAATGATTATGGCATAGGCACTATAATTGGGTGAAGGTAAAGACATAGTTAGATTTATGATGACAAAGTTGGTTTCTTCTAGAGCATCGTTAGGTTTAGATGAAAATCTTGAGGCCTCAATTCTTGGCATTGGAATTAACCTAGGAGAGAAGCATAGTTGAATTGAAAAATTATAGGCATGAAGTACATTGCATTTGTTTGGAGGTTTGATGAAAGGTTGGGGCATAAAAGATTCAAGGAGGTAAGGAAAGTGTGGTTTACCCTAAATTATTGGTTATACAATAGATTATTGATGAGGAAATTACACAGATGATGCCCCACATGGGATGGTTAGAATATAAAAAGAGGTTTCAAGAGTTTAGGCATGGAAGGGAGGAAACAAACAAAGGTGAGGAAGACTAGTTTGAGGCTTGAATTAATGCCATGCTTAGAGCAAGAATCTAGGGCTTTGTCCCTTGTGCCCTTAGGTGATGTATGGACGATCTCTCTTCTCCCTTTGATGTTTTGGTGTTTGGTTTGATTGGGATGATGTCTCTTGTTTATTTTTCTTTGAAGCTTTTGTAAAAACCGTCAAATTGCTAAGTAGTCTAGGCTATTTTTGAAGTGTAAGAATGGTTTGGATTTTTGGAAGACCACTCTTCATGGAAAAAGTTTTATTACCTATGTTGTTGGAAGATTTGATGGGCTATAGCATTTTACAAAGGACTGGTTAGAAGTGGGATTGGATCCCTTTTTTTGGTAAATTGCATAATGGTGAATTGCAAGACAATCAAGAAGGAATGAAACTTATGTATATTGCAAGTCTGAAGAATTTTATCATTGATGAAGTTCTAATTGTCAAGGATGAAATGTATGTTTTTATGATTCTCTAATTTTTGTGGTGTTAAAGCTTCATTGAACTCCCAATTTTGGGAAAGTGATGTTAAATTATAAATATTTGTGTAATGACAGTGGTAGAACTCATGGAATGAGTATGTAAGCTAGTATAGTTGCTAGGCTTTTGGTTGGATTATTTATAGTGATAAATCCATCATTGTAAGCCTAAAGCTGGTTTTGAAACACTTACACACTCTATGCAATGTTTCTTTATTTTTTCAATAAAATCAAAATGAATTTTGAGAAAAAAATTATAATTATTAATTAAAAATTATTTTTTATATTTTTATTTATTTACATTAAGAAAAATATAACTATTATATGTTACAATATAATCAAACATATTAAAGTACCTGTGTGTGTAACAAGTAATTGGTAGAGGCCTTTTATATTTATTTCATACTCTTCTTCTATAGAGCATAAAGCATTAACCTTCTACAACCGAGAAATCCAACTCACTATTGTCCCACCAATAGTAAATACATAACCTCTAGTACTCTACCTGATGTCAATATCTCGTGCCAAATCTGAGTCAACATATCCCTATAAGTCAGTAGTAGAGCCCCCAAAGTGTAAACACTTATTGGATGTTCCTCTCAAATATATGAGAATCCATTTAGTTTCATTCCAATGCTCAATTCTAGGATAACTCATATGTCTGCTAATAACTCTGACTGCATGTGCAATATCTAACCTAGTACATACCATGGCATACATTAAGCTCCCTACAACTAAAGCATAAGGTACATTGAACATCTTATTCTCCCTATCTTATGTCTTTAGACACATCTCCTTAGTCAATTTCAAATGACCAGGCAAAGCTGTGTTGACAGCTTTGGCATTCTCCATAGAGAAATGCTGCAACACCTTTTCAATATAATTATCCCAAGATAATGCCAATTTTTTAATTTTTCCTATCTCTGCAAATTTTCGTAACAAGAATTGTTTTGCTACCCCCAAATCCTTCATAGCAAATGAATGTGCTAACTGTTCTTTTAACCTCTTAATGTGATCCATGCTAGACCCATCTACAAGCATATCATTAACATATAAGAATAAAATAATATAGTTGTCATTATCCAACCTCTTAAAATAAACATAATGATTTGAATGACACTTATTGTATCCATGTTCATGCATAAGACTGTCAAATTTAAGATATTGTTGTTGAAGAGCTTGCTTCAAGCCATATAAACTTTTCTTCAATTTGTAGACTAAGTTCTCCTTACCTTTGACCTCAAATTCCTATGGTTGTACCATATATATTTCTTCATCCTAACAACCATGAAGAAAAGTTGTTTTAACATCAAACTGCTCCAATGGAGAATCTTCAATAGCCACAATAATTAAAACAATGTGAGTAGAAGTCATTTTAACAAGAGAAAATATCTCATCAAAATCAATTCCCTTTTTCTGTGCAAATCCTTTTACAACCAACCTGACTTTGAATCTTTTCTTACCTTCATCTTGTTCTTTCAACCTGTAAACCCATTTATTATGTAAAGTCATTTTACTAGCAAGCAACTCACATAAATCCCAAGTCTACTTTTTCAGCAAGAACTCCATTTCTTTAGTCATTGTAGACTCTCATAGAATCTTTGTATCCACCTGCACAACTTGATCATAACATTCAGGTTCACCAACATCTGTTAATAAAATAGAATACAATGAGGAAGAAAATATTTATGGAGGTCTACTAAGCCTTGTTGAGTGTCTAGTATTCATTGGGGTGTGTGGTATTTGTTGTTGTAGAGCATGAGGGACTTCTAGAACATCACCCTTTTGTGTATCATCCAACACTACATAATCATTTTCTTTCTTCTCATGATGTTGTAATAGATCTTTGTACACCACTTTATCATTGGATATGACATTCACGCTTCTTGCAATTTTACAATTTAGAAAATCCAAAAGCCTATAACCAAAGTAATCAATGTCATATCCAAAAAATACACATTTCTTTGACTTAGTTTCCAACTTGGTTCTGTTTTCATAATCTATATGTGCAAATGCTTCACAACCAAAGGTTTTGAGAAAAGAATAACTCACCTTCTTACAAATTCATGCTTCCTCTAGAATACCATAACCCAAAGGAGTAGAGGGACCTATATTGATCAAATATACATCAGTACTGATAGCCTCTACCCACATATTTAAGGGTAGCCCAACGTGCAACCTCATTCTCCTTGCATGCTCCATTATTGTCTTGTTCATGCAGTCAATCACTTCATTTTCCTACAGAGTCCTTAGAATAGTTTTTTGTCTATGAATACCATTAGTGGACCAATAATATTCCAATTCTTTATTGCAATACTCACCACCATTATCAGATTTGAGACATTTTATCTTCTTACCATCCTCATTCTCAACCAAGCATTTTCATTTTTTAAAAGTTTGAAATACATCATATTTCTATTTAAGGAAATAAACCCATAATTTCCTAGTTGCATCATCAATAAATGTAACATAATAATGAGAGCCACCAAGGGGAGATACATGAGTTTATCCTCATACATTTGTATGCACAAGCTCTAATTTCTCTTTTTTATTTTCCTTCGCACTTTTCATAGAACTCACTCTCTTTTTTTTTCCATACACAAAAAATTCATAGAAATCCATATTGACACATTTCAGACCTGGTAAAATTTTTATTAAATGAAGTAATTTCATACCTTTCTTGCTTATGTACCCAAGTTTTTTGTGTCATAGAGATGTATTAGAATCTATAGCAACTGTTTGTTCTCCCTACTCAATTGTACCAATTGTTCCTGAACATTCATTTTTCTTTGAAATAATTAAAGTAGAAGGAACAATATGACCTGTACAAAGATATAAGGTGCCTACTTTCAAACCTTTTTCTACTACAAGGGAATCTTTTGAAACCTTCCAATTTTTATCATTAAAAGTAACTATGCAACCCTCATCTCCTAGTTGCCTAGCTAAAATTACATTCCTACTCAATCTTGGAACATGTCTTACCTCTTGTAGTAGCCAATGATTCTCATTCTACAACTTAATCTTAATTATGCCAGCTTCAATAATCTGATAGGGTTCATTATCGCCCAAATAAACTAGCCTAAAATCCCCTTGGACACAATCAATAAAATAACCTCTATAGGGAGTAGCATGAAATGAAGCTCCAGAATCTAAAACTCATGAATCATCAATACTTTGTAAAGAAAGAAGCAAAGTGTCCTATTCAAATTTGTTACTTACCACATTTGCTTCCTTGTTTCCATCTTGTTTGTCTCCTTCATTGTTCTTTCGAGTCCAATAATCTTTCTTCTTGTGCCCTAGTTTTCCACAGTACTAACAATCTCTTGGTCCCCTAGATTGAGACATCTTCCCTTCAATTTTCCTCTTAATTTCCCATGATTTCTAGATTTTTTTCTTCACTTATTCGTTATGTCTTTTCTTTGTGTGTTCAATGCACTCCTTGATGTAGTTATGCCTAAGCTTTTCTTATGAGTTTCTCGCTCATAATAACACCAATTACATCATCAAATTTGAGGGTATTAGATCCATAAATAAAATTACTCACAATCATCACCAAACCATTCCAACTTTTAGGCAAAGAACACAAAATCAAGAGAGCCCTAATTTCTTAATCAAAATTAACATTTACAGAAGATAATTAACTGGTAATTGTATTAAACTCATTTAACCGATTTGCAATAGATCCACCTTCTATCATCTTCATATTAAAAAAATGCTTCATGAGAAATACCTTGTTTGAAGTGGAGGGCTTTTGACACAACCTTGTTAGAGTTTGCATCAAGTCTTAAGTCATCTTTTCTTTTGTAATATTAAATTCCATTATGCTAGGCATAAATGAATACTTCCAATTACCTTTTTGTCCAAACTATCCTAGTCCTCATCTGTCATAGTTGTCAATTTCTTAGATTTTCCTTCTAATGGTTGTCATAAATCCTTCTAATAAAGATAGTCCTCCATTCACATTTTCCATAGCTAAAAGTTCTTCCCATTAAAATTCTCAACCTTAAGCTTACCCTCATATACCATCGCTCCCACTCGACTGTGAGACTCCCACTCAACTATGAGAACTTCTTGCAAAGGATAGCTTAAAAATATGACAACACCTCACTCTAATATCACTTGTAAGGATTAACCATGGATAAAATTAACAATTACATGAAAATATAACCAGTATTAGAAAAATAAATAGCATAGAAGAGAACACAAGACACAAAGATTTCATGTGGTTCACCCAATCCCCAGGCTACATCCACCAACAGTAAGTCCAATATTAATATTATCCAGTGATTGTAATCCACAATCCCTTATAACTCAATACTGCCACAAGAAGCTACAATCTCGTCATACATTATAAAATCCTTAACCCTAAGCCATTTTATACAATATTTTTTGCCACTTACAAAATTAGGGCTAGAATAATTCATCAAATAGAAAAAATAACAACTGACACCTTTTACAATAATAAAGTTAGTTTGAGCTTTTAGGGGTGCTACCCTCGAAAACACCCACAAGGGTGGTGCTCCTCAACCTCGTCTTGGGGGAGTTGTCCCCAAACCCTCATAGTAATAATATGGGCCAAAAACTATGACGAATAAAGTGGGAGAAGTTAATCTCCTAGTCTAATTAGGCTCCACATCACAACACATAGTTATATCTCATTATATATATATATATATATATATATATATATATATATATATATATATATATATATATATATATATATATATATATATATATATAGAGAGAGAGAGAGAGAGAGAGAGAGAGATTAACTTATCCCTTCTTGACAAGACTCTACATTGGAGATCAAGTTGGTAGAGGATTTCTTGTAGAGCGATATTCCTAGAATTTGGCTAGGACATTGTATCTTTAAGCATCTCTTAATTTAATGTGATTTATTATGGAGTTGAGCTTTCAACTTTATGGTAACCATATTTTATCCTATACTTGGTGTTCTAGTTGTGCTTTGAATATCCCTTTGAAAGAAGGAGTGCACTATTGAACCTATGTGTTGCGAGTGATCTTGTTTGTGTCATACAAATTGACCTACACTTATATCTCTTGATACCTTGAGTTAAATGTATCAATCCTACAAATTGTGCAATTTTTATAAATAATATTGACCTGTTTGATATTGTAAGTGAGTTAGTGGGATTCTATTTGGATTTAAGAATGCTCCAGATGGGTATAGTAGTGTTTTTCAATATTTTGGGATGATTTTTCCTGATGATCCCAAGTCTGACTTGTAAGTTTGTTGTACTTGGATTTTGTACAGATCATGGTGGGCACTATATTGCAATTAGACACCTCGTAATGAGGTAGAGTGGCTTGTGTTATGCCTCTCATTGTAAAGATTATTAGTAGATGTATTTTCCTACATTGAACTCCTTATTTGATGATTTGGTGAGAGTTTTTGGTACTCTTTCATGTGTGATTAATAATTTTTATTTTTGTAGCATTGGTTGTTAAAAAATTGGACAAATTTGGTTAGACTTGTGGAGAATTCAGATAATAATAATTATTTTTTATTAGTTTTGATCATGTATTTGGTGTGCTTCATTTTGTTTGACTTACATGATTCTAGGAGTATGCATAGTCTTTGGAAGGGATGGTGTAGTACTTCTCTCATTGCATTTTGAATGTCAACCTGTTGGATAAAACTTTGATGTTCATTATTATTCCATGATCATGCTAGACCCATGAGTGGTTTTCATCTTTAGGGTGATTTAGCTTATGTTATTACATCAGTCAACTATTATGCATTATATCTTATTGCGTGAACCATGTTTCTTTGGTTGGTTAGGTAAATAATTTAATATGTCTTATATTGGTTTTGTATGTATATTTCTACTCTTATGTGATTATTTGAGCTAATCTTATGATGCGGTGATTATCCTGATGTTGTGCTTTTATGAGACATTATCAAATGCACTCTATATAGTTGATAGATTATGTCTACTATGGTTTTGATTGGTATCTAACTTATGAGATTTATGATACATCCAAAAGGTTTCATTGAGGTATGCACTAGTGGTTACCTAGAGTTGGAAGTTACTACAATGTTACTCTATGAGCACCATTTTGATGTGATCAATGGTTGCACTATGTGATGTACTTGATTACTACACCTTATTGTAGTTCCTGTAGTAGTGTTGATTTATATGTTAGATCCTATTAGTTATTTGTATTTTGATCATATTGCATAATGATATCTTATGAGATTATTATTTTTTATTTTGCATTTAAAATTGTTGAACTTATATTAGGGGGATTTTATGATATATTGTGCCATATATGTTATTGGGTATTTCAATTGTTATTCTATTGATATAAGCTTAGAATAGTTATGAAATGGTTTATTTAAATGATTCAACTCAATTGAAATGTCAATATGATTATATGTTGTGTATAATTGCATTGCACTATTGCTATGCATTTTTCTTGTTGGTGTTGGTATGAAGTGAGATGGAGCCATAGTTACTTTGTTCACCTAAGTTGTAGGAATTAATTTGTGCACATATCACTGATAGTAGCACCATGAGATAGTAGCTTTGCCCTTACATACTAAGCCAATGTCTATTGGAAACTACAATTGGAGAAATTATAATGTTGTCATTGGTGTCAAGTCTATTGGTAAGAAAGAGTGTCAAACCTACTAGAGAAACATTTACTAACAGTCTACAGTGCCATATCATTTGATTTATGGAGAGGATTTGAAAAGAAGACATCATGAGTTGACCTAGTGAAAGGTTGAGTTGAGATGTGTTAAGTATCCTAGAAATACAGTGGGCACTTGATAAGTTAGTCCTTGACAAGATAATGTGTTGTTCAATCAATACATTAAGTGAAGAAGATAGTTGGATGAAGCTAAGAGTTAAAAAAAGTCAAAAGGATAATCTTGACTGAGTATCAGTATTGCATGGTCAATGAATGAGTTTAAGCAAAAGATTAAGGAACTTAAGTAGAAGTTGAGCGCTAGTTATTAGTAAAAAAATATATGAAGAAGTGTAGTTATGACCAAGCGTAGTATTGGTTGAGCAAGCACATTGATCTCGAGTGAGACAATATAGTGGCTATTGAGCTACACAATGATGACCAAACTAAAGAACACAATGATTGCTAAGTTACAACAAAAGTTACAGTTTGAGAAAATTTGATTTTGAGGCTGGCATAGTTTGAATTTTGAATTAGTCAAAGGACATGAAAGATAAGGATTGATAAGATGGCATATTTAATGCATAATGAGAGTTTTTTATGCAATCAAAGGTAAGGATTTGATCAAAATTTTATAGAAGAAGAAGAAGGAGAACAAAAAAGGTGGAAGGATAAGATGAATTTGACCTAACCCTAAGATCAACAGTAATGTTTAAGCGACAAAAGATCAAAATTAACTATTTAAGGAGGCATAAGGAATGAATTTTAAGGTTGGTTTGTTGTTGATTGGCAATCTTAAGAAGAATTTGGGAAGAGGAGAACAACAAAGGTGAAGTGTGAAGAGTGATTGCTTGAGGAGATGCAAAACATATCAGAGATGGACATGCCAATGAAGGCCATTGAATGAACTAATAGATGAGTGGATAGAGATCTAAATTTTCAAAGTAAGTTTTTATACACAGATCAAACCTATTATTACATTCTAACCCTTGCATCAATTCAAAATCTTTTAATCAAGGTTGACCTAACAATCATTTTGTAAATCCTTTAATCAAGATGACATTCTAATGGAATGTTCTAAAGTACTCTAACTAGCCCACTCCTAAAAGGGTGATTAAATCCTTTAATAGGGTCACATTTAACAGTTTTTATATAAGCTTTAATACGGTTGGCTCTTAACCAAGCTCACTTCAAAAGAGTGAAATATTGGTTTCCATGTTAAATCATGGTGTCAAATTGGTATTTTCATTTGTGGATGTTATTATTTTGAATGCTATATTTTACAATAGTTTATTTACTATCAGACAACGCATATAGAGACAATGAGTTAAGATATTGCATGAAATGTTAAATTCGTGATGATATGCTATAGAGATCGAGTGGGTATCTGAGTTTGATTAAGTTGTTTGAAGTGATTAAAAGTTGAATTGGTACATCTAGACCTAAGGATAATTGATTCACCCCTCCCCCCCTCAATTACTCTAAATCATTATAATAATTGGTATCAGAGCATTGGTGCTTGCCAAGAAAGTTTGAAGGACTCAAGCCATAGATAAAGATGTACAAAAGAGAGATACCTAAGCTAAAAAAGGAGAGAACTTCCTAGTATGGCAAAGGCTGATAAGATTGCACTTATTTGGTATTGGAGATTCCACATCTTACTACTTAGACAATGAATACATTGAGGTGCCCAAACCTATGATATTTGAATAAATGAAAGAGAAGTAGGAGCACAACCAAATGATGATTGAACTTGTAGTAGCCCTCAGTTATGCAAAATTTGATGATGTGAAGGAATGCACCACTACAAAGAAATTGTGGGACAACTTGGAAAAAATCCATAGTAGAGACAAGAATGTGTTAAGAGGAAAGGAAAAAAGCTTAAAGGGGAAATTTACTTCATATCTATGCAATTAGACTATCTACAATTCAAGAATTGAGGTGTACACCTGGCAATGATCTGACCTTAGATAGTTTGATTGGTAGACTTGCTGCATTTGAATTATCTAATTTTTATATTTATTTACCTACAAGCATTGAATCTGCATTCAAAGCTCAATTAACTCTTGATGAATATAAGAAAAAGAAGAAAATAAGTATGTAGAAAGTGATAGTGGATCTGATGATGACCTTGACGAACTTGAAGCATTGTTGGCAAGAAGACTTGCTAAAGGTAAAGGTAAATACAAGAATAAACTTCCTATTATTTTCTTTACATGTAACAAAGTTGGTCATATTGTAGCTAGATGCCCTAACAAAGATGAAAAAGAGGAAAGGAAATATTTCAAGTACAAAGGAAGGAGAGATGATAGAGGAAACAAAGACAGGAGAGAGTACAAGGACAAAGGTAAGAAATTTTGTTATATTGTTGAAGAGGATGGTTTTGACAGTAATTTTGATGATCATGATGAAGGAGTTGTTTATGTTGCAATGAAAGATTATTCTAATGAAGATGAGAAAATTGCATTGATCTCACATGTGAGTAAGAATGATGGATGGATAATTGATAGTGGTTGCTCACATCATATGACTAGTGATACAAGTAAGTTTGATAAGCTAGAACATTATAATAGAAGTAGTGTTGAGTTTCATAATGGTGCACCATGTTATGTGAAGGGTTAAGGATCAATTAAACTGAATGAAAAGATCAAATGTGAAAATGCATATTGGATTGATGGTTTGAAATATATAACTTTTTGAATGTGGCACAATTGATAAATTTAGGCTACATAGTTGATTTCCATAACAAAAACATAAAGATCTATGATGCTACTAGAGAACTAGTTGGAAGTGGAGAGCAAACAAGAGGTAACTTCTTCTGTCTAGACCTATCTGAAGATACTTGTCTATTTGCACAATGTGAAGATATTTGGTTATGGCATAAGAGGCTATGCCATGTGAACTTTGAAAAATTGATAAGCATTAGTAAAATGAAAAGTGTAATGTCTATCCCTAGCTTACTTTTCATGTTATATTGTCAATTTCTTTTAGGCCAGCTTTTATGAGTATGTGTTATGATTCAGTAATACTTGGCTACCTAATTTGATTGATGTTATTTCATACTTAGATTATATATTTGATGAGGTACTTGATAATCAATTATTTCATGTGTTCATGGTTATTCTTTCGATGATGATGCTTTGTATGTTCATGTAGTGATTTCAGTTGTTTTTATGATGACAGTTAGATGGATGATTTATATATGTTTTTATGGTTACTTACCCCATACTTTCACGTGCATGATGTACATATATATTTTAATTTATGTTTGAGATTTCTAATTAGGTTGAGGGAGGGAGTCGTAGTCACCTACTATACAAGATCTACACGATTTACCACTTCCCACCATTGCTTGTTTATTTTAGATATATGTGCATATGTACATGTTTTACTTTTATCCAGATTGTAGGTACCAGGCATCAACTTCCCTGAATGGTTAGGATGAGTGTGCCCTATCACAATATCTCAATGGTAAAGAGGAGAGATAGTTCTCAAGTCCAAATCCTAACCCTAAGCCAATTATCCTAGAATATAGGACAAGTATCTAAGTTATTCACCCTTTCGAATTCATCAAGTTACGTGAATTCAAGATTTTGACCCTTTGAGTTTGATTATGTTCTTTGTCTTTTAAATTGGTTTTCTTATTCAATTTGTGGGTCTGTTGTGATTTTCAGTTATAAATAAATCTAATAAATACATTATTAAATGATTTAATTTAACAAAAAATTATAAAGAAAAAGATCAATTTTTAATTAAATAGAGGAAATAGATTAAAAGTCCAAATTTGGCATAATTATATTATTTAATTTAATAATAATAAATTTAGAAGTTTCATTTTTAAAATGAACTCTAAATATTATTATTAGTTAAATTAATATATAAACTATATAATTAATTCTTATTATTTAATAAAAGCAAGTGAGAATAATTTAAATAAACTTTATTATAATTAAGATGCAAAAAGTATGCACAAAGAATTAAATTAATTAAGATAATAAAAGAGAGGGTTTTTGCATGTTCATGAAACTAAAACCATAGAGAAGAAAATTCTTTATTAGGAAATTAGAGCTCATTTCTTCACACACATGTTTGGAGGAGCAAATTTCGGAAAGGGTTTTGAGAAATGAGAATTCTTACAATTCTCTAAGCATTTGTCCTGTTTAGCATCAGATCGAGCTAGGAATTTTTGTTGGGATTGTCATAATAAATTACTTTGAATTACCTCTGTCTTCTTTATGTTTGTTTATAGATCTTGTTTCATAAATGGTTTTCATTGAAACCCTTGTTTGGAAATTATTATTAATCTTTGTCAATTGAAATGTCTGTTGTAGAAATTAGATTTAAAACTTTTGTTGGAAATTGGATTTTTTTTTTAGAAAACAAAGATCAAGATAGGGTTTGAAAAGCAAAAAAAACCAGAATTTAATTGGAGGAATTCAATTGTTTGCAATTATATTTCCTATCAGATCTACGAGTGAGAAAACTTTAAAAATATAATATATTATATCATAGTAATTAAAAATTACTGTTGTAATTATTTGGGGTTTTTGTTTTATTTTATATATATATATATATATATATATATATATATATATATATATATATATATATATATATATATATATATATATATATATATATATATATTTGGGGGGAATTGAGCCATGACCCCTGCATCCCCACCCCCTCCCACCTATTCTCCTCCTTACCATGCTGATAGATGACAGTGTAACTCACGCTGCATACATTAGACGTGAATGTTTCTAAGCAACAAATCATGTTGTAGCAACTATGAGTGCTACTAGCAGTAGATCACGCTGCTTTGGCAATGGTGAGCATTGCTTAGTAGCCTCACACATTATCATGACCAACCATTGGGCTTAAAAATATATAAATATTTTTTATTATAAATTTTATTAAAAAAAATTTTATAGGTAATCAATAGAAGCCTAAATTATTTTTTATTATTGCTAAGATTAGTTATTATTATGTGTTAATCTTTAGTAGATTCGAACCCAAAACCTCCCCGATGAGAAGCTCACAATTTACCATTACATTATAGGCTCTTGCCTTAAATTTATTAATATTTAATAAATTTAATATTTATTGTTATTAATAATTTAATAAATATTATTTTATTAATAATTCAATAATTATTAATAATTTAATAATATTAATTAATTTAATAATTATTAGATTTTAATAATATTGATTTAAAGTTTTTGTTACATAGTTTATTTTATATATATAATAATTGTAATTTCAATTTTTAATTAAGAGAAATTTTAATAAAATTCTAATTTATTGTTTTAAAAGTATTTTATTTGATATGAAAATGGTTTTATGTACTAAGGTGAAATTTAATGGATTGTTGGGTCATTCAAAATAATTGTGTTCTCGAAAAAGTTTATTGAATGTGACTTTTTTGAAAATGAAAGCTTGAACTCATATTGTGAATCGATTTTTGTGATATTATATTGACAAACCAAATGAACTATGTAACTACACTTGTTTTAACTACTTCATGAGATGTTATGTTTTATTGGTGTTTGGGTTAAACCTATTTTTGACCAGTTAGGTATGTATACCAGAGGCTTGGGAGGTGATTGATTTATGATGTTGTTATGTATGTTATTTTGGTCATGATCTTTTTTATTTCCAACCACTGTGATCCATTCATGTATTTTTGTTATGAGTTTTCAATCAATTATCTTTTGGTGCTTTCTAGTTGCTTGTATAGGATTGAGGTGAATATTGTGATTTTCTTGGTGTAACCTATGAGTTTTTTGTTAGTTATCTTTTGATGCTTTCTAGTTTCTTGTATAGGACTGAGGTGAATATTGTGATTTAATGAGTTATACTTTTATGAGCTTAGGGTAGGTTATCTATGTGTATATTGGGAAGTGGCTTGCAATGGAGGCTAGAGCCCTAAAGAGGTTGACTAGGTAACCCATTGTAAGTTGTATTAATAAGTGATAACATTTCATTAAATGGGTTAAAATGAATTAATAAGATTCGATATTTTACCTCACCCATGCCTTGAGTGATAGTGCAACCTAGGATGGGAGTAGAGAGGATGCTTGGTTATGACCTTGCCTCGTTAGTATGCCTTGTTTGCAAGAAAGGATATTGATGCCACATAGAGTCAGTAGGGGGTCAAAGTCTACAGAGGTTTCCAGGGTAACCTTAGAGTTGGCTCATGTGATGACACTTGCCCACATGCATATTAGGTTTTCTATGTGTCTTTGTTGCCTCTGGGATTAAATGTTACTTGTGTACCTAGTACCTTTGAGATAGATTGCTATCAAGATTCCTTGACCTAGATTCTTGTTGCAATTTTAGATTGTTATCCATTTGGAACTTGAGATTATCTCCTCAACATGGTGGGAGTGGGCCATTTAGGTTCCATAAGGGCGGGTGGTAGTGTTTCTTATACCATTGATATCTAACAACTAGATACCATTGCTGGATATACTTGTGCAGTTGTTCCATTCTTTTGATTTTGTGATTATTTCTATGGACATATGTTCATTTATTGTACTTTGATTATTGAATATCTTATGAGATGTTGTACCTTATCATGATGTATATTCTTTTAGCATTTCATACTCTGTGACTTGTATAGAGGATGATTATGTGTGTTGGATTATGCCATGTGGCATTTGATGTGCTTGTATATTATTTTATTTGATTCTCATGGTTATCCTATGTTGTGGACTTTGTTATGTATCAGATTTAATCTTAATAAAACTTATGCATGTGATTCGATATCATAGAACCCTTGAGAGATGTAATTGTTAATGTATTGCTTATGTAAGAATGTGAGTTATTGTTTTTGCTATGTTATCTCTTGTTGTTTTAATCTTTCAAAAATAATGTTTGGCAAACTTAGTGACTTAATAGATTAATTTCTTTGGGGTTCCTTGGTAGGGTATTACAAAAAGAGTTAGAAGGTTACCAAGATTAAGAAAACCTAATAAAGTGATGTGCAAACAATGTCAAATGGGTAAAATGACAAAGTCTAGTTTCAAGAGCAAGACATATTCTTATAATGATATTTTAGAGTTAGTTCATACTGACTTATGTGGTCCTATTGGAATACAGAGCTATTATGGTGATAAATATTTTATTTTGTTTGTTGATGAATTTTCTAGAATGATGGATGTGATGTTTCTTAAGGAAAAATTTGATGCATTTCAAATGTTTACTTGGTATCTCACTAAAGTTGAGAAAGAAACAAGAAATAGTCTGAAATGTTTGAGATCAAACGAAGGTCATGAATTTATCTCAGATGAGTTCACCAAATTTTTCAATGACAAAGGAATCAAGGGGAAAATGAGTACACCAAGGACACCACTACACAATGGTATAGTTGAGAGCAGGAGCATATCAATTATGGATTTTGCAAGAACACTAATGATCAAGAAGAATATTTCACAGAAGTACTAGAGAGAGGTTATAACTATTGTAATCTATACTTTTGAACTAAGTTCAAGTGAAGAACGGAACAAACAAAACACCTCTTGAACTCTTGTATGGATATGCACCAAATGTGAATTATTTTAAAGTTTTTGGAAGTAAATGTTACATCTTGAAAAATGCAAGAAAAGGTAAACTTGATGCTAAAAGTGATGAAGGCATATTCCTAGGTTATTCCACTAAGAGTAAAGCATATAAGTGTTTGAATTCTAGCACTAACAAAATTGGGGAAAGTGCAAATGTTAGAGTTGATGAATATGCAAAGAAAAATGAAGAAGAATGCAAGAAAGAACCTAAAGATTATAACAAGTTTGTCTGCATCTATGAAGGTGAACCTTGCACCTTACCTGAACCAGAAAAGGTGGTTGTTGAATATCAACAGCCAGGCATTGTTGAGGTTTTGTAGAAGAGTTTTGTCTAGCATCAATAGACTATCGAGCATCACACTATAGGAGCTAAGTCATAGACGGTGATTGGCAACCAAAAGACAAAGGAAATTGAGTTGTAGCCATAGACAATAGAAGATAATGGACATGTAGAATCAAGTGAACAACAACAAGAGGAACCAAGATCTGAACATGTATTAGAAAACTATGTGAGGATACATCATGCACCAGAACAAATTATTGGAGATAAAGCTTTAGGAGTCATGAAAATAAGAAGATTGAAGAATAACACATGCTTACTATGTAAGTTTGAGCCCAAATTGTCAAATATGTTTTGGATAATGAATATTGGATCAAGGCAATAAATGAAGAAATTGAGCAAATTAAGAAGAACAAAACATGGACATTGGTACCCAGACTAAAATATAAGAATGTGATTGATACTAAGTGGGTGTTCATAAATAAGCTCAATGACAAAGGTGAAGTCACAAGGAACAAGGGAGGATTGGTTTGTAAGGGATATTCATGAATGGGTTGAAAATGGTGAAACTTTTTCCCCAGTTGCAAGGTTAGAAGGAGTGAGAACTTTGCTTGCATATGTTGCTTACAAAGGATTCAAAGTGTATCAAATGGATATAAAATCTACTTTTTTAATAGAATTTTGGAGGAATAATTCTACATTGAACAACCCAAATGATTTGTTGATCCAAACAAAATGAATATGGTATGTAAGTTACATAAAGCTTTACATAGTTTAAAGCAAGCCCCTAGAGCATGGTATGAAAGGTTGCATAATTACTTGGTGAAAATTGGTTTTGCTAGAACTAATGACTATAGAAATTTGTATATGAAAAGTGAAATTGGAAACAAGATATTGCTAGCTAAAAAATTTGTCGATGAAATCATATTTGGGGTAAAGGATTCATTAAGCAAGTCAGTTGTTGATCAAATGAAAAGGGAGTTTGAAATGTAAATGTTTGGAGAGATTAAATTTTGTTGGTTTACAAGTTTATCAGATGAAAAAAGGTATTTTCATCACTTAATAAATGAATATCAAATTAATCTTGAAGACTTTGGTATGGAAGATTCAAGGCCAGTTGACACACCTATGGTGACTGGACACAAATTGTCAAAGAATGATGATTCTACTAAGATGAATCAAACCTTGTACAAGTCTATGATTGGGAAACTACAATATGATGTACATAGAAGACCTGGCATTGCATTAGTTGTTGGAATTATTGCTATATTCTTTGCTAATGCCTAATAAAATCATATGATGGCAGTAAAGAGGATACTAAGATACCTGAAAGGAACAAAAGACTATGGTTTATGGCACAAGAAAAGTGATAAATTTAAATTGAAAATGTACATAGATGTTGATTGGAGATGTTGACTGGGTAGGAAATGTTGATGATAGAAAAAACACAAGTGGAGGAGCTTTCTTCTTGGGTAGAAGATTGATTTCATGGCCAAGCAAGAAGCAAAACTGTATTTCACAATCTACAGCAGAGGCTGAATATGTTGCTGCAAAAATGAATTGTTCAAATATTGTATGGATCAAGCAATTATTGAAAGGCTTGAAGGAAGAGATCACAGAACCTATTAACACATACCAAAGAATCTTGTGATGCATACAAAGACTAAGTGAGACTAGAATATTTTAACACAAAGGAGCAGTTGGCTGACATATCCACTAAGGAACTACCTGTATCATCTTTAAATGGAAGCACTTCCAACTTGATAGGTTTATCACCCTCTTTTAGTGTATTTATCATGATAGAATTTCATTTAGGATGCATTCTACACTTGATTCCTTCATTCTAGGTGAAATTAGGGCTAGGATATCGAGGATTCTCCTTAATTTCCCTCCTCTATGGCTCTATTTTCTAGGTAGAACTTAGGTATAGATCCTCATGACCTCCATCATATTCATCATAGGATTTTATGCCTTTTTCTGGCACTCTACCTTGTTCTGATATCATTTCTGGGTCTCTGGGCATCCTCGAGACCTCATGTTTTCTATTATGGCTAGATCTGGACCCCTAGGTCTAGGTCAAGGTTGAACAAGACCTAGGTCAAGATCAAGGTTGACCCTAACCTAGGTCAGAGTTGAGGTCATCCTTGACCTCCTTTGGGATTTGATCCCCCTTTTCAAATTTTGGTCTTACAAGGCACCAAATTAATGTCAAGCTTTTAGATCTCAATGCATAAGGGTTTTAATTTGAAGTTCATTTAATTCTTTTACTGGTTATTGTGATTGGACCATAATTTGAGGTGAATTTTGAATTATGGGTCCAGACATTACTCTAGGAGCCTCACCTTGAAACCTCTATATAAAGACTCTCATTTGCATTCATTTACAAACAAGAAGTCACACGAAGAAAGCAAGTAATGGCAAAATGAAGATGCAAGATTGCAAAATGATGATATAGAGATCAAGCCATTGTTGATATCAAGCATTTTTGTGAACACACCATTGTGAACATCTATTTGGAGCAAGATAGATTTTATCTTCCTTGATCTACCATTATCAATATTCAAGCATTCAAAAATACAATCATGGGGTAGCAATTATGGATTATGAGTTTGGTGGGGGTACGTTAGCCTTTGGGCTTGGTATGCTTTCTTATATTATTCAAATCTATGAATTTCTTCCTCATACATTTTCATGCTAGGGTTTCAATCTAGAGGATTAGATATTGGCATTACACATTCAATACACAGACATGTTCTATTACAACCAACTATTTGTGGAGGTGGAGATCACCAAAATGAGGGTTTGACCAAGGAAAAACCCTATATATCCACCCCAAAATAGCATTTTTAGATATATACAGTTATTGTTTTGGGAATCGAAGTACATATTTGAGTACCCTTTTTGGCAAATTTTCAGGATCTATGAATTGTTTTTTATGTCAGAGCTATTTTGGGTCAAGGACGACCTTTAGTGAGGGGTAAGGTTGTGCCCTAGGGTAAGATTGTGCCTTAGAGTAAGATAGTGCCCCACTATCTAGGTCAAAGTTGACCTCCTTGCAGAGAGACAAAAGCTTTCTAGGTTTTCTTTGTTGCGGTTTTCTGTTCCCAAATCTGCTTGCAAAATTTCCTGAGACTATACACAAGCATCAAAAAATAGGTTTTTCCAAATTAATTCCATCATGAGGTATGTATCTTATCTTGTATAATTTCAAGCATTTCCAAATTTACATTACTCATTCAATTTAAACTCAAAATACAAATGAATAGTGGAAAATGTTTTGATGAGTAGTCAAAAATGTTAAATGCATTCTTAAAGCCTCATTTTTCACATATTCATTTTGGTGAACCCGTTTGCGACAACTCTTTCTTTTTGGTGTTGGATTTAGATCTTGCATGCTTATAAGATTAGATTTCTTGCATTTATATTTCAAAAATAAAATAAAAATTGCAAAATCTCTTTAAAATACAAAAACATTTACATTTTCATGCTTTTAGTATTTCAAAATGTATGATTCTTGTTTTGAATACTTTGATGAGGTTTTTATTGCAAAAGAGGATAGATTACCTAATGAGGTACACGGTAGTGAGGATGAAAATGGTCCAGATAAGATCTCCATTGATCTTATTCCTATTTCACTCTCCTCCATAACTTCTCCAACTAGCCTTTACCATAGGGTGTGTGCATGGTTACCTTCATGTCCCACTATATGTAACCTTGATAAACCTAAAATGATATATTATGCAACTTTGATGACAGTAAAAAGATATCCTCAAATAAAAATTAAGGGTAAACCTAGAGATCCTTTGGATTTCTTTGATAACACTAATTCTAGTTCACATGCTTATTACACACGGAATACCCTCAACCTACTATTATGGTTTCTTTACCACCTTCTCAACCTATGATTCCTCAAGCTCCTAGGTTTCCTTCTACCTTTAAGGAGTATGTGTAGTGCCTGCCCTAGTCCGCATTTCTGTTATCATTGCTAAACTCTTTTAGGCTAGTTTTATGCTTGATGGTTAGTAGCATTATTTTTTATATTATCAGATATTGTTTCATATGTGGTTGATTTTATAATGAGATTACTTGGTACTCTATACTTCATGTATGTATGATGATTAGTATAGTGTTTTCAGTTATTGATGATGATTAGTTAGATGGTTTATTATCCTATGTGTTTTCTTATGGATACTTACCCCATACTGCATGTGTATGGTGTGCATGTTTGTTTTCTTTATGTATGGCGTTCTTGATGTGGTTAAGAAAGGGAGTGGTAGTCACCTGCTAGTCAAGATCTACACGATGCACCACTTCTTGCCATTGCCTATTTAGCTTAGAATATTGTGTTTATACATTTATGAATTTTATGCAGGTTGTAGGTACTAGGTATCAACTTCCTTGAATTGCCAGGATGAGCATACCCTATCACATTATCTCAATGGTAAGAGAGGGGAGATAAATTCTTAAGTCCAAATCCTAAACCTTTAAGCCATTTGTCCTAGAAAAGTAGGACAAGTATCTGAGTTGTTTACCTTCTGAATGCATCGGATGATGTAATTCGTGATTATAACCTCTTAGTTTGATTTTGTATGAGTTTTTCTATGATGGGTTTTTGTATTTTACCTTGTGAGTCTTTGATGAATTTTCTATAATTAAGTCTAATTAAAAGATTTAATTTAATGGAAAATTATTATGATATTTCAATATTTAATTATATCTAATTAATTGAGAAATTAATTAAATAAAAAGAATTAAATTTGAAGATAAAAGTTATAAGTATAAATTTAGAACATGATGATATTTAGTTGATTTAATAATAATATATTTAGAGTTCATTTTTAATTAAATGCTAAATAATATTATTATTTAAGTTAATAAATATGTTATCAATTAAGTTTCAAAAATAAATTAAAAAGGTGAAAAGATATTAATTTATTAAAAGTTTTTAGATTGCATAATGTATGCATGAGACGAAAATATAAGAAA
The DNA here is from genome assembly GCA_028749045.1 of Cupressus sempervirens. Classification (NCBI taxonomy): domain Eukaryota; kingdom Viridiplantae; phylum Streptophyta; class Pinopsida; order Cupressales; family Cupressaceae; genus Cupressus; species Cupressus sempervirens. Next base: position 361,627,837 of record CM053793.1, on the reverse strand, counting down.
TTGATTAAAAATATAAAATAAGTGAATTTAATAAAGATATTTTAATTGCATAAGGTCATGCATGAGATTGAATTTAATAAATTAAATAAAAGAGAAGTCAAGTAAAAAATTAAATAAGTTATTTTATAATTTAACAAACATGTAAAGAAAAGATGAAGAAAGATTTAAGAAAAGTTAATGTAGAGTTCAAGTCTGGTGAGCACGGAGTTCTCTCAGGTGAACGCACAATCAGTGCCCCGATTTAAGGAGAGAACTCTTTATCATAATTTGAGGATTCATTTTTGGTAGACAAGAATTTGGACATGAATTTTGGAAGGGAAAATTTGGGAAAATTGCTAGAGAGAAGTTCTGGGATAGAAGCGAATTCTCACACAAATCTTCTGGGCGTTGCAATTTTAGCATCAGAATCCAGGTAGATTTTTATGTTTTGAATTGCACAGTTAATTATGTTATTTAAATAATTTTGTCTTCTTCACGACTGAGGATTGTAAATTTGAATTTCTCTATGATGAACTATGAATATTTCAATGTTGTAAAATACTAGATGCCTGTCAATATCTACTGTATACATGGGGATTAGAAAAGTAATAAAAAAAGCCTTGTATTGTAGATTGAAGAATTTAATATTTTTATTTGGGAAGGGTTTGAAATAAAAAGATTTTTTTTTTAATTAGAAGTTTGACTGGTTAAACTTATTTTTCCTATCAAACTAATATTGTAAATGTTATTAAAAAAAATCATTTAAAATCTTTTATTATCACATGAGTTGGGGGGTGTAATTGTTTGGGAAATTGAATTTTATATAAAAATGAATTAATTTTTTTTTAAAATAATAATAATTGGGGAGGGGTAGGTTTTACCCACCACCTACCCCCTTACCTTCTTACCTTTTTATCTCCTCGAGATGCTTTAACATAGGCTGCACGGTAGCTACGATTGTTGTCGTAGCAACAGGTATTGCCTTTATGGTAGTACGTTGTTGCTACAATAGCAGCGGCGCTGCCAAGGTAGTGGCCAACTTTTATGGCCGGCTGTGCAGGCCCTAAGCGCTTGATGTTATTATTGTTTTTTTTTATTTTAAAATATTAAATTGGTTTCATTTATTTTATTGTACTTGTATCATGGATCCGAGGAGGATGATGTATTTCTATTTTTACATATGTATATTCTTTTTGTCTTTCATACCCTGTGACATGTACAGTGGATGATTGAGCATTTTGAATTTCATTTGCCAAGAGGCATTCAGAACAAATGTATATTATGGACTTTGGACTTTTTAATTATTCTTTCATGTGGATATGGTAGTTGTTAGACTTAGTATTAATTAAATTTAAATGTGACTCAACATCTTGGGATCCTTAAGGAATGTAATCTGTATGTTTGCTTTTGTATGATTATATGTTATTGCTTGTGCTACTACGTGTTTGATGTGTATGATTTATCTTTCTTGTTTAAAAAAAAATGTTTGGCAAACTTAGTAAAACTTTAGGTTAATTCTTTTGGATCTCTTGGCAGGGCATTACATCTAGTATCAGAGCTCGAGTTTCTACATTGGGAGCTCTGGGTATATTGGAACGCCACTAGTTGCTAACTAGTTGAACAAAAATGAAAAATTTGAACTGTTATGTTATACTTTTCAAACTGAAACTTGAACTAATTGAACTGAAGTAGAACTTAAACTTTTAGTTGTATATTTTTCATACTTCAACACTTAGATTTCAAAACTGAAATATACTTAAACCTAAATTTGGGCAAAAATGAAAATTGAAACTTATCTTGTTTTCAAAACATGTATCTTTTATCTATGCTTTAAGGTAGTATGCCTTAATTGTCTTTGCAAGCATTATGTTTAGAGAGTGTTTAGGGGATCTATTTTAGTATTTGTTAAAAGGATGAATGTTGGATTAATATGGTTTTCAATTTACTATTAAACTAGAATCATATTGCTCTAAGTGTGTTGTAGTGTTCTTAGTAGAGTCATATCCTCCTACAGGGGAAAAGGGTTCAATGGGACCCACACAGTGAGCTCTTTAGTTTTACCATTCTTGTAGGCTTCTAGGAGTAAGCCTAAGTCTAGGGGGGGTGGATGTAGTGCCTGTCCTAGTCTGCATTTCTGTTATCATTGCTGAACTCTTTCAAGCTAGTTTTATGCTTGATGATTAGTAGCATTATTTTTGATATTATCAGATATTGTTTCATATGTAGTTGATTTTATAATGAGATTACTTGGTACTCTATACTTCATGTATGTATGATGATTAGTACAATATTTTTAGTCATTGATGATGATTAGTTAGATGGTTTATTATCCTATGTGTTTTCTTATGGATACTTACCTCATACTGCATGTGTATGGTGTGCGTGTTTTTTTTTTTTTATGTATGGTGTTTCTAATGTGGTTAAGGAAGGGAGTCATAGTCACTTGCTAGTCGGGATCTACATGATGCACCACTTCTTGCCATTGCATGTTTAGCTTAGAATATTGTGTTTGTACATGCGTGGATTTTATGCAGGTTGCAAGTATCGAGTATCAACTTCCCTAAATTGCCAAGATGAGTGTACCCTATCGCATTATCTCAATGGTAAGAGAGGGGAGATAAATTCTTAAGTCCAAATCCTAAACCTTTAAGCCATTTGTCCTAGAAAAGTGGGACAAGTATCTGAGTTGTCTACCTTCTGAATGTGTCAAATGAAATAATTCATGATTATAACCTCTTAGTTTGATTTTGTATGAGTTTTTCTATGATGGGTTTTCATTTTTACCTTGTGAGTCTTTGGTGAATTTTCTATTAATTAAGTCTAATTAAAAGATTAAATTAATGATTTAATTTAATGAAAAATTATTATGATATTTCAATATTTAATTAATTGAAAAATTAATTAAATAAAAAGAATTAAATTTGAAGATAAAAGTTATAAATATAAATTTAGAATGTGATGATTAATTTAATGATGATATATTTATACTTCATTTTTAATTAAATGCTAAATAATATTATTTAAGTTAATAAATATGTTATCAATTAAGTTTCAAAAATAAATTAAAAAGGTAAAAACATATTAATTTATTAAAAAAAATTAGATCGCATGATGTATGCATGAGATAAAAATATAAGAAATTGATTAAAAAGATAAAACAAGTGAATTTAACAAAGATATTTTAATTGCATGAAGTCATGCATGAGATTGAATTTAATAAATTAAATAAAAGAGGAGTCAAGTAAAAAATTAAATAAAGTTATTTTATAATTTAACAAATGTGTAAAGAAAAGATAAAGAAAGATTTAAGAAAAATTAATTTAGAGTTCAAGTCTGGTGAGCGCGAAGTTCTGCTAGGTGAACACACAATTAGTGCCCTGATTTAAGGAGAGAACTCTTTATCACAATTTGAGGGTTCATTTTTGGGAAAGACGAATTTGGACACGAATTTTGGAAGAAAATTTGGAAGCAAATTTTGGAAGGAAAAAATTGGGAAAATTGCTAGAGAGAATTTCTAGGATAGAAGCGAATTCTCACACAAATCTTCTAGGCATTGTGATTTTAGCATTAGAATCTAGGTAGATTCTTATGTTTTGAATTGCATAATTAATTACGTTATTTAAATAATTCTATCTTCTTCGTGATTGTGGATTGTAAATCTAAATTTCTCTATGATGATCTGTGAATATTTCAATGTTGTAAAATACATGATGCTTGTCAATATCTACTGTATACGTGGGGATTAGAAAAGTAATAAAAAAGCCTTGTGTTGTAGATTGAAAAATTTAGTATTTTTATTTGAGAAGGGTTTGAAATAAAAAGAAAATTTTTAAATTAGAAATTTGACTAGTTAAACTTATTTTTCCTATCAAACTAATATTGTAAATGTTATTAAAAAATATATTTAAAATCTTTTATTATCACATGGGTTGGGGGGGGAGGGGGGGGCGTAATTGTTTGGGAAATGAAATTTTATATAAAAATGAATTTAAAATAATAAATAATAATTGGGGAGGGGTGGGGTTTACCCACCCCCTACCCCCTTACCTTCTTACCTTTTTATCTCCTCGCGATGCTTTAACATAGGCTGCACGACAACTGCGACTGCTACCGTAGCAGCAGGTACTGCCTTTATGGTAGTACATTGCTGCTACTGGAGCAACGACACTGCCAAGGCAAGTGCTAGCCTTTGTGGCTTGCCGTGTGGGCCCTAAGTGATTGATGTTATTATTGTTTTTTATTATTATTAAATGTTTAATTTAATAAATTTTTAATATAGTTTATTTAAAAGATTTAAAATTGTATTATGTTTAATTTAGTAAAATTTTAATTTAATTTAGTATAATTAATTTTATTAAGGTTTCATTAATATTAATGAATGTATATACTAAAATATTAATATTTGATAAATAATTTTAAAAGGCTTATTATTAAAGTGTAGATATAACAATTAAATTAAATTGTTATTAATAATTTATTAATAAAATAATGGTTTTCTAATTAATAATTGTATATATATTCATATTTTAAAAAAGATAATAATAATATTTAATTAAATTTTTTAATTAATTATTATTATTATGTATTCGGAGAATCAAAGAAAGATAATTAAATTTTAATAATATTTAATTAGATCACTTAATTAAATTATTATTAAAATAAATTAGAATCGTAAATTGTGCATTAATATGAATATGTTATATAATTATTAATTAATTTAATTAAGATTAATTAATAATGAAAGACATTCAATTAAGTTCTAAGTTTATTTAGTTTTATTAATATTGATTTTAATAAAATTATAAGCTTCTTATTCTAAGATCAATAAGTATTATTTAATAATTTAAATAAATAATTACCTTGGATTATTGTGGAAGAATTGACTTAAAAATGAATAGAAGTAATTGTGTAATTTATAGGAATAAAGATTGGGTTAAATTACAGGGGTAACGATGAATCGTATCTACTTGAATTTTACACTGAAAACAGAAACTCGAAACCTCATTGTTTAACTCAACTCTATATTTTCAAATCAAACCCAACTGTGAGATTGTCCTATTTTCTATGTGATGTCTATGTTTGGGGTTTAGGTGGTCCTACATTGTTGACTAGTCCTAGGATGTTACCAGAGGCTCGGGAGTTATGAGTTTGTGATGTCATGTTGATGTTTTGATCTCGATCTTTCTTAACCCAACCATGGTAATGTGATGGTATGCTCTATGATATGTTTGTATTTACTATTCATTATTGCTTTCTAGTGATCTTGTGTGACACTGAGGTGAATATGTGATCTACTTGACTTAACCATTTATGAGTCCTCGATCAGTTATGCTTGGGTTAATTTCCAGTTGCCTTGATGGGATTGAAGTGTTTGCTTTGATCTTGGTGATGTCATGTTCTGACATGTTTGACTTAGCCATTTTGAGTCATTGATCAGTATTATTGGGATACTTTTGGGTTGCTCATTGAGAATCGATGGGTATTGTGATTTATCTTTGAGGCTTTCCAGTTACTCGTGGAGAACTAATGTGATTATTATGATTTATGTTTTAATGCTTTCTAGTCACTTGTATAGGATTGAAGTGATATATTATGATTCTTTGATTTGTGCTTTTATGAGCCTAGGGTAGGTAATCTATATGTAGTGTTGGGAAGTGGCTTGCAATGGGGGTTGGGGCCCTAAGTGGCTGCCAAGGTAACTCATTTTAAGTTGTTTAATAAGTGAAAACATTACACTAAATGAGAATTAAAATGAACCCAATAAGAGTCTTTGTATGTTCTTGCCCATGCCTCGAGTGCTAGTACAGACTAGGATGGGAGTAGAGAGAATGCTTGGTTGCAACCTTGCATTTTGTAGTATGCCTTATTAGTACGAGAGGATACTAGTAGCCGCATAGGGATCACTAGGGACCCTGGGGTCCTAAGAGATTGTCAGGCTAACTCCAACATGATTCATGCGATGACACTTTCCCACTTACATAGTAGGTTTCCTACATGTATTGTGTGCCTCTGGGTCTAGATGTCGATCTATGTTGGAACATCTGAGTTAGATGCTTTTAGGATTTCCTGAACTTAGAGAGTATTTTGATATTTGGTTTGATATCTTGTTTGGGACTTGAGACTATCTCCTCAACACAACGGGTGTGGACCTACGGGTTCCACGTAGTTGGGAGGACTAGCTACCTATGCCACTATTAGGGACCAGTGTACAGAGACAGTCTATTGTCCTAGTGCAACCGTTGTTGGATGTGTTCACTTAGTACTCCAGGTTCTAGACTATGCCTTCTTGTGATTTATGTTTTTATTGGGATGCTTGTTTATCATGTTTAGATGATGTTATTTATTGACACATTTCCTTATATTGATGATTAGCATGTGATAGGTGATGTTATCTACTTTGTAGGATCATCTTATGCTTTATTCTAGCATATTAGATTTCCTTATGCTTATGTTGTAGCATGTTTTAGTAGTGACATCCCTATTACAATAGTATCGACGATATGGTCGATGGCTTAGGATGTTATGCGCGGGGATGGCTAGGGCCCACGATGGTCTTATGATGCTATTGATGGTTGGGAGGAATCGCGTACTTAGTTAGTTGTGTTTTATGATAGGTAGTTGTATTTTATGATGGATGGATGTATCATGTATGGTGGATGGTTTCATTTATTTTATTGTACTTGTATCATGGATCTGAGGAGGATGATGTATTTCTATTTTTACATATGTATATTCTTTTAGTCTTTCATACCCTGTAACATGTACAGTGGATGATTGAGCATTTCAAATTTCATTTGCCAAGAGGCATTCAGAACAAATGTATATTATGGACTTTGGACTTTTTAAGTATTCTTTCATGTGGATCAGGGATAACTTTAAGGAACCCCCCCCCCCCCCCCCCCCTCCCAAAATTTATAAAATTGTGGCGAATCACATGTCATTTGGGTGAAAAAAAAATTAATAGTGTTGGCAAATTATGCGTCAATGGATGGATATTTGGTGGCGATTTTTTTAATAGTTTAGACAATTTTTATAAAATAATGGCGATTATAATTTTTGTTTTTAATAAAATTATTAATATTGATGGCGAATTATGTTTTGAAATATGGATATTGGTTGGCGAATATTTTAATAATTGATACCTTTTTTATAAAAAGGTGGCAAAATTATTTTCCAAATAATTGAATTAATTTATTTGTTATGGCAAATGGTTTTTAGAAAGTTATAGTTGGTATGGCTATTTTCAAAAGATGGGAAATAAGTAGCCTAACCTAACATACCAACTTACATAAATTATTGGCCACTACCACTGTAATTATGTTAAATGTGTTATTTGAGAACTCAGACTGTCTGATGATCCAAGATCAATGGCTGAGGTTTGATTTCGACCAACATTTCTTGAAGGAAGAAGAATTGTTGAGGTAGTCACCAGAATGTTGACACATATCAAGGTAAGTTGTATGTGGAGTATAGTGCACCCGAAAATAATTAAATGCCATGTCAGTGATAGCGACATTCTCTTGCTAGTACGCTACCAAACATCTGGAATGAAGCCTCGACCTTGTTCAAGTGTTCGAAATGGTGACACGTTTTTGTCCAGCGTGTATCACTTAAGTTGCAAGAGATAGTATATTGATGTCTTGTCACTGTTAATTACAATTTACAATTGGCCTTTTCCATCGGCGAAGCAGCTTTGAACGCATTATAGGACATGCCACAGTCCACTAGCAGTAGTACTATTACTATTAGTCTTAATTACAATTGGCCTTTTCCATCGGTTAAGTGGCTTCACACGCATTATAGGACAATGGGCAGTATTAGCGTTTAATTACAATTGGCCTTTTCGGCATGTACTTGCAATTATGTTCAATATTTGAGAATATTTTCTAATTTAATGTAATTTAATTGGCAGTCAGACGGAAACAAACAAATAATCCCTGACACCTTGCCCACCAAGCTTATTTATAGGCGATTGAGCTACTTCTTTCATCATTGCTCATCTCATTTTTGGTAGTCGATAGGTCTGGTTTGTTAATTGTTTGTTAATTTTTTGGTGTTAGTTTGAACTTTGCAGTAAAGATGGACAACCCTATTTGCCTGAGATGCATTTTGGAAGAGGAGCAGAAGGCCTTTCTAGGTCGCGTTCCTAAGGAAAACCTTTTGGAAGAGGAGCAGAAGGCCTTTCTAGGTCGTGTTCCTAAGGAAAACCTCTTGTCAATTTGCAATGAGGTTGTTCCATGCTCTGGTGTGAAGTTTGTTATTGCTGCTGTCAAAATGGTTCTGTGGCATGAGTTTTTGAAGAATGAGAATCAGTATCGTGTCAATAGTGAAATTACATCACAATTTCTAGCCTCCTTGCTTGACCTCGGAGAAGCAAGGGCCGAAATTCTGCTGCTCCTGAGGAAGATTTTTAAAGTAGTATATTTGGGCGATGACACTGAAATTGTCGCTCATGCAGTTTCAGTAGTGGGGATCCCTTGGGCGGGTGAAGTCCACAAGCTTTTGGAACCTGGCCAGAATGTGGTCCTACAACCATTTTTCCAAGGCTTGACTGCTGGGCAGTTGTAGCACCATAGAAAATGCGCAAGAATTGGGTTGAATTTTCTTCGAAAATGGTTTTTCCTAGATGAAGTGGAAGATGGCAACAACTGGCTACAAGAATTCGCAACCATGGTCAATTCTGGTGGGTAAAAGCACAAACCTGTGTCACCTTTTATAAAGAAAAGTGATATCAGAATGTGACAGTTCAACATTAATGACAAAAAAAATGGTATTTGTGTTTAAAATATGAAGATGATGTAAACTGATGACATGTGTAGAATTGTATGAATTTTATGCCTATAATTTTTATTTTTATTTTTGACTAAGAAATTATTCATTTTATTTTATTTTGAAGTCCCTTTTTTAACTGTAAAAAATATAGGATGTAGTTCCCGTCAAACAAGTATGTGCAAATCATCTTTTTTTGTTATGATTTGAAAATATTTTATAGATGACATGTATAGCTAGTGCACAAAAAAAGAAATAATTATTTTTGATGTATATTTTCTTTGTTATAAGTACTCAAGTTTGACCTTGTCAGAATCCAACAGTTTTTTTCTCCCATCAAAACTTCCCTATCAAATCTATACCTTCTTGAAAAAAAATTACATATTCATGAAGAGGATTCTCTCCTCTAGTGATAAATATATTTTAAAATTTTTTTTGATATGATTTACTATTTTTTTCATTTTTTGAGAGAGCATCTTCTGAAATGTTGAAATATCGACTTATAATATTTTTAGATTATAACATATTATAACTAATCAAAACACTCAAAAATTTATATAATGATGATATTGAATCTGAAATCTATAAAAGGGTATTTTTAGTTTTTTTTTAAAATTGAGTTTTGATAGAGAAATGAGATTTGACCAAAATAGGTTTTTGTATCACAAACGGTGACACAGATCTATGCTTTTACCCTGGTGGTTTCTACAATGAATAGTACAGTACTTCTAGAGTCTAGGGATTTCCCCCAATTTTATAAATTTGTAAATTTCAAGAAATATCAATGAAATTTCTAGAGTTTCAGTTCCATATAAAATTGTATTTCATTGTTTTAACTTCTTATGCTTACTTATGCAACATTGCAATATTTTGCATTTTTTAATTTTCTATTGAATTGTTTATAAAAGCCTGTGTGAATATAAAATATTATTAGTTCTTGCCTTTGGCAAGAAACTAATGGAATCACCTAGTTCCATATTAGTTCTATAATCTAAAAATTTCATTGATATACCAATGTTTGCAAAAGGTTTATTAATTTGCATATCAAATATTGGTTAAAATAAATACAAAAATTTACTAATTTTAACTTCAATTAAAATAAATTCTAATTAGGTACAAAATAATTTAAATATTTTATTAGAATATATATAATTATACAAATATACATTTGAAATAGTTTACTAAATTATTTAATTTTAATTTTTAATAACCAAGTTAGTGAAGAAGGTTCTAACCAATCCTTCTCTAGATTTAAAATTGTATAATTTATGGATTATTGCATATCAAAATGTTATCAGAATCACCTAGCTTAGGATTAACCCAATAAACTCTTTTTTCTTGAATTATTAATTTTTTCAATAATATAATTATTTCTTATTCAATTTACAAATTGTGATATTGAAATCTATGTAAAAGAAAATTTATGTCAAAAAGTATGCGAGAATCTAGTCGAAAATAAATGAACATGGAGGTAGCCTCCGAGAAAAGGGATCTTATAACACTAAATAAAAAGAACCAATTATCATTCAGATAAATAGTATAGATACTATATGAGAATAATAAATTTATATAAAAATTTTAGAAATATTTGATAAAAAGAAAAATAGTTCATTTTCATTGGTTGGTTGATTCTAAACTAATTCACTTATTGTGCAAACTGAATTCAATAGTACTAGCCTACCGGCAAGTACAATAATATACTAACTATACTTGTAATTTAATGGGAGTGGGACCCACGACCCATGGGTCCACCACACTATTCACCGGTGCCATTGGATGTTTATAGATCAACGACTGAAGTTGAGTTTCGGGATGAAAGGAAAAAGAAACCTTGTCATTTCAAACTCGTCTCGGAAACATGACACGTGTCACTAAACTCCTCGGTTGACCAACAAATAACAATGTAGTTTCAATTTGGTGATGATGTGACACTGACATGTCTAACTCGTGATGTGAGTCATCCTGATACCTGACTACCTTAGTTAATGGGAGTGGGACCCATGACCCACGAGGCCACCATACCATTCACCAGTGCCGCTGGATGTTAATAGATCAACGACTGAAGTTGAGTTTCAAGATGAAAGGAAAAAGAAACCCTATCATTTCAAACACGTCCCGAAAACATGACACGTGTCACTGCTTAGTTAACACATTGACATAATCACATTCCACTTGCAGTTAATAGTGACGTTATGAATGACATTAATACATTATGACGGGTTAGGTAACACTAGTGGTCCACGATTCCACTCACATTTATATTGAAAGTGTACTGTGTGACAAGTGTATTGACTATAGACTATAGAGTACAGATTGTACAATTTTTGCACGTTAAGTTTCTTTAATTTTGCAGTTATACGTTGTCTGTAGATTTAGAAATTAGAAAGGGGTTATAAATTACAATTTACAAAGTTACAGCGCAACAAAGTTACGGATTCTTAATTTCTGGTTGAGGATTGTGGTTCGAGGAAAGCAACAAACTACAGTCTCTAGACTCTCAGCTCTCTGCAAAAATTGAAACTAAGGGCAACGTGAACGTGAACGGGTAAGTGTAACTACTAAAATCCTGAAAAATTACGTCCCACATTTTAAATTTTACAACTTTATTGTTTATATTATATAAAAAAGTTTAGTCTGTAAGGTTTTAATTTTGAATCACCCCTATAGGCTTATAGCTGTGTTTAAATATTTACCACGATGGGCAAAACAAATACCAAGAATAACATGGGCAAAATAACATAATTCCACAATATGCTTAAAACACCAGGTTTCAGTGATTTATTCCATGATATACATAATCCTGTTATTCATGGAAATAAGGGTATAATGGAGATAAGATTTGCACTTGAAAACAAGTGGAACGATCCAAATAAGGCTTCAAAATTTTGTTCATTTAACCCTAGTGTAAATGCAACTGCAAATAAAATTGCACCATGGCTAGCTAGGTCGACACACATGGCATTACCTCAAGTATTCCCTTGCCCAGAAATTTTTATGCTCTGCACCGAAAATTATGATGAAAATAGAAAAGCAATTGTGAATATAATTACTCAGGAGGAAATTTTGTCCATAACTGAGAGTGAATTTGCTAGTTTGTTGAACCTAGGGTTTCAACAACAACAATCAAACATATATATTGACCTGGGAAAGCTGGCAGATGATTATGAAAAATTAGATGCAGAACAGAGAGATTCTTATATCAGAGGAATAACAAGCGGTTGTAGGCTGAGTCCAAATCACATGCCTCCTTATGATTTTGAATTTTTTGTGCAATGGGCACACGATAGTATTTCCTTGCTAGCATTTTGTTTGGGATTGGATAGTAAAAAACAAGTGGATGCCAACATTCTTGAAATGCTTTATCATATTCATTTTAAAAAAGAACCAGTAAGATATCATTTTATTGAGCACATTGTTCGTTGCATGCAAGATCAATTACTAATGATTCAAAGAGGTTCAGAGAAGACATTTAGATTCACAACCTACTTGTGCTATCTTCTCCTAGCAAAGCATCGTGCATTATTTGAGGCAAACAAGCTTTGCAGTTAGACTGAAGGCCAAAATCCAATATATGAGTGGACACCTTAGATAAGGATGATTGTTAACAGAAGGAACTACAACAATTTTGTAGACTTCTTTTTGGCATCAATGTACCATAAAATTACAGGCACTCTAATGCCTAGATTGCCTGTTACTTGTAGAAATTACATTCAACTCGGAAGTGAACTACAATTGGCCGATTGGTACTTAATGGAAGAGTACACCATGTTAAGGTTTTACGGTTCATGGGTAGAACCCTACAAACTTCCAATACATGTAACAGAGAGGGTATTTGCATTGGAATATGTACGACAAATGGAGAGCACAGATGTACTCTTTCATGGTCAGCAAAAGAAAATGATATTTCCCTCCTTGCCATTCTCCTTTGGAGGGTTTGCATATGAGAGAAGAGGATTCAAAGTGGCAGAAGCCTTTTTTTCAATTTTTTGATTTGATGTTGACAGTCACTGGCAGTATGATCCACTGAACATAATTGGAGCAAGGCTTAAGGGCATTGGGACTTCTGCAAGAAAATATCAACATGAAAGTATGCCTTTGATTGAAAATTTTAAAAACATGGACTCCTGGGAGGAGGTCAAAAAATAGATGGAGAAATATGCTGCTGAAAATAATATGTCAATATAGGAATTGTCATCACAAATAATGGCATTGCACAAACAGAAAGGAAAAGTCCAGGGCATGGCATCATCCAATTTCTACAAGAAAGCTTATAAACCATCTACAAAAGCTATTCCAAAAGAGCTGATGAATGATTATATAGATGTTGGATGGATTCGAAGCAAAATTTTTCAATTTTGGGAAATGAGGAAGAGTCTCGGTGAGCCAAAGACCTCTTTAGATCGTGATGAGGCTAAAGAGGATAGAATATTTGATGAATTGTGGAACAAGGAGCATCTAACTGAAGTACATCATAGTGATAGTGATGATGATTATGATGACCAGGATTCTTTGAATCCCTCATCCAGTACACAAATTCAGAGAGGAGTTGATGCATCCACCAAATTATAGAAAAAATGGGCTACCAAAGTTTTGATGGTCTGGGTCCCAGTGGAGAAGGGGTTTGGTTACCACCTCAACCACCAGCTGTAGCACCAAAACATGGTCAGAAACCAGGCCTTGGGCATGGAGATCAATCATCAACTTAGTCAATTCCATCCACATTGGATTCATCTCAATTAATTAAATTTGTTCCTGCTTCATTTACAGTTCCACTTCCAAGCACTCAGATTCAATCTGAATCAACTGTCACTCCCACAGCTGTAGATATCATGGGTACAACTACAACTAGTGGTCTGAAAAGGACATTGTATATAGATGCAAAAAAAATTGGTCCCGGAGATCAAGAAAGTGTAAAGAAGCAGAAGGTTATGACAAGTATTAGTAGTACTACTAGTACAACAATGCCAATGGTGATTGTGAGTCCAACAATTGCCCATTCTTTAGGACAAAACCCTCATAACAGTCCACAAACCCCACTAATGGATTTAGGTGTTGGTTATCCTCATGGTATTGGTGGAAGCTCGTACATCAGAGCAAGCGCTACTGCTATTTCACCATTCAAACATTCAATTGTCTCACAAAATCCTGATTTTCGTTACAATGAATTTGTAACTAACTCTGAAAAATCAAAAAACAAGAATAGACAAAATAGTAAGACAATGAAGATGGAAGCAATTGCTACAACTCGTGATGCAGAACCTGCAACTAATAGGCTATTTCCCACATATGACCCAGATAAAGATATGATAGAATTCATGGTTGTTATGCCCCCAGCTAGAGATAACAATCCACTAGAGAGTCAGTTAGATCCATCTAAATTTCAAGTTAGCACCCTCCAAATGGATTTATCCAAAATTAAAAATGTAGACAAGATAAATGTGTCCAAAATGACCAACCAAGTGGTCTACAATTCAGTGATGAAGTTGGAGAGAGAGAAAGGAAAGCTTCAGGGCATAATAGATAAGTTAAAGGCAGACCTGGCAAATGTAAAGGCAAGTGAGAAAGCAGTAGTAAACAGATGCAAAGAATTAGAGAAAATGATAAAAAATTCATCCTCTGGCTCTAAAGAAGCAATTGAACATCAAGAACAAATGGACACAGAACTAAAAACTTTGAGGGAAAATTTGGAAAAAATGGGAAAAAAACTCTAGGATGAAAAAGAATCTTCAACAAAGTTATACAGAAACTTAGAGAATGCTGCAAATGTAAACAATAAGTTAAATAAACAATTGGAAAATGAGAGGGTAAAAACAAAAGAGTGGGAAGAGAAAGCAAAAGGGTGGGAAAATAAAGCAGAGCAAATAAGAAAACATAGTGAACCCCAGTACTCAGAAATGAAAGAAGACCTAAAGAAGGCAAATGATACTATTAAAAAATATGAAAACGGCTTGAATGACCATGTAAATAATACAATAAAGCAAATAAAAAATTACTTCTGGGGGCACATAAAGACTTCTGTTGATAGGTTGTGTGATTGGTTCGAAATCTACGAAGCTCTTACAGATGTTTTTGGGAAGTTGAAAGAGCAACTTGAGGAGAACAAAAGTTTTGGTCAGAGATAGAAAACTGCAAAGTGGATTATGGAAGAAATCAACAACACCGTTGACAGGCATTTGCAAGCAAGGGAATTCAAGACCGCATTGGTTCAATAATAAAGGTGACCTCTGTATTTCATAAATGTCAAAAACTAACAGAAGCAGAAGAAGTTCTTGCTTTATTTGGGCCAAAGCTTGCCAAGATGAACAATAAAATAGCAAAATTCATATCTCTTGGTTTACCGAGTCCTGGACCTGATTTCTCAACAACGGGTTTCGTTGGAAGAGAAGTTTACAAACAAAAGTTGGAGGACCAAATAACCTCTGATTTAGGCAACCTTCCTCAGGATAGAACTCATGAAGGCATTGCAAAGTGCATCAAAACATTCACAAATTTGCATGCATTAGTGGAACGAACATTGCTTGAAACTTGCTCTTCCAAGTATGGAATGCTGATGAGAATGCAGGTCATTTACCATAACATCAAAAATTTTGCCCTTCCAACCAAAGAAGAATGGAGCATACTACAAAAACTTATAGTCTGTATGTGAAAGTACTTTCAGTTTCAATCATCTCTATATCTTTACTATATATGAATATATTTCATATTATCCTACATATTATAGTCTAGACTCTAGAATTGAGTTTAAAGTAACAAGTTTGAACTTTGTTTTTTGAACAGGATCAATGTTGTAGTCTTGCAGATGCTATTGCCTATGCTAAAATTGCTAATTACTAAACTAGCCTGTTAAATGTAGAAATGTACAACTAAAGTTGTAGAGATGTTTTAGACTTGTAGATGTCTTATTGATTTAGATTTTGAGACTTCACATTAGGCAAATTGACCTGAAGCTGTTGTTGCTCCCTTTTTTCTATAAAAGGGAATTCAGGGTCATTGGCTTACAAGAATTGTACAATATTAGCTAAATATTGCAAATGAAAACCATTAATAATTATTAATTGTGGAATTGAATCTATGATTCTATCTAATTTTCATGTTTTCCAATTCAATGTATGTTGAATAAATGAATAAAATAGAAAACAAAATTTCATTTAGGAATTTCAAATTCAAATATGAACGATCATTGATGACATGATATAAACTACACTCTACAGTAATAATACTCTTTGTTCTCAAATTTTAATGATGAAACATAATACATTCTAATTTCTTGCTTTTCTAAAATGAACATTGAATGATAGGATATCATATAGTAGTTAATAAGTTCAAAAAATACCTATTGGTTGCCACTGCTAATTTAGCAAAAATTTCCTAAATTTTCCAATTCATCTCTATGTCGTCATCATCATCCAGTTCTAGTAGTCCAGTTGCTTCATTGTTCTCTTCATTTTGGTTTGTGTCTTCTTCAACTTCAAGTTCACTCTGACCTCCGCTTCTATGAATCAGACTCCCAATCCCATGGCCAGTGCCACTGCCAACTGTACTTGCCCTTCTTCTTTTGCATCTTTTCTTCCAGATTTCCATTAATTTTTGAAAAGGAAAAGTATTGACATTATACCTAGATGTGTATACCCTCAAGCATGATTCCAAATTCTTGTCTAGTTTGTTTCTTAGCTTTGATTTTAGGAAGCCCAAAGCACTGAAAACTCTCTCATCCTCTACTGAACCCAATATCATGGTTTGACATAGATCAGCAAGCTTGAAGTACTCTAAAATTTCTTCATGCAACAATGTGCTCTGTTTTAGTTCTGTCCAAAGCTTTGTTGCTGAGCCCTCTTCATGTGGGTTATGCATTAATTGATATTGATGCTTCATGGTCCTTGCAAAGGTGCCTGATTTCTGTCTAAGAAGACCCTCATCTAATATTCTGTTGATAGTCACTCCATTGAATCTATAGATTTGCAAAATTCCTTTATCAAAATCAACAGCCTTCTACTATAATCTTCCTTATTGTTGAAGGACCAATATTGAGGGAACACAATTGCCATGGCCTCAAGCAGTTGATCATATGGGAATCATGATATTATTTCAGAGGAAACTCTATAGGCTATGTCCCTTGCAGTAGATGCTATAGACTCGACGATCTTGGTAAACTCTTCCCTTGTAACTCTTGTAGCTCGCTTCTTTGGGGCACTGTAGTACATTGGTATCTAAAATCCCCTTACACAAACACATAAATCTCCATTTTCAACGATCTTTAAATAATTATCAGGATCGTCCAAATCTATTAGTTTCTGCCAGTGATTAAATCTATCATCGAATAAATTTAGGTCAGCACGATAGAGACTATCGAGGGCTTGGCATGACATTTTACGCAACTGAGCATATTCTGCAATAGACATGGCTCTTTGCTGGGCTTTTTTCATAATTAGCCTCATTTCTTCTAGCATGGGAAGAAGAGATACAAAATTCAAATGTGTCTCTATATTGCTTAACCTCCGAAGCAGGTCGCCACATCTCTGATTTTCTGCATTGTCCCAATTTTCGTACATCAGTCCAATCAAAGATTGATATTCGAAAAATACTCGATGCGTTGGTCCATCCAAAGAGATCCATCTGGTATCAACATCTTTTAGAAGCTTGTTTCCATCGGTAATTCCATCAACAAAGTGTTGAAATTCCCTAAAATGCTTGGGACTTCGACAAAAATATGCATACAACTCTCTTACTAAATCTTCAACCTTGTTTACTGAAGGAAAATTTTTCACAACTCTAAATGAAAGATTCATCCTATGGGCCATACAGTGAATGGCAACAGCATATGGTGAATAAGAAGCCCACATCTTTGTGCAAAGACCATTCCTTTGACCTTGCATTACTGAAGCTCCATCTGCTCCAACACATACCAACTTCTTCGCTATTGCCAATTCATCCATAGCTCCATATTCAATTAAATTGCTCTTTACTAACTGAAATAAAGTTTCTGTTGTTGCATTGTCTTTCAAGTTAGCAACAAATAGTAGATGTGATTGGCAAACATTATTTTGTACAGTATAAACATGCATGCATACTCATGATGTATTGTCTATTGTCGTAACTTCGTCTAAGGACAATGCAATAAAGCTTGACTCTTTTATTTTTCTTTGTACATCCTTTATTTCAACCTGCGCAATACAACTTGCCCATTCCCATCCACTATTTATCGACCAATGACTCACAGGATAGTTAGGAACTTTCAGAAAGTGTAAAAAACCACTCATTTCTGGATAGTCTGTCATTGGACGCCCTCTGCTCAAAATATAGAAAACATTACTTAATTGAACAACTTTTCCACATTCTTCTACTTCACTTGCTTTTGCAAAAATAGCATTAATAGAACCTTGAACTTCACTAGGCTTCGTCTGAAATTTTTGAAACATATAATAATTTTCAGCATTCCTTTTATGTTGACATTGCTCCTTTGTTTTATATCTTACCACTTTTATTTCCTTACCATCTACATTTGAGGTTTCGTAAATCTTACCAACATGTTTCTCTATGGTGTCTAGTTTAAGCTGCAACCGTTTTTCCTTTTTATACTTCCAACTACAAATTACACATCTGCATTCTACTGGTGGCTCACCTACAATTGGATTGTCCACGGGCTCAATGAATGGATACTTTGCTGCCCAATCAAATTTAAATCTCCTGGCCATCTCCCACTGATGATCAATTTTTTCTTTCAATTTTCCTCTCCCTTTAGTGTCATTGTTACTGTTAATTGCACCATCATCATCACCGAAGTCAATTGATTCATCCTGGTACTGGTTATTTATTGGATATTCTTCTCCAAGGTCATCTTCATTAGAGATATTAGGTTCTGCAACTTCGTCACCAGATTTATTAGGCTCCCCAATTTGTTGAATGGACTCCTGTGTAGGTTGAGATTGTACAGGCTCCTTTGATGATGTACCTTCCTTACTTTGACCAACACTGTTGCGTCTACCCCTGCCAAAGTATGAAGATATATTTTTGCATTTCGTTGGCCTCTCTTGGACATCTCCACCTTCATTAGTCCTACTCCTCTTCCTATTTAAATTTGACTGTGACATCTCCATCAAATTAAGGCTGTAATGAAATACTATGGACTCGTAGTCGTAGTCGTTTCGGTTCTCTACTGATCGCAATACTATGAAGAAGGCTCCTTCTTTCGACATGTTTCAATAATGAAACTCGTGTCTTAAATAGACAACTACAAATAAATCATTTTCATTTTGGCGAATGGGCCAACCGTTACATATGATAAGAACTAATATTTGGTGAAGCCCACGTAATTTCAAGTAATCGAGTGGGCGAATAGGGCAGGAATTTGGGACCCCATTGTGTGATGCATGGCAAATTGGGTCCTAGGACAAAAAAAAAATTCACATAGGAAAATGGGAATTTGGCGAATGATGATCGTCGAAAGAGACACTCAATTAATTCCATGGTGAATAAGAGTAAACATTAAAGAGAAATATGGGCGAAGAACCCGACTACCAAACTAAAATTACGTAATAATAGTGGCAAACGTTCCGACCACTATATGAGTATTTTATAAAATCTGGGCGAACTGGTCAACTAGTATATGGTGTTTTTTTTCGCCAATTTCTATGGCTCGATCGGGACATATTCGCCATTTGGCGACTAATCGCCACTAAAAAAATCCCTAATGTGGATGTGGTAGTTGTTAGACTTAGTATTAATTAAATTTAAATGTGACTCAATGTCTTGGGATCCTTAAGGAATGTAATCTATATGTTTGCTTCTATATGATTGTATGTTATTGCTTCTGCTACTATGTGTTTGATGTGTATGATTTATCTTTCTTGTTTTTTTTAAAAAATGTTTGGCAAACCTAGTAAAACTTTAGGTTAATTATTTTGGATCCCTTGGCAAGGCGTTATAGTATGACTTAGTTGACCAATTACATACTACTCCTACTAAGATATCTTTATGGGAATTACTTCAAACTTCCCTGACATATCATGAGGCATTAGATTTATTCACTCTTTCTGCTTCACCTCCTAATCAAGAGAACATTCATTCTATTTTAGATTGCATACATACTATGCCTTTTGTACCTTCTATTGTGTTTTTCAATAATGGTTTACCTTCACCTAAGGTGGAAAATCAATATGACACTCTTATAGTTGTTTCTATTCATCATAGTATCATTCAAAGAACATTAATTGATAATGGATTTGGGCTTTATGTTTGTAGCATGGATATGCTTGAAGCAATTAAGGCTAATCTCACCACAATTCAACCTGATAATGTCCCTATACGTGGATTTGACAATATTGTGAAGAGAACTTTGGGCATTATTACCTTACTTAGTTAAAGTTGGTCCAATTATTCTAAATACACCTATTATGTTGTGTTTGGACCTCTCAATTATAACCTTCTTTTAGGAAGACCGTGGTTACATACTATGCATGTGGTTCCTTCTACTCTTCATCACAAGGTTAGGTTCATTTATAACAGCTTAATGTATACATTACATACACATGATGTGCAAAATCCTTGCCTAAATGCAGAATATGCTAAAATATCTAAGCCTCTTCAACCAAGTAAAGAGATTGAAAAATAACCTGAGACATAACAATTTAAGATTCAACAATTGGAAGCTCCATCTTCTTCTTTGACTGAGGATGATTGGGGGACGTTGGATTTTAATCCTGCTTTCATTAGATAATATAAGGTCTCTGATTTGGAATTCATGAAGCAACAAAGTGAATTTGAGAAACAAGTTTTTACCCCTTTAGTGCTTTCTGAGGAACTAAAAAGTAATTTTGTTGCCACTTCAATTAATGAAATGATTGAAATGATAAAATCTCATTGTTATGACATGGTGACATATGTCACCCCTTATATGATATATAAGGTCTCTAATTTGGATGTGGTAAATATGAGCAAGGTATACAGGTACCTTTGGATAATGAAATTTATGATCATACGTATGGATTGGGATTTAATTCTTATAGACAATCATTGACTTTTCCTCCTAATATTAATCATATATGTGGTGGACAGTTGAAATTGGTTAACCCACTCCTCATTGAAATTAATCAAGAACCTACTTTGGATATTTTTCCCGAAGATGAAACCTTAATGGAATTTTTAGGTGTTTATGAAGATTTACCTAAGTTCCATCACAAATGACGAAAGCTTTAATATTTAAGTACCAATGCTTATTTTGGACAACGTGATAATCAGGATATTCTTCCTTTACTTATGGATTCTCTAATACGAAGTGATTTATTAATAATTGAGTCTGTTGATATTCAAATGGATGAGAATAATCTTGAAAAGATGATAAAGATTGTGAAATGTTTGAATCAAGATGGACATGATCAGTTGGTTTCCCTTTTACATGAATTCAAGGATATTTTTGCATGGACGTATTCTGATATGTTGGGTATACATTCTAAGATTGTTTGTCATAATATAATTTTAAAACCAAATATGAAACCTATGAAGCAGGAAATTCAAAAGATGAATCCACAAATTGTTTTATTAGTTAAAAGTGAAATTGAAAAATTATTGGATTCGGGATTTATCCATTCTATTGATTACTCAGATTGGATTTCAAACATTGTGCCTATTTCAAAAGGATAAAATAAGATAAGGATGTGTACTAATTTCAAAGATCTAAACAAGGCATCCTTAAAGGATGATTTCCTATTACCCAATATTGATATGATTGTGGATTCAACAATGGGTCATGCCTTGTTATATTTTATGGATGGTTTTTCTAGATATAATAAAATCTTTACTCCTCCCAAAGATCAATTTAAGACCACATTTATGACACCTTGGGGAAAATTTTGTTGCATCATGATGCCTTTTGGATTAAATAATGTGGGAGCAACTTATCAACGAGCTATGACTTTGATTTTTCATGAATACATTCACAAGATCCTTAAAGATTATGTGGATGTTATCTTAGCAAAAATCTATACAAAGAGAAGATCGTGTTACTATTTTATGACAAATATTTGAAAGGATTAGAAGTTACAACATGAGATTGAATCCTAAGAAATGTGTTTTTGAAGTAGATTTTGGTAAATTATTAGGATTTATAATCTCTAAGAGAGGCATAGAAGTAAATACTGAAAAGATTGATGATATTGTTAATATGCCTCCTCCTAAGAATATTTCTCAGCTCTATATTTTACAAGGAAAGATACAAGCTATTAATTGCTTTATTTCTAATTTAGCTGATCAAAATATTCCTTTTACTTCCTTGCTTAGAAAGGATACCACTCTCTCTTGGAAGGATAAATGTAAACAAACCTTTGAGCAATTAATGGAGTAGCTTGCAAATCCTCCTATCTTGCAGCCAACTAAATTTGATAAGCCATTTCATTTGTATACTTCAGCAACTCTGAAGGCCATTAGTGCCTTGTTAGCTAAAAATGATAATAGTGGTAAGGAAAGACTTGTGTATTACATTAGTCAGACTTTACTTGATTATGAAATAAGGTACATAGATTTGGAAAGAAAATGTCTATTTGTAGTTTATGCATGTCAGAAACTCAACCATTGTCTTATAAATGATGAAGTCAATGTAATTGTCAAGTTTGATCCTTTGAAACATCCTTTCTCACAAACTGATCTCTTTGGACGTTTGGCAAAGTGGGTGATGTTACTTACAAAATTTGATTTTATTTCTCAAAATTCTATTAGGGAACAAGCTTTAACAGATTATTTAGTTGAAGCTCCTTGTCCTCATTCGGATACATGTTCTACTTCAATGGAATTTTCTAATGATAATATTTTAGCTATTCAACAAGATGATATTTTGAAATTCTATTTTGATGGATCTAAATGTAAGATAGGTTCTAGTGTTGGTATTACTTTAATTCTTCCTACAAAAAATCCAATCCCTTTATCATACAAATTAACCTTTCCTTGTACTAATAACATTGCAGAGTATGAAGCTCTTCTAGTTGGCCTACGAGTAGCTTCATCCCTTAACATCAAATACTTGCAAATATATGGAGATTCAAAATTGCTTGTTGAATAAATAAAAGGAGGTTATCAAACTAAGAATGATAAAATGACACTATATAGAGATTTGTCTCTTGATGTGGTTTCACAATTCTCTTCTTATACGATTCAAATCTTACTTAAGAAAGATAATTGACATGTAGACGCCATGGCAAGTGCAACTTCTTTGGTATGTCTTGAGAACAATGTTGAAAACTTTCAATTTACTATACAAACTCTTACAAGCCCTTCAATTTCTAAAATGATTACCTCTAATTATTTCAATTTGCATTTGGATGAATGGTATTCCCATATTTTTCATTTTTTTAAAGATGACACTTTTCCTGAATTGGCAACAACAAACATGTGCAATCATATTAGGAAGCTTGCAACACGTTACATTATTTTAGGAGATATGCTTTACAAATGCTCTTATGAAGGATTATTATTAAGATGTCTTAATAGAACTGAAATCCTGATAGCTTTGGAAGAAGCTCATTTTGGTTCTTGTGGAGGGCATTTTGGTGGAAAATCTTTAGTTAATAAATTTCTTAGAATGGGATATTATTGGCAAACGATGGAGCAAGATTATTTCATGTTTGTTTAGAAATGTCCTCAATATCAACAACATAGTAATTTGATTCATGTTCCTACTCATGAGCTTCATAATCAAATTTCTCCATGGCTTTTTAGTATTTGGGGTTTTGACCTTATTGGAAAAATCTCACCAACTTCTTCTTAAGGACATACTTACATTTTGACTACTATAGATTACTTCACGAAGTGGGTTGAAGCTGTCCCTTTTCATTCAACAACTATGGATGTTATTTGTGATTTCATCCTTAACAATATCATGACACAATTTGGTATACCTTCAACGATAGTTTTAGATAATGTTACCTCTTTTAAAAACAAAGAAGCCACATAATTCTTGGAGAAATATCTATTTCAACTCTTTATTATCCTCAATCTAATGGTCAAGCTGGAGCATCAAATAAAATCATTGAACAAATTTTGAGAAAAATAGTTAACTAACATGCGAAAGATTGGCATACTCAACTTACCTATACTTTATGGGTTTATAGGACAAGTGTTTGTACAACCATGGGTACTTCTCCTTACAATATTGTATATAGTAATGATGTTATTATGCCTTTGGAATTAGAAATATCTTCTTTACATATTTCATTTCATGGGATAATTGACAAAGATACTTTTTGGGAACAACGCTTACAAGAGCTATAAATGTTGGATGAACAATGAATACATGCATTAGCTCATTTGCATTAGTATAGCTTCTCTTATGCTTTAGATAAAGTCATCTAGTTTAAAGAGGAGGATTGTAACCCTTCATACTTGCTAGTTTAGCTTTGCATTTCTCATTCTCCTTGTTTAGATTCATTTGCATTGTATTGAATCTTTGGTTCCTTTCTCTTATTCTTGAATCTCCCATTTCATGGTACAACTTGCAAGGGGCTACATATCTAAGCTCATTTGAGAGCCACAATCGTTCATTTGCACCCTTTGCACTTCATGACTAGGAAAATCTAAGTCGCCACTTGAGACTCTCAATCTATGACATCCCTTCGATAGAAAGACTTAGAGAAGTGCACTACATGTATGTGCACAACTGGTAGACTAAACACTAGTTATCTCTTATATTCCCATCTTTATAGTAAGTTCAGTTGATAGCAAAGGTGATGTACAAGTTGGTGATGCTGAGCAACAGATTGTGTCGATCAATACATGAGTAATCACAAAAGTGCCTACATAAACAAATGAAGTCACTAAGGGAAAAGATGAAAATGAGAAAGAAGATAAGAGTCACGATGATCAAGTAGACTAGTCTGCTACTGGTGATAGACCACACACCTCATGACCTCATATTGAGGGAAATGAGGAGGTAGGTAAGTTGAGTTCAACTAGTGAACTCCAAATAGTTGTTGTTAAAGATTAGTCAGATGTGTCTAATACATGCAAAAGTCAAAAGGATAAGAATTCAGGCGATGAGAAAAAGAAGGATGAGGTGACTCTTGAGTCATCAGAGCTGAATCTAGAACTTCAAACTCAAGGTTTGCAATTGACTATGCTGAGCTCTAGCACACTATATTCTAAGAGAAAGAAATTGACGAAGAAGGTAAAATATTCACCTCAAGCTATAAAATGTAAACTAGTTACCTTAGATGAATAGATTTTGATCCTTAATTGGGACACAAATAATTTAACATATGATTAGACAGTGATAATGAGTGATATGTTGGTAAGAAAGGCTAAACAAGCAAAAAAGAGGAGGGAGATACAACATAAATAATTACTTCATGATATCAAGGACATATTTATTGATATAGTATTTTTGGATGATTTGGATGACAAATCCAATTATTGAACAATTGGTTAAAATTATGGAGGAAGTTAATGATCTTGATGTGGATATACCAGCAAAGTTAATGCAAAGAGAAGAGAGGAAGCATGGAAATAGAGTGATAGAGAAAGTTACTAGTTAGAGAAAAATTAAGAAAGTTGAGCTTTCCACTCTTGCCATTGAGTTAGAACAATTAGCCACAAATGCAAATACATTGTTTACAAATTTGTGTGATGATATTCCCTTTTATTGCAAGAGTATAAGGGAAATAATGGACAAGATAGATGCAGATCTATAGGAAAGAAGTAAAGAGTTGAGTATGGATCCAATCACCATCTCACTTTATCTATCTAAGATCAACTTCTTACAAGGGAAGCAATCAAAAAATTTACAAGAAGAGTTCCATATAAGAAATGAGGTGAATTCAATTCAAGCAAGGTTGCTACCTTATATTGAAGTAATACGAACTGCTAAGGATCTTGTAAAGGATCAACACTTATCTATTGTTAATAATATGGTGAATCTGGTGGCAAAGCTAGAAATAGAAAAATAATTATGTCACACTTTGAAGGCTAATTGGGACAACACAATGATAACCACTATCACATTGCACTATCCATTTCTAAAGGCATTTGGAATGATCCTAGAACATCAATTGTAAGTCATCTCATGATATAGTGTCAAAAACAAGGGGGAATGATGCATAGTCAAGAAAAAAAGTGTATGTGCATGAAGATTTCTGATCATGTATGTATGTTATCAAATTTTGAAAAAAAAAATTGTATACATTTTGGATTAATAAGCAGTTAGTTAGTTTGGTGCTCAGACATGCAAAATCAAAAGTTTTGCAAAAGAGTTTTAAAAATGCAATTACAACAATATACAAGTATAGATCAATCTATAGGTATGATGTCCATACAAAGGGGGAGTACATATTTCCAAGTTTTGGAATATTATGTTTTGATCATGAAAAGTGTTTTTGTCACTGATTCCAAAGGAGGAGATTGTTGACCCTAAAGGAAATCATATTATTGTTAGTTAGTACAAAATACTTAGTCATCTACTAGGTAGGATTGGTCAGTCAATGCTGTGATCAACCCACTGTATACAAGTTGAACTATGTAGAGGAGAAGTGTACATATTCAGATGTTGTCGAGCAGTAGTAATTGTTGAGAAAATCAAGTGTCCCCAAGTATACTGTAGCTACCAACCTTTATAGGAGACAATACATGAGCTGAGTACTATAGTACTATAGAAGCTAGGTAAAATAGTTAAGGCCAAGTACAATATAAGTCGAGTGAGAAGAACATATATGGCCGAGCATCAGAAAACTACTAGTGCCAAGTAACACAATTTTGTTTAAATGTTTGGAATGGCACAAACATTGATGTAAACTAATTTTGTCGAGATGCAAGCATGTTTTTATGATTGAGGAATTAGTTATGGAGGTAATTTCACTTGTAATTATGGATCATTAATCCCTTTGTAATGAGATCAACCAATCAAAAAATTAGGACTAAGAGGCAAAATGGAATCCAAATCATTGATTTGGATCTAAAAACTTTTAAGATGTCTGTTTAAGGAGAATTTCAAGCAATGATTTCATTGTCATCAAGGTTGCAAGTTGAAGGATTACATGGAACTAAAGTTGAAGGTGAATTAGTAAGTTGAAAAGATAGGAAACTGAGCAATGTAGAGAGAAGTTATTGAAGATTTATCACAAAGAGGTGATATTGGATTTTAAACAAGTGATCTATCATCATTATTCAAGTGCAAATTGAAAGATCGATGTATTGATACATTTTAACATGCATTTTAGGGTAAATATCTTAAGAGAGGTCTAAGGGGTTTAGCTTAGTTGGTTGAAGTGATGAGTTCTCATTGTGGAAACTCTAGTTCAAATCCCAAGAGGGACATCTTTGTGGAATTCTAAGTTGTGACTCTTGGTCTTCTATTAGTTGTATTTGTCTCATTGTAAAAGGTGCATTCTAAGTTGTGACTCTTGGTCTTCCAAATGTTGTTTCTAGTGCGGTTGCTCGAAAGGATCTTGAATAAGCTTGTATATCTCATGTTGTTTCTTGAATGAACACAAGATTTTTAAACAATTTCAATATTAAAAAATCTCTTAAGAGAGTGGTCCTAAC
Organism: Cupressus sempervirens; assembly: GCA_028749045.1. Taxonomy (NCBI): domain Eukaryota; kingdom Viridiplantae; phylum Streptophyta; class Pinopsida; order Cupressales; family Cupressaceae; genus Cupressus; species Cupressus sempervirens. Next base: position 361,600,573 of record CM053793.1, on the reverse strand, counting down.
AAGCCTTTGTAAATCTCCTAACAGAGTGCTCACTTAATTGTGTAATTAAAATCCTTTAATCAAGGTAGACTAAATAATTCTTGTAAGCTCTTAACAAGGAAGACCCCTCACAAGGTAGATCATCATAAGTGATCAAATCTATGTAGCCCTAATAGGAACAATTTATTCCTGTAATAGTGAAGATTTTGTGGGTGTCATCCCCACTGTAGTTTTACCTTCACCTTGGAGGGTTTCTTTGTTACCAAATCTTTGTGTCATATGTTGGTCTATTGGTTATATGTGTTATTCATGTTATTATATGTTAGATATGATACTAAATTTTGTTATATGTTGATTGCATACAAAGTTTATGGTAATGAATGGCAAATTAAGTGTAAACATGGTATATGTTTAAAGCAAAAAAACTTTTATTAATTTTGATTCACCCCCTCCTCTCACTATCTTAATTTCCTAAGTAGATTTACAATACCTTCCTCCCAGGTCCATAAGATTTAACCATCAAAGGAAATCTAAATGCAAAGCCCTTAAATTGAACAGTCTAATAAAATTGTTGTGATTGTATTGAAGTTATTGAATCTGATAAGACTCCAAAGAGTAATTGTATTAACCCCCCTCCCAGTATCTTAATTCTTCTTCCCCCTTTTTAGATTTTGAGGGTTACTAGGGTGATTATTTCATTCCTCAAATTGTTGCCCCTCTCTTAGTGGTGATGAATGCCTTTACTAAGGAGAATTGTGGTCTCGATGCCATTGGGAAGAAGATTGACAAATTGTGCATGTTCTATAATAGGAATAATGTAGTCACTCACTAATGCATTATGTTACTTCACATTGCTAGGAAGAGTATAAATAGAATGGAAGCCATCACTAAGGCTGAGAAGAGTGTTGGTGTCTAGACCTATGACAAAAGGGATGCTAGCATGTGGGGTGTGGCAAAGGATTTGATCTTGATCTCAATAATTAGGTAATAATGGAGGATAAAAGTAAAGATCTTAAGGCCCATATTCTAATTTAAGAGGAGAAGAATGAGATGGTTAGTACTCTGGTGAATGTGAAGGATAACTAGTCTCATCTCAACAAAACACTACATAACTTATTTTCTTATTGTAAGAAGAATGATCGAAAGGAGGACAAAGTGTAGGAAATAGGAGGAAAGTCTCTAGGTGGTGCTCATGAAAGGAAATGAAGGGACTTTTGTATATGCTTCTATAGTGTGTGGAGGGATTCTTTCTTAGATAAGATAAGCAAGTTGAATGAGGACAAGAAAGGGGTTCATATGCCCCTTGTGTAATGTCTTGTTGGTTGGTCCTTTGTATTGGTTTTTTGTTCCTATTCCTTTTGTTGGTTATTTTTCTATTTTATCTTAGTTAGTTGGTTGAATTCACTCCTTTAGAATTCATTTTGTTTCATCTGTTAGACTTGATGTTACTTTAATGTTGGGTTTAAGACTTATCTTTCTTGAATTAATCAAAATAATCTAGTTTGTGGAAATTCTTTAAAAATATAGAATCAAATAACCAAATAATCTATTATGTAACTTGTTTTGGTGCAACGACCACTAATTCTTATTCCAATCATATTTTTCAATATTGAGTTACCCAAATCAATGTCATTGTCATTTGATGCCCAAGTTTGTACTTAATGTCATTGGCACATTTAAATAAAGTTGATAAGCATAGTAATATTTCGTCTATTGATGTTCAAAACTACACCTACAATTATAAAACATAAATTATGAACCCTAACACCCCCTCCTCCAACAAAAAAAAATGGGCTAGGTAATGTATAATGATTCTCAATTAAACTATACCTTTAATGAACTCTTTCTAATCTAGACTAAATATACAATAAAAAATTGACTAAATATTACTTTTAACATATTTACACTACTTAAAGGTAGTAGATTAAGATATTCCTCTTTCTTTTCTTTTGATATTTTCTTTGGATCTTCTTCTTATCCCACCCTTTATCGTCAAAATTATTCATGTTTTGATGCATTCTTCCCTTTAAAATTAAGAATTCTTTTTGTCAAATATCTAAGGAGAACTCCCTCTTTCTTAAAACAATCTGTTGAAGAGTAAATAATTTAATGTTTTAGTGGATTAAGAAATTAATTTTTTTAATATGTGTTATCATTTGAAAATTATATATTTAATTGAAAACTAACTTTTATTCATTTATCTAGGAAAGTGTGTATATGTCTCACAGTGAAAAAAATTATTTTGAAAACTATCTTTTTTGAAATATAATTTTTTTGAAAACTAACACCAACCATACTACACTTGATATTCAAAGGCCACCAAAACAACATTTTTGTAACTTTGTCGATATACAATTTTTTTCCCATTAATGTTGCATACAATTTATAGTTGTGTTTACTTTTGGATACACTACATTCAAAAAAGTTTATTTAAATGTTCAAGACTTTATGGTTACTCATTGTTACCATGTTGCACAGTCAAATGTACATTGTCTCAAAAACAATATTTAATGACCAAGTACAACTGACAACCATATCATTGTAATATTTATTGACATATCTTAAATAGAAATCATTGTTTTGTGAAGTATGCTAACCCAAACTATTAACAAGACATCGCCCTATTGTACCATTCAAATATGTTGCAACACATGATAATTACATTCAATTACTCCTTCAAACATGTGGATCTCCACAATATCCAACAAAAAGAAATGTCTATTTGGATTCTTGCAAAATGGTTGCTACAACGAAGCAAACTAATTTTGTACCAGACATCACCAATGAGAAATTATACCCGCGACTACAGAGATCTTTATATTTTTGAAATGGTGATAGGCGATAAAGTAGAGATACATAATGTACCGGGTGAGGTATGGTTCCAACTGACTTTGATAGCATCGAAAGTTGAGTACGCTAGACTCCTACAAGGATTAGGGGAAATGTGGCTGGAAAAGATGCTTTGAATACTACAATCCTAAGAGATCTACACTACCACGGTTGTACCTATCATTTGTAGTTTGCATTAGAATCAAACATGCAATGGAATCAACAAGTTATTCAAAGGCGAGGCTCGTAAGGCATTTATTTAATATTGCCACTCCATGGACAACTGAGAACAATAGTTTGAGACTAGTTGCCTACGTTGACCAAACCATTCGTACATTCTACGTAACACAAAATATTCTACTAGGTCGTTGGGGTGTCCAACGCCATACAATTGAGCATCTCTACTAGTTTGATGTGCTTCAACCCACAACATACGAGAAAAATGAGCCTCACACAATATTTTCAAATGATACAAAATAAGTAATAGAGATATATAAAAGAGCTTCATCTAGAGGGTATTAGATGTCTATAGTTCCAAGAGCCTACTATGTAATTAAGATACAAATTGGACTGACATGTACTTCAATACAAGAATAAGCTACTATCATCTCATATGGATTTAATGATGTCTCATGCAAGATCTCAATTATTGTGTGCAACTTCACCTAGTATGCATTAATATTAGATTGACTTTATGTGAGGCTTTATTCACAGCCTAAAATACAATAAGAATGCACTAGTGTTGTAATTACCCAAGACTACTCTATAGAAATCAATACATTGTATGTGATAATCTTTTATATATATATATATATATATATATATATATATATATATATATATATATATATATATATATATATATATATATATATATATATTTCAACTCTTAGAAATTACCACCACAATTTGGATTCTAAATATCTATTTAATCATGCATGATTAATTTGTATCATGGTTTTGTGTCTTTTCAAACTATTCTATTATCTGTGTGACAATGAAAAGATAACTCTTTCGCTAAAATAAAACACTTATACTTTTATTTTTTCATAATGCTCCACCTTGTATGCATTGATATTGGACATTATTAATGCCATTTAATCTATCACAAATAGAAGTGAAATATGTTGGCCTTCTGCTATCACATGGAACTCCTACTTTGTTATTTTGATTGGCCAAATTTTGAAAGTTGAAATGTTATGAAGTTTGGAGACATACATGCACCTAACACCATTGTTATATTACCATTTGTACACCTTCTAAATTGCTCATTCTGATCTGTATCATCATGCATTGACTAATTTCTTATGAAATTAGTCCTCATCTTTATTGGGGTTATCCTTTAGGAAATCATCCCTTACGACAAAAAAACATAAAATTTTACTACCAAATGATCTAACTTGTATTTATTAGGTTGGCTACATGAAGTTGTATGTTCACTCAAATTTAATGACAATGCATTTTCCATGAACAACCAATACATTTAAGAAAAAAACTCTTACCTCTTATTATTCATGACCATGAAATATTTCATATTATACTGATTCATTCAACATATATGTTCTTTCTATGTCTGAGTTCCTTCATTGGCATCATTCATAATTTTTTACTCCTGCAACTAGAATGTATGCTTCTAAGGAGATAGTTTTCTCGCAGTCTGAATGCACACTCCTTATATCATGTATACTCAATTAACTAGACATGGGTGATTTACAACTGTGCAATTACATAGAAATATGCTGGAAGGAACTATATTTGGCTTTCAACCAAGTTTTTTGACTGGTTTGTACGTCAATTTAAAGGAAATAAAAATATAGTTTCATAACTGAATAAAGAAATACTAATGTAGGTCAATGACAACAACATTACAAGAATTTTAAAACAAAAAAGAGGTCGAAATATTTTAGATCTAGAAACGAGGCTTGAAAACCACCCTCCATTTATGGTCACATACTCCTCTCTGTTATGCATAACTATCTTCTATTTCAGTCTTACTGCAAGAAACTTCCTCTTATGCTACAATTATTAAAATGTGTATCATTTTTCATCAATGGTTTTTGTTCGCTAACTCTTTGGCCTTATATATGTAGCAATCTCATATTTTTGTCAAAATATTACCCAAAATATTTGCATACCATACTCTTTCTAAATATAATCTCAGATGTACTGAGATTGAGATATATGTGTAATACATTCAATAATATTTTTAAGGAAACTCTTAACGTCTTTCAAAATTGACTAACAAAAACTCATGATTCATCTCTTGTTCTATTTATTATCGAATGTGCTTTTCCAAAACCCCAACCTCAAAACTTGTACGCCTCAAATTCAATCACCCGTATAGGTGTTGGAATATTTAATACGGTGGTTGTCTTGCCCCTAGAGCCAAACACCCACCTACCACTTGATGACCAGCAGAACAGATAGAAAACATGAATACGATAGGTGAGATTTTTGAATTTGGAAATGAGAGGGAAAAACATTTTAGGTCAAAACACAAAAGGAATGTTTCTACATTCATTTTTTTTTCAAGAGTTTTTGTAGATCAAGTAGATCAGAGAGAAGCTGCAAAGTAGAGAAGGAAGAAGGAAAGAAGTTTGTACCTGCAGTTGCACGTGTTTTCCCTATTCACTTTGTAAGTTTGTCATTGTTAGATTCATCCTGTTGAAGCAGTGATTGCTCCAGGCACCATTGTATGCAGCCATTAGAGGTGCAGGTTTAAAGTTTATTGAAAGTTTAAAGCTTTACCATTTTAGGGTTTTTTCTGGTTGAAGTCGAATGCTCCCAGATATTGTAATAGTTTAAATCTTAGTTGAATAGAAAAGAAAGTAGACATACTTGAATCTATTGTTCTTCCTCTTCTATTCATTGTATTTGAGAAACTTGGTTGAAAGGTTAAAGCTCGGCTCTCTAGTTTTAATGGTGAAAGCATTCACGTTGGAATTTTTTAAGTTATAATTTTTCAGTTGGAGCTGAGCTCACTTGGCATCTATTGTTGCCGAGCATTTCCTTTGGAGCCGACCTTACTCGGCATCCATTGTCTTCTTTGTGTGTCGAGCTAACTTGGCACCTACTACATCCTCTTTCAAGTGCCGAGCATTGTCCTTTGTGTGTCAAGCTCACTCGGCACCTGTTGCCTATCACTCAGCACCATCAAGTGCCGAGCAACCTGCCACTCGGCACCATCAAGTGCCGAGTAAAACTGGCACTCGACACCTTCATGTGCCGAGCAAGTATTATTAGTTTAGGGTTGTGAGTTTAAGTTTGATTTTAATATATTTCTCACATGGTATCAGACCTTTGAGGCCCCACATCCACAGTGAGTTAGGGCATTTTTTTTCTTGGGTTATTTGACATGGCAGGAGATGCAGGAAAGATATGGCAGTAGCCACCACCCTTCAATGGGCAAAATTATGATACACGAGCAAAGAAAATGAAAACCATTATGGTTGCAAATGATTTGTGGGAGTTTGTAGTTAATGGATTCAATGATGTGACTGATCCAACTCAGTATGCTGCTCTCACAAATGCATAGAAGACTCATTTGAAGGAGTCAAGGAGGAAGGATGCTAAGGCATTAAGTTTGATTGAAGCAGCAATGACAGAGACTATATTCCCAAAGATTGCAGCAGCAAATTATGCAAAGGAAGCATGGGATATCTTGAGACGAACTTGAAGGGGACTGATAAAGTCCGTACTGTAAAGCTACAGAATAGAAGGAGGGAGTTTGAAAAACTTCAAATGAAGGAGAATGAATTAGTTGCAGACTTCAGTTCAAGGACCTCCAATGTGATTAACCAATTGAAGTCAAATGGAGAAGACTATCAAGAGTAGAGGATAGTGGAGAAGATATTGAAGAGTTTACCTCATAAATATGACAATTTGGTCATGACCATAGAAGAGGCAAAAGACCTCACTGTTTTGACAATGGATGAGTTGATGGGTACACTTCAAACCCATTAGCATAGGATCAATAGATCTACTTCTTCATCTTCCCAAGAGAAAGCATTCAAGGCTTAGACAAATCCAAGAGGAAGGGGGAGAGGAAGAAATGGCTCAGGCAGGAACTCCAGAGGTAGAGGCCGAGGTAATGGAAGACAAAGAAATGTTGCAACAGAAAGCTCAGGAAGAGTAGATGGAGCAAGTAGCTCACAAAATACTTCAAGAGGAGGTAAAAAAAACTACAACTCAAATAAGAGTAATGTAGAATGCTACTACTGTCATAAATATGGTCATTATGCAAATGAATGTTGGAAGAAGCAGAATGATCAGTCAGGACAAGCAAATGTGGCTAACGTGAACATGGGAAGTGGACCCAATGTTGTTGCCTTCATCATGTGTAATGTTGGTGAAGAAGGAAGCCCTGAGGTTTGGTACCTCGACAGTGGATGTAGCAACCACATGAGTGGTAATGAAACCTTGTTTTCATTCATTGACAAGAGTTTCAAATCAGAAATTAAGATGGGTAACAATGGAACCCTACCAGTTGTGGGCAAATGATCTCTTATGATCTACACCAAGAAAGGTGAGAAAAGGAAAATACAAAATGTGTATTTCGCCCCTGGTATGAAGCACAATTTGATGAGCATTGGTAAGCTCATTCAAAATGGATACAAAGTGCTGATGAAGAATGACACGTGTGTCATCCATGAAAAGGATGGGAGCAAGAACTTACTTGCAGCAGTTCAAATGATAAAGAACAAGATGTTTCCCTTGAAGATAGAGACATGTTTCTCATCTCAAGTTTGTGTTGCATATCACACACAATCAACTCTAAGGAGTGTGATTGAAGACCCCTCACGGCTATGGCACCTCAGGTATGGTCATCTAGGCTATGCTAGTTTAAATTTATTGTCAAATAAAAGAATGGTAGAAGGTTTTCCACGTATAGGAAATTCATGTGACAAGTGTGAGGCTTGTATTTTGGGTAAGAAACATAGGCTTCCCTTTAATTCTGGAAATTCTAGGAGGGCTAGATATCCATTAGAATTAGTGCATACTGACTTAGTCGATCCTATGCAAGTTACTTCCATTGGGGGGAGTACTTATTTCATGACATTCATTGATGATTTTAGTCGTAGAACATGGGTGTATTTCTTGAAGAACAAATTTGAAGCATTTGATAAATTTGTAGAATTTAAAGCCTAGGCTGAAAGAGAATGTGGACATTATATCAAGGTCCTAAGATCAGATAGAGGAGGAGAGTATACCTCCAATTCTTTTGTAAATTTTTGCAAGAAATATGGCATAAAGAAAGAGCTCACAGCCAGCTATACACCATAGCAAAATGGAGTGGCTGAAAGAAAGAACAGGGCCATTGTTGAAATAGCAAGGAGCATGATGAAAGAGAAAGGTCTCCCAACTGAATTTTGGGGAGAGTCTGTGGCAACAACAGTTTACCTAATTAATAGGTGTCCTAAAAAGGCAATCTGTATTCCAATGGAAGCATGGTCACGAAGAAGATGGACAGTTGAACACCTAAGGGTGTTTGGATGTGTTGCATATGCACATGTGCCTAAAGAGCAAAGGCAAAAATTTGATGACAAAGGTGTGAAATGCATTTTCATAGGGTACAACCCAGAATCAAAGGCATACAGATTGTATGACCCATTGAACAACAAGATGATGCTTTCAAAAGATGTGGAATTTCTTAAAAATCAATCTTGGTATGGACAAACTGATGAGTCACCAAGCACTTCAATTAAAGTTCCAATTATGAGTGAAGAAGATGCTGATGAACAGCAAGAAGAAGGAGCAGATAGAAGAAAAGGCAATCAGATTCAGACATTGCCAAGCTCCTTTAGGCATGATCGAGTGTCAATGCCGAGTACCAGTGAAGACCGAGTTAGTCGGCAAAGCAGTAGTAGTGAAAATTCTGATCCCACACTCTCCTCCCTATTACCAAGAAAGACTAAGAGTCTTAGGGAGATATACTAAGATGAAAGGTATGAAGATTATGATGAGAGTGTTAATTTTGCATTATTTTCTCATAGTGATCCAATTTATTTTGAAGAAGTTATTAAGGAGAAGAAATGGTGTAATTCCATGGATGAGAAAATAGATGCCATAGAAAGAAATGAGACATGGGAGCTAACTGAATTGCCTCCCAAGAAGCATGTGATTGGAGTGAAATGGGTCTATAAGACCAAATGCAATGCTGAAGGGAAGATTGATAGGCATAAGCCAAGGCTGATAGTCAAGGGCTACAAACAACAGTATGGAAGAGATTATGATGAGACCTATGCCCCAGTTGCAAGAATGGAAACCGTGTGTGCTGTCATAGCAATTGCATCTCAGCACAAGTGGAAGGTATTTCAAATGGATGTGAAGTCCGCCTTCCTGAATGGTGTATTAAAAGAAGAAGTATATGTGGAGCAACCACTTGGTTATGAAGTAGTAGGTGAAGAACACAAAGTATATAGATTGAAGAGAGCTCTTTATGGGCTCAAGCAAGCTCCAAGAGTGTGGTATAACAGGATTGACTCATATTTGATGAGCAATGGCTTTAGCAAAAGCAATGGTGAGCCCACTCTTTACACCAAGGTAGCAGATGATAATGTATTGATTGTTGTCTTGTATGTAGATGATTTGATTTTTACTGGTAATGATAAGGCTCTAATTGGTGAGTTCAAAGAGGCCATGAAAAGTGAATTTGAAATGACAGACCTAGGTCTCTTGAAATACTTTCTAGGCATAGAAGTAAAACAAATGCACGATGTCATCTTCATCTCTCAAGAAAAATATGTAAGGCAGATCTTGGAGAGATTTAAAATGTAGAATAGTAAGGCAGCCCCCACACCAACTGCAATAGGTTTGAAGTTGAGCAAGGAAGACTCTAGCAAGAGAGTAGATCCAACATTATACAAGAGTATGGTTGGAAGTTTAATGTATTTGATTGCAACTCAGCCAGACCTAATGCATGCAGTAAGTCTGATTTTCAGATTTATGGAAACACCAAAGGATTCCCATTGGCAAGCGGGAAAGAGGATCCTAAGGTATGTGAAATGTACCAAGGGATTTGGGATTTTATATACTGCAAATGATGATTTCAAGTTGGTTGGTTACACTGATAGCGATTGGGCTGGAAGTTTAGATGATAGGAAGAGCACTTCTGGATACATGTTTCATATGGGATCGGGTGCAATTTCATGGGCATCCAAGAAGCAACTTATTGTTGCTCAATCTACAATAGAGGTTGAATACATTGCAGCAAATGTAGTAGTATGTCAAGCAATTTGGCTAAGGAGGATCTTGACATATTTGAATGAAAGGCAAGAGGATGGAACCACAATTTATTGTGACAACATCTCATTAATTGCATTGTCCAAGAATCCAGTCTTCCATGGGAGAAGCAAACACATAGAGATCAGATATCACTTCATCAGAGAGTTGGTGGAGAATGGGGATATCAAGATGGAATTTTGCAAGTCAGAGCAGCAGCTAGCAGACATTTTCACAAAGTCATTAGGCATTGGATCTTTTGTACACCTAAGAGAGTGTCTTGGTGTAGTTGATTTGGATCAGCTATGATCCTTGTTTTGTTTGGCTTGGGACAAAGGGGAGTGTTGGAATATTTAATACGGTGGTTGTCTTGCCCCTGGAGCCAAACGCCCACCTACCATCTGACGACCATCATAATAGATAGAAAACATGAATACGGTATGTGAAATTTTCGAATTTGGAAATGAGAGGGAAAAACGTTTTAGATCAAAAGACAAAAGGAATGTTTCTACATTCATTTTTTTTTCAAGAGTTTTTGCAGATCAAGCAGATCAAAGAGAAGCTGCAGAGTAGAGAAGGAAGAAGGAAAGAAGTTTGTGCCTACAGTTGCATGTGTTTCCCCTATTTACTCTGTAAGTTTGTCATTGTTAGATTCATCCTATTGAAGCAGTGATTGCTCCAGGCACCATTGTATGCAGCCATTAGAGTTGCAAGTTTAAAGTTTATTGAAAGTTTGAAGCTTTACCATTTTAGGGTTTTTCTGGTTGAAGCCGAATGCTCCCAGATATTGTAATAGTTTAAATCTCAGTTGAATAGAAAAGAAAGTAGGCATACTTGAATCTATTGTTCTTCCTCTTCTATTCATTGTATTTGAAAAACTTGGTTGAAAGGTTAAAGCTTGACTCTCTGGTTTTAATGGTGAAAGCATTCACGTTGGAATTTCTTAAGTTATAATTTTTCAGTTGGAGCCGAGCTCACTTGGCATCTATTGTTGCCGAGCATTTCCTTTGGAGCCGACCTTACTCGGCATCCATTGTCTTCTTTGTGTGCCGAGCTAACTCGGCACCTACTACATCCTCTTTTAAGTGCTGAGCATTGTCCTTTGTGTGCCGAGCTCACTCGGCACCATCAAGTGCCGAGAAACTTGCCACTCGACACCATCAAGTGCCGAGTAAAACTGGCACTTGGCACCTTCATGTGCCGAGCAAATTTTAAGTGCCGAGCAAGTATTATTAGTTTAGGGTTGTGAGTTTAAGTTTGATTTTAATATATTTCTCACAATAGGACCAAAGGTTTTAGAACATGCTTCGATCTATGATTTGTGTTTATAAATCTTAACAATGTGATTCAAGCTAAACCATTATGTATTTCAAGGCAAATGATAATCTCTTCCATGACTTATCAAGAAAATAAAACACATCTAAGTTTGCAAGTTTCAAATGGGTATTACTTGGTACAAATTTATCAATGCTTGGAGCTTCTAATTCAATCACTAATCCATTATTCAAAGTTAGGATATTTTTCAATTCTTCACAATGTAATACAAGCCCACCAACAATACTTTCAAGATAAAATAGAGCCTCAGCTATCAAATGGTTCCTACAAAAATCTTCATTTAAAACATCTATCATGGTTACCATTGCACAAACATATTACATTTATGAACTCAGAATAGTCGAAAGCAATTCTATTGTCACATGCACTTCAGAATTAACTCTCCCTTCCCCACCCAATAAATCAGCAATAAATAACTTGACGAGAATGCTCACCTTGATCATTTCTTCATGAATTCCAACATAGGCATATGGACCGAAATACAAAGATCATTTTCACTACTACAATGACAAGAGGTTCCCAAGTAAGCATGACATCCCTTGAATTTCTACTACTTCTATAGTTGCTGCAAGTCATATTAAAGCTCCTACATTTGTGGCAGTTGAACATGGTATTTGATGTGTACATTATGTATATATACTCCCTCCAACTTCAAGCTTTCAAATGGGAGATCTTTATCCCAAACCCTCTGGAATTGATATCTACTTTCAAAGTGAAAGGGAAAAAGAGGAAGAAATACTTGTAAGTTGGAATCTACTTTGACTCTTATGTTAGTATTATCTCAGCCTCATGTTGTGTTGTATAATAAGAATCTAGCAATTGAAGGATTATACACCAACAAATAGTTTGGATAATGATCACTGGTTTAATAAATGCTCACCACTACTACATGTATCACTATTGCTATTTGTTTATCGATGATGAAATAGGTCTTTGTAGTGGGTTATTGTTTTAAGGTTTGGCAGAGAATTAAAAAATTTAGTTAAATTGTTAAGTAAATGGCTTAATGAGATTAGGGGAAATCTTCTCCTAGATTTCAAAGGTTTTGAGATTTCACCCTGTGATTTTGGTAACTACTTACATTGATATCAAAATTCTTCTTTGAAAGAAGAATATGATTTCTAGATTTGAAAAAAGGTACAAGAACAAAATAATTACCTCCTAAAATCCTATGAGCTAAATGTTGCAAATATAGAAAACTTTGAGTAGTGTGAAACTGACATTTCAATTATTTGTGATTGTCCAAAGGTAAGTTTTTAAAATGTTGTGTATTATCTTTTGTGAGGTTTTTTTGGATAGCTATGTGTATTTGACTCTTTTGTATACCAAGAAAGCTATGATTACTCAGTTGAGGTATCAATAATTGTTTAGAAATCAAATTAGATTGAACTGAAATAAGATGAGAAAGCAATCAGATTGTTAGGTCTATAATGTTTGGGAATACATTATTCAGTTTGCATGGGATAAATAGTTTCCAAATCAATTGCTATGTGTGTATGCATGCACCCGTATGTATATGCATGTATAATTGGTTGAATTTCTCCATTTGATACTATCTCTCTTGTCATGTCCTAGCTTTATGCATCTTATAAACTATATAATGAATTGATTATAGCTACATGTGCTTAAAATATGTCTCTTTCCATTTGCAAGTTGTGATTTTGCAACATTATGATAACTAAAAATGACAATGCTTTCTTACTTATAGTTATAAATGATGGATTTGACTAGTGAAAAAGGCAAGGCATGCTGATGCAGAGCCACACCTTGGAAAACTCAGGAGGAATACTCACTCAACTGAGTTACTTCAAGGGGCACGACATCAATCAACCGGGATCGAACTCGAACCAAACTCAAGATTGGATTAATCAGAATATATAAATCTCCATAGTTTATCTTCACCCGCACACCAAGATCTTTAACCCGGAATGTCCTCAAAGAAAATATATTTGCACTTTTACAAGAGAGACCAAGATCAAATTGCTGCCAAACTCCATAGTCGATTATCTATATCCTTTCTAAGGCAAAAACTGAAACTTTCTCTATTACCCAAATTCGAATGCCTCTCTTACATAGCCAACCGGCTTATTTAAAACTGACTCTCCTTTTCTAATAAAAGGATGAGAAACATTTTTTTGTCTTCTATCCAAGAAAAGGATAAGAATCTGAAACTGCCTACTACCTATTATTGGAATCTAACAATCATGCAGTAGGCCACATTTTAAATATCCACATTTTTTCCATCTTCTACCCAAGAAAAGGATAAGAATCCGAAACTGCCTACTACCTATTATTGGAATCTAACTATTCTAATTTAAAAAACCTATACCTGGTCCTAGGTGGCTATATCTGGAGAGCTCATCGAACTGCTACTCTAGGTATGCCACCACATGTAGGACGTTTATTGAAAACATTAAATTTAAATATTGAAAACATAAAACATTTCTTATTTTATTTCCCGCTCTGCTACTGCAGCATACTCCCCTGTAGAAAGAATCTCAAGTCCACTTGAGATGAGATCGTGTACTGATGAACCATGTTTGCTAATTTGTTGCTCATCAATCCAAATAGCCTTTGTCACTGGTTTGTTCTTCCATTTGACTAGATACTGAGTGTATTGTCGTCTGTGAGTTTTCTTTATTTTTGTATCTAGGATTTTCTCCAACTGAGGTGGTGCTGGTTTAGGTAGTTTTTGCAGATCTTCTGTTACTGAATCTTCATGTACGGCTTGTGTTTCAGAACCTCTGTATTGTGTGAGATCACAAACATTGAATATGGGTGAAATACCGATGTCTGTAGGTAACTGAATTTTGTAAGCATTATGTCCATATTTTTCCAGAATTTGACAACGGCCAACTTTCTTAGGTAGTAACTTTGTATTCTTCCTTTGAGGTAACCTCTCTTTCTTCAGATACGCCCATACTAAATCACCAACTTTGAATTGTACTTCTCTTCTTTTCTGATCAGCAACTTCTTTGTACTTTTGATTTGAATTCTGTAGCTGCAACTTGACTTGATGTTGGACCTCTTTAATAGCTTCAACAAATTCTTCAGCATGTGAACTACTTGGAAAAGTATTTGGAAGTTCCTTCAGCTCGAGAATTCCTCTTGGATGTGTACCATACACAATCTAAAATGGAGATTTCCCTGTACTTCTATTCATTGTATCATTGTATGAGAATTCAGCTTGAGCAAGTATGGAATCCCACTTTTCTCCATGTTGTTTTGTAAGGAATCTTAATAGATTTCCCAAAGATCTGTTGACAACTTCTGTTTGACCATCGGTCTGTGGATGATATGCAGATGAAAATGATAAATTTGTGCCTAGTTTCTTCCAAAGAGTCCTCCAAAAATGACCCACAAATCTGCCATCTCTGTCTGAAACAATATTTAGTGGTAGTCCATGAATTCGCACTATCTCCTTGAAAAAAAATCTGCAATGTATGATGCATCTTTGGTGGATTTACATGGTAAGAAATGTGACATTTTACTGAATTTATCCACAACAACAAAAATGCTATCATACCCCTTCTGAGTTCTTGGTAATCCCATAACAAAATCCATACTAATACTTTCCCATGGTCGTGAAGGAATAGGTAAGGGCTGATACAATCCTGCATTGGTACTTTTACCTTTACCTTTCTGACAAATGGTGCATTCTTCCACAAACTTCCGCACATCCTTTTGTAACTTTGGCCAAAAATAGTGTCTACGAACCAGCTCTAAAGTCTTATCCAGTCCAAAATGACCAGATAATGCCCCACTATGTTTCTCCTGTATGATATTATCTCTCATTGAACACTTTGGGATGCAAAGTTGTCCTCCTTTGAACAATAATCCTTCTTGAACCAGAAAATTAGAATATTCCCTATTGTACCTTTCATCCAGATTAAGACATGCTTGATAAATGTCTTTGAAATCAGCATCATCAACATACATACCTTTCAGATTTGAAATGCCTGTAGTTTCCAACTGAATTTGTGACGTAGTCAAAGTTCTTCTGCTTAATGCATCAACAACCTTATTTGTTACTCCCTTCTTGTGCTTGATAGAAAATGTGAATGCTTGCAATGTTTCCACCCATTTCATGTGCCTATGATTCAATTTCTCTTGACTGTTTATGAAACTAAGTGCCTGGTTATCTGTGTATACAATGAATTCCCTGGGTAGCAAATAGTGTCTCCATTTCTTCAGGGATTGAACAAGTGCATACATTTCCAAATCGTATGATGAATATCTCTGTTTGGCTTCATTGAGCTTCTCGCTGAAAAAGGCTACTGGTCTGTCCTCTTGACTAAGAACACCTCCTATGGCTATGTTGCTTGCATCACATTCTATCTGAAAGACTTTATTGAAATCAAGAAATGCCAGGACTGGTTGTCGGGCCACTTTTTGCTTAAGAAGTTCAAAGGATTTATTGGCTTCTTCTGTCCAAACAAATTTACACTTTTGGCCTCCTTTTATGGTGTTCAAAATAGGTGCACAAATCAAGCTGAAATTTTTGATAAACTTTCTGTAGAAAGTGGCTAAACCATGAAAACTTCTAACTGCTGCAATAGTTCTGGGAGTTGGCCAAGAAATAATTGCACTTACCTTATCTTGATCCATCTTGAGTGTTCCCTTTGAGATCACAAAGCAAAGGTATGTCAGTTCCTCTCGCATAAAACTACACTTCTCAATATTGATCATTAGCTTTTCCTCTTGTAACCTTCTCAACACCAAATCTATGTGTTTCAGATGCTCCTCTTTTGTTTCGCTGAAAACCAAAATGTCATCTAGATATACTATCACAAACTTCCTTGTAAAATCCTTCAAAACTTCATTCATAAGCCTCATAAATGTACTAGGAGCGTTAGACAATTCAAATGGCATTACCTTCCATTCATACAATCCCTCATTTGTCTTAAATGCTATTTTCCATTCATCTCTTGGCCTAATTCTTATCTAATGATACCCGCTTTTCAAATCAATCTTTGAAAAATATCTTGCTTTCCCTAAACAATCCAATAAATCTTCTATTCTAGGCATTGGAAATCTGTACCTTATAGTGATCTTGTTTAGTGCTCTTGAATCTGTGCATAATCTCCATGTTACTTCTTTCTTTGGTGCTAGGACTGCAGGTACAGCGCATGGGCTTAGACTTTTACCAATCAAACCAGCCTCTAGCAACTCTCCAATTTGTCTTTCCATTTCTTCATTTTGTTGTGGTGTTAGTTTATATGCCACCTTATTGGGTAATGTTGATCCTAGTATGAGATCAATGCAATGACTGATTTCTCGCACTGGTGGGAGACTTTTTGGTATTCCATCAACTATAATTTCTTTGTACTTGTCCAGAATTGGTTCCACTTCGTCAGGTACCTTTTCCTTGTTCTTTTCTATCACTTCCACCTTCAAGTTTGAAGACTCCATCTCTGAATTTTCTTCCTCAGTCTGATTTTCAGCATCATTCTGCAATTTGTCCTTGAGTACAGGAATCAGTGCAAAGAGTGGGCTCTTCTTTTCTTTCACTTCTTTCAATAATTCTTTCTTACCCATCACCATAACTTTGGCTTCTGCGGCTTTTGCTTCTTCTTGACTTGGCTCAACTAAAGGTATCAGTTCAATGACCTTTCCACTCTTTGTAATGGTATATGTATTCTTCACTCCATCATGATGTGCCTTGAGATCATATTGCTAGGGTCTGCCGAAAAGTAAATGGCATGCATCCATGTTAACAATATCAAACAATAATCTGTCCTTATAGGCTCCAATCTGAAATTCCACCCAAGCTTGCTCTTCTACTATAGTATGCTACCCTTTATTTAACCAAGATATTCTGTAAGGATACGGGTGTTGTATTCTTGGTAGCTTCAACTTTTCCACTATTTCAAGAGACACAAAATTTTCTGTAGAACCAGAGTCTACTAGTACCTTGCAAACTTTTCCTCCAGATTTACAGGTAGTTCTGAAAATGGACTTCCTTTGTGGTGGTTCTTCTCTGACAGGCCTTTTCAACAGTGTTCTTCTCATCATAAGTGCTTCCCCTTTTTTCGGATAACCATGGTTGTCTGAATCTTCTTGTAAATCCGCTTCTTGTGCCAGATGTATTCTTCTTTCGCCATGAGTACTAGAGCTTGCTTTTGCTGGACATTTGTGTGCCATATGACCTTCCTGATTACAGTTGTAACATCTTATTGGTCCATTCGTCCTTCCTGGTGATCTTCCTTTGAAATTTGGCCATCTACCTCTGAAACTTCCTCTGAAATTATCAAACTTATTAACTTCATTATGCATCTCCGTTTGTGGCTGAAAATTTGGACTCCTTCCTGCAAATGTACCTCTTCCTCTGAATGGTTGTCTTCCTCTGCCTTTGTTATTATTTTCTTGTCTCCTTTTGATTTTCTCTTCCACCTTCAAAGCCAGCTGATAGCATTTAGCTACCGTGTTAGGACTTAGCAACTGCAACTCTTCTTGTATGTTCATCCTCAAACCATTTAGGTATCTTGCTACCTTGATACTCTCAGGTTCTGCAAATTTTTACCTTAGACTTAACTTCTGAAACTCTTATGTATAAGTACAGACATCCATATCCCTTTGTTTGAGATTCTGCCTCTTCTGATTCAACTGTACCTCATAGTCTTCAGGGAGATACGTCTCTCTTATCATTGACACCATCTTCTTCCACGAACAAATCTTCCTCTTATCTTCCTTTACCCTTTCTTCTTGCACGAAATTCCACCATGTAAGGGCTGCTCCCTTCATTCTGGATTTGGCCAATTTAACTTGCTGCGATTCTGAAACTTTCTCACATTCAAAATGATTCTCTAAGGCTTCAATCCATTCCAACACTAATTCAGCGTCCATCTTTCATGTAAACATAGGTAAATCAACGGGTTTTCCTCCCAAAGCCTTTAAAGCTTTAAAAAATGGCCTCTCGTTCTCAGCTATTCTATCTTCTTCACTGTCAGGTACATCTTCCTCTTCTTCCATTTCTTCTTTCATTTCTTTCTTCTCAACTACACTCTGCATATATTCCAACTTACTGGCTAGTTCTGCCACTATCCCCTTCAACTCTCTATTCTCGTTCTGGAGAAGTTCTTCTTGCTCCTCGACCTTCTTCGCTAACTCTGCATTGGTCACCATCTTGCTTGACCCTACTGAAGAATCTTGATCAGGGGCGTTCAACATATAACTTCACAACCTGCAACTCTCAAGCTCTGATACCAAAAATGATGCAGAGCCACACCTTGGAAAACTCAGGAGGAATACTCACTCAACTGAGTTACTTCAAGGGGCACGATATCAATCATTCGGGATCAAACTCGAACCAAACTCAAGATTGGATTAATCAGAATATATAAATCTCCATAGTTTATCTTCACCCGCACACCAAGATCTTTAACCCGAAATGTCCTCAAAGAAAATATATTTGCACTTTTACAAGAGAGACCAAGATCAAATTGCTGCCAAACTCCATAGTCGATTATCTATATCCTTTCTAAGGCAAAAACTGAAACTTTCTCTATTACCCAAATTCGAATGCCTCTCTTACATAGCCAACCAGCTTATTTAAAACTGACTCTCCTTTTCTAATAAAAGGATGAGAAACATTTTTTCATCTTCTATCCAAGAAAAGGATAAGAATCCAAAACTGCCTACTACCTATTATTGGAATCTAACAATCATGCAGTAGGCCACATTTTAAATATCCACATTTTTTCCGTCTTCTATCCAAGAAAAGGATAAGAATCCGAAACTGCCTACTACCTATTATTGGATTCTGACTATTCTAATTTAAAAAACCTATACTTGGTCCTAGGTGGCTATATCTGGAGAGCTCATCGAACTGCTACTCTAGGTATGCCACCACATGTAGGACGTTTATTGAAAACATTAAATTTAAATATTGAAAACATAAAACATTTCTTATTTTATTTCCCGCTCTGCTACTGTAGCACATGCAACCAACAAAATGCCCTTGCACAATAAAACAAACAAAGGAATGATCATGAGTACTACTAGTGCCATAGAGATCAGATCTTGGCTTGAAGGTGTACCAAGAGAAAAAAAAAACCAAAATCAGACCCACCCACAACAAAGAGAATGATAACTTGTTGAAAGATTAAGGAGACATCAAGAATTATATGCATCCCACCAAGATAAAATTAAAGCCTCCAAATAAACCCAATTAACCAAGTGCACTCAAAACAATGTTCAAGATGCACAAACAAGACCCCTCCAAGAATGTTCAAGGAGCCAACAATATCATGCATGCCACGAAGAGTTATTGCAAGCATTTCAAATGTGTGATGCTACAAATACCATGGTAGTAGTAAGAAGATTTCAAAAAGGGATTGATGAATTGTCAAACCTATAAACTTGCATAGTTTGCAAAGAATGTTACCCAGGTATGTTGGTGCTAAAGCATGCCATACAGACAAAGTGTAGAAGATTCTCCAATGAAAGATACATACCATAGTTCTCAACAAAAAATAACATGGACTCTGGAGAATAACCACACAATTTAAACAGGTTAACACAAGTTGAGGAAATGCTCATTGCTAGGGTAAACCCAATGATTCAAGTTACCCAAGTAATATAAATACCATGGTCATGCCAAAAGCTCTGTGCAAGACATTAAAAGTGTTTCTAAAGCTCTCCCATAAAAAATATTAGAATTGGATGTTCTTATTATAAGATGAGTACACAATCAGTTCCAACCTATGATTTCTATGTGAGCCAAATGTGCACACATGAGAGGCTCTAGAGTAAAAATCAAACACAACCCATACTATTCATATGTAATAGATGAATCATGTTTACGTACACTACTAGAACAAAGGATAAACATCTTTGCCATGCTAAACACCATGGAAATAAAGGATCAAATGGAAATAATCAACTAAAATTAGACAATGACAAACACTACAATGAAGATGGTGGACCCCAGACATCATCATTCATCTCCAAACTACGAAGTGGATCTTTCTAACTTGAAAAAAAAAGATATTCCTTACAACTAGATGATGCTCCACAAGCAACCATTGTATGGTTGTAGATAGAATCATCACCAATTAATGAATACAATAAAGAGTGGCTACTAGACATAGCATTTCCTACATTGTTGCCCAATGGAAGAGCACAATGTACATGCAACCATGACTGAGGAACGTGTCGTTCCATGAGTACACACCACACTCTAAAGTTCCATGTCCAAATATTTGGAAGGCATCCTCACTTTCAATACTTTGTTTATAATCTTAGTCTATGACATTGTACATAAAGACTTGCTACCATTTTCATCAAGAAAAATGGAGAGGATGACATACCAGGGACAATTGAAAACCTTCGATCACACCTACAAAATATTCCAAATATTCAACTCACATAGAAACTCATGCTCTTTGGAGCTATGATTAGAGGTACACAACTATATTGGACCAAGCACTGCTAAGAGCTAAAGCATTTAGTCACCCAACTAGGCCCACCCATGTTATTTTTTTACTTTAAGTAAAATAAATACACAATGGCCAAATTTTCAATGAATTGTAGTACGATGAGTACTTAGTAGGATGCAAACAAGTAGGCAATGGTTAGACAATATTTTCAACAACCCGCATACAAAAACCCTATACCTACAAAAAAGGTTAACTATCTTCAAGGAGGAAATCATTGGAAACCTACTTAGTGCAAAAGATACTAGTGCATAATCAAGTGGCAAAGCAAGGGCATTAGATACATACATGAGGTCATTTGTCTTCCAAATGCACCATATGTTAACAAACTTGATTGGAATAATGACCATGAGCTTGTAGTGACAAGAGAATTCTATGATACACAAGTCACTACTTGGAACACTAGGGAAGCTAAGTAGCACAACAACACAATATTCTAATCAGTAAATGATGATCCATGCCTTCTAGACAAGATGAAATATTTGCAGCAAACCCTTATGCAGACTATGAAGAAATTGTGAATTGTATCCAAAGGCATACAAAATGTCAAGAAAAAACATGCTTATGACAAATAGAAAAAGCATGCTTATGACAAATAGAAAGCAAAATAGAATGTGATTACAAATCGGCATGGAAAGAGCGATATGAATCTTCACTGACATGTGATGACAAGGTAAAAAAGAAGTACGCACCTACAAGAAATGATGATAGGATAAACATTCATCATCATGGTATGCTACAAATTTGGAGAGCTAACATTGACTGCCAACCTATTATATCATGAATGCATATGCTTAAGTACTTTACAAAATATGTAGCCAAAGCAGAGAGGAAATCAAAGACGTGCAATTAATATGCTAAAAAGAATTTTATTGTACCAAGAAGCAAGTAATTAATTCAAAAATTGTAGCATTTAGGAAATTCATGACATAGATGATTGCAGAGCATGACATAGTGGCACAAGAAACATGCCAGCTATTTCAAAAACTACATTTGGAACCAACATACAAGACACCTACATTCATAGATATACAAAGTGTCCACCTAAACTAGACGTAGGTACATTACTTGAATTAGCCAAGTCATATTCCTATTCTACAAAGTGTAAGAAAAATAAGTGGAAGCGGTGACCAATGGATGCTATAGTCAATGTATATCCTAGATTCACTAGTATATACGAGAGGAGGTCTTTCAAAAAATTGAATTATTTTGCTAGACCAAACTTCTCTTATACAAGCACTTTTGATGCATACAACAAGATATATGCCTTACAAAGGATACAATTAAAGAAAATTGGAAAGAAATGAATGTTGTGAAGTAAAATGTGTGGCATGGTGAACGTCTCACACCAATAATCACAACATCATAAAGTGATGAAGAAGAAGCCATTACCAATAATGAAAACACATAGGAATTAAATGAACGATAACTCTTATCATAGATGGGATCAACAAACAGTGCCCAAACAAATGAACTTGATATACTTGGAAAACTTGATCTCAACAACAATACAACATGGAGTCAAGATGCAGTACGTTAGCATCTCCATGAAACAATGACCAGGTCTATATAGAAATACACAAAATAGCTCCATGGGTTGAAAGCACACCATCATATGACAACAATCCTAAATATACATTATCGGATCAATAAGAATTGGCCTTACATGTATAATTATCCACCACAACAAAAGTACCAACTACTCAACATTATTCATAATTATCCGAGGAACAACAGACATCGAAAAATCATACTTGATCAATTACATAAGACACGCTCTCAACAACAATGATTCACAACATACATCAAACTTACTTGCATTGGCCCCAACATGTGTAGTTGCATTTAACATTCATGTTGCAACAATGCACTTGACATTACGAATACCAATCAAAGAATTGCAACCACTACAAAGTTAGACATTAACAATATTTCAAGAGGAAATAAAGAACATCAGATAAGTACTCATCGATAAAATGAGTTTCATTGGTCCAAAGTGCTACTGAAAATAGATACTAGGCTCCGCTAGGCATTCTCATACAACCCACACCTATTTTTTGTAGGATTCTCTATAATCATGGTTCGAGACCTCGCGCAATTGCCACCTGCAATGGATAAGCCCATCTACAAAGCGCACACAAGAACCAAGCTCCTATTGGAGAAGTTTAGAACAGTAATCAACTTACACAGATTTCGACAACGAGGAGGCTCGACAATGCAATGATTGTTCTGCCAAGCTCTACACAGTATACAAGAGGACTGGGAGCTACTAATGACACACACCCAACCAAATAACACTAGTCGAACGAGAGTTGTTCGACAATGCAACCTAATGAAGCTCTAATTTTTGAGCTTCCATTTGTAGAAAAATTCTAGAAGTCAATATCCCCATAGATCTGTTCCTTCAACAATCACAATAATGAAGTGTCAGAAGAAGAAAATATGGTGACATGTACACGTGTAACCACATAGACGATAATATATCTTGCAGTGATACCAATAGCAACTGTGTTGAATTTTTTAACATTGGATGGAAACATCAGAATATCATAGTCTCGTTTTACTGGAAAACCAGAAAATATGTGTCCAATTGCAGGAGATTGTATCGCATCTACAAGCTGTAGGGATCACGGTATATAAGGCTGCAGGATACACGGAATCACAGTTGACATCTAAATGTTGCAGAGATTATATAAAACATTATTAGTAATTTTTGCATTATGTGGCATCTAACAATAGCAGAATTTTATAGTGATTCGAACCAAATGTTTTCTCCCATGAAACATTAGAAATATTATATTGTTCGAACCAGATATTTGTGTGCAAGAAAGCCATGACGCTGAAGTAGACTTCTAGGAATAAATTCTTTGTATGCGTATGCCTAGAGGGATTACTGGCTGCAAAATATGTCTCGTTGTTTATGAATCAAAGATTCGAGTTATTAATGTTGCAAGCGACCATTTTTGTATTTTTAGAAAAGAGATATTCATATTCTTCCAAGCTGATGTGCCTTCAGGAACCTCTGTGCCAGTGGAACAATTATTTTATGTGCCCATGGAAAGAATAAAACAATAAATGCTAAACAATATGCCTTGTAAATCTCGAGAGAGTAGTAGTAGTATTATATTTAATGGGCAGAACAAAATATTTTGTTTAAGTTAGAATAAACACATTATTATTATTTCTAAAATAATCGATAGTCATGAAGATTAATTATGAAGAGTCATCGGATTTAAAGAAAGAGAAAAGATTTTTTAATATATAACGCCACGTTCCCTTATATTAAAGATATAAATATGGGATGAGATAAGAGCCACAAGCTATATTTGGAAGGAAAAAGAAAACATATTTTATGTGCACGAGGAATGTATAATATTAAAACTATGACTTTAATATAAATTTGTATATTATATTTCTCCTTTGTTGTTCATGTTTATTCAAAGCAAGAGAGATTTAAATGATTAAGATTCATCTTTTATTATCAGTAAGTTGATTATTTGATTATCATGATGTTTCCCCAACATTTTACGGAGAGTTTAATTATATTAATTAATTGAAAAGAGAGAGATTAATACTCAAGAAAATTCAAACTTCCTCTCTTCCCATACTTTTCTCTCTCCATTTACTAAAACCTTTAGAGAGAAGTACGGGTTAAGGTTTTAAGTTTGAGTTTCCACTCTCTCTCCTCTCATTTTTCTCTCTCCACGTACTAAAACTTTTAGAGAGAAGTACGGGTTAAGGTTTTGGGTTTGAGTTTCACTTTTTCTCTCTCCACGTACTTGCCATACTCTCTCTCCCCGTACTCCAACTTTTTGCCCTAATCTGAACCCATACCAAAAATCAAAACAAGAATCAAATTGTGTATGTTCAAGCAAACATGAGGGTTTCTTTGCATAAACGAGGACAGTTCATGAGGTTAAAACTCAATGGTGGCAGGGTGTGTAGATAATGTAGAAACGGTTCATCCAAATCTCCATAATCATTTCACACAATCCAAATCCTTTCAGGTCTGTTCCCAACTATGAGTTTATGAATATCCTCTATCATTACTGCTTTGGAACTTTAGAATACGCAACACAGAGAAGAAAGAAGCCTGTTTTGTCATGAAAAGTGGGGCCAAATGAATCTACTACTCATTTCTATCAATGCCTAAGAGCATTTCAAAAGAAATATCTGGGGACGAAATGGCAATGTGACTTACAACTGACCACGAATCTCAAGATTACTCTGAAAGAAAATCCTGCACAAGAAGATAATGTTAGAAACGATATATGCAGTTAGCAATTTGACTATCTCAAGTTCAATTAAATATGGAATTGTTTAACCCTACATGGACCTGCGGCTTGGAGATAGTCATTCATATCCTCAGCCATGCATGTAAGCGCAGATCTGCGAGTTCATAGGTAAAACTAGCATGCCAAACATCGAAAGGTGACCTCATGGAATACAATAATTGCAGTTTGCAGAAGAAATAGGTACCCACGATATGTTTGACCAAATTCTCACAAAGAAATACTGTAATATGGAACGTGCTCGCTACCAATGTTATATCTCTGCGTCAGGCTCAACATCCATGTGAATGCACATTTGAAATGCGAAATCCAAGACAATGAGAATGGGGTATAGTGCCATATGTTTAACGCGCTGCTTAATTGGCTATCATTCAAACACTTTGAATTCGATTACCATGGGAGCATTGGTCAGTTTAAAGATTTCTGAAATCTTTGAGCTATACAACAATTTGTGAGAAATCCAAATTATCTAAGATCATGCCTTCTTCTAAAGTCGTCCATGAATCTCACCGAAATCAAAGTGAAACAATTACCAAAGGGAGTCATCTAAGTCTTATTGGATATATGTTGGAGAATCCTGCCAACTATTATACAAAATGCCAAGTCAAAGCCCGTGACAGGTGACAATATGAGGTATCAATTTTAAGGTAAAGAACCTCCTGCAATACTGAAAAGCACGCTTCCCAAAATATCGGACACAAAGATGGGGCATTTAGAAGTTGTCGTCTTTTAGAAAATGATGAGCAAATAAGATAAACCACCCCTGGCACATCGAATGCTAGAAAATTTTCTAGCCCATGCAGGAGTACATCCGCTCGCAGTTCAATGTGTGGAATTGGAAGACAGACTTGACTCAGTTGTTGGCAGCACCTAGAGATCATGGAACAAGTTCAGGGAATTAAAAGTTAGAAGTATTTTTGTCTAAAGTTGTCTTAGAATTTTATTGATGTATTTTGTAAAAAGATGAACTTTAGAATTAACTCTAGTTGGGTTTTTCTAATTGTAGTTAAGTTTTAAGGGTTAGAGTTGGTTATGAACCATCTCCAAGTAGTCCAAACTCTAACTTTTTGGGTAGTTACGAACTCGAAAAGTTGGTGGTTCTAGATTGGCTATAAATTCTTGGAAATCAATGTAATAAGGGACTTTTTGGGGCTTGGATATAGGGGAACACTTATGCTCTGATCGTAAAGCAATTTTTGGAAAGTGTTTACAATTGTTGTTTTTGTGTAATCAGTTATTTCTTTCTTCCTTGGTGCAAGAAATAAAAGGAAGTACATTTAGCGTTCTCTCTCCAAGGAATCTGGATTGTTAAAGTGTTGATTCATCTATGATTACTTTCATGGTGTGATGTGAGTATTTGTGGATGGTTGAATTAGCATTGTGTTGGTGAAAGTTCTCAAGCGTAGTCCTTGATAGCTCTCATTAATAGTTTACATCATTTTTATGAAAACGTTGAAGGCGTGTGGTGCATTCGCTGTCAATGGTTTTCCTTCCTATTTTCTAAGTTCTTCTTATCTTTATTGAAAAATCTAAAATTTCATCTTACGAGGGAGTTGCCCCTCTAAATGCAAAGGAAGGCCAAATATCAAGGGCCTATCCAACTGTTGTGAATGATTTACCACATACACTCCGTTGGGAAATTTCTTTAGTGAAAAATTCGTTTACCAATAGATTTTTGGCGACTCCGCTAGGGAGACTGAATAGAAAGATTGACAGTCGCCTGTAATGAAGCACAATGGTGCTTCCGCATGAGAACATTTTTCTTGTTCTCCAACCAAACCTCGGCTTTAAGGACACCCAGGAGGATATCATCTCAAACTTGAGAACTCTAGCCTGGAGGTGTAGACGAAGTGCACAGCAATATCATCAACTAAACCAAGTTCTTGAAGAAGAAGAAGAGTTCGGAGAAATCTTGCGAAGAGCCCCTATTGGTCAGAACATTGTGGTTGTTGAAAGGATAGTGATCATTCCAAGAAGGAACAGGCAAAATCTTGGTCACATCCAAGGTCAAGTAAATAACAATCAGTAACTCGGCTGATGAAGGTACCTTCCCTTGAATGAAGGTTGGCGACTCTATTTATAAGATTGAATATTGGTGACTCTACCTGAGGTTCGAATTTTAAGCATGGTTTGGTACAAAGGGAAAGTGGAAGGTGATAGTGACAGTGACTCTGATGAGGAATATTTTTCCTATCCAAAGAAACCAATTCCTAATGAGCCTTTACAGGTAGATTTCTTGAAGAATTTTTATGGTGGCAGAAGGCTAGATCCAAGAATGGTTCATCCTTACTTGCTGCAAATTTTTCAGAAGATCGAAGAAGATGATAGAAAAGAATATGGGTTTCTTTCTCATTATCCAGACTCCTTCTTGGAAAGAGATTCAGCATATAAAGATAAAGAAGGCCTTGCTGAAAAATGTGCTTCATCTAAATCAGCAATGAAAAATAATGGGAATGTCTCTCATTCACCTGTCTCCCAACAAAATCAGATTTTCATTGATCCTAAGCAGGCTAGCTTCTTGAAGAGTTTCTATGGTGGGCGAAAACTAGATCCAGAAAAGATCCATCCATCTTTGTTCCAAACTTTGCAAAAGATAGATGAAGAAGATGGTAAAGATTATCAATTTTTCTCTCACAAGACAAATTCATCTTTAGAAAGAAGTTCCATACGTGAGCATAACAAAGAACTTGATCAGAAAAATAATTCATGTGAATCGAGAATGGATAATGGTTGTTAGAAGAGTAGCCCAAAGCTTGCCCCTATTGCTCATTAAAATCATGCTTCCATTGATCCTAATCAAGTTGAGTTTTTAAAAAGCTTCTACAACAATGCATGCTTAGATCCTAACAAAGTACATCCTTCTTTACTTCAAAAACTGCGAGAACTTGAGAAAGAAGACCCATGCAAGAATTATTTTCTTTATGAGAGAACATCACCAGATCCAAATGTCTCAGCTAAATCTTCATGCGTGAAAGAAGATGAGGATTCTATGTCTAATCAAGGAAATGGTCAAGAAATGGTATCTATGGGAGAAAGGTATAGTAATGTAAGACAAGAGAACATATTCAATCATCTCAATCCTAATGAGAAGAGAAAAGAAATATCAAATATTTCTCAAGGAATTACAGAATATATGATTAAAGACGGGGGAAATGCGGATCAAGGTGAATTTCATACTACTTGTATTCCTACTTGGTGCCTAAATGCTTCAGATGATGACTTTCTCTGTGGAGAAGACCTTCCTATTAATTCACCCCTAATCATTAATGATGAGGACTCTATTGATGAAGTCAACTCTTTATAATATTTTTCATAATCTTCTACCACCACTAGTGAATAAACAACCTCAAGTGAAATCTTGCAGACATCTCCATTAACTCCTGAGATTGAAGTCTTTACTTTTGCGGATGTTGAGGAGTTTTCAGAAAGTGGAATGATCATCACAAGAGTAGAAGATCATTTTCAAGAGAAATATGATGAGTTGTCAAGAGATCCCCTTCCAAGTTACATGCAAGTGGAATATCAAGTTTTCCCATTTTGTGAAGACGGTCATCAAGAAAAATTAATGCACCAAGCTTGTGTAAACATTGTTGAATATTTAATGACAAGTAAAATAGACATGGAAACAAAAGATAAGTTTCAAGTAAGAGGAGATGACACATCAAAATCTCACTCTTCCTCATGCAGGAAACCTGAATTTGAAGCATTCAAGTTCACAAGTGGAGACTATATTGAAGGAAACATTGTGATGGTATCTCGCACCAGGGAAGTACTTGGCCTTGAAGAAATGTGTTGTGATCTAATGATTCAAACATGTGAAGATGAGGGCATATATGATGATGTTCTTTTAAAAGAATTTCCCTTGCATCGATATCAACTAATGATCAATTCTCCTAATCTGATAGATTCATTAGAGCATGTGTGCACCAAAATGGAAAAGATGATTGTTTCTCCTTTGAGCGATCTAATGGGAGAAAAGGAAGAAATACATCATGGGAAGATTCAATACAACAAGGATGTGCATTCATATTGGAGTAATTTCATAGAGAATACAAACAAAATCATTCCCATGGAAAAGAAAGAGTGTCTAGTGCCTAAAATAAGTTCAGGAATTCATGATGACCAATCACTAGAATTTCAAGTACAAGGGTTGTCAAATAGAGAAAAAGATCATAAATGCATTCAAGAACTGGAGAGCCTTATCCTTTGA
The DNA here is from genome assembly GCA_028749045.1 of Cupressus sempervirens. NCBI lineage: Eukaryota > Viridiplantae > Streptophyta > Pinopsida > Cupressales > Cupressaceae > Cupressus > Cupressus sempervirens. The sequence continues at coordinate 361,571,270 of CM053793.1, read as the reverse complement.
TTCTTTCAAAATGAAGTCATCAATGACATGCAATATGTAGCTAAGTTGATTCCGAAGTTGGAGATTTTTGATGAGACGTGGTTATTTGGATACATTCCTTTATCAAGTGATGTGAAGCATGCTAAGAGTCTCAGAATTGGAATTCAAAGAGAGAACTTATACTTGAGTCTACAGGAACTTGAAAGTTGCCACATATTAGCACGCCATGGTATCTATTTTCCCTAGCCAGTGAATGGATTTGCGTGATTATACTTTGAGTCACTAGAGGTAGGGAAACCTGCCTTGTACATATCTTAGCTAAGAGTTTTTGTTGTGCCTTCTTTTCTTTTCAATTCGGTTGTGTTCCCATTTTTGTTGTGCTTAGTCCCTTTTTCCTAGATTTACCTCCTTTTAGTGTGACTCTATGCCCTTGTGATAAAGCACTATCATTTCTTAACTCTAGGTTCATTCAGCATCCTGCATAGTCCTTGTCCCCAAATAGAGCCAACTGTTTCCCCAACATTTTACGGAGAGTTTAATTATATTAATTAATTGAAAAGAGAGAGATTAATACTCAAGAAAATTCAAACTTCCTCTCTTCCCATACTTTTCTCTCTCCACATACTAAAACCTTTAGAGAGAAGTATGGGTTAAGGTTTTAAGTTTGAGTTTCCACTCTCTCTCCTCTCATTTTTCTCTCTCCACGTACTAAAACTTTTAGAGAGAAGTACGGGTTAAGGTTTTGGGTTTGAGTTTCACTTTTTCTCTCTCCACGTACTTGCCATACTCTCTCTCCCCGTACTCCAAATTTTTGCCCTAATCTTAGCCCGTACCAAAAATCAAAACAAGAATCAAATTGTGTATGTTCAAGAAAACATGAGGGTTTCTTTGCATAAACAAGGACAGTTCATGAGGTTAAAACTCAATGGTGGCGGGGTGTGCAGATAATGTATAAACGGTTTATCCAAATCTCCATAAATCATTTCACACAATCCAAATCCTTTCAGGTCTGTTCCCAACTATGAGTTTATGAATATCTTCTATCAATATTGCTCTAGAAATTTAGAATACACAACACAGAGAAGAAAGAAGCTTGTTTTGTCATGAAAAGTGGGGCCAAATGAATCTACTGCTCATTTCTATCAATGCCTAAGAGCATTTCAAAAGAAATATCTGGGGACGTAATGGCAATGTGACTCACAACTGACCACGAATCTCAAGATTACTCTGAAAGAAAATCCTGCACAAGAAGATAATGTTAGAAATGATATATGCAGTTAGCAATTTGACTATCTCAAGTTCGATTAAATATGGAATTGTTTAACCTTGCATGGACCTGCAGCTTGGAGATAGTCATTCATATCCTCAGCCATGCATGCAAGCGCAGATCTGCGAGTTCACAGGTAAAACTAGCATGCCAAACATCGAAAGGTGACCTCATGGAATACAATAATTGCAGTTTACAGAAGAAATAGGTACCCACGATATGTTTGACCAAATTCTCACAAAGAAATACTGTAATATGGAACGTGCTTGCTACCAATGTTATATCTCTACATCAGGCTCAACATCCATGTGAATGTACATTTGAAATGCAAAATCCAAGACAATGAGAATGGGGTATAGTGCCATATATTTAACGCGCTTCTTAATTGGCTATCATTCAAACACTTTGAATTCGATTACCATGGGAGCATTGGTCAGTTTAAAGATTTCTAAAATCTCTGAGCTATACAACAATTTGTGAGAAATCCAAATTATCTAAGATCATGCCTTCCTTCTTCTAAAGTCGTCCATGAATCTCATCGAAATCAAAGTGAAACAATTACCAAAGGGAGTCATCTAAGTCTTATTGGATATATGTTGGAGAATCCTGCCAACTATTTTACAAAATGCCAAGTCAAAGCCTGTGACAGGTGACAATATGAGGTATCAATTTCAAGGTAAAGAACCTCTTGCAATACTGAAAAGCATGCTTCCCGAAATATCGGACACAAAGATGGGGCATTTAGAAGTTGCAGGCTTTTAGAAAATGATGAGAAAATAAGATAAACCACCCCTGGCACATCGAATGCTAGAAAATTTTCTAGCCCGTGTAGGAATACATCCGCTCGCAGTTCAATGTGTGGAATTGGAAGACAGACTTGACTTAGTTGCTGGCAGCACCTAGAGATCATGGAACAAGTTCAGGGAATTAAAAGTTAGAAGTATTTTTGTCTAAAGTTGTCTTAGAATTTTATTGATGTATTTTGTAAAAAGATGAACTTTAGAATTAACTCTAGTTGGGTTTTTCTAACTGTAGTTAAGTTTTAAGGGTTAGAGTTGGTTATGAACCATCTCCAAGTAGTCCAAACTCTAACTTTTTGGGTAGTTATGAACCTGAAAAGTTGGTGGTTCTAGATTGGCTATAAATTCTTGGAAATCAATGTAATAAGGGACTTTTTGGGGCTTGGATATAGGGGAACACTTATGCTCTGATCATAAAGCAATTTTTGGAAAGTGTTTACAATTGTTGTTTTTGTGTAATCAGTTATTTCTTTCTTTCTTGGTGCAAGAAATAAAAGGAAGTACATTTAGCATTCTCTCTCCAAGGAATCTGGATTGTTAAAGTGTTGATTCATCTATGATTACTTTCATGGTATGATGTGAGTATTTGTAGATGGTTGAATTAGCATTGTGTTGGTGAAAGTTCTCAAGTGTAGTCCTTGATAGCTCTCATTAATAGTTTACATCATTTTTATGAAAACATTGAAGGCGTGTGGTGCATTCGCTGTCAATGGTTTTCCTTCCCATTTTCTAAGTTCTTCATATCTTTATTGAAAAATCTAAAATTTCATCTTACGAGGGAGCTGCCCCTCTAAACGCAGAGGAAGGCCAGATATCAAGGGCCTATCCAACTGTTGTGAACGATTTGCCACATACACTCCGTTGGGCAATTTTTTTAGTGACAAATTCGTTTACCAACACACGACAACATCAAAATTTTCCCACATTCTTTTTTTTAACAATCAGGAATATTATGAAATAAATAGGTGTTTCCCTATCTTTGTCTAATTGGACTTGTGTTGAAGAAGATAAGACCCCTTTTGGACTGATATAGAATTGTGTATAAGGTTTGTCTTTTGCAGAGTTCATGACTGATTGATAATATTTTAAATAAATAGTCTCATAAAGTTGTATGTAATAATCATTATTGTATTTGACTTTGTTGCTTGAATAAGCAAAAGGAACTGGTCTTTTGAATCTTTGAGGTACAACTATTGGATTTATAATTGAAGTTAGTATTCCTATATATTTCCTTCTTGAGAGCACCAAATCAATTATTGAATACCTTATAGAAATAGTGAATCATTTCAAACATTCATTTAACTTTATTTTGATAGAGTTCAAGGCCCTTACCAACCTAGGACTCACCAAGTCTAAATTTTCTATAGAAGAGGTTTGAACCAGATGATTAGGTTTGAAGTACAAGTTCACCCACCTAGGTATAATGAAGCCTGAAGTGCATGAGAATTTGAATCATTCTTGTTCATTGCCCATAACTAATTGAGAATTGGAAAAACTCTTGGATTTCCAAACTATGGTTTTGGGAACCAACACAACCCACCAATTCTTCACCAACACTTAGGTCAGTGTGCACAAGAAGAACATGCTTAAAAATCTCAATCTACCAATTGCGCTAAGAATAGAAACAAGACCCAGAAATAGAAAAGGTATAAATATGGTAACATATGAGGAACAACTTGATGATCAGGTATTACTCTACCAAGGCCAAAGGATTGTGCCTACATCAAATATTTGGACACAAGCGGGTCTTGTAAATGGGGCACTGTGTGAGATAGTAGATATTGTTTATAGTAATGGATCAAGGCCATCAGAGGTACCACTGTATATTGTAGCATGGATAGACAACTACATAGGACCACCATGGAACGTGGAAGACCCCAAAATGGTGCCAATAATACCAATATTTATAGGCAACAGAAGACAAATACCAATTGTAATGGCCTGGGCAACCATCATATACAAATCTCAAGGGTTAATCCTTAATAAAGAAACAATTGACATTGATAGAATTAAAAGACAAGGATTAATGTTTCCAACTTTATCTAGAGTAAATACCTTAAAGGGACTATGTCTACAACCAATATTCTCATTTGAAATATTTGTAAAGATGCGAAGCCACCCATATACAAACCTACGAAAAAATGAGGAGATATGACTATAGAGCCTATCCCAACATAATATATGAACATAATGTGTTGGTAGAGCTAGAGTCTATAGTCAAACCCTTGTATAGGACAAATTCACTACATCATGTAGATTGTATTCAAATATGAAAAATTTACACTAGACAATCAAACATAGTTTGGGTTTCCTCAAAACTATGTTGACTGTACTATAGTAGGAAACCTTTCTCCAATATTTTATGTTCAGTCCATCTGAGTGTTATAACCATGGTGACATCTTTTGACAACAAGAAGAGAAAAACAAAAACAAAGCCTCCTCATCCATTAAAAGATGAAGAGGCAGTGAATGCTTATCGGTTAGAAAATGATTGTAATGGAGACGTCATCTTGAAAGAAGATGAATATGAATATAATAAAGAGAAACACAACAATGACGAAGAGTAGAGTTCAGATGATGAAAAACAAAGATATGACAAGGAGGAAGATGATTATACTTATGATGCAAACCCAAAATTTCTAATGAGAATATGTTCCCATCTATCTTTTAGCCCATCAAACAATAAGAATTGTAATAAGGTGATAGAGCTGCACATCAATTTTTCTCAAGATATTGGGACATGCCCTTATACGAGCTAACACTAATGGGTCAAAATATTAACACATCATATACCCCTTGATTATGCTTCAATGTCCCTTTCCCTTGTAGATGCCACAATGGTGATGTATTTGGTCTTTCCAAATATCAAACAATTTAGCCTATAATTGAGGGAGGGGGATGATCTATTAAGCCCTCAAGCTATCTTCAAAGATTTTTTCTGTAGAGGAAATAACATCTTGGTGAGTGGCTATCTCTATTAAACACAATGAATTTGGATTTGGTCTTTGACATTTTTTGGGCAGCGTTTGTTGATGGGGAGAGTTTCAAGGTATTTTTGATACATACACCCCAACTAGCAAGCCTATGCCCACCAACAAATGAGCACTTGTTGCCAAAATCTCTAGAAAACCAATTGTTGCTCTAGAGGAACCATGTTATAGAGCTAATTAATATTGTTTTTGTCAAATAAATAATTTAGTTTCTTGTAACTGAAGGTTAGTTGTCTGTAATAAGTATGGGATTGAACAAGAGTACACACTTCTACAAAAGGATGTACATTGTCCATTAGGATGGCTCATGGGTGGTTTCTCGAGTTACCAGGTACTAACTCAACCCTCAATAAACCTTTCCTTTTTCATGAATCTTGTTTGTTAATTTCTTGTAATAGTATATCTTAATTCACCTAAATTGTATATTAAGATAAGGATGGGTTTATATTCATACTAGAGTATTGATTTATGATGCTTTTCTTATTTGGGATGATTATAAATAGGGTCCCTACTACTGTACTACTGGGTTTGATATGTAGCCTATGGTCATGATATTGTTGATGCCCACTACAAAACCCATCTATATCCAGGCATTAACAGATTAGTAGTATTAATGGAGAGGTCATGTTGGGATAGGTAATGATTAAAATTCAATGGCTTCAATGCTATTGCTTTCAAAAGAATTTTAATGGCAGTTTAAATCTAGTTAGCATTCAATAATTATTTTTCTAAAATGGTGGGAATTCCAAGTTGGTCCATCAATTGGGATTTCATTAGGGGGCCAAGTTTGGACTACTCAATACATTCTTGAGGTTGGATGCAACATCCTTTTTAGGAATATGTGGCATATTATATGGTTTCTCTATATTTTTTTTTTATTCTTGGGTTCTTTTTTATATTAAAGTTCAATGTTTGGTGCAGAGTGTTGCAAAAGTTATTGGTGTTGTGGTTTCATTTTACCCCAAACCTATTTAGGTTAGTCTCTCATCATTCTAAAGATATTCTAGTTTGTATTTCATTTTATTTTAAATATATGCCTACTATTGGTAATTTTATCAAATTTACAAGTGCTATTTTTTTTTGAAACCCAATGAGAACTCAAGATTTCTATGGAAACTACATTCAAAACAATATTTATTTTATATAATATGGAGCATTGGCTATTATTAATGATAAATTGTATTTATCTTTCATGCCAACATTAAATTCAAATGGCCTCAATTCTTGTGTTTTGATTGCACCTGTCACTTAATCAAATCTAACCACTCTTTGGCTTAACTTGTAGGGGGATTCAAATGGTGGCAACATTCATACAAATTACAAGTTGGTTCTCATAGCTATAGAAAAGAGATGGGTATTGTTCTAGAATTTTTTTAACTCTTATAATGAGTGTATTCTCATTCAATTCATAAATTTGATAGCACAAAATCTATGAGGTTTGGGTTTGAGGCTCAATGAGTGCATTGCTCCATATGGAGAGGGTAATAATATGTTATTGACTGGTAAACATGAGACAACAAACATCAACAAATTTTCCTGGGTAATTTTTATATGCATAATATTGATATCAATTGTGGTGTGTACCAAATACAAAATATTTGCAACTTGACCACTGTCTTGTTGCATTTCCTCTTGATTACATGATGTTGGCAATTGTAGTGTATCTATTTGAGTTAGTCGTGACACAAAATGTAAAGGAAAAGGTTAGACTTCTTTTTCCATTAGGAATGGTAGCATAAAACATGCTATATCTTTTCTTACTACAAATAATATTGTTTATGCCAAAAAAATGCCATTTAACATATAATATAAGAAAGGTTCATGGAAATAGTAATGGTAAATGTAACAAAACTTCTTCTTAATGTTTGTTGCAACCAAACTTGTCTATTTTGGTGGGTATAGAGAGTAAGATTATAGAAAATGAGATTACTAAGACAAGATTTTTATTAGTGGGTTACTTTGAAGACTATACGATAGCTTTAATTATGGACCTGTATATTGTTACATCCATGATTTATGAGACTACCATTCTTTGGAAGCCTTAATAAATCTAAAGAACTCATAAACAAGTTGCATTGGATCTAGATTCCTTAATGTTTTTGATGAATATTCTCATTCAAACTTACTTTTATGGCTTTGAATTTGATCATTTATTCTAGTAAGAAGCATGTAATATTAGAAGTTAGAATCTAGGGTGCATGTTCAAAACATAGTTTGTGTTTAAATCTATTTTTCAATACTTAAGTATTGGTTAAGCTAAGAATGCATGTAACAATCTGATGATTTTCTATTTTTCATTGTACTAGTGGAAGGTTATTGTGTAGGAATTAGTTCTTGAAGAAAAGTATGACTTTTTTGTGCACATATGCATCTCCAAGATAACCTCTTATAATCGTGAGATTCTCATGTAGGCATGTAAATTTATTTCTAGAGTTGGAGCCTCCTCATGTTTCTTTTCTATAATCACAAGGCCAAGTTTCTCAATCACAAGATTAATCAAACCATAAGTCACGAGATCAAAGCCAACAAATTCCATTTTTGATAGTTAGATTCATAATTGAGAAACTAAAATTAATGAAAATAGACAAAAATAATGGCCTAAATTGCAACAAATGTGTACATGCTTGGGAAAGATATAAATTTGTAAGAGTACAAGTAGAGTTGGGGGGAATCGTTCCAAGTCCTTCTTGGAATTATTATCCTTTCCTTTCTTCATACACTATGATTAATCGATGTGATATTTATGCATTTATTATTTGTTGTATAAATATAATCATAAGAAAATTGAACAAACATTTTCAATTGGTGATTTAGTCCTATATAAGAATCAATGAAATGTGAATGCTTTACCTAGTGAAAAAAGAAAGTTTAGCCCTAATTGGCTTAAACCTTTTTTTATCATTGAAGACTTTGGTTCAAGTGCTTATAAACTTGTTGATGTGGATGGTGTTTCTTTTAAGAAACCTATTAATATTATACATCTCAAATGATATTATCCTTAAATTCATTCTTTATTTTCTTGTACATTTATGTATTCCTTATAAAATTTATTTTATAGGTTATGTAGCTCTAGCAAAATTACATATAGAATATATTTATATGCCTTCTTTCTTTCTATTAAGTTTTATAATCAAACATAGAACTAATTAGTAGAGAAATTTTTTCATTCATCAAAAGTGTTTCAAGTTCTGATACATATGTGGCCAACGACCCTATTTATCACTACATCTACCACTACGCTTTGATGGCTGATGGCTTCTAGATCTCTCTGGCCTATGATAGGAAGATGTAGATCTGTGTGTCCATGTGTGGCTCCTCGATATGCTCATACCATGGGAACACTCTCGGGCACTCTGTAACTTAGCTATCAACTTCTCCTCCCTCACTCTGCACATCCTTAGCTCTCGTTGGAAACATGCAAAGATATTGACATACCTACCAAGATCTTTGTAGCCAAGAGAGGATTCTCACTCGCTCACTGGTAACTGGTAGGATATGCATGCATCCTTTAGACTGTCAGATACAAAGCTCCTCCACTCTACTACATTGTCTATAGAATGAAAATTATTTTTATCAATTTACTACTTTTTCAAATCAAATTACATATTTAATAAAATCTCATATTTCATACCCAGGTCTCCCTTCTGGATATCACTAAAGGGTCTAGATGGTGGGGGCATGGAGTGACTACTCTCTCCACGCTCACTAAGTCTAGGCCTCGTCGATGGTGTCTCTATGTGGGTGCATGGAGGTCATCGTGATCTTAGTGTTGATATGTGAAAAACGTGTACATTCGCACCAGTATCATTGGCTAGGGGCATCTCCTCTACTCTCTCCTCCTCCATGGGATCTCCCTCAGAGATGTGCTACTCCTCATCTCTAACATCCGCATCCTCCTTTGCAGTACCACTATCCCAGTGTGTCCTCTCTGAAAGACATGGATTGCCTATAGGATAATCCTTAGGGAAGATGGGGTAGGTCCCCTATAGACTCCAACTTACCAGATGTAATATTGGCTCATGCTTGAATAGGTCACATCTAATGGTACCTCTATATCCTCTATCTCATTTGTATCACTATTCTCTATGTTTGCTATCGATAATCAGTGTATGATGTTGAGTCTCTAATAGTACCTCATCAGATGTACATAGTGAGGTACTACTCTAGGGACTCATTGTAATAGGATGAACTATCTCATCAGCTGATCATAATAGTATGGCATCACTATATGATTCTGATGACCCTCTCGCAACTTTTGCCATTGTGAATGTGTTATCTAGAATCATGTATCTGATCACTCTGTCATCTGGCAATAGGGTCTCCATATCACATCTCTGTCCAAAATGTGGTCTAGACATACCTTCTAATAGACAATATCTCCAAACTGTCAGACATTTCTCAGAGGATAAGAAAAGACTCTTGGTGTACTCATATCTACCATCACTAGAACACCTTATGGATGTGTACATGCGAAATGCTAAAATAACCAAATCTGCAAGAGTGTGCATATCGAAAGACTCTCTCTAATATCTCACTAGCTAACATAGCTCATGGTATAACTAAGCTAACATGTTGCAACCCCATGAGAACACAATATTCTCTCTCCATCCTCTATATAAGATGGGTAAGAGGTGTAGAAAATATGGTACCATTTGAGTTGGGTAAAATAACCAAGGATACTATACAAAGCAGTACTCTCCATATCAAAGGTGTAGGGCCTAACAGTATGGATGACAAAAGGACTTGATTTGATTAGGTTCACATCTGTGGAACTCTTCCCAAGAAATACTCTTTATTTGCAAGGATCTCCTCACAAACTTGATGTGCTCTAGATCTAACAGTCTCACCTTAGATTGGAAGCTGCAAGATCCTGTAGACATCCTCTAGTGTCACTGTAATCTCATCCAAGGGAAGATGGAAGGAGCATGTATCCTCATCCCACCTCTCTATTAGAACCAATAGCATGTCTTGGTATAACATGATCTATGGTAGGACTATTACCTAGTATAGTCCTATGTGTCTTAGTAGTTGTATCTCATCCTCATTGAGCTTAGATAGTCTCTCTCTGATGGTAACTAGCAACTCTCCAAAGGGGTTCTCTTGGAGACAGACCATATCCTGTAAGCACAAACAAACATCATATCAACATTCTACATCATCAAATCTACAAATCCAACTTGAATAGGTCAAGGTTGACCTCAGTTAGGTCAAGGCCAACCTTCCTGAGTCAAGGCCGACCTTATTAGGTTAGGGTCAACCTTTTTGGGTCAAGGACAACCTCATCCCATATAGGTGGAGACCTTCCAGTCCATGTTGAATTTCTTGGGTCAAGGTCAACATAGCTAGGTCAAGGTTGACCATGCCTACAAAAATCAAGAATTTGGAAAGTATGGGAACAAACAACAACAAACCCACCTTAGGAAGTGATCGTTTGGTAGCCAAGAACTGTCTCAGAAGCTCCATGCGTATCACTCGAAGTTCTTCTCTCCTCAGCATCTTGCTTCCTCTTTTCAAATATGAAAATGGTAAGAATGAGTAAGTATGATTTCCTTTTCCTTATTTATAGTTAAAAGGGTTTCTTTTTAAAGTTTACTCATGATAAACTCAGATTTCCCTCTTTATGCATTTAGATAAACATTTACTCTTTCATCATAACTTAAGTTCGATAACTCCATTTTTAGTGTCGTCAGTAGCATTGGACTTGTGATTCAGATACCTAACTCCTTAAATCATTTTAGGAAGGGTGGTAATACTTCTAATTAGTTTAGAAAATATGTTTTCAACAAACTACATATCTAGTATATAGAGTTATCCTTATCACCCTTCAGAAGTAGAAAGTTGAAACAAGGGAGACATAAGGGGCTTTATGAACTTCTCAAGTGTTATTTAATAAGCTTTAGGTGATTTGTGGATTTTCTTTAACCTTGTGTGTTGCAGGTTCTAACATTTTTTGTAGGATCTCTACATCAAGGACTTGGCTATATCCTTTTTATTTACTATGATGTTTTCTTACTTTAGCTTGCATATTCATGTAGTGTCATATCTAAGCTAAAGTGGGGGCTAAATGTATCATCTTAAAATGGAATCACTTCCATCTTGATAGGTTTAGCACCCTCTTTTAGTTCATTTATCATGATAGACTTGCATTTAGGATGCATTTTGCACTTGATTCACTCATTCTAGGTGATATTATGGTTAGGATCTCGAGGATTCTCCTTAATTCCCCGCCTCTATGGATCTATTTTCTAGGTAGGAATTAGGTATAGGTCCTCCTATCCTTCATCATATTCATCATAGGATTTTGTGCCTATTGCTGGCACTCTTCCATGTTCTAATATCATTTCTAGGTCTCCAAGCATTGCCAAGACCTCCTATTTTCTATTATGGTTTGATCTGGACCCCTAGGTCAAGGTTGAGGTCGACCCTAACCTATGTCAAAGTTGAGGTCATCCTTGAACACATTTGGGATTTGATCCCCCTTTTCAAATTTTGGTCCCAGAGGACCCCAAAATCAATGTTAGGCTTTCATATATGAATGCAGAAGAGTTTTAATTTGAAATTCATTTAATTATTTTCCCTCCTTAGTTAGTTATTGTGATTGGACTATAATTCAAGGTGAAATTTGTATTATGGGACCTCGTATTACTCTAGGACCCTAACCTTCAAACCTCTATATAAAGACTCTATTTGCATTCATTTACAAATAAGAAGTCATTCGAAGCAAGAAAGTAATGGCGAAATAAAGATGCAAGATTGCAAGAGGATAATATAGAAGATCAAGACATTGTTGATATTAAGCATTCTTTTGAACACACCATTGTGAACGTCTATTTAGAGCACGAGAGATCCTATCTTCCTTGATCCACCATTATCAATATTCAAGCATTCAAAAATACAATCATGGGGTAGCAATTACGAATTATGAGTTTGGTGGGGGTACTTTAGCCTTGGGGGCTTGGTATGATTTCTTATCTTATTCAAACCTATGCATTAATGTTTTCTCATACATATTCATGCTAGGGTTTCAATCTAGGGGATTAGATCTTGGCATTACACATTCAATACACACAAACATATTCTATTACAACCGACTATTCGTGGAGGTGGAGATAACCAAAATGGGGGTTTGGCTAAGGAAAAACCCTATATAGCCACCCCAAAACACCATTTTTAGATATATATATATATATATATATATATATATATATATATATATATATATATATATAGCTGTTTTGGGAATCAAAGTACATATTTGAGTACCCTTTACAGAAAACTTTTGGGATCTATGAACAAAATTTCTGTTGAAGCTATTATGGGTCAAGGATGACCTTCGGTGAGGGCTAAGATTGTGCCCTGCTATCTAGGTCAAAGTTGGCTTGCTTCCAAAGAGACAAAAGCTTTCTTGGTTTTCTCTATTGTGATTTTTTGGTCCCAGATCTAGTTGCAAAATTTCCTGAGACTATACACAAGCATAAAAAAATAGGTATTTTCAGATTAATTCCATCATGAGGTACGTATCTTATCTTGTCTAATTTCAAGCATTTCTAGATTTACATTACTTATTCAATTTCAACTAAAAATATAAATGAATAGTTGGAAATATTAGATGCATTGTTAAAGACTCATTTTTCACCTATTCACTACGTAAGGATGCTTTATAGTATGTAAGAGGTAAGTTAGGGGTCATTCCCCTACCCAAAGAAAACTAAGAAGAGATGATGCATCACATCAATTGTTATGATCAGATAATCTTAGATATTGATGCATGGAGTTCACATTTTAGGAGGTGCCTAAAGTTGTGAAAAGAAAAGTAAGACACTAACCAATAGATGAAGCTACAAAAAGTTAATGTTGAGATGAAATTGCTATAACAATCAGATTAGTGACATGAAGTTGTGTATATGGTATGTCTTTGGCATTATTGTCAAAGAGCGAGAGAATACACGAGTTACCATACAAATGCACATAAAGAGGGAAAGTATTAACAAGTTACCATATAGATGAGAAAGAGGGAGAAGATTATTAGTAAAAGAGAGAGAAGTTGTGCAGAGAAAATGATTATTATCTAGAGGGAGAAATATGTTGCTACAATAAAAGAGCATGTATTGAATTGATATAGGGGACATCCTGAGATTGATTGGATGAGAATTAAAAAGAAACTAAGAAAGAGAGCTCACAACATAGAGGGAGATGATAGTAAATATTGAAGCTTTTTGGATTGCATGGTATCTAGTGAGGTGTTGTCATCAGGGCCAAAGAGGGAGATTGTTGGAAACTACAATTGGAGCAATTGTTATGTAGTCATTGATGTCAAACCTATTGGTAAGATAGACTGTCAAACCTAGTGGAGATACATTTACTAACACTGTAGAGTGCCATATTATTTGATTGATGAAGAGGATTTAAAAGGAAGAGATCATCAGATGACCTAGTGAAAGGTTGAGTTGAGATGTGTTAAGTATCATGAAAATACAATGGCCACTTGATAAGTTAGTCCTTGAAAAGATAATGTATTGTTCATGTTAGTGTAAATAATTAATTATTATTATACTTTACTTAAGTTTACTTAGGTTAAATACATTATTTTATTATTTATCATATAGACACCTAGGAGTATGTGTAGTTGTATGAGTTGTCTTGTTGACAACATAAGAGTTTCAATAATCATCTGAGTTGTCAAGTAGAAAACACAATTGTTTGTACTCTAATTGAGCACATGGTGTCTACAACATCTCTTTATGAGATACACCTCTGTATTCTTATCCTTTCATCATCACACTAACTTCTATGCTCAATGGAGGATAATCCACTCTTGGTGGACATGTGCTTAGTTGTGAGGCTTATCACTTTGCTAACTCCTAGTCAGTCTAAAGGCCTTTATATATAGGCACTTCTAGTATGTATGTACACATATGATATTCTCATTATTGTTATTTTGATCATCCATTATCAATCCATATTGTGCTAGTTTTTGAGCTTCTTGGTCTTGATGTTATTTTTCCCTAAGGAAAATTCTTACATGGTATTAGAGTTGAGGGAGCTTCTCTTCACATAGCCATTAGAGACCATTTCTGCTTCACCTCTCGAAGGACCACGATTTAGATCTAGAGTATATGTAGTTATTGGGAGCATCTAGAGCCAAAGTGGACCTCACCATTACATTCGTAGGATCGATTCAGTGAATTTTGACTATAAAGTTTTCTACCCTAGGCCATAGTCAAATTTGAGGCAAAAATGTTTTGCAAACCGGAACCCAAAAGCCCAATTTGCGAAATTGGTATGATCTCTTTAGATTTGTGCAATTAATTTTTCAAATCTAAATATTTTTGCATCTCTACATTTTTTCTTTTCAAATTTGTGTTTTATTTCTGAAATTCTGTGAAAAAATTGGCCTTTTAGGCTAGTAGGAGAGATTTTTTTTGCAAGACAAGACTAGAGCTTGCTAGTGCAAATCAGATATTGACATCATATTTAGAAGGTCAAAAAACCCTCAAATTGACTTTTTTCCATCAAAATCAGACATCTAAGGTGAAATCTAAAGTCAATTAATTTTTGGAGTTGCAACGGTAGTGATTTAGGAAAAATAATTGCAGAGATGATTTTCAAACAGTGATATCTCCCTCAGACGAACTCCTTTTTCTTAGCATTGTTTTTTGTCTTGCTGTAGAATTTCATGATCCACACATTGGTGCAAGATGTTTGAGACCTTTGTTCCTAAATTTTTCTTCAAATCACAAATCTCAATTTTTGCAACTTCAAAGGCTTAGTATGGGCTCATCTAGATACATTTTCAAGTTCATTTTTTTTTAAAGTGCATAATTTTTCATCTACTTTCTAGATTTGCAATCAGATTATAGGCTTGTGTGGATAGAAATAAGACTTTCTAAGTTAACACCACATAATTATGCTACTTGGAAAGAAAAGATAAAGGAACCATTACTTGAAAAAGGTTTATTGTGTTATGTAACTGGTGCAGCAAAGAAACTTGATTCTAATGCGGATGAGTCTCGTAAAGAAGACTGGGCATCAAAACAAGAAATGGCCCTAGGAACCTTGCTAAATAATATCTCAAATCCTATCAAATATCACATTAGGAACCTTAAGAATCCAATAGAATTCTTGGATAAACTTGAAGCATTGTATGGGGTAGTAGATGAAGATATGGCCTACACAATTGAGGACAATCTTCTCAAATTGGATCCTGGGAATTTTGACACAATCAAAGACTATCTTACCCAAGTAGACATATATAGGGTACAACTTAAGGATTTTGGTGAACCCATTAAGGATGGAAAGTTTATCAAATATGTGATGACTCATCTTCCTCCTAAATATGCAGCTTTTGTTTCCAGTTATAATACTCACATGTTAACAATGGGTAGTGCCTTCACTAAGCCTTCATTCAAGTCATTTTTAGGAATGTTGGTCTTAGAACATGAAAAGTTAGTGAGTATGGGAATTCTCTAGTCTTAAAAGACCAAAGCCTTGGTAGCTAATGAAGGGAATCAAGGCAATAAAAATTCCAACAAGAAGCAAAAGTAATGGAAGGTTAAGCCACAAGATGACACACAACAATCTTCCTCTACGCACCAATCTTTCTCCACACAACAATCTTCTTCACAACAAGGCAAGTCTTTTTCCAAAAACAATAAGAAGGGGAAAAACTTCAACAAAAGGGAGAAGAAAACTTGTGCCTATTGTAAGAAGAATGGTCATGATGAACATGAGTGTAAGGATAAGCAAATTGATGAGTTGCTAAACTTAATAAGGAAACATAAAATTGATGTACCAAATGCCTATAAGGATAAGGGATCTTCAACCACTTCAAAAGGTAAGGGACAAGCTTTGGTAGTGAGTACAAACAATCTTGAGGAATGGGTTCTTGATTCAGGAGCTACACATCATATGGGTGCTTTAGGGAGCATTTTTCCTCTTTGAAACCATCAAATGTACCTTACATCTATGTGGGAATGACACACAAGTGGAAGTTGAAGGAAAAGGGAATTTTGAGTTGGACAATGGTGTCTTCAAGGATGTTCTTCATGTTCCTAACCTTAGCACCAACCTTCTTTCCATCCACCAAATAACTCACTATGGATGTGGCGACAAAGTGGAGTTCCTTCCTGATTTAGTTGTGGTGAAAATCTAAAGAATGATTCTATGGTGGCAATTGGAAAGGCTAATCATGAGAAAAGACTTTATTCTTTTTCTCATTTTGTGCCTAAGTCCACTTCCCTTTACTTGTTGACCCACTCAAATTCACAAAGTAGACTATGGCATGAGAGGTTTGGACATCTCAACTACCGCTACCTTCAACAACTTTGCAACAAGGATATGGTCATTGGTCTGCCTCAAGTCAAGTATTCAGAGGGTGTATGTATAGGTTGTGAAGTAGGCAAGCATCCTAAAGAGAAATTTGACAAGGGGAAGTCTTGGAGAGCTACTGTTGTTCTTGAATTGGTTCACAACAATGTAGCTAGCCTATTTCTAATACCATCATTTAGCAAGGCTCGCTATGTTCTCACCTTCATTGATGACTTTTCATGCTACACTTGGGTCTCCTTTCTTGCTCATAAGAGTGAAGTATTTGATAAGTTTATCACCTTCAAAGCTCAAGTTGAGAAGCAACTAGGGAAATCCATCAAGATTCTTTGAAGAGATAATGGAAGGGAATATGTGAACTCAAGGCTTATAGACTTTTGTACTCATGAGGGTATTGAACTTCAACATTCAGTTGCATACACTCCACAACAAAATGGTTTTTCTGAAAGGAAGAATAGAACCCTTAAGGATATGATCACTTGTGTGCTACAACATGAGTCTCTAGATCAAGTCTTTTGGGTAGAAGCCATGTGTTGTGCCAATTACATCCAAAACAAAAGTCCCCATAAGGCCTTAGATGGAATTACACCTTTTGAGGCTTAGTGTGGTAGAAAACCAAGTGTTAAACACTTTAAAGTTTTTGGTTGTCCAGCATGGGCAAGGATACCTCCATAAAGATAGAAGGCATTGGAACCTCAAAGAAAACCTTGCCTATTTTTTGGATATCTTGACCACATTAAGTCATATAAACTCATGGATCTAGAGACACATGAGATTTCTTTGAAAGGTGTGTTCACTTTGAAGAAACTTGTCCAAGTTTGGCTTCTTCAACTCCTCCTTAATCCATCATGGAAAATGATGATAGTGATGATAGTGACTTAGAAGATGATATTCCTTCAACTTTGACTCGCAGAACACCACCTTCGTAGGGTCCACAAATAGTTGAGGATATTCCTTCTTCTTTTTCCACTAGACCTCGTTGGGCATAACAAACTCTTGATTCAATAGGTTCATTGGTGGGGAATCCTTTAGATACTAGGAGGACATGATCACAACATCAACAAATTCCACATGCATACATTGCTACAGTGATAGATCCATGCAATTCAGCACAACTAGGTACACCTTGTCTTCCAGTTCCAACATCAGGGGATGACTACTTGACAGATATTTTAGGTTTGTTTGTAGTGTCCTACCTAGCAAATTTGGAAAACATTATTGATGATATAAATCTTCTCTTTGATGAAGATGATCCTTCTTCAATTTTTGTGAGGGAACACTCTAACCCTCTTGTCCATTCTCTACATGATCAGTCTTTCAAGGTTGATATGATTGTGGATCCTTATGTACAATAGTTGTAGGAGGTCACTTTATCATTTGAGGAGATAGTTTGTTCACATGTTCTACATCCATCCTTACTAGATCTAAAATTGTTCATTTTAACAATGTTGGAAGGGGTGACCGTTAGTATTGACACAGGGATAGTTGAGCAGTTTTTGGAGACACCATTCATCTTCAGGATTCTTTCTACACATTGAGGAAGCATCTCATATGTACCTATGACATTGTTTCTTCCTAAGGGGAGGAATATTATTTAGCAGTCATGGATTAGCTTCTACATTCATCTTGGAGTAGCTATCACTGATAGGTATTCTGTATTGTGGAGGGGGACTACTTTGTCTCCTTTCTTCTTCTTCTTCTTCTTCTCTCTTATGGGGGGGACCTTTTCCTCTTATGAGGTTTTTTCCTTCTCATACTTCTTTATTGTACTTATCTCTCTTTTTAGGGGAGGGTTTTTCCCATGAGGTTTTCCCTCTTTCTCTATTTTTAGAGAGATTGCATTGCATTGCATAGCATTGTATGTAGAGCATTGCATTTGTACATGGGTACCTAACATGGCCTAGTAGGTGGGACCCATCATGCATTTTCATCATAGCTTTTGTGAGCTTAAGTGCGCTCCCCTAAGTTGCACTTGTGGGGGGGGGGGGGGGGGTGTTAGTGTAAATAATTAATTATTATTACACTTTACTTAATTTTACTTAGGTTAAATGCATTATTTTATTATTTATCATATAAACACCTAGGAGTATGCGTAGTTATATGAGTTGTCTTGTTGACAACACAGGAGTTTTTATAATCATCTGAGCTGTCATGTAGAAAATATAGTTGTTTGTACTCTAATTGAGCACATGGTGTCTACAACATCTCTTTATGAGATACACCTCGGTATTCTTATCCTCTCATCATCGCACCAACTTCTATGCTCAATGGAGGATAATCCACTCTTGTTGGACATGTGCTTAGTTGTGAGGCTTATCACTTTGCTAACTCCTAGTCAGTCTAGAGGCCTTTATATACAGACACTTCTAGTGTGTATGTACACATATGATATTCTCATTATTGTTATTCTGATCATCCATTATTGGTCCATATTGTGTTAGTGTTTGAGCTTCTTGATCTTGGTGTTATTTTGCCCTAAGGAAAATTCTTACATGGTATTAGAGCTACACCAAATTCTTACAATTCAATCAATATATTAAGTGAAGAAGATAGTTGGATGAAGCTAAGAGTTGAAAGAAGTCAAAAGGATAAGCTTGATTGAGTATAAGTATTGCATGGTCAATGAATGAGTTGAAGTGGAAGATTAAGGAACTTAAGTGAAATTGCTAGTTATTGTTGAGAAAATGTATGAAGAAGTGTAGTTGTGACCAAGCGTGGTATTGGTCAAGAAAGCATGTTGATGTCAACTAAGACAATGCAATAATTTTTGAGCTACATAGTGATGATCGAGCTAAAGATCACAGTGATTGTTGAGTGACAACAATAGTTACAATTTTAAAAAAGATTTGATTTTGAGGTTGACATAGTTTGAATTTTGGATTAGTCAAAGCACGTGGAAGATAAGGATTGATGAGTTGGCATATTTAATGCACAAGGAGAGTTTGTTATGCGATCAAAGGCAAGGATTTGATCAGAAGATTCTAGAACAAGGAGGAGAAAAAAAAAAGTGGAAGGATTCGATGAATCTGACCTAACCCTAAATGGTGATGTTTAAGTTGCAAAAAATCAAAATTACCTATTTAAGGAGGCATGAGGAATGAATTTTAAGGTTGTTTTGTTGTTGATTGGTGATCTTAAGGAGAATTTGGGAAGAGGAGAAGAATAGAGATGAAGTGTAAAGAGTTTTGGAAGAGTGATTCCTTGAGGAGATGCCAAGCATATCAAAGATGGTGATGTCACTTCAAAAGAGTTGCATCTTAACCAAGCTCACTTCAAAAGAGTGAAAATTTTGTAGCATGTTACTTGGTATTTTTTCCCAAATTAGGTTTCCATGTTAAATCTTGGTGTCAAAGTGTCATTTTCATGTGTGGATGTTATTGCTTTGTATGTTATATTTAACAATAGTTTAGTTACTGGTAGATGACATATATAGAGATAGTGAGTTAAGATATTGTATCAAATGTTAAATTGCTAAAGATATGGTATAGAGACCGAGTGGGTATTTGAGTTTGATTAAGTTTTTTGAAGTAATTAAAAGTTTAAATGGTAAATTTGGACTTGAGGATAACGGATTCACCCACACCTCTCAGTTATGCTAAATTATTATAAAAAATATCATCCATATAATGGATGTCATATCTAATTATTATATAATCATCCCTCTGGTAAATTATTGGTGAATCCAAATTCATACTACTTTTGTAATAGACCAGTGAATGTTTGTATATTAGAGTTCCCACAATTATTGTAGAAGGATTTTAATTATTTTATATTTATTATCAACTATATTTTTTAGTTGGATTCCATCTCCTAGAATTGATTTATTTTATTTGGGAAAATCTCAAATAGATTATTTAACTATTTAAATAATCTATTTTGAAAGTCACTTTTGGAGAAAAGTGCTTATAATACCAAAAATTTGTGTGTGAAGTAGCTTGTGTATTCATGTTCAAATTGCTCCACTCCACTAAAGGTTTCATATGTTCATTGGAGTCTTTACTTATTTCATCCATTTCTTGATTTTTACCATTTGTATTAGGTAGGGCTCTTCATATATTTGGAGTCACTTCATCATTTTGAATGAAGTAAATTTATATTATTTTGTGGGCTGAGAACTAGTGTTCTATCACAATTCCATTCCTTTCCTCCACCCAACTAGGAAGGTGTGAGTATTTCAATGTTCTCGTGCTTGGGGTTTGAGAATTTTCACCACATTATGCTATCAAATTTTGTATTAATTCTTAGAATTAATATATTATTTAATTTTATAATGTTGGGTGAAAAGTACAAAATGGGTTTTAATTTCATTGAATTCTAAGATGTTTGAATTTTGGGTAGTTTTATGTTTTTCCTCATTTTGTCTGTCACCCAAAATTTATTAGAAATTGTTGGGCATAAATGAGTGAGTATTTTAGGTAGAAATATATGCCTATTTTATGATTGTGAAGACATAATGGATAGAGGATATTTTGGTTGTATTATACCATAATCCAAATTATTGATTTTTTCATTTGTTAAATTTGACAAATTTGAGTATTTGCTTACTTGTTGGAATTTTGTGCCTCCCCCATGTTATAACAAGATAATATATTAATACTTATAAAGTGGTTTGTTAAGATAAGTACTCTCATGACTTCTTATGGTTTCCACTTGGTTGTTCTTCCTTAAGTGTTTTGGATTTGAGATATTATCCATGTTTCTTTTGCTCGCGTGTTGGCACCATCCGTGCTTGAGACTGAAATCGCACGTGATATATTTGGATGTGTGGTATTTGAGACATATACAAACATCTAGTTGAGTTATGCTCCTATACTAATGTTTGAGTAACCCATGTTCTTTGTGTTTGAGACCGATAGAGTTTTTCATGTTTTGTAATTTATGAATTTGAGATTTTTTAATGGATTTTTCCTTATTTTGTATTCCTATTTATTCTTATGCTTGGTGATATATTATTACAATGACATGAGCATGTTTGGTGGTTATGTATTGGGGTGAAGTGGCTTTCCAAGGTGGGTTGGGAAACAAAGGGGTCCTAGGGTACCCCTTGGTAGAGTTATTAATAAGCAATAACTAAACAAGTGAATGAGATCATAATATAATAAAAAGAGATTAGTGTGACTTATGTGATTAACTACCTTTCCATCATTTGAGCACATAGATATGGAATGTCTTTCATTGCCATCATTTGAGGACATTGATATGATACAGTACCTTATTGTACTTTGAGGATGTTGATATGGTACAATATAGTCTTTATGTCGATGTATGTTGATATGGCTTAGTCGAGAATCCTTGACGAGAAGAGGATAGATTACTTATACATAATCCTTGTGATCTATGTAATGACACTCCATTCCTGAGATTCTACATTAAACTGTTGTTAGTGCTAAGTAGTACCCTTGGTCTATTATGACTACTTGACCTATTCTTATTTGTTTTATTCATGTTTGAATTGCTCCACTCCACCAAAGGTTTCATTTGTCCATTGGAGTCATTACTTATTTCATCCATTTCTTGATTTTTACCATTTGCATTAGTTAGGGCTCTTCATATATTTTAATTCACTTCATCATTTTGAATGAAGTGAATTTATTAGTTTTTGGGCTGAGAACTAGTGTTTTTTCACAATTCCATTCCTTTCCCCCACCTAGTTGGGAAGGTGTGAGTATTTGAATGTTCTCATGCTTGGGATTTGAAAATTTTCACCATATTATGCTATCAAATTTTGTATTAATTCTGAAAATTAATATATTTTTTAATTTTCATAATGTTGGGTGAAAAGTAGAAAATTGGTTTTAATTTAATTGAATTCTAAGATGTTTGAATTTTGGGCAATTTTATGTTTTTCCTTGTGTGTCACCCAAAATTTATTAGAAATTGTTGGGCATAAATGAGTGAGTGTTTTGGGTAGAAATCTATGCCTATTTTATGATTGTGAAGACATAATGGATAGAGAATATTTTGGTTGTATTTTACCATAATCCAAACATTCCTTTTTGGCTTAGCCTTATTGATTTTTCCATTTGTCAAATTTGACAGAATTTGAGTATTTGCTTACTTGTCATAATTTTGTCCCTTCCCCATGTTATAACATGATAATTTATTGATACTTACCAAGTGGTTGATTAAGATAAGTATTGTTTTGACTTCTTATGGTTTCCACTTGGTTTTTCTTCCTTAAGTGTTTTGGGTTTGAGATATTCTCCATGTTTCTTTTGCTCGCATGTTGGCACCATCCATACTTGAGATTGAAATCACATGTGATATATATGGATGTGTGGTATTTGAGACATATCCAAACATGTAGTTGAGTTATGCTCCTATGCTAATGTCTAAATAACCCATGCTCTTTGTGTTTGAGACCGATAGAGTTTTTCATGTTTTGTGGTTTATGAATTTGAGATTTTTTAATGGATTTGTCCTTATTTTTTATTCTTATTTATTCTTATGCTTGGTGATACATTATTATAATGACATTAACATGTTTGGTGGTTGTGTATTGGGGTGGAGTAGCTCTCCAAGGTAGGTTGGGAAACAAAGGGGTCTTAGGGTACCACTTGGTAGAGTTATTAATAAGTGATAACTAAATAAGTGAGTTAGATCATAATATAATAAAAAGAGATTAGTGTGACTTATGTGATTAACTACCTTGCCATCATTTGAGGACATAGATATGGAATGTCTTTCATTGTCATCATTTGAGGACATTGATATAATATAGTACCTTATTGTACTTTGAGGATCTTGATATGGTACAATGTATCTTTTCTATCATCATATGTTGATATGGCTTAGTTGAGAATCCTTGATGAGAAGAAGATAGATTACTTATACATAGTCCTTGTGATCTATGTAATGACACTCCATTCCTGAGATTCTACACTAAACTGTTGTTAGTGCTAAGTTGTATCCTTGGTGTATTATGACTACTTGACCTATTCTTGTTTGTATTTAATATTAGATCCCATCTCGAGTATTCTACATGTATAATTTCATTCTATACCTATGCACTATATCAAACTTTTTGAGGTCCTATGAATTATGCATTTGATTAGTGTGAGTTATCCACTCCTTACTTGTGTGTATAATTTTTATTTTTATCCAGGTTACTATCTCCACAAGCACAACGAGTTGGGTCTATGGGTGGAAGACATTCCTAACTCTACCACTACCAAGGAATAGTGAATAAGGATGAACTTCCTCCAACTACAATATTTGGATCTTCTATGCTTACTCTCTTTATTGCATATATATTTGATGTTGTAGGCATTAATGTTGATCTAGTCTTATAAGGTTATGCTTTACTTTTATGTTATTATTTTATAATTGAGTGGATAATACCTTGATATGTATGTATCTGGTACTCCTTAGTTCTGGGCTATCTTTCTTTTCTTGTCTTACATTGGTGTTGGCATGCCTATTTCTTTTTTGTTCAAAGAATATTTCTCATTACATATTTTGGCAATAATGACTGGCCATTTAGGGATATGCTTAATTGAAGTGGATGGTGACTAAAATACTGATATATTAGGATGGTTTGGGGTGCATCATTTTGTAAATATTGTCAACAGATTTTTTATGCTTTTTAATGGAGTCAATTAGAAAATGAATACAAAATTTATGGCTTTTAGAATAGATTTTGTATGAAGTCAAGTACAATGTCATACAACACAATCATACAAATTGGGATACCTTGTTGTCTAGGATCCATTCTTATGTCATATAGGAAACACTTTGTCATTTAGCACCATTCTTGTGCCATATGGAAACTAATTTGTTGTATAAGACCCATTCTTCTATCGTATGATATTTTGCTAACTTTCTATACCATGTTTTATCATATCAAAAAATATAGTGGGTACTTCCATTCATCTTCTAGAAAACCTAATTTGTGTTATGGGTACCTTATTTAAAGTAAAGATAATCCAATTAATAACAACTCAGATTCATGTTCGTGGATGAGAGATTAACTCCTTTTTATATGTGGATTTAATGCCTTGGAATTTGATAGCATGATAAATTGACTTGTAAGGTTAAGTTGTTGGAAATTTGATTGAAAAGCTCATTGTTGTTGAAAATAAAAGAGGGAGATTGCTGTAAAAGATTGTTTTCAATCATTTTTTTGCCATTGATGTCAAACTTGCTATATGTAGGGATGATATTCGCTTAAAAGATTCATGCACTATCACTTAGTTGATTGATGAAGAGGATTTGATCAACAAGATGTAACAAGAGCACCTAAGGGAAAGGTTGAGTTATGATATTGTAATGAAGTGCAAAAATCAGTTAAGACAATGGTCAAGTAATGTATTGATGAAAAATTCAAAGATATAAAGGTTGGACACACTTAGATAAATTGTAGGAAGAAGTTGTAACAAGGTTGACTACAAAGCTTTAACTTTGATCATTAGAAGGTGTCGAGCAAGTTAGTTGAAGCCGAGTAACAAAATTCTTGGTTGATGCTGAGTGATCTTCAAGTGCCGAGTAAAAGATCAAGTGCCAAGCATCAGGAAAAATTTTAGTATGTGTCGAGCACTAGTATTTCAATAGTGTTGAGTTGTTGCATTATTTCAAATGATGAAGATTCACCAAATCTAAGCCAACATAGTGGTTGTATTAAATTTTGTGAACAAGTTGAAAGATAAGGATGATGAGTTGTTGGCACAAAATCTTATGTGAACAATTTTTGGGAAAATTCTAAAGGATTATTCAAGAAGTTTCTAGAGGAAATAGGATATGGAATAGATAGAATGTATCCTACCTAATCCACGTGAATTGAAATTGAAAATTAGAAGAATCAAGCATGAAAAGGAACTCCAAGACTTCTATTTAAGAAGTCATAGACCAAGAAGCAAAGAGCTACTAATCCTATTGCTACAGAAGTGCCAAAAATCTGTGAAGTGATTAAAAGGGTGTCAAGAAGGAGACATCTAGGAGAAGGAAGAGCATAGAGGCTTTGCTTATAAGAGTGGTCATGAAGAGATGATTGCACTAGTACATTGAGTATGGAGACTCAAAAGACAAAGCTTCAAATAAAAGGCAAACAGTTGAGAGTTGCAGAGATAGAAGGCCAGGCAAGGATATGAGCTGAGAAGTGATATGAAATCTGCAAGATACGTTTATGTTGTAGTTAGGTCTAGATTTTCTAATACTCTCTAGCAATTTTATTAGATCTAAAAATCCTATGGACTTAGGTTGCCCTAATAGCCATTTGTAAATCCTTTAATAGGGTGACATTCCAAGTGAATGTTCTAAAGTCCTTTTACCAGCCCCACTTCTAACAAAGTGGTTAAATCCTCTAACTTGGTCACATTTAATAGTGTGTGTTGTAAGCCTTTAACATGGCATCACTTGAGAAGGGTGAGAATTGAGTAGCATGTTACTGGTGGTTTTTCCCAAATTGGGTTTCCACGTAAATCACTGTGTTATGTGTTGATTTCTTATGTGTCGTGCTTGCATGTTAATTTACAGTAACTTGCTAATTAGACAAGTTAAAGTTTGGAAGAGTGAATGTTTGGATTAGTTCATTGTATCAGGAGAAAAGTTTGAATAGGACATCTGGACCTTGAATAACGGATTCAAACCCCCCGCCCCCCCCTCTCAATTATTCTAAAGCAATTCTAATAATTGGTATCAGAGAAGGCTACTAATTTAGTTTCAAGGTATTAGAAGTAGGAAGATCAAGATGTCTAAGAGAGAAGTTCCCAAGCTTAGCAAAGACAACTTTTTTGCATGGTAGAGTTTGATGAAATTGCACCTTGGATCAATAGGTGACTATGCACAAACTTCCATTGGAACAAAGCATGTAACTCCAACAAGACCCCTTACTACAGATGACTTAAACAAAAAGAAGGAACACAATCAAGCAATGTTGGAGATTTCCTCTGCACTTAGCTATGCTGAATATGATGATGTCAAAGACTGTGACACTGCATTCAAGATGTGGAAAACCCTATCAAAAATCTATGGAGGAGATCAGAATGTCCAAAGAACAAAAACAGAAAGTCTAAGAGGAAATTTTGATGACATGAAGATGGAGGAAGGTGAGAATGTTGCTCAATATGCTGCAAGAATAAAAGAAGTGGTGAGTGCAATAAGGAGTCTAGGTGGTCAACTGGAAGAAGAAACATCCATCAACAAATACTTGAGAACTTTGCTTCCTATCTATGCTATAAGAGTTTCAGCCATTCAAGAGTTGAGGTGTGTACAAGGAAACATACTAACTTTTGAAGGAATAGTTGGAAGACTGACTGCATTTGAGCAATCCAATTTTGACAACTATAGACCTAAGAACCTTGAATCTGCTTTCAAGGCCAAAACAAAAATAAGGGATACTAAGGAGGACACATCAAGCAAAAGAAGAAGAAAAGGAAAACATTCATCTAGTGATAGCAGCACAAATGAGGAAGATGTGTAACAGTTAGAAGCACTACTGGCCAGGAGATTTCATAGAGGTAAAGGTAAATTCAAAGGTAAGCTTCCTATCATATGTTTCAATTGCAATGAAGTAGGTCATATAGTTTCAAGATGCCCTCAAAAGAAAAACTTTAAAGAAGGAAGCAAGTTTAGGAACAAAAGGGAAGACGATAGCAAAGATTATAAGGTGAAAGGCAAGAGATGCTACATTGTTGAAGAAGATTCTGATGAAAATAATGATGAAGTAGTCTATGTAGCCATGAAGGATGAATCATACAAAGATGAAGATGAAGCAACATCATTGGTTACCTGTGTAAACAAAAATAACAAGTGGATCATAGATAGTGAATGCTCACATCACATGACAGGAGATAAAAGTAAGTTCATTACCTTTACTCAATATGATAGAAATAGTGTTAGATTCGGTAATGATGCCCCATGTCAAATCAAAGGAAAAGGCTCTGTCAAACTTAAAGAGAAAATTTCATGTGAAAATGCATACTATGTTGAAGGATTGAACTACAACTTGTTGAGTGTATCTCAGTTAGGCAATGCAGGTTGCAAAGTGGAATTTGGAAACAAAACAACCAAGATCTATGATATTGATGGAAATCTGATAGGAAAAGGCGAAAAAACTAGGATTAATCTATTTTACCTAGACATGGAAGAAGCAACATGTCTTGTTGTTAGACTTGATGATGTGTGGTTGTGGCATAAAAGGTTATGTCATGTTAATTTTGATAATCTGATCAATATTAGTAGAAAGAACAAAGTCAGAGGACTGCCCAAGTTAAAGAAACCTAAAAACACAATGTGTGAACAATGTCAACTAAGGAAGATGACTAAATATGGTTTCAAAAGAAAAGCATACACCTCAAATGAAGTTCTAGAGTTAGTTAATACAGATTTATGTGGTCCAATAGAAGTACAAAGCTACCTAGGAGACAGATACATAATGCTATTTGTAGATGATTATTCCAGAATGATGACTGCTATGTTCTTAAAACAAATATATGATGCATTTCAAATGTTCAAGTGGTATTTGGCTAGAGTTGAGAAGGAAACAGGAAAGAACCTTAAATGCCTAAGGTCAGACAAAGGAGGTGAGTTCACATCAAGAGAATTTGAAATATTTTGTAATGACAGAGGTATCAAAAGGAAAATGTCAGCACCAAGAACTCCACCACAAAATGGTATTGCTAAAAGGAGAAATAGGTCAGTGATTGACTGTGCCAAAACCTTGATGATGGAGAAAAATGTTGCACTTAAGTACTAGAAGGAAGCTGTAAGTATTGCAGTCTACACACTAAATAGAGTTCAAGTCAAGAAAGGTACAAATGCAACACCTTTTGAATTATGGTATGGTCATTCACCTAATGTTAAACATTTCAAAGTGTTTGGTTGTAAATGCTATATTCTAAAAGACACTAGAAATGGCAAGTTTGATGCAAAAAGTAATGAAGGTATATTTCTTGGATACTCCACTAGAAGTAAAGCATATAAGTGTTTGAATACTAACACTAACAAAGTTGTGGAGAGTGCAAATGTAAATTTTGATGAGCATGCAAAAGTTCAGACTAATGAGTCAAAGAAAATAGAGGATTACAGATCCTTTGTATACTCCTATGAAGGAATAACATTTGAAGATAATACTAAAAACCAAGTTGGGATTAGCAACAAACTTCAGTATCTGCTAAGTCTCAACCAGTGAATGTCGAGTTGCATTCATAAACTGAGCTACAGAATATGGAACATGCACACTTTGATTCTAAAAAAAGTATACATGAAATGAAAGGAATGATGAATTACCTGATGAAGAAGAACGAAATGACTCTAAAGTTGAAGGATCAAACGTAGAAAGAAGGACTGAACCCAGATTAGCTAAGTATGTAACAAGACATTACCCTACAAATCAAATCATTGGCGATAAGGATGTTAGACCAATGACAAGGAGTAGAATCAGAAATGAATCATGTCTACTAAGCAAGGTTGAACCCAAAACAATCAAAGATGCACTGCAAGATGATGACTAGTATAAGGCCATGAAAGAAGAGATAGATCAAATTGAGAAGAACAAAACTTGGTCTCTAGTCCCTAGACCAGTTGATAAGAATGTAATTGGTACCAAGTGGGTGTTCAGAAAAAAACTTGATGTGAACAGTGAAATAACAAGAAACAAAGCCAAATTAGTTTGCAAAGGCTATGCACAAGAAGAAGGATTGGATTATGGAGAGACATTTGCTCATGTTGCAAGAATGGAAGAAGTAAGAACATTACTTGCATATGCTGCATATAAAGGTTTCAAAGTCTATCAGATGGACGTGAAGTTAGCTTTTCTGAATGGTATACTAGAGGAGGAAGTCTATATAGAACAACCAGAGGGATTTGTTGATGAAAAGAACAAGGACATGGTCTGCAAGCTACATAAAGCACTTTATGGATTGAAGCAAGCACCTAGAGCATGGTATGAAAGGTTGCACAAATATCTTGTGAAGATAGGATTTGAAAGAATAGATGACAACAACAACTTGTACATCAAAGCTGAAGAAGGTAAAGACATTTTGATTTCAGAAATCTTTGTTGATGACATAATATTTGGAGGAAAAGATGTTTTATGCAAAGATTTTGCTGACCAAATGAAGCATGAATTTGAGATGTTAATGTTTGGAGAAATCAAATTCTTTGTTGGATTACAAGTACATCAATTCAAGCATGTCATATTTGTGACCCAATCTAAATACATCAAGGAAGTACTCAAAACATTTGGGCTAGAAGACTCAAAACTAGTCAGCACACCAATGGCAACAGGTCATAAACTATCAAAGAATGATGAATCTGCTAAAGTAAATCAGACATTGTATAGGTCAATGATTGGAAAATTGCAATATGTTGTACATAGTAGACCAGATATTCCATTAGCTGTTGGAATAGTGGCTAGATTTTCTGCCAATCAAAGAGAAAACCACTTAATGGCAATAAAGAGAATATTGAGATACCTAAAAGGAACTGATGACTTTGGCTTGTACTACAAAAGGAATGAGAAATTTGAATTGAGAGCTTATACTGATGTAGACTGGGGAGGTAACATTGATGATAGAAAAAGCACCAGTGGAGGAGCACTTTTCTTAGGAAAGAGGTTGATCACATGGACAAGCAAAAAGAAAAGCTGCACCTCACAATCTACTGCTAAAGCTGAATATGTGGCAGCTGCTATAAATTGCACTAACATTGTGTGGATGAAACACTTACTACAAGGTATGAAGGAAGAGGTAATTGATCCAGTGACACTTTATTGTGATAATACAAGTGCTATCAATATATCAAAGAACCCAATTATGCATGCCAAAGCTAAGCATATTGCAATCTAGTATCATTATGTAAGAGAACTGGTGGAAGACAAACAAGTGAAGATGGAATATGTCAGCTCAAAGGAATAGATTGTTGATATCTTCACAAAAGCATTACCTAAAGATGCTTTTGAGTATCTTAGAGGTAAGTTAGGGGTGATACCCATAGCTAAAGCTACTTGAACCTAAAAGCAAGTATGCCCTGCATCAAATAAGCAGAATGTTGAAGATTTTACACATTGATTCAGAGGATGTTTACTTTGGGATTCATGCCTAAAGTAATAGAAGTAATAGAGGGAGAGATTGACTAAATCTGCAAAGAGCTACATCCGCATATTAAAGATGATAATATGTCTTTGGCATTGTTGTCAAAGAGGGAGAAGTGAACAACTGATCAACAAGATTGTTAAAGAAAAAAAAGGATCAAAGAAGTAGAGGGAGATTTCAGAGGTTGATCATAACAACAAAAGAGGAATAATACAGAGGAAGAAAGATAAAGATAAAAGATACATCAGCAAAGAGGGAGAAGTGAAATAAAGATGTGATGTTACAACTTACTTTTTGGCATTTGATTTGTTGTTCTAACCTAGTAAGCTTTTGGTGGAAGAGTTTAGTCTGATGGCTGATCAGTTTGGTTTGCCATCAATGCCAGAGAGGGAGATTGTTGGAAATATGATTCAAAAGCTCATTGTTGATGAAAATACAAGAGGGAGATTTTTGTAAAAGATTATTTTCAATAATTTTTTTGCCATTGATGTCAAACCTACTATATGTAGGGATGATATTCACTTAAAAGATTCATGCACTATCACTTAGTTGATTGATGAAGAGGATTTGATCAACAAGATGTAACAAGAGCACCTAAGGGAAAGGTTGAGCTATGATATTGTAATGAATTGCAAAAATTAGTTAAGACAATGGTCAAGAAATGTATTGATGAAAAATTCAAAGATATAAAGGTTGGTCACACTTAAATAAATTGGAGGAAGAAGTTGTAACAAGGTTGACTGCAAAGCTTTAACTTTGATCATCAGAAGGTGCCAAGCAAGTCAGTTGAAGCCAAGTAACAAAATTCTTAGTTGATGTCGAGTGATCTTCAAGTGTTGAGTAAAAGATTAGATGTCGAGCATCAAGAAAAAATTTAGTATGTGTCGAGCACCAGTATTTCAATAGTGTCGAGCTGCTGCATTATTTCAAATGATGAAGATTCGCCAAATCTAAGCCAACATAGTGGTTGCATTGAATTTTGTGAACAAGTTGAAAGATAAGGATGATGAGTTGTTGGCACAAAATCTTATGTGAACCATTTTTGGGTGAATTCTAAAGGATTATTCAAGAAGTTTCTAAAGGAAACAGGATATGGAATAGATACAATGTATCCTACCTAATCCATGCGAATTGAAATTGAAAATTGGAAGAATCGAGCAAGAAAAGGAACTCCAAGACTTCTATTTAAGAAGTCATAGACCAAGAAGCAAAGAGATGTTGATCCTATTGTTATAGAAGTGCCAAAAATCTGTGAAGTGATTAAAAGGGTGTCAAGAAGGAGACATCTAGGAGAAGGAAGAGCACAGAGGCTCTGCTTATAAGAGTGGTTATGAAGAGATGATTGCATTGGTACATTGAGTATGGAGACTCAAAAGACAAAGCTTGAAAGAAAAGGCAAGTAGTTGAGAGTTGCAGAGATAGAAGGCCAGGCAAGGATATGAGCTAAGAAGTGATATGAAATCTGCAAGATAAGTTGTATAATGTAGTCAGGTCTAGATTTTCTAATACTCTTTAGCAATTGTATTAGATCTGAAAATCCTATGGACTTAGGTTGGCCTAACAGCCATTTGTAAATCGTTTAATAGGGTGACATTCCAATTGAATGTTCTAAAGTCCTTTTACTAGGCCCACTTCTAATAGAGTGATTAAATCATCTAACAAAGTCACATTTAATAGTGGTTTTTGAAAGCCTTTAACAGGGCAGGCCTTTTACAGGACATCACTTGAGAAGTGTGAGAATTGAGTAGCATGTTACTGGTGGTTTTTTCCAAATTGGGTTTCCACGTAAATCACTGTGTTATGTGTTGATTTCTTACATGTCATGCTTGCATGTTAATTTATAGTAACTTGCTAATTAAACAAGTTAAAGTTTGGAAGAGTGAATGTTTGGATTAGTTCACTGTATTAGGAAAAAAGTTTAAATAGGACATTTGGACCTTGAACAATTGATTCACACCCCCCCCCGGCTCCTCATTATTCTAAAGTAATTCTAACATAAGTATTGTAGGAACTTTGATTTGGGTTTAAATGAACATCTTTCTTGGGATAGATAAAGAAGTATCTTCCTCTTGTGATCCATGAATGTTATCTTGATCTCCTTTGAGTAATCTTAAGAATGTGTGTTCTCCATTATGATTTATGGTTTAGAGATAGGAATCTTTAAAAGTTTTATAAAGACTTCATCTTGTGTAGGAGAACATGTGATTTATGTCACATTCTCTAATTTTGTATCATGTTTAAATATTTAATCAACACACTTGGTTACCCCACCATCTTGTGAGGTAACCTTTTTAGTAAGAAAAATAATATTATCTAATGCTTATTTTATCCTTGTTGTCCAAGGGTTCCTAAGGGGGGCATTACAAAAGATCATGCTTCAACAGAGTCAGTCGATTTGAATAGTCCAAAAACTAATTCTAAATCAAACACAATAAACATGTCATAATACAAATTAGAAATGTGTAGTTGCAAGATCATATAGTGGGTAGACACGTTTACAAAAATAAAAGCTTAAAATATACCATGCAAGAATTTCTCATAACTAAGAATTGGTTCACAATATTTTTAAGGTATTAGTATAGTGAAGATTAGTTTGTCAAAAGTAAAATTTACATGAAATAAGAATTGGAGGTTGGGAGATTGAACATCACTAAACTATTCAAGATGAATTTGTTGGTACAAAACTAGCAATACTAATCCAAAAAAAATAAAGTTCTCACAGAGTGATGTCTTACAATTATCATAAAATACATACAAATATAATCATCCCAAAGTAAATGTGTAGTTGAAAGATCATATAATGTTTTTGATTAAGTAAAATAGGTTTTGATGGGGCCCTAAAACCCATTACAACCAAATTTTGGAAGGGATTTGAAACCCAAAATAGATGAGACTCTATAGAAAAATATTTACCAATAGAAAAATGACAACAAGTCATCCAAGGGCCAACAAAGAGACAATAATTGCAAGACGGCAAATGAGATGAATTAGCTACAAACAAAGGCCCAAAAGGTCAAACTATGACCCTACAAAATCTACCAGATCATGGGAAAAGGGAGGGACTACCCCCTAATCCCAATACATGACATGAATCAACAAGCATGATATGATCAACCTCCTTAAAGTACATATTCTTGAACAAGCTGAAACCATAAGGTAGAAAAATCTTCTCCACACTCATCCATATTCTTAAACCAAACAAATCTACAAGGAAGAAAAAAAAAAAATCCACACCCATCTATCCATCTCAATCCCCTTTCACCTCAAAAGTAAGGGATCCCAACTTAATAGGAAGATGGGGAGGAAGAGGATCCTCAAATAAAACCACTTTTGAATCTTCCCACTATTGTAACAAAGCATAAGTGAGGGCTTGTCCTGCCACTCTTAGCCTCACTAGCACAAAAAATCACAACCTCAATAGATGATTCATCCACCTCAATAAGGACTAAGCATTGAAGAGATAATAGGAGGAAGTAATCCACAAACCTAAAAGCCTCTTAAGGGGACTAGATAGGCTTAAGGATGAGATTCATCTCTATAGAATCTTCCGAGAGAAGAAATAAAGGAGAGTTCAAATTCCACCAAATGATAACTTAAAAAAGGAATGAGACTCTAATAAAGGGAGAAAAATAATCCTTCACTTAAGAAAAAATGATTAGGATCCAAGGAGGGCCCTCAAAAATGCATAACATCCCATAGGCACCAAATTAGAACACGTGAATCAAAACAAATTGCTTCCATAATATCATATCTTTGAAAAACCTTAGACAAATGAGGGTCCTGTGATCATAAAAGAAAAACAACACAGATCCCTCCAAAAAGGCCATAAAAAGCCTATTCAAACCTAAGAAACATATGTTCATTAACTCTAAACTAAACCCATCCCATAAGGGGAGGAAGGCTCAAGCTAAGCCATCCAGCAAAGGATCCAACAGTTGAAGAACCAATGACAAGAAAAAGTCTAAATCTTCTTACTCTAAAAGATCCCTAGAAATGCCAGAAACATTGAGCCATGCAACAAGGTACCCTCGAGAAGGAGCACAATCTAGGCTCTTCAATATCAAAGGGAGGGAGGTACTAGAAGAGAAAAAAAAAAACTTCCTACCTAAGGAGTTGCCTCCCTCACACCAAAGCAACCAAAACACCTAGAAATTGGGATCACCACCCACTTCCATCACTAAGGTCATATCCACTAACATCCCACAGTGGGCCCAAACTAGCCAAGCCAATGTCCAAGATGGCCATGAATCTTTGTGAGAATCCCTACCTCCACCACTAGCTCAGTGCAATAAGAAACCCTAGTTGTCAAAAGACTATCACTCGAATTCCCACTCTACATATTCAAAATATTTGGAAGGGTTTATTTGTGATAATTTTGTAATGGCTAATCGATGTTGCATTGTACTTATTTGTGATCATAAGACATTTTTAAGAAGGATAAGAAGCCTTTATAAGATCTTGCATTGTATTTATTTAAACTTGGTCTTGACGTGAATATACCATCATTTTCTCTTGGAAATTGATCTAAGGTATTGCCATGATTTTCATCACTTAGTTGCCCCCTTTGGAAAATTGGGGCCTGTAAAAATAGGTGCCCATAAACAATAGGAATGTGTGATTCTTGTAACATTAGAACTATAAGAAAAGCAGAGGCATAAAGGTTCTACCATTCGATGATTATTCGAGGATGCATAGCCTAACTCAATTTGACCAATCATAAAATACATGTTCTTTGGAGAATAGTTACTACTCGGTGATCTAATGAACTTAGGAAATAATATAAATGAATAAGTACAAGGATTTTTAAATGAGTTAGTCATCTAATTCCATAGATCTTGACATCATACAAGAGGGTCAACAACACTTCAAGTTAAAGAAAGAAAGAATAAATAGCTCATTTAGAATAACCATATGAATGTTGGTTTTATGAAATTTTCCACAATGAATATTATATTATTTATTTTTTTTAAAGTTGCATTTACTAGGTAAAAAACTTGAGCAAAGGGGTGACTATGAGACGTAACTTTGCAACAAAATGAAGGCATTTAAAATACCAAGGATAAAGTAAAGGGTGTGAGGCTCACAATATCCTTCCAATAACCAAATACAAGGACATAAATATTATAGTGAGCCATAAAAAAGCACGTAATTTACTATACAAATAGTCAAGTTATCAAGGATTCCTTGAACATTACAACTAGTCAATCTCAAAGTTTCAAATTGGTAAAACACCAAAACCAACTAATCATTCCAAGATTTATTTATTTAGTTTGTACATACGGATTGAAATATTGGTGAGTGAGGAGATTTGATATTGTAGAATTTTTAGAAGTTAAATAATTTACCTATTGGAGAATGGTGTGAGAAATTTATATTATGTTTGTTGAAAGGTATGTGACCTAAAAGTGTCTTCAACATTGCAAGAATAAATAGTCCATCTTAGTATCATTATTGGATTTCTACAAATTTAATTTTTTTTACAACAATGTATGTATATAATATGTAATAAATACAAGGAAAAGGTTATTCAAATGGAATTGCATTTGAACACAACAAGATTCACAACAATGAAAATATCACAGTTGGATTTCTTCAAACCCCACAAGTTTACATTTATGTAATATCCTAACACAACAAGATTCAAAACATTCAAAACATCACTATAGAATTTCCAGAAGCCTATAAAATTTACGCCACAAAAAAAATTGTATTTCATATGAACAAGATTCGTAGGATTCAAGATATCAATGTTACATCAATTCAAAACCAAAACATTTACAACAATGTCTATATATTGTTAGTTAATAAATTTCCCCTTAATGTATTTGAAATAGTCAACTATTCAAAAAATTGGAAA
This sequence comes from Cupressus sempervirens, assembly GCA_028749045.1. Lineage (NCBI taxonomy): Eukaryota > Viridiplantae > Streptophyta > Pinopsida > Cupressales > Cupressaceae > Cupressus > Cupressus sempervirens. The sequence goes on along the minus strand of CM053793.1, from coordinate 361,535,022 downwards.
TAGAGTCATTCATTGTCCTTGATATACAATATATAGGTATCTAACATAATAACAGTCTTATAAAGTAACTACTTGTTCAAAATTATTATTTCTAAAGTAATTTAAAACCCACAACATATTTATAAAATCATAAAAACCCTCTAGAGCCAATAGTATTTTTAGTATCCAACAATTAAAAAATATATTTTTATCTTTTATAACCTACAAATATCCAAGTTTTGATTTTATCTTATATTAGAGTGTACACTCTTATAGATTATTTAATACAAAATATTGTATTAATTGTAAGGTTACCAACCCACTTATCCATTGTCATAACTCCATACTCTTTTTTATTAATTCCAACTTATCAAGGTTTAACGCCTTATTAGGGATGTGTATTCTTTGTTTTGCACACAACCATTCATGTCTAACATGCATTGAATGAATGAGGTTAATTGAAACATTAATTGCTTTTGCACCTCCAATTTAAGTCTTGTTGACAATATTCCCACACCAAATTTTGCATGATAGATGCCCCCCTCAATAGTGGTAAGACCCATAACTCCTCTACTCAAATTCAAGTCTAGACGTGTCAATTTACTTTCATCCTTATCTATAATAGGATCAACAATTTCTATGAATGTGTGATTGGAGCTTGAGTCAACATTTATTCTAGACATTCTTCTAGCCTTCTTTAGATTGGGTGTATCTTGCAATATCTTAGCCATTCTATCCACCGTTGTATCTAACATTAAGGTGTATCTCTTTTTCTTCTCTATAATTTTTTTAATTCATGGAGAGGAAGTAATAATTGATGAACTCAAAATGTTGGCTATTGCATTGGTGGGTGGAGGTGTCAAAGTAGTAAGAACACAGTCATTGAGGATGGACAAATCTAAGTTAACAAAAATGTCTTGGAAATATTATCTCCACTAATTCAGTGGAAAATTAAAGATTTATTTTCTCGGGCACAACCTGCAATAGGTGACAAATTCTAAGGGCCAGGAGAAACAAACAAGAAAAAATCATGGTCAAGTTTTTGTTTGGAGGAGTTGGTGCATATTCCTCACATATAGATCTCAAAATTATACTATTACCTAGCCACCCTCCATAGGTGCATATTCCTCACATATAGATCTCAACATAATACTATTACCTAGCTACCCTCCATATCTTCTAGATCTAGGATTACTTTCTCAAGGAACGTAAGTTGAAATGGCAACACACTTGAAGCTAAGAGGATTCTAAGATGCATTTTGTTCTAGGCTTGACATAACCTTTGTTTCTAGTGTTATCCTTGTTCTCTCCACTACACATAAGGTTCCATTTGGGACATACAAATTCTCCTTATTAAACCAATAAAGGTATGGGAGACGTCTAAGAGCAATGTTCTAATAGATCTCATCAACCATATTTGAACCATCATTAATTAGATTTTCAAAAATAGAGAGGGTCACTCTAAAGCCTCTAGTTTTCTCCAACATTAACCTCATGTAATCTCTCTTTTAGATCTCCTAGACATCTACACAATCTTGTTAGTAATATTCTAGTTGATTTTAATGGAGATATGACTTCCCTCCATGCAAATGATTATATGGGCATAATTTATTGTTCTAATAAGGCCTTCGTGATAAAAATTGAAATTGGTCTTCTATAAATTTTTCTTTGTCATTTAGGAAAATAAGAAATAAGTACCCCTTGTCTTAATTTTCTTTAAAATATCTTTAACATTGATCTTTGTCACTTCTAAGAACACAAAAATAATTAGAAACGTACGCAAGCAATCTATACTAAGCATTTTCAAAACCCCCAATTTTCAAAAGTCAACCTCGATAAAATGACTCTCATATTGAATTATGACTAAACCTTAGGAAAAAACCTCTTTTATTGAAGATGTATTATTGTTTTTCATCAAATAACTACATATTCCAAGATTATAGAAGTTGTGAAAAGTGCTCCAGGTGAGCCCCAACTTTCTATTGATAAATTTATCAATTTCTTTCTCTTTTAGGAACAACCACATCCTCTATTTTATAGTTAGGATCAACCACACCTTTTATAAATATTTCTCAAAGCTACTAGTTTTGATTTCAAACATTAAATGGAGAAGAAGAAAGAAGAATGCGTCTGCACGAAATGGAACAAGCATTATTTGTATCTTGAAGGAACTCCTAATGCTTTATTTACAACACCATAATGGAAGACCCAAAGTTACTAAACAAATATTTCTTCCAGAATAGAATTTCCATAATAGGGAACCCCAAAAACAACAATTTTTTCCCAAAACAAAAGTCAGGGGAACTCTGCAATTTCATTGTACCAAAAATTAAACTAACTGCCAGAACAAATCTGCAAAAACTGAGCCAAATTATATATACATTCCCTCAATTTGAGGGAACTTATGAGAAAAGACAAAAATATTATTTTAGAGAAATAAAATTAATAATCAATAAATTAATTAATAAATAAACATTTTAAAAATATATAAATTTATATTAAATTTAATATCTAATATAGAATTAAATTTAGATTATAATTTTAATTTAACTGAACAAGTACAAATTTTACATCTTTCCATCTTAGTGATTATTTTCTCATATTATCAATAGTTTATCAACATGTCAACATTATACTTATGTGTATTCAATTGGTTCCAATTTCTAATTAGTGTCATTATAGTAAGAATAAAACACAAATATACCTTCCCACTACCATAATTTTAACGTAGACTATGGTCAATTAGGTACATCTATCCTCCATCGTAAGCATGGTAAGAAGATAGTTGTCCTTCTAAGGAGTCCTCTCTCTCTCTCTCTCTCTCTCTCTCTCTCTCTCTCTCTCTCTCTCTCTCTCTCTCTCTCTCTCTCTCTCTCTCTCTCTCTCTCTCTCTCTCTCTATGTACCTCTACCTATATCTTGATATAATCATCTCTATCTCTATCTCCTTACCTTTGTAGGCTACATCTCTCTTTGTATCATTCTATCTTTATATATCTCTCCTATCATCATTTATCCCCTCTCTATTTTTGTTCTCTCATCTCTTCCTTCAAAAATTTGAAAACTTTTTTGTCAACATATAGGTTGTATGATTTATTATTATTATTTATAAGCAATGACTACCAAATAGGTCTCATAACACTGTGCATTAAGTCGATTCAAAAGTAAAAAAGCAAAGCAATGTAAGTTCTTTAACAACTTTTTTTGCACCATTTTAAAATTTTCCCCTTGTTTTAAGATATTTCACTTGTGAATTTTTGGTCATCCCCACCTATTGGTGAGATAATGAAACTTTGAAACACATGTATCCAACCTATTTAAATGAAATATTATGCTCTTCCAAAGCAATAATACTACTTTCATGACCAATCATCTAAGATGCGTATACATCAAAAATAAGGGAAAACACATCATTAACACAAATACAAATTTTGGAAATAATGTAGATTGGTTACAAAATCATTCGAAATGTGCACATGAAATTAAAATGACTTTATTTTATCAGATGCAATGTCAAAAATGTTTCAAGGAAATCAAAGTCAACTAACAAACTTATAATAAAATAGCTCAAGGTTAGGAGGGAGAGGGAGAGGGAGGGAGAGAGAGAGAGAGAGAGGGGGGGGGGGGGGGGGGGGGGGGGGGGGGGGGGGGGGGGATGGTTGGGGGGAGGAAAAGAGAAATATAAATGAACTAGAGTGAGAGGATGAGAGAGAGAGACATACAAAGAGACATTAGTTGAAATTTCAAACCTTTATAGACGTTGGGACAAGTACAATAAATTTGTTGCCTCAATTAAACAAGAAAAAAGGTTATGGTAATTCCAATAATATTCTATGTCAATGTATTGCATGCAAAGTCAAACATAAAACTTCTCCATTTTATAATATAATCATAAAAAAAGACCAAAAAAAAATCCACATTCAACATATGTTGTCATGAATCATATATTATTTTTACAATAAAATGAGATGCTCATACACTAGATAGAAGCTGGTAATGTCTAGAATCTGTAGAAAAAATCCAAACATTTCCCCTTCCTCTAGGGATGAGCATTGTTGTCATTACACCACTTTCATAATTAGGGCTAATGGTGCAAGGAGAATATGGGACTGTGACTCTCATATTCACATTTTTGTTATAGGTGTTTAAATAATCAAAGGAAACATATATATTCCCTTATAGATTTTCAAGCATATCTTACTCAAAAGCCATGGAGATGGGGGCTTAGTTGACTAAATCTAAGCATAAAAATTAGATTAAATTGCCAACATTGCTCTGCTCACTCATAATACTTACCAAACTAGACAATTCCTAATAGAAACCTTAGGTTTTCTCATAGATAAGAAAGAGGATCAAATACAATAGGCTTTTAGATCTTGGGTCTCATAGAGGGTGTATAAAAAATCCTGTCCAGAAAAGCTCTTTGATGCCTACTCAAAAAGGGTTTTTAGATCGCAGGTTTCAACTTGAGCATCCTATTCAGTTAGGTAGTGGGTTTGTCATCTAGCCAATGGAGATTTTGAGTATCTTAATGGTACATAATCAAATTAGTTGAGGCAAATATTTGACTATGTGTTGCATTTGTTTATGACTTTTGAATTTTCCTCTCTTTACGCAAAAGGTCTTATTTTAATACTTCACGGCAAATGAAAGTTGCATGTGAGTTGATATGTTCTTATTCCTACTACCATTCTTCATATATATTGTTGTAGCAATGACACCTATAACAAATGCATATGTTTGGTAGGCATGAATATGAATGGATATAAAAGGCAAAGATGTGGAGAGAGAAAAGAGTGATAAAGAGAGGGGTAGGGGTTAGAGAGATAGAAAGAGGGGATGGAAGATACAAACATATAAAAAAGAGATGATGGAATAGGTAAAAATGGGGATATATATAGCAATAGAAAGTAACAGGGAGATAAAAAGATAGAGATAGAGATAGAGATAAAGAAATGTTGATATTTAGAAATTTAAAAGTATAGGGAATGGGTGATGGAAAGAGTGGATGGATAAAGAGAGGGAGACATATCTAGATATGGAGGGGAGAGAAGAAGATTTAAAAGTATAGGAAAGGGGTTATGGAAAGAGTGGATGGATAAAGAGAGGGAGACGTATCTAGATATGGAGGGGGGAGAAGAAGATAAAAATAGAGATGAATATAAAGTGTGAGCATGGTAAAAAAATGTATAGAGAAAGAGAGAGATGTAAAGGAATAAATATTGAAATGATCTTCCATACTTCCACAACGTACATATTGCACATTAAGGTGTGATTGCTAGTTTAGATATATATTCGACAATTTTTTTGGTGGAATAGTCAAAACTCTTTTAGTGGAGTGTTATAATGTGTTAAGGGAGGTGGAAATGGAAAAGATTTTTAATATTATTTGCAGTTGTTAAAATTGCCTTTGACTGTTTCAATGATTATTTATTATTTCTTTGTATTATCATTTTTGTGACATGACGACAATAGATATCTTCAGACCATACAACTATATATGGCTATATAAAGAGATAATAGTAGATTTTATATAGTATTTATAACATTTTCATGTATTACTTATTTTATCATTTTAGAGTTAAATTTTACTTATCTGAGATTCTTATCATATAAAGTATACTTATGTCTTCATTAAATGAAAGAAAGAGGTTTCTTGTTGTACTAAAGATAAAGAGTGACACAATTGAAAATATACAAATTCGTCATCTAAATTCACATGAGATGTACGAGTTAAATTTTTAAACCTTCATTGTTCTAAATGCACTATTAAAGTTATAATTTTGTATATAACTACCTTGATTAACTTAGTAAATTTATAGTGCTTCATAAATCTGCCTTAATCATTTTTTTAATTTGATAGTGATATGTAAGTTTTAAATTTTAAAATCAACATGTGTATAATTAAATTAAATTTGAAGATATAAAATTTGAAATATATTTAAAAGTACCTTAGAGAGAAGGGAAGATAAATACTACTATATCTGGCCCTAATTTGTTATGGTCATTTTTTATGGCGAGGCACATTTTGAAAAAAAAAATTCAATCACCTCCCGATATCATCTAAATACTGACTACTTATTACGTGGTCGTCAAAACTATGGCAGCCATATATATATAAGAAAAATTCATTTTCATAATTGTCTACGTGGGAAAAGCATGATTGACCAACATGGGTTTGAGCACCAACTCCCCATGTGAGTCACTAATAATTGTGTGTGATTGCTAGTTTAGATTTATATTCAACAGTTTTTTTGGTGGAATTGTCAAAACACTTTTAGTGGAGTGCTATAATACATTAAGGGAGGTGTACATGGAAAATATTATTAATATTATTTGCAATTGTTAAAATTGCCTCTGACTGTTTCAATGATTATTTATTATTTCTTTGTATCATCATTTTTGTGACATGACAATAATAGATATCTTCAGACCATACAATTATATGGCTTTATAAAGAGATAATAGTAGATTTTATATAATATTTATAACATTTTCATGTATTATTTATTTTCTCATTTTACAATTAAATTTCACTAATTTAAGATTCCTTATCATATAAAGCATACTTCTGTTTCCATTAAATGAAAGAAAGACATTTCTTGTTGTACTAAAGATAAATAGTGACACAATTGAAAAAAAAAATTATCATCTAAATTCACATAAAATATACAAGTTAAATTGTCAAACCTTCATTGTTTCAAACTCACTATTAAAGCTATGATTTCGTATATAACTACCTTAATCAACTTAGTAAATTTATAGTGCTTCATAAATCTACCTTAATCATTTTTTATAGTGATATGTAAGTTTTAAATTTTAAAATCAACATGAGTATAATTAAATTAAATGTGAAGATACAAGATTTGAAATATATTTAAAAGGACCTTAGAGAGAGAAGGGAGGATAAACACTACTATATCTAGCCCTATTTTTTTATGGTCATTTTTGACAGCGAGGCACATTTTGATTTTTTTCAATCACCCCCTGATATTGTTGGAATATCAACTACTTATTACATGGTCATTGAAACTATGAAAATCACGTGCTAATATAAAAATAAATAAAAGACAAAAAAAATCATTTTCACAACTGTCTCCACAGGAAAGGTATGATTTGACCAACATGGGGTTTGAGCACCATCTCCCCATGTGAGTCACTCAACGTTGTAAGCCCACATATCATCAACACTACCTAAGTAAGGATGTGTATTTCTTCAAGTTTATGTGAATTAAAATTAAATTTCACTTATATGAGATTCGTATCATATAAATTATGCTTATGTATCCATTAAATCAAAGAAAGACGTTTCTTATTGTAGTAAAGATAAAGAGTCACACAATTGAAAACATACAAATTCTTCATCTAAATTCACATGAGATGTACAAGTTAAATTTTCAAACCTTCATTGTTCTAAAATCACCATTAAAGTTATAATTGTGTATATAACTGCTTAATCAACCTAGTAAGATTATAGTGCTTCATAAATCTACCTTAATCATTTTTTTTTTAAATTAGTGATAAGTAAGTTTTATATTTTAAAATCAACATGTACATAATTAAATTAAATTTGAAGATATAGGATTTGAAATATATTTAAAAGAGCCTTAGAGAGAGAAGGGAGGATAAACACTACTATATATAGCCCTAATTTTTTATGGCCATTTTCGACAGTGGGGCACATATTGATTTTTTTTTTCAATCATCCCCTTATATCATCAGAATACTGACTACTTATTACATGGTTGTCGAAACTACGATAGTCGTGTGCTAATATTAAAAGACAAAGACAAAGACAATTTCATTTTTACAGTTGTCTGCATGAGAAAGGCATGATTTGGTTAGTGTAGGGTTTGAGCACCAACTCCCCATATGAGTCACTCAACATTGGAATCCCACATATTATTGAAACTACTTGGTTAAGAATGTGTACTGCTTCAAGTTTATGTGAATTAAAGTTAAATTTCACTTATTTGAGATTCTTATCATATAAAATATGCTTAGGTTTCCATTAAATCAAAGAAAGACATTTCTTGTTGTACCAAAGATAAAGAGTGACACAATTGAAAATATACAAATTTGTTATCTAAATTCACATGAGATGTACAAGTTAAATTATCAAACCTTCATTGTTCTATAAAATCACTAGTAAAGTTATAATTATGTGTATAACTACCTTAATCATTTCTAAAATTCGATAATGATATGTAAGTTTTAAATTTTAAAATCAACATGTGCATAATTAAATTAAATTTGAATATACAAGATTTGAAATATACCTAAAAGGACCTTAGAGAAAGAAGGGAGGATAAACACTGCTATATTTAGCCCTAGTTTTTGACGGCCATTTTTGATGGCAGGGCACATTTTTTTTTTTCGATCACCCCCCAATATCATCAGAATACCAACTACTTATTACATGGTTTTCAAAACTACAATAGTCATGCGCTAATATTAAAAGACAAAGACAAAGACAAAATCATATTTATAGTTGTCTGCACGAGAAAGGCATGATTTGGTCAGTGTGGAGTTTGAGCACCAACTCTCCATGTGAGTCACTCAATGCTCCAAGCCCAAATATCATCGACACTACCTGGGTAAGAATGTGTACTGCTTCAAGTTTATGTGAATTAAAGCTGAATTTCACTTATCTAAGATTCTTATCATATTAAATATGCTTGTCTTTCCATTAAATCAATGAAAGACATTTCTTGTTGTACTAAAGATAAAGAGTGACACAATTGAAAATATACAACTTCATCATCTGAATTCACATGAGATGTACAAGTTAAATTGTCAAACCTTCATTGTTCTAAAATCACTATTAAAGTTATAATTATGTATATAACTAAATCATTTCTAAAATTTTATAGTGATATGTAAGTTTTAAAATTTAAAATCACATGTGTGTAATTAAATTAAATTTAAATATATAAAATTCTAAATATATTTAAAAGGGCCTTAGAGAGAGAAGGAGGGATAAACACTACTATATTTGGCCCTAATTTCTTACAACTATTTTTTATGGTGGTGCACATTTTGGTTTTTTTTCAATCATCCCCCAATACTATCATAATACCAACAACTTATTATACAATCATTGAAATTGCAATGATCACATGCTAATATATAAAAAGACAAAGGCAAATTTATTTACTTAGTTTTCCATGCAGGAAAGGCATGATTTGGCCAATGTGGGGTTTGAGCACCAACTTCCCATGTGATTCACTGAATGTTGAAAGCCCACATATCATTGACTATACCTAGGTAAGGATGTGTACTGCTTCAAGTTTATGTAATTTGAAAATTAAATTATTTGAAACCTAGTTTATGTTATTTGAAAATGAAATTGTTTGAAACTTGACTTATGTGACATAAAAATGAAATTGCCTAGCTTGATCCTAACTTTCTTTTAAAAATGAAATTGCTTGAAACTATTAAAAATCTATGTAAAAATGCCATCAATTATGCCCTAAGAACACTTCAAATCTTATCTCATTTGAGCATCACAATTAGTGGCCCCAATCTTTTTGGGATGACTTCCTATCAACAATAAGTTACAATAGAAATGCAACCCCCTGTCCCAACTATACAGCACACCCATTCCCATGGCATTCATATATTCATTTAGTATATTTGTTGACCCTAATTATGGTTTTTTTTCAAATTTTGGTTTGTGGGGTTTTAATTTATAAATCTAGGTGGGATTTGATGACAAATAGTTGGGATTTTTCCAAGGTGGGTAAGAATATAAATAGTCATGAATGACCAGGCACTGAATAATGTAGTTCCTTGACTATGATCATAAATATAACTAGGCCTAGGCTTGTTCATGCCCATCATATGAACATGCATCAAGAAATTGAAATACTCCTTTGTCAATCTTAGCTACAACCCCACAAACTCCTTTATGTTCCCCTATGACCTAATTTTTCATTCTCTTACTTTCTATCAATACTGACAACACACATATTTACTTATTGTCATCTATATTCATCTTTGATGTGTGCCTCTCCACACATCCCATCCCGTTCTATTTTCTCACCTCTCCTAACACCCATATAAGAAGTCAACACAACATCTCCCCACAACATATATATTAGATTTTGCAAAGGCTAAGTGGGCATATTGAGAAGAGAATTCAATAATGGAGGCTCTTAACTTTGGTTCAATCATGATAAAGGTGATGCATAACTACCTCAGGGGTTCAGGTTCTATCCCATTGATGAAGAGCTCGTAATACATGTTGGTGTAATTCAATATTACTAATTACACTTTACTTAAGTTCACTTAGGATAATGCATTTTTATATTAGTTGTTATGTAGACACCTAGGAGTTAGCACTTTATTTGAGCATATGTTTTCTACTACCTCTCCTTGTGAGATACACCTTTGTCTTCTTATCCTCTCATTGTTGCACATAATTTCATGTACAATGGAGGATAATCCACTTTTGATGGACATGTGCTCAGTTTTTATGCTTATCACTTGTATAATGTAATGCCCCACTCGGGAACCCAAAAGAAATAAATCTAATATGTTACAAAGTTTACAAAACTATTTTTTTTTAAAATTTTAAACAACATCAAAGGAACAATGCAGAAGAAATATACACATACACAACATTTACACAAATGTAATTATAATACAGATTTCATTCCAAAAGGGTTCCTTCATGTTGAGTCACATTTAAGAAAGTTTTATTAATAAGTTTAAGTCTCAATTACAATGTCCATAATCATAAAATGAATAAACACATAAATAATCTCATATACACATACATAAAACAATTCATATGATAGAGTAAATTCAGATAACATCGTCCACTGCTCATGTCATAGGGTATGCAATAATAAATACAAGTACATCAATATACAATACAATATCTCGTAGGATCTCAAAATACATGATACATAGATACATCAAACAAATAGAAGTCTCCAAGATAAGAATAAGAATGACAATGGTACAATTGTATCAATGAGCATCCAACATCTGTCAATTTGAGGGGGGGATGGTAAGAAGATACCACCTCTCAACCTTGTGGTTACCTAATCAGACTCCCACTCCCATTATGCAAGAGAGATAATGTATGATCCACACATAGATAACCAAATCATAAAACAATCATACATAAGGAATCCTGATAGCAAAATCTACCTCAAGGATAACACAAACTACTAATAAAGAAAAGATAACTATGCATGGTGGAATTGTGTATTCATGAGACCTTAATGTAGAGTGCTATTGAAGTAACAATGACCTATTCTAAACCCAAGAAATCATTGTTAAATGAGAACTCCACGAACATCTCATGCTTCCCTAACTACAACGCTAAGATTTCTCTCAGACCAACATCTCAGTGATAGTTCTAGAATGGGAGTATGCCATGAATGTAGATCTATCAAAGTATATGCTAGATGTATATGAAAATGTAGATTATGTGAAGATAATGATACTAGAATGCTAGAAACATGTGCATATGTAAACCTAAATGATATTAAATGCCATGAAATGAATGCTAAATGATATAAAAAATGACATGAACTTGCTATAATAGCAATGCTAAAAATGATGATAACTCTAAATGTGTCTATAGTTTAGATGTCTAAAACTTGAGTCCTTTTGCTCTTGAATTTTCCTCTTATTTATAGGATTTTAGAAGGGGTTGGGTTAAGGATCAGGATTTCACTTTTGACTAGAGGGTAATGGTGAAACTATAAATATCTTGTAAGGCACCAAGAGGAAGAGTCCAACAGATTTAGTTTGTGAGGATAAATGAGGATTTTTCAATTCTTTTAAATGTAAAAAGGAGGATTTTTACTTTTGATAGTGTTGGATACAATTGTCCTATTGTGTGTTGTCTTTGATGTTACACAAATGTCATATCAGTTATCAAACAGAGTCTACCAAGCTCAGTTGGTCAGCAAGGCAAAAGACAGAATCTACCAAGCTTAGAAGGTTAGCAAAGAAGGTTTATAGTGTCTACTGAGTGTTCTTAGACTTTACCTTGTGCAAACAGTTGTTACCAAGCTTTCCAGGTTAAACAAGGAAATCTAGTTGTTACTGAGCTCACTCGGTCATCAAAGGGAAATATGGCAGAGACAGTTCTTACCGAGCTCTCATGGTCAGCAAAGGAAATTCAGTTCTTACCAAGTTAACTCGGTAGCCAAAGGATTTTGTAGATTTTGTAGTATTAACTGAGTTCAGATGGTTAACTTAGGAGATTATTTTTGGAGCAGTGATTACTGCTCAGTTACTCCATCTATAATTCCAACAATTGGTATCAAAGCTTTTGGTGCTTGCGGGAAAAGATTTCAAGGATCTAAGCCAAAGATCAGGATGTCTTATAAAAGGGAAATTCCAAGACTTAACAGGGACAACTTCTCAACATGGCAGGGGTTGATGAGACTTCATCTAGCTTCTATTGGTGATACAAGGCTGAAGTACCTTGATGAAAAATATGCAGAACCTGCTAGTACATTATTTGTCAATGATATTGTTGAAAAGAAGACTCACAACAACATGATGATAGATATTGCATTTGCCCTAAGTTATGAAGAATTTGATGACATCAAGGATTGCAAAACTACCTTTTAAATGTGGAACAAGCTGAAAGAGATCTATGGAGGTGATGATAATGTGAAAAGAGCCAAAGCAGAAAGTTTGAGAGGTCAATTTGATCAAATCAGGATGAGAGAAGATGAAAACATTACAAAATATGTTGAAAGAGTTAAAGCATGTGTTAGTACCATCAAAGCATCTAGAGGAGATATCAAGGAGGAAACAGTTATAAGTAAAGTTCTTAGAACTCTACTTCTCATTTATGCAATCAGAGTTTCTGTAATTTAAGAAAGAAGATGTGAAGAAAATCATAAGATAAATTTGGAGGCCATAGTTGGAAGATTGACTACATTTGAGCAAGATAACTATGATAATTATGTTCCAGCTACCAAGAATGTTGAATCAGCATTTGAAGCCAAGCTTTCACTCAAGGAGAAAGCCAAGAAGATAAAGGATTCTTAGTTAGATAGTGATGAAGAATCAAAATAGAGTTCAGATAGTGATCTTGAGGTGGTTGAAGCTCTGCTAGCAAGGAAATATTCAAGAGGCAAAGGGAAATACAAAGGTAAGGTTCCTCTAATCTATTTTTCTTGTGAAGAAATTGGACATATTGCTGCTAGGTGCCCAAATAAGCAGAACAAGGATGAGAAGAAAGGTCACAAGTGCAATGGCAAGAAATACTTCAAATCATTCAAGGATAAAGTTAAGAAAACATGTTTCATGGCTAAAGATTCTAATGATTCTGATAATGAAGAAGAAGTTGAGATCGTCTACATTATTGTAAAGGATGAATCTAATAATGATGAGGAAATGGCACTTATTTCTCATGTGAGAAAAAATGATACATGGATTATAGATAGTGGTTTTTCTCATCACATGACTGGTGATAAAACTAAGTTTAAATATTTTGAAGATTATGATGGTGGCAGTGTGAGATTTAGCAATAATGAACCTTGTTGCATAAAAGGAAAAGGAAGAATCTCTCTAACCAAAGAATTGTATGTGATAATACAAATTGGGTAGAAGGACTAAAACATAATCTATTAAGTGTGGCACACCTACTCAATAATGGAATCAAAGTGGAATTCATGTATGGAAAAGCAAGACTGCTGGATGGCAAAGAAAAGTTGATTGGATCAGGCACTCAAACAAAAAATAACTTGTTTTATCTTGAATTTGGTGAATGTTCATGCTTTATTTCTCAAGTTGAAGAAAGTTGGTTATGGCATAGGAGGTTTTGTCATGTGAACTTTGATAATTTAATGAAAATAAGTAAATTCAGGAAAGTAAGAGGCATTCCTAATATAAAGAAACCTAAGGTTGGTCTATGCAAGAATTGTCAAATTGGAAAGATGGGAAAGACTAGCTTTAATAGTAAAAACTATCAGTCTAAAGAAGTTTTAGAAATTGTGCATACTGATTTATGTAGACCTATTGGAATTGAAAGTTATACTGGTGAAAAGTTCTTCATTCTTTTTGTTGACAATTACTCAAGAATGATGACTGTCATGTACCTAAGAGAGAAATCAGAAGCATTTGAAAAGTTCAAATGGTATTTGGCCAGATTAGAAAAGGAAACAGGCAAAAGACTGAAATGTTTGAGGTCAGACAAAGGTGGTGAATTCATTTCAGATGAGTTCAATAGCTTTTGCATTGAAAGGGGAATCAAAAGACAAGTTTTAGCACCTAGAACTCCTGAACAAAATGGAATAGCTGAAAGAAGGAACAGATCTATCATGGACTGTGCAAGAAATTTAATGATTGAAAAGAGCATTGCTATCCAATACTGGAAGGAAGCTATTAGTACTGCGGTTCATACCTTGAATCGAGTACAACTGAAGGACTCATTCAAAACCCCCTATGAGTTATGGTATGGCTACAAATGAAATGGAAGTTACCTAAAAGTATTTGCAAGCAAATGTTACATTTTGAAAGAATCTAGAAAAGGTAAATTTGATGTAAAGGGTGATGAAGGAATATTTTTGGGATACTCTTGCAAAAGTAAAGCATATAGATGTTTGAATTTGTCTACTCACAAAGTCATAGAAAGTGCACATGTGAAAGTTGATGAGTTTGCAGAAAGAACTAAAGAAGAAAGCAAAAGGGAACCAGAAGATTACAGGAGATTTGTTTACATTGAACCTGATATAGTACCAAATGCACTTGTCAATCAGGAATCTTCAACTCCTGAGTCTTTAGTAACCGAGTTGGAGGAAGTTCAAACTAAGCCAATACCTATCGAGCTGCAAGGACCGAGTTGCAAATAGAAGCTACTAAATCAATAGCTACCGAGCTCGAGCAACCAGAACCTGAAGCTGAAATGCAAGAGGATGAAAATGCAAAGCATTCAAAAGGAAAGGAACCTATATTAGCCAAGTATGTAAGGAGGCATCATGCACCAAATCAAATCATTGGAGATAAATTTGAAGGAACTATGACAAGAAGTAAGTTGAAAGGCACTTGTTTACTTGCTGATTTTGAACCAAGAAATGTCAAAGATGCATTAGAAAATGAAAGTTGGATTGAAGCTATGAATGAAGAGATTGAGCAGATAGAAAAAAATAAGACATGGACTCTTGTACCTAGGCCTACAAACAAAAACGTGATATGAATTAAGTGGGTATTCATAAACAAGTTAAATGAAGATGGTAAGGTGTCAAGGAACAAATCTAGACTGGTATGCAAAGGATACTCTCAAGAAGAAGGTGTAGACTATGGAGAAACTTTTGCTCCTATTGCAAGATTGGAAGGTGTCAGAACCTTAGTTGCATATGCTGCATACAAAGGATTCAAAGTTTATCAGATGGATGTCAAGTCATCATTTCTCAATGGTATACTAGATGAAGAGTTTTATATTGAATAGCCTAAAGGTTTTGTTGATCCAGACAAGAAGGACATGGTCTGCAAATTGCATAAAGCATTGTATGGTCTAAAACAAGCCCCGAGAGCATGGTATTAAAGATTGCACAACTATCTTATTCAGATTGGTTTTCAAAGAACTAATGATAATAGTAGTTTGTATATTAAGGAAGGACCAGATAATAGGATTGTTTTGGCAGAAATATTTGTGGATGATACTTTTTTCATAGGAAATGATGATCTTTGCAAAGAATCTTTAGAACAAATGAACAAGGAATTTGAAATGTCAATGTTTAGTAAGATCAAATTCTTTGTTGGTCTTCAAATTCATCAGAGTTAGAATGGCATCTACATCACTCAATCTAAATACATCAAGGAGATACTGAAAAAGTTTGGTATGAAAGACTGCAAACCAGTTGGGACTCTTATGTGTACTGGATTGAAACTTACCAACGATGATGAATCAAAGAAAGTGGATCAGACATTGTATAGATCTATGATTGGAAAGTTGCAATATGTAGTGCATACAAGACTAGACATTGCTCTTGCAGTTGGTATTGTAGCTAGATTTTCAAAAAAACCAAAAGAAAATCACATGATGGCAATCAAAAGGATCATAAGATATTTGAAAGGAACTGAAGATTATGGATTATGGTATAAACTTGGAGGAAATTTGGATTTAAAAGTGTTTACTGGTGCAGATTGGGCAGGGAACGTTGATGATAGAAAAAATATAGGTGGAGGAGCTTTCTTTCTTGGAAAAAGGTTGGTTTCTTGGACAAGTAAAAAGAAGAACTATACATCCCAGTCCACAGCAGAGGCTAAATATGTTGTTGTAGCAGTAAACTACTCAAACATTGTTTGGTTCGAACAATTATTGAAAAGTATGAAGGAAGAAATCAAATACCATTTTGTTATGTTTTGTGACAATACAAGTGCAATTAACATATCCAAGAATCCAGTGATGCATTCAAAAACCAAGCATATTGCTATAAAGTATCACCTCATTAGAGAATTGGTACAGGGTAAGGAGATTAGATTAGAATATGTCTATACAAAGGAACAAATTGCTGACATATTCACAAAGCCTTTACCTAAAGATGCATTCTTGTATCTAAGAGGTAAGTTAGGGATCATTCCCCTATCTAAAGCTCACTAAAATACAGTTTTAGTGATGCATCAACTAGTACTGAATTGAAGATCTATCAATTGATGCAGCAAAGAAATGAAGACATTGCATATGAATCAGTAGTTAAGGTACATTGAATTTCATTTAAGTTTGAAGTTGTGTTGTCTTTGGCATGTGTTGTCAAAGAGGGAGAGTTTACTGTCATATCTTTCTGAAATTTGCAAGAAAAAGGGAGTTTATGTAAGAAGGAGAGATTAATATGAAAGAGGGAGATTATTGTACTTGAGGAATTTTGTGGAATAAAATATAATAAGGAGAAGCATTCTATTAGAAAAGACTTGTTTTCAAATTTCATTTTGCTATAACATGTTGTGTTGCCATCAATGCCAAAGAGGGAGATTGTTGGATACAATTGTTCAATTGTGTGTTGTCTTTGATGTTACACAAATGTCATATCAGTTACTAGACAAAGTCTACTAAGCTCAGTTGGTCAGCAAGGCAAAAGATAGAATCTACCGAGCTCAAAAGGTTAGCAAAGAAGGTTTACAGTGTCTACCAAGCATTCTCAGGCTTTACCTTGTGCAGACAGTTATTACTGAGCTTTCAAGGTTAAACAAGGAAATTCAGTTGTTGCCAAGTTCACTCAATCATCAAAGGGAAATATGGTAGAGAGAGTTCTTACCGAGCTCTCATGGTCAATGAAAGAAATTCAGTTCTTACTAAGTTAACTCGGTAGCCAAAGGATTTTGCAAATTTTGCAGTATTAACCGAGTTGAGATGGTTAACTCAGGAAATTATTTTTGGAGCAGTGCTTATCAAGTAGGGTCGACCAATGAAAGATTTCATTGTTTTGTGAAATAAAGTTTTTTTTTAATATAATATATGTAGCCGATTGATGTATGGTTTATTGGTTTTGTGAATGAGTCGACTTGATAATCTGAACGGTATATATAAGAGGTCAAGTTGCGAGTTGTAAGTGTGTGTGATGGATTTGATGTGAAATGAATGCAAAGGACTAATTATTGTGAGAGAAAATTTTAAAGGATGATTAGAGATCATTGAGGAGCAAATAAACTATATTTGATCAAGGAGGATCTATTGGTGGAGAATCGAGATCTGTAATTAGCAAATTCAGTTGCATCATATTTAGGTCAATTCATCATTACTTTCTAACCATTGTAGCAGTGATTTCAAAATCTCTTAACAGAGTTGGTTTAGCAGGCATTTTTTAAATCCTCTAACAAGGTGACAGTTCAGTTGAATTGTTCTAAAGACCTCTAGCAAGGCCACTCTTAACAGGGTGATTAAATCCTCTAACAGGGTCACACCTAACAGTTTGTTTTGTAACCTTTAATCGGGTTGGCTCCTAATAGGGCTCACTTCAGAAGAGTGAAAATTGGTAGCTAGTTACTTGGTGGTTTTTTCCATATTGGGTTTCCACATTAAATCTGGTGTCTTTTGTGTTCATGTTATTTACTTTTGCATGCATGTTAATAATTATGAATGCTTGAAGACCAGTAACAAATTAATCTACTGAGTTACAGCATTTTGTGAAGTAATTACAGAGTATCAGCAGTAACTAGTTATTTAAGACATCTAAAGGATCTGTGGATTTATTTTTGTGGTAATAGATTCACCCCTCCCCTCTCAGTTACTCCATCTATAATTCTAACAGAGAGGATAAATGGATTTTGTTAATTTATTAAATGCTCCATTTATTTTCAACTTTTATCTTTTCCTTTTTCCTTTTTTATTTGATTTTATGATTTCTTGAATTTCTTTTCCTCTTTTTAAAGTGATTTAAGTCCTTTTTGATTGGATAGGTGATTTGATTGATTAATGACTTGATGTAACGATTGATTTGAAAGTTTGTTTTTTTCCTCTAATTTTATCCTTAATCTGCGTTGTTTGATCAAAATTTGCATTGTTTTAGGTCTTTGCCAATTTTTAAGTATCTACAAATGCCCCTCTTTGAGCTAATATGCAAAGAATATTAGTTCAAAGGTTGTCTTGATTTTCTTTTTTTTAGCCAATTTTGTTGTTTGAGTGTTTGGTCGATGATGTTTGCTTGATTCGAGGTTGATGTGATACCTAATTGTTAATAATTTGATGTCTAATTGCTAATGGTTTGATGTTTGATTACTAGTAATTTGTTGTTTGATTGCTAATAATTTGATGTTTAAAGTCCTTTGAAATAGCTTGCTTAGATGCCCCACTTTGATTTGATGTTGAAATTTTTGATTGGAGTACAATGTTTTTTATATTTGAAAATTTTTGATGCCCCGGTATACTCCCCCCTCAAAAATGAAATTGGAAATAAATTAGTGTGCAAGAATAGGGATATTCCAGTTTTATTTCTGAAAATGTTGATGAGAACGGTTGATAGGGAGTGTGTAGTCACAAAGTAATGTGTAGAATCAATCAAATGATATTGGGTAGATAGCTGCCACCTCTCAAGATATAGAATAGGGGAAACTAAAAGGTTTGTCTCTAGATACAAAGTCAAACAAATAATATTTTCAACAATGTGTTTCAACAAAGTGATGTATAAGACCAATCAGGTGATGTTGGATAGATAGAAAATAGTGGCCCCCTTAGGATATAGAGTAGGGAAAACTAATATGTCCATCTCAAGATATAGAGTACGACAAATAATAGGTTCAAGCTAGAATCATTAGCTGAATAGCTAGATGTAGGATGATCAATTGTGATGAAAAACTAATGTTGTTGTTTAGTTGTTTGATGAAATAGGTACATGGGAGAATTTTCATGGTTTGGGGATTGTACCCATGGCCATTGGAGAGTATTGACAAATTATTAGTGGTTGATCAATGGGTGATTGACAGATGTGGGTTCTCATACATTCTACAGATGGGATGAGTTCCCCCAGTGAGCAGGGACCTCCAGATCAAACACATACAGATGATGTAGGTGGTGCAACACAAAGGTGATCTGTGTATCATTTTGTATTGCATTGTATTGTCTTATCATGCATATCATATATGATGATGACCTTTTTATGTTGATGTGATGACCTTTTGACCTTTTGTTGTTGATGATTCGATCTTTTTGATATATGACTATTTGAGCTTTCGGATGTTCGAACTTGTGCACTGGTTATATCATGGAATTTATCTATATGATTGCATGAATGGATGCATATATGTGATGTTGTGATTTGATTTATATGATAGTTGTAGATGTTGATGTAATGTGAATGATTAATGTAGTGTATAGATGTTAGATGTAATAGCATGATATGTGGATAGTGAATGTAGAAATGGAGTAGATAAATGAAATGTAATGAAGTATAAATGAAATGTAATGAAATGAAATGAAGTATAAATGAAATGTATAAATGAAATGTGATGTATAAATAAAATGTAATGTAATGAAATGAAATGAAGTGTATGAATGAAAAGTAATGAAATGAAATGAAGTGGATAATTGAAATGTAATGAAATGAAATGTGATGAAAGAAGAAAAGGATAAAAAGGAACTAGTGAAGTGGATATGAAAAAAATAAAGATGAAAATGAATAAGAATGAATATGAAATGCAAATGAAGAATTGCAATGGATGAAATGAGGATTGAATGAGAAATTTCATAAAAAATGATCCTACGGGTGAAATGATGTGAAGAGATGTAACTCCACTTTTCAAATTCAAAAGCCACAAAGGAACCTCGAGATCCCAATGAGGAGGATAAAATAGTGGATACATAGAATGTGATGAATAATGAGAGAAAAAGAAGTGTGGTAGTAACCAAAATTGTTTGAGATTTGAAGGTCATGCAATGCAATGGATGAGATGAGGGATGTGGCATAATGAGGGAATGAAATGTGATAAGAGGAAATAGTAATTGAAACTGTTTGAGATTCAAAGGTCATGCAATGCAATATGTGGAATGAATACTATGGGATAATGAAGTGTGATGCATGGTGGTGGTGTTGTGATGAGACAAAGTCCACAATAGTTGAGTGTTAAAATCTCGCCTCGATGTTGATATTGTTGTCTACCATTTGATAACCAATCCAGAATTGTGTTGTCAATTTTTTGAATGATGTTGTGTAGTTTTTCTTGTGCAGTCTTGATTTATGTGCCAACCATTTGTTTTTAAGGTACCCAAGATGAAATGCAAACTAGATGAATGCAGCTAATTGTCACTTTTTGTAAAGAGATGCAAATTAAATATCATCATTGAGCACCTAAATAAAAGTGACATAGCACAACCAACACTAGCTCAACTATGGTAATATGGTTACCATATCACGCCAAGAATTACGAAAAGTAATAATGTACATGAAAGGTAGGACAACCATTAAGAACATAAGTTGTATCCATAGTAAATGAAAATAAGCAGGCAATCAAACACATGTCAAATAAAGAACCTCACCTAAGATATCATACAAAACTAGTTGAGGTACACATGACCATCTAGACGAGAGGAGGCACTTACAAGTGGACACCAGTAATGCATAAAATCAAAGGATCACTAAAGCAAAACAGTGGAAACCAAAGGAAAATAAAATATCATGGCATCATCTTGGTACCTCTAGTCAAGTACATCATCGAGGTACTAGAAGCTCATAACAGTAGAAAAACCATTATTTGTGGACTAGTGGTGCTAGCAATTGTGTGCAATAGTGTCAAGTATGCTCAATTCTTTCTAGAAGCAACTATTATAGAAGTCTAGTAACAAAGTGTGGGATGTGGTAGCTATAATTTAGCAGCAGGATCTGGTGATTGTGGCAGAAGACATGGATCGGTGGGGATTAGGGTGTTTGAATGTCAGAGGTGAGTGGAAAGTGTACATGGTGCTAGTGTGGTAGGATGTATAGAGTGAACGTGTGGCAAGGAAAATAAAGTGTAAGGTGTGGCGAGTGACAACTATAAGTAGATGAGGAATGTGTCCACAAAAAGAAGTGTGTTAAAGGAGATAGCACCGCTACTTAGTTATTTTGAAAGGTCCGATAAGTGGGTGGTTGAAAGCATGTCAGGCTCACCAAATTAGTCATAACAGGAGGGTGATGTTAGTTAGGGAGGATGGGTGAGACAAGAATGAAGGGAAAAATGCATTCAATAGACCTCCGAGGAACTGGTGTATTAGTCCAAACTTCAAGCGTTAGTTCATGAGTGGGGTGAATCAAGTCATGCAAGATTGATGCAAGCATAACCTAAGGGTTCGAGAGTCAAGGTGGAAGAAACACTATTGTCAACATTGATGATGTTGTCGAGGAGTGTAGCGCAACAAGCATTGCAGGTTGTACTAGGTGATGATCTGATGATGCAAGTAGAGAATGGTTCACTTGAGGTGATAAAGAGCATGTCAAAGGCAGTGCTAGAGGTTGGGGGTGGACTCTCTCAAGAATACCTCATGAAAATCTTAGAGAGTAGTAGAAGATGTCAATGTGGGTGAGGTGACGAGTGCAATAAGTCGATTGATTAGCCTTGGGATTCCAAGGAAAAAAGTCAACAAAAGAGGAGGAGGGTGGATTGAGTGTCATGGAGCCACAACTCGAGGCAATGGGAAAAACACAAGTGACAGGTGAAGTGGAGAATTTACAAAAAATGATGGTCACAAAGGGAGTTTGGGCAAAGAATGTGGAGCAAGAAGTCACATTTTTGTAGGGATTGATGGAGAAATCTCATGAAGATGGAGCACAAATAGAGGCAAGGTGGCTCTAGGTAGTGGTGAATTCATAACGGGCTTAAGCGCGATCATTGGAAGTGAAACTGCTAGTGGAATAGTCGTAAGGAAAGGGAAATGATGTGTGCTTGTGGGTGAAGTGATCACAAGTGCAAAGACTACAGGAGTTCTTGAGAATGGAACAAGTGGATTTGGAAAATGCACAGAATGAACTGGTGTTATTGAAAGCGTAGTTCGAGTCTTTTAGGGAGGCAATTACAAAATCAAACACTTTGTCGTTGTAGTTGCAAGAGTTGTTAGCATTGAGCAAGTCAAAGGTGAGGTAATTAAAACAATGATTGAGTGAAGTGAAAATAGATGTGAAGTGCTAGAGAATGGTGACTTGGCAAATGCAACAGGAATGAGATGTGGCCCAATGAGTGATCATTGTAGCTGGTATAAATAAGCTAGTGGAAAATGTGTTCATGGATATGCAATGGATTGTGAAATACACTAGGAAGCTACCTATTATATGGAGCTTTATCATCAGTGACTCCCCAATGAGAAGTGATGAGAGACATAGTTTGTAGATAGTGAATTTACACAATTGTTGAACACCCAATTACGTGGTGGGAGATTTTTTATTCCCATGGATGTTGTGTAGGTGTGAAGAGGATTGATGCCAAGGGCCTCATCTTCTCAGACTGGGTATGTGGAAATGCCCCTAATCGAACATCATATCTTACCACCTCCCCAAGGGAGGCCATAATAACTGATCCACCAGATGTTATTTTGAATGTAATATTGTCATTTTCATCATAATAGAATAAAAAAGTGTGTTTTTTTCATGGCAAGCAAAAGGGGTATTTGTGGCTCATGTTAATGAACAATGGGATTAAAAATGTCAGATAAATATTGTCATTTCTGTTTTTGATATTTTGTGGATATGTTTTGGATGTTTTTGGTATTTATGGGAATATTTGGATTTTTTTGAAATGTTTTGAGAATATTTGGATGTTTTTAAATTTTTTGGAAGGTTGTCAATATACATAAAAGTGAGAAAAATGGGATATTTAGAGGAAGATTGACCTTCACTTATGTGTGGGAACCAAATGTCAATGTGGGCTCTCAATAAAAGATGAGTACAAACTTGTGTGATATTTTGAGAGCTATGGTGCTCAAGGTGGAAAAAGAAGGAAGTGTTGTTCCATGAATTGCAAGGCACAATTCTATATAGCCTTTGCAAACAAGCTGGGAGCCAAAGTTTAAATTATTCTCTAGGTGTGTGTCAAGACAAACACTTACGGGGCCTGTGAAAGGCAATTGGGCCTATGGGAGGTTGTGATGGCCAAAAAAGGCACTAGAGGGGCCTTAGAAAAGGTTTTTGAGCCCGAAAAGGTGAAATAGGGCTTTGAAAAAGGCGTTTGGGTCCTAAAAAGATGAAATTGGGCCTTGAAAAAGGTGTTGGGACCTAAAAAGGGGCCCTAAAAAAGGTATTTGGGGCTTGGAAAGGTGTTATGGGACCCTAAAAAAGGTGTTTGGGCCTCAAAAAGCACTATAGGGCCCTTAAAAAATGCATTGGAGGCCTTGAAAAAGGTACTGGGGGCTGGAAGTGGCATGTGAGGACCTTGCAGTCTCTCAAACGTATGCTTACTTATTCTAAGCCACTGTTAAATGACAATGAAAGAGTCTGACAGATATTTTGGCCTTTTGGGATAGCATTGATATTTTTTTTGAAAGGTTGTTGGATCGATCATGGTCTCTACAACATAAATAAGACTGAGAATCCATTGGGAGTTGTTGTTCTTGACCAGAGGAAAGAAAAGGGACTCTATCGTAACCTTTTTTGCTATCTGCATTGTGCTAGACTTTCCAAAGCCTAGCAAGATGTTTCAAGACATAACTACATTTCTTCTTAATAAATGGATGCTCTTGTATATTTTTTTTGGTGAAGGCAATAGGGCAATAAAATATGCCATAAAATATTTAAATATTTTTCAATATAGTGGGCCTCACCATTGATTTCATATAAAACTGGTCGAGGTATGGAAACCTATCCCGAAGGAGCATCAATTATAGATGGACACCAGCTCAACATGAAATCAATTGATAATCGGATTGAAAAATACAAAATTAATTTGTGCAAAATTAAATAGCCTATTTGGGATGAGCTCGTTATTGTTTGGCCTTAGTTTTGGGTTATTCTTGACATTTTTGAGATTATTGAGTATTTTTTATGACTTTTGATATTTTTTGAGAATATTTGACAAGTTTTGATAAAAATTGAATGTTTTTGACAAATTTTTAATGTTTTTGGTAATTTTTTTTATAATTTTGGAATTTTTTTTGACAATTTTTTTATCATTTAAAAAAATTCTTAACAATTTTTCAATTTTTTTAATCATTTTTGCATGGTTTTCACAATTTTTGATAATTTTTTAATATTTTTGACAAGTTTTGATCATTTTTTAATGTCTATGACAAGTTTTGATAAAAAAAATTAATGTTTTTGACAAGTTTTGATATTTTTTTAATATTTTTGACAAGTTTTGATCTAGTGGTAGGAAAAGGAGGAGGTGGATGAGATTTGTTGGAATATGGAGATATTGGGGCCCTGTTGGAGCACATAAAGAGTCAGGGAGACCAAAATTGGGCTAAGACGGCTAAAAGTGGACTAAAAGAGCTACAGTTAAGATAATGGAGGCAAAAAAAGATTTTTGGGACTTCAAATGGACTTTATGAAGGCTAAAATGGATGTCGAGAACTATTGGTCATGGTAGATATTTGAGATGTGAACTGATTTTCTTCCAATTCATGTCTATGATATCTTAGAACATAATCGGACTCCATGTTTCCTCTGAGTTGCCTGTCTTCCCTTTGTTGTTGTTTTGCTGATTGTCTCCACTAATGTGAACTATGTCTCATGTCAAGAAACCACTGAACTATAACCCACTAGTGGTTTTCAATTGGGAATGTGTGAAATTAACTCAATTGTGCTAGGTAGCGAGACGAGATGGAGTGAAAAGGCCACAAACAAGCAAAATTTGTCTTAGAGAGGGTTGTTTGGGCCATGTCCTATTGTAGTTTTGCATTGAAATACTTGCATTGTTTAAGGAAGTCCAAAGGTGTTATCTCTCCCTCTTTTAAACCAAAGGTGGCATTTTGTATTCCTTTTAAACCCAAGGTGGTAATTCTCCATCCTTTTATACTAGTTTTTTTTTTTTTTGTATGTTTTCTCATTTTTTTGGATTTTTGGTTATTTGATATTTTTGGATTTTTTCAATAATGAGGTGTTTCCTCCAAGCTCTAGACATAGAACTGCTTGAGATGGATGTTGTTGATGGGTTCCTGCTAGTCCTTCTCCATCACAATCTAAAAGTCTATAAGTGCCAGTCCTAAAGGATTGTGTGATAATATAAGGACCAATCCAATTGGCCTCCCATTTTCCTTTCTTTTCCCTAGCTACCTAATTTTTAGGGTTTTCTCTGAGGACTAAGTCTCTAATTTGAAAGACACAAGATTTTACCTTTTGTTGTAGTATCTAGACAACCTATTCTAATACACTTTGAGATGCTCATGTGTTGTACATTGATGTTCTTCTAAGAGTTCTAGCTCTCTAAATGGGCCACTCTATAGTCTTCATCTGATAGGATATCACAGAGGATAACTCTCAAAGATGGAATCTCAACCTCTAACAAAAGAATGGCCTCACTACCATAGACCAAGGAGAAATGAGTGGCACCTGTAGGCATTCAAACACTTGTCCTATAGGCCCATAAGGAAGGATTTAGCTATAAATTCCAATCTCTATCAGTATCATTAATGATTCACTTGAAAATTTTGATGATGTTCTTGTTGGTGGCCTCTGCTTGGCCATTTCCTTGGGGATAATAGATTGACAATGAATGGTGTATAATTTGAAACTTCTCACAAAAATTGTCAACTATTTTATTTTTAAAATACAAGGCATTATCTGTTAGGATAGCATGAGGTATGCCAAACTGACAAATGATATGGTTCAATATGAATGAAGATATTTGTTTTTTGGTAGAGTCTACAAGTGGTGTCACTTCAACCCACTTGGTGAAATATTCAGTTGTAGTGATGATCCATTTATGTTCATCGGAGGAAGGTGGGTGGATTGCACCGATCAAATCAAAACCCCACTAATAGAAAGGCCATGGTGTAGCCAAAGGGTTGAGCTCTTGTGTTGGTGCATGAATAAGATTGCCATGGATTTGACATTTTTCATAAGCTTTTACATAGTGAATAGAATCCTTTTCCATTGTTGGACAGAAATAGCTCATTCTGAGAATCTTCTTTGCTAATGAGAATCCGCTGGAATGTGACCCAAAAATACCTATGTGAACCTCTCACAGAGTGACCCTAGACTGATCCTTCACAAAAAACATAAATAAGTATCGTCGAGACCTTTCGTATATAATGTACCAACCACCAAAGTGTAATGCAAGTTCTGTCAGATGAAGTTGCATTTTTGGTTTTATGAGAGATCAAAAGGGATAGTGTTATCACAGAAATAGGTGGTAATAGAGTCATACCAAGGGGAGTTTAGGATGTTTAAATGGAAAATGATGTGGGATTGGGGTTGAATAAATGTAGGTTGAACCATCTCTTCCAATAAGAACTCATATCGTCGATGTTGATATGGTAGCTGAAGTAAGGAAGCCAGCGTGGCCATGGCATCTGCTGCCTTATTCGTGTTTCTAGGAATTTTTTCAAAAGTGATATGCACAAAGAATTCCTTAAGCATATCAACCATATGCTTGTAAGGTAACAATTTCTCATCTTTGGTTTGATACATGTTTGTGACTTGATTGATGACCAGTTGAGAATCCCCATAGACTTCAAGTGTTGTTAACCTCGAATCTAAGGCTAGCTTGAGACCCAAAACCAAGGCTTCATATTATGTCATATTGTTGGTGCATGGGAAGAGCAGTTTTTAAGACTTTGGGATAGTGACACCTAGAGGTGTGATGAATAATATGCCGACACTAGAACCATGGTGTGTGTAAGAACCATCAAAGTAAAACTTTCATATGACCGGTTCTGTCTGGAGAATGTGTGTTTGGAAAGTCTGCCAAGATAGGGTTTGAGATTTCTATGGGTGCATCTACCAATTGATCTACAATGGCTTGTCCCTTTATAGCTTTCCTATCAATGCACTCAGTGTCAAACTCACTCAGGATCATTACCCATTTGGCCAATCTGCCTATTAATGTTGTCTTGTTGAGAAGATATTTGAGAGGGTAAATTTTTTATATGAGTTTAACTTTGTGTGTTAGAAGACAGTGATGTAGTTTTTGTGAACCAAAAACTATGGCCAAGAAAGCTTTCTTAGTAAAAGTGTAATTTAGCTCATAATTGACCAGGGTACGACTGATGTAATAAATAGCTCTTTCTTTGCCTTGATCATTTTCTTGCACCAAGAGGCTCCTATTGATTTTTTTGTTAGAGAGATATAGAGAAACAAAGGTTTGTGCAACATCAGAGGTATTGACACAAGTGGATTCATCAGGTAGTTTTTAAGAAGATCAAAGGCCTTCTAACACTGACCATCCCACTTGAAAATTATATATGGAGGAGATGGGTGAAAGATACACACTTTTTTGTTAACTAGGCTATGAAGCAATGAATTGACTAAAGTCTCCCTTGGAGAGAGTGTAGTTCGCTTAGGTTCTTAGGAGGTAGCAAGTTGATAATGTCTTGTACCTTTTCAGGATCAACCTTGATTCCTTTGGCTAAGATAATGTACCCTAAGAGCTTTTTGGATTCCATGGAAAAATCACATTTCTTAGGATTTAATCTAACTTTGAAGGTTTCTAAGCAGGTGAATATCTTATCTAAGATAGGAAGATGATCTTCTTGGGTATGAGATTTGGCAAGAAGATCATCTACATAATATTCCATAGAAGTGTGCATCATATCATGGAAAATGGTGGTCATGGCCCACTGATAGGCAGCCTATGCATTCTTAAGCCCAAAAGGCATGACATTCTAATAGAACATGCCCCATGCACAAGTAAAAGTTATCTTTTCTTGGTCCTTCGGTGCTATTCTAATTTGGTTGTATCCTGAAAAACCATACATAAGGGAGAACATGGAATGTCTTATTGTTAAGTCCACAATTGTGTCAATATTTGGAAGGGCAAAATCATCTTTATGACATGCTTTATTGACATCACAGAAGTCAATACAGATTTGTATGTTGCCATCTTTCTTTGAGATAGGTACAATATATGATATCCATGATGCATAGGCCAATGATCTAATGAAGTTGATACTAATAAATTTCTCCAATTCTATTTTGACCAATAATGCTATGTGAGAATGCATTTTCCTGAGTTTTTGTTTAATGGGCTTAGCATCCAGAGAAATGTTGAGATGGTGGAGGATTAGATTTGGATCTAACCCTAGTATATCAGTGTAGGACCATGCAAAATTTATCTTCCTTTCTTTGAAAAGTAAATAAATTCTCTTCTTTCCTATGTAGTGAAGGACTATGCCAAATGAATTATCCTAGGGTCTTATTATGTTCCAATGTTGACTTTTTTTCTGTGGGTTCAATCAAAACAGATGACCTTTCCTTTGAATGTTCAAGTAAGGTATCAATCATCTCATCTGTGGGTGCCACAGTTGGGTTTTCACTATTGGATGCATAATTTCTATTTGTTTCAATTTTTTTCTCAAGACTAGCCACTGGGTAGTTCGGTCATTAGTTTTTTGATGTGTTTGGCCCTTTCTCGTATGATTGAGATGATTGATATCAGACCCATCCATATGTTTTTCTCTCATTCTCTGTGAATGATATGGTTCAACCATGCTAAGGTATACAAAAATATCTTGGTCAATGTCAAAATTTGGGATGTTGTGAGGTTCGATTTTGTCCCAATTGATGAGCTTGAGATGAATTAAGGATAGTGACTCATCGTGTGGATGGGATTTAGCAGGGTTCAAAGACATGACCTTGTTTGATGATTCATATATTGTATCGGTTATATCTATAATGTGTGCCTCATCTAAAGTGTTTGGGAAAGTAGAGCTTGTGAGTTGCTCATGATACTCATCTTTGACCTCTACTGGAAAGAAGTTTGGAAATATTGTTTGAAACTAGAACCCATCATTAGGTTCACCATCCTCATGTGATGTAATTTCACATGTTTGTTCTATGTTCTCTTCTAAACCATGATGTTGTGTAATGACTCTTGATGGTGAAGTAAGATCTAGGTGAGAAGTAGATCCTTGTGCTATGGAACTGTTGGGTGCCAGAATGTGAAAAAAATTACATTCTTTATCATGAATAGATTCCTTAGATAACAAGTCAAATTCCCACTTGTTGGAATCATCACTATCTTCGTTATTAGGGGCATTCGTGGATGGTTCTCTTGTATGATGTAAATCAAAGAAGGATAGATTCATATTCTTAGCATCAATTGCTCTCTGGTTGTTGACATCCTTTTCTTTGGGTACCCACACCAAGGTGGAGGAGGAGGAATCACCATGTTTGGAACAAGATCTAGAAATGGATTTTTTTTCATTTCCTTGTTCTAGATATTCTACCCCTATTTTTGATTTGTCAGATCTGAACTATGTTATTAGGGGTTCAACAATACCTTTACCTTTCCCTAAAGGGTCGTTACCTGTGTATCCCATCTTCATTAGATCAAAGCCTTTTCCAAAAAGGTGAGGGGAGATCTCAATATTTTGTATCCACTTACTTGCTTCCTCTATGGAACTTGAAGATACACCACTTTCTTCAACAAAATATTCCTGATAAGGTCTAACGGTTGAAGATGGTTTGCCATGAGATCTTGGAGATAGTGGGGGATCAAATAATGAAACTAAATAATCTCCTACCCCTCTTCATTATAACTTACATTTATGATCAAAATCTTTCATCAAGCAATCCATTTCTCATAGTGTGATTGTTTAGATTCTTTTGATGATGATGGTGAAGGAGTGGAGGAACTGGAACAACCTATTTTCTCTTGACCCTTAGTTGATGTGGATAAGTAGTTGTTGTCTTGACCTGCAGATGTTGAGGTGTTTGCTAATGTTGATTGACTAACGACAGTTGTTGGAATGTTTATCTCTTCCCTATTGTGAGGGATGAGGGAGTTACTATATTGTGCATAGTCTTGATCTCCTAGTATAGTCACCTCTTGGCCCATGTAAGGAAATTTCAAGCATTGATGGTAAGTGGAGGGGACAAACTACATGTCATGGATCCATGGTCTATCTAGGAATATGTTGTATGTCAACTTTAAATCAAAGACTTGGCAAACAATTTCTTTTAGTACAAGGCCAACCCTTATTGGTAGAATGACCATGCCTTTAGAGGATCTCTCCTCATTATCATACACTTTAATCATGATTTTCAATTTGGGATCAACAACATCTTCTGTGTACCCTAGGGATTTTACCAAACTCAGAGTGAAAATATTTAGGCCTACTTTGCCGTCAACCAAAACTCTTTTGACTCTGTTTCTATGAATGAAGACCTCAATGTGTAATGAGGAGTTTTGTAGATGTATGACAAACATGTCATCTTGGGCTAAGAAGAATACACAATGGGGGGCGACAAGGTTAATTACGATATTTTGAAACCTATTAACATCAAGGTTGTTTGGCACTAAAGGTTTGGTAAGGATCTTTTTATATTTTGGTGATATTTGAAGCAATTCAAGGATGGAAATGTGGGAGGGAGTCTTCAATAACTGGTTGACTAGACTATATTTGGGTACAATGGAACTTGTGGTTGCATGATCTAAACTAGTTATTGGCCTTGGTAGAATGACTTTGGAGGATTGACCCTGGGTAACAATGTTTAATGACTACTTATTTTTATCTTTAATTGCAATGACATTTACAACAGTATCAAACCCTGAGATCATATTTATTGTGTTATCATAATTATGGGTGTAATTGATGTTATCCTTAGAGGATGTATGTTGGTTGGCTCTGGAGGATTCTCCCTTCTCGTGGTTCATGAAAGGGTTTTCGAAGGTCATGTGGTCTTCGTTATTTCAAAGATTGTTTACTTTGATAGTTCCATCATTAATTAGTTTTTGTATGGCCCTTCTAAAGGTGTAACAATTTTTGGTTAAATGCCCCCTATTTCGGTGGTAGGCACATAAGTGCTTGTCACTCCACCACTTAGGCTTAATTTGTGGTTCGTAGGGCTTGGCTTCTAGTAGGGTAATAAGTTTATCTACTAAAAGCATTTGCAATGTGCTTTCATAAGACACCTCGATGGGTATGTATTCTTTGGGCATGTTAGAAGACTGGTATTCTCTCAGGGGAGGAGCTTGATTATAGGTTGCTTGTTGATTGGAAGTTGGATTAGCTATGTTCCGTTGATAGAATGGACGAACATTTTCTTATTTGGGTAGGTTTTGTCTAGTATTCACATCAGTATTATTAATAGCTAGATATTGTTGGTTTAGATAAGGGTGAGGTTGTGATTTAATATGATTTGTCTCAACCATCCCATCATTGACCATGTTTTTGTTGTTGTTTCTCCACTATGACTTTTGTTTATCAGCTAACCGATTAGATGAGTTATGTGTCTGTGAGGAGTTATTCAAAAAACCTTTCCATCCTTTGATAGCTTAATGATGCCATTATTTATTAGGGTTTCTTCTACTTTAGCAACATTTTCTAAAGTAGTCTTAAAGTCTTTGGGCCCTTGAAGTTGGATCCAATAATTCATAGATTTTGAGAGACTATTGATGAATATGTTTGTCTTCTCCTTGTCTAGGATGTCTCAGTGGTATTTAGCAAAAGTATATCTCCACCTTTATAGGAAAATTTTAAAGTACTCTTCAAGGAGTTGCTTTATGTTACACAAATCAATCATTGTAACTTTTCTTTCAATATTGTATGAATATTGTGTAAACAAAACTGAGGCCAATTGATCAAATGACTTAATGTTGGAGGGTAGCTTAGAGAACCACTCCATGGCTTGTCGTCCTAGGCTTCCAAGAAACAATTGCATCAGGTAGGTCATGTCATGGACAAATTCCATGCTTAAAGTATAAAACAGTCTAAGATGATCTTGGGGATCGGATGTGCCAAAATACTTATCATATTTTTGTAGTTGTACATTTTGTGGAAAGGGTGTGAAGGTAGCACTTTTGTTGAAAGGGAAGGGACATACCTTTTCAAGTTTGAATTCGGTGGGTTGGATCTTCCCTCTTTCATTCTTTCCATTTCCAGTTGTAAATCTTGGAGTTTTTGTGTGACAACTTCCAAGGATGATCCTTCTTCATCTCACTTAAGGTTTGTTATGTCAAAATTAGACAGTAATTTGGCACCTTGTTGTGCCAATGATAGTAGGTATCATTCTTTATGATGTTCAATTATTTTTTCCATTATATCGACAAGCTCAGGATTTTGTTGGAAATCA
The DNA here is from genome assembly GCA_028749045.1 of Cupressus sempervirens. NCBI lineage: Eukaryota > Viridiplantae > Streptophyta > Pinopsida > Cupressales > Cupressaceae > Cupressus > Cupressus sempervirens. The sequence continues at coordinate 361,502,438 of CM053793.1, read as the reverse complement.
TCAATTTTGGTTTCAAGACTTCTTTCATCTCATAGGTTAGATGAACCCATTTTGTTAAAGGGTTTTGAGTTCTATTTAGACATGGATAATTCATGTGTGGTATTCAATGAGTGGTCAATGGGTGTAACAGGCTCAATGATGTTCATAGATTTGATCCTTGTTTTTTCTATCTGAGCACTTACTCGTATGGGTGATCTTTTAGGCTCTTTTTGTTTCGCAGCTATAGTGGTTTTATGCGGTGGCATGAGATGTGGATGAGACTCCTTTAATTTTTCTACATTTCAGTGGTATAAGGATTGATTTTAGATTGAAGTTTGTGGGAATACAAAGATAAGTTTCAACAGGAAAGTGTTTGGTAATGTTGATGATGACAAACTTAATTTTGTAAAGTCAAGTAAGGGATGAATGTGTGTGTCTATTTGTTTCTGACTTGATATGTGGAGTTGGAGCAATGATAAATATTGGATAAAAGATCTAATATTAGGTTGGAACAAGGCTTGCATCAAAGGTGGTGGTTAATGCAAAAATCCTCAGTTTTGTGGAATGTTGATAAAGGAAAAGGGTATTCAAATCTGTTGTTCGTTTATGAATATTGCAGGTGCAGATAGCCTCTATTTTAATGTTTTCCCTAAATGTGTTGTAGAAAGTTTTAAATGTGCTATTTTATGTGTCAGGCATTGTTTTGTAGGATATATGTCTTGTTTAAGTCTTCAAATGAACTATTGTTTTAGTCAAATGTGCTATTTTAGGAGGAAAATGCATCACAGAAAGGGTCAAATGTGTTGTTTGAAGTACTGAATGTGTTATTTCAGGGAAAACAACAATGTTTGTATTCAGTTTTACATCGGTTCACAATTGCATTTTCTGGAAGGACTATGATTTGAATTTTATTGATGTGTATTATAGCAAACACGTCCAAACACAACAATAAAAAAAATGACAATGAAATAAACTCGCACACACCTAGAAAATGAAAGAAATGGCTTCCTAACAGTGGTTGGCTAAAGCTGGTAACTATAGGGTTTTAGTGTTTGACCGATAATGTTTGAATTTACCTCTCTTGTAATGAAGAGCTTTTCACCAATGCTAAGGAGGTTTGGCATAATCTCTTGTGAGACTACTAGAGGAAGGCTATATTTCAAACACAATCGACTTGCATTCAATTGGGAATCCAAGATGGAAGACAATCCCTCTCACTGGCCCTACTAAGGAAAATCTCAGAAGGTAGCCCTTCTATGACTAAGTAATCTAGCTAGTAAAAAGTAGAAAAAGTAGAAATCAGAAGCAGGTTTGAGAGTTTGATCACTCTAAAAGAGTGAGAGCATATCCCTACTAATTTGATCTCCTTAAACATGACAAACAAATAGTGTTCAATTATGAGCCTTTACCTATGGAGAATGGGAGGTTCCTACTTAACTTTATGTGTTTGTTCATTCCTTGCTTGATTACCACTAACACTTACAAAAGGTTGGGCATTTTGATCAACTCAATGAGTTCAGAGCATAGGCCTACTTCTGGATAAATCAATGGAATCAAACTTTTTACTTAAACTAGGTTATAAATTTAGAAATGCCACAATCTAATTGAAAAGGATTGAGGCCTGCCTGATTCAATGCTAGCAAAAGCTAGGTGCATTTTTGAGTGTATTCATTCCCTTCTCACAGTTTTTTGTGATCTATGAATTCTTGTTAGCCCAGAAAAGATCTATAAACAACTGATAATTAGTTCTGCAAGTTAGATATGGTGATTTATAGCTCTGATCAGATGTGCTATAGAAAATGGCATATGCGTTATAAAAATGAGTAAATGTGCTATAATAACAATCAAATGTGTTATTTAAACTTTCAAATGGACTACAAAATCTAGCAAATGTGTTGTAATACAAAGAAAATGCATTAGAGAAAACTTCAAATGTGTTACAAAACAATTTAAATGCATTAAAAGACTATGCGAAAGTGCTAAAACAATGTTCAGAAGCATCAAAGTGTTAGAGGAGTCTCAGATTTGGTGTTTGTGAGCTCGAGAATGTCTTCAAAAGTTCATTGTTGTTGTAATGGATCTTTTGGAACATAGTAGAACCTAAAAGTTAGATTTTCACAAGAAACTAGTGAAAAATATAGATCTAGAAGAAAAAAATTGAAGATTAGTAAGAAAATTTAAAGAATAGAGAGGCTTTAAGACGAAGACCCATGGTGGGTGCCAATTTGTACACGATGGAATCGCATATTCATGAGACCTTAATGCATAATGATATTGAAGTAACAATGACCTATTCGAAACCCAAAAAATCATTGTCAAATGAGAACTCCATGAACATCCCATGTTTCCCTAACTACAACGTTGAGATTGCTCTTAGACCAGCATCTCAATGACAGTTCTAAAATGGGAGCATGTCATGAATGCAAATCTATCAAAGTATATGTTAGATCTATATGAAAATGCAAATTATGTGAAGATAATGATACTAGAATGCTAGGAACATGCGCATATGTAAACCTAAATGATACTAAATGCCATGAAATGAATGCTAAATGATATAAAAAATGACATGAACTTGCTATAATAACAATGCTAAAAATGATGATAACTCTAAATGTGCCTATAGTGCAGATGCCTAAAACTTGGGTCCTTTTGCTCTTGAATTTCCCTCTTATTTATAGGATTTAAGAAGGGGTTGGGATAAGGATCAGGATTTCACTTTTGATTAGAGGGTAATGGTGAAGCTGTAAATATCTCATAAGACACCAAGAGGAAGAGTCGAACAGACTTAGTTTGTGAGGATAAATGAAGATTTTTCAATTCTTTTAAAGGTAAAAAAGAGGATTTTCACTTTTGAGAGGATAAATGAATTTTGTTGATTTATTAAATGCTCCATTTATTTTCAACTTTTATCTTTTATTTTTTCCTTTTTATTTCATTTTATGATTTCATGAATTATTTTTCCTCTTTTTAAAGTGATTTAGGTCCTTTTTGATTTGATAGGTGATTTGATTGATTAATGACTTGATGTAACGATTAATTTGAAAGTTTGTTGTTTTCCTCTAATTTTATTATTAATTTATGTTGTTTGATCAAAATTTGTGTTGTTTTAGGTCTTTGCCAATATTGAGGTATCTATAATAACCAAAGTTGAAAAGACACTCATCAAACCAACATCACATACAAAAATCAACAACAAATACCAAGTACAAATCAAACATCAAAAACAAAAAAATATAACCATCTCCAAATCAATGTCAAGTATCAAAAGAACAATAACCAATAGATAAAAATTGTTATTAATAAAAGTAAACTACCAATCACTAACTCTAACAATAAAAAATACCACCAATGAATAATTTACATTCATTAATAAAAGTTAACTATCAACAATAACTTTCATCTAATTAATAAATAATATCTCACAATAAATACACCATCAAAAGTAATATCCAACAAGTACACCACCAATAAATACACCGCCAGAGGCAAATATAAAGAAATCTTAAAGGAGACTCGGGCTACATACTATGGAGTTTCATCACATGAGCCAACTCTAAGGTTACCTTATCAATCTCTTAAGACCCTGACCCCCTAGTGACTCTATACGGAACCACAATACCCTCTCGTGAAGATGAGGAAACTAGTCATACCTCTCAAGTTATCATCTCATTCTCATTCTTAGCCTATACAAGCACTCAAAGCATGGATGAGGAAAAATCTCTAGCTTGTCCTTTTAATCTATGTCAAGGCATGGAAGAGGAAAGTATTTTAATTACTATGTTATTACTTGTTACACAACTTACAATGAGTTATCCCGATAGCCACTTTGGGCTCTGACCTCCATTGCAAACCACTCTCATAGACATGCACCTAGACTACCTTCCCAAAATTCACAAACCACAATTGTGTCCCATACCACAAAAGTAATATTGATTGAAGATGGTTCCTTAACAAGCAACCCAAAAATAACATTGGCTCTCAAAATCCAAGTTCTCATAAATGCTCATCAAAAGAAATCTCAATTTAAATCATAAAGTATGTCATAACATCTAGTCAAATAATTATAAAAGAAATCTTGAAAACACTTATCGTGCACATCCTAACTTGGCCAACTAAACAACCCACAAAGACAACCCATCACAAAAATAAATATCACAAGACTATAAATAGAATATTTAAGAAAATATATAGTTTTCAGCCATATTATTTAATTCCACTATTTCCTTTTATTTAGTTTGAGCCATACAGATGTGTTTAAAAACAAATGAGGATATATAGGTGTTAACATAAAGTGTTATGTTAATATACTTATTTAAATCAATAAGTATTTGAATGTCAAATCTCTTTGTGCATATAAAATATCATGTAATATTATCATATTATTATTAAGAATGATCTTAAATTATGAATGATTCAATTAAGAACATAAGTATATATTATTAGATTAACTATTAATATCAATTTCAGTTCTAAAATAATAATTTGACTTCTATTTAAGTCCAATAATAATATTTATTTTTCCCTTAATTCATGATGCAACTAGAGATAACTCAAACTTGAAATTATAAATATAATTAAGTTGTCTACAATTTCTCTCATAATATTGAATATTCATAACTAGATGATTATATAGTGAACTCCACTATAGCTTCCCTTAAAATATAATTAAATCATAATTATATATCCACTTGTATTAATAAATATATAATAAGTTATATCCCACTAAATTTTTTAAAGTAATTGATATTAAAAATCCACTTATAAGTGTAATCAATTAAAAATGGTCATCTAGACTATGAGCCTCCTTTCTAGCATTTTTTCATAATTTATCCAATAGTTATTTTTGATCAAATCCTCAAAAATTCATTTATTTGATTATAACCTAGGGTATGACCACTTTATCCCAAGTTTATATTTAATTAGAACATGTCCCCCTTTTAATTAAATAAAATTCTCCACTCATTTTTTATCCTAAGTGTGCACACATAAAGCATTATTCTTATTTTAAAAATAAAATAAAAGACATTTTTGTCTACACGTGAATGCACAATTTTCTATATGAGAGGAATCATCTATTTTTGAAATAACTTTAATTCTCCTCCACACATTTCAAACCCTCTCAAAAGTCAACCATTAATTGTGAATGGTTGAGATGTTTGTGCACATGGATCACTCTCACTTTCAAACTCCACACTTGATTACATTCATTTTGCCTCTTAATCTCTACCGTCTATTTTTCTTTAAAAGAGAGGGCTCTCTCCTCATTCAAAAAATCTTAGTCTCTCATGCTATTGTTATGTTGCAAGTTTTCTTGGTAATTTTGGAGACTTGGAGCATTCTTGCATTTTTGCATTTTAGCTTAGCTCTCATTCTACTTACATTATGACATAATTTTTATCTTAGTTTCATTTATGTTTTAACTTAGGTCTCTTTGTTAACTTGCATTTCATTTTATTCTAGATTCTTGGATATTGGCACTTTTGCCTCTACTCTTTGAATCTCTCATTCTATGGTGCCCCTTGCAAGGGTTGCATAGTTTGGTTCATTTGAGAGCCATCATCTCATAGCCTTTGCATGTCATAGATAGAGAGTTATAAGCCATCTTTTGAGACTCCCTCTTCTATGGGTTCTCTCAAGAATAATGGTTTATAGAAATGTGACACTTTTATACACACAATAAGAAAATAAATAGTATTTAATTATTTATTTTCAAAATAAATAAATAATATATTTTTTAAATTAAATTAAAAAATTTAATTTTTGAAATTAATAATTAATCATAATAATAATAATTTTCTAAAATAACTATATTTAAAAATTATATTATATTTTTATAAGTATACAAATAGTATTTTCACATGCCTTTGATTTCTCAAATCATGCAACCATACTATACTTAGTTTTCTATCTTTGGTATATTTTTTTCACATGCATACATAAGTTTGGTTAGAACATGCTTTCCTCTAAATTAATCTTTTACTTTTTCAATAAATTCTGCAACCAAATTATTTTAGATATAAGAAGAATATTTATCTTTATTTTAAAAATTCATGATAATCACATGGTTATAATGACAAATTTAAAGTTGAAACCTTAGTTGTACAATTTTTTTTTTCTTCTAATTTTCTATAATCAAATTTTCCTTATATTAGAAAGGATTTTATAATAATACAATCATAATAATTTTCTAGATTTTTCTACAATTTTTTCTATCAAGTTTTCTTGATTAATAAGTTTTACTTTTTCAAAATCTACGACATAATTCTTTATCCAAAAATTAATACAATATATTAACAAGCATTATGCAAGTACTAAGGAAGATACAAAGTAGACGAATCTTTCAATAAAATTCTATAATGGGTCTTCAAACCCTACCTCAAAACTATAGCTAAAATATGAGACAATTTGTGAATGCATGCAAATCAAAACCCTTTGAAACTTTCAACAATTCTTTTGATACAATTATGAATTTTTCTTCCCTAACCCCATGTGTGTAGAAATGAGCGCAAATATCTTAATAAAGAGTTTGACTCTGCCTAGGGTTTATAGTTTTCAAACATGCAATAGGCACCTTCATTACAATAATCTACAAGACAAGCTGCAAACTATCACCCAGAGCTATCCTAAACAATATTCGGGCCTTTCTTAAATAGGCAATTTTGTGTTGCCCAAGAAGGTTCTAGATGCTCAAACTTAATATCTAGGGCCGCAAGACCATAACAATACATATAGAGTCAGCTTGAAATGTCCCTTTACTGGTTTTGTATGATATTTCACACCTCTAATCAGATCTTTAAGATCAAACAACTAATATCACAAAGATCCACCAAACTCTCGTTCTTGGGTCTCCCTGGAAACCTGCAAACTCTCGTTCTTGGGTCTCCTTCTCCACAGGTTTGGCAGCCTCTGAAGAATAACAAAGAATGAGTAAAATCAAGTTCTAAAATCAGCCCAAAATGCCTCCAAACCCCTTAAAAGAGGGCATAACCGTAACTCACGTCCAAGAGAGGTTAATGAAACATATTTTAATAATAATTTTCATTTATTAGTCCAAAGGTTTCCAAAGATTAACTTCCTTTTTTCGAAACTTCACTTTCTTGGGCCTGCCTGCCTTAGCAAAGATTATTATTTTTTAATTATTTGAAAAGGGGACATGACAAGTCCTCCCCTCCCAAAAATTGCTTGTCCTCAAGCAATGGCTAAACAATAAACCAATCAATCCACCTGGATCCCAAATGTAGTCATGAACTATACTACTACCAATTAACACAGGCTCCTGCAATATCCTCTGCAATATGACCAAGAGGAATCCATAATCAAACTAACAATTATAGCTCAACCAAACTCCAAAATCACCACTACCATAGTCAAAAACCCATGAGACACAAACTCTTAGAACATCAAAACCCAACTAGAGTGGACAAATCAAACTACCAACACAGTAAATACCATCAACGCATCCCACTGGCCTATATGGAATGTACAATCCAACTCTGCAACAATTGTGAACACTCTCGAATGAAACTGTACCAAGTATGGAGAATCCACACACTGTACAACTCCTGCAGTCAACACAACTCTGCAAATCTCCGGCCACTATCTCATAACCATAACTCCCATGCACTGCTGATGGTGAAAAGACATTACAAGATAAAGAGTAAGAAATGGAATCCAAACCAAATTTGTCTGCCATCAACTCCTCAAAACAAGGATCAAATGCTAACTGATGTACATACCCTGCAATATAATGTTGATTAAAAAAACCAACCTTAGTCAACAGCTCACCATGAACAAGTGATACAACCCACTGTGACTGATCAGTAGCTAAGTCAGGAGATGTCATAGCCAAAGGAGTAGAATCAATAACAACACCCACTGAAGCATCACTCCCAAACTCCTACTCTAAGTCACATATTATCAAGTTGTCAACTGCAGAACCTATCACCATGTCATGCCCATCACAACTCTCATCTTGAGGCATCAATCTGTCCCATAACTGATGATAAGCACTAGGAACCAAAGTACATCTCTGTATCATTATCTCATCAACATGGTCATCAAAGGTAAATTGATGAGCATACCTCATAGTGTAATGCCGATAGAATGTGCCAATCTCAGTCAGTGGCTCAGACTGTAATCCAGATGAAACTAACTGTAATTGATCATTAACCATGTTGGAACTGACTACTACCTCCGAAGATATCACCAAGGGAGTAGTATTACTAGCAGGAACCATGCCAACTTCCGACTCACCAACATCACACATGATCTTTGATACATCTCTAGTCTCCATGCCATCACTACTAGAGGCCACCACCATGTCAGGCATACAACAATCTGCTACAACACCCAACTCAACTGAACCTGACTCTAGTGGGAATGAACCTGATATGCCAATGTTAGTATCAAGAATGGATGCATCCCCATCTCCACTGTCTCTGACAATCTCGGCCATGGACATCCTCGAATCACCAAACACCACAGCTTATGACTGTATAGAATCAGGTAAAGACTGTAGTCGCTCTAACTCCATGGTCACCTTAGCCAAATGAAACTATGACTCCTTGAAAGCCAACTGTGTACTCTCAAGAATCTCAGAAGTCACCTCAAGCTGCTCAGTAAGCTCACTCACCTCATCTTCCTTGGCCAACAATGCATCATATGCTGTACTACCCCACTCCATAAGATAATCTCTTTCAGCTACCAACTGCATATAATCCATTCTCAGAATCTGGATAGCCTCCCATAAAGAGTGGAACTCTATCAAGGAAAGATAACTACCTCCCTGCTCATCACTAGTAGGAGAACCCCATCCATAAACTGCTAACAACTGATGAGTAGCAACGAAATGCTGGCAAGTGATAGCAATGTCTCGGTCACTAACTCTCAACTGATTAGACGCATGATGGCACTGGCTTGATTGTCTCCTACAAACCTCCTCTGATGCACTGTCTAAAGGAGTATCCTCAAAGTTACTAGTCTCTAGAGTATTACCATCCATATCGTGTGAATCAAATCTAAAGCTCATATCAACATACAGAGTATCAAAAACATTACCATTGCTATCCAACTCCTCTATACCCAAGGAAACTAAGTCTTCAAAACTGCCCACTGCATCCTCCTGGATGTCATCAATGCCAATATGATCCTGGGACTCATCTATACACACTGCCAAATATGAAATATCATCAACACATTCCAGCAAGTATGGTCGACTGGGTATATGAACAAAGCCCAACATCAGTGTATAAAAACTAATACCAACATCGGACAAGATACTGGCACAAGAAAATATAACACCGTGTAATCTGCTAATCAAATCCATGATAGCACCCAAACAAACACTGCTACCAAAAAGTGTTAAAGATCTCCAGTCAACTGAATCCCAAACGCCAATATAACAATCTCGAGTCCATATCCGTAAACTAGAATCAACTGGTAACTCAAGAAAACTCCTCACCTAAGTAATATGACCAATACCAACTAACTCCACATACCTATCATGATGAGATAATGAAGTCACAATACTATCTTTGTTCACCTTCAGCTGGTTGGACAAATCATGTGAAGTACTACCAGCCTCAACCTCATGTGATGAAGCATCTAACTGTGCCTAGTACTCTTTCTCAGCAAATTCATGAATGCTCAATGTTTGCTCATCTCTACCAGGTATCTCACCATCCTACACAACAACATCCTCATAATCATCATCTGAACCCACTACACTGTAGTCACTACCTGTTGTAACTATACCATCCCGAATACCTGTGGCATCACCCTTTGACGACCTGTAAACAATTGTCTCAATTTGAGTATCAAGTTGACCGTTACTATCAATCTATGTAATATCCTTTCCCACCACCTCCTATGGCAAAGTAGAATCTGAGACCTCTACCTGGCTATCAGCTAGTTTCTCAAACTCCTCATGCAAGTTCTTGGAAATTGTGTCATCTGTCTTGTGAGAAAATCTACCAAATAGAAATCCAGTCAACTTATCCACCTTAGCTGGGTCGAACAACATGTCATTCATTATACGGTGGTGCTCAGCCAACTGTTCAGACATGTCATGGCTTATTTTCATAAGTTTATCTCGAATGTCTAAATAACCATCCTTTCTACTGTTTTGACTCTGGATATCAATTGTCCAAGATCGTGTCCTCTGAGACTCTGTACTATACCTGTCCATTCTGGATAAAGTAGAGTGTAACCCCAATAGGATATAACTTCTTCAAACACCAAGAACTAACATGCAAATGATTAGAAGTAGCATGCAACCATAGATTTTGACATGCAACTGATTAGAAGCAACATGCAACCACCAAATTCACCAAGAACTAACATGCAAATGATTAGAAGTAGCATGCAACCATAAATTTTGACATGCAGCTGATTAGAAGCAACATGCAATCATAAATTATGACATGCAAGATCTGGGTAGTTGTCAAAACTGACATGCAAGATCTGGGTAGTTGTCAAAACTGACATGCAAGATCTGGGTAGTTGTCAAAACTGATATGCAAGATCTGGGTAGTTGTCAAAACTGACATGCAAACTTCTACAACCACCAAATTCACCAAGAACTAACATGAAAATGATTAGAAGTAGCATGCAACCATAAATTTTGACATGCAGCTGATTAGAAGCAACATGCAACCATAAATTATGACATGCAAGATTTGGGTAGTTCTCAAAACTGAAATGCAAGATCTGGGTAGTTGTCAAAATTGACATGCAAACTTCTACAACCACCAAATTCACCAAGAACTAACATGAAAATGATTAGAAGTAGCATGCAACCATAAATTTTGACATGCAGCTGATTAGAAGCAACATGCAACCATAAATTATGACATGCAAGGATTTGGGTAGTTCTCAAAACTGAAATGCAAGATCTGGGTAGTTGTCAAAACTGACATGCAAACTTCTACAAACCCTCAAGCTAGCAAGATCATGGCTCTAATACCACTGAAATGTCCCTTTATTGTTTTTGTATGATATTTCACGCCTCTAATCAGATCTTTAAGATCAAACAACTAATATCACAAAAATCCACCAAATTTCCCAAGAAACCCCAAATCGAGTATGCTGAAAATAGTGCCAAAAGCTTCACAACTTCACAAATTATTAATAAATCTAAAAATGGACATTTTTACAGAAATTTCAGTAGCATAACAGCCTACAAAATGACATTTCCAGATCCGTATAGTCTTTACACAACAATTCACAAATGTAGGACAAAAACTATGCTCATCGAGCTCCCGAAATTAACACAAAAATGCCCGGAAACACCACAAAACACTAATAATCTATCTTAGAAGTTTAATCACGTCCAAATACATATATTCAGCTCTATTTTAACACCTTAAAGTCTGAAATACAGCAGCAACCCAAACTGATATGAAATACTCAACTAAAAACACCAAACTCATACAAAAAACACACCTGAAACCCACAAATCTGCACTGTTCAGCACAAAGGCAAACTCTGTATGAGCATGCACATGGAATGGCTTCAAAATCCCATCCTTAGCCTTCCTAAAAACTTGCAAAATCCCATTCTTGGGTCTCCCTAGAAACTTGCAAACTCCCGTTCTTGGGTCTCCTTCTCCACAGGTTTGGCAACCTCTGAAGAATAACAAAGAATGAGTAAAATCAAGTTCTGGAATCAGCCCAAAATGCCTCCAAACCCCTTAAAAGAGGGTATAACTGTAACTCACATCCAAGAGAGGTTAATGAAACATATTTTAATAATAATTTTCATTTATTAGTCCAACGGTTTCCAAAGATTAACTCCCTTTTTCCGAAACTTCACTTTCTTGGGCCTGCCTGCTTTAGCAAAGATTATTATTTTTTAATTATTTGAAAAGGGGACATGACACAGCTAAATACAACTTTGACAAATTATTTTAGAAATTTTGGTAACCCAACTTCAGAAGGTCATAACTATCAAACCGTTGCTCTAATTGGCTATTATAACCACTTTTCGAAAACACCAACTCCTGCTCTACAATCTTAAAATTGTGCTAGCACCCTTCCATCAAGTTTTCAGATCTCATCCGGGCACTCTAAGGCCTCTAACGGTGAGCCTGAAGATTTTTATGCAAATTTTTTTCCACTAAAAATTTGCAATAACTTCTCTAATACTTAACTTGAAGCAATGAGATTTTTATGGTAGGCTTATAATTCCAAAATGAACCTTCATGTAGAAAATGAGAACATTCCAAGCTCGTATGACAAACTTACCAAAAATACCAAGTTCCCATAAATGGTAACCACCTTGTCTACTAGGTCTTATTAAAATAGAAAAAGATTGAAATGAAAATATTTTTGGATAATGTAAGATTGTTGTTACACCCACTCTTGCATCATATATGCATTATTATATCATGCATTTTATCCTCTCCCTTTTTTCTTTTTCCTCTTCAGTTTCTAGGAATTCTAGATAGTTCTTAGAGGCTTGGTCTCTTTTTCAATCTCTCTCTAACATATGATAGTTTGGGAGGCCTAGTCCTTATTTTTCACCCTTCTTTTGACTACTAACAATATGGGAAGATCAATCTTGATCCCATAAGGATGCACATCCTTATGCCTAGATCACCTTTTAATTCTTCTTTTTGGGACATGGAATTCCCTTGAAGTTGAATCCCTCAATGGACTAATTAGTATGCCACACACACTTGCTAGACTATTCCACACCATCCCCTTTTTCAAAGACCTTTTCCCCTACTTATTTCCTTGTTCCTTTTTCCTTGTGTGGTTCACAATAAGGTACACAAACCTTATTGGGCAAGCAACTACACCCCTTTGTTTCATAGCACTTATCTCTCTTATTTTCACTCTAGATGTGACAAGACTCAAGTTTGTTAGGGGCTTGATGATTTCTTTCCTCTTTAGTCATAATAAGATTCTCTCTTTTTCTCTTGATCTACTTTACTGTGAGTTTAAGGAAACTCATACTCCTACTATAGTGGGGGCTTAATGTACTATCTTAAAATGGATGCACTTACCTTTTAAGTATGTTAAGCTCCCTCATCTTGATGATTCCCTCTTCAGATCGTGGATATGCTCATGCTCACTCTTCTTTTCCTCATTTTCCTCTTCTCTCTTCCATATTTCCACCTTATCTCTCTGGCACCTACCCTAACTCTTTATGGCACCTAGCACCTATACTCCTAGGCTAGATCAGCTCAGGTTAACCTAGTATGGACTAGATCAACCTAGTCCACTTAGGTCAACATAGTCTTGGACTAGGTCGACCCAATTTGACCTAGTCCCTAATAGCTTTATATCTCAAGGGTTGAAATTCCTCAAGGGTTTAATTACTTAATGATCATTATCCAATCGACTTATATTATTTTCCTACATAAAAACTCATATATAAGGAGACTTGGAGGCTTCATTTTCATATCATGCACAAAAATGCATCCTTATGCCTGAATCACCTTTCAATTCTTCTTTTAGGGACATGGAGTTACCTTGAAGTTGAATCCCTCAATGGACTAACTAGCATGCCACACACACTTGCTAGACTATTCCACACCATCCCCTTTTGTAGAGACCTTTTCCCCTAGTTCTTTCCTTGTTCCTTTTTCCTTGTGTGGTTCACAATAAGGTACACAAACCTTATAGGGAAAGCAACTACACCCCTTTGTTTTGTAGCACTTATCTCTCTTATTTTGACTCTATATGTGATAAGACTCAAGTCTATTAGGGGCTTGATGATTTCTTTCCTCTTTAGTCATAATAAGATTCACTCTTTTTCTCTTGATCTACTTTATCGTGAGTTTGCAAAAACTCATACTCTCGCTACAATGGGGTTTCAATGTACTATCTTAAAATGGACACACTTACCTTTTAAGTCTATTAAGCTCCCTCATCTTCATGATTCCCTCTTCAGACCATGGATATGCTCATGCTAGCTCTTCTTTTTCTCCTTTCCTCTTCTTTCTTCCATAATTCCACCTTATCTCTCTCGCATCTACCCTAACTCTCTATGGCAACTAGGACCTATCTTCCTAGACTAGGTTGACTCAAGTCGACCTACCAAGGACTAGATCAACTCAAGTCAACCTAGGATGAACTATATCAACCTAGTCCTCTTAGGTCAACATAGTCTTGGACTAGGTCAACCTAGTTTGACCTAGTCCTCGATAGGTTTATATCTTGGGTTGTGAAATTCCTCTAGGGTTTAATTACTTAATGATCATTATCCATTCATCCTATATTATTTTCCTGGACAAAAACACATATATAAGGAGACTTGGAGGCTTAATTTTCATATCATATACATTCAAGATCATTCATTCATCTGATCTCTTATCTCTAGGGAAAATTTCAGCCTTTGAAATTCAAAGAGTTCAAGCATTCAAGCATTTCAAGCAAGGAGATTCCTATCTAGCATTGGAGAATTCTTTGTGAGCATTTCCTCTTCAATATCGAGCATATTATTGGCCATCAAGGGAGGAGATCCACATTGAAGCAATCATCCTCTGCATTGATGCATATCCATATCCATGGCACCATGACAGAGTTATATAGATTCATTACAAAGTGTGGAGATATCTTACATTCCTAATTCAAGATCTACATTACATACACATAAGAAAGGTGAATCCTAACATTTATCTTGTTCTTTATAGTCCTTTACATTTACATTTCTCCTTTACAGTTAATTCCTTAACCTAGGGCTTGACCAAGGCAAGCCCTCATCAAATCCCAACCCTCAAACCTTTCTTTTCTATGTTGATTTACAAGTTGGGAGCAAAAAGAATTATAGATATGGAACCTACAGTTTGTAAGCTTTCTAGAGTTGTTAGTTGTGGACAACATCAACCTAGTTGTAAGATGTCCTTCCATGTCGACCTAGTCCTTCAATCTTGGATTCTAGGGATTTTTTTGGGTTTTGTTCCTTTCATTGTTTCATTCCAAGATCTGCAAACAAAAGTTCAAAAAAAAAAATTAGATCCAAAATTTATTGAGTAAAAATACATCTTCCTCTACCCATTTCAAGGTGAGTCTTTTACATCTCATTTCATTTTATATCTTTACCCTAGATTTGCATCTTAATTGGAATAATTGTACTCACATAGAATCTAGATTTATGTTTCCTAAGAAATTAGTTCAATTTTGCATTCACATTATCCTATTAGGGGCCTAAGAGAGAGCATTTCTTGGTATTGCATTCCTCTTTACAACCTGGATTAAGTATCAGAACCCTTCTTCCTTTGGGTTCTAGCTAATCTAATTTGGATCATAAGTGAAATCGTACTTGGAAATCCCCCTCTATCCCTCACACACACATATTTGAATGACTTAGTGCCCTATAAAGTGGAGGCCTACATCTTATTAAAGTGCTTCCATTTTACCTCTAAATAGACCAAAACTCTATTGTGTACATCTACTTGTACATCCTTAGCCATCACCTATTTTTTGGTTGATAGATTTGCAGATATGCTAGAAATTATTTACAATAAATCCTACTCAAATGGGTTATCTACTAGTCTTACCAAATGATCTTTTAGACCTAACTTAGATGATGGAAACCAAAAAAGTAAATTGCCTTTGTATTATGCTCAGGGTTCCTACATTCCCTGTTACCAAAGCCACTATCTAGGAACAAAGTAGCTCCACAACTTCTTGTATCCTTATTTTGGCAGGACTCTTCCATCATTAATGTGGCATCTATTATCTATTTTAGGCACATCTACCATTCTAGTTGTTTCATCATACATTTTAACTCACTAACTATAAGAAACAAAATTTGAAAGGAAAAATCAACTATTCCATCTTTATTATATCTGAAGATAAATTATAGCTAAATCTATTGCAACCTCACTTTCTAGACCTTTTCCTTTATTTGAGTAAATTACAATTTAAATAAGTTCTAGATTCCTTTTGAACACTAACATCCACAACAATACTTTGTTTCTAGATCCCTTCTCCTAAATGAAGTTCAATGATGTTTGGAATAGGGTGTGAGCTTTGACATTTTATTAAAATCCTAGTGTAGACTGGCATATCCTTTTGATCGATAACTTCCTCATGTCTCATGTATCCACCCATTTTATCTCCAATGATTTTCAATGTTGCTTGATCTATATATTCTAGAGGTATATCATGTAACCTAACCCACGCCAAGTTTTCATCAACTTTAGTTGTTCATGAATTCAAGTTAGACAACTAGTCTAGAACATTAAGACAACTTCCTTTAACCAAATAGGAGTCACTATTTAGTTTCCATTCCTTGTCTATAGTTGTTGCACATACAACAAAGTAAAATCTATTTGGTAGAGGTTTAAGTTGACAACCTTGCCCTAGGTTTTTGGTACACCAATCTTTGAGAATGTGATACATCGACCACAAACCACCCATTCAATGGAGAAAGCATAGTCTTTGGGATAGCTTATTGATTCAATTCATTCCCTATTTTTAATGGCTATGAGAGATATAAAAGATTGATTAATATGTGGGCTTATCAGTGACTTCTCTTATTGAGTTTTTGTTGGAAGATTGGAGAGATTGTTGGAAGATTGGTTGGAAGCATGAATGTTGATGATATGTTACATTCGTGACTGAGTTTGTCATTGATTTCAACATAGCATGTTTGATGTCTTCTATGGTATCTAACAGAAGAACAATGGAAAGATCAAGTTGGTACAGATAGCTGGTTGGGCATGATAATGACCCAAGGTTATGGGGGATACTTTTGAATATCTAGTATATGCAATTAACATTAGAAGCAAAAAGGATAAGCCTAGAAGAAGTTATGTAAGCTTTGGTAATGTCTGTTTTGAGATAGATTTTATAAAGGCATGTTCTGGTAAACTTGTTATATTTCTTAGAAAAGTTGATATCTTGAGGATCGAGGTTGAGGACATGAAGAAGATATGTTGAGGATGATGTGGCTAAGCTCACTTGTCATAATATAACGTGTACAAAAGTTATTCAACTTGCAAGGCAGAAGATTAAGGTTATCACTAAGTGTAACATGTTCTTAATGTAGTCCTATAATAATTAATTGAGAAGGACTAACAGTCAACTCAGGGAATTATTTTATGGACTTGGTATAAAGGAAGGATACTTTCCTTTATCATGAAGTGTGAATAAATAATTGAATGATCGATGATAAGAAACAAAGAGTGCAAAATGCGAAGTTGAGCAGAGTAGTATGGAAGTGAAGGAAACTTCATTGTCGAGGTTTTGTTGAGTCATCCAAGGTTTGGTATTTGGATCTGAGGTTCATGACCTAGTCTACAAGGTCTGACAATGATTGGTCTAGTTGATAAGACAGAGGAAAAAAGAAGATACTAGTAAATTACTTGTTTGAGTAGTGAGCTCTTCAGTAGTTGAAATTGAATGTTTGGGCAGTGGGCTCTTCTTGCATACATTATACCACAACTCCTAACAGGGTTGGCACAACTCCTATTAGGGTTTGAATCTCCTAATAGGGATTCAAAGTTTCCTAACAAGGACTAGTTGTATTAAATTTTGTAATAGACTCCTAATAGGGTCCATCCTCTAACAAGGAATATTTATATTAGTACATCATCTTGTGGCCATCATTCTCATCAGGGTTTTCCCTCTAATCAAGGGTTTCCCTAGTCAACATATCTAGTGTAATTATCCATGTGCGTCTTTTTGTGGTTGTTGTTTACTTTGGTTGAATAGTTAAGTTTGTTTAAAGAAGATAAGTGTTTTAATTGTTGGATAACTAATACACCCCCCCCAAAGTTATCTTGGTGGACTGTTGTTTTTAACAATTGGTGTCAGAGCATCAAGTCCTTAAAGAAGAAGTTTAACAACTTTGGGAGATCCATGGTGAACATGTTCATGAAATATAGTCCAAATTTTGATGGAACAAATTATGACAACTAAAAGGAAAAGATGAAGACACATTTGTTGTGTATGGATCCGAGATATTGGATCTTGACAAAATCAGAAAAGAAAATCGTTGAAGAAAAGGATTTGGAAATTTGTATCAAGGAAAAAAGAGATCTTTTCATGTGTGACATGAGAGCTAGAGAAGCACTATTGAATGCACTTCCTAAGATTGAGTACAATCAGGTAAAATCACTTGCTACTTCACATTTGATTTGGAAAGCTTTGGAAAATAGTTTTGAAGGTGATGCACATTCTAAGAAGTTGAGGCTACAAAGTTGGATTTGTGTGTTTCAAGATGCTAAAATGATAACAGATGAATTTGTAAGAACATATATAGGTAGGATATCATAAATTACTACAGGAATTAAAGCTAGAGGACGAAAAAAAGAAGATGATGAGGTTATATGGAAGATATTGAAGATTATAACACCACCATTCAAACCAACAATTCAGATGATATAGTTGTTGATATCATGTACCAAAGATTTTGCAACGGAGACTTTTCTTGGAAGACTTGAAGCAGTTGAGAATGAACTTAGACAGTCCGAAGAATTGACTAGAATAGAGACAACTTTTAGTGCCTTGAATATTAAACTCAACTTATCAAGGAGCACGAGTGCTTGAGGAGATTTTTCTAGCAGCAATAGATCTGAAGAAAACATAAAAATTGATGAAGTAGTAGCCCTTTTGGTAAGAAGAGAAAAAGGAGGTAAGAAAATCGTTAAATGTTGGACTTGTGATGAGTATGGTCATTATGCATCTAAGTATCCTAAAAGGGAGAATAAGTATAAGGGAAATCATAAGCCTTGAAAAGATAGAGGTTCTTTGTATGCAAATGAAGATTATGATTCTGATGAACAAGCATTACATGCAAGTGATGATGAAATTAGATTTGTGGCAATTAAGAAAGAAATTCCAGAGAAGGTATCTTTAGTATCACAGGTTGAGAAGAAATCTAATTGGATAATTAATAGTGGTTGTTCACATCATTTGACTGGTGACATGAACAAGTTTGTTGAATTCAAAAGTTAGGATGGAGGAATTGTCAAAGTTGGAAACAATGCAGCATGCCAAGTAAAAGGTATTGGATGTATAACTCTTGATGGTAAAACTAATACTAAGGATGTATAATTTTTTGATGGTTTAAAGCACAATCTTTTGAGTGTTAGACAACTAGTAGACAAAGCTTATCAGTTGTAGTTCACAAAAAAGACATGCATGATTAGAGATAAAGATGGAAAGGTAATTGGAACACAAACTAGATCTAGAGGTAATGTATTTCAATTGAATCCTACTGAAATGACATGTTTGGTTGCAACGATAGATGACAGTTGGTTATGACATAAGATATTTTGTCATATAAACTTTGATACTATTGCGAGGACTAGTAAAATGTTTGTTGTTAGAGATTTGTCGAAGATTGTAAAGCTTACTAATACAATGTGTAAGGAATGTGTTTTGGCAAAGCATAGCAGAACTTCTTTTCCCAACAAGAAGTTTACTACTACAACGAAGCTAGAAATTGTACACACAGATCTTAGTGTTCCTACAAAGACTAGAGGATTCTATGGTGAAAGGTATTTTATGATTCTAGTTGATGATTTTTCTAGAATGATGTGGGTTGCATCTCTTAGAGAGAAATCTAAGGCATTTGACAAGTTTAAGATATTAAAGAATAGAGTTGAGAATGAATTTGGTATGAAGATTAAATGTTTAAGATTAGATAGAGGAGTAGAATTTACTTTAAATGAGTTTAACATGTTTTGTGAAGAAAATGAAATTAAAAGATAACTATCAGCTCCGAGAACCCCTGAACAAAATGGCATTGTAGAAAGAAGGAACAAGTCTATTACAGAAGTTGCAAGAGCTATGTTAGCAGAGAATAATATATCCAAGACATTTTGGAGAGAAGCTATGAATACAACTGTTTACACCATGAACAGAGTGCAAGTTAAGAAGGACACAAATAAGACACCTAATGAACTGTGGTTTGGTCACTCACCTACAATTAAGTATTTCAGAATATTTGGAAGTAAGTGTTACATAAAGAGAGATGATGACATTGGTAAGTTTGATACTAGAAGTGATGAAGGTATGTTTCTTGGTTATTCATTGAAAAGAAAAGCTTATAGATGTTATAATTAGAGAACTAAGCCTATTATGGAAAGTGCAAATGTGAGAATTGATGAGAAGTTTAGAATAAAAGAGAGAATAGTTGATTACAATTCAGATGATGATGTTGTTACTAAGACAAGAAACGATGAGATATTTCTCGAGACTAACAATAATTTGCAGAATGAAGGAGAGCCAAGGTAGGAACAAAGCTCAGAACCTTCAATTGAGCCAAGAGTTGAGATAGCAACTCCTACTTCAACAAAGAATATGATAAAGAATCACCCATTCGAACAAATCATTGGAAGCAAATACAAAGGTTTGATGACAAGGAGTAGAGTGAATGAAGAACTATGCTTGATATTTAAAGTTGAGCCTAAGAATGCAGATGAAGCATGTAAAGATGATTACTCAAAACAAGCTATGAAAGAGGAATTGGACCAGATAGTAAAGAATGAGACATGGGAATCGATCCCTAGACAACAGATAAGAATGTAGTAGGAACCAAATGGGCATTTAGGAATAAAATGAATGAGCAAGAAGAAGTTGTAAGAAACAAAGCAAGACTAGTATGTAAAGGTTATCATAGAAAGAAGGAATAGACTATGACGAGACTTATGCTCTAGTGGCTAGAGTAGAAGCTGTAAGATTATTCTTAGCCTATGTAGCATAGAAGAAATTCAAAGTATATCAAATGAATATCAAGTCAACATTTTTGAATGAAGAACTTGAAGAAGAGGTATACATTGAATAGCCTAAACGATGTCCTTTGATAGATGACAAGGACATAGTATGCAATATGAGGAAAGCATTGCATGGATTGAAGCAAGCACCCAGAACCTAGTATGCAAGGTTGGACAAGCATTTGACAAAGCTCGGCTATAGAAAAGGTATGGCAGATAGTAATCTATATTGGAAAGAAAGTGGTGATGGTTTGATGATTTTGGTAATATTTGTTGATGACATTATATCTGGAGGAAATGATGAAGAAAGTAAGAAATTTGTAGAAGAGATGAAGAAAGAATTTTAAATGAGTATGATAGGAGAGATGAAATATTTCTTAGGATTGCAAATTGTATAGAATAAAGAAGGAATATTTATTTCTTAGACTAAGGTACTTAAAGGACTTACTGAAAAGGTTTGGTTTGGAAACATGGAAACCCATTGGAACACCTATGGTAACTAGACACAAGTTATCTACAAAGGACGAGACACCTACTATTGAGCAGAAGAAGTACAGATCTATGATTGGAGGATTGCAATATCTAACTCACACAAGGACAGATATAGCAAATGTAGTTGGAATTGTTGCAAGATTCTAGGCTGATCCTAGAGAAGTACATTATGCAACAATGAAAAGGATATTTAGATATCTAAAAGGAACATCTAGGTTTAGATTATGGTATGAAAAATCTAATGATTTTACTCTAAGTGCTTATACTGATGCAGATTGGGCAGGCAGTATGGATGATAGAAAGAGCACTAGTGGAGGAGCTTTCTTTCTTGAAGGCAGATTCATTTCTTGGTTAAGCAAGAAGCGAGATTGTACATCTCAAAGTACAGCAAAAGCAGAGTATGTTACAGTAGCAAATAATTGCAATCAAGTTATTTGGATGAAGCAGTTGCTAAAGGATATAAGGATAGAAATCAATGAACCTATTGTTATACATTATGACAACACAAGCACGATAATTATGTCTAAGAATCTAGTATTGCATTCAAGGGCTAAGCACATTTCTATTAAGTATCATACGTTGAGAGAAAAAGTTGCAGAAAAAGAAATCAGATTGGAGTATGTGAGCACAAAAGAGTAGATTGTAGATATATTCACTAAACCTCTTCCCAAAGAGACTTTTGAGTATTTGTGAGGTATATTTGGGGTTATGCCCCTTCCTACATCAGAGTAGAAGATGTAAGAGTGCATCAGTCCAGGGTAATAGAGCACCATTGTTTGTCTGGATTGGATGTTGATGCTTCCTGTATGAGGGAATATCTGTGATGGACAGATTCATTTAGGACTCTTATTGATATTGTTTTGAATAGTGTCTTTTGACACTCGAGCTAGTAAGTTGTTGCACAATTTGATACAGAAATGTTGGTTGTAGAAACCTTTGACATTGATGTCAATGGGGGAGAAGTTTAGCATGAAAAACTTTATACTAAATGGGGGAGAAGTATTGGATGAAAAAGAGGAGAAGTTTGGCATGAATTTGTAATAATAGTTTGGTATAGAGCACATTGAGGTATATCAATGGGGGAGTATGATTGATGAAGAGGATTTGAAGACTTACAATGTTTTATTGGTATTCTTGGAACTAGATGTTTTTCATCTATGTTGCCATCAATGTCAAAGGGGGAGATTGTTGGAAGATTGGAGAGATTATTACAGGAAGATTGGTTGGAAGCATGAATGTTGATCATATGTTACATTCATGACTGAGTTTGTTATTGATGTCAACATAGCATGTTTGATGTCTTATGTGGTATCTGACAAAAGAATAGCAGAAAGATCAAGTTGGTACAGATGACTAGTTGAGCATGATAATA
This sequence comes from Cupressus sempervirens, assembly GCA_028749045.1. Taxonomy (NCBI): domain Eukaryota; kingdom Viridiplantae; phylum Streptophyta; class Pinopsida; order Cupressales; family Cupressaceae; genus Cupressus; species Cupressus sempervirens. The sequence continues at coordinate 361,479,918 of CM053793.1, read as the reverse complement.
ACCTGAGGTTATGGGAGATACTTCTAAGTATCTAGTATATGTAGTTAATGTCAGAAGTAGAAAGGTTAAGTCTAAAACAAGTTATGCAAGTTTTGGTTATGTCTGTTCTAAGATAGAGTTTATAGAGGCATGTTCTGGTAAACTTGTTATATCTCTTAGCAGAGTTGATATCTTGAGGATTAAGGTTGAGGACATGAAGAAGACATGTTGAGGATGATGTGGCTAAGTTTACTCGTCATAATATTGTGTGTACATAAAGTTATTCAAGTTGCAAGGTAGGAGATTAAGGTTATCGCTAAGTGTAACATGTTCTTAATGTGGTCCTATAATAATTAATTGAAAAGGACTAACAACCGACTCATGGAATTTTTTTATGGACTAGGTATAAAGGAAGGATATTTTTCTTTATCATAAAGTGTGAATGAATAACTGAATGATCGATGATAAGCAACAAAGAGTGCAAAATGCGAAGTTGAGCAGAGTAGTGCCGAAGTGAAGGAAACTTCATTGTCGGGGTTTTGCTAAGTGATCTAAGGTTTGGTATTTGGATCTGAGGTTCATGACCTAGTCTATAAGGTCTAATAGTAATTGGTCTAGTTGACAAGACAAAGGAAAGAAGATGATACCAATAAATTACTTGTTTGAGTAGTGAGCTCTTCTTGTAATTGAAATTGCATGTTTGGGCAGTGGGCTCTTCTTGCATACATTATACCACAACTCCTAATAGGGTTGGAATCTCCTAACAAGGACTCAAAGTCTCCTAACAGGGACTCATTGTACTAAATGTTGTAATAGACTCCTAACAAGGTTCATCCTCTAACAAGAAATATTTATATTAGTACATCATCTTGTGGGCATCATTCCCACAGGGGTTTTCCCTCTGATCAAGGGTTTCCCTAGTCAATATATCTAGTGTAATTATCTATGTGCATCTTTGTGTGGTTGTTGTTTACTTTGGTTGAATGGTTAATTTTTTTAAAAGAAGATATAATTGTTGGATAATTGATTCACCACCCCCCCCCCCCCCTCAACTCTCAATTATCTTGGTGGATTATTGTTTCTAACAATTTTTTCATTCTACTTTGAGCATCAAAAAATTATTTTCTATCTTCCTAAACTCAAACTTGTCTATAATTTGTAACCCACTTTAACTAGCATGCTCAAATCTATGATTTCCATGCTTGTTAGCTCTATGACTCCAAAAAGGGTTTTGAGGACCATTTTTGTTTGACTAACTCCCGTGTTCTAGAGGAAAAAAAACTCCTCCCAAATTTGTTTGGTTACACCCAAGGCTTTTGTTGCATTCTCTTGTTATGAGGCCAATACATACTAACATTGCCATTGTAGTGAAACTCCATGTGATTTCAAAACCCTAGGGACTTCCTTCACTACACTTGGTCTGCCAAATTTTTACAAGATTATTATTTCTTTTGATTTCCTAACTTTCAAGTTGTTCTCAATCTCTACAAATCACCCAAGACATCTTAAACCTTGTAAACTATTAATGATTTCCAGATTTATTAAGGCCAATTGTGGTGTTGCTACTCTAAAGCCCAATGATATGAGATGGGGGTAAATTAAGTAATCCATAATTTAGATTTTGAAAAAGGGCATCCATGCATGGAACTTATTGGTTATGAATCCCCTAGCTTTTGTTGTGTTTCTACTGGAAATTTATTGGTGCATTTAATAACAAAATTTTGTACCTATGAAAGGACAAAGAAGACATCCCTTGAATTTAATAATGTGGTGATTATATTAATTACTATCTATTATCATTCATATGAGAAATTAGTGATTACAAATACACTATAATTAAATGTAACATATTCTAAATAATACAAATTAAATTATACATGTATAATTATATTTGTTATCAAATATGATACAATTATAGTAATGTATATAATTATAATTAAAAATATTAATTTATTATAATTGATAATGGTGAATAGTATATTTTATTTTAATATAACTATTTTATTAAATCCTAAATCATGAATTTTGATAATAATTTAAAATATTAGACAATGCACTTAAAGTTTTAAGTGTTTAGAATTTATTATAATATTTTGAAATATAATTCCATAGTATAGTATAGCATAGTATAAATGCAGTTTATATTTTATACTATTTTTAAATTATTTATAGTATTATTCAATTAGAGTTTTGAACTACATTATAGCTTTTACATTTTTATACTTAAAATAAATTACATAGTTAAACTATGCTAATAAGAATGGATAAAACATAATTAAACCATCACCGCATAGCAATGGTTACAATTATTATATTTGTCTTCGTGTTTATAACATTCAAATTAGTACTTAAATTTTTAATAAAGCTTTAGAGATAGTATTAGTATTAGGATAGGGTTAGTATTATGGATAAAATTAATGCATCCTGCATTATGTGTAGGATGTAAGGTTTTGGATCTAACACCAATCCTGACCATGATCATAATCTCAACCCTAAGCTTAACCATGTACTCAATCCCCTAACCTAATTCAAACATTAAACCGAACACTTGTTACCTATTTGGTGAGATTAGCGTTGTGCTTAGTTTTAGTGCAGCACTTCATTATCAAGGATCCCACTAGATTCTCTTGATGTGTACTATTCTTGTAAGTATCTATTTGGTTGGTGAGAGATCAATTACTTTTGTATAAACAAAATATTATAACAACCAAAGCCACCATCATTTGTGACAAGGTATGTTAATTGCCTAAAACATTAGATTAAGTGATGAATTGAGCAAACCATTAATGCGAAAATTTATTGGAGTCTTCTATTTTTTCTTATTTAATTTATATATATTTGTAATGCTCATTTATAATACACACACACACACACACATGTACACACACACACACACACACACACACACACATCTATATACATACATACATATAAATATAAATACACATATACATACATACATACATATGTATGTATGTATATTTACATGCATATATAGTTGATAGATAAACAACCTAAGTCTTGATACATGATAAAGTACATCGATACATTCAAATAATAAGATTTTGGTCCCAAGTTATATTTATCATCCTTCCTTTTAGGTTCTCCCTCATCCTTCCTTTCTTCTTTTGTTTGTGATCAGGATGTGTATATAATCCAAGCACTACATCTTGTACTTATGTTTAGGATAAAGCTCTAAAAAGTCACAAAACATGAATACATAAAGGACATAGAAACAAAATGTAAAGTGATAATATCATTTCCTTAAACAAAAATAAAATCTACATCTAAATCATTAGAAAAACATCTAATATAGTGAAGTAGTCATTCCCTACCTAAGGAAACATATTTTAAGCACTATGATTATTAGTTTGTTATAATGAAGGGTGTTTTGCCAATTTAGAAGCATACAAATACATAGTTAAACCTATATTACTCTATTGGTGTAAAATGGGGGTAAAAAGGCTCCCTGTCTTTTTGAATGTCCAACGAGTCCAAACTGGAAGATTCCCTAACCTCCAAATTCACCTCAAACTCATTTTCATGGGCTCAAACACCATTTTCCATAATGAATCTATCTATAAAACATATTGTCTTGGGATACAAGATGTAGGTAGTGGGTAAAAGCTATAGAAAGACCCTTGAATATTCCCTGAGATAATGAGATGTAAGCTATGGTTGAAATTCTTAAAAATCTAAGCCATCCCTAATTCAAATCGAGTCCCTATATTAAAGTTTTGACTTCTTATGTATGACCTTCTTCTGTACCTATATTTCCTAATTCATCGACTCTTTGATTTCCCTCCCCATGTATATGATTGATTGTGATCTTGTCAAAGGTTTTATATAATAAGATGGCTCTAGATAAAATTGAGTCTAGTCTCCAATTAATGAGGGATATTTTCCTTATATTATTTATTATAATTGCATAATATCCTTTAATCTCTACATTATTGAAAATAAGAGTTTTACACAGTTCTAGTCCTTCAACTAAAGCCATTAATTTTGTCCAATTATTAGTTTATATTCTTATTTAGCTTCTTAACTTTGGTATCTTTGTGCTTTCTGAGTTATGGATACTACAACCAATGCCTCCTCTCCCTAGATTCCCTCTTGAAGCTCCATCAAAATTGAGTTTAAACTAACCCTCCTTGGGTGGTTACTATTTTCACATCTCTCATTTTCTTTTTGAAGTTTATCCCCCTATTCCTATAAAGTGGGTTTTTTAGTGCTATCCATTTGCCTCTCATTTTCTCATCCCAATGAAACATTATAACCTCCTTTTGTTTATTCAAAACCTGACTATTGGTAAGTTCAATGATCTAAGCCTCAATTTTAATTAGAAGTTATTGTACATTCATATTCTTATCCTGAAAAATTCTTTGATTGCATTCCTTCCATATTTCCCATAGGACTATGGAATGTGTAGGTATCCATAAAGAGCTATAAATACTTTCCTTTCGAAAGAAGGGACAAGCATGAAGCATATCCTTTATAGTTCTTGGAAATGTTGATACCCACCCCAATTGTGAATATTGACTTGAACAAGGACAATGTAAAATAAGGTGGTTAATGGACTATTCCTTATTTTCACATAAAAGACATCTACTTGGGCCTTGGTACCCAATTTTCTTAAATCTTTTTGAGGTAAGGATCTCCCTATTTAAAACTAACCGTGTAAAAACTCCTAGATCTTAGGTAGACACAATTTATTTCAACACAATGTTGCAGGGAGGAAGTCCTTTTTGTTCTCATCTAGATAGACCTGAAAAATCTACACCCCTCCTTCAAGTTGTATTCCTCACTCTTGCTTCTTTCCTACATAAATTTTTCATTGCCAAAATTGAAAGTTACTTTCCTACTTGATAAGATTATTTTTAGATCTTCTACTTCCTTAGGTGGGAGATTCGTGTCCTTAAAATCCTTTCATTTCCAACCTTTTCCTTAATCTTCAAAGGTCATATAACCAATAACTATTTTCCCCCATCTAGCTTCAAGTGTCAACCTTAATTGGATAGTTTACCATCCTTCTCCAAAGTACCATATCCTCCCAAAGAATCTTCCTAGAAGAGAGATTCTTATCCCATCCCCATGTTCCATGATAGTCTGTCCTAGATGGAGGATTTATAATCCATCACGAGGTTCCAAATTCTTGATCCTCTAAGTGGTGGTTTCTTCCTGAACATGTTGATTGGATTGTTATTGCTTAGATATTCCTCTATTAGGATATTTTCCCACTTGAAGTGTGGATTCCTTTACATTTTCCATACTAGTTTAGCTCCTAAAGCTTTACCTTGGATTTTGATGTCCCTGATCCCTACACCTCCCTCATCTTTTGGTTTGGATACCTTGTCCCAAGCTAATAGGGAATTTTTTTCTTATCTCTTGTTCCCCACCAAAAGAAAGTCCTAAGAAGTCTATTGATTTCTTCCCTATTTTTTCAAATGAGATTAATACAAGATAATTAATAAATACTCAAAGAAGTGAAGCATCAAGACTTCTCGAGAGGTCACCCAACCCAGTACTACTCTAGTTTGAGTGCACTTAACTAAAGAGTTTCCTCTATGGTTAAACCTACTCTGCTTGTTGATGGAGGAATTGTCATTGATGTCAAAGGATGAACATATCATTAAGAGGTATGGATATAGAGTTGATAAAAAAGAATATAAGTATTTATGAGATTGTTTAAATTAAAGATTTTAACAATGATATTAAGAAGAAATGAGCAAAATGATATCATGCTTTAAAACAACAATCATTAGAGGCAAAAATCAAAAAACAAAGATCTAGACAAACTGTCATTTTGATATATTAATTGGACTCAAAGATAAAAGAGTCTTAACACTATCAATAACGAAGATTCAAACAATATTACCAAGGATGAAAAGTGAAGTCTTTAGTGAGTAACACAACAACATTCAAATGGAGTAAAGCTACAATAAGAAGATTAAAGAAAATGTGTTTATCATCAATACTATTGGATTGTGATAAGAGAGAATAAAACAATGTAGCTGATAAAATGATATGGATGTATCTATATGTGATGAACAAATTATAGTCACATGTTAGCAGTGATAAATTGGAAATGCATCAAGGATAGATGGAGAATCATGATGGTAAATTAGATTACATACTATACACGCAAATGGAAGACATGTTGTAGAAAAAGGGGCATTCCACACGCAATGAACAAGAATTTTTTTACTATGACCAATAACCTCTAATATGGATGTTTTTGTGATATTTTGGTATTGTTTATTATTAGAGAATTTTATATTTACAGACTTTCATTCATTTCCACATTTGAAGTTATTGTTTGGATAATAATTTTTAAATTGACAAAATTCTTATTATACGGATTCAGCCCCCTCCCCCGCCTGCTCTTAGTATAATCATGTGCTCTTCACTCACAGTCCCATTTGAAAAACCTTTGCCAAGTGTTGTGCCTTATGGGCCATTCATTAGAAAGCCCCTTAAGCCCATCAATTGACAAGTGGGATATTATGATGGGTATTAAAGAAGAAGATTTCTAACATTTCAGGGTTAATCCTTTGACCTAATGCAATGGTTTATTGATTTAAAATTATTTGATAGATTTTTTCGTCCTCTATGGTACTTTGTCCATAAAGCATAAGGTCATCAAAAAAATGTTGGTGGGTCATTCGATCCAAGTCCCTAGTGATCCTTATTCCTCTAGTAGTCTTCTCATATCTAGCTTTGTTTATTGATCTTCCTAATGCTTATGTCATTGAGATAAAAAGCAAAGGGGATATCGAACCCACTATTTAAGTCCCCTGCTAATTCCAAAAATGCCTTTAGGTGATTCATTTATGAGTATTGATAACTTAAGGTGATGCATTCAAAGATCAAATCTACCGATAATTTTGTGAACCCAAACGCTTCGAGGCATTTCCTCAAAAAGCTCCAATCCACTCTATCATTTGCCCTTTTAATATCTAGTTTAATCAACATATTAGGCTCTTTGTTGTTTTGAATGGTATGAATGACCTCTTTATTATTTACTAGTCTTAGTAAGTAATTTATAGAGAGCATTAAAAAGAGTTATGGGACAATAATCGTTAACAATCTCTTATTTTTTCTTTTCCAAGATAAGTGTGATAAAGGTATTATTCACATATTTGAGGAGTTTTCCTGAATTTCATACTCATTCTAAATCCTCAGTAACCTCCATCCTTGTGAAGTCCCAACATTTTTGAAAGAAACATACCAGAAACCCATATGGCCATAGAGATTTATCTAGATTCATTTACTTAAGGCCATACTTACTTCCTCGAAGGTAAATTTTTCCAAGAATGATTTATTTTTCTCTTTGAATATAAGCTTTGGAATGTTCTTATTAGGTTGATCAAGTATTTCCTTATTAATAAAATCATTTTGATTTAATTATTAAGTCATTCATTATCTCTAGTTTAATTAAGCTAAACTTTAGGCATTTAATAATTATTATTTTTATTAATTATTATTATGCAATAGAGGTTTTACCTTTTAGGGTTTTTGATCTCCTTTTATAAGGATGATCTCTCTTTGTAATCTTATTCACTCAATATATTTTTGTTCAATTCAATTGTAATGTATGCTTTATGGATTTGGGAATTCCAAACTTCATAGCTTTTGCTTCTCTTACTATGACACGTGTTTGTATGTTGGTGATTCTTGGGAGTTGTAGGGTTGAACTTTCATCAACTTCAACATTGTATCCGAGATCTGGATCTTCATGCTCTTGTTATGTTTGTAAGAGGTTCAACTTGGTTTTCAAATCAGTATTTTTTTCTTTTAGAGGGTTTCCATTTTTAGAAAAGTTTTGTATTGGATCTAGGGGGAACTATTTTTTAGAGAACTTTGAGCCCAAACAAACATCATCATTGAGATCATAGCACTTCAAAACCCCCATATCCATATAAAATTTGTTCAATTTGGACATAATTGTAGTATGAGACAAAAAACAATTTGCCCCCATATAGGGCACACAAAATGAGGCGATGAAGTTATTTATTTCTTTTTATTAAAAAAAAAATCAAAAAAATTGAAAATCAATAAAAATGCAATTGGCCATGGAGGTACGATTTTAGGAGAAAGGATGAAAGCTTTTAAAATAAAGCAAGTGCTTGATTTTTTAAAGGCTAAAAAGTGCTTTTTGAAAAAGTTGAAAAGTGCATGACCATTTCTGCACCTTGACAACACATTTCCTTTTCTACATCACTTGTCTTTCTTTTGATAAGGCATGTCCCTTTTTGGCCACACATGATATGCAACCTTTGCCAAGTTGGCACCATAAGACAAGAAGACCCTGTGCCACATCATCACTGCACATGTCAACACATAGTCACCTTGGGTCCACATGCCACATCATCAGGTTGTTCTTTTCTTTTAACATACATATGACCATCAAATTTAGTGCAGGGATGTGCTAATGTCATCACTGCATGAGCACTTTCATGCCCTATTGCTACTTTTTGACCTACTTGTGGTTTTTTGGTCGTAACTTACTCATATAGACTCTATTTTTCGCAAATGAGATATCCCTGAAAATATCTTTTTGAGACCGTCGTGATGGTGTAGGTTATTTGAACCTTTGATGTTGTTTATTTGCCCATTTATGCAGTCAAAGTTAGGTATTTTATTTTGCACTCCAGGAGACATATCTTGAGCATCCGATCTCTGATTCGAGAATTTTTTAATATCACTAGAAAGGTATTTCAAAGATCTTTCCAACTATGCTATTTATTTTTCTAGATTCTTCTCTAGGCACATTCTATTATTTTTTTGTATTTTTGCATTCTAGTGGATATCTTGGTTGTTTCAGGTTCGTAGATCAATTTTATTGTTTCAAATGATTCATCATGGGTTGTCTTACCTATTGTATTAGCCTTATGTCTCCTCTGGTCTTTGTAGACATCATTTGTATGCATTATTGAAAACACGCTAAGATGAAGTGCCATATTTTATCTATATTTTCATTTCAATTATTTTTCTTTGTTTTGCCTTCTAATTCAAGTAGGGTCATCTGAGGACACTAGCGTAGATTATTGTATTTTTGGAATTCATTATATATTGTGCCTTATTGTACATTACCTGATTTGATTAAAGTGCTATGGGGGATCAATGTTTTTCCTTATGTTGCTATCTTCCTTTGTCAGTGAATTTTCCTTCCATGATATTAGCCTCATGACATGTTTGAGATTGATCACCTTGGTACACACGTATGTATTCTTTTGTTCGTCTTGATTGAGGTTCCTTGACATGCAATTCTTTTGGTTCACTTTTCCACTTGCCTATCACCTCACACTTGTATGCATTGGGGGGGGTTCTCATATCAATTCTTATGCTTCCTTGGTTTGATGGAGTGAGCTATGTATTCATTATTTATTCCTATGTACTAGGTTGATGCAATGGTTGGGTGCCTATGCATTTGGGGGAGATGGATCATTTACCATATAGACACTCTTCTTTTCGCTCCTACTTTGGGTGCAAACTTCCATGTTTGATTGATCTGCTCTTTAGGATTTGGTGTTTTATGCCATCTATATCTCTGAGTTTAGTTGTTTGCCTTTGTGTGCCTCTTGATTCATGTAGTGTCTTCTAAGAGCACTCGTGTAGATTATTGTCTTCTCTACTTGGTCAAGTTCTATTTCAGTGGAGATTCTTCAAATTAGCAATTTCTTTTTGACATATCTTTACAACTTCTACATGCTTCAATGGTGTTCTTCATGATCATCTTTTGTTCTTATCTTCTGGGACATTCTTTAGTTTGGAGGCTTCTTCATTCCTTCAGTAGTTATTTCAACATTCTTTCCATCTCTTTTTGGAGTATGGATTTTCCCATGTGGTTTTCTCTATTTCTTCTCTTTATATAGATTTGGTTTTGCTTGGGTACCACATCTGGCTTTTGATGTTGGGACCCAAATCTACTTTCAGTAGTAGTTTCTAGGTTTTTAGCTACTCTGTAAGTTTATCTTAAGGAGGTGTGTTAGAGTAATAAAGTATTTCCCAATTAATTAAACCATTTTGATATTTAAATATTAAGTCATTCATTATCTCTAGTTTACTTAAGCTAAACTTTACACATCTAATAATTATTTCTTTTATTAATTATTACGACGCAACCTATATTTTACATTTTAGAGTTTTGGATCTCATTTTATAAGGGTGATCTCTCTTTTTAATCTTATTCACTCAATACATTGTTCTTTGATTCAATTGTAAAGTCTCCTCTATGGATTGAGGAATTCTAGCCTCCATAGCTTTTGCTTCTCTTTCTGTGACAGGTGTTTGCATGTAGGTGATTCTTGGGAGCTATGGGATTAAGCTTTCATTGACTTAAACAATTCTTAATGATGCTTTCTTGTGCCCCTAGGCTCTATTTAGCATTATTATTGAATATTTCTTTAAAGTAATTTATTGCCTCTTTTTGCAATATCATCGGGGTCCTCCATTTTTTCCCCATCCTTATTTTGAATGTAAGTGATTCTATTAGCTATTTTGTGTTTATTTGTACTATTGTAATCATAAATTTGTGTTTCTATCCCCTACATCTAGCCATGTTTCTCTTGATTTTTTTATCCAAAATAATTACTCTTTGGTTAAGATGCCTTCATAATCCTTCATTAGGCACTTCTCTCTTTCATATAAGGCCAAATTAATTATTTTCTCTATAGCCTCCTTGTTTAGGTTCTCCAATTCTTCCTTGTTTTCAAAGGTGTTCCCAAAGTGACTAGAATTCCATACCTTAAGCCTTTGTTTAATAATTTTTAGTTTGTTAACCACTTGGTAAAGTTTAGACCTAGATAACACAATTTCATTCCACCATTTTTCTATCATATTTATAAAGCCCTCGTCATAAAACCATATTTGTTCAAATTTGAAATGACAATTTTTTGGCTTTTTATCCTTTATGATGCATAATTCAGTTGGGTAGTGATCCAAACTTGAGATAAAGGGAAGTTCTACTATATCCCCATTTAAAAGAAATTTGTCCAGTTTCTCCATAATAATGTTGAATCCTTTTCTTCTATTGTTCCAAGTGTAGTTGCCTCTAGAAGTTACAATGTCTATTGGTCCATTTTTGTTAATTCATTCGTTAAAATCTACTACTGCTTTAGGGAGTTTCCGAGTCCCGCCCTATTGGAATACTTTAGAATAATGGGTGAATCAGTTATCCAAGGTCTAGATATATAAATAAAACTTATCACAGCTTAGTGAACCCATAAAACATTTATCATCATGCATGCATCCATTATATTATGCAATCACTTAATCTTGTAGGTTACTGTTAAATCAACTTGTAGAACTGTAAACATGAAACAAAATAGATTTAGCAACATACTTGACATAATGATTTACATGGAAACCCAATTTGGGAAAAACCACCAGTAACATGCTACTCTTTTTCACTCTTGTGAAGTGATGCCCTGTGAAAGGCCAACCCTGTTAGAGGTTACAATACACACAGTTAAATATGACCCTGTTAAAGGATTTCAATTACCCTATTAGGAGTGAGCCTTGTTAGAGGACTTTATACCATTCACTTGGAATGTCACTTGGTTAAAGGATTTACAAATGACTGTTAGGTCAACCTTAATCGAAAGGATTTTACCCTAGACTAATACAATTATTAGAGAGTAACAATAAGGCTTGATCTAATAACAACTTACAACTCTATTTGTAGATTATAAATCTCTATTCTAGTCCTCCATTCTGCTTGGCCTTCACAGATTTCAGCTCTGATAGCTTGTTCACCCTTCAAACATTCATACCCTTAAGCCTTCTTACTTAACATATCAATGCAGACTCTTCTCTTAGGTCACTCGATGAAGCAAAACCCTTGACTCCTTGTCTTCCTTAGGTTCTCGCACATGACAACCCTTGCTTATGACCAACCATTCTGATAAATAGGAAATTTAGATCTTTTGCCACTCATTCTCCATCATCCAATTTAGGGTTAGGATAGATTAGGTAGGATACAATGAATCTACCCCATATTTCATATCTCTTCTAAAAAATTCTCCTTCAATCCTTTTTTAATTCTCCTCAAAATGGTTTACCTTGAATTTTGTGCCACCAACTCATCAATTTTATCTTCCACCTAGTTCACACAATCCAAGAAAACAAACTTGTTAGCTCAGATCCATCAAATTTATGATCTTTCAAATAATGTAGCCACTCAACATTAACTTGCTTATGATGGTCGACACAAACTGCATTGCTCAGCATCCTTTATAAGATTACTCGGCATGAACTAAAGTTTACTAGTGCTCGACGTTAACTAATCTTTACTCAACATCCACTATTTTTCTCAACATACCACTAGAATAAACTTTTACTCAGCTCAAACTGATTTTCTGCTTGGCTTGCACTAACTTTCCTCGGCACCTACTACCCACTCGATTAAGCTTGGCAGACAAACTTTGTTTAACTTGTTCTTCTATACTTGCTTAGTGTAACCAACCTTTGTAACCTTAAGTAGATTATTAATACATCATGTTATCATTGTCTTACCTAATTCTTGTACTTCTTAACATAGCATAACTCAACCTTTTCTCTAGGTGCTATTGTTACATCTTTTGATCAAATCCTCTTCATCAATGAAATAAGTGATAGTACTTAAACAATATAAGCAGTTGTCTTACTAGCAAATAGTAAGTTTGACATCAGTGACAAAACAATGATCGAAACATATATTCATCATACTTATATCAATCTGTTCTCAATAGTCTCCTTCTTCAACAATCTTCCTCAATCAATTCTCAATAATCTCCCTCTTTGGCATTGATGGCAAACCAAACTGATCAATCAAACTAACTAGGTTAAAACAATAAGACCAAAAAAATGCCAAAAAAGAAAATAATTCCTTGTATTGAAATCTCTCCCTCTATCAATAACTTCCATCTTCTGAATAGGTTACAAAACTCCTTTGTGTGTCCCTATAACTTCACCCTGAATTTCCTCTTATATCTCCCTCTTAGTAGGTAGATGTCAGGATGTCTCCCTCTTTGTTAAGTCTCCAATCTCTTGTATATCTCCTGATCAATAACTATCTCCCCCATTTCCCCTGATCAACAATTATCTCCCTCTTTGATGACAATGCCAAAGACTTGTCATCTTAACATGTAGATATAAGCTTCTTCAGTTTCTTCCTCTATTACCTTACTTGTGACTGATTTGTAGTTTCAGCTCTTTGATTACTTTAGATAGCTCCTAAAGTAAGATCCACTACATCAATTTGTACCATATGAAAATGAGCTTGTTTGATGCAAGACACTCCTTTTGTTACTTAGATAGCCTTTGATAGGGGTATCACTCCTAGTTTGCCTCTTAGATACTCATGGGCATCCTTAGGTAATGCTTTTGTGAAGATATTAGCAATTTTTTCTTTTGTGTTAACGTATTTCATCTTCACCTCTTTATCTTGAACTAATTCTCTCAAGTAATGATACTTAATTGCAATGTGCTCAGTTTTTGTGTGCATCACATGATTCTTTGATATGTTTATAGCACTTGTATTATCACAATAAAGTGTCATTGGTTCTATGATCTCTTCCTTCATACCTTTGAGTAACTGTGTGATCCATACAATGTTTGTACAATTTACAATAGCAGTAACATATTCAGCTGCAGCAGTAGATTGTGAAGTGCAAATTTGTTTCTTGCTAGTACATGTGACCAACCTCTTGCCTAAGAAAAATGCTCCTCCACCAGTGCTTTTTCTGTCATCAATGTTTCTAGCCCAATCAACATCAATATAGGCTCTTAATTCAAATTTATCATTTTTCTTATAGTATAGACCATATTCCTCTATTCCTTTTAGATATGTCATTATTCTTTTTACAACCATCAAATGATTATCTTTGGGATTATTAGAGAATCTTGAAACTATCCCTACAGATAATGCAATATTAGGTCTGTTATGTACTATATATTGTAATTTGCCAATCATAGACCTGTATAATGTTTGATTCACCTCATCTGAATCATCATTCTTTGAAAATTTGTGTCCTGTTACCATAGGTGTACTTAGTGATTATCCTTCAGTCCAAAAGTTTTCAGCATTTCCTTGACATATTTTGACTGAATGATGTATACACCATATTTCATCTGATATACTTGTAAACCCACAAAGAACTTAATCTCTCTAAACATAAACATAGACATCTCAAATTCTTGCTTCATTTCATTTTCAAAAGCCTTACATTAAGCATCTTGACTTCCAAATATGATATCATCAACAAAAAAATTAGATAACAAAATACCTTTGCCTTTCTTTGTGTTCATGTACAGATTGTTGTTATCATCAGTTCTTTCAAATCCAATCTTCACAAGATAATTATGAAGTCTCTTATACCATGCTCTTGGTGCTTGTTTCAAACCATATAGAGCTTTGTGTAATATACATACCATGTTCTTATTGTTAACATCAATAAATCCTTCTAGCTATTCTATGTAGACTTCGTATTCCAATATGCCATTTAGAAATGTAGATTTAACATCCATTTGATAAACTTTGAAACCTTTGTATGCAAAGTAAGCAAGTTAAGTTCTTGATCCTTCCAATCTAGCAACAAAAGAAAATGTCTCTCCATGGTCAATTCCTTCTTCTTGTGCATATCCTTTGCAAACGAATCTTGCCTTGTTCCTCATGACTTCACCATTTTCATCTAGCTTGTTTTTGAATACCCACTTGGTGCCAATCACATTTTGTCTTCTGGTCTAAGAACTAGAGTCCACATTTTATTTTTCTCAATTTGTTCAATCTCCTCTTCCATGGCTTTGCTCTAGTCCACATCTTCTAAGGCATCTCTCACTAATTTAAGTTCTTTCATGCTTGATAAACATGTATCATTTCTCAATCTGTTTCTTGTCATTGGTCTAGCATGTTTAAACTAATAGCACATATAGGTAGCAATGTTCTTAAAACTTTGCTTAGTACAATATCATCATCTATTTTACTAGCAGCTCCTCTTATTGTTCATTAACAACTTCTTTTATCCTTACGACATATTGAGCAATATTTTCACCTTGTTTCATTCTCATATCATCAAACTTACCTCCAAGGCTTTCAACTTTGGCTCTTAGAACATTAGTGTCTCCTCCATAAATGGTGGTTAAGGCATCCCACATTTTCTTTGCACTATCAAGACCTTTGATATCATCAAATTCAGCATAACTTAGGGTAGAGGCAATCTCTAAGATTACTTGTTATGTTCTTTCTTCTTTTTCATATCCTTGGCAGTTGGGGCTCCAATAGGATCAACATGCTTGGTAGTAGTGGTAGATTGTGCATGATCTCCATGTCCTCCAAGGTGTAGCTTCATTAAACTTTTCAATGCAAGAAAGTTATCTCTATTGAGCTTGGGTACTTCTCTTTTTGACATCTTGATCTTTATGCTTCTAGTACCTTCAAACTAGCCTCTTAAGCAGATGGCTCTGATACCAATTGTTGGAATATTTTAGAATAACTGAGAGGGTGGGGGGGGGGGGGGGGGGGGGGGGGTGATTTAGTTATCCAAGGTTCAAATATATAAATAAAACTTTTCACAGCTTAATGAATCCATAAAACATTTATCATCATGCATGCATCCATTAGATTATGCAATCACTTAATCTTGTAGGTTACAGTTAAATCAACTTGCAGAAATGTAAACATGCAACATAATAGATTCGACAACATACTTGACACAGTGATTTACATAGAAACCTAATTTGGGAAAAACCACCAATAACATGCTATTTTTTTCACTCTTATGAAGTGATGTCCTATGAAAGGCCAACCCTGTTAAAGGATTTTAATCACCCTGTTAGGAGTGAGCATTATTAGAGGACTTTAGATAGTTCACTTGGAATATCACCTAGTTAAAGGATTTACAAATGACTATTAGGTCAACCTTAATCCAAATGATTTTACCCTAGACTGGTACAATTATTAGAGAGTAACAATAAGACTTGATTTGATAACAACTTATAGCTCCATTTGTAGATTATATATCTCTATTCTAGTCCTCCATTTTGCTTGGCCTTCACACATTTCAGCTTTGATAGCTTGTTTACCCTTCAAGCATTCATACCCTTAAGCCTTTTTGCTTAACATACCAATGCAAACTCTTCTCTTAGGTCACTTGATGAAGCAAAACCCTTGACTCCTTGTCTTCCTTAGGTTCTCACACATGACAACCCTTGCTTCTAACCAGTCATTCCTATAAATAGGAAATTTAGATATTTTGTCACTCATTCTCCATCATACAATTTAGGATTAGGACAAATTAGGTAGGATACAATGAATCTACCCCATATTTCATATCTCTTTTAGAAACTTCTCCTTTAATCCTCTTTGAATTCACCTCAAAATGGTTTACCTTGAATTTTATGCCACCAGCTCATCAATCTTATCTTCCACCTAGTTCATACAATCCAAAAAAACAAACTTGTTGGCTCAGATCCATCAAATTCATGATCTTTCAAATAATGCAGCCACTTGGCATTAAATTGCTTCTAATGCTCGACACATATTACGTTGCTCAACATCCTCTATAAAATTACTCGACACGAACTAAAGTTTACTAGTGCTCGACATCAACTAAACTTTACTTGACATCCACTGTTTTGCTCAACATACACTAGAATAGACTTTTACTTGGCTCAAACTAATTTTCTGCTCGACCTACACTGACTTTGCTCGGCACCTACTATCCACTTAGTCATGCTTGGCAGATAAACTTTGTTTAACTTGTTCTTCTATACTTGCTTAGTGTAACCAACCTTTGTAACCTTAAGTAGATTATGAATACATCATGTTATCACTGAGATTCTTGTACTCCTTAACATAGCATAACTCAACCTTTTCTCTAGGTGCTATTGTTACATCTTTTGATCAAATCCTCTTCATCAATCAAATAAGTGATAGTACTTAAATCATATAAGCAGTTGTCTTACCAACAAATAGTAGGTTTGACATCAGTGACAAAACAATGATTGAAACATATATATTGATCATACTTATATCAATATGTTCTCAATAGTCTCCTTCTTCAACAATCTTCCTCAGTCTATTCTCAACACACCCCATTTTTCTTATGCCTTCGTTATAGTATTGAAATCCCCTCTTGTGATCAAAATCTCTCCTTTATAAGCAATTAATTTTAATTCAATTTCTTTCCATACCCCGATCTTCTCCATATTTTGAATAGGGCCATACACATAAAAATTGTGAAGCTCAACTTCATTTGGCAGATTCCACAACTCTAATTTTCATGATCTTCTAAAGATGTTATAGTGAAGAACTTTAGTTCCAACATGAAATCTAACCTCCTAAGGATCTTTGGTGCCGGAGATGCTCGTATCTACCTAAATCATAGCTTCTTTTTCAAATTCTCAAAGATCATTCCTATCTAGCTTTGATTCTTGTAATAAAAAAAGATTTACTTTTTTTATTTTATATGCAACATTTTAAGACCCACTGCTTGTTAGGGGCATTTGAACCCCTAACATTCCAAGTTGGGACATTCATGGTGACTTGGAAAGGATCTTCCCTTTCCTTGTATTAAAGATATCATTTAATTTGGATTGACCATGGGCACATCCATCCCTCTTTCTCAATTCTTGTAAGGATTTTCTTCCCCTCTTTTTATTTGTTTTTGCACAATCAAGGTTATTCTTACTTGGCTGAGTCATGACTATCCACGTCTGTTGGTGATCTCATATTTCCCAATCTTCTAGTTCTACTAGTAGTTGTTCTACTTCCACTTTCCCCATCAGATCATCATCTTCCAAAATTTCCTTGATCAACAATTCCTTTTGCCTCAGTAGTTCTTCCTCATCATAAATTTTATCCATAAATTCATTCATTAGTTCATTAACTATAAACTCACATAAGTGCTCATAAATGATCCTACCTCTTCCTCCACTCTAGCTTGGCTATCAAGTTCCTAATTTAAAGGGCTTAATGGACATAATGTTTCCTCCTAGATATCTTTGTCATTGATTCCGCTATCTCCTCCGTAATCCTTTTCCTCTCTCCTTTAACTTGTTTCATTATTAAAGCCTCTTTCTTCATCATTAAGTACTATTGCTAAATCTTTCTGAGACTTATCCCTTTTGGAGTCCCCACCTCCTGCGTTTGTGGTTTCTACCCTCACATTTTTGCTAAGATCTTGCTTGGAATATTCCTTACCCCTTATTTTGTCAACAACTGTCTCTAACTTTGGTCAGGCTAAAAGATGGTCATTCATGATGAATCACGAAGCCTCCCCTCCAAGATATGTAGAGATATCAATTCTCACTAAAATTGAGGGGAGAGAGGGCACAACTTCTCTAATTTTCTCCTCATCCAAATCATTCCCTACATGGGGTTCCACTATGTTAAAGCTTCCCTTTTCCTTATTAAAGATTAATATGTGTGTTTGGAGGTGGATAAGGAAAATAAGGGCTTCGGTTCAGGATCAAAGAAGCCAATGCAGGGTTCTTTAGAAAAGATCCTTTTGTGAATCTTGGTTCTATCATGAGTGGCCTTCCCTTAATGTAGATCTTTAAAGGCCTAGGCTTACAAATGTTAGCATCCATACTAACTATGATAATTGGACTAGAGAAACTCAATTCAATTTCTACAAAATTGACATATTTACCTATCAATTTAAGAGTTCTATTGTTTGCAGTTAAATATGGAGATTAGACAAACTAACAACACAATCTATTATGAAGGAGCCTAGGTTATTTGGGTTAAAGAAAGGACGCTAGTCAAGGACTCTATAAGATTTCCCTTTGAAAACTAGGGCGTTCTTGAATAAAAAATATTTTTCATCCTAGAGCTACAATAATCAATATAAAGAAAATCATTTTCTAATATAGTTACTTCTAATTTCTTATAATAGGATTCTTTCAACCTTCTCACAATAAATTATACCTCTATACCTATTCATATCCATTTGGCATAGAGTCTGCACTTTTCATATTGAGACTGAGTATATTCCACTTCATAGCCTTGAAGATCTAGAGTTAGGATTTCCTCCTTGTTAGTCATCACTGGTCCATGAATGACCACTTCCTGTTGGCTTGCTCGAGCTTCCTTCCTAGCCAGTTCAACTATGGGATTTAATTTGAATTTAGGCAAGGGCAATCTCAGAATTGTTTCTCTTAGAGGAATGAAAGGATTAGAATCCAAACGATGTTTAGAAAGAGTTGATCTTGGTCTTCTTGTAGAGGGTGGTTTTAACCTATGTGAGTTCTTAGGATACATGCATGCATGCCTATACAACATCAAAAGCATTTTTAAAAAAAGTTACATTTTTGATGTAAAAGCCAGAATCCAAGCCCAAAAAAGTTAGTATTCATGCAAGAAGGAAGACCAAAACTTTGTAGTTGAGTGCGCTACAGCTAGAGTAGTACTCAGACAATGACCTCCCATTAAGTCTTGGTGTTTCACCTCTTTGAGCATCCCATTAAGTGTTAGGTGTTCTATTTATACTCATAAAAGATGGGTTCGTGAGAACAAGTACTCATGAAGCATAGATTAATGAATCAATAAATCAACAAATTTGAAATTTATGCATAATATAATTTTTATATATTACTCAACCATACTCAACTATATTTCACTATCTTTTGATAAAGTGCACCCTTGCACTTACTCGTGCAAATACTAATTATTATACAAAGATGATGATATACGAAATCAAGTATCCCCGAGACTATTTTTTGACCTTGTTAACCCTTGAAGTGTATTTTATTCCCCTATATTAACGAATATATCAAAATATATCCTCTTTAGTTACATTCAAAACCCTAAAAGATTGAAGCTCAGTAAACTCTTTATGTAGTAAGGTGGGCAAACGTAGTTTAGAACGCATCTTATAGCAGAGGCTTCGAATAGCTCATGGCCCCTGTAATGGACATTGATGTTAAAATGGAGAAGAAGAAGAAAAACAAGTCGAAAGATATAACTGAAGCGGAGGAGGTTATGGATTGCGCAGACGATTCGTCCAGGAAGGATAAAAAGAAGAAAAAAAAGGACGATGATTTAGCTTTGATTCAGCTAATTGCAAAATATCTGGATAAACGAAATCTTCACAATTCACTCTCTTCGTTACTCTCAGAAGCTCAATGCGTAAGCGTATTAAACATAAAATAAAATTTCACAATCTTTATTCTGTCAGTGAAGTGTTGTTTTTATTTAGTTGAACTTGGCCCCTTCGTGCCGCTTGATGTGATTACTTTTTCTCAGGATTAAAACAAGCTTTTGCCTAGCTAATCTCGCACAGGACTATGTTTTGAAAACGCGATTCTATTATAAAAATAGGGAAATAGTATATAGGTAATGTGCTCTTAAACACAGGAAATCTTTATGCTAAGAAGCCCCTTTTAAGAGGCATCTCGTCCATTCAACCAGGGCATTGCATCTGGATAAAATGCTGCTATCAATAGTGGGTTGGATCACCATCATGGTAACTACACCAAGCCTATTACTAAAACATGGGCCAAGGATTCTTTGGCCTCACAGCAGATAATTTAAGTTAAACAAACCATAAAACTCTAGTTTTCTTTTCTTTCGTCCAGTTACTTGGTGATTGTTCTCGAATTTTAGAGGGTATCGATTCAACTTTTGTGGCCAGTAAAAGTATGTTCTGTTATAATTGAGTTAATGTCTCAGGGGTTTAAGTTTACATTATTCACACAGCATCATAAGAGGTGCCAATGTTATTGTTGTTCACAGACAGGTGTTCTGAGCTTCCTTTGCATCCGACATTTGTTGAATTTTGAGACGATAATACATTTCGGGAGTAGCCTTCTAACAGAACACTAAAATATCCATGCTTCATGCCAAATTTAGATTTGAAAAAATTACAAATATTATATGTAAAAAAAGGAACAATTCTAATCTAGTCAGTTGGCAACAAGAGGATCATAACAGAAGCTTTGTGCCTGACTATCAATTGTAGTATCGTCACTTGGAATCTGTATGGCATACGGGAGTTATTTCCATTTTTCATTGGACGAGCTTCTCAGTCACAACAAGAAGTCTTTTTGTTCTGCTCCTCAGTCCTACATTACACACACTGTTTTTGCTTCTATGTGTCAACTGTTCCGCCGCAATTTCAAAACCAAAATTCAATCTTGCAGTCATATTTATGTACTTCAAAAAATTGTTTCGTTTCTCTGCTTTGATTCTTGCATTATTATGAGTATGCTATAGGCATGGGCAAAATTCTTTTGCTTTTCCCGTGACTTCTTTGAAGTTAACGGACATTCAATCTTGGGTGGTCGTTTGTGTACCCGGACAATAATCAAGTTTGATGGGCAGTATCTTTCGGCATTCCTTTCTTTAATTTTTTTTGTCTTCTACAGGTTATCTCTTCATTCATTTTTAAAACTTTGAGCCATATGCATGTGCCATTCATTCCATTCTCTAGCTCCTGCTTTTCTTTGTTAGAAACAATCTGTGGGGCATCTCTCTCTCTCTCTCTCTCTCTCTCTCTCTCTGTCTCTCTCTGTCTCCATATATAAGGATTGTACAGTTCCCACCGCCATATATATAATTTGAAGATATATGTATATGCAAGTATGTATATCTGTGTATGTATGGGAAAACCCTAACATGTCACATAATGCAGTTCCGGCCACTGTTCTTATGCCTCTCAGAATAAAAGTTTGAATCAGCTGAATTCATTCATAACAATCTTGATTTTATTGCTTGGGATCACCAGTAAATATGATTTCAAGTTTGGCCAATTGTAAAACAAATCTCACTACCTTGTTCTGTTGCTGGACCGTTATCCTATTCCTTAGTACTTATTACCTTAGTTCACTTTCCAAATTTCTAATGCTTGTTTCTTTTTTCTTTTTAGCTACCACTTTGTGTCAGACTATTACAAATAAGTTAAAAACATCCATGATTGTGGGGGTATGGCTTGAAATGGCTTTACAAATCAATCATTGTCACTATCTAACACCTTCGTCTGAATGCAATACTTTATCTCTTTGTATTTGCAAAACCAGTAACGGAAGGGAAAACTTTCTCCCATTATTAGGGCATGAGGTATCTTGAAATTTCCATTTTCAATTCTACTGTCATTGTTCCTGATGTTGTCAAAGTAACTTCCTGGACGAGCAATAATATTATAATTAGTTCTCTACTCTGACTTGGAAATGCTAGTTGTTTGATACATTCTCTTTTGGTCATGATTATCCAAGTCACCACCAATAGGTGCCGATCAATATCTTTATTAGATTTCCAGGAGCTGCCTTAATATTTCCTTTTATAGTAGTGTTAAAGATGACCATGTTTACTGTATCCTTATATCCATCAATTCCTTGAATTCATAAAGGATAATGTATTATATGCTGTTAATTTATTACCTCCACCAAGTGCTTTAAAATCTGTGATTTGGTTTATTTGCCCTAAATTTCATGAATGTCTTGGTTCTTTGTAAGGCTACTTTATTACTAAGTCTATTTTTGTCGTAGTGCTGAATCAGTTATATTTATCATCAGTGTGCATTACATTATCCTTACGTAGCAGATAATGATGCCAATATTTGACAGCTTGAATTGTGGTATGCATTTTCTGTCAAATTTTGTATTGCTTGCTGTTGCTTCGGATAAGTTCTTTGAGAGTAATGTGCTATCCGTTGGCCTTGCTGCATATGAACTGCTGCTGACACATAAGTCAAATCATCTCTATCAATATTAAATAGCATCTACAGTTTCAAGAAGCCCAAAATTGATGATGTACAATTATTCTGCTTCAGCATTGATGAGGCAGTCTTTACTGTGTGTGTCCAATGAAACCTTTCACCTCCTTTAGGCAAGCTTTTGATGGCTTTGCAATTTCTAAAAATTGTTCACGAACCTGCAAGAATAGTAAGCCAATCAAATGAAACCAAGAACCTTCACCAGATTACTATGTATTCACTTAGTTCTGGTTGCTCCAATCTTCACATAAGCAATCTTCAGCTCTGTCACTCCTATGAAAAACCGCAGATAAATTATCATTAGCAACTGTTGTGTAAACTCAAATAATTTCCAGTTAACTTACGACCCTTAAAAACTTAATGGGAAAATTCAAAAATTGTTGTGTATTATCATTTCAGAATTGTTTGTAACCATCCTTTGGTTCCCTTTACCAAAACTATAGAGATAAAACATTATTGGAGTGATTAAATTTGATTCACATGGAATGTTCTGTGCAAACTGGTGGTAATTGATTTCTGTTTCAAATTGAGTGATATTCTATTATAAGGTTTTGTTTTGCAAACAGATTTGGAAAGTTATCAAATTTACAGTTCACTGTGTTTTAAAGGAGTCCTCAAGGAAAATATCGCAATCTCAAAATGCTACAGCAAGGGCCAAAATTTTAATGCACAAAATGTTGTTGGAAATTACAATTGGAACAATTGTTATGTTGTCATTGATGTCAAACCTTACTGGTAAAACATTTGCTAACAGTGTAGAGTGCCATATCAGTTGATTGATGAAGAGGATCTGAAAAGAGAGATAACTAGATGAAGTAGTGAAGTTGTTGAGTAAAGAGGAGTAAGTATGTTGGAATTAGAATGGGCACTTGATTAGGTAGTATTTGACAAGATAATGTGTTGTTTAATCATTATATGAAATAAAGAAGTCAGTTGATTTGAAGTGTGGAAGAGATGTTTGATGAAAGACAAGAAGTTGAGTGAAATGCTAAGCTTGACTGAGTGATTGTTTTAAATGAAGGAGATGAAGTAGAAGATTAAGGAACTTAAGAGATAGTTGAGTAGAATAGTATTAGCTGAGTGATAGTTGTGGTCGAACAGGATGAAGGAAAATGTAGGCGACCGAATGATAGTGAAGACTGAGCGAGCCGGTGTAAGCCAAGCGAGGCAAAACACTAGCGACCGAGCTACACAGTGATGACCGAGTGGCGACATTTTGATAGTTTGAGAAAGAATCAAGACTTGAGGCTGACATAGTTGAATTTTCGAATTGGTCAAAATGCATGAAAGATAAGGATTGATGAGATGGCATATTTAATGCACAAATTGTGTTTGTTAAGCGATCTATCGTGAAGATTCAAAGAGAAGTTTTGGGAAGTTTGAAGAAAGAAGGATAAAACAATCGACAGATTTGATGAATTTGATCAAACCCTAAGATCTACGACAATGTTTAAGCAACAAAAGATCAAAACTACCTATTTAAGGAGGGACAAGAAATGTTTTATTGTTGGTTGGTTTGTTGTTGATTGGAAAATTTGTAAAGGACAAGTGAAGAACATAGTAGCATAGGAGAAGTGTGATTGCTTGAAGAGTTACCAAGCAGATTAGAGATGGAGAATGTGATGAAGTCCAATCAATGAACCAACTTGAGTTGAATGGAGATTTGAATATTGCAAAGTGAGTTGTGTTTTATTAGATTAACCTAACTATTACTTTCTAACCATTGTGGCAGTCAAAATACTTTAGTCAAGGTTGACCTAAAAGTCATATTGTAAATCCTTCAATCAAGGTGACATTCTAATGGAATGATCTAAAGACCTTTAACTAGGCCACTACTAACAGGGTGATTGAAATCCTTTCACAGGGTAATACCTAATAGTGTGTTTTTGTAACCTTTATTATGGTTGGCTCTTAACCAAGCTCACTTCAGAAGAGTGAAAAAATGCTAGCATGTTACTTGGTAGTTTTTCCCAAATTGGGTTTCCACGTTAAATCTTGGTGACATATATATGTGTGAATGCTATTTTGTGATGCATGTTATTTACTGTTGTTTATTTTTGTTAGTCGGCATATACCGAACAAAGGGTTAGTAATGAGATAAATAAGTTAAGTTGCTAATGAGTTGCTATATTGGCCAAGTGAATTTATGAGTTTAAATAAGTTGTTTGAAGTTATTAAAAGTGAATTGGTACATCTGGACATGAGAATAATCGAATCACTCCCCCTCACAATTATTCTAATCATTCTAACAAATGTATATGAAAAATTCAGACTTGAATGGAATTACAATCCAAAGGCTTACTTATGATCACAATGTTAGGTGATATGTGTGAATTATAGTCTCAATCCAGTAGTAGTCCTGTTCGAAACATTTTCACGTCCACTGCTATTATTACCTAGTATATTTCAATATGGAAAACCTTTATAGCTCAATAAATGAAGAGTCCATGGAATATTCCAGTTTGGAGGCTTCTTCAGGCTGTCTATTGTCTTGTTAAAGATTAGTGTGGCTAACTTATGTATATCTATCAACGAAGAAACAATAGAGTATCTTTTTCGAAGTTTGAGAATGTATGTCTCCCAATGTCTCGCTATCTCTTATCATGTTTCATTTTTAACTAAGTTGCTTGCCAACGAATAGAAATTGTATGTTGCTTGGCAAAATTTTCTTAATATCCATTGCACTTTTCCCAAAGAACTGTTCCAAATAAGTTAAATTAAAAGTGAGACAAATCCACAAGGTAAAAGTTTCAAACAACAATGGTCTTGCTTCCTTCATCTATTACATTTGCAAGAGTTGTTTAATTTGGAGCGATCTTACAGTTTGCACATTAAGTGTTAAATTAGCAACTTGAATCATACTGATGAATTGGGATTTTCCATTTCAAGGAAAGAGGCCCATTGCCAGATTTCAAGGAATCTACAATAATTTAATGACCTAGAGAAGCATCTATTATGTTTTAATTGGGGGAATCTATTTTCTTTGTAAGCTATCGAAAGATTGAAAGTCCAGATGTTTCTGTAGTGTGTGCTCTTTTTTGTTAGCATTTTCAATGATACTTGTGCTCTCTATAGCTTCTTACATACTTGGTGTGCTCTTAATCTATCATTTTGCAATATAATTAAAATGTTGCTTGCAAAAGCATTAAGAAGATTAACTTCTAAACAATCCCAGAGAGCTTAAAACCTAATGACGGTATCCTCTCTCTCTGGCTCTCTCGAGCGGTGAAAGATAAAGATGCAACTTAGGGAAAATGTTTGAGTTGGATACCTCAACTTCACTTTACATATTATCCGTTGATGTTCCTGAAGGTTGAAGAACCCTCATGCATGAGTCTAAAGTGAGTTGAATTTAAGGTACCAAATATAACGGCATTACAATGATAAATAATGCTTAAAGTTTGCTTGTTTCTTGCTATCAGATGGGAGCTTGACATAATGCCCTTATATGCTATTTGAATAAATGATCATTCCCACTATATAACTTTTCAATATAGAGGATAAGCCATCTATATATAATGTATGTCAGAGTGAAAAAAATGGTTAAAACAAAATGCAGGTGAAATGACATAGTGGTTGAACTATTCATAAGCATTCAAAGAACAACCAAAATATTAAATTCTTTTTTTATAAGATCATTATTTTGATGTGCTAGTTATTTTAGCATCTTATATTGGGAGCATAGAAATGGGTAGCATTAAAATAATGATGCAAAAATTTCACAGAGAATAAGATTAGGCATTGAAATTGTATATGGATAACTTTCTTTTTTCTTGGCATGGAGGCCCTGTGGGTGGGATGAATGAATGAAAGATCTTATTAACGTCCATGAGGCCATAGCAGTCTACGGGACCATCTAGAACAGCACCCAAAAAGAACACCATGCCTTTAGAAACTTCCTCTTTAAGTCTATTCTTTGACAATGAATGTTGACGAGGAGTTTTGTTGACCTGTCTAGCTGTGTTTCCTCAAAAAGGTACCTAAGTTGCCCGTTTCTAAAATATCGCCATAGCTGGTGCGGATGTTATTGTATGCTAGGCATTCCATGATAAAATGTCGCTTTGTCTCCACCACTCCTGTGTTACAAAATAAACATATTCTCTCTTCCCACTCTTCTTTTGGTATCATCCATCTACCGGTTTCACACCTCAGCTGATGAGAGCTTGTTCTAAGTTGTGCTATGATCATTTTGGCTTTCTAGCTGATATTTGCTCCTATGCATGCTTTCTCCTCATAGTCTCTTTTTGGATTAATTTTTTTGCTATATAGTCTCTTTTGCGTCCTTTTTGTTTTGACAATACGAGTCTTGAATTTTTCTTTCGCAAACTTCCTTATTCCATCAATGTTATCTGGGCATTCATGCAAACTAATATTCCATTTTTCCATCCATTTGACATTTTGCTTCATCCACTTGTTCTTTCTTCTGTCAAGTCTTCCCTCTATTATCAATTTAGCCCAACGATGTTTTCCATGCTTTGAGTTTTCTTTAAATAGCATAATAACCGAACCGTAGCTGAGGCCTCTAGAGGGAGCATGCCCGTTTCCGCCAAGAAGATCTCATAGGGAACTGTTGTTTTAATGTTGAGATTACTGGTGATTAGGTGCTTTTGGATTTTTTCTACCTGTCTCCACTTCTGATCTGACATGCTGCTGGCCCAGGTCTCACATCCATAAAGGGTCACCGGGGTGACCAACAAGCCGAAGACCATCTTTTTGGTTTTCCAGTCCCATAATTCTTCATGACAACCTATGCTTTTGAACAGTCTTGATGTGCTTAGCTGCCTGGGTGGAAATGTCAGGAGAGTGGGTGAAATTGTTCAGCATACTATGCTTAAGTGAATCATTTTAATCTAATGTTCTCATAGCAAGGACAGTAAAGCATTGCATGTTTTTCTTTCTGAACTTCTCCGCCATGGTCCCATAACATACATGGACCCCAATCTATTATGTAATAATTGAATTCATCTATAGAGCCATTAATTCTTTGTGTATAAGATTTCTTTGTTTACTTTGGGATTGATTGAAATCATGATGGTAATTAGGCTGCAAAAACATCAAGCTAATGAGATGACAATCCTAGTGAATTTCTTTTCTACAACGTATATGCATTTTACAATCAACCAAACACAATTAAGGATATTGTTTCAAATAAGATAAGAATGCTGAATGAGTAAATAAAGTGTTTCATTGGTTAAGTTTTTTTTCATCACCATTTGTTAGTTGCTGATAGACTTGTATTTTGCCATGTAATGATTTTTCTGTACAAGTGATAATCTCATACACATGCTAGAGACCAGTTTTTAAATAATTCATTATATCAATGAAATCTATTTCCTATAGATATCATCTGTTATCATTTTGATTTGCTCACAAATACATAACTTTCTCTTTCTTATCCTTCGTATCTGAGTTTAAACATGGCATCTATATTGAAATAGATTAGTTGATTTAGATTCTAGGTAATTGGTCATGACTTTTCACATTTATATTTTTGCAGAGCATCTTTGCATTGATAGCGAAGCAAACAAATGTATGAAAATACTTGACATGTATGTTCTCTTCTTTGTGCTGATTTTTTATTCTATTACAGAAAAGCTCTTGGAAGACACAAGCAATGGATCTAGAAGACATTTTCAATCAATACATGATTCAAGATAGGTGAGTGCATTTGTATTGTTGTTGCAAATGATAGCTTGTTTTCATTTATGGATCTCTTTCCCAATAAATTTTAGTGCAATTTGGAGCACAATATCAATGATGTTTCAATTCATTTCTATGATATTTGATATCTCCATCCCATTTAGACATGGCAAATGATTTAACACACATCATGGGTACATGACAAAACTGTATCTTTATCATACCATTTAAACTGCTTTTTTGTTTCCTTGTTGATCACATGTAATGTAATTTGCATCCTAAAAAGTGTCCCATTCTACATCTCATTCAATGCCATAGTCACTAAAAATTGCATCCTAGTGCTTCACCTTTGCGAGCATCACTTAGATCTAATAAGTGCTAAGTTTCCATTCATTCTCATGAGAGATGGGTTCATGTGAACCACTACTCATGAAACAGGGGTCAATAAGTTTGACTCAAAAAACTGCACTGTTGAATTCTAATAGCAATATCACAATTTGATTTGCTGTGGAAAATATCTCCCACTTATCAATTGATGAGCTTAAGGGGCTTTCTAATGAATGTTTCATAGGACACAACACTTGGTGAAGGTTTTGCAAATGGGGTCAATTGATGAGCTTACAGGGCTTTCTAATGGATGGTTCATAAGATACAACACTTGTTGAATGTTTTGCAAATGGGGTTGCTATCTTAGTAGGTTTAACCATGGAGGAAACTCCCTAGTTGAGCTGGAGTAGTATTGGGATGGCTGACCTCCTGGTAAGTCCCAGTGCTTCACCTCTGTGTTCATCAATTAGGTCCAATGAGTGCCAAGTGTTCCATTCATTCTCATGAGAGATGGGTTAGTTTGAACCACTACTCATGAAATAGGGGTCAATGAGATTGACTAAAAAACTACACAGTTGAATCTTGATAGCAACATCACAATTTTTTTTAATAGAGACAACTAATAATTTATTAGTTTTTAATGGAATAAATGAATGCAGTTTATTGCAAGATGTATATAAAATAGTGAAGAACATTTTTTTTTTGTTAATTTCATGGTTATACATCTGGTTAAGTTTGCATTTAAAAAATGTACTAAAAGGTATCTACTTACATTTTGATAGTTGTGGCACTTTTTGAAATATTTGAACTAAGCATGGTCTTTCATTGAACTAGTAACATTCTTTTTCTTTAGTCAAATATAGAATAGCATGGCCCTTTTCTAATTGTATATAGCATACTCGATTACCGTAAATTGTGGGCTTTTAAGTAGCCTATGTTTATTCTATGGGACCCATGGTTAATAGCATTACAATGGTTGACAATATAGGTAATAGCATTACAATGGTTGACAATATAGTAGACAAATTATGACTTAACCCACGTGAGCTGTGCCATTGTAGAGTCTAATCTGACATCGTATATTTTACTGGTAAGCTGTTAATAATTCAATACACCAATCTTTGAAGTTTTTAACTAGTTATTATTGAATACATTGTATACAAATATAATCCTTGTTGAATACTCGTATACCTCCAAGGTTTCAAGACTTATTTAAGGCTTTCTTGGCTTTAAGGCATTGGAACTACCCTTCATAGATCATAAATTGAATTCATAGACTGTGAGCATGGCAAACCATAGATAATGATAATAAGTGAATAAATATAAAATCTCATTTGAGATTTAAATACAAACTTAAAATAGCTAAATTTACCATTATTTTATTTTCTTTGAATTTTTTTGTTTTCAACAGAATACTTTTTGTTTAGATTCTAGAATGTCAAGTAAAGAAAAACATTGTCTATATCTTGTGGGATTATTGTGGATGTGTTTCAGGTTCGAACGGGATCATACAAAACAAATGCCATCAAATGTAAAATTGGTATTTACCAAGACATTTCAGGGCACTTTGACTTGAGGGTGAGGATTTATTTCTTCACATATTGGGGAAAGTTGTTGAACATTGTTTGAATGAGCTAGACAATATGAAGCTGTTAGGGACCAATAAGTGCCTTATTTGATCTCTTATACTTTAGCAATAAGGGCAACCTAGAATCAACATAGAGAGGCAGATACAAACATGTCTTCTAGAGATGTGACAACAAAATATGTATAGTTTTCTTGCAAGAGACAGCACGTTAATAACCCAAACCCAATTGTTCAATGTATAGGGCTGAGATTCAGTTGAGGTAGTGATTGTTTATCTCATTTATTCTAAGAATGCCATTTACACACACTTGTCTAGTAGGAAATAGTCCAAGTTATCACTAAGGGACTACTTGTTAACAACCACTAGCATGAAAATCCTTAAACTACTGTTATTGTCAAGAAAAAGCTCAACTAGAAGAACAAATTGCATCAATGAAAATAATATTATTTGCAGAAAGATGCACCCGTTGTGATGGATGGTTGACAAATGCCAGAAGTTGTCCACTTCTTAATATCATAGTGACATGTAGTAGAAGCACTTATTTTTTGATGGCAATAGATTGTCTAAGGTGAGAAAACAATGTTAAATTTCCTTTAGTACTGCTCTGTGATGCCATAGAGGAGGCGGGGGCATCTCATGTAATCTGAGTTTTTACACATGCTGCCGAACAACAAGAAGGATGTTGGTACAAAAAAAGTGCAAGCATATATTTTGAACACAACATATTGTGCATTCATTGAATAATGTGTTCAAAGATATTGGTTTTCAATGGATTTCAGATCTCACTGAAGAGAGCAGAAATATAGCTATTCGTATGCAATTATCACCACACACAAGCCATTAATCAAACAATTGTCAAGGTGAAACTCCTCAAACGCATTGATACATGGTTCGCTTCTTTTTTTTTAATACTTTTTGATTATCTTTATGCAGTCAAAGAAGCTTTGTGTACCACAATAACCAGCGATGCATGCCTAGTTCGGTTACTATCCTCACTAGATATTGTAGTTGAGATGAGAGATATGGTCCCTTATATCTGTTTTTGAGCTGATGATAAATTTCTTGTTCACTTTATTCAGTCCATATGTGAAGTGGTCGTATTTGCAGATTTCAACAAATTTTGTTTGGGAGAAACTTATGAAGAAATAAATTCTGTGTGAAGTAAGAAAATAACAGATGTTAGAGAGCTTTATATCTTTAGATAGAAGTAAAGGTAAATGGAAAAGAAAACAAACTTAAAAGACCTCTTCATTGTGTTGCCTATGCCATTAAATCCTAAATGGTTTGATAACAAAGTTACCAAGAAGAGGTCTCTCTACAAGGATAGAGAGGAGATGAAGGGGTTTTGGGTTGCAGTAAAAAATATTTATGACCAAGGTGAGAATGTTTGAATTTTTGAAATTTGAATTGTCCAGGCAGTGGAATGAGTTTTCACGTTGGCAAAGTGATTTCTATGGAAGCCTTGTGCATGCAAATGAACATTCTATAGAGTGGTGGTGAAACCATGGAAATGAAACATCTGAACTGCTCTCACAAGTATTGTGAAAAGAAATGGAGCATCTTTCACTGAAGACGAACTGATTAGTGCCGAGAAAATTGAGAACCTACTCTACATTAGTAGCTTACTTTGCCTTTTCTCATATGTACACCTGTGACAAGCTAGAGTTGTCATTGCACCAAAAGATCAACCTGTCAATGCCCGATACAACCACTAGACTTATACAACACATGAGTCGATTAAGCCATGTCATGAATCTTGCAAGGGAATGTTGGCGGTTAGTCCAACAATCCCCCCCTCAGCATTACCCAAGGAGATTCGACCCCTGTGACCAAGCTCTGATGCCATTCGTTACAAGCTAGATTTGCCGTTGCACCAAAAGATCGACCTATCAATGCCCGATACAACTACTAGACTTATAGAACACAGGAGCCGATTAAGCCATGTCATGAATCTTGAAGGGGAACATTGGCGGTTAGTCCAACAACACCATGGGTACAAGGAGGGTTCTTTGGTAGAATGTCACCAGATTCTACCTGTTGACACAGCTACAGCTTCGGAGGATGCAGTGGTTGATGTAGGTGGCCTCAATGATTTACACCTAGTTCTATTGCATAGAGAGGATTTGGAGCTAGTGTATGATGAGTAGTTCAAGAGCATCACAGTTGAGCACCTGGAAATTGAAGACATAATTGATGTGGTAGTAGAACTATATCCAGCGAATTACTGGTTAACAGAACTTGGAACAAAATCGTATGAGCAAATTAAGACACGAGCTGAGAGCTTCAAACTTGAAGCAAGTTTGGAAGTTGAGATCCTATTCCAATGCTTTTGAAAATTGAAGCAACGTCTGATGCATGTGAATCGCTATCATTATCTGCGATTGGCATGAAGATAGAAGAGGAACAATCCATTGTCAAATAAATTATCCTATGTCTTAGATTTTTAAATTAGCTTTTTGGGTTGCCTATGGATGTGTCCCTTGAAAATCACTTTGATTTCTAGGCCTCCACCAATGGCAACATTTAGCAGATTAGGAGTGGTTTTCTAGAACAACATTGGTCTTCCTAACAATTCCATGACTTGCCACATCCGGGGTCACCTACAAGAACATTCATATTCCTACAAACAACACATTTGGTGCAAGTTTTTTTGGAGTAAACTGTTTTAAGTATTTATGTTAATTGGATTTTAAATATTTTTCTTTCATTCTTTTGTCCCGTTTTCTTTTTATATTCAAAACTAACCCTTACTACACATTCTGGACAACGTGCATTATAAGCTGAATTAGTTCCTACAATATTCACCTTTATCATCCCAATGATAAATCACACAGTGGGATGGAAATGGTTGATGTTAAATGTACTTATGGTCTACTCCAAGAAACTTGCATATATTTAGGAACTGTGAATATCTAATGATGTCAACTTACTTTTTTCCCTTTGGGCTAGATGCACTCTTCCATTCTGTTTGGGCCTATCAATACCAAAATAAAGAGGAGATGTCATTGTCTTTGTTTCCTTGACTAAAATCTATCATGTGATGGACAAGTTAATCATCAAGCAGATGTAATTGTTAGATATTTTATCCATGAATTGTTGCTTTGAGATATCTGATAAACAAACACCAGCACCTCTTTAAGAAGATCCAGCTGGAACACCAGTCTTAGACAAACTAGCACACAAACAGATCCAACCCATCTTAGACTTGGGCACCATTAAAGATGCGGAGATGGTGTAAGGATTTGTAGAGGAATAGTATGATGGAAGGAAGATCCAAGTTGGGGCAGTTGCTGATACCCAAGTTATTGTTTCATTTTGAATGCTAGCAACTTAAATATATGAGTTGCAAGTTATGATAAATTTGGACCCTTACAACTAACAGATAATACAATAACCTGTTCAGAAGATGAATAATGAGATGGTAAAGTTCAACTTGCCTAATCAGGACATTTGGGAGGTTATTATGAGCTCCTTTCTCATTCTAGCCACTTAACTGGAACAGTGATCATTTAAGGAGAGTGCAACATGTATTGCTGGTAGACACTATAAATTTGGGTGTGCTTGATCAATTTGTTGTTGATATAACAGAGTTTTCCTAGTGATATTGGTATTGCCATTGAAGAGATCATTTTAAAATTCAAACAGAAACTGATGAGGTGTTTCTTCTAATTAGAGTCATTTACAATCACTTGGTGCTCATTGGAGTTATTGAGGTGAACTGACAATCATAATTGACCTCTAATGCTAAGTTTTATTCCTGTGTGTTTAGTTGTTCACTTTTTCTTTATTCCATCACTTCTTGAATAAAAGCCTGCTGCTCTGCATAGGTGGAGGCAAGGATACTGGTTATACTGTTGAGGGAACCCAATGGAGAGTATTTACTATTTACACATACTCTTGTAAACTATTTGAATTATCCTTTTTCTTCTGGATTAATAATGCAGTCATTGCAACGTGGTAGTGAAAAAGATATATCTGAGCTTTGCTCTTTAGTATTGATTGAAACATTTGGTGTCACATTTGATTGCCATTTTGAGTTCATGGTTACGGCAAGTGTTTAATCCTGAATTTGGAAGTCTATCGATGGCAGAATTTATCAGTGATCTCGTCTGTTCCGTTTATCTGAAAATAGATTTTTGAAATTCTTCAATGTGTTTTTCGTTTTTGAAATTTATGTCTAAATATCTTTGTATTCAGCCTTTTTATTGAAGCTGACATATTCAATCCTAAGATGCAATATGTTTGCTGATGTTTTAGATTATATGGTTTTACTGAAAGTTGTGATAATGTAAGCAATTCTATTGGCCAAAAATCAAATATTGTACCATAAATATATTTATTTACATAATATTACACTGCCTATGTTAGCCCTATACCATTTTATAATTATTCTCATTATTATTTAGTATTTTTTTACAATAATAACTGAACCTTTGAGACCTGTGTAAACAACTGATCAACATCTCAACCAAAGTTAAGTGATAGTACTTTTTTTTAATCTTATTATTAAATAATCTTACCATTGAAGCTTATGGAATCCCGGATTTTATTTCAAGGTTTAACCACCATCTTTTTAAATTCATAATATTGTGCAATTTCAACTGATTTTCATGACAATTTCCTGTAATGTGATTTTCCCTAGCTACAGTTTAAACTTTTTTGATGTGTGGATTATGTTGTATTGTTTATCTGATGCTTGTTATATACTATGAATGTTCCTTAGTTTGTTGTGGGTCTGGCATATGTTTCCTTCAATTCTTCTTTATTATCTACTGAATTACTTTATGTGATGTCCAATGTATTTAGAAGCCACTGATCTTTGGCTATTTCATGAACAATTTTCAGTATTGTCCTTATTTGCCATTTTGTTATTTTCAATTGTGTGCTTAATTGAATGTTCAATAATTAATTACGAGTTTCAGAATTTTCAACACATATCTTAATGCATCTCAAGCAAATACTTGTACATCTGACGTTGCCTAGTTTTTGGATGTGAAGTGATTTAGACATCCATTAATTGAATATATGTTTATTTTCTCAGTGGCAAGCAACTGGAAAAAGCAAACAATTATAGACTCTATCCTGCTTTTCAGAGATTAGAACTCTTCTCTGACATCTATTAATGTGAGAATTCCTTGTCAGAGTGTTTTCCCCTTGACCATTGAGTCTCAAATGAGGTATCCTTGTACTGGTTGAATTCTGTATTTTGGTCATTTCACTATCAATTTTGAACGAGTAAGGTCCTTCTATGTTCAGTGGTTTTGGTCTGCAAATCTGGTCTGCAAATCTGGGCTCCAACAGAGAAACTAAAATTGCAATTTATGGTTGTAGTTAAGAAGTTTGTGGTTCGTGGAATTTACCTTTATTGGCTTCTACTATCCCAGTGATTGTTGTACAATTTTAGGTCATGACAATTGACCCAATTGATGTAAAAATTTGCATTTTATTTGTTGCATGCAAATCTGCATTGATGTAGTAATTCATTGTTCATGGTTGTTTTGGGTCTGTGCCATTCGCAGTGAAAAACTGGAGAGGCTTAATGTAGAGGAAAGAAATGTGGAGCAAGAAAATAATTGCTTGTCAATTAATGATCAAAACAACAATGCTCAGAGCGAACTTGCAAAAAGCAAAGATAAAAAGCGTAAAGCACCTGGAAAAGACATTGACCCAGATTTAGAGAAGAAACCAAGAAAAACAGACTTGGTGAAGCTTGAAAAATATTTGCAGGAACCAGTGGAAGTAACAAATGAGGCGAAGAACAAAAAGAAAAAGAAGAATACTGAGTATAAGGATTTGATTGATAATGATGAACATAAAAAAAGTAGTCATAAAGAAGATAGAAGCTCAATCAAAGATAATACTTCACAGGAAACACCAGAAGTATTAAAAAAGGGGGATAAGAAGAAGAAAAAAAATTCTACGGACAAGGATTTAGTGATTGACAATGAAAAGGAAACAAACACTAATATAGCAAATGGAAACTCAATCAAAGAGAAAAGCAAGCCTTCAAAAAGTTCTCAAAAAAATAAAGAGTCTGGGAAGCTTGACAAATCTTTTCAGGAAGCATTAAATGTGACAAAGGAGGAGGAAAAAAAGAAGAGTTCTGAGGATAAGGATTTGGTAGGTAACAATGAGCAGAGAACAAGTAATGATATAGATAAAAATAAAATAAAAGATGACAGCAAGCCATCCATTTTTTTATATAAACTGAAAATTTTCTCATAACTGGATGAATCACTGCAGGATTCACTAGAAGTGCCAAAGCAGAAGAGGAAGAAGGAGCAGGTTGAGGTTGAGGACTCTGGAGATGATGCCAACCAAAATGGTTCTAAGAAGAAAAAGAAAGACAATAAAAGATGTAAGAAGAAACTCCTATCACCTAGTTCAAATGCAACAAGTGAAGCAGCAACCAATAGCAACTTGAATGAGTTGGCAGGGGACACTAATAAACCATTATTTGATATCACACCTGGACAGAAAGGGGTTAAAGAAGATGAAAGGGAAGCAAACATTGCATTGAACTCAAAGCAAAAGTCTGGGGAGGTAATATCCATGAGCTGTGTAGTTTTACTGTCTTAAATAAGGACTGTTTTTCACATGCTCTATTATTGATAAACTCATTTGAATTTGGTCTCTGTATCTACATGTGTTGTACTTACATATGAAACTATAGCTGTAGGAAAATGGTTTATATGCTCTATTATTATGACACTTCCTTTTCATTCCTCAATTTGCATAGATTTAGCTATTCCTACAGTACAGTATGCTTTATTGATTATGTTTTTCCTCTAAACATACAGCTTGTCTATATTCTTCTGCTTATTCTATCAGGATATTCCTTAACAAGGTTGTGTGTTTTTCTTGCAAATTCCTATTTCTGTTCTAACCCATAACTCAGCAAGGGTTTGGTTTGCGGGTTGGGAAAACTCTTTTTATGGGGATCTTGATTCAGTTTGTTCATCCATATATATATATATATATATAAATATCAGACAATTGGGATGAATGTTTGGAGCTCTTGCAGTATATGGTTGACCTTGCGAGTCATACTAAAAAATAAAAACATGATCCTATCAAATTGATTGACATGTTAATCGTTAATGGCTATTTTGTTAATTGATAGAATCACCAAACTCAGCATACTGGCCCCTCATTGGGACCCAGTTCCAACTGGATCATGACCTGGGGGGCTGGTTGGAAGGACCCTGTAACAAGTTTTGTGAAATCACTTGCATCTTCTCTTTGCACTATTAGCAAAGTT
This sequence comes from Cupressus sempervirens, assembly GCA_028749045.1. Taxonomy (NCBI): domain Eukaryota; kingdom Viridiplantae; phylum Streptophyta; class Pinopsida; order Cupressales; family Cupressaceae; genus Cupressus; species Cupressus sempervirens. The sequence goes on along the minus strand of CM053793.1, from coordinate 361,442,429 downwards.
GTCCAACATACACGATCCAGCTGTTCTTAACTTTGTAATGGATTGTGACAATTTATTTGTTTTTATTATTCTGTTTATTGAATGCAACGTCTTTCCTCGAGCGAAGAAGTCCTTTCATTTTCAACATCTATATCCTATATTTCTACTTTTTCTAGTGATATGGACTTTACATTGTAAATGTATTATTTACAAATGAGATCTAATTTGATTGCTGATGGTTGAATTTGGATCTCAACTCATGTTTGGTTCTTTCCTTGCAGTACTTCATCTCCATGTGTAAATTACAACATTTTTTTTCCAGTTTATAGGGAATTTTATTATCTATCTAATTTATTTATCTCTGGCATCCAATCCAAATTCATCAAAGAATATGAGTAGTATTATCAATTGGGAGGGAATAATGAAACATTTTAATCACGTCTTAGACTCAAGTGGACATGTTTGATAGCAACCTTTATTGTGCTTACTACAAACATCTGGTTCATAAATGTAACTTATTGCTAGCATTCTGAGTCTGAAGTATTTATTTTCTCTACATGCCACTTTGTATATGTTCTCCCTACTTCAGACTAAGCTTGAGTCATTTTTACTCGAGTCAGGAACTTACATCAGCGTAGATTTGATGTGATTAGGTCTCACCATCCAATTTGCTGTGGGTTCAAGGGTAGTTACTATTTCTGGTTCCAAGAATTGGGATGTCTCACCATCTTTTTGTATAAATATCAATTATTTCTCTAATCTATTTCTCAAAGCTATCTGATACTCATCATCCCTAAATTGGATAAATCCATCTGCTCATTGGATGCTCAATATGTATACAACATTCCCATAATGCATGGATAAATGAACCTACATTATAGATGTATGCAACACACACACACACAGAGACATGACACCATACCATTGTTAGAAAGGAAATTCCATCAAGATCATTGGGAGGGAGGGAGGGGGCGGGGCTTGGGGCGGGTGAAGGGGGGTGGTGAATCAGTTATGCAATTAAAACAACTCTCAATAGCCTTACTAATTTTGAAACATGTAATAATAGATGCAACAACCATAGAAGGATAATCATACACAATAACACCAGATTTGTTAACTAGGGAAACCCTTGCCCACAAGATGATGTACTAATATAAATGTTCCTTGTGCAAGGATGGACCCTACTGGGAGTCAATGAAATACAATTAGTGCATATGAGTTCCTGTTAGGAGACTTTGAATCCCTGTTAAGAGATTTCAACCCTGTTAGGAGTTGAAAGGAAGGCAGATGGACCCCCTGTCCAAACAACTTTAGTACTATCTTCACTGAATAATACAAGTGTACATTAACAACTGTCCAATAACAACTTATCTTGCCAATTACGGCTCCTTGTAAGCGCATTGTGCCTCAATTGCACCAATCTCTACTTTGATCCAAAAGAAATTCGCATTTAAGCTTGCACCATACATCACATTACTACAATAATAAATAGCTTCTATTAGCTCTATTTAGTATCTAATGGCTATTTGCTGTAATCTTCGGTAAATATTAGAATGTTTCTAATATGCAGTTTTTTGTTTCTAGAATAAAAAATTTCTATTCTTTGCGATTGTTTCTTAAGGAAACATCATTTAGTCTCTTGAATAAATTGATCTCTTGATCACTGTAAATAACAAGCAAATATGTTCCAACTACTTCGTAATATGGGTATTAGAGCCAATGCTCTAAATTTTTTTGAAAATAATTATAATTTCTTGGTTGATATTATTTGCATTTTCGAAATTATTTACATGCATATTTGCTTCCAACTCTCTATATAATCCAACTAGGGTTATCGTTTTGAGAGAACTTAAGTTGCTGACTTTTGGTTTGGTTCTGCAACCCATTTTTGTCCAGATTCGTTTTTTTTTTTGCACATTTGTGCCATTTTTTGTGGTTTTTTTGCAGCAGTGCCGTTTTTATTCAAAACCCTAATTTTCTATACCAGATCCAATCTTTTTAAAGAAAAATTCTTGGTGGGTTTTTTTGAGATCTCAATTAGGTTATCTGTTTTTTCTGGGTGCCTCGATTCTCGAGCCAACCACTCTAGAAAACGTTAACATTTTTTTTCTAGATTTTTCGAGCTCTCTTCTGGGTCACCCTTCAAATTTTTTGGGTCCCTACTTTTTGAGGGTTGCATGTACTTGTTTACCATGCAAAGTCTCATGTTTTGCCTCCCTTAAAAATTTTGGTGGGTTTTCATATTTTTGTCCCTCAAAAAAATTCTGATGGGTTTTCATATAATTTTTTCCCTAAAAAAAATTTCTTATGGGTTTCTTAGTCTCAATAAATTCTCTTAAAAATTTTCGATTCTCTAATTTGCAAAGTTTTGTGAGATTCTTTATTGGGTTTGTAATTTTTTCCTCAGAGATTATCTATTGGGTTTTTCCCTTTTTCCTAAAAATTGAAGCTTTGTATTGTTAGGTTTTGATTGTTTTTCACCTCAAAAATCATGTCAGGTTTTGATTATTTTTCTCATCAAAAATCATGTTGGGTTTTGATTGATTTTTCACCTCAAAAATCATATTGGGTTTTGATTGATTTTTCACCGCAAAAATCGTGTTCAGTTTTTTTGATTTTCTCCTAAAAATCATGGCTTTTGCAGTTTGTTTTGGAGCATTATGCTCATCTACTCCAGATTTAGAAGTCTCCTAGAAGAAAAACATTCAATGCAACTACTGCCACCAAGTTTGGGCACATGAAGGCTGAATGTCGGAAGCGCTTAGCTGCCCTATCTAAGCAATTTGGTTTCACAGCCCATAGCAAATAGTGCAGAGCACCTTGAGTAGACGGAATCAACCTTTTACGCTTTTTGATAGCTTTGTGCTCTAGATAGATTAAGGGAGGGTATAACGATAATAGATAGTTTCTATTATCTTTGTTTAGTATTTAATGGTTATCTATTGTAATCTTCTATAAATATTGAAATGTTTCTAATATTTAGTTTTCTGTTTCTAGAATAGAAAGTTTGTATTCTTTACGATTGTTTAAGGAACATTGTTCGATCTCTTGTATAAATTGATCTCTTGATCAATTTTAATAACAAGCAAATATTTTCCAATTACTTCTTAATACACATCATATTATCCACACTGGATACCTATCCACAAGGAAATGACCTTTCCTTTATACCAAGTCCTATAACAAATTATTGAGTCCACCTTGAGGCTTTCCCAATTTACAATAATAATATAGGACCGACTTAAGATATTACATTACACGCTACATTACATCATTACATCTTTTTCACAATTACAGGTAATCTATTCGACTCACACTCTTCATAACTTTATACTCGCTAATCATCTAATTATGCGTGTTTGACCAAAGCATCTTCATCATGTCTTCAACCTTTGTGTCAGCTCGCTCAACCAGATTCCATCTCTATTAGGAGATAAAATCCAAACATTAGTACTTGCTTCCTAGAAATGTTGTGTGAAAGTTGCCTTCACCAAATTCTTCATAACTCTGTCTAGTCTTTATATTTTTGTACGCGCTATTAACTGTAGCATCTAGACATACTCTAAAATATAATCCCAAGTGCACATAAGCTGATCTTCAATCCTCAAACCACGCAAAGCCAAACTTTGTCTACTACTCTTCCAGTCTTTACATAATAACTGGTATGTTGACATCAATGACAAACAGTGTCACGAGCAACACACAACCGCTGAATATGTCTCCTACATTGCTAATATACCCCCCCCATAGGAATATCATCAACATTCATGCTAACAATCTCCCCTTTTGGCATTGATGGTGACATAGATGAAAAGCATCTAAGTTCCATGAATACCAAATATGTCTCTTTTGCATTTGCTCCCCCATTATGTTGTCCATAAATGTCACCATACAACAACTGATATGCACAAGGAAGGTGTTAATCTCCCCCATGCATCAACATCTTTTCAAACCCTCTTCATCAATCAACATGAACCTCTCCTTCAGGAACATCTCTCCTCCAAAGGATAATCTCTCATAGAATGTTTTTCATGTACATAGCTGTCCCCAAACATGCATAACAAAAGCTGTTTTTCATGTGTTACTCTCCCCCATTGACATCAATGACAAAGGCATCATTATGTCATTTCTCTAAGTATGATCTGCAATAAGCTCAAGTGTCCAAAGACATTGTTAAATACTAGTATCAAGAGTCCTTCATGATTCAGCTCAAACACAGATAGACCCCCATAGGAGAAGCATCAAGCATTCAATCCAAATAAAGAGATAGTGCTGTGCTACCATTGGATTGATGCAATCTTTGCATCAAGTACTCAAAAGTAGGTTGGGGCATAACCCCAAACACACCTCTCAAGTGCTCAAATATGTCCTTAACCAAAGATTTTGTAAATATGTCTGCTATTTGCTCCTTTGTGCTAACATACTCCAATATGATCTCTTTCTCATCAACTTTCTCTCTCAAAAAGTGATAATAGATATATGTTTTGTCTTTGAATGTAAAATTCAGTTCTTTGACATGCTCATTGTACTTGTGTTATCACAATGTATGATAATAGGCTCTATAAGCTCAACCCCAATGTCTTTGCTTTGTCCAAATAATTTGATTACAACTGTTTTCTTCTGCTACATACTCTGCTTTTGTCGTACTATGCGAGATACAATCTTGTTTCTTGCTTAGCCAAGAAACTAATCTTCCTCCCAAAAAGAATGCTCCATCACTAGTGCTTTTCTTGTCATCTACACTTCTTGCCCAATCCGCATCGGTGTACACAGAGTAAACTCATTTGATTTGTCATACCATAACCCATAATCCATAATCAGATGCGCCTTGTCTGATCTGTACTTTGTTTGTAGTGTATACTGCTGTATTTATTGCTTCTCTCCAAAAGATTTTTGATACATTGTTTTTAAGCATCATTGCTCTTGCTGCCTTAGTTATTGATGTATTTCTCCTTTCTGCTATCACAAAAATTGTTAAACTCATTTGAAGTAAACTCCTCTATCAGATCTCAAGCATTTTATCCTTAAACCAGATTCATTCTGTGCTTTACTCTTAAATATCTTGAATTTCTCAAAAGCTTTAGATTTTTCTCTAAGAAATGCTACCCACATCATTCTAGTTAAATCGTCAATAAGAATTATAAAATATTTTTTATAATAGAATGCTCTAGTCTTTGTAGGACTACTCAAATCTATGTGCACAATCTCCAATTTCGCTGAAATGGTAAATTTTTTGCTTAGAGATTAAATTTTTTTTCTGTTTTGCCTACACATTCTTTACACACCATGTTAGTAGGTTTCACAAGTGTAGGCAAATATCCAACTGCAAATGTAGTATTCACCTTCACAATGATATCGAAATCGATATAACAAAATCTCTTATACCATAACCAACTATCATCCACCTTCGCAATTAAACATGTCATCTCAATAAAATCCAACCGAAATACATTACCTCTTGTCCTTGTATCAACACCAATCAGCTTACCATCTTTGTCTTTGATAATGCAAGTCTTCTTTGTAAACTAAAATTGATATCCCTTGTCAACTAGCTGTCCAACACTCAAAAGATTATTTTTCAAACCATCCACAAAGTAAACATCATCAGCGTTAGTCTTTCTAGCTGTCCAACACTCAAAAGATTATGTTTCAAACCATCCACAAAGTAAACATCATCAGTGTTAGTCTTTCTATCATGTGTAATCGATCCTTTTCCTTTTATATGATAGGCTGCATTATTTCCACTCTAACTACTCCATCATGGCTATTGGATTCAACAAACTTATTCATAGCTCCAGTTATGTGATGAGAACGACCACTATCTATAGTGTAATTAGATTTCCGCTTTTCAACTTGTGATACTAGTACTTTTTCTTCTCTAACTTTTTTTTCAAGGTTTTCTTCCTTAAAAGCTAGAAATCCTATTTCATCATCCTCATTATCACTTTCAGTCAAGGAGTCTAGCATTTTGACATTAAGTTCACCACTCTTACCAACATAAAAGCAATCCTTAGCTACTCTTGATTTATAAGTCTTTCTAGGCATGATCTTCTTTACTCTTTTAGGACATTTAGAAGAGTAATGACCAAGTTAATTACAAGTGCAAAGTTTTTTGTTACCTTTAGGTTCTCTCTTCATAAGTAGGGCAAGTTCTTCTTCAATCTTCTTGTCTTCATCTTCTTTTGTTTGGCTGCTACTGGCATAATCTCCACTTGTACTTGCACATCTTGTCAACATAGGTTTGTCTCTTAGCATGCTGAAAATAGTTTCCACTCTAGGCAATTCTCCACTTTGTCTCATCCACATTTCGGCTGATTGTAATCCCCCAAGAAGTCTCTCCTGTAAAATTAGTCGTGCAGGGAATAACTTGTTCAATTATTTGTGTTGTCTATTTGTATATAGATGTCAAAGTCTTCAATATCTTCCATACACCATCTTCTAATTTCTCTCCTCCACAAGTCTTAATTCCTGTAACAATATATGATTTTCTTCCAAAATAACTTCTTATAGATTCATCTTCCAGCATCTTAGCATCTTGAAATAAACATATCCAATTCTGTAATCTAACCTTCTGAGCATGTGATGCAAACCATTCCAAATTTCATGAGCAAGTCTTAAATATTTTTCGTAACCAAATTCAGCTGATAACTTGCTTCCCTAGCAAGCATATTAAACATGAATGTATCTTTTCCTGTTGATTCACAATCCTCAAGATCTGTTTTTTCAATCATAGCCTTGTTATTTTTAGTAATCAACCAATATTCCAGACCCAGGCATAGCAGACGTGTCTTCATCTCTTTCCAATTGTCATAGTTAACTCCATCAAATTTCAGACTTTCTTTTTCTGAAATGACTTGCCATAGATCTAATTAAGTTGCTAAGCTTTTTCTTGAAGGACCTGATGCTCTGATTCCGATTGTTAGAAAGTAAAGTCCACCAAGATAATTGATGGGGAGGGTGGCAATTAGTTATGCAATTAAAACAACTTTCAATATCCTTATTAATTCTGAAACATGTAAATAGTAGATGCAACAACCATAGAAAGATAACCATACACAATAACACCAGATTTGTTAACTAGGGAAACCCTTGATGAAAGGGAAAATCTCGATGGGAATGATGCCAACAAGATGATGTACTAATATAAATGTTCCTTGTGAAAGGATGGACCCTGTTAGGAGTGTATGAAATACAATAAGTACATATGAGTTCTTTTTAGGAGACTTTGAATTCCTATTAGGAGATTCCAACCCTGTTTGGAGTTTTCCAACCCTTTTTAGAGTTTTCCAACCCTTTTAGGAGTTGAAAGGAAGACAGATGGACCCACCATCCAAACAACTTCAGTACTATTCTCACTGAATAATACAAGTGTACATCAACAACTACCCAACCACAGCTTATCTTGCCAATTACAATCCCTTGTAAGCTCACCGTGCCTCAACTGCACCAATCTCTGGGCTGATCCAAAAATAATATAGGACCAATGTAAAATATTGCATTACACATTACATTACAACATTCAATCTTTTTCACAATTACAAGTAATTTGTTGGCTCATAGTCTTCATAACTTTATACTTGATAAGTAGGAGATGATTTCCACAGCTAGTCAAATTGTGATATGAATATCAGGATTTAACTGTGTGATTTTTGAGTCAAACTCGATGACCCATGTTTCATGAGTAGTGATTCAACATGAATCCATCTCTCATGAGAATAAATGGAACACTTAGCACTCATTGGATCTAGGTGATGCTCACAGGGGTGAAGCACCGGGACTTCCCGGGAGGTCACCCATCCCAGTACTACTCCAGCCTGAGCGCGCTTAACTACAGAGTTTCCTCCACAGTTAAACCCAAAGCTTGCAACCCCATTTGCAAAACCTTCACCAAGTGTTGTGCCTTATGAACCATTCATTAGGAAGCCCCTTAAGCTCATCAATTGATAAGTAGGAGATGATTTCCACAGCTAGTCAAATTGTGATATGAATATCAGGATTTAACTGTGTGATTTTTGAGTCAAACTCGATGACCCATGTTTCATGAGTAGTGATTCAACATGAATCCATCTCTCATGAGAATAAATGGAACACTGATAAGTAGGAGATGATTTCCACAGCTAGTCAAATTGTGATATGAATATCAGGATTTAACTGTGTGATTTTTGAGTCAAACTCGATGACCCATGTTTCATGAGTAGTGATTCAACATGAATCCATCTCTCATGAGAATAAATGGAACACTTAGCACTCATTGGATCTAGGTGATGAGCTTAAGGGGCTTCCTAATGAATGGTTCATAAGGCACAACACTTGGTGAAGGTTTTGCAAATGGGGTTGCAAGCTTTGGGTTTAACTGTGGAGGAAACTCTGTAGTTAAGCGCGCTCAGGCTGGAGTAGTACTGGGATGGGTGACCTCCCGGGAAGTCCCGGTGCTTCACCCCTGTGAGCATCACCTAGATCCAATGAGTGCTAAGTGTTCCATTTATTCTCATGAGAGATGGATTCATGTTGAATCACTACTCATGAAACATGGGTCATCGAGTTTGACTCAAAAATCACACAGTTAAATCCTGATATTCATATCACAATTTGACTAGCTGTGGAAATCATCTCCTACTTATCAATTGATGAGCTTAAGGGGCTTCCTAATGAATGGTTCATAAGGCACAACACTTGGTGAAGGTTTTGCAAATGGGGTTGCAAGCTTTGGGTTTAACTGTGGAGGAAACTCTGTAGTTAAGCGCGCTCAGGCTGGAGTAGTACTGGGATGGGTGACCTCCCGGGAAGTCCCGGTGCTTCACCCCTGTGAGCATCACCTAGATCCAATGAGTGCTAAGTGTTCCATTTATTCTCATGAGAGATGGATTCATGTTGAATCACTACTCATGAAACATGGGTCATCGAGTTTGACTCAAAAATCACACAGTTAAATCCTGATATTCATATCACAATTTGACTAGCTGTGGAAATCATCTCCTACTTATCAATTGATGAGCTTAAGGGGCTTCCTAATGAATGGTTCATAAGGCACAACACTTGGTGAAGGTTTTGCAAATGGGGTTGCAAGCTTTGGGTTTAATTGTGGAGGAAACTCTGTAGTTAAGCGCGCTCAGGCTGGAGTAGTACTGGGATGGGTGACCTCCCGGGAAGTCTCGGTGCTTCACCCCTGTGAGCATCACCTAGATCCAATGAGTGCTAAGTGTTCCATTTATTCTCATGAGAGATGGATTCATGTTGAATCACTACTCATGAAACATGGGTCATCGAGTTTGACTCAAAAATCACACAGTTAAATCCTGATATTCATATCACAATTTGACTAGCTGTGGAAATCATCTCCTACTTATCAATTGATGAGCTTAAGGGGCTTCCTAATGAATGGTTCATAAGGCACAACACTTGGTGAAGGTTTTGCAAATGGGGTTGCAAGCTTTGGGTTTAACTGTGGAGGAAACTCTGTAGTTAAGCGCGCTCAGGCTGGAGTAGTACTGGGATGGGTGACCTCCCGGGAAGTCCCGGTGCTTCACCCCTGTGAGCATCACCTAGATCCAATGAGTGCTAAGTGTTCCATTTATTCTCATGAGAGATGGATTCATGTTGAATCACTACTCATGAAACATGGGTCATCGAGTTTGACTCAAAAATCACACAGTTAAATCCTGATATTCATATCACAACTTTATACTTGCTGATCATTTCAATATTCGTATTTGATTGAAGCATCTTCATCATGTCGTCAACCTCTGTCTCAACTCGCTCAAATGGATTCCATATCTATTAGGAGATAAAATCCAAACATTAGTACTCGCTTTCCAGAAATGCTGTTTGAAAGCCGCCTGCACCAAATTCTTCATATCTAGTCTTCATATTTCCGTACACCCTCTTAACTGTAGCATCTAGACATACTCTAAAACATAATTCCAAGTGCGCATAAGCTGATCCTCAATCCTCGAACCTCACGAAGCCAAACTCAGTCCTCTACTCTGCCAATCTTCACAAAATAACCAATATGTTGACATCAATAACACAGAGTCATAAATGCAACACACAATCACTGAATCATGTCTCAGCACTACTAATAGATGGACCCACCATCCAAACAACTTCAGTACTATTCTCACTGAATAATACAAGTGTACATCAACAACTGCCCAACCACAACTTATCTTGCCAATTACAATCCCTTGTAAGCTCACCGTGCCTCAACTGCACCAATCTCTGGGCTGATCCAAAAATTTTTTGCATTCAAGCTTGCACAATACATCACATATCATATTATTTGCACTGGATACCTATCCACAAGGAAATGACCTTTCCTTTATACCAATTCCTAAAACAAGTTATTGAGTCGGCCTTGAGGCTTTCCCAATTTACAATAATAATATATGACCAATGTAAAATATTACATTACACGTTACATTACACGTTACATTACAACATTCAATCTTTTTCACAATTACAAGTAATTTGTTGGCTCATAGTCTTCATAACTTTATACTCACTGATCATTTCAATATTCGTATTTGATTGAAGCATCTTCATCATGTCGTCAACCTCTGTCTCAACTCGCTCAAATGGATTCCATATCTATTAGGCGATAAAATCCAAACATTAGTACTTGCTTTCCAGAAATGCTGTTTGAAAGCCACCTGCACCAAATTCTTCATATCCAGTCTTCATATTTCCGTACACCTTCTTAACTATAGCATCTAGACATACTCTAAAACATAATTCCAAGTGCGCATAAGCTGATCCTCAATCCTCAAACCTCACGAAGCCAAACTCAGTCCTCTACTCTGCCAATCTTCACAAAATAACCAATATGTTGACATCAATAACACAGTCATAAATGCAACACACAATCACTGAATCATGTCTCAGCACTACTAATAAACACCACACCACACGTCCCTCCCCACCCCCCCCCATAGGAATATCATCAGCATTCATGCTAATAAGTTAACAACCATTGGATGCCACTTCTAGTTTAAGGTTTATGCAAAATATTCAAAAATTGCCTTGCAAAACAGAGAAGAGAATTCTACAGAGAAGAGTTCTTTGTCAGTGCCATGCCATGCTGATGCTACTGCTGAACTTAACTGCAACTTCAACACAGAATAAGGCTGTTACTGGATATACTCCTGTGCTGAGAGGACACTGCAGTATACCGCTGTGATGCTAAGGAGAACACCTTTAGAGCAACATGGGTAAACCTCTTTACCTCTTTTTTTTTCTGAGGAAGATGCTCTCCACCAAGCCAAGATATTCACAACATATCATGTCGACCATTTGTGAACCTAAAGAAATATGACCCTGAATTGCTGCTCCCTTTTGTGCTATGAAATCTTGTCAGAATTTTCAAGGTGTAGCCCAGTGTACAGAGAAAACTTCATTTGCAATCTGCCAACCTTCTTGATCCAAAAATCATTCAAAGTGGTTGATACTATGTTACATACAAAAATATTCCAAGCCTCAAAGAAGTTAACTGGATGGTAATCTTAAGAAAATTCCCAGCAGGCTTTATTTCCTATATAACTGTATCCTCCCCATGCTGGTCTCTCAGCTGCATAGAAACCAAAATGTTGCTGTGCCGTGTTGATGTCAATGCTGCTCTTGAGTACACCTGGACACAGACCAATGCAGGTGTTGGGTACTGCTCTTTACTTATTGCTGTGCAGCTGAATGGAGAACACATTCAGAGCAAGTTGTGTAAAGCTATAACAAGTGGCACAGAACTTCCACTTTCATTCTTATAGTTCCACACTATTTAGCATTTACATTTGGTACAAGGTGATGTGATCTGACACAGAACTGGCGTAAAGCTCTAACAAGTGACACAGAACTTCCACCTTCATTTCTTTCAGTTCATCTCTATTTTGCATTTACATTTGGTACAACGATGATCTTGATACTTCTTACAGTTTGTGTTTTGGCATTTCTCAACAACTGAATCATCATGAAGCAATTTTTTGATCAAATTTTATGATCCAGACAGTGGTATATTTGCCATGGCATGAGCAAAAGGTGAGCAGGCTCTGCATATAGTCTGGCATATGTCAGCAACTGGGATCATTTTTGCTCTATTAAGCAGACTTTGAACAAGGCAAAGTAGGTACAAGGTGATGAGTTGGTAAACTTTACAACTCTAACAAGTGATTCAGATCTTCCACCTATTTTCTTTCAGTTTCCCCCTATTTAGCACTTTCATTTGTTACAAGGTGATGACCTTGATATTTCCTACAGTTTGTGTTTTGGCATTTCTCAACAACTGAATCATCATGAAGTAATTTATTTGATCAAATTTTATGATCCAGACAATGGTATGGTTGCCATGGCATGAGCAAGAGGTGAGTAGGCTCTGCATATAGTCTGGCATATATTAGCGACTGATCATTGTGTGATACTTTATTGAGCAGACTTAGAACAAGGCAAACTAGGAGAGTTCCAGTGGCATATGCATTTCTATTCACTTAGGAAATTGCCATTACATTTTACTAGTCATATCTTCATATTAGGGAGAGATTAGTAGGTATGCTAAACTGATTGTTTTATTTGAAGTTTTTTTAATAGGTTCTTCCATTTATAGAATTAGTATCAATTGCTTTCATGAGCCTCTGCATTGACTTGTAGTTGTCATTGTAAACATGTTGATGTGTCTTCTCTGCATACATGTTTCTAGCTCTTTACCTGGATGTACCTTTACTGTTATTAGTAATCACCTGGCCTGGTGTTCATATCTCCTAGTTTTGAACCTCCAAATATGTCTAGTCACTTTATTGCCTCCAAATTGTGTCTGTTTGAACAATTTTTTTCTTGATGTATGTTTATGAGCTCAAGTTTGTTCCTTGTTTTTTTTTTGCAGCCAACATCTGCAAAAGCCTTCCAGAGGGTGAAAGTGCAAGAAGTAAGCCATTTCTATGCATCCATCGGTTTTGTTGTCTGATTCAGATTCTTTAGAATGACGTTCAATTGAAATTTATCTTAACATTTTACCGGCTGAAAACTTCACTACTAAACATCAAGGATATGGTCTATGGAAGGAGGTTCTACTTTTGCATGTAATTCTTGTAGGGATGTGTGGAGTCAACTGTTTTGATTATACAAACTTTGTGTTGGCAGGTAGAGTTTGTAGATCCCAGGCTTCAAGATAACTCTTACTGGGCAAAGGTTTGCAATTTGAACTGTAAACTAGTTTCTGTTTCTGTTTGTAATGACAATTCCTTAATATTGTGTGATTGCTTTTCGGTAGAAGATATTGATTTTCATTGCTGGGTCTTTGCAGAGTGGTGCTGAGATTGGCTATGGTGCAAAAGCAGAACAGGTTCTTGGACAAGTTAGGGGAAAGTAAGTTCATTCCAAGCTAGATTATTGATCTGAGTCACTAGTTGATGTTTTCTTCTGAGTTACCGATTTAAGTTCAGGTTTGACGGTCCACTTGTGTGTGTGTTATAATTAAATGTCAATCATCAAATGTTAAAAGATAAACTAAAAATGATTTATATTAGATATGCCGCACAAAGGAAATTGATACAAATGATTAGTTGCCCTTCATCAAGAGCATAAAAATTATCAGCTGGTTCATTAGAACCCCAACTAGTGCCAATGCCACTCCCTCTAACTACACTATGCTAAGTTGAGTGTCTCAGCCTCCTTTGCCTCATCTTTGTACAAGATTGAGGAAAATCATGCAAGAACAGTATATAAAGTGTGATTGGAGGTTGGAATGTACATACACGCGCTCCAGTGCTGTTTTTTCTGCCAGTCAACCTCACTTAAATGGTTAAAGAGCATGTACTTCAGTTTCACTTTGCTAAAATGCATAAAATATTAAGGATTGTTATGCAACAAAAGTATACAGGGTGGGACACTCCAGTGCTACAGATATCCTTTTTGTTGTCTTCTTATACTTGATCATGTGAGAACATGCATAGGTTGCAATATACATGCACCGACTCCTAGACCTTTTTCCTTGCCAATTGCCCGCAGTTTATTGAGTGAATAAAAGAGTATGTACTTTGGTTTGCTTTGCTAAAGTGAAATCACAACCTATTGAGATTCAAGTTAAAACCAAGACAATTTCGCATTATAGTTTCCAAGGAGAAGTAAGAGAGCAAAAGCAATAATTAATGTACCTGTGATAGAACTTTGATGGGAATAAGCTACAGACAAATAGATCCTTGGCCATGGAGGTATGACCACAAAGATTACAGTTCTCTGAGATTTAAAATGAAATCAATAGAACATTGAACTTTATAGCAGCCATAGAAAGATAAACGTGTTCAATTTTCTAACATACCTGTGACAAAATTCTAGTGATCTCGATCCTTGATTCCTTGGCCATGAAGGTACCACCGACACATATGGGCATCTTCTTTAAACCTTTCTCAGAGTACTAATGCCGATCTGTTGAAGTTGTGAAATTCCCACACTTGCCCACAACTATGTGCTTTTCCTTTGGATTAGGGAAGAGTCCAGTTAATATTGCCCTTATACCTACCATTAACTTCAATGTCTCTGTATGGTGACACTCTCTTGGAAAAATAAAGCATTTTTATGCTTCAAGACTTGGGTCAAAGAAGATGTTAGGAGATGCAATGAGTAGCCTTGTGTTCCACCTTTAGATTACATTATCTTGCATCTACTTGAAAAATGTTTGAAAGAGGTCTTGTTACTTTAGCCACTGTTCTGCCTCTATTTTTTGCCATCTACGGCATAATGAAGCTTAACACATGCTCCACCAGTCTTGGACGTATGTTATTAACCATTTGACCCTCCCTATTAGTCTAACTCTGTGCACTCCTAAGCCAATTACCATGGTATAAATTCTTTTATGCCTACCTTTACAAGTTCTCTCAAGAGGATTGTGCAAGGTGAATTGAATTTCACCAACCTAGTATTATTTTATAACTTCGACTTATATACCTTTTAGGTTCTTCATTTATCTTTGACACCATTTCCTGCTAGTATGGTGATTTTATGAGGTCTAAAGGAAACCAATGGCATAAATTCAATGTCACATTCACAACATTGCTCCTTATCACATTCTCAATGTTATTTCTAATAAATGTCAGAGGAAATGGATGTGTGACAGACACAACTGGAGCTCTTGAGGATGACCTTGTAGGTGGCCTGCACAACCCTTTTCTTGGCTGAAGGATGAGACTTTGATATGGGTCTCTCAGTTGCTCTATTTTCTTCTTTCTGCTCTTAGATATAACCTGAATATTTCCTCATTGGCATCCCATTTTTGGTTAGCCCACCACAAGTTCTGATTACTTGGCTAGCAATCACACACAAGTGGGATTTTCACTCGACTGCAGGAGCTCCCAAACTTTTAAGGCACTTACTATACTACTAGATATTATCATTGCCTTGAGAAAAATTATCACGTGTCACCAAGTGGTGAAAAATGGTCAATTATGAAAAGTTGTAGCCAATTTTTGGTCGGTAGAGATGGAACTCTGAATTGTTCTGGATTATAAATGTATCTACATGTTTTTAAATAAACAAAAATCAGGATTTTGTTTTTGTAAGCCTGCCTATTTGTTGAAAAAATTCATGGGAGACGCAAACATAATGAATTCTTTTCTGTAAAGCTCTTGTGGATATTGGAAAGAATAAATAAAATAAAACCATATAATGAATGAAGATTTAATGATGCAAGCATCTTGATCTTCCTAGCAGCTGAGGTGTAGGACAATCAAGAGAATGTTCTTGATCAGAGCTAACTTTCAACCCTGAGCAATGAGAAGAAATGGATTATTCAGTTGGGAATAAGAGGGTGGAACATATTTTTGCATCTGTGTTTTCTAGTGATTTAGAAGTTACCTTTTAGGGTTACGGTTAATTTTTAATTTTTTGTCTATCATAAAAACATTCTCTATGTTTTAGTGGGCAGTTACCCTGGGTTCTGCCTGGCTCAAATCATCAATCATGCTCGGGCCAAACCAACAGGCTTGGTTAGAACCTTGTCCAAGCTAGGCCGAACCTGATCCAGGATCCATCCCTAGTGTAAGCCAGTTAGGATATGAGAAGGGTTTTGGCAAATCCTGGTAATAGAGTTCTTTTAATGTGTTAAAAGTTAAAACTAGTATAGTTTTTTAATGATTAGAAGGTAATAGTTTCAATGCCCTGAATTCACTTTCATGCAAACCTATATGAATGTTTTAAACCTATATTTACAATTACTTAAGCATGAGGGTTGCTTTTGAAAACATGCATGGTTGTTTGTGTTTCAGGGATTTTCGACATGAAAAAACAAAAAAGAAGCGAGGGAGTTACAAGGGAGGCATGATTGACTTGCAGTCTCATTCAATAAAGTTCAGTTACTCTGATGAGGAGTAGCATATTGTGTTTATGCAGTCATAATTCCTAATGTGACATGAAGTTGAGTAATTAATAATTGAAGGTCATCTGACTACAATCTTAAGAGGTTATAGGCTTCTAGATCCCATGAGCAGTCAGTCAACAGAGATGAGAACACTAGGGGAAATCTGCAAAGTTTATTTGCATGAATATTCATGAGAGGAGGTTGAAAGAGCGGTACTGGAATATATGATTAAGGCACAATAAGTTGTAAAACAATTGCCTTTTTTCTGGTCACAGCAGATAAAAAAGTATGTGGGAAATTTGAAGGATCACGATCATTGGAAAAAAAGAACAAATTCTGCTTTTCCAGGGGCTTAATTATCTAGATCTTTTCTAGATACCTTTCATTCTTGAGATTTATGACTACACATTTGATCCTCCCAAAAGCTTTGAAAATACTGAAGATGTCACTGATGAGAATGGTATCAGTTTTTTCCTTATATTGATGAATAACCGAGTATGATCAAGTATATCAAACTGAAGTATTTTAATGCTTCACTCAAATTTTGAATGACCTTGAGCCTATTTGAGTGAGTGGTTAATATCTGGGGATAATATAGTTCTTCATTTTTCTCATTGTGTAGATCTCAATAGTCTAGTCCACAGAAAAAAAAATCTATTTTGTTTTGCAGTTTGATTGCATTTTCCAATGGTAGATCTTTTGGATGCCGGATGACCAAAATTATTGGCACACGATATATTTGTAAAAGGATTGAAACTAACTAGATTATCAGATAAAAAAATCCAATATATTCAGACTGGTAAGCACATTGCTATAAAAAAACCAAATAAATAAACGTGTCTTTTTCTTTTGATTTTTAACGAATACAGATCAAGAACACTAGTGGACTAGTGGACATCTTTTGATTTTCTTTTGCTAACGTATTGTGCTAAGTATAGTTTTTTCCTGATCCCATCTTGATATTGTATTGCAGTCCAAATATGAATGTCAAATGAGGCACTAACTTAAGTTTTCATCATATGCATATCTATTCTTGCCTAACATCCCTTATATTGATATTTTTTTGTGATTGCATATATAAAACTATACTTTATGAAAGGACATGGTGAACCTACCTGGACAAATCTAACTTCAATCCTTGTTGTGTACCCAAATTGAAAAGCCCCTTGTATCTTTTATGTGTACCCAAATTGAAAAGCCCCTTGTATCTTTTATGCTTCCCATTGTTGTAATATTCATCTTTGGTTATAGTGGTGTTAATCATAGGCTTGTTCTTTAGTTTCAATTCAAACATGAAGCACATAAAGAAGCTAGTCCACCACTAAACGAGCTAGTAACAAACCGATACCATCAAATTATGTAGAGAAAAGGATAGAAGAGAAATAAAAACAACTTATAGCTTTATTTTTATAAGCACTGCAGCTTGTAATAATTTTTGGTACAATCGAGAATAATATTAATGATCAGAAATCAGTCATAGTTTTCTAGGTTCTATTTTGATGAATAAGGAAATATATGTACTTTTAGTGTTATCTGACTGGAAAGTCTCGCTTGATAAGTATTATCAGTATAAGCCCATGCCAGAGCAAGTCCGGGTTGGTTGATTTACTTGCACCAAGATATATTGGTGAGTAGATAAATTGACAAGAAAAAATTTGGACTATGAAAAGACGTTTAAAAAGAAGGAAGATTATCCTTTGAGTTAGTTAAGTACAGTGATGTTAGCGTTGCTCAATCTAATGATTGATATAACAAAAAGTAGAAGTTGGTGGTGCATTAATCTCCAAGCTAAGATTTGCATTGGAGACATTGATGACACATGAGACTATTGTTAGTGAACAAATTTTCTTTCTCACAAATGGGATATGAAAATTAAATGACGAGAAAAACTATCACCCCAATTGAGTTCTCTTGGTAGAACTCTATGTTTTGAGGCACAACTCCCTTCTTAAATGATAAACAATAACTTCTTTTATTTCAAAAGAATCGAATAAGGTGTGATATTTTTACCAGAAATAACGAAGGCAATGAAAACACTTTTCCATATCCATTTAAAAGTATTGCATAATTATTGATTTTTCATTGTTAAGCCAAAACACTCATCAAATGAAAGGTTTGTATCTTAAGCAAAAGATATTGATTCAATTGAATAAGATTAATTCAGAACCATTTGCAGAATAAAGCATACAATCATCTATCACAACCAAGAAATCATTCCTTAAGAAACAAATCCAGATTACCCAAAACCATATGATCTTAAGTGACAAATGATGTATTGCAAGAACCAGAAAGAGGCTTTTGTTTCTATTCTTTCATTCAAATAAATGGCACCACAAAATGGTTCAGTCCCCAACTTGCTTTAACAACTTAAGTTCTTATAATATATTAAAAGTTTTACAATATATAGCCATGCCAAGCTTACAAAGCAATTATAAAACTAACTCCTGACAGAGTTGATAAAGTTAATTTAGAACAAAAAGAAACTAAATTAGATAACTAGAAAATTAATTGGCCGAAGCTTTAGTTCTAAGCTAAACACTTGTGGCATTGATTGGATTGGTTGATTGTGCTTGTCCAATAGGGGCATTGCCCCCTACATCTTTCCATTCTTTGTAGGTAAATTCAAAGTCAACAATCTCTTTTTGTTGCGGGATTCCCAATTGTTCTGTCCTCAGCTACCAGATAGTGATAACTTGATGAGCATGTTACAACTTTTTTTATTTTGCATTGCCAGGTGATCATTGCTCATTATGATCATTGAATTAGTTTGGGCGATGGCAGTGAAATTCACAGCATAAACTTCCTTGGTGTCCTTCAGAGCTAACAAGCTGCCACAATTTCTTTCAGATTCTTATTAGGTTGATCTTTATTGCATAGGATTTCGACGTCAATGCATTTCACATCATTGTCCAGAATCTGCTTCAGAAAATCTAGCGCTTTAACAAGTTCTAAACATTCATGAAGGCAATGTTCAATAACCATGTTCCTCCATTCTAGGTTGGTTCTTGAAACATACAAGATGTCTGTATCTATGCTAGAGTTCTTTTTATCTTAAAACTTATCCATCTTGTACTCCTGCACTTCATGATGTGAGCTATAACATCATCCCATTTCCCCTTTTCTTTGGTCTAGGCGTAAAGCTTTGATTTCAAATTGATCATCATTTGTTCAGCTTTTATCTTTGTTTCAGCTAAGCAGGCAATGTAGCTAATTGCGTTGGAAACATAGATTCAAGCCATTCATCAAATGCCTAGGAGACTGATCTATCCCTTTTCACTTGATTGATAAATTGCTGGTTAGTTGGGGAAGTCACGTCAACCATGGAGATGGCTTGGTGTTGACATTCCTCTTCAACATTTTGTAAGGTGTTAATGTATTCTGCCAGTAGACATATAGATTGTTTCAATTCTTTCTTCTCCTTCCAATCCTTCCAAGTGCGGCTGGTGACCTTAGGATGTCCGACATCTAGGGTTTTCACATCTACAACTCTAGAGGTTTGTCCGAGAACCTTTTCTCTATAGTGTAATCTTGGGGTGTGATGTTATCCAGGGTTTTATCTTCAGAAGGTTTATACACATTGGCAACCTAGTCATGTGTCTGCTCATCAACCTCTCGTATGGTTTCTGTCTTTGGCTTTTTGGCTTTAGGCATTTTCCGAAACACTTCCCAACCATACCCTCCACTGAGATGCTTACTGGCAATATACATCTTTTCTTATTTATTGACAAGTCAAACCAATTCAGCGCAGTAGTAGTACCCTTGGACGAAGGAGTTTGTAAACAGAGGAGGTAGTGCTAGTAATCATTGAACTTGGAGCATTGACATCACCTATTGTCTTTTGACCACCCTGATCCACAACTTCTTGTATTCCTTCTCCAAAAGATTCAACAACAACTTCAACTTCAATTGGGTCCGCAATAGTATCTTCCACAATAGCCCTTTGGGATTTTTCTTTCTTGTCGCGAGAGCGGGTTCGCCTTACTGAACTTGACCTGAATTGAACTTTAAATTTTGGGTTCAATTTTAGCTTCAAGGTTCAAAATACCTACAGGGGAAAAGGTGACACCTTTATTAGCATTACGAATAGGTGTAGGTGAATTAGAGCTGATGATGTGAAGATTGCCCCAAATCTCTCACTTAGACTTCCTTTTCTCTTTTAGCCAAATTTTAGTTCTTTCAATGACTAGGTCTTTCTTGGCCCATAGTCATTTTCCTTAGGTGAATCCCAATCTATTTTTGGAAAGGGAAAAACTTTGACTTGAGCTATATAGAAAGGGTCGACCACTTTTTCGTCTTTATCTTCTTTCACACCTGTTATGCTCATATGGAGTTTATACTCTTCTATCTGTTTCAAAGTAAGCCTAGACCACCATCTCTTCCTTACCTCATAATCATCTTCACAGTTTGAAGGATGCAACTCAAACATGGGTTGAGCAAAATCTTTACTATTAAAGTTAAAATGGGCAATATAGGCTTCTAGATTCATTATTTTTTATTCGTGTCCTAGGTCAACAACATCTTGGATAGTTTTGCACAGGCAATGACCGAGTTCTATGGGGAAAGTAGAACTGGAAGCCCTCCTAACCTCACAACTTTCGTCAACTTTTGCTATCTGTCTACAGACTTTGATCAGAACATAATGATCTAAACAATACCTAGGCAACTTAAGGGGGCTCCCTTCAAATCCAACAACTCATGTATGTAAATTTAGAAAACTGGGTAAAGAAACTTATACCATAGATGGATATGAATTGTGCTGCCTCTTTAGTCAATCTCTTATGTTCTTTTCCTTGTAATTCAAACACTAATTTAGCAAGGAAAGCATCCTGCACCCTCTCAAAATTACCTTGTTTCTTTTCTTTCTATAAGGAAGGGAAATACTCATATATGGGCTTGCATTTTACCCACAAGGCATGGGGCAGTCCAACCCATTCTTTGCAACACGCCAAGATGTTTAACAAGCATGAACTCATGTGAAATCCAGAAATTTCGAATACTTGGGAAAGCTCATCATGCAATTGGTTTGCTATGATTTCTGCCTAGTCAATACGCTTCCCGTCACTTAGGATGGCTTGAACAAAGAAATACATCCAATTTTCCCAGTTCCTTTGACCCTGTTTAGAAGGGTAATTACATTTTTTATTTTAGGTATCATATTTCTCTTGTTAGGGGATGAGGAATGTGGGAACTCCCTTTCTTTGGCTTGAGTAACCAATTTTTGGCAATGACATTATTGAAAATGTTTGGGTCTGATGCAAACTTGGTGTTTGAAAGCTCAATAGTCCAAGCTTCATATTCTTCGTGTGCTAGAATCCTTAAGCCACCCATGATTGTGACCTTGTTCACATACACCAAAACTTCACCTAGGTATGTTCTAATACACCTTTGGGTGGCATCATACCCATCTCTGCATTCTAAAACAAGCTTCGGGCAAAGAACTGGTTCTGGGAATCCTGCAGCCTGCAACAATTCACTCTTTGCTACCTTTTTTGCGATGGACCTAGGTTTTGGCTTTGAAAATCTAGTCAGTAGCTTGCTAATTTCCTTGTTAGCTAGGAACGTGTCTTTTAGTTCTGGTAGAAAACTGGTAATGGAAGTGGTAGGCTTTTCCTTACGTAACTTTGGGTGAGACCTGACCATCAGAGACAAACAACTAAAATAAATCCTTTTTTAAACTAGTAAGAACAAACATAAATGAAAAGGTCTAAGAGGGCTATTCCACTTAAAGCAAGAATTTTAATAGTAACTAACGAGGAAATTGAAATAAAGGACTCACCGAGAAGGAGAAAAGACAATGCACTTTCGCAAACAATCTATGTTGCAGACTGCTTACGACTCCACATAAAGTATGATTGGCTTACCTCATTCAACAGTTAGCATAATGAAACATAAAGGCAGACTAAAACATCCTTAAACAGGTAATTGCATCATGATTCAATATGGAAAGTACCAATTTGATAGGAGCATTTAATCATTAATGAGTGAATTTGCTCTCGCACGTAACAAATCTCTTCACCACCCTTCATACCAATTATTCATTACAAAGTGTCACTTCAACCTTTTCGAAAAGATTTCAGCAAATTTTAGTACTACCACTTGTCGCCTTATGTGAATACCTTGGGCTAATGAAATGAACTCTTGAACCATTTTGAGGTTCAAAGTTTCAAGTTCAAAGCCGATAATTATAGGAATTCTAGTGTATTAAATCAACATTGACATAAGAAAGCAAAACATGATTAACAAACTATAAACTTGAACGAATGATTATTCGAAGTTCAATATTGAAAGATGCCAAAATTTGACTAATAATATTGATCTCATCGAGCTTAGACAAACATATGGACAAGAAGAATGAACTTCAAAATTTTGAACTTACTAAGTTTAGAGTTCAAGCTCAAAGAAAGAATACAAAATGATCCAAACAAACTGTCCCAATAAGATCAAGATAGATTGAACTTTGAACTTTGAATTCAAATGGGTTCAAGGTTCAAGTTCAAAATTTAGATGAAAGGGAAAATTCATTGAAAGCTTTGAGTAACATTTATGGGGCTTTTAGGCGGGTAACGATTGGCTCTGACTAAGGATTCAGACCGATAGGGATTGCAAATGAATTCAATATCTCTGGTTTCACTAAAGAATAGAAAAGAAAAACAAAACAAATAAGGAGAAGAAAGAACTAAGGCAAAACAAGGAACATACTAATGGAAAACACAACAAAACATATATACAAGGAAAGAGAAGAAAAACTCAAAATTGGTAAAGCTTAAGTTCCTATGCATTATAGGACAAGGGAAGTTCTGTTCCATCCAAATACCGAAGTATGAAAGAATTAGGGCCAAGAACTCTGCTGATTTCGAAAGGGCCCTTCCAAAGTGATTCAAACTTTCCATGAGCACCTTTTTGTTCTTTTTGTTTATCCCAGATCAATACTTTTGTTAGTTTGTGGTGACTGATCAAAGAAGTACCGTACACACTTCTTAATTATTATGAAGCCTTATTTGGATAGGCATATTGTAACCCTAAAGCGGGAATATATTATATAAGATAGCTTAGGGTTAGGGATTGTGGTAATGCAATCTATAATGAGATAGGTTGTTCTTGCGGCGGTATTGAGTTGTAAGGGTTTGTATTGTAATCATTGGATAATAAGAAAGGTTGGACGACTATGTAGGTGAACATAGCCTAGGTTTTGGGTGAACCACGTTAAATCTCTGTGTTATCTGTGTTCTTATGGTTTTCTTCTTTTGTTTTTGCGTTTAACTGTTTATTCGTATATTGTTCCGGATCTGTCGAATCCTAACAACTTTGTCATCCTCCATGAATTTCCTTGGCCTAGCTCTGTGATAAAAAATCTTCTTAATTCACATTTGGTGTTCGTTAATGCGGTCTCCTACCTTTTCTCGCCATTCTTTTGCCTTCATCAGATAATATATTTTTTTCTCTAGAGCATCTTTAAAGGTCACATCTTCTAGAGTTTTTTGAAGATTGGCTATTGCTAATTCAAGCGGAAGTGATAACTGAGCTTCTACATCGTAAACCAATTCAAAAGGTGTCATGCCAATAGCTCACTTTGGTGTTGTGCGATCTGCCCATAGGGCTTCATATAATCTTTTATGCCAATCCTTAGCATTCTCATTGACCAACTTCCCCATGATAGAAATAAGATTTTTATTAGAAGACTTAGCTTGATCATTTCCTTGTGGGAAATAATCAAAAGCATGTGAGAGGCTTATTCCATTGTCATAGTAGAAGAGATGTAGTTCTTGCGAGGAGAAATTCAGAGTATTATCAATTACGAACTTTTTTGTAACACCAAATTTAACCAAAATTTTATTTTTCAGAAACTGACAAACCACTTTAGACGTAGTTTTCTTCACCGATATCGCTTTCACCCACTTAATGAAATAATCTGTTGCAGTTAAGATATGAGTATGTCCTGCACTAGAGGTGGGATTGAGTGTCCTAATAAAATCTAGACCCCACTGTGTGAAAGGCCCTTCTATCACCATAGGTCTTAGAGGGAGTGTCGTCAACTTGGGTTTACCTGAGAACAATTTGCATTTTTCACACTGTCCTACCCATTTATATATGTCACTAAACATACCTGGCCAATAGTACCAGTTCTGAAGGATTTTAAAAGCGGTGATTGTAGAAGAACAATGCCCTCCACATGCTTCATTATGAAATACATGGAGCAACTTTTCTTGTTGATCTTTATCAACACATCGTGAGAACATACCGTCTAGGCCTTTTTTGTAAAGCACATCATCCACTATCACAAATTTCGCTGACTTTAATTTTAAAGGTCTCTTGGCTTTTCTAGTTAGATGCTTACAACACTCACCATTGGTTAAATAATAAGCAATATCAGAAAACCAATCATCTTTTAAACCTACCTATTACATCCCAAAATTTGCCCTAATTTTTAATTTGGTCATAACTGTTGGTTTAACGAATTATTTCTTTTCCTAATCATGTGAAATGAGTTAGTTATTTATATATGTTGTATCAATTGTTAACGGATTATTTCTTTTCCTGATCAGGTGAAATGAGTTAGTTATTTAAATACGTTGTACCATATCTTTTCATAATCATGTGAAATGAGTTAGTTATTTATAGACGTCGATGAAATGATTAGTGACCTATAACTGATATTAGATGACTAGCAATTGTTTGATTTGAATTAACGATCAATATATTTTTGAATTAATGTTTTGGCGAGAATGTTTTGCTTGGGTGATTGAAGGAGAAGATTGAAGAGAGGGGAAGCATTGCTAAACGAGATCATTGGAATGAGATGGTTGTTTGGTTCAGTCATTAGGATTGATAGGTATGACCTAAGACTCCCTTGGAAAGGATACAAAGACTTGTCCACAGGTTACATTATGGGACCGCATGAGCTATTAGGGAAACAATATAATAAAAACATAAAATAATATAAATTAAAATATAATTCATACCTTTAGAAATTTATTATTAATTTTTTTAATTTTATCATTATAATAAACACTTAAATACGAACACATAAATATAAAAATGAAATGACACTAATAAATTATAATAATATAATCTAATGATGTCACCTCATCAATATACTTATGTGAACGTATATAAGAGTATATTATAATAATAAAATAAGTTTAAAACTCTTCAATTCCTTTCCCTCTTTATTTCTCTCCTTTTCAAATTCGAATTTATGATGTATTCGAATGGTCTTCTTGATAACTGATGGTAGTCGAGGAGTCTCGGCCAATTATTAAAGAATGCCATGAATCGATTTGGAGATCAATTCTTTCTCCACTCTTTCTTTCTCTCTTTTTCTATTTGCTACGAAATATACCAGGCTGAGTTTGGATGTTCTCAACATAATAACCATCCAGTATTTCATACTCTTGATTTCCCACTTTTCCTTAACTCTACTGGCGATAGGAAGTCTGAGAAAAGTATCATACAGTGGGTGAACAAGAGTTCTGACCATGGGAGGAAGAGCCATATTCAAATTGTAGGTCATGTGTCTTGTTCTATTTTATTATCTTTGCTAAGTTTAAGCCCGACTGTAGATGACTTTCCCTCTTTAAATGCTAAATGGTATACCAAGGAAGCAATGCTGTTCATAGTTCGATTTCATTGATTATAATGTCTGTTGCTGGACCTTATAAATAATAGGCTGAGATTAAATGCATTTTCAAGAACACAACTCTCTTCAAATCCATATCCAACCATAGTCAGCTTTACATGCAGTCTGAGATAATATTTTGTACCTTGTCGTTAATTCCCTATATTACATTCAGATCCTCATCAAGTATCAACATTTATGAATTCAAATGGTAGCTGTAGAAAGCTTGATTGAAATGTATGAATCAACATCAATGCACATTTTATCATAATTTCCAAACACATTCAAAGTACTTGTAACACCAAGGAATTCACCGGCAAGATGCCATAGAATTGGTGAAGAGGTGTAAATAATATTAGAATGATCATAATCTTACGAACACCAGGGAATTCACTTGCAAAGAACCCATGGAATGGTGAAGAGGTGTATATAATAACAAGGTGATCATAATCTTTTAGACACCTAGAATTCACCTGGGCATAGAAACCACAAAAGGGTGAAAAGGTGGAATTAACCTGAAAGAATCAATAAAGGAATCAGATTTGAATAATGAATAATGAATAGCTCATGCATGTCCCGGTAATGAAATCTGTTGTTAAGTCAAGTGGTGGAGATCGGGTTCACGAACCCAACTAAAATCCTTGGCCAACGTAGTTTTAGGCATATGTGCCAATCTTAAGATCTTTTGTTTGTCTGTAGACGCTTGTTATATAGGTATAACTGATTGGGCACTCAACCACCTAGTAGCTCGGATGGCTGGACTAAAGAAGATCCCAAGCTGAATCTTGAGGTAGGGAGGGCCATTCTAATAAGTTAGGATGTGTGGGGATAAGTATGGTATGAGGTTAGGAGGTTAAGCCTATGTCAATGCTTCTCCTCTCACCAATGTCGAGGTTTAAACAACAAGATAATGAGATTCTTCTGTTATTACTGTATGTTTCTTTTACATTTTTACTTTTAACCTTTAAAAGAATAATTAGACAATTTAGTTTTTTAGATAAAGTAAATATTGACATTTACATTGAATAAGTATTTCATTTGATATAATCCAGTTAAGAAAGTTAGTCGTTACTGTATTTTCAGTTGAATATGTTATCAGTTAGAAATGGTTAAATTGTTAGCAATGTATTTGTATATTTTTATTTATTCCTTTTGATCTCGATATATCAGTCGAGTGTGAAACACAGTTAGATTAGAAATATTTACATTTATCATAGTTATATTTAGTTAATGGAAGTCATTGTCATGTGAAATATAATAAGTTAGTGATTAAAACAGATTATTAGGAGATTTAAATTGGTTATGAAAATTTGTTTGTTACATATGGTATCAGAGTGCTGGGTTTGACACTGAACCTAGGGCACCCTGCCTTCTATTAAACTTGAAAAATTAAAACAAATTATTAGGAGATTTAAATTGGTTATGAAAATTCATTTGTTACATATGGTATTAGAGCATTGGGTTGAACACTTAACCTAGGGCACCCTGCCTTCTATGAAACCTGAAAGTTTTGGACTGATTGCACAGGATGCAAGTACATAAAATACCTCGCAAGAAGACTCGACACCCCATCTTTCCTTATTTAATTAAAAACATGCCAAAATATGACTACACCTACTATTCCATGCCCCAAGACGATGAAACTCTGAATAGGCAATACAATGAATGAAGAAAGAAAGAGTCAAGTGCACTCCTGCTAGCAAAGCAACATACAAAAACAAGTTGATGCAAAACTGGAACGCTCGACAGAGCAATTCTCTTTTACAGTTCCATAGATCCTGGATGGTGCGAGATATGTACCAATCTATGGCAAAATTAAGTGTTGCAAAGAAAGACTAATTAATTTTGATGTAAACATCCTCAATAGAGGAAATTTTGTAAATAAGGTTGCTCTAAGTGAAGCAACAAAGTATTAAGTCAGTTAAGTTATTAATTCTTGTGATTCATGAACTTGCAAGACTCTTTCTCTTTTTTTGTGAAAATTTCTTCTTTTTCCCACTTAATTGACACAAATTTGTATATTAACAGGTGAAAATAGTAAACACAAAATGAACAACAACGAGAACTTTGCGGATCAAGACATTATTCGTGAGAACACTCAATCTTCTAATGACTTGTTACTTTAGATCTTGCAAGAAACACAACTGAAGTTGGAAAATATGGAAAGAAGAATGAAGGAAATGACAACCCAAATGGGGCAGAAACACGAGGAAACTCAATCCTCACCACCTCCTAGAGCGGAGACAAAAGTCTCCGAGCATAACAAGAAAACTTCCTCACCCAAACAATTAGAAAAACAAAAGAAACAAGAAATAGTGGTTTATTTGTCAGTAGACATTAAGAAAATCAAATCACCCAAGTTTTCTGGTTTTGAGTCTGGGGAGGAAGCAAAAGCTTGGTTAGCTGAAATGGAACAATATTTTGAAATTAGGAATTTCTCTGAAACCTCAAAAGCAGTTTGGGGAATATATCATTTTACCAGAGAAGTTGCAACTTGGTGGGAAACACCAAAGTTGAGCAGAACATAAAGACCATTGAGATCACTTGGGAAAAATTTGTAACCATTTTCAGAAATCGCTGGCTGCCTCAAACTTTTTATCATCAGAAACTTTTAAATTTCCAAAACCTAAAGCAAGGAGACATGTTTGTACATAAGTACTGGGAGAATTTCACCCGACTGTTAAAATATGTACCACCGCATCAACAAGATAACAATTTAAAAGTAAGAAAATTTATTATGGGATTGAACAATATGATATGGGGAGGTGTTGATGTTCTCGCTCCTCGAACAATAGAGGAAGCTTTAGAGAAGACTGTTCGACAAGAACATAAGATCCAGGAGGATGACTCCATCCGAAACAATAAGAGAAAAACAACTTGGAATTGAGAGGGTGTTGATTTTGGACCCTAGAAAAGACAGTTTAAGGACTACAAGTACAACAAACTAGAGTCAAAGGGTAATGGGGTTAAGGATGTTAAAAGCAATTTCAATACAAATAAGAATAACAAGAATAATGAAAAGAAGGGACCATTTGGAGGATGTTTTACCTGTGGAGGACATCATTATGCTAATAAGTGTCCCAGTAAACTCGACACCAACTAGCCACAACGACCAACTTTACCACAACAAGAAGTTTTTTAGAGGATTCATGTAGCCTTGGATAATAGGTAGGCAGAACAACAGATAGGCCCTATTGAAACTCTGGGTAAGATCTACGGAAATCCTATGTCCATTTTAATTGATACTAGAGCTTCTAAATGTTTTATATCACCTAGACTGCTAAGTAGGTTTTCGAAATGATCTAGTTTTATGGCAAAACCATGGATAGTCGAGTATGCAAACCAGTCTAGGGCTAAGGTAGAGCAATGCCTGTTTGAAGCTAAGGTTGACTTTCCAAAATTTTCAACAGAATTGAATTTGTATGTAGCACCTCTTGGGTCTTACGACATTATCATAGGAATCAATTGGCTCAGTGAGCATAAGGCCAAGGTAGACTATCTTGCCAAAACTGTAAACTGTGTAGATGATCGAAGAAGACCAACAAGCATTGCAGGGATTAAACATGGAATTAAATCAAAACATATTTTTGCAATGCAATTTAAAAGATACGGAAGAAAGGGTTGTGAGATCTTTGTAGTCAGAATTGAGGACACAAGAGAACCTAAAACTATCTTTTATGGAGACGACTATATTTTTGAGGATGGGGAAATCAGAGAAAAGTTAAAAGAATCTTTCGAGGAAAATTATCTCTATTTTTAGAATTATCAAGATGTGTTTCTTGTATAACTTCCTTGACTGCCCACTTCCTCAGCATTTGATTTCACCATAGATTTGATACTAGGAGTAGAACCCATATCTCAGGCACCATATAGGATGACAACTACATAATTAATGGAATTGCACATCCAACTTCAGGATATGTTAGATAAGAAACTAATATGGCCCAGTGTCTCACCATGGAGAGCCCCAATATTGTTTGTGAGGAAGAAGAATGGAACCATGAGATTTTGCATAGATTACAGAATGCTCAATAAAGTCACCATCAAAAATCGATATCCATTACCTAGAATAGATGATCTCTTTGATTAAATGAAGGGTGCGATAGTGTTTTCAAAAATTGATTTGAGGTCAGGTTACCACTAGCTTCGTATAAGGATGAAGATATACATAAAACCACATTTAGAACTAGGTATAGACATTATGAGTTTATAGTATTGCCATTTGGGTTAACCGATGCTCGACAGCTTTTATGAACTTAATGAACAACATATTTCATGATTGCTTGGATAAGTTTGTGTTGGTCTTTATAGATGATATTTTAATCTATTCTAAGAATGAGGAAGAACATCAAAGACATTTAGAAATCGTTTTGCAAAGATTAAGAGAACATAAGCTATATGGAAAATTATCCAAGTGTGCTTTTTATCAAAAGAAAATTCAGTATTTAGGGCACATCATATCAGCTCAAGGTATAGCTGTAGATCCATAAAAAATAGAAGGAATTAAGGAATGATCTATACTTAGAAATGTATTAGAAGTTAGAAGCTTTATGGGATTAGCAGGATTCTATAGAAAATATGTCAGAAATTTCTCAAGGATAGCCTATCCGATCACATTGCTTTAGAGGAAGGGGAGGAAATTTACCTGGACAGAAAAATGTCAATCAGCCTTCGAGTTTTTGAAAGAAAAACTAACTATAACACCCATATTAAAGGTACCCGATCCCCAAAAGCAGTTCATAGTTATAACAAATGCATCCAAAGAAGGATTAGGAGGTGTCTTAATGCAGGATGAATAGGTTATTGCTTATGAATCTGGGAAATTGGAAAACTATGAATAGAATTATGCACCCCGTGATCTTGGATTAGCAACTATTGTGCATGCCTTGCAAATGTGGACACATTATTTAATTGGGAAACCTTTTGAAGTTAGATCCGATCATCATGGTTTGAAGTATATCTTCACCCAACCAAATCTAAATGCTAGACAAAGGAGGTGGCTGAAATTTTTAGTAGATTACGAGTTCGACATAAGCTATATTAAAGGCAAGGAAAATAAGGTGGTAGATGCCTTAAGTCAGAGAAGACACATCTCTGCAATAGCTACTGTAAACTTCACGTTCAGGGATTAGATTTTACAACACTTAGCACATGATGAGTTTTATGTAGAAATTAGTCTAGCTCTTATCATGGATCCACAAGATTCCAAGTATTCAGAGTTTAGTTTAGAAGAGGATGGATTATTAAGATATCACAATAGGATCTATGTACCTAGCGACCATGAACTCCGAAGACTGATTTTAGGAGAATTCCATTTAGCCCCATATTCAGGACACCCAGGAGTAACAAAACTGCTATTTGATATAAAACCCCTATATTTCTGGAAAGGGATGAAAAGGGAGATAATAGAGTTTGTCATAGGTTGTTTGGAATGCCAGAGAGTAAAAGTAGAACATCTGTACCCAACAGTTCTGTTACACCTTAATGAGGTACGTGAGTGGAAATGGCAGGTAATATCCATGGATTTCGTACAAGGATTACCTATGACCCGAAATCGATACAATAACATTTTGGTCGTGGTTGATAGATTGATAAAGGTTGCTCATTTTATACCATGAAATTTAACTGATGAAGCACTAGAGATTTCCCATAAATTCATGAAAGAAAATTTCAGATTACATGGAATTCCAGAGAAAATTATTTCAGATAGGGATGCTAGGATAACTTCTAGATTCTGGCAAACATTATTTTCAGCTTTGGGTACTAAATTAAACATTATTTCAGCTTATCATCCTAAGAGAGATGGTCAAACAAAAAGGGTGAATCAGGTATTAGAAGATCTTATGACAGTATACTGTACTTACAATACCAATGGGAAACATACTTACATTTGGTAGAATTTGCATATAACAACTCTTATCAGTCCACCATTAAGATGGCTCCCTTTGAGGCCTTGTATGGTCGTAAATGTAGAGCTCCGGTGAGTTGGAATCAATCGGAAGATAGAATTATCGTTGGACCTGAAATGCTTTAAGAAATGGAAGAGCAAGTAATCCAAATTCAACAAAGATTAAAAGAAGCTAACGATAGACAGAAAAGTTATGCTAATGCCAGAAGAACACCTAGAGAATTTTCAATAGGAGAGAAGGTATTATTAAGAGTCAAACCTTAAAAGAGTACAATCAAGTTTGGTAAGAATGCTAAATTAACCTCGAGATATGTGGGGCCCTTTGAAATACTAGAAGTTGTAAACCCAGTGGCTTACATAATTGCTTTACCACCAGCCCTTGCCAGGATGCATGACGTCTTCCATGTGTCATATCTTAAAAAGTACATTACCCACCGTGATCATATGATTGATTGGAAATTATTATAGGTGCGAGAACTAGGGGTGGTAGAGGTAAGACCACTTAGAATACTCGAGGTGCATAAGCTATGCTTACGAAATCGAGAAGTGACTTAGTGCAAGGTCTAGTGGGACCAGTCTGCTGAGGATAATGCCACTTGGGAGGATTATCATGAAAATTGTCAAGAATACCCTCATCTTTTCTTTGGAACTGGAAACTAAATATTTCTTTTCTTCTGTATAAACTAATTAAGTATTGCTTAAATTTTGTTGTTATGTTCATTGAGGACAATGAAAAATCTAAAGGGGAGGGTATGTTACATCCCAAGTTCTGCCCTAGTTTTTAATTTGGTCATAACTGTTGGTTTAACAAATTATTTCTTTCCCTAATCATGTGAAATGAGTTAGTTATTTATATACGTTGTATCAAATGTTAACAGATTATTTCTTTTCCTGATCATGTGAAATGAGTTAGTTATTTATATATGTTGTACCAAAGCTTAACAAATTATTTCTTTTCATAATCATGTGAAATGAGTTAGTTATTTATAGACGTTGATGAAATGATCAGTCGGTGCTTGCTTCGAACCATATAGAGCTTTGTGTAGTGTACATACCATGTTTTTGTTGTTAGCATCAAAAAATCCTTTTGGTTGTTCTATATAAACCTATTCCTCTAATATATTATTTAAAAATGTAGACTTAACATCCATTTTATAAACTTTAAAACCTTTGTATGGAGAGTAAGCAAGTAGAGTTCTTACTCCTTCTAGCCTTGCAATAGGGGCAAATATTTTTCCATAGTCAATCCCTTCTTCCTATGAATATCCTTTATAGAATAATCTTGCCTTGTTCCTTGTGACCTCACCATTTTTATCTAACTTGTTTATGTATACCCACTTGGTACCAATCACATTTTTGTCTTCTGGTCTAGGAACTAGGGTCCATGTCTTATTTTACTCAATTTGTTCAATGTCTTCTTTCATGGCTTTACTCCAGTCCACATCATCTATGACATCTTTCACTGTTTTGGGTTCTTGCATGCTCAAAAAACATGTATCATTTCTCAACTTTTTCCTTGTCATTAGTCTAGCATCATTATCTCCAATGATTTGTGCAGCAAGGTGAAGTCTCTTGACATACTTAGACAATCTTGGTTTAGCACTAGCTTCTTCATTTTTTCTGTCAACTTCTAAATCACTATGTACTTCTCTGTCAGCTAGTTCAACATCTCTTTCATGTATACTAATCTTAGAATCAAAATGTACCTCAACTTCATTCTATAACTCAGCACCTGAGTGTAGCTTGGTTCCTAAATGCAACTTGACATTCATAGTATGTGACTCGATAGTCACTAAAACTTTCTATTGGTTTGCAACTTGATTTACAACATCTTCATTAGTAGGCATACCTTCATAAAAGTATACAAATAATTTGTATTCTTCTAGTTCAAAAGGTATTGAATGAGGACCTTTCTTGACTTGTACATGGTTCAAGGTATAGATAGTTGTACTTACTACTTCTCTCTAGTATTTCAAAGCAATATTTTTCTCCATCATGAGTGTCCTAGCATAGTCCATTATAGATCTGTTCCTCCTTTCAATAATCAAACTTGTCTCAGATTCATCAAATTCTTGATCTTTCTCATAATATTGACACTTGACATTAACTGGCTTCTAATGCTTAGCACATACTATGTTGCTTGGCATCCTCTAGAAAATCACTCGACACAAACTAAAGTTTATTGGTGGTAGGCATCAACTAAACTTTACTTGGCTTAAACTGTTTCACTTGGCTTACACTAAAATTGACTTTGCTTGGCTCCAATTGATTTGTTGCTCAGCTTGCACTAACTTGTCTCGATACCTACTATGCACGATGTTGGGCTTGGCAGACTAACTTCATTTAACTTGTTCTTTTGAACTTAATCAGTGTAACCAACCTTTGTAACCTCAAGTAGATTATCAATATACTATAATATCACCGTCTTAACTGATCCTTGCACATCTTTTTCATATCATAACTCAACCTTTCCTCTAGATGCTATTATTACCTCATTTAATAAAATTTCAACGTGCTTCTAAAAGCGTATTTGGTTAAAGGAGTTTAACTTACAATGAAGTAAACACTTGGTTAAGATATTTACACAAAAGTCTGTTAGGACTTGAAACCTATCGAGGCTACTCTATTAAGATATTTGAACTGAGTCACTTGTTAGAATGTTTCAACGTTGATTCTTCGATTAGCACCTCTCTACTAGAAATCAGATCTCCTCTTTCCTAATGTGTACTTAGTCCTCCTAATCATATGTATCTCTTATATCCTTTAATTGCTCTACTTTATTCTCTCTAATTGATTCCATAATTCATATCTATCTCACAACCTCTTGAGTCACAATGAATTTTCTCTTTGTACTTAGCATTCACCCTTCTCTTCTCATCTACACATACATACTCTTTAGGGTTTGTCCTCCTTAAGAAGACTTAGGTGAGCTAGGGTTAGGTAGGAATCAATGATTGTGATTCATCTATTTTTAGGCTTAGAACATCCCTTAATTTAATTAGTTGCATGCACTACATAGGGATTCATAATATATACTTGTATAAATCTTCTAGAATCATAAAAAAATTCTCAAGTTGTCCCAAAAAGGGTTCACATAGGAGTTTGTGCCATTACAAACAATTATGTCCAAAATAGTTCACTTAGCACTTGAAGTCTTTGGTGCTTGGCTTCCACTCCATCTTCAATGTTGTAACTCATCTCCTAAATGACTTGGCATACTCTTTTTTACTTGGCTCATGAGTGACTCGACACTCACTATTTGCTTGTCACAAACTATATATATTACTTGACATGTATTTTCTAGAAACTAATGCTCGACATGCTTTGATCACTTGGCTCACACTAATTACTCAACTTTCTTTGATCACTTGGCATACACTATGAATATGACTAAGTGTGTTCTCACTCATTTATCAAAACCAATCTAAGATTAACAATCTCCTCCTTTGACACGAGTGAAAAAAACATGATGTCATGCATATACATCTTAACTATGAGCATAACTCAGACAATATATATATAACTTCAAAATTTTGCAAAACATAATGACTTGAATAGTCATACCTCTTCAAAATTCCATAACTCTCTCTGAGTTGAGTGTTCCTTTTTGTATCTAAATTTTATATATCTCCTTCTGAGTAAATATGTTGTATTGTTGTTGTCCACTATTTCTGTCTCAAAATTGTATTCCCCATTTATTTGTAAAAACTTTATAATCCCCCAATTTTGACACTTATGTCATTTGGGTGGTACATTGATAGTGTGTTTGTTTAGAAATGTTTTATGGGCCTCCATGATGATCTTTAATCTTGCATCCCTATTGTTACACGCTACGTCTAGAGATTGATATTGGACATCTAGCTTGGCAGCAAGGTTAACTAGGCCATCATGAGTGGGAAGATGAGAATCTTTCTTCATCAATATTTTAGAAAAGGCTAGTTCCTGGTGTAACACTTCCACATGTGGGGTCAGCATAGATTGGATGATGATCAAGGTAGCATGAATGTTTGCGTCTTGTGCTTGGAGTGCTGCTAGCTGACTTGAATAGAGAATGATCTATGAAAATGAATTTGGCTTTGACTCAGAGATAGTTTTAATGTTGTACCTATGGATTGTAGATCTCCTTGCAGTCAGTCAATAGCCCTCTGTACTTCTTGTCTGAATAAATTCACATCACAAAGCTTTGTATATAGAGAAAATATATTCTCTAACACCTATTTCACATCCTCCATCTTGGTTGCTAAATCAACTTATTGTAGTGCAAGGGCACTAGATATCTTTTCAAGTACTTTCATGTGACATTTTCTCTTAGACCATTCCAATAGTTTGGTGTTTGCATTGAGGTATTCATCACTAATCTTATCAACAATATTTACCGATTTCTCAAGAATAGGTTTCTCTTCATTAGGAGCTGGGAGGCTAAAAACATCAAGAAATATTTCTTTTATGTCATAAAGCACTTGCTTCTACTTATGCTCCCTTCTTAGCAACTCTTGGTATTTCTTCCCATGAAGAGCTTCCTACAGAATGCTCATCTACTTAATGGTGATTGTGGATAGATCAAACTTGGGTAGTGCAATCATCTCATCAAGACTCACATCTTCATAAGATATGTCTTCTAAGCTTCTTGATGTCTCTGCGCTTGGCCTATATATCTACAATAGTGTGGCTTGAGTGCCCAATCTCTGAAGAACTTGACTACTAATAGGAGTCACAAAAACTCCAGTAAGGTAACCAAAGTCTGGATAGAAACTTGTTCCTCTAGAGTAGTAGTCACCTTCAATTTTTTAGGCTTGTCCATTTGACTATCCTCTTTCTTCTCTTCACCTTGTGTCTGTGGTGTAGGTGTAGGACTTGCTTCTTGACCTAATCTGATTTTAGTTCCATCTTTCTCAATTGTAAGTAATGCTTGATTGTAAGAAATGAATGACACTAGAAGAAATACAACTAGTGTTGTAGTAACACCTTGTTGTTCAATGCTCACACTCTATTTTTCTACATATTTACCTCTGAAGGCACACTAGATATGTCAATTTTCTTCTCCCCTCTTGTTTCCATATCTAACTTTTCAATTTCATCAATTCTCATCAATATAGAATTTGTGCATAACTATGCTTCCATGGTGGAGCTCTTCAATATCTTCTTTAAATCATCCTTATTCAAAGGACTGATGTTCTAAGCATAATTGTTAGGAACATCCTTAATTTGTATTGAGTCTTGCTAACTCTCTTGGTCTACATGTGGAGGACTGTTTCTCGATACTTGTACCTTAGGTACACTTTGATCATCTTCTTTCTCTTCTTTAATTGTAGCCTCTTTTTCTTTTGCTTCCTTTATTCCTCCCACACTACCATCCTTGGATGACTCATCTTTTGTTGGTTTTATTGTCTCTTTTTCACCTTGCTTAGGGTCTTGTAATGTTTGCTCACCTTTGTCTTTTATTGCAATATTAGGTAACCCATAAATAGATCTCCAAATAGATGTGCTTTTGATTACCACATCCTCAATCTACTTATTTAGTATATGGAAAGCTCTATATTTGGGGGCAAATTTTGTTTTGTGTTTTTCCATAGCCTTGGTAATCTGTCTTTTGTCCAATTCTAGCATTACTTGGGATAAAGTTGATTCCTTGATTTTTATTTCTGTTTGTAGGTGATATTGCCATTTTCCCTCAACTCAATCCTAAGGACTCTTAGGTAATTAGTTGGCAATCTTTATAGGAGTTGATTTGAATGTAGTCATCATCACATATATAGCTTCCTCTATAGTATTTTGTTCAACTTTTCCTATCTTATCAAAATCTATGTGTGCAAAACTAGAAAAAACTGCATTTGATTTAATATTGTCACGCAAATTATCCAAATAAGAGGAGGGACTATGGCTTGCCACCTTGAATCGACTCATGTCATCAGATTCTATCTTCTCCTCATTTGAATCAGCTAAAGCTACATATTTTCTCCTTTCATATGTCTTCTTGACTAGTTGGCGCGGCTCTACTAAAGGAATAGTCCTCTTACCTTTAGGTTTCTCAACAAACTTGACTTGCTTAGTGGATACCCTTGTGCTAGCCCTAGTAATAGGTATTGTTTGCTTCTATTGTGATACTTTTACAATCTTCTTCTTGGGTTTATCCACTTTAGACTCCTTAGCCTTTCTTTTCTTTTTAGCAGGCTTGGGTGATTCCTCATCTTCTTCTTCCTTGACACCTTTTACATGAGCTCCCTCGTCTTCTCCTTGACCTTGAGTGATTTCTGAAGGGGCTTGGACTTTTTCTTCCTCTTCTTCATCTTCATCTCCCCCTTCACCAAATCTTTCTTTCAGCTTCTTGACTATTTTGATCTTCTTCCTAAGAACAATAGTTATTTTCAAATCCATTGTGATCCTAGACTTGGCTACCTCATAGTTTCCAAATGAGGTGGCGCTTTTAACTATTTACTTTGCTAGTAAAGTTGTGATATCTATAAATGCCTCAACAATATTTATCTCCTATGGCAAGGGCTTAAGCCATCTAACCCTGGGTAGAATTATCTACACATATGTATAATCAACATCGACTAGAAAGAAAATGTCATCATAAAGTTTCTTAACTAGTGACACTAGAATCCTTAGTCTCTCCTTCACAGACTTCTTAAAGTCTTCAAAATAACTTGTCTTCACTGACTCTTGAAGTTATCTCCAAGTTACTCTATGAATTCTCCAATTTGAATTGTAATAGACTTGTTGGTCTTCCAAGCAACTTTACCAAATGAAGCAAATGTGTTATGCACATAAAAGAATATACAAACTAATAAAGAGCCAAATTTGCAAGATGCACTCTTAGTTTTCCTTATAACCTACAAGTTTTCAGATAATTGTTGAAGTTGTAACTCGATAAGGTCATAGGTGCGGTCTCTCCTTACTATTTTGTATCCCAAATTGATAGCCTTCTAGGACATGCTATTTAATCTGCTAGATTGAAAGAATTTGTGAGCCATCACTCTTACAACAAAAAAAATTAGGGGATATGAGATAGAATCTATAAAAATTCCCCTATTATTCATATTGTAGCCGTGTTCCTCTCAATTATCTCTTTTGAATCACTTCGCATGCTCTTGGGTCAGTCTAGGGTAGGATACCCTAAAACTCAGCTAATGATCCTTTTGGTGATCTTAATGGGTCCATTTTCTAGCCAAATAAAGTTGTCATGTATTCGACTAAGTATAATCTTGATCCATTCAGTCTTGAATACATTAGGGAAATCTAGGGCACGGGTCAACCCTTTCCTTTCTACAATTTTATTCTCTTCCCTTAAAACTCCATCATCACAAATTTGATTTTATAATTCCCTAATCTCATTGATAACACATCAGATGGGTCTCCCTTATATGCAATTTTAGGTATTTCTTAGAAAGCTGGTTGTCTAATCTCATTACTAATTAATTACACATTTAACACTTCCTTTCCATCTTTCCTAACATTTGCAGAGGAGCTTTTTGTCATATTTGATAGCTAGGGTTTATGAAAACTCAAACAATGAAACTTAGCACCAATAAAATATCTTTCCAATCTAATGAATATGTCGAGTTGCAATTGAATTTGGTTCATAAACACAAGTATCTCCTATTGCAATTCATCTTCATGCTCTTCATGATTTTCATCTTACACATGATATCCACTTTGCTTGGTTCACATAGCATGCTCAACCAATACTACCATACCTTCATAGATCAACATCAACTGAAATTCCATTCATGCTTGATAGTAACTGTGAAATATTTCATGCCCTGCAACAACATGAAAACTAACAAAACTAAAGATTTCTTCTAGGCTCTACCTATACCATTACATCTTGATTCATGCATATGTAATCTTTTTAGAACTTAGTTTCTTGGAACTGATGTAAAATATATCATTGAGATATCAGTCCCACACATACCTTTTGATTCCCTACTTGGGTTTGATGTGATCACTTGATCCATTGGATGAAGTGACCTCATTTGAAAGTGGTGTGCTACAATCTTCCTTTTTCTTCCATGTCTTATTCATCTACACTTTAACTTTCTCAACATCAACCTTCTCTTTTCCTTTATTGAATTCACTACATGGTGCCTTTGACCTTGTTGGATAGTTTCTGCTTATATGACCAGTCTTCAAACAACTAAAGCATGTAGTTTGACTCAACCATCTATTGTAATTACTTCTAAAATGTGTTCTACTGTAATTCATAGGAACATGTCCATACTGTTGACAATAGTGAGAACTATACCTTGTATTATAATTCCAATTGTAGGATTTTCCATTGTGTTGTACCTTTTTCTTCTTGCTTCTTGTCCACTTTGCTTTAGATTTGGATTCATATGCTATATGTCCATACTTCTGACAATTATGGCAATATCCTTCAAATCTTTGTGTACTTAAGGTCTTGTTCCTACATTCATGTGCCTGATGTCCTTGCTTGTTGCACTTATGACAATAACCCTTGAATTTCTTCTTAGGATTTTGATTTACATTGTTGCTCCTACAAACATTTTTTGTATCTAAGTTTCCACAATTATGACTAGTGGGTTTGTAGTTCTTACCTTTATTGTTTCTTTGTTCACCACTTTTAGATGATTCTCCTTCCTCAGTACTGGTGTATCCCAATCTAGTAGTATCATTGTTAGATCTAGGAGATCTCATCAATTTCTCAAAGTATTTGATGGCTTTATTGCATTTGTTGAAACTTTCAAAAAATTCCTTTTCTCTTCTTAGTTCATTCCTCATTTTTTCATTCTATAACTTTAACGTTGTGATCTCAATGTCCTTTCCATTCATTTCATTATCAACAATTATCATTTGATTCATTTTTTCCAATTACATGTTAGCAATCCTTTGTACCTCTAATGCCTTCTCCTCCAGTCTGTTGGTCAATGTTTTTTTGTCATCTTCAAACATGACTTTTTCTTCATCAACTTTCTTTTTCTGCTTGGTCACCTCACATAGAAATACTAACTGGAATTGTTATTCTATCTTAAGATTTCTAACCTCTTGAGTTAAGGTACCATTCTTTTCCATCGGATTTGCAACTACTACATCAAATTCACTTGAATTTCCATTTGCAAACAATTCAATGATGTCTTCCTCTTGGTAATGTGTGTCAGTTTCCTCAATAGCTATCTCTTTCCTTCTCTTCAATGAGCACTTCAACTCATCCTTTGATTCAATGTGTTGGTGTAGGATATGTTGGATCTCAATCTTTTGGTTCTCAATAGTCTTTCCCAACTTGTAGACTTTCATCTTCAAGATCTTTCCTTAAAGCTACAAAGCTTTCCTTTCTAGGGAACAAGGCTCTGATACCAATTGTTGGAATCAACAATGAGAAAGTAAACCCTAAGAGGGGGGTGAATCAGCACTTCAAAACTTTTAACCATAAGAATATTCACCACACATCCATCTCATAATTTGCATGTAAATTTAAATGGCTAGCAACACATGTTCATCCATAGAATGAAACAAATAATACATAACACAATAAATTTCTTACCCAAAAACCCTCCAATGAGAAGGTAAAAATTGGAGTGGGGATGACACCCACAAATCTTCATTGCTACAGTTGTAAAGTGTATCCAATGAAGGTTACAATTGTTTGATCATAAACTATGATCTACCCTATGAAAGGTCTACCCTGTTAAGGCTTACAAATACTATTAAATCTTACCTTGTTAAAGGTTTTCAACACCGTGCTAAAAGTGTGCTTGGTTAAAGGACTTTAACTTACGATAAAGTAAGGAATCAGTTAAGAGATTTACAGAAAACTCTATTAGGACTTGAAACCTATCAAGGCTATCTGTTAAGAGATTTGCACTTATTCACCTATTAGAATTTTTCAGCATTGATCCTTCGGTTAGCACCTCTCTACTAGATATCAGATCTCCTCTTTCCTAATGTGTACTTGATCCCCCTGATCAGATGTATCTCTTATGTCCTTTAACTAATCTACTCTTTTCTCTCTTAATAATTATGCAATTTGTATCTCTCTCAAAACCTCCTTAGTCACCATGAGCTCTCTCTATACTTAGCATTCACCCTTCTCTTCTCATCCACACATATATACTCTTTAGGGTTTGTCCTCCTTTAGAAGACTTAGGTGAGCTAGCATTAGCTAGGAATCAATGATTGTGATTCATCCATTTTTTCACTTAGAACATCCCTTAATCTAATTGGTTGCATGCACTGCATAGGGATTTGTAATATATACATGTATAAATCTTCTTAAATCATAAAACAGTCCTCAAGTAGTCCCAAAAATGGTTGGCAAAGGAGTTTTTTCCATTACAAACAATTATGTCCAAAATTGTTTAGTCGAGATTTGAAGCCTCTAATGTGTTGGGACTCAAAATCGAAGCCCTGATTTTGAGTACCTTTGAAACAAAATTGCATTCCCATTTTGAGTGTCCATTCCAAATTTTGAGCCTTATAAATGCATTTTCATGCATATGTACCTGGCTGTTGTATTAATGCTTAAGTGGTGTTTTATGTTTCTAACACCTTGCATTCAGTCGCCCAGGCATTAAAAGAAAGCCCACACATAGGGAGGCTGTAGTTTTTGAAAGGAGGTAGAAGCTTCAACATCCAAAATGGTCATCCACATGCATGGCTAAGAGCTTCCATGGCATTGAAAGAGGTGGAGGGAGGTTCTGGTCAACATTCATAGTAGAGGCAACACCCACTTAAGAAAAAGAGCAATGACAATCCACGATATACAAAACATCCATGGCATGAATGTGGATGAGGGCATGAAGATAGTTTATCCCACATGTATCCTTGAAGGAGTTTTCTAATGTTTAAATATGTGGGAACTCAATATTGAAGTGTCTAAAAGACACATGTCTTTTAAAGATGTGAAAGCTCATATAGGCGGGCCTAGTGCGGGGACAACTAGTGGAGGACATAGAGGAAGTTTTTAAGGTCAACACAATGAATGCTACTCGTATGGTCAAGAGAGCTAATATGAAGTTCTTCGATGTTAGGCTTGAATAATGTTATGACCGCTTCGTGAGATCATTGAACTAAATGAGGAAGGTCATGATCCTACGATTTGTTGGAAGATCGTGAGGTAGTGGAAAAGGTGCTCCGATATTATGATTATGTCATGTGATCAGGGGAGGAGAATTACAGGGTCACAATGTTATGATAGGATGGTAAGATGATATAGAGGGTATGATATTACGAAATTCTTGTAAGATTGTAGAGTGATTTTCAATGTTTTATGATGCTATGACAGGCCTCTTGTTGTGTGGTCGAGAGATGTAGTAGGAAGTGCTATGATTTTACGATTGGCTACCCATCGTATGATCATAAAGCAAAATCTGGGAGTCTATGATGTTATGCTGACATTGTATGATCATGTGGCTCAATACAAAGATGTGTGATTCTACGTCAATTGGGAGGTCAAGAGCTAGATTTCAAAGGCCTGTGATTTTATGACTAGCGTAAGGGTAGGAAGGTTAAATACATTGTGTTTGATGCTACAAAAATTGATTTTGTTGTCATATCAGGACATGGAAAATGGAGGCCTTCAATATTACAATGGGCCCCTTGCCATGTGGTCATGAGGAGAATTTTCAAGGTCTATGATGCTACAATAAACTATGTCATAGGATCACAAATGGCAAATAAGAAAGGAAAGATGTTACAAAGTAAATAAGAGGTTGGAGATGTGGGGCTTGCTCAAGAAAAATAACAAATAAGAAATGGATAAGTGGCAAAGAGAAAATGAAATATAAAATCAAAATCGAAATCCCAAGTTTTCAATGGATGATTTTAAAATGGATTTGAATTATTTAAATGTTTTATATAGTTTATACTATATAAAATTTTAAAATTTTCATTTTAATGCTCTGTTCAGTCTGAGAGCCAGAATTTCAAATCAGTCTCAAGGGTATGATTTTTATCTAAAATAGGCGCTATAATATACTATTATAATTGAGAAGAAACAAACTTTCCATTTTTGCAGTCAGATTTTGTGTAGGTATTTGCTGGATGCAGCTACAGGTAGAAATGTAAAACTTGGGCCTTCTCAATGAAATGACCTAAAATTCAAAATACAGTTATAGGCATGGTAAAAACACATGGTAAAAGATCTGTTGGGATAGTTTTGAGGATATTATGCCATTCTGGTATAATTTAGCCCTAATTTTTTGTTTTCAGATGTGATGAATTTCGAAAATTGAAGTTGGAGTCATGATTCAATGGTTTTCATCATTTAGCAAAGATATTTACAAGTTTGTTACAGAGTAATGATGAAAACCATATCAAATCAGATGGGTATAAAGATGAAAGAGGTTTTGCAACTACTAGAAGATGGAATTTCAAGTGGACACATGTCATCTTTAGATCAAATGGGTAGAAAGATGAAAGAGGTTTTGCAACTACTAGGAGATAGAATTTCAAGTGGACACATGTCATCTTCAAATCAGATCCAACAATTCACTCCTTGTTTATATCTTCTTCTTTCTCATCCATTGTAAGAGGTGGGGAAATATTGGAAATTCTGGAATGAAAACATTTAGCAGAATTGGCTCTGGAATTGATGAAGTCTAAATGGAAAGATTTGGGATGTGCTGGTTCCAGACCATGAAGCTTTTCTTTGGCTATGATATCCCCTTCCCATCCCATCAGTTTCTCATTTCAACTAGTTTCTCTCTTGTGTGATAGCATATGTTATTGTATAGTCTGGTTATTAGGTATTTTGTGAGTCAATTTTATGCATTTTCATGTATTATTTCAAGAAAATTAATACAAGGAACAACAAGTG
This sequence comes from Cupressus sempervirens, assembly GCA_028749045.1. Classification (NCBI taxonomy): domain Eukaryota; kingdom Viridiplantae; phylum Streptophyta; class Pinopsida; order Cupressales; family Cupressaceae; genus Cupressus; species Cupressus sempervirens. The sequence goes on along the minus strand of CM053793.1, from coordinate 361,397,821 downwards.
TTAAGTTTCATGTTAAATCTTGTCTCCTTGCTCAGTGATGCGTAATGTTTTATGATATTTGAACAAAGAGCCTAGACCATAGTTGTAGTCCCTGAAGGCTATATGTTGTTTATTTATTGCATGTAATTCAAGGAATTATTGAAATGCTTCAGGGAAATCAATAGGGTTGCAAGTTTATTGAGAAGGATATTAGGTAAGAATGAGATTTAGATTGAACATTGATATCCAATTTTCAAGGTAAATGGATAGATCTATAGTCTTAGCATAGGATATGTGCTTAGGATATCCAAATTGCATAAGAGAGATTTATGAATTTGCCTAATGGATCAGGCACTAATCAGCTATAGGATCATTAGCTTTTTGTCTATACTTGGTCTTCATCCACTTTCCCCACCCACATAAAATCAAATCAAATTCAAATTTTTATATTTTATGTTGAAGAGCTATAATAGAATACCCTCACTCAGCTTGTGAATTTCATAGATTTGCATTTAGCTACTATAGATCTATGTTATTGCATAAGTTATTAGGAGATGTAAGGCTTCTTATCTGCTTTGTTAGATTCATGAATATTTTTAGCATTGGTACCATATTAATTGAATCTGAGGTCCACCCACCTAGGTTTTGTTGAGGATGAAGTAGAAGAAGGGTCTAGCCTTATAGTTGGCTCGATGTCTGAAATGGTATATTGAAGATGGGAGTTAGTTTCCCCTAGATGTATCTTGGTCTCATTGAGGTAATTTCAAACCTGTAGCATTTCAAAACACCAAAAAAATGGCGACTCTACTGGGGAGATAAGATGGCAATACATTTTGTTAAAAGGATAAGAATCTTTGGTATTAATTGAATATTTCAGTCCAATTTTTAGTATGGTTTTTTCCATCCGAGTCACCAAAAACATGGCAACTTCATTGGGGACCTATATTGAATTTGAATGGTAGACAAACCTTGAGAATTTAAAAGAAGAGATTCAATACAGCAAAAGAAGTGCATAAAAAAGTTGCAATGGTAAGTTCTCTGATGTTGTTTCCAGTTTTCTTACTCCAAATCATGCACCCCAATGAGGTTTTATCCATTTACAATAGTAGTTTTGAGGTTGAATGTAAATTGTGTTGTTAGGAGTGTTCATCTTCAGTCAATTTAGCTAGATTTTATCTTTTGAAGTGTTGTTGTAAAATCAAAGTCAAGAACAAACATAAAGTTTGTGTTCCCTTTTCCAAGTTTGTAATCTACAAGAGTGGTTTGATGGTTTTCATTTATCCTATAGCAGAAGATCTGGTTCAGATTTGTCAAGTGATAAATTATGTTTTATTTCTCACAAAGTGTGAGTGGTGACTCTCAAATCTCTATACCAATTTATTCCTAGTTGATTTCATTGCATAATTTGAATGATTTTTAGTTGTATGGGTAGATCTGAAGGTTTTAATAATTTCTTGAAAAGGAAGTTTAAATTCTTGATAAAATTTTAATGTATTGTTTGCAATCTACTGTTATAAGAAATTGAATTGCAAAAAGTAGATCATAGCAGTGATTTTTTTATCCTCTCTCAAGGAGGTGGTGGCTCTACACAATTTTGACTAGTGGTGTGAAGGAATTTCAGGTTTGCACCTATGCAAATTAGTAGATCAAAATTTAGCATCAACACTTGAGGTAATTTGGTTTTCATGTTTCTATTTCATAGAAGTCAAGTGTTTAAAATCAAAACCTCTATTTAGTGATTTCAACACTAGGATAAAGAGGTAGAAGGTTTATTTTAAAATGGATTCAGATCTCAGATCTGAAATTAGTTTACCAAGACACGAAGATGTGCTAGAAGATATAGTAGAAATTAAGAAAGATCTTCGCAATTAGATTATCAGATTTATAAGAAATGTGGTAGGAAGTGTTCAAGGTCTAGAAGATGATCAGATCTATGAAAGGTTTAAATCAGCACTTATGGAGTTGCATGTGTTTTTAAGACCCAAGGAATCCTCATGGCCTATTGCTTTCCTAGATGTCTTTATGCCTAATTTAGTTAACTGGCCATCACATTTGAGGGTACAAAAGATTTTTGTCTTTTCAAGAAATTTGAGAATGTTTTAAATAGCCAATGTGAATGTGTTGAAAGTAATAGTGAGTCTAGTGAATCCATAGATAATGACAAAATTTCTTGTGATTATGAAGAGGTGCATTCTAGATCTACTGAATTAGATGATTTTAGTCAACAGGATGAAGATGGTTATGTGACTGAAAATGAATCATGTGACAGTATGCATGAGAGTGTGGAAAGTTTTAACAACAATATGGATAACTCTTCTTTTGGTAAAGATGAGAATGATACACCTAGTAAAAAGGTATTATGTAAAGAAGAGGTAATATGTTGCGGTATGGATTCTGGTTTTTCAAATTGTCATATTGATGGTATTGCTGCTATAAGTTTTTCAGATCAACCAGTTTATGATCAGAACCTAGGAGAAGAGACTTGTGATGAAGTCTTGTTGAGTGTTGATGAAATCTCAAAAATACTAGCTCATGATCTTGAAAGATATGTAAATGTTTCTCTGGATGCTCATGTTGTCCCTTGTGGTATTTCTTCTCAAGGTGAGGTCATTTCCCCAATGTTTGATGTTGAATTTGATATGGAATCAGAATATTCATTGTCAAGTTTTGGAGGTGTATTTGATAATAGATCAAGTATCAATAGACATGATGACTTTTCTAATAAGCAGAGTACCAATAGGTTTTAGATTCTTATCATGCTGATTATACTGAAATTGGTTTCAAATATAACAAAGAAGCAAAGGCCAGAAGTGATAAATCTAATTTTGAGTTTTCACTATATGTTGATGACAAGTTCAAAGTTCATTCTAATGAGTTGTCTAATGAGGATTATGATCAGCATGGTTTATGTTAGCACTTTCATGATAGTCTTTTAGACTTAGTAACTAATCAGTTGTTTGAGTGTTAAGAGGTTTTAGCAAAAGGTAAATTTGATTTAATGAATGACATGACCGCAAGAAGGCATCAATCTAATTTCACATATTCTTCACATCAAGTTACACAAGGTGAGTTGCAGGATTTTGATATATGCAACTTGTTGAACAAGGTAGAATATGAATCATTTGTGTTTTCTATTAATAGCATGCATCAGTCATGTGTGGATGATGTTTTTCACTTTGATCCTAGTTTACATGAGCATGTTGATGTTTTGTATCATAGTGAGCATGATGTCGAGGTTAATGTTGATGTATGTATGCATTATGCAAATGAAGGTGTGAATTCAATTTTTCCAAGTAATTTGTTTCAAGATGCTAATCTGATTGGTGAAACTAATACACGAAAAATTTCCAGCTTACCTCATGAGAATTCAGATGAAAACTAGATTTATGATAGAGGCAAGAAGTTTTGTTGAATTTCGGTGGCCCAGGGCCATCATTTGTACATAGGAGTAGTTGTTTCTTGCTTTCAATAAAGTTGTTTGAGAGAGGTTTTTGCAGCTAGGTGTGTGGTTTGCTTCTTCTAGACATCTGAATCCTTGCCATGCTTGCAAGGGACATGCATCCCTAGATAGAGGCACTGTTGGGACTCAAAATTGAAGCCCTAATTTTGAGTACCTTTGAAACAAAATTGAATTCCCATTTTGAGCGTCCATTCCAAATTTTGAGCCCTATAAATGCATTTTCATGCATATGCATCTAGCTATTCTATTAATGCTTAAGTGGTGTGTTATGTTTCTAACACCTTGCATTCAGCCACCCAAGCATTGAAAGAAAGCCCATGCATAGGGAGGCTGTAGTTTTTGAAAGGAGGCAAGAGCTTCAACATCTAGAATGGTCATCGATGTGCATGGTTAGGAGCTTCCATGATATTGAAAGAGGTGGAGGGAGGTTCTGGTTAACATTCATAGTAGAGGCAACACCCCCTCAAGAAAAAGAGCAGCAGTAGTCCATGGTATACAGAACATCCATGACATGAATGTGGATGAGGGCATGAAGACAGTTTATCCTACATGTATCCTTGTAGGAGTTTTCTAATGTTTAAAGACGTGGGAACTCAATATTGAAGTGTCTAAAAGACACACATCTTTTAAAGGCATGAAAGCTCATATAGGTGGGCCCAGTATGGGGACAACTAGTGGAGGACATAAAGGAAGTTTTGAAGGTCAATGCAATGAATGCCAGTCATATGGTTGGGAGAGATAATATGAAGTGCTTCAATGTTACGCTTGAATGATGTTATGACCACTTTATGAGATTGTGGAACTAAATGAGGAAGGTCATGATCCCACAATCTGTCGAGAGATCATGAGGTAGCAGAAAAGGTGCTCTGATGTTATGATTATGTCGTGTGATCGAGGGAGGAGAATTAGAGGGTCACAATTTTATGACATGATGAAAGATGATACAGAGGGTACGATATTATGAAATTCTCATAAGATCATAGAGTGATTTTCAATGTTTTACAAGACTACAACATGTCTCTTTTCATGTGTTTAGGAGATGCAATAGGAAGTGCTACAATGTTACAACTAGCTGCCCATCGTATGATCGTAAAGCAAAATTTCAGGGTCTACAATGTTATGCTAACATCATATGATCATGTGGCTCAATATAAAGATGTGTGATTCCACGCCAACCGGGAGGTTGGGAGCTAGATTTCAAAGGCCTGTGATTTTACAACTGGCATAAGGTTGGGAAGGTTAAATATATTGTGTTCGATGCTATGAAAATTGATTTTGTTGTGATATCGAGACATGGAAAATGGAGGTCTTTGATATTATGATGGGCCCCTTGCCGTGTGGTCGTGAGGAGAATTTTTAGGGTCTATGATGCTATAATAAACTACGTCGTAGGATCGTAAATGGAAAATAAGAAAGGAAAGATGTTACGAAGTAAATAAGAGGTTGGATATGCAAGGCCCGCTTAAGAAAAATAGCAAATAAGAAATGGACAAGTGGCAAAGAGAAAATGAAATATAAAATCAAAATCCTAAGTTTTCAACGGATGATTTTTAAAAGGATTTGAATGATTTAAATGTTTTATATAGTTTATACTATATACAATTTTAAATTTTCATTTTAATGCTTTGTTCAGTCTGGGAGCCAGAATTTCAAATCAGTCTTAGGGGCATGATTTTTGTCCAAAATAAGCACTATAATATACCATTGGAACTAGGAAGAAATGAACTTTCCATTTTTTTAGTCAGATTTTGTGCAAGTATTTGCTAGAAGCAACTATAGATAGAAATGCAAAATTTGGGCCTTCTCAGTTAAATGAGCTAAAATTGAAAACATAGTTATAGGCATGGTAAATACACATGGTAATAGGTCTGTTGGGATAGTTTTGAGGATGTTATGCCATTTTGGTATAATTTGGCCCCAATTTTTAGTTTTGAGAATATTGTGTTTTTAGATGTGATGAATTTTAGAAATTGAAGTTGGAGTCATGATTCAATGGTTTTCATCATTTAGTAGAGATATTTACAAGTTTTTTATAGAGTAATGATGAAAACCATATTAGATCATATGGGTAGAAAGATGAAAGAGGTTTTGCGACTAGTAGGAGATGGAATTTCAAGTGGACACATGTCATCTTTAGATCAGATCTAGAAATTCACTCCTTGTTTATATCTTCTTCTTTCTCATCCATTGTAAGGGGTGGAGAAACTTTGGAAATTTTGGAATGAAAACATTTAGCAAAATTGGCTCTAGAATTGATGAAGTCTTAATGGAAAGATCTGGGATGTGTTGGTTCTAGACCATGAAGCTTTGCTTTGGCTATGATACCCCCTTCCCCTCATCAATTTCTCATTTCAACCATTTTCTCTCTTGTATGATAGCATATGTTATTGTATAGTCTGTTTATTAGGTATCTTGTGAGTCAATTTTATGCATTTTCATGTATTATTTCAAGGAAATCAATACAAAGAACAACAAGTGTTGAGTTTCATGTTAAATCTTGTCTCCTCTCTTAGTGATGTGTAATATTTTATGATCTTTGAACAAAGAGCCTAGATCATGGTTGCAGTCCCTTAAGGCTATATGTTGTTTCATTGTTGCTTGTAACTCAAGGAATTATGTAAATGCTTTAGGGAAATCAATACGGTTGAAGGTTTATTGAGGAGGATATCAGGTAAGAATGAGATTTAGATTGAACATTGATATCCAATTTACAAGGTAAATAGATAGATTAAGAGTCTTGGCATAGGATATGTGTCTAGGATATCCAAAATGCATGAGAGATTTATGAATTTTCCTAATGGATCAGGCACTGATTACCTACAGGATCAATAGCTTTTTGTCTATACTTGATCTTCATCCACTTTCCCCACCCACATAAAATCAAATCAAATTCAAATCATCTTTATATTTTATGTTGAAGAGCTATAATAGAATGCCCTCACTTAGCTTGTGAATTTCATAGATTTGCATTTAGCTACTGCAAATCTATGTTATTGCATGAGTTATTAGGAGATGTAAGGGTTTTTATTTTCTTTGTTAGATTCAGGAATATGTTTAGCACTGGTTCCATATTAATTTAATTTAAGGTTCACCCACCTAAGTTTTGCAGAGCCTAAAGTAGAAGAAGGGTCTAGCCTTATAGTTGGCCTAGTGTCTGAAATGGTATATTGAAGATGGGAGTTAGCTTCTTCTAGATGTATCTTGTTCTCATTAGGGTGATTTGAAACCTGTAGTGTTTCTAAACACCAACATGATGCTTGGCATCTACTACATCTTCAATGTTGTAACTCATCTCTTGCATGACTCAACATACTCTATTTTACCCAACTCATGAGTGACTTGACACTCACTATTTTGTTAGCACAAACTATGAATATTACTCAACATGTATTGTCTAGAATGTAATGCTTGGCATGCTTTGATCGCTCAACTCACACTAATTACTTGACTTTCTCTGATCACTCAACATACACTATGAATATGCGTAAGTGTGTTATCACTCATTTGTTAAAACCAATCTAAGATTAATAGGATTTTCCTCCTAAAGCCTTTAAATCTTTAATGAATGGCCTCTAATGTTCAGATACTCCATCCTCTTCATTAGTTGGGATTTCTTCCTCATCTTCTTCTTGTTTCATTTCTTTCTTCTCAACCACATTTTTCATGCATTCCAACTTATTTGCTAATTCTTCTAGCATCCCCTTCACTTCTCTACTCTCTTTTTGATAGAGCTCCAGTTGTTCCTTAACCTTTTTAGCTAATTCTGCACTGGTCAACATCTTGCTTGACCTTACTGATGAATCTCTATCAATGACATACAACATGTAACTTCACACAATATGAGGTCTCTATCTCTGATACCAAAAATGATGCAGAGCCTCACCTTGGAAAAATTAGGAGGAAATGAATCACTTAACTAAGTTTACATCAAGGGGTTCATGCACCTTCAAGATCAATAATTCTACTTAACCTAGATTAGATCTATCTAATTCTCTTAATACTAACTTATATGCAAACATGTGATAGGAGCCCGTTCCATCCCCTATAGCAACATTAGTTTTCCTACACAGACTTAATAAAAATTGATCGGACTCCTATTTGTTTCAATTGAAATACATAAACAATTTTAGGCACCTTCGAATGTAAAACTAGGAATCCAAACCAACCAAAAACTAACCTAACATATATCACCTTTCTACATGTGTGGTTTTGGAGTGCAATAATAAATAAACCTTTGATCATGAAGTTCTCTGTCGCTAAAAAAATCTAGGAGTCCCTTATTCGAAACAACCTTTACCACCATCACATATCAGTTATGTGATTTCAACACATCGATGAATACATGAAGATATTCACTATTATCTTGAGCTTCCTTCTATGTGGACATAGACATAAACAACTTAAAATGAAAACCAAAATAAAAACATAAATATATAATACATAACCCTCCATAATCCTAGAAAATAGATCATAGAGAGTCTAAAAGACTCCCATTTATTGTTGTGACCCTGAAAACAACATGTAGTTACATTCAAAAACTTAGAAAATCGTGTTTCCTGTAATAAATTTCAAAAGAAACAAATCTAATTTGAATTCAGAACTGAATGGGTGTTTTGTTATTCCACAACTAGGTCATCGATGTGCTCTCAAAAATCGATGTGTCAATTAAGGAAAGAAAATAAGAAAGTAAAAACATCCAACGCAATATCCCATGGAAAAATTAGAAAAAAAACTCCAAATTCTTTCTATTATTTCTGTCATGTGCAATCTCCTTTTCTGTTACAAAATCCACCTTTTCATACTTTCCCATCTCTAAGATTGGGAATATGAAACACCAACAACAAAATAAGAAAATGAAAACCTTTTTTCAAATCATGAAGGATCAGTTAGAAATTAGAATATGCCGCCAACTCTTCCAACTGTTTGGAGTTTCCTATAGCCATTGATGTACTTGGCTAGCTTAATTATTTCAAACACACACACACAAACACTCTAAAAATAAACTGACTCAACAAAAAATAAAAATTAACTTTGTCCTAAGTGGCTATAATTGGAGAGCTTATAGAATCACTATTCTATTGATGCCACCACACCATTGGACTTTATTACAAACACCAAAATTTTAATCCTACTAACAAACACACTATAACATGACATCAACATTCTTCATAGTTTTCATAGCTTCCTATAGCATCATCTTTGTTATATATTCCTGTCGCACAATTCTAAAGTATTGTTTCATCTTTGTTTGTTCCTGTAGCATATTTTACCATGTTATTTCCTATAGCATAATCGATCTAGTATACTCCTGCAACACCTAGGAGCATCTAGATGAATGTGCAACATAGAAAGATTCCCACAGAATATTCTTGGGGAGTTGCATTGTAGCATTGTAATAATATTTAATGTAATTATTAAATATTATGGAAAAAGAATTAAAGATGTCCAATATCAAATGTGGGTCAATGGGGGTTTGGTAGCACATGGTTTATGTAATATTGCTTGGTGGTGTCGTTGGAGCTTGTTGTACAAGAAAAACTGTGCACTTCTCTAAGTTCTTCTATCCAAGGGATCTCATGGATTGAGAAGCTTGAATGTCAACCTAGAGCTCCCTAGTCATGATATGCAAAGGGTGCAAATGAAATGTTTTGGCTCTTAATGAACTTAGATATGCATCCCCTTGCAAGGTGCACCATGAAATGGGAGATTCAAAAACAAGAGAAAGAGTACAAATCTCCAAGATGATATTCAATGCAAATGAAACTAAACTAAGAGGATGAGAAATGAAAAGTTAAGCTAGCAAGCATGAAGTTTTACAATCCCTTATATAAGCTAGATGAGTTATTCTAATGCATGAAAAGGAAAGCTCAAATATATGAAAAATATGCTACTATGTTGTTATGATACATAAGAGATGAGGTGATGCAACAAGTCTTCAAAATCTCCCAAGGGTACTTAAGATTCTTGCAACATAACATGATGGGACTCAAAATTGCAATAGGAATTTGAGTACCATATTGAGAAACTTTTCTAAATAAACTCCTATAAACGGTTCTCATGCATATGTACCTGGCTATGATTTTGAAGCCCATGGTGTGTTTCAAGTTTTTAACACCTTTCATTCAATACATACATGTGTCTCATGTTGATAAGTTTCCATTTTGAGCCATTTCGTGAAGTTTCATTTTGAGCACTTGTCATAATCTACATATTCACCTAAGTGTCAAATAGGGATTGGAAGCCAAGTTTGAAATTGAATATCTTGCGCCTGGTAAAGTTTCATAACTCACCACTTTGGGAGTGGTTAGTATCATATCATAGAATCTATGTCCCATAGTTCAAGTTGTTTTGATATTTTTTGACAAGGTTTTGAATTCTCCAAGTTAATTGTTTATTGTTGTCATGTTGATGCACCTTGTTCAAGATTCTGGGAAGCCTTGTTTGACTAATTGTAACTTTGACCAAGCTTATCCTATTGAGAATCTTATTTCTTTTTTGTATTCTAGGGGTCAAAGAAATGTTATGTGCTAGGTTTGAGCTTATGATGAATTTGTTTGACTGGTTTTCAAGCACGATTCCAAATGCAAATTCTATGGTTCCATTGGTAACCAAACTTTCAAATTGATTGGTAGTCTTGTCTGGAATGTTATAACTTTGAAATCATGTTATACTCTAAAAACACTTCCAATATGCCAATTTGAAAGTTTTTAAGAATCCATGCACATGCTTATTGAGGTGCATTCCATTTGCAAAGATTACTATTTTTTTGGTATGCTTGGTTCCACAAATTATGGAAGCCATCTTTGCGCACTTTCCAATTATGACTCATTAGGTGTCATGAGCCCAAAATGTGAATTTGTACTCTCCATATCAAAGTTTTTCACTATCCAAGTCTTATTTCCCTAAGTGTCCATTTGACTAGTTTTCAAAGTTGAATTCAAATGCAATTATTTTGTTTCTAACACGCTTACTTGTAGGGAAGTTTGAAATAAGAAACTTTGGAAATCAGTATCTTTTGACCAGGGTCTTGTCATGAGATGAAATCTTACAAGGTAAGAATATGTGGACCACAAAGTATACATGTTAGGTATCAAATCTTGGTTAGGTAATCTTATTAGTTTTTAAGGCCAGTTCCACGACTCCTCGACACAAAGATGAATAGTTCTCAAGAAAGGCTAGGGATATTAATGATGTTTCAAATTAAGGTGACTGGTAGATGTAATTTTTTTAAATAAATGACAAAAAGAGGCAATGTTGATTTTATGGGGTCATATATTTGACATTACACTCTTTTAGATGGTGATTGAGACTGACACTTTAGTTACAATCTATGATTCGATGAATGAATTTTATATTTTGATAGCATCAAATATATACATATCATATTTTACCCACATGGATGGATCAATTTGCGCATAAAGTGTAAAAGAGAGAAAAGGGGCTAGTCCTAATTATGATGCTTAGGAAGAGTATCCATAAAATTGTGATTAACATTTGGGATGTTAGAGGTAAAAGTGCTTATTTACTTAGAAAAGATTTTTGTGAATCTTATAAAAAAAACCTATCCTATACCTTTCAAGTGAGGCCTGAAATAAATAGTGAAGTCTTAACATTCAAATTATTGGGGTTCTTTCACCAATCATGTCCCTTTGAGACTGCTTACTAAGGTTTTTCTCCTAAGGTAATTTGATGGGAACCACATGTCAACCAGATGAAATTTGTATCAATAGGGGAAGATGTGTATAAATGGTATCACAAATGTAAGTATTGAAAGTTGGGTATGTACAAAATGGTAAAGAGAAAAGCTAATGTGATTGGCACTAATTGAGACTCGTGCCTTTTTATGAACACCAAGATATCATTCACAAATGAAGATGCTACTCATTCAGAGAGTTTGCAAAAGTCTAGCACACATAGTGTCTCCAAATTACAAGGCCAATAGTTTAACTTATGCTAAAATATGAATGTGTAAAAATTTGATAAATAAGAATCATGATTAGTGTGTCTAGGGTTGAGGAGTTATGACTGCATAAGGAACTCTCGATGCTTGAATTGATTAAGTATTTCATTTCACAAATCTTTGTCTAGTCATGAGCCACAAAGAAGTGATTTTTTCCCTTTCTGACTGTATTTGTAAAAGCGCACAAGTCAGCAGTGAATGATATGGATTTCTTAGCTTGCTACTAGGTTTTCCTTTTAGTCTATACCAAAACAAGATGCTTCCTTTCCAAATAAATTTTCTTTCCAGTCTTCTCATAAAATGTAAGAGGTTGAGGAGTCTCTTTCTATTTTGCCATACCAATTGTGATCGTTCATAGATTTTGCCAAAAATCAGGAGGGGATGTAGCACAACATCTGGAAATGGTGAGAGAGGATAAGGTTAATACATTTGATGGGGATTCAACCATAGTCAAAGGTATTAAGAGGATTGATATCCGGTTAGCCTTTTTTTTGTGAATTCCAATATAAAGATTATTTTTAATATAAGAGAGGGAAGCCCTAGGATTATTGAAGCCATTCCAATAGTGGCCCATCCAATGCAATTAGAATTTGTAAAATTCCCTCCAATGATATGTGTTGTGATTTCTTTGCTAGCAAATGAAGTGACATTCATTGGAGTAATATGCGTTCCCCTTCTAAATGATTTTCATGCCTAAACCAAGAATGAAGTGAATTCTTTGGAGACCACTTGTGTGGAGGAATGCAAATTAAGTTTAAGATTGAAGAAGGCTCATGCCAGTTATGAATTAGTTACCTTGGTCCATCATGGAGAGGGTTATGTATTTTCTATTTCAAAATGTAGAGCAGTCATGCAAATCACAAAAGGAGACATGTTTGTATAAGTCTAGAGATTTGGGAAATCTTGCATCTATATTAGAGGATATTTTTCTTTTGAAAAAAAAAAGACCATTTAATTTGGGGCATGATTGATATCCAGTGAAAGCACCATTGATCAAAATTCTAGGATGGAGTTGGTGCCATCATTCAAAATATTTTTCCCATTAAGTAACGCACAAATTTGCATATGTAAGGTTAAGCCAAAATATATATCTCACATTCATAAAGGGGAAGGGGTTGTTAAATGTCTTTATATCCCATCTCACAATAGGGGAGAGGATCCAATACTTGAACATGTTCCAATAGTTCTTCACTTGATACCTACACTTATTAACTTAATGTCCAATTTTGTTGACAACATTGCGCCAATACTTGTAACTTTAAACTTTTTAGTACAATGCTAACTACCCAAAATTGAATAAGATGTACCCTTAGTTATAAAAATTAACCAATGATGTGATGCCACATTAGCTGTTCAACTATGGGTACCCTTTATGCATGACCATTGGTCTCACTTTTTTTTGGGGTTGTTTTGGACAACTTGTCAAAAAGCATGCTGATGTGGCATCATAATAGGTGACATGGACTTGAAACCTTAGTTATAAGTAGGTGACTCACCAAGTAAGTTGCTATAAAAAACTTGAAGTGATTTGAAAATTTTACATAGGGTTCTGATAAGTGAAAAGCTAGGGTGTTCAAGTAGTAGGTCCTCTCCACTAGTGATATGTCTTAAGCGGTGCATTCTTATAGACAAGGAGGAAGCCCTATGTGGGGCCTAGTGTTAGAGTTTTTTTTTGAACATACAGACCCAGCATGGAGAATCAAGATGACTATGTGGAGGCCAAGTAGAATAATAAATTATTGATGTGCGGCACACATCTCAAGGAGTAGAGCATAACTTAATGACAGTTAGTGGGTAATGATTATGAACTCACAACTAGCTAGTACTGATTAGGCATAAGTTCATGGCGGTTAGTGGTGAGTGGTTTTGAAGTCATGACCAATGGTTAGTCATGACTTTGTAATAGTTAATGTGAAGTTAAGATCATAGGCTCTAGAGTTATGCTCTTCTGCCAAGTGGCACCGCAAGTCCCACATTGGGTGAGGTGGCATGACAATAAGGATGGTGATGGATACAGAAGCAACCAATGAGGGGGTGACATGTGTCACTCTAGTTTGATGCAAGTTTTACCAATCATGAAATTTGGAGGGAGGATTAAACTCAGTATTTTAATTGAAGTATTAAATAATTTCCTAAAAGATTGAATGCACAAATTAGGATAAGTGAAGATTTTGAGATAAATGAGCAAGTGGGGTCCATTTAAATAAGCACATATCAATCAAATTAAAGAGAATTTTATATTCCAATAGGCTCACATTTTAAATAAACAAGGTTTTACTATAAAGTGTGTAGCTTGTAATAAGATGAAATATTCAAACAGGCCTATTCATAATCTCAAAGCCTGCAAATTTCAAATGGATACTAGAGTCATGTATTTTGCCTAAATATATGACTATTATATATAAACAAAAAGGTCTCAGAGTCTAGTTTTTGTATTTTCCATTAAATTTTGTGTAGATTATATTATGTGAGAACTATTCTAAGATTTTTCCAATGTACTCCATTTTCTATTGTATTTTTGTTTGAGATTTGAGCTTAATGCTTAAGTGGGTAGTTGTTAAATTTGGAGGGGGTCTTGTTAGTGGTGATATTTTGTCTCCTAACTAGTTTAGTGGGATTTTTAGTAACATTTTAGTCGTGTGTATAATTTTTAATTCAAGAGAGGTTTTCCATCATTTTGATAAAAAATTATTCAGTTTGTTGCAACTTTGAGGAATATCATATTTGGGTTTCAGTTGAAGAGAGAGGAGAGATGTTTTCTTTCAACAATGGATGAAGAATTTAAGGGACAAGTGGTAGTTCTAGATCAGAGAAAGGATCATTCCTCTTCTATATATTTCTTTTTTCTTTCATTGTACGGGTTGATTTCAATCTATTGAACAAAGATCTAGCTATGTTTCCACATCCTCAACATTTTTTTCTTTGTATAAACAAAAATAATGGAGTTATAAGTAATAGATCTTGTCTATTTTGTGTTCCATAGGTTATTTCATGCATCATGAATGTATTTGTCTCAAAGAAATGAATACAAAGTAGTAGATGCATTTAATCTCATTCTAATTCTTGTCTCTTATCTCTGTTGTTTGCAATCTTTTGAGATTTATGGACAAAGACCATAGGTACTAGTTGTAGCTTGTTTAAAGTGTTGGAAATCTTTAGAATAATTGAGAGGGGGGTGAATTAGTTGTTAGAATTGCCTTAGAATAACTGGGGGTGGGGAGAGGGGGTGAATCAATTATTCAATGTCCAGATGTCCTATTCAAACTTTTCACTAAGTGTTGTAAACCCATTCAACCATTCGTTCAACCAAGCTTTAACTTTTCTAATAAGAAAGTTACTATAAATCAACATGCAAGCATAACACATAAGAAATCAACACATGACACAGTGATTTACATGGAAACCCAATTTGGGAAAAACCACCAGTAACATGCTACTCAATTCTCATTCTTCTGAAGTGATGCCCTATTAAAAGGTTACAACACACTGTTAAATGTGACCTTGTTAGAGGATTTAACTACCTTGTTAGAAGTGGGCCTGGTTAAAGGACTTTAGAACATTCACTTTGAATGCCACCTTGTTAAAGGATTTACAAATGGTTGTTAGGCCAACCTAAGTCCATAGGATTTTCAGATCTAATACATATTACTAGGTAATTGGTAAATACTTGCTTATTATTAACAGAGACCGAGAGGTCAATTTATACAAAAGAATGAGACGATGTTTCTTTAGGAAATGATCGTAAAGAATAGAAACATTCTATTCTAGAGAAAGCAAAAAACAAAAGCAAACTAAAGCTAAAGATATTTACAAGATAACCATTAACTAATAATAGATGTCTTATCTATTATTGTAATACCCTCCCTTAATGGTTAATCTATCTAACACACCAAGCTGTCCTCTGAATTTGACAAACTTATGAGGACCAAGAGGCTTGGTGAGAATGTCTACAATTTGATCTGTGGTAGGAACATACTGCAGATCTATAGTCCCGTCTTCAACCAGCTGTCGTATGTAATGACAATGAACATCCACATGCTTGGTTTGTTCATGGAAGACTGGATTCCGTGCTAACTTGATAACGCTTTCGTTATCAACAAACAGAGTAGTTGGTCCTGCTGGTGACATCTGCATATCCCCAAGCATCCGATGAAGCCAGAAAGCTTCACATCCTACCTTAACAGTCCCTCTGTATTCAACCTCTGTGGAAGAGAGAGAAACTGCCTGCTGCTTCTTGCTGGTCCATGTGACTGCACCGGATCCCAAACTAAACACATATCCAGATGTTGACTTTTTATCATCAACAGAGCCTGCCCAATCTGAATCTATGAACCCACTGAATTTAGGATTAGAACTCCGAGAATACAGAAGTCCATAATCAGAAGTACCCTTCACATAACGAAGCACACACTTTGCTGCCATCCAATGATCAACCTTAGGAGCTGTCATAAAGCGTGAAATATAGCTGATTGCGAAGCTGATATTAGGCCTAGTAGCAGATAGGTAGATGAGGTTGCCTACTAGTTGCGTATACATAGTATCATCAACGGAAGGAGAATCAAACTTGGCTGATAACTTGAGACCTTTCTCCATAGGTGTAGATGCAGGTTTGCAATCTTGCATTCGAAATTTGTCTAACAAGGCCCTGGCATATTTGGACTGAGAGATGAATATACCAGAAGATTGTTGCCAAACTTCAACACCTAAGAAATAATGCATGAGCCCAAGGTCAGTCATATCAAAAGACTAGCATAAGTGTTGTTTGATTCCTTGAATCAAAGATGCCGAACTGCCAGTGATGATCAGATCATCCACATAGATAACCAGAAGGATGATGTCATTGTCAGTAGTCTTGATGTACAGATTTGACTCTGAAGAACTCCTCTTGAAGCCTTGATCACTGAGGTACGTATCAATCTTGATGTACCATGCCTGAGGGGCTTGCTTCAAACCATAGAGAGCTTTTACCAATCTGAGAACCTGATGGTCTTTACCAGCAACCTTAAAACTAGGAGGCTACTTTATGTAGACCTCTTCATGGAGATCACCATTCAGGAAAGCACTCTTTACGTCCATCTGATGGACCTTCCAGCGAAACTGTGCTGCCATGGCTAGGACTAATCTGATGGTGCTCATCTTTGCAGTAGGAGCAAAGGTCTCCTCATAATCAATGCCTTGATGCTGAGAAAAGCCCTTTGCCACTAAACGAGCTTTGTACTTATCCAAAGTACCATCTGATTTGTATTTGATTTTGTAGACCCATTTGTAGCTAATGGGTTTCTTCCCTGGGGGAAGATCAGAAAGGACCCAAGTGTTGTTCTTCAGCAGGCTCTAGTGTTCAAATTGCATGGCCTGTTCCCACTCTGAAATTCCTTTAGCCTCGGAATATGTTTGAGGTTCAAACACACTATGAATGTTGGCCATAAGAGCAAAGTTAACAGAATTTGTAGTTTTGCTCTTTTTTCGAGCAGTTCTCCCATCAATGAGCTCATCATCATGAAGATCAGCAAGTGTCTTAGCCCACCACTTAGGCCAGAGAGGAGAATGACCAACAATAGTACTAGGAGATGCTTGATCAGCAGGATCCTCATCAGAAGAATCTGGATCAAACTCAGGTGAAGCATCTTCAAAACAAGGTGATCCTGTAGGAGAAGTCGGAGGTGTCTGTACAGGTATCACTGGCAGGACTAGAGCTGTAGGAGCTACTGGAGACCTCCCATCAGGTGGACCTAATGGAAGCCGAACTCCCAAATCATGAACCTGCATAGGTTGGTCTGCTGGATCAGGAACAGGAGAAACAAGCATGAATGGTCCTCGCTGCTCATCAAAGACTACATCGCGGCTGTATATGAGACGAGATGTCTCAACATCAATAAGGCGGTAGGCTTTGTGAAGACTGCTATATCCAGCAAGCATCAGTTTTTGACTCTTGGCATCCAGCTTGGTGCGTGAAGCATCAGGGATCGAAACAAAAGCAAGAGAGCCAAAAACCTTCAAGTGACTGATTCTGGGCTTGCGACCTGACCAGGCCTCTTCCAGAGTTTTACCTTTGACCGCCATTGTGGGTGACCAGTTCAACAGATAAACTACAGTGTTAACTACTTCTCCCCAAAAATGCTTCGAAACATGTCTATGTTCGAGCATGGAACGAGCCATCTCGATGATTGTCCTATTTCGACGTTCAACTACACTGTTCAGTTGTGGCGTGTGGGGTGTGGTGAACTGGCGTTGGATGCCATGTGTATCCAAGAAGCTGGAGAAAACATTAGAACAAAATTTCCCCCCCATTGTCTGATCTAAGAGTAATAATAGATTTCCCAGACTCTTTTTCAACTAAGGGTTTAAACTTCTGAAATACAGTAAATGCATCGGATTTCTTTATAAGGAAATACACCCACATTTTTCTACTGAAATCATCTACAAACAACAGAAAATACCTATACCCAAGAACAGAAGGAGTGGCCATAGGGCCGCAGCATGAACAAGCTGAAGTACTTGAGAAGCTCGCCAGGAATTGCCACTGGGGAAAGGTATGCGATGTTGCTTCCCAGTCTGACATGCGTCACAAACTCCAAAGTGTTGGGTTTGAATCTCTGGCAAACCAAGAACAAGCTCATCCCGAGCAAGTTGTGAGAGATAATGCACATTTAAGTGCCCATATCGCTGATGCCAAAGTGTGTTGATGGAAGATCGCCGAGCAGCCATAGCTAAGTCCTGAGAATCACCAGAATCAATAAGTCTGAAAAGACCATGATCCTCAAGACCAACTGCAATAGTAGACTTAATCACCTGATTAGTGATGGTGCACTGATGTGAACTGAAGGTGATTGCCAAGTGTGGAGAATGCCACAACAACTGACTGATCGAGAGTAGATTTAGTTCCATCCCTAGAACATAGTACACATCAAGGAATATGAGCTTCCTCCCAACAGATTGAATTTGAATGTTGCCTTTACCAACAACCGTGTACTCTTCTCCACCACCAAAGATAACAGAATCTGAATAAGGCTGGTAGTCAGTAAACCAGTCTTTGCGGTGAGTGAAATGTCGAGAGGCACCTGAATCAATGTACCAGGCAGATGACTGCACATGATCTGCGGGTCTTTTAGCCATGAAGGCATAAAAGGCAGATTCCACTTGCTCAGTGTGCTCTGCACTGTTCGCTTTGGGTTGCGAACCTGATTGCTTAGATTGGACAGCTAAGTGTTTCCGACATGCAACCTTCATGTGACCATACTTGTGGCAATAGTTGCATTGAATGTTCTTCTTTTTGGTACCATCAGATGTTGGAGCAGAAGACTTCTACTGAGATGGTTGTTGAAACTTGCCCTTATCCCTCTAAAAGGATTTCACAGCAAAGGCTTGCTCAGTGGAGGTGGAACTGGAGCTGCTACCGAACTGTTGTTTCCACCGATCTTGCCGAAGCAGCAGGGTGCAGAGATCAGTGAACTTTAAATCAACACCAGTAGATGTGATGTTGAGAGTCTCGATAAAATGCTCATAGGAATTTGTTAAACTCCGAAGAGTGATTACCACAATATCTTCTTCCTCCATCTTGCGACCGATGGAAAGTAACTGATCACGGATTTCTTGAATCCGATTCAGGTGTGCTTGGAGCGAGGTGCGCTCATCCATGACAATAGAAAACATAGTGTTTTTCAGAAAGAAGGCTCTGCTCTTGTCGGAAGTCTCATGAAGACCTTTGAGATGTGTCCAGATTTTGGCCACTGTCTTGCCGGATGGAATCTGAGAAAGTTGGTCATCAGCTATGGAGAGTTTGAGAAGCATTACTGCCTCTTGATTATTCAAATCCCATGTATCTTGATCAGGCCCAGAGAAGTCGGACGCTGCTTAACACCTAGAACAAGTTGATCGGTGTTTCGATATTTGAAGATTGTGATGATGCGCTGCTTCCAGGTTCCATAATTGCAACCATTGAATTTGGAATTATGCTCGAGCAGAATATTTGTCAGAGATGCCATGGCACGTTTTTCAATGAAAAATTGTGAAGATCTGTGAAGGCACATTTTTCGAGGCAAAAATACGAAAGACCCAGAAGAATTAGAGAATGACACAGAAGAGAGCTCAAAAAACCTAGAAGGAATCTGCTGTCGTTTTCTTAATTCGCTGGCTCAAAAATTGAGGCACAAAAATTGAGGCACCCAGAAAAAATGGACGACAACCCAGTTGAGGTCTCGAAAAACCCACCAAGAATTTGCAAACAAAAATTTTTTTCGACCCCAAAAATTAGGGTTTTAATAAAAAATAGTAGTCGACAGATTTGAAGGTCAAATTTGCAAAAAAATGGTGATTTTCACAGTCGACCAATACTAGAAGGAGGTCATGGTAATATGGCGGAGGAAAAACGCAGACAAACTCAGAAAAATCGACGCCTTGAGGTCACGCGAACAGGGAAAACAACCATGAAACTACAGATGTCGGATCTCCAAAAAATCGCGAGTTTGCAGTCAAAACACAGGGTTTTTTTAATGTTTGAAGGATGCCTGTAAATTTTAGATGTAGGCCGACCATACACAGACCTCCAAAAAATGTATTTTTCCAGTCATGAAGCCGTGATTTCCAGAGGAGTTCGGTCAAAAGAAATCGCTATTTGCATATACCAGTCACAAATGGAAAAAAATGGCCACGATTTCCACGCGATTTGAAGACCCTAATTCGGGAATTTTTCCAAGCAGAAAACCCTAGGTGGGTTTTGGAGAAATTAGCTGAAATAATTTTGGAAAAATTTAAACAAATAATTTCAAGAAGAAATTATAAAATTTTTCGAAAAAATTTAAGTATTTAGCTCTGATACCATATTACGAGGTAATTGGTAAATACTTGCTTATTATTAACAGAGACCGAGAGGTCAATTTATACAAAAGAATGAGACGATGTTTCCTTACGAAACGATCGTAAAGAATAGAAACATTCTATTCCAGAGAAAGCAAAAAAAAAGAAAACTAAAGCTAAAGATATTTACAAGATAACCATTAACTAATAATAGACGTCTTATCTATTATTGTAATAATACAATTGCTAGAGAGTATTAGAAAATCTTGACCTGACTACAACATACAACTTATCTTGCAGATCTCAGATCACTTCTTAGCTCATACTCTTGCCTAGCTTTCAATCTCTGCAACTCTAATAGCTTGCCCTCCTTTCAAGCTTAGTCCTCTTAAGTGTCCATGCTCAATGTACTAGTGCAATTATCTCTTCATGACCACTCGTAGAAGTAGAGCCTCTATGCTCTTCCTTCTCCTAGATGTCTCCCCCTTTAACACCCTTCCAACTACTTTGCAGATTTTGCTCTTCAACAACAACAATATCAGTAGCTCTCAGCTTCTTGGTCTATGACTCCTTTAATAGAAGTCTTGGAGTACCTTTTCCCACTCGATTCTTCCATTCTTTAATTTCAATTCCCATGGATTAGGTAGGATTCATTGCATCTAACTCATATTTTGTTTCCTCTAAAAACTTCTTGATTAATCCTTTAGAATTTTCTCAAAAATCATTTACATAAGATTCTGTGCCAACAATTCATCATCCTTATCGTGCAACTCATTCAAAAAATTCAATGTAACCAATATGTTAGCTTAGATTTGGAAAATCTTCATCATTTGAAATAATATAGTAGCTTAGCACTATTGAAATGCTGGTGCTCGACACATACTATGTTACTTGGCATCAACTGTGTTTTTCCTAATGCTCGACACCTAAAGATCATTTAGCACCAACTGAAATTTTTTTGATGCTCAACACCTGATCTTCACTCGGCACATGAAGATCACTCAACACACACTAGAATTTTGTCGGCTTCAACTAACTTGCTCGGCATCCACTAATGTTCTTAGTTTAAGCTTTGCATTCTACCTTGTTACAACTTCTTCCTCCAATGTTTCTAAATGTGACCAACCTCTATATCTTTGAGTGTGTCATCAATACATTGTTTAACCATTGTCTTAACTGATCCTTGCACTTCATTACAACATCGTAACTCAACCTTTCCTTTAGGTTCTCTTGTTACATCTTGTTGATCAAATCCTCTTCATCAATCAACTAAGTGATAGTACTTGGATCTTATAAGAAAATGTCATCCCTATAAATAGTAGGTTTGACATCAATGACAAAACAACGATTGAAAACAACAATCTTCCTCTTTTGCAACAATCTCCCTCTTAATTTGATCTTCAACAATGAGATTTTCAATCAGTTTTCCAACAATCTCCCTGTTTGGCATTGATGGAAAACCAAATTGATCAACCATCAAACAAGACTATTCAACCACAAGCTTACTAGGTTAGAACAGTAAGTCAAATGCCAAAAAGTAAATTGTAACTTCACATCTCCTTCTACTATTCTGATTGCTTCATTTCAACTTCCCCCTCTTTGCTGCTATATCCTTGTTCTTAGTTTTTCTTCTTCTGTATTGCTCATCTTTTGCTGTTCTGATAAACCTCTACCAATTTCTCCCTCTATCTTCATTTAATCAATTTTTTGCTATCTCTCCTTCTTGATCCTTCTCTTGATCCTTCTTCTATTGATCCATTTCAAACATCTTCTCCCTCTATCACCTTGCTTATGACTGATTTGAAACTTTAGCTCATCAACTACTTTAGGCATAGATCCCAAAGTAAACATCCTCTGCATCAATGTATAAAATCTTCAACATTCTACTCATTTGATGCAGGGCAATCTTGCTTTTGTTTTAGGTAGCCTTGGCTAAGGGTATCACCCCTAACTTACCTCTAAGATACTCAAAAGCATCTTTTGGTAGTGCTTTTGTGAAGATATTAGCAATTTGTTCCTTTGAGCTAACATATTCAACCTTCACTTATTTGTCTTCTACCAACTCTTGTAATATGCTTAGTTTTAGCATGCATTACTGGATTCTTTGCTAAATTGATAGCACTTGTATTATGACAATAAAGTATCAAAGGCTCAGTTACTTCTTCCTTCATACCTTGCAGCAAATGTTTGATCCATAAAATATTGGTGCAATTTATAGCAGCTGCCACATATTTAGCTTCAGCAGTTGATTGTGAGGTGCAACTTTGCTTTTTGTTGGTCCATGTAATCAATCTCTTTCCTAAGAAAAGTGCTCCTTTACTGGTACTTTTTCTATCATCAATGTTACCTCCCCAATTTGCATCAGTGTAGGCTCTCAGTTCAAACTTCTCATTCCTCTTGTAGTACAAACCAAAGTCATTAGTTCCTTTCAGGTATCTTAATATTCTCTTTACTGCCATTAAGTGATTTTCTCTTGGATTTGTGGAAAATCTTGCTACTATTCCAATAGCTAATGCAATGTTTGGTCTACTATGTACAACATATTGCATCTTTCCATTCATTGACCTATATAATGTCTGATTTACTTCAGCAGACTCATCATTCTTGGATAGTTTATGGCCTATTGCCATTGGTGTGCTGATTGGTTTTGAGTCTTCTAACCCAAATGTTTTGAGTACTTCTTTGATGTATTTGGATTCAATCACAAATATGACATGCTTCAACTGATGTACTTGTAATCCAACAAAGAATTTAATTTCTCCAAACATTGACATCTCAAATTCATGCTTCATTTGATCAAAATTTTTTTTGCATAAAACATCTTTTCTTCCAAATATTATATCATCAACAAAGATTTCTGATATCAAAATGTCTTTGCCTTCTTCAACTTTAATATACAAATTTTTGTTGTCATCTATTCTTTCAAATCCTATCTTCACAAGATATTTGTGCAACCTCTCATACCATGCTCTAGGTGCTTGCTTCAATCCATAAAGTGCTTTGTGTAGCTTGCAGGCCATGTCCTTGTTCTTCTCATCTACAAATCCCTTTGGTTGTTCTATGTAAACTTCCTCTTTTAGTATACCATTTAGAAAAGAAGACTTCACATCCATTTGGTACACCTTGAACCTTTATATGCAACATATGCAAGTAATGTTCTTATTCTTTCCATTCTTGTAACAGGGGCAAATGTCTCTCCATATTCCAGTCCTTCTTCTTGTGCATAGCCTTTGCAAATTATTCTAGCTTTTTTTTTTGTTATCTCACCATTCTCATCAAATTTGTTTCTAAACACCCATCTGGTATCAATTACATTCTTATCAGCTAGTCTAGGAACTAGAGACTATGTTTTGTTCTTCTCAATCTTATCTATTTCTTCTTCCATGGATTTATACCAGTCATCATCTTGTAGTGCATCTTTCACTATTTTAGATTCAACCTTGCTAATTAGACATGATTCATTTCTGATTTTATTTTTTGTCATTGGTCTGGCATCCTTGTCACCAATAATTTGATCTGTAGGGTGATGTCTTCTCACATACTTAGCTAATCTGGGTTTAGTCCTTCTTTCCATGTTTGATCCTTCAGTTTCAGAGTCATTTCATTCTTCTTCATCTGGCACTTCATCATTCCTTTCTTACATACTATTTTCAAAATTACAATGTGCATTTTCTGCATTCTGCAGCTCAACTTCTAAATGCAGTTTGGCATTCACTGGTTGAGACTCGACAGATACAGAAATTTGTTGTTGATTCCTAACTTGATTTTTAGCATTGTCTTCAACTGTCATTCCTTCATAGAAGTATACAAATGATTTATATCCTCTGTTTGCTTTGACTCATCAACCTAAACTTTTGCATGTTCATCAAAATTTACATTTGCACTCTCCACAGCTTTGTTAGTGTTAATATTCAAACACTTATATGCCTTACTTCTAGTGGAGTATCCAAGGAATATGCCTTCATCACTTTTAGCATCGAACTTTCCATTTCTAATATCTTTTAGAATATAGCATTTACAACCAAATACTTTGAAATGTTTAACATGGGGTGAGTGACCATACCATAATTCAAAAGGTGTTGCATTTGTACATTGCTTGACTTGGACTCTATTCAGTGTGTAGACTGCAATACTTATATCTTCTCTCTAGTACTTTAATGCAACATTTTTCTCCATCATCAAGGTTCTAGCACAGTCAATCACTGACCTATTCCTCCTTTTAGCAATACCATTCTGTGGTGGAGTTCTTGGTGCTGATGTTTGCCTTTTGATACCTTTGTCATTGCAGAATATTTTAAACTCTTTTGATGTGAACTCACCTCCTCTATCTGACCTTAGGCATTTCAAGTTCTTTCCTATTTCCTTCTCAACTCTAGCCAAATACCACTTAAACATTTGAAATGCATTAGATTTTTGCTTTAAGAACATAGCTGTCATCATCCTAGAATAGTCATCTACAAGTAGCATTATGTATCTGTATCCTAGGTAGCTTTGTACTTCTATTGGGCCAAATAAGTCTAGATGAACTAACTCTAGCACTTCCTTGGAATTGTATGTTTTTCTTTTGAAACTAGACTTAGTCATCTTCCCTAGTAGACGTTGTTTACACATTGTGTTTTTAAGTTTCTTCAACTTGGGCAACCCTCTGACTTTCTTTTTCTTGCTAATGCTAATCAGATTATCAAAGTTAACATGACATAACCTTTTATGTCACAACTATACATCATCAAGTCTAACAACAAGACATGTTGCATCTTCCATATCTAGAAAAAATAGATTACTTCTAGTTTGTTCACCCTTTCCTATTAGCTTTCCATCAGTGGCATAGATCTTGGTAGTTTTGTTTCCAAATTCAACTTTACAACCTACATTGCCTAATTGTGATACACTCAACAAGTTGTAGTTCAATCCTTCAACAGAGTAAAGGTAATGAACTTACTCCTATCTCCTGTCATGTGATGTGAGCATCCACTGTCTATGATCCACTTGTTATTCTTGTTCACACAGGTAACCAATGTTGTTGCTTCATCTTCATCTTTGTCTGATTCCTCTTTCATGACTACATAGACTACTTCATTATCAATCTCATCAAAATCTTCTTCAACAATGTAGTATCTCTTGCCTTTCTCTTTGTAATATTTGTTGTCATCGTCTCTTTTGTTCCTGTACTTATTTCCTTCTTTGTAGTTCTTCTTTTGTGGACATCTTGCAACAATATGACCTACTTCATTGCAACTGAAACATATGATAGGGAGCTTACCTTTGAATTTGCATTTACCTCTATGGAATCTCCTAGCTAGTAGTTCTTCTAATTTTTCCACATCTTCCTCATCTGTGCTGCTATCACTGGATGCATGTTTTCCTTTTCTTCTTTTCTTGTTTGATGTCTCCTCTTTAGTGTCTTTTATTATCATCTTGGCCTTGAAAGTAGATTCAAGGTTCTTAGGTCTGTAGTTGTCAAAATTGGATAGCTCAAATGCAGTAAGTCTTCCTACTATTCCTTCAAAGGTTAATGTGTTGCCTTGTACACACCTCAACTCTTGGATGGATGAAACTCTTATAGCATAGATAGGGAGCAGAGTTCTTAAGTATTTGCTGATTGTTGTTTCTTCTTCCAATTGTCCACCTAGACTTCTTATTGCGCTCACCACTTCTTTCATTCTTGTAGCGTACTAAGCAACATTTTCACCTTCCTCCATCTTCATGTCATCAAACTTTTCTCTTAGGCTTTCTCTTTTTTCTCTCTAGACATTCGGATCTCCTCCATAGATTTCTAATAAGGTTTTCCACATTTTGAATGTAGTGTCACAATCTTTGATGTCATCATATTCTGCATAGCTAAGTGGAGAGGCAATTTCCAACATTGCTTGGTTATGCTCCTTTTTGTTCAAATCATCTACAGTGAGAGGTCCTACTGGATTTACATGTTCTGTTCCAATTGAGGTTTGTGCATAGTCACCTATTGATCCAGGGTGTAATTTCATCAGATTCTACCATGCAGCAAAGTTTCCTTTGTTGAGCTTGGGAACTTCTCTCTTGGACATCTTGATCTTTCTGCTTCTAGTACCTTGAAACTAAATTAGTAGATGATGGCTCTGATACCAATTTTTAGAATTGCTTTAGAATAACTAAGAGGGGGGGTAGGGTGAATCAGTTATTCAAGGTCCACATGTCCTATTCAAACTTTTCACTAAGTGTTGTAAACCCATTCAACCATTCATTTAACCAAGCTTTAACTTTTTTAATCAGCAAGTTACTATAAATCAACATGCAAGCATAACACATAAGAAATTAACACATGACACAGTGATTTACGTAGAAGCCCAATTTATGAAAAACCAACAGTAACATGCTACTCAATTCTCACTCTTCTAAAGTGATGCCCTATGAAAGGCCTACCCTATTAAAGGCTTACAACACACTGATAAATGTGACCTTGTTAGAGAATTTAACCACCTTGTTAGAAGTGGACCTAGTTAAAGGACTTTAGAACATTCACTTGGAATGCCACCCTGTTAAAGGATTTACAAATGGCTGTTAGGCCAACCTAAGTCCATAGGATTTTTAGATCTAATATAATTGCTAGAAAGTATTAGAAAATCTTGAGCTAACTACAACATACAACTTATCTTGCAGATCTTAGATCACTTCTCAGCTCATACCCTTGCCTGGTCTTCAATCCTTGCAACTCTGACAACTTGCCCTCCTTTCAAGCTTAGTTGTCTTGAGTCTCCATGCTTAATGTACCAGTGCAATCATCTCTTCATGACCACTCATAGAAGCAGAGCCTATGTGCTCTTCCTTCTCCTAGATGTCTCCCCCTTTGATACCCTTCCAACTACTTTGCAGATTTGGCTCTTCAACAATAATAGTATCAGCAGCTCTCAACTTCTTGATCTATGACTGCTTAAATAGAAGTTTTGGAGTACCTTTTCCCACTTGATTCTTCCATTCTTTAATTTCAATTCGCATGGATTAGGTAGGATTCATTGCATCTAACGCATATTTTGTTTCCTCTAGAAACTTTTTGATTAATCCTCTAGAATTCACTCAAAAATGGTTTACATAAGATTATGTGCCAACTCTTCATCCTTATCTTCCAACTCATTCACAAAATTCAATGTAACCAATATGTTAGCTTTCTTCATCATTTGAAATAATGCAGTAGCTCGACACTATTAAAATACTAGTGCTCAACGCATACTATGTTACTCGGCATCAACTGTGTTTTTCCTGATGCTCGACACTTGAAGATCATTTCGCACCAACTAAAATTTTTCTAACTCTTAGCACCTAATCTTCACTTGGCACATGAAGATTACTTGGCACACACTAGAATTTTCTGTTACTCAGCTTCTACTAAGAATTTTCTCGACTTCAACTAACTTTCTCAGCATCCACTAATGTTCTTAGTTTAGGCTTTGCATTCTACCTTGTTACAACTTCTTCCTCCAATTTTTTAAATGTGACCAACCTCTGTATCTTTGAGTGTGTCATCAATACATTGTTTAACCATTGTCTTAACTAATCCTTGCACTTCATTACAACATCGTAACTCAACCTTTCCTTCAGGTTCTCTTGTTACATCTTGTTGATCAAATCCTCTTCATCAATTAACTAATTAATAGTACTTGGATCTTATAAGCAAATGTCATCCCTACAAATAGCAGGTTTGACATCAATGATAAAATAATGATTGAAAACAACAATCTTCCTCTTTTGCAACAATCTCAGTCTTTGATCTTTAACAATGAGATTTTCAATCAGATTTCCAACATCAGTAATCCAAGGTCCAAATGTACAATTTTTTTTTTTTAGTTCTTAACAGATTCATATCCATAAAACTATAACATGCATGCATCTATTAGATCATACAATACCTTAATTTAGTAGGTCACTATCCTAGGTCAAAATAAATTTGTAGAAATGTAAACATGAAATGCTACAAACTCATTCACACAATTTGACACAAGGATTTCATGTGGAAACCAAATTTGGGAAAAACTACCAATAACATGCTACCCAATTTCACTTTTGTGAAGTGATGCCATGTTAATGCCAACCTTGTTAAAGGTTACAATACACACTATTAAATGTGACCTAGTTAAAGGATTTCAATCACCCTATTAGGAGTGGCCTTGCTAGAGGAATTTAGAACATTCTATTAGAATATCAACTAGTTAAAGAATTTACAAATGACTATTAGGTCATCCTTAATCCAAAGGATTTATCCACACTGATATAATTGTTAAAAAGTAACAACAGGACTTGATCTAATAATAAAAAACAACTCACTTGAAAATTATAGACCTCTAGTTTAGTCCTCCATTCTGCTTGGCATTCATACTCTTCATCTCTAAAAACTTGTTCACCCTTCATGAATTCAACCTCTTAAGCCTTCTTGTTGTGTATGTCGATTGCAGTCTCTTCTATTCAGCCACCAAATGAAGAAACACCCTAGACTTCTTGTCTTCCTTAGGTTCTCACACATGACAACCTTTGCTTCTAGCCCACTCTCTCTATAAATAGAGAATTTAGAACTTTTTCCTTTTAATCGCAATTGCCCATTTTAGGGTTAGGTAAGATTCAATGAATCTACCCACTTTTCCATTTTAGTTCCTCTAGAAACTTTTTCTATAATCTTCCTTGAATTTGTCTCAAAATGGTTTATCTTAAATTAATGTGCCACTAGCTCATCATACTTATCTTCCACACACTTAAAATAATTCAAGAAATCAAATTAGTTGGCTCAAATTCGTCAAATCTATGATTTAACACTTTTTACTATAACTTGGTATCTACACTATTCACTCATCAATAACAATCTTCTAATACTCGGCCAACACTGGGTTGCTTGGCACCAACTACATCTTCTCAACTTAGTCACTACTATTATTTCCTTGATCCTCGGTACTTACTAAAGTTTATTGACACTCGCCATATACTAACTTTTTGTTCAACTTAAACTAGAATTTCTTCAACTTACACTATTTGCTTAGCTAGGCTTGGTAGACACTTTTTATGAAAATGCTTCTTCTTGGCTTAGCTAAAGTAACCATTTACTTCATCCTTAAGTAGATCAATAAGATAAATTATCATCAATGTCTTACTTGGTCTTAGTGCTCCTCTTATACACTAAATAACTCAACCTTTCTTTAGGTTCTCTTGTTATCTTCTTTTTTGAAATCCTCTTCATCAATTAAACAAATGATAGCGTTCAAACCAAAAAATAATTGTCTCGCCATCAAGTAGAAAGTTTGACATCATTGACAAAATTATGATTGTTCCATGATAGGTTCTACACATTAAACAATCTATTTTCAACATATATCTGTATTTCTTAATGTGTTTCAAGGAATCAAGTAAATGCTTAATGTATTCTGATAGGGTTGTTGATTTCTTAGATTTTGATAAGTATGAGATTCATTGTGAATATTAATGTCTGATTCAAAAAATGAATAGATATATCTAGATATCTTGATGTATGTTGTTATTTGTGAGATACCCAATGGATTACGCACTGATCTCAGTTGGAGATTTTAATCTTGTTGTTTTTGTATTTGGGTTATGTTGATATATTTCAAATAATGTCAAATTAATTTCCCTTTTATGTTTTAAAGTTAAAAGGATAACCCTCACTTAGCTTGTGAATCTCATAGTTCTTGTTATTAGCTATTTCATACCTTTTTAAATTGCATAAGCATAGAAGGATTTAAGATTTTTATATGCTTATATAGATTCAAATTTATGATTTTTACACTGGTCACATAAAAGAATCTAAGGTCTACTCACATAGGTTTTGCAGAGCCTGAAGTGAAGAAGGAGTTTAGCTTTAGTTGGTCCCAATGTCTAAATAAGTGTGTTGAATATGGGAAGTAGTCAACATAATGTTAGTACAAAAATGAGTGATGTTAGATGAGGAAAGAACTCTCCCTTTTAAAGAAAGATGGATGATGGAGATCATAGGGAATGAAGGGTTTAATTAAGGATGGAGAAGGAAAGTGAAGTGACCCATGTGCACAAGTATTTGTACCAATCATAATCAAGAGTTGGCTTTTATTCCTCATGCGAGATAGAAAATAATTTTCTTTATTTTTAAAGTGGGAATAATACTTTTGTTGAGACTATGTGTGTTGCACACATTGCATAATATTGTTATATTGTATTATTTTATTTTATTATGTATTGGCATATCTAGGAGCACCTAGATGGATGTGCAACATGAAAAGATTCACATGGGATGTACTTAATGAGTTATGTTGTAACATTGTGATAATATTTGATGTAATTATTTAATATTGGAGAAAAAGAATTAAATGTCTAATATTAAATGTGAGTTAGTGGGGGTTTGGTAGCACATGGTTTATGTAATACCCCTTGCTGATTTTGTGGGACTTGATACTATATAAGCAACGACAAGGGTATTTGTAGAGACAAGACAAAAGGGAAAAGGGAAAAAAGGCAAGATTTGAGCAAGAACAAATATTGACAGGTTAGCCAAAGGGAGCACTTGTGAAGATTGGAAGCATGACATGAGATTTGTGGATTCATGCTTGTTCACATGGATTTATTGGTTGTGGCTATGGCTTTGAAGGCTTCCATGGTTGCATTGCAATGGTGATTTTGTTGAATAATAAATGGTGATGGATGCTTTTGGAGGTTGGGTTTTTTTTCCATCAATGAGGGTTTCCTAGGGTATATCTTGTGTCACATTTTTTGTGGGTATGTTGTTTGTTCTCTTGCATATGAATTTTAATTACATATTTATTTCAAATCTATTATGGGTTATGTCTAAATGGTTTTTTTTTTGTTACAAGTTTCCTTACAAGTGGTATTAGAGCTAGGTTTTGTTGTTGTAACCCTAGATTGAATCCATAAGAATGCATGAGAAGATAGAAGAAAGGGAAAGATATATGGGTTTTGTAGGTTGTTTATTGTAGATCTAAGGGTTTTAAGTTTTGATGTTATGATGGGATATTGACATATTTTTGGGCATGTGAAATTGTTAGTCAAATGGATTTTTTGAATGTTTCATTTAATGAGGCTTTTAGGGGGGAGCTTCCAAAAATGACTTCCTAGGCAAAAACAAACCTCACCATTGGATCAGGGTAAGTTTTTCAATAAATTTTGATAAATTGTGTACCCTAGTTTGGTGATGTTAATAGAAAATGTAAAAGGTTTTTAGTTTTAGCTCATGACAGCCATCAAATTTAATCTTGTTGGAATTTTTGTCACCAAAAAAAAATTGTAATGAAAATGGTAAAAATATTGTCTTGGTAAAACAGCCATAACTTTCACTCAGGATATCAAATTTTGGAATTATTACAATTGATGAAAAGATAATATAAAGCACTACAACTTCGTATAGGTTTGATTCTGTGATTTTGACATTTATCAAGTTTTAAGAGCCTAAAAGTTAGATGTTATATATTTTGAGCACAACTTAGCACATAGCTTGGGTATACATAGTCATGTTTTGGACTTCTAGTAGTCAACAAAAAGCTCTTGGAGAACCCTATACATTGGTTTAGATTTAGTGCAAGTTTGACACGATTTATTTGGTGATATATTCATCTGAATGGTTTATGATGTATATTATTTGTGGTCACATTGTGAGTTTATATATTATTTGTGGTAACATTGTGAGTTTATGACATTGTATATTTTGGGAATTTGGATTTGATGTTATTGTATACTCAGCTCATATTTTAGATTGGTCTCATGATGATACAATTATCAATGTTTAGTTTGGATATGTATGATGACTTGTTGGGTCTACAAGTTGTGCAATGTTGTAAGTGGTCTATACTTATAGGTTGCATGTATAGCTTGTTTATGCATTTTTTTTTCATTGATCTTTCATTATCAATGCATGTTTAGTTTTGTGGCTTAGATTTTTTTTTTTTATGCCCTTGGTTACATGATTTACTAATTTGTCTTCATATAGAAGGGATGAGATGTTGTTACTAGGTACAGTCATGGTGGAGAGTTGTGGTTGACTATTTTATGCTCACAATTTGGACACTTTGTGAGTTAGTTGATTAGTTCATGGATGTGATCGTGGTGCCATGGATTTTGGCATGAAATGATTGAATATATAGGTATATCCTTGATGTTCACTTGTTTTAGATTCTTGATTTGGTTATGATTGTATATATATTTTTTAGTTGATGATCATAATTATTTGATTTCTTTTGAGGAGCTCATGATGTTCACTTTGAGTTCTTTGATGGTTTGATGCCTTGGTTGAATATCGTGGTTAGAGGATGATTTTTCTCATCATTATGTGATGGTTAGATTTGATACATAGTTTAGTGAGAGCTTGTGATAGTGATGAGTTGGCAATGCAAGATTAGTTCTTGGTTTGGAGATCTTGGTTTCAATTGGCATTGATAGTTTGGTTGTGTATGTGTAGACCTTGAGCATCTTCATGTAAGAGATGGATTTTATAATGTCATGGGTGATTTAGTACCATATTTGAGTGTGATTATTTTGGAATTGATATATTTATTGAGTGTTTGTATATGTTGGAGGTTTGTCTTAGATCCTATTGTTACAGAAGCATCTTTGAGATTTGCATGGTGCACTTGTTATCTTCATTGTGTGTGAAGTGCACTTGTTATCTTCATGGTGTGTGAAGATGGTTGGATCTTGTAGACTCAAGGGGTTCTTGGTTATCTTCACATGTGTGGAGATGGTTTTTTATGGTATGTGGAGATGGTGTTTTTCATGGCGTGGAGATGGTTGCATCTTGAAGACTCAAGGAGTTCTTGGTAAAGGTGTGGTTTATGCTTTTATTTGACATGTTATCCTTGGTGTTGGGATGGTTTCAATATTATGTCACAGTATATTCTTGATACATGTTTAGAGTTGTGACATGTTATGTTATGTTCATATGAATATCTCTTTTGTTGAGATGGTTTAAATCATGTTGTCATGTTTATGTTTCTAAGGCTGTGGTTGGAACTTTGACATTGATCTTGGTTTAGTTTGTTGGTATTAAGTACATTAATCATTTAATGGATACTTTAGGATATGCTATGTTTCATTGGAGTTGGCATGTATTGATTGGTTATAGGTGCTCATGGATACTTAGAGGCAGTGGTGATGTTGATTTCTCTTGGATTAGAGATTTATTTTTTGAGATGGTTAATAGTTTCAACAAGAAGTCCAAAGGGAATTCAAATGATATGGACTTGAGAGGAGATTGTTACTTGATGAGTATTGGTTGGAGACTTGGATATTTTGATGAGAATTCTCATTCCCCATTCTTGGTCTACTAAATGATTTTTACTACTTGAGAGGTATAGCCCATTTTTTTTCTCAGGTGCATTATGTTAATGCTTGTCTTTTATGGATATAGATCTTGATCTATGGTACATAAGTTATTTCTAGAGGGTTTATTTGAGAGATGATTTAGCATTGATAATATCCTTGTGCATATATTTTTATGATAGTTGAGTTTGGGGGATGGTTTATAAGTTTGATCTTTTTGTGAGAGGCTTACATCCATTATTAGTTATATGATATGTTTTGGGTGGTATTGTGATGAAGGGTGCTCCCCTTAAAACCATAAACTCATAATAGAAACAAAAAAATAACAACAAATGTGAGAACAAAATATGGACTTCTTATTTGTGCCACAAATGTGGAATTATAGAATTCACAAGTACAATCTACTAACCCACACGAGCGTCTTCATTATAGTAGTCTACAAGACTAAGCTATGAACCACCACCCAAAGTTGTCCTAGACAATGTTTGGGCCTTTCTTAAATAGGCAAGTTTATGTCATCCAAAAGGTTATAAACATTGAAACTCAATACATAGGTCCAATAGACCCTAACAATACATATAAAGTTGGCCAAATACATCTTTGCCAATTATTTTAGAAATTTCAGGTAGCTCAACTTTGGAAGGCCATAACTCTCATATCGTTGCTCCGATTGGCTATTATAACCACTTTTCAGAAATGCCAGCTCTTGATCTACATGCATAGAACCACACAAGTGCCCTTCCATCGAGTTTATGGACCTCATTTGGGCACTCTAAGGCCTCCAATGGTGAGCTTAAATTTTTTTTTACAAAATTTTTCACCGAAAATCTACAATAACTTCTCTGATACTTAAGCTAGAGCAATGAGATTTTTATGGTAGGCTTATAACTCTAAAATGAACCTTCATGTAGAAAATGAGAATATTTCAAGCTCATATGAAAGACTCACTGAAAAATAGCAAGTTCTCATAAATAGAAACTCCCCAGTCTACTAGTCTTTATTAAAATAGAAAAGACTAAAAAAAAAATTTTTTTTGGTGATGCAAGATTACTCTTACACCTAGGATGCTCCTACATCAGACACTTGGTGTAATTTGAGAAATGATCCCATCACATTTCAAGTGTTCAAGGGAAAACCAAGATGCTTAACCTCCTCCCTTGCTAGCCATGATGAATACTCTATTGGATTCCCTTTCCATTTGACTAGGTATTCCTCATAAGTTTTGTTCTATGTTTTTTTGCCAACATGACTATCTAGTATCCCCTCAATCTTCTTTGTAGCTGAACTAACTACTAGAATACTCCACTATGCTTCTACAACTTCATCTCCATCACCTCCTTCATAATACTCTATCAAATCTGAAATGTTAAATATTGGTAAAATAATCAATTCAGCAGGAAATTTCACTTCATAAGCATTTCCTAAATCATGCCTTTTCACTATTGTGCATAGTTCGAACTTCTCCATCTTCAGCTTATTATATGTACCCACTAGAAAATGCTCCTTTCACAAATGAACCATGAATTCATCTCCAATTTGAAATTTCTTATATTGTCTTTTCACATCAGCCTTAGCTTTGTACTGTGTATTCATCTTTATGATGTGCTTCCTCACCTCCTCATGGATGTTTTTCAAATGTTTAACAAAATTTTTTGCTTCAGCACTACTTATTTCTCCTTTATTCAACTTCCTCAATTCATAAGCATTTTTGGGACACTCCCATATATAATCTAGAATGGTGATTTACTAGTGCTCCTATTGGCATAATTATTATATGCAAATTCTGCCTATGGTAAAATCATATTCCATCCTTTTGGCTTGTCTCCAACCAAACATCTCAGTAAATTTTTCAAATTCCTATTCACCACTTATGTCTATCCATCAATCTATGGATGATGTGATGAATTGAACTTCAACTTTGTCTTCAATTTCTTTGACAATGTATGCCAAAAATACCCAACAAATTTGGTATCTCGATATGAAACTATACTCTTTGGCAGACCATGTAGTCTCACTACTTCTCTGAAAAACAACTCTAATACATGAACAACATCACTAATCTTCTTGCAAAGAATAAAATGTGCAATCTTTGAAAACCTGTCAACCACCACAAAAATAGAATCATGCCCTCATTGTGTCCTTAGTAATCCAAGATCAAAATCCATACTAACATCCTCCCATTACTTCTCCAGTACAGGTAATGGCTAATACAACCATGTATTCTACTTCACTCCTTTCACCATCTAAACATACTCTACAACTTTGTACAAACTTCTTCACATCTTGCTACAACTGTGTTTGGTAATAATTTTTAGCAATGAAAAAAGTGGTCTTATCTCTACCAAAATGTCCAACCAATCCTCTGGTATGCTTCTCTTTGATGAGATTCTCTCTCATTGAGCTTTTGGGAATGCACAAATGGCTTCCTTTGAATAACATACTATCTTAGATCATGAAATCCAACCACTTTGTCCTATTAAATGTAATAGGTTCTCTACAAGCCTTCCATGCTTCACCAAAATTAGGATAATCTAGATACAAAGTACTAAGTTCCTTGAACCCAACCACCTCTATCTACATTTTTGTCAGCAAAAAGTATCTTCTACTAAGAGCATCTACAACTTTGTTAGACTTTCCACTCCTATGTTTCAAAAAAAATGTATATCATCTAGATACAAAGTACTAAGTTCCTTGAACCCAATCACCTCTATCTACATTTTTGTCAGCAAAAGGTGTCTTCTACTAAGAGCATCTACAACTTTGTTAGACTTTCCACTTCTATGTTTCAAAAAAAATGTATAACTCTACAAAAACTCAATCCACTTTAAATGCCTTTGGTTTAATTTTCCTTGACTATTCAAATATTATAAAGCTTGATGATCAGTATGCAAAAAAAACTCCTTAGGAAGAAGATAGTGTCTCCACTTCTTCAATGCTTGAACTATAGCATAAAATTCTTGATCATCAACATAATATTTTCTTTTTGCATAATTCAACTTCTCACTAAAATAAACAATAGACTACCTTCTTGGCTCAAAATAGCTCCTATTGCAGTACCACTAGCATCATAGTCTACTTGAAACACCTTGTTAAAATTAGGAAGTGCTGAAATAGGTTGCTTAGTAACTTTTTGTTTCAATAGATTAAAAATCTTATCTACTCCTACAGTTAACTTAAATTCTTTCCTATCCCCTCTTATTATTTCAGTAAGGGGTCCACAAATACTATTAAAACCTCTTATGAACTTTCTATAAAAACTAGCTAGCCCATGAAAAGATCTTACCTCTCTCACACTTGTTTGAGTAGGTCATTCAAGGATAGCCTTCACTTTCTCTGGGTTGATTTTCATACTTTATGCTAAGACTACAAATCCAAAGTACACCAACTCCTTCTTTACAAAATTGCACTTCTTCAAGTTTATTAGCAACTTTCTTCCCTGAACTTATCAAACACATTGTGAATATGGATCAAATGCTCCTCTAATTTCTTACTAAAGATCAAAATATCCTCTAGGTAAACAATGAAAAACTTACCCATAAACTCCTTCAGTACCTCATTCATGAGCCGCATGAAAGTGCTCAGTGTA
Organism: Cupressus sempervirens; assembly: GCA_028749045.1. Taxonomy (NCBI): domain Eukaryota; kingdom Viridiplantae; phylum Streptophyta; class Pinopsida; order Cupressales; family Cupressaceae; genus Cupressus; species Cupressus sempervirens. The sequence goes on along the minus strand of CM053793.1, from coordinate 361,360,768 downwards.
GTGGTTAGCCCAAAAGGCATGACTAACCACTCATACAATCCTTCTTTTGTCTTAAAAGCATTCTTACACTCATCACCTTCTCTAATACAAATCTAATGGTACCCACTCTTCATATCTAGCTTTGTGAAATACTCAACTCCACTTAAGCAGTCCACAATATCATCCATCCTTGGCAATGGAAATCCATACTTGATTGTGATCTTGTTAATAGTGTGAGAATATATGCACATCCTCCATTCTCCATTCTTCTTTGGTGCTAATTTGGCTGGTACAACATATGGACTTGGACTCTCTTGAATCAACCCCTTCTGCAACAACTCATGAACTTGTATGTTCAATTCTTCACTTTCTGCTAGTGTCATCCTGTGCATGGAAAACTGGTTCCTAGAACCAAATCCCTCTGGTGACTGATCTTCTTCATTGGGGCAATCTATTAGGTACATTATCTAATATAATATCAAAAAACTCTCCCAACATATCTACAACTTTTGTAGGTACGTCCTCTACTTCTTCTTTACTATCTTTTAGAATTATAGAAAAACATATATGATCACACTTCATACCTTTGAGAAACTCTTTTCCATCAACAAAACATATTCTAGCAGTGATATATACCTTTTCTTCTTTTTCCTTCAATGGCTTCAACTTATGTTTCACTCCATCCTCAGTCAGAGCATAGGTATTTGCTCATCCATCATGTACAACATGCCTATCAAACTATCATGGCCTACCCAACAACATACGACATATGTCCATAGGTATGATATTACACAATACCTCATCTTGGTAGCTTCTAATCTTGAACTTCACTGAGCATTGCTCATTGACCATGACCTTGTGGTCATCTTGTACCCAAGCAATATAGTATGAATGTGGGTGTTTCTGTCTTTTTAGCTTCAACTTGGTGACCATTATTTCTAACACCAGATTGTTAGTATTTCCACCATTAATTATCCCATCACAAAACTTATCTTCACATCTGCACCTTGTACAAAATAAGCTCCTTCTTTGATCAGGTTTATTCTCACCATTTAGCATGACTCTTCTATTAACTAGGACTTCTCCTCTTTTAGCATCTTTGAAATGTGAGGATCAGACATCTTCATCAACATGTGCAACTTTGGTCTAACCTTCTATTCTTTGATCTATCCTTCCTTGGCACTAGGAATATTCAAATACTTTATGCCCTTCTTCTCCTTAGTGAAATCATTTCCCACAGAAGCCTCCTCTTCCATATCATTGTCCTCTGCCTCTTCCTCTTTGATCTCTATTGTTCTGATCATGGAAATGATTGAAATTATTTCCCTTCTAGTTCTAACTACTGCTTCTGGTCTCATCCTTGTTCTTCTAATCATCATTATGACCTCCATAATATTGTTTGTCAGATCTTCCACTGCAACCTCTTCCACTATTCTTATTGTCAAACTTCTTACTCAGTTTCTCCTTAACTCTTCCACTATTCTTATTGTCAAACTTCTTACTCAATTTCTCCTTAACTCTTAGGGAAAACTGGTATGCCTCCTCAATACTATTCATTCAAACCAAACTCATCTCATCTTGAATGCTTAGCTTTAACCCCTTAAGATAATGGGTGATTTTCTCCTTATTAGCTTCTGCATTGTTAGTTCTAATGAGAACTCAGTACAACTCTTTGGTATACTCTTGAATAGATTTTCTTGCTTGCTTCAACCCTTGAATTTTCTTCAATAGATAAAGCTAATTTTCCATGAGAATAAATTCTCACTTATAATTTAGCTATCATTCAATCCCATCTAGAGGTTTTGTCCTTTCCCTTTCTATTCTGCTCCAAGTAAACCTCTTGCCACCAGATCTTTACATGTCTATTCAGTTTCACCTTCGCAAACTTGACCCTATCAAGATTGTCAATGTCTTCATACTCAAAGTATTCTTTCAATTCATTGATCCAATTAGTCAACTCCTCTAGGTTAAGATTTTCAAAAAATGTGTGAACTTCAAAGCTAGGTCTTTTTCCAATCTTGGAGATGTCCCTAAGAAGCCTTTCTTCCTTTGGGTTTAGAACTGCCTCTACTTCATCAGTTTCTTTTACTTCATCCTTGATGGAGTCAAGCGAAATAATAGAATGGACACAATAGGAAAGGGGAAAATTTTATTAACTATGTGAATATGCTAATATATTCAGTACAGAGAAAATAGACTTCAAAACATGCCCTATGGGTTTATAATAGCATAAATCTGGAGATAATTTCTCCTTTCAGTACCTCCTCTCAAACTTCACTCTGAATTGCCTTTTACAATGCCATAAATGTTCTTAAATAGACCTTGGAGGGTTAAGAATTAGGAATACATTCTAGAAAGTGCTAGTTGGCATCCACCAACCAAATAGAAGGCTCCAGAAGTTGCATTAGAAGTCGGCACAAAATTAGAAGAATCTAAAAACGGTAACCGAACTTCCAAGAGGCATAACTTTTGAACCGTAGCTCCGATTGACGAACCGTTTACATTTTTGGAAAGCTCTCGAAGCGCTCTATAGCCCTATGGATAGCTCCACCCAATTTTTTGGCCCTATTTGAGGTCATTTAATGCCCCTAATCTAACTTTGAAGCATTCTTAGGATGTCTCCAAAAATTGAAAAATCGCGATAACTTTCAAACCGTGGGGCCTTTTGACCTGATTCTTTTTCTTGAATGCTCTAAATTACAATAAAAATCATTTGACCAATTTAAACCTTCTAGTTCACCAAAATTATGGCTCAATTACATACTCCTATTTTTATGGCATTTACACGTATCCCAAAGTGTCAAATACTGTAACCTAGAACACTGATAGTGGAACTGTGAGAGTTGGAACCTTTATTTGACCCAAATGGGTATCCCGAAATAAAAAAACATGAAACAAAATCTAAGTCTAAGTACATTTTTTTGGGTGACACAAGATTGCCCTTATACCTCTGGATGCTCCTGCATCAATCCTCATCCTCACTTTCATCTTTTATGGGAAGATATATTCCTCTGCACATTTTTCTTTTAATGCTTTCATTTGTCTTTGGAGGGCTCTAAAACCCTTTGGTGTAACACCTATCACTCTTTCAACATGCTCTCTTCGTGGAGACATTTTCATGCTTCTACCAAAACCCTAGTGCAAACCACCTCACAATCAATGATCTATCTACACACTCAATCCAAACCATGATCCTAGTGCAAACTATATCATAGTTAGAGTCCACACACTCAAGAAATCTAGCTCTGCTACCACTTAATGAAGGGTACTCCCCATAAAACCATAAACTCATAACAGAAACAAAGAAACAATAGAAAATTGGAGAACAAAATATGGATTTCTTATTTGCACCACAAATGGAGAATAACATAATTCACAAGTAAAATATGCTAACCCACATGGGCACCTTCATTACAGTAATTTGCAAGACTAAGCTATGAACTACCACCTAGAGCTATCCTAGACAATTTTCGGGCCTTTCTTGAATACAGAATTTTATGCTACCTAAGAAGGTTCTAGACATTGAAACTTAATACCTAGGGCTGACAGACCCTAACAATACATAGAGTTGGCCAAATAAATCTTTGACAATTATTTTAGAAATTTTGGGCAGCCCAACTTTGGAAGGCCATAAGTCTCGAACCGTTGCTCTGATTGGCTATTATAGCCACTTTTTAGAAATGCCAAGCCCTAATTTATAGGGTAAAAATTGGGTAAGCGCCCTTTCGTTGATTTTTCAGACCTCATTTAGGCATTCGAAGGCCTCCAATAGTGAGCCTAAAGATTTTTCTGCAAATATTTCCACCAAAAAAATGCAATAACTTATGTGATACTTAAGCTAGAGAAATGAGATTTTTATGGTAAGCTTGTAACTCTAAAATAAACCTTCATATAGAAAATGAGAATATTCTGAGCTTGTATGAAAAACTTACTAAAAATAGAAAGTTCCCATAAATAGTAATCCCCCATCTACTAGTCCTTATTAAAATAGAAAAGATTGAAAAGAAAATATTTTTGGGTGATGCAAGATTTCTCTTACACCCAGGATGCCCCTGCATCATATTGTGGCTTCTTGGTTGGGGTTTTATGGAGGCTATCTTACTTGGCACAATTTACATCTAGAGGTGTGTGTAGAAGGACATGATACAGGTGATGATTTGAATGGTTTATCTTTGGTCTTGGTTATCTTCTTGGATATTCTATTTTACTTACATTTGGTTTGAGATTGGTTGGAGAATATGATCATTGGTTTGTGTTAATTTATTTCATATGAGAGATGACATGGTTATTCCTTTATCTCTTTCCTTTGTTTTTTGTGGAGAACTTGGGAGAGCATTGAAGACTTGTTTTAAGAGTTGTTCTTGCAGGATATTGGTTTATGTATTGTGGATGTCCTTGATACTACATTGATTCACTTCTTTGAGATGTTGTGAGTGGAGTGGTTATATATTTGACATTACCCTTTCTAGTGGGAGCTTCTTAGTGTATATGTTCTAGGTATTTCTCTTGAGGCTTGTAATTATAGGTTACAGATATGTTGATGATGTGAGATTCACTTGGTATACCTTTGGAGGTATGGATATTTAGATGGGTTGGCACTTGCTATGGGTATCATTTCAGCTATGGATATTTAACAACTACAAATACATGTGATTACCTTTTGGATCAAGTGTTTGTGATTGGAATTTTAGTTGGTTTAGGATTTTATGATTCTTATGTGATAGGTTGGGTGGATTTTTCTTTGGATGACTTTTATGTATGTCTGGTGGTAGTGACTTAATAGAAGGTGGGATAATTCATGTTTGAGATGTTGGATACTTTTATTTTGATGTGGGTACCAAGATGAAGCACACAATGTACTTCAATCCATGATGGTGGATGTGTTGGGATGGATTGATTCCTTATTCATTTATGTGGCTACGGATTGACCCTATGCAATATATACAAGAAGTGGGAGATTGTTGAGATTATGTGTGTTATACACATTGCATAATATTGTTATATTATTGTATTTTATCTTATTATGTAGAGATATACCTGGGAGCACCTAGATGGATGTACAACATGGAAAGATTCCCATGGGACATACTTGATGAGTTGTATTGTAACATTGTGATAATATTTGGTGTAATTATTTAATATTTGGGGAAAAGAATTAAATGTCCAATATTAAATGCAGGTCAATGGGGGTTTGGTAGCACATGGTTTATGTAATACCACTTGGTGGTTTTGTGAGACTTGCTACTATATAAGAAGCCACAAGGGTAGTCATAGAGACAAGACAAAAGAGAAAAAGGTGAAAAGACAAGACAAAGCTTGATAGGTTAGCCAAAGGGATTATTTGTGAAGGTTGGAAGCATGGCATGGGATGTGTGGATTCACACTTGTTCACATGGATTGCTTGGTTGTGGCTATGGCTTTGAAGGCTTCCATAGTTGTATTGCAATGGTGATTTTTTTGAATAATACATGTTGATTGATGCTTTTTGAGGCTAAGTTTTTTCCCTCAATGAGGATTTCCCAGGGTATATCTTGTGTCACATTTTTGTGGTTATGTTGCCTATTCTCTTGCATGTGGATTTTAATTACATGTTTATTTTAAATCTATTATGGGTTATGTGGAAATGGTTATATTTTTTATTGCAAGTATTCTTACAACTTTATGTGTGTACAACTTATGATAAGAGGGGAATGGGGCCTTTTATTTAAGTAAAGAAGGACAAGTTCCTTTGAGTTAAATAATAACTTAGGACGTAGTGGTAAAACTACAGAATAAAATTGAATAAATCAATTTATTATTGGATCAAAAAAGCGGTTTAATCAATCTAGCAATAATGATAGAAAGGAGGCTAATAGTCTAGATGACCATTTTTTGATGATTACATTTGCCCCTCTTTGACTAATATGTGATTGATATGGGAACACATTAAGTCAAATAATGAAGAAGCCAAGCAAGCAGTGAAGTGATCTAACTTTGAAGAACGAAGTGCATAGAGATAGCATGTCTTGAATGCACAGTCTATTAGCAATGGAAAGGTCAATAATATGCTCTTGAGATATAGATATCCATAGTAGAAAAGCAATTTGTACTAATGATAGAGTATTCCTACCCCCCTCAAGATTGAGATCAAAATGAGATAGAGGAGATGAAAAAATGAACTAGATTTGATCAAATCAAGATACATAAAAGTCTACAATGACAAATAAGCAATTAAGACCAAAGAGTGACCACTAAACATTGAATATATGCCCCATTTTGATTAAGTTTGACCAAGAAAGGTACAACATCAAAATTAGGTCAAAACAAAAAGAAAGGTGAAATGAGATGGGTAATAAGATCGAAGAGGGTAAAAATGATGAAGGAATGAAGAAATTATGATGCCTCGATGAGATTCAAGATTAGTCCTCAAAAGGTCAGCTAGCTATGTAAAAGAAGGAAGAATTTTAAAACATGATTTTGACCATCAAGATGAACTTGAATTTTAATTTTGATCCTAAAAATGGGTCCAAGATGTTAAAATTAGTGAAGGGTGCAATTTTTGTGCAAATCCAAGAGGTTTGAAAATGAGGTCAAAATTGAGTCGAAGGTATAATAGGGGCCCAAGGGGTCATGTTCTAATCATTTGTCTTATGTGATTTTGAGAGCTTAGAGACCCTAGAGAGAGAAAGAGATGGATCAAGGGGGTATTCGAACCGTGTCTCACCAATTCAAGCATAGTTGGTTGCACAACCAGCCTCCACAGTATGGAGCTCCATTAAGTACTCTTTTTTCTAAACATTTTCAGCCATTTGTTTGAGTAGTTTGGTTATTTTTTATATGTTTTTAGAGGTTTTATGAAAAACATTATGTGTTACTTTAGAAACTATTGCACAGTCATTTTGAGAACTATCACACAATACTTCTAGTGATAAAAAAGTATCACATACCTACTAGACAAAGTATTGTATCAGTCATACCCATTAGTCATATGATATCATGTGAAGTATTCTACGAAAAGAAAGTATCGCATGGCTATTGGAGAAAGTATTGCACCATACTTTTTCAAATAGTTGGTCATGTTTCAATAGAATTCTCATCATTTCTTAGTTTGAATCTCACTTTTTGGACTTTGATAGTAGAGTAGAAATGTTTGTAGTCTTGTTTTGGTTCTCATCATGATAGCTATTGACATATACATGTGTTTTGGTTATGCATCTAGTGTTCCTTATGCTAGACATTAGGGCACTTAAGGTAGTGTATCTAGGTTGGTGTGTCCTCTAGATGAGGATTATAAGAGGACCCATGTGACCATGGGATTTGAATGGTTGTCATGGTTACCCCATATTCGGCTAAAACATGACCTCTTCATGGCATTGGTAGAGAGATGGCATAGTGAGAATAACACTTTTCATTTACCCATTGGTGAGGCCATTATCACATTGGATGTGCTACATCCTATGAGTACCATTTCATGGGGACTTAGTAAGTGTGATGAGTATTTCTAATAGTTTTACATGACTTCATATCTTGGTTATGAGTGCTGACATGAGCTTTGTGTGTCAGAAGTGTATTATGATCAAGCCCTAATAGAGGGAAGTATGGAACTATAGGAACTGTTCAAAGATGTGACCATCTTGGAGAGACATTTGACCTGGGAGATGCTGGTGGCAAAGAACAAAAATCTATACCTGGTACCAAGTATTGTATACTCCCTAGTGACATAGAAATTGGTCACAAATAGAAGCTAGAAAGGTTTTGCATACAAATGGGGGATATTGGTGATGGACTTGATAGGGAGACCGCAATGTATGCCATGGGGACTAGCCATCCTAGCCAATATGTATCATGAGCTACATGAGATTGTGTATTGTGGTAGGAGGACATGGGCATGCAGTGAGGTACTAGCACAAATTTTTGCATGGGATCATATTATGGTAATCTGACCACTAGTACAACCATGGGAGAGAGGGTACCCATATATTTATAGATACTCAATATTTATGTCACAATCATGTAGTGGAGATGCGATATATTATCAACATCAACATTTGAGTGGATTTCATAAAAAGGGTGTGAGGGCTATCAAGAGGTAGTAGATGAGTTGTGGTACATGTTTTGTAGTTGGCCATTGTTAGCATGACATCTAGGGATTGTGGAGTGGTTCATGATTAGTCGTGTGTGGATGCAGTTGGACGCAGGTAGAATTTCTTGATGGAGACCACTACATATGTCAAGTTTTATGGGAAGGAGGATGTGGGATGGTTGTTGATGTCAGATTATGGAGTAGCTCTATAAGAGACACATGGTTTGCAAAGAGAGGTGTGAGAGTACCTCCTGGGGGTTCTAGGTAAAGGGGTATCTCCAGACTATGTGCAGGAGATGAGGAGGCATCTTTTTTTGAGGTTAGGGGAGGGGATGCCAGAGATGGAGGATATGGAGAGGGAGGAGAGGTGAGAGAAAGAGGTTTTTAGAGGAAGGGAGAAACTCTGAGTGTGTGTCCAATAGCCCAACATGATTGAGGAGTAGGACAACAATGGAGGAGGAGGGGGTAGACCCAATAGAGGAAGACAAGCTAATTGTATGGCCTTGAGTGGCTAGAGAGATGATACATGAACAACCTATCATGGAGGAGGAGAGGATCTATGAGAAAAGGTTAGGGTTTTGGAGGCAAAGGTCCAATAGTTGAGGACCACCATAGTTGTTAGGGATTAGTGCTTGTTGGATGTGCACGTAGAGGAAGATAGGTGCGGGTGGGTTCTATAGGAGGATCAAACAATGGCAAGGAGAGAGGTTAAGCTATAAGGGGCTCAAACAACCTATTATCATGGGGTTTACATATCCATGGTGCTAACAAGATAATGAGTGCCTCTCTACTCAAAGAGAGAAGGAAGATCATAGGGAGTAGTGCAGCCCCCAAATAGGACTCAAGCTATCATAACCCGATAATGACATATAACTAATGTAAAAATAAACATTATTTTTTATAACATATGTACTCAATCCATCATTAGTAAATCATCTTGTCTTATTAATCATTATAATGTTAACAATTTGCATTAACACAATAGAGATCATATTGAATTGTATATAAAATAAGAAAATAAGAGGAAATGATCAAATTTGATAAATGACTATAACAATGATATCTAAATAATCATATTTATAGAAATATAATGATAAATAATTATAATGATAATAATACTTAATATATGATATTCTTTTTATATAAATGGTATGTAAAGTTGGAAGTCAAAGGGATGTGACCCCTAACCATTAAATAAACATATAAATTAAAGTGGGTAAATGAGTGAAAAGGAAAATATGAAGGTTTACATGGGAATGTAAGGACAAAGGAATCATCAATTTATAAAAGAACTATGTGACCATAGGACAAGTACATACTAGTCAACAAGTGTGGCGTGTGATGTGGAAGAAGGACAAAAATACGCTCATGAAATATGAAGGACAAATCAACATATAAGTGAAGGGTCTGCAAATTCTAACTACCACTCACATGGTATCCACGTAGCAACAAATACAACAAGATTTGACAAAACCAAAGGTAATAAAGGCAATGGTATTGGGGAAGATGCAGAATCCATCAAAGGTAAAGGCATATTTCAGAAAGATATATTATTATTGTTGATATCAATTTGTGATTATCATTACATGTAATTAATTATATATATTTGCATTTATATAAATTTATGAGAATGGCATTATTTTTATTGACAGATAGAGTTAATAAACATTATAATGCATAAATATTATTTCTTGTGGAAAATAATCGATCCAAATTATGTTTGGTGGAGGGAAATTTTGAATGTCATATAATACAATCCAAACTATGTTTGGTGGAGGATATTTGTATGAATGTCATTTTATGATTCAAGTTCACTTGGTGGTGAATGATCCAAGTAGAACTTGGTGGAGGGCATTTATTTTGAATGTTAGAGAGTGATCCAAGTATGACTTGGTGGAGGGTATTCATTGGGAATGTCATGGAATGGTCCAAGCATAGCTTGGTGGAGAATATTCATTATGAATGTTAATTACTTCAATTTAGACAATTTATTAAAGATATTTAGTTAGAATTAATATCAATTCCTTGAAGCTATTAATGGCCCTAAACTAACCCTAATAATGGGGGACATTGCAGTGGTATTAGAGAATAATCCTACCATCCTATGGTATTTGTTAGTTCACACATCAACATATCTACAAGGACAATGGAAAGAGAACTAGCCCAAGAATTAAGAATCTTTATGGAAAAAACTAATGAAAGAATTAAAAACTCCAATAAATTACTACTTGAAGCTATACAAAAATTAAGTGACAATAACAATCAAAGTGAAAGACCTAACCCATAGAGGGAATGTCATTCTAATCATGATGGAAATGAACCCTCATTGAAAAGTTCAACTATATGAGATACCTTTCCCTCATTTATTCTAAGGGAAGAGCATATTATAGAAGAAGAAGAAGGAACAACCACAAACATTGGGAAGAAACTACACAAATGTATGTGAACTTGAATCCAAATATTTGACAACTTATTTCCTTTGAAGTATACTTAAAAACCAAAATCATGTAGATGAAGACCTTCAACAGAAAGTAAATCAAGTAAAACTACCATGTTTTGATGGGTTAGGAGAGGAGACTGCTCAAGCATGGGTACAAAAGTTAGATACATATCTATCGTATGGTCATATGAATAAAAAGGGTGCTATTAAGTTCATGATACTTCATCTAAGAGGATCAGCCCACAAATGGTGGCATTATGGCTAGAATTCCTTAAGGCTCAAGAAGATTACCACCTATAATGAATTTACACAAAATTTGATCTATAGATTTAATCAAAAAGACCTTGAATGGTACTTCCAAGAGCTAACTCACCTTAGACAATCAATGATAATGGAAGAGTTCACTAGTCAATTCCAAGACCTATTTGTAATGGTTCCAAACCTACCAAACCTATCTCAGAGTCAACTCACCCATTTATTTATAGGACAAAGATACCATTAAAGCTTATGTAAAACCCCTTGAACCCTAAAGATTAGAAGAATCCATTCGAAAGGAAAAGAAGATAGAATCTAATTGGCCCAAGAATCCAAAAACATCTTTCAAAAATAAGGACTCAAGAAGAGACAATCCGGAAAAGAAATGTTAGTTGTACCATGGACCATGGGACATAGGTCACCAATGTCCAAAGAGAGATGATCTATTAAAGAAAGGATTATGTTTCAAATGTAAGGAACCTTGGGAGCATAATCATCAATGTAAAAGACAACAACCAAGTAAAATAGCATTTGATGAAGAAAATCCAAACAAAAAGACAAGATATGATGAGCAAGAGTGTGCGACATTAGCAATTATCACTTAAGAACATGGAGAAAACCCCTTTCAAATCAAGAGTTCACCTTAAAGTTATTAGACCTTCATTATAAGAATCTGTATTGCTTGAGGACAAGAAAATTAGAGAAGGGAAGACTGTCATAACCCCATAATGACATATAACTAATGCAAAACTAAACATTTTTTTATATAATATATGTACTCAATCCATCATTAGTAAATCATCTTGTCTTATTAATCATTATAATGTTAATAATATGTATTAACACAATATAGAATAATATTGAATTGTATATAAAATAGGAAAATATGAGAATGATCAAATTTGATAAATGACTATAACAATCATATTTATAGAAATACTGTGATAAATAATTATAATGATAATAATACTTACTATATGGTATTCTTTTTATATAAATGGTATGTAAAGTCAAGATTCAAAGGGATGCAACCCCCGACCATTGAATAAACATATAAATTAAAGTATGTAAATGAGTGAGAAGGAAAATGTGAAGGTTTACACAAGAACATAAAGATGAAGGAATCATCAATTTATAAAAGAATTTTGTGACCATAGGACAAGTATGGACCAATCAACAAGTGTGGAGTGTGACATAGAAGAAGGATGAAAATATGCTCATGAAATATGAAGGAAAAATCAACATAGAAAAGAAGGGTCTACAAATTCTAATTGCCACTCGTGGTATCCACATAGCAAAAAATATGACGAGGATTGACAAAACCAAAGGTAATAAAGGCAACAGTATTGGGGAAGACACGGATCCCATCAAAGGTAAAGGCATATTTTAATAAGATATGTTTTATTATTGTTGTTGATATCAATTTGTGATTATCATTGTATGTAATTAATTATATATTTGCATTTATATAAATTTATGAGAATGGCATTATGTTCATTGACATATAGAGTTAATATACATTATAATACATAAATATTATTTCTTATGGAAAATAATCGATCCAAACTATGTTTCGTGGAGGACACTTGTATGAATGTCATTTTATGATCCAAGTGCACTTGGTGGTGAATGATCTAAGTATAACTTGGTGGAGAGCATTCATTTTGAATGTTAGAGAGTGGTCCAAGTATGACTTGGTGGAGGGCATTCATTGGGAATGTCATTGAATGATCCAAGCATAGCTTGGTGAAGAACATTCATTATGAATGTTAATTATTTCAATTTAGAAAATTTATTAAAGATATTTAGTTAGAATTATTATCAATTCCTTCCAGCTATTAATGGCCCTCAACTAACCCTAATAGTGGGGACATTACACAAGCACCCCCTCTGAGCCACCACATGCTACACATGAGGGGGAGAGTCATTCATAGATATAGGTCTAGATCTAGGTTTTGATGTCCATGTGACATTCAATGTATCATTTTGAGAGACATGTATCTAGTTTTGGGTCTCGCGCTATACTTGCACTGATTCATTGTGATATGTGTGTGTGTGTGTGTATGTATATATGTGTATATATATATATATATATATATGTATATATATATATGTATATATATCTATGTATGTATATACATATACATATACATATATATATATATATATGTATATATATATATATGTATATATATCTATGTATGTATATACATATACATATACATATATATATACATACATATATATATGCATACATACATACATACATACATATATGTGTGTGTGTGTATGTATATGTATATATGTATATATATATATATATATATATGTATGTATGTATGTATATACATATATATATATATATATATGTATGTCTGTATATACATATACATATATATATACATACATGTATATATATATGTATGTATGTATATATATATGTATATGTATATTATATATATATATGTGTGTATGTATATATGTATATGTATGTGTGTATATATATATATATATATATATATGAGATATTGGATTTGATTATAGCTTTGTATACTTGTCTCTTTCTTTCTTATTTGATGGATGTTTATGTATGCTCATCTTATGTTTATATATTCATGGATGTATAGATATATCTCTCTCATAATTTTTTTAGCTCTCATTTATTGATATAGACTTGTGTTTGAAAATTTAGAACTTGGATAGATTAGATATGATGATAAAGATTAAGCCCTTCCAATGATGGGAATCAAATATAGATTAAGTTGATAAGGCCAACATAGAGAAAAAGATGTGATCAAGAGGAAGTAGAAGAAGGTGAATGTAGTTAGATGACGTGTCGTTAAAAGATAAAGGGAGAGCTCTCAATATGCAAAATGCAATAGTTAAACTAGAATGAATCCTAGAACACAAGCTAGTATGAAAAGATGCAATTAGTGGGGATGCATAAGTAAATTGTAGTTTTCATCATTGAGCCTTATGAGGGACATCAGAAGACCATACAATCATCACTACTATAACTATGAGGATATGAATATGATCTATATTAAATAAGTATGTGGGAACCCAACCTGACCATCAAAGGCATATAAGTCAAGATGACTAGTGTAATTAGATTCCCTAAGTTTAATATAGCAAGATTACACTTGTATCAAGGCATGAGTGTCAGGATAACCCCCAAGTGCAGTCTTGCAAAAATAGACAATGATGATACATTGTTGATCTTAAGTGTCAAATAGGAGAAGCATGAATGATCATAATAATTAAGATTAGCAAATTATACCCACAAGAAGAAAGCAAGAGAAAACATCCCCCATGCCTCCAATCTTCTAGTCCATGACATCGTCAAGAGACTATTAGGGAGGGAACACTCAGAAAAGAAATTGTCACAGAAAACACACAAAGACAGAAATAAAGTCAACCAATCTCAATAAATTGAATATTCAAGTGCATGTCAGTGTAAGTCACATGACTATCTCTTTAAGACTTGAATACGCTAGCGAGAAACATTGCAACATCTTAGACCATAACTAAGGTATTCAATAAGTGTTGATAAACACTCAATGTCAAAGGGAAGTTGAAAAACATCATTGAGCAAGTTTCCAAGGAAATGCCAACACAAAAATAGACCCTAATAAGCTAAGTAGTGTGTGCCCAGTAGACCTAGACAAGAGACGGTTCCAAGCTAGGCAAGGTAGCATGAGAATGAAGTGAATGAGTGCAAAGAAAGACTAATAGAAATAGGTGCAAGTGTTTAAGTAGTGCATGTTTCCATGTTTTCACCACTTGGCAGTTTTTTGCTTGTTTATTTTTCAAGACTTTTTATATATTTTTGAGATATTTGGATTATTTTGGTGATACATCAAAGCGCCTATTCCTAGGTTTTCATTAAGATGATCATTTTTTAATGAAATTTTCTAATTTTTAGGATTTTTTTAGGATCATAATATATATACAAGTAGCTGAGAAATAAGAGCCTTAAGAATAGAACTTTTTTAGATGAAGAATATTGATAGGCTCAGGGAATTGTTCTCCCTCTAGTGTAGAAAGATGATACACACTAGATCCAAAAGTAGAGGTAACAATATATGGACCTAACTAATTAGGCTCAAATTTCCCCTTTTTTCTCTCAATTCTATTGGTTTTTTGGGTTCTCAGCTAAGAAAAAGATCCCCAATTTGAAATTCTTTGGGATGAACTTTCTTGTTATAGCTTGTAGACAAGTGTTTTTGGTAAGCTCTCATATGTTCAAAAGTAGCTTTATGGTGTTCAACCAACATTTCAAGTTCATGTTTCCTCATGGCCCTATAATCTTCACCTATGATCAACCCTTTTAAGGAGACTGGTAGAGAAGGAATCTCAACCTCTAGTGGTAAAACAACTTCAAAACCATAGACTAGAGAAAAGGGAGTAGCTCTAGGAGGAGTACATATACTAGATCAGTAAGCCTATTATGTGCAATTGATTTGTAGATGCCAATCTCTCCCTAACTTGTGTGCAATTTTATGTAAAAAAAATAGCAATATTTTATTGGATGCTTCAGCTTGCCCAAGGGATAATAAATAAAGAACCAATATTGTTTGATCTTGAATTTCTTAGAAAGTCATTTAAGGTCCTTTTTTTGAACTATCCTCCATTATCAATAACAATGGAGGAATGAATTCTATAATGACAAACGATGTCATTCAGAATAAATAAAGCAACATGCTTTCCAGTAGAAGTGGAAAGAGGTATAACTCCAACACATTTTTTGAAATACTATATGACCATAATGATAAAATTTTGTCCACTCAAAGAGTGGATCTTGCCAACTAGGTCAAAGGATCGTTGCTAAAAAGGTCAATGCATGATGGATGGAATCAACTCACATCTAGGATCATGAATTATATTTCCATGTAATTGACACTTCATACAAGATTTGGCATAGCAAATGACATATGCCTATATAGTAGGCCAATAATAACTAGCCCTAACTAACTTCTGAGAAAGCACAAGACTATTAGAGTGGAACCAATAAATATTTTCATGGACTTTGACTAGTGATTTTTTGGACTCATCTATTTCTAGACACCTAAGTAGTGTTATGCCTAGACCCTTTCTATATAAGTCACCATGGACAAAGGTATAATGTGAGGCATAGTGGGTAAGGAGGCATTTTCAATTGCAGGTAATATTTTTTGGAATTATTTGATCTTAGAGGTAAGAATAGATGGTGGCACAACAAGAGGAATTGTGACTAACAATAGTGCAAATAACTCTATTGTTAGGGGATTCATAAGCAAGATAGTGTAGTTTTTCTATCAAGAACTCAAAGTGAGACTTGTGTTCTTGTAATTATAAAAATAGATGCTAAGGTATCCATAAGATCTGCAACCTTGTTCTCAACCCTAGGAATCCATTAAAATGTAACAAAGGTGAAATAGTTCCTTAGGGTGTCAATCAACTTCTTGTAAGGTACCAACTTGTCATCTTTAGTTTGTTAGTCATTATTCATCTGATTTATAACAAGCTAAGAATCTCCATAAATGTGCAACTCAATAATTCTCCATTTGATAACTATCTTGATACCATTAGCAAGGGCCTCATATTCAGTTATATTGTTGGTGCAAGGAAATAGCACCTTGTATGACTTAGGAATGGTATATCCATGATGAGTAATGAACAAGATGCCAGCACTAGCCCCATTTTGGGTGTGAGACCCATTGAAGAATATTTTCTAGGTTATTTCTATGACATACATGATGGAGGAATCATGGGAAATATACTTTCATGGGAGCATTATCTTGAAGTGGAAAATCATCAAGTTGATCGAAAATGGCTTGCCCTTGATAGCTTTATGCTCAACAGATTGAATGTCAAATTCTAATAGAACCATCATACATTTAGGTAGTCTACCTGTAGGTGCAACTTTACTCAAAAGGTACTTTAGAGGCTCAATTTTAGCCACTAGTTGTGTAGTAGCCACAAGCATATAGTGACAAAAGATTTTGTGACACAAAGACTACATCAAGACAAGCCTTTTCAATATTGTTGTAATTGATCTCATAGGAAACTAGTATTTGACTGATATAGTAGATGGCTTTTTCTATCCTATTATTATCATGTTGTGCTAGCAAAGCCCTTAGATAACTGCTCATAGCTAAGATGTATAATATCAAGGGCTTCCATGGAATAGGGGGCATGAGGATTGGTGGCTTAGCTACATAATCCTTGATCTGAGTTAGGCTTTTCTCACATTTCTCATTGCATACACATGTGGATCCCTTATGCAATTTTTTTGTTAAATGGTTGGGATCTATCAACCAACTGAGAAATGAACCTCTTAATGACCTATAAACTTCCTTGTAGACTCCTTGATTGATTGATACTCTAGTAGGTGGCATGTTCATTATTGCTTGTACATTTTCTAGATCAACTTCTATGCCTTTAGCTAATATAATGTAACCTAAAATTTTCCCAATGTGACACCAAAAGTATACTTCTTGGGATTAAGCTAAGTTGAAATCATTCCATGTGATCCAATATCAAACTCAGGTCAGCTAGGTAAGTGCTTCTTTGTTTAGATTTAGCAAGAGTTTCATCAACACAATCTAGCATGTTCTTATGCATCTTATCATGGAAAATTGTGGTTGTGGTCATATCCCTCTTATAAGTGGTTCCCACATTTTTAGGCCAAAAGTCATGACATTCTAGTAAAAGTTACCCCAAGCACATGTAAAAAAAGTTTTCTCTTAATCCTTGGGAGCTATATTGATTGAATTATAACCCAAGAAACCATCCACAAGAGAGTACATTTCATAGCCTATGGTCATATCCACTATCATGTCAATATTTGGTAATGGAAAGTCATCATTTATGCAATCTTTGTTAAGGTCTCAGAGATCAGTACATTCCCTAATTGACTTGTCATGTTTGGAAGCATGGACAATATTGGAGATCCATTTGGCATAATTAGTAGCTTTGATGAATTTGGTGCTCAAGAGATTTTCCAACTCAAATTTTACAAGTAGAGCCACATGTGGATGCATCTTCCTCAATTTCTATTTAATGGGCTTAATTCTAGGAAGCTATAAAATGATGGCGCAAGATATGTATCAAGCCTAGGCATGTCATCATAGGTCCATGCAAATTTGATCTTCTTCTCTTGGAAAAACTAAGTGAGCTATTCATTTTCTTCATATGGTAATGATTGAACCAGATGTATAACTTTTGGATATCATCAGTACCAAGATTTATTGGTGGTATAGGTTTAATAAAAAATGATGACCTATCTTGGAAATAATTGGTTAGACTAGAAGGTACCTCATCCTTGGGCACCTTGATGAGGTTTTCACCCTTGGATACACCGTTCTTTTTACTATTTTTTGGCTCAAACACTGCCACAAAGTGGTTTTCTACATTTAGGATTTTATTTTTCATTTTTCTCTATAGCTTATGACTAAGGTACTTAATTATGTCTAACTTAGCCACATTAATCATTGGCTCGCTAGTGGAAGATACTATGGGTTCAGCAATGGTCAGGTATAAAGTGATCTCATAGTCATTTTGGAGCAATGGAAGCCCATGCCTTTGATTTTGTATAGACCAGTCTATGAGGTTGGGGTGTATGAGTGATAGTGGAGAGGATTTTTGAAGGTTATTAATGTGGAAGGAATTTTCTCTAATGACAAAAAATCAATCTATAAGGAAATCCCTAAAGGCATCCAAATTGAGATTAATCTTAAGAGCACCAACATGGTCCACTAAAGCAATTTGAGAACCTAACTTGTTAGAACCTACAAATGACTCATTGACCACATCACTTTGGTTATTAAAAGCATGCACCACATCAACTCTCCCTTCACTAGATGCATCAGAAAGAGACTCCCATTCATATTTATTTAAGATAGTACTTTGGTTATGCACCATAAAATGGATAGTGTTTCTTCTAACTCATTCTTTGTTAAGATCTTCAACATATGACTCATCAAATGTAGGTTGTCTAGAGGTAGATGCTTCAACAATGTTATCATTAAACAACATATCTTCTTCCCAAATAAGGGAAGTATAAGGGTTAAATTCCTCTTCTTGTGATAAGGTAGTAGTGGTAGGTGGAACCTCATCTTCAGACTCACTAATTGAGGGGACTTCTTGGTAAAACTATAGTAAACCATCATCAAAGCCCAAGCCTAAGCCTATATTATCTCTACTTTTTCACCTCTTGGTGTGACTTGTGGGTTCTATGAGAGCAGTCTTGTTACCATTTAAAGGACCTTGTCCATGATAACCTATTTTTCTAAGAAATTGGTAACGTTTCCATATTTCTTGGAGGAAATAGGGGTAGCAAGTATGATTTCATCCATTGGGTCTTCTTCCCTATATATCCAATCTCTAACTTCTTGATCATATTTTTCATTCTCTAAGGGAGCTGAAGACTAGACAAAGATGCCATAAATAGTCATAGCCGTAGAGGTTGGCTTCATTTTCTTAGATGGTCTACCAAAGGAATGTGTAGAAATAGGTAGTGCCACAATAGAGTCCAATGTGTATTCTTCCATACCTATACTCATCATTTTCATCTACTTCTCACATTCAATAATTGAGGGTATACTATCACTAGTAGGTCTATCATGTGGTACTAATGATTCAGTAGCAATAAGCATATTGATAGACATGGAATTATCCCCTGGAATCACAATCTCAATACCATTAAGGGGGAATTTTATGCATTGGAGATAGGTAGATGACAAAACTTGCATCTCGTAAATCTACGGTCTTCCCAACAAAAGGTTATATGCCAACAAAATATCTAGTACTTGGAACACCATGTCCTTCTTTGTAGGACCAACTCAAATAGGTAGCACAATAAGACCCTTAGAAGATCTCTCATCCTCATCATAGGCCTTAATGGTAATTTTGCACCTAGGATCAATGGAAAATTCAAATGATCCTAGTTATTGAACCACACTAAAGGAAATAATGTTCAACCCCACATTGTTATTTATCAATGCTCATCTAACTCAAGTATGATGAATTTGGACTTCAATATGTAAGGCAAGATTATAAGGATAACTCAATGATTTGTCATCTTCTTTAGAAAATATGAGGTAATGCAGTGGTGAAATGTGGTTTACCATACCTTGGAATTTTTCTACACTAATGTCTATAGGGACACTAGCTATATGCAAGGCTTTTTCTAGGATCTCCTTATGCAAAGGAGATAACTCTAACAACACAAAGATGGATATCTATGCAGGATTTTTTCGCTATTGAATCACCAGATCAAAGGTAGACACAAAAAAAGTAGTGGGTTTCTTAGAAAAGGAATCTTATTTAGGATTAGTGGCCACTTCAAGAACAACCTTAGACTACCCCATAGTGATAGGATTTGGCATCTCACCATGAGAAGAAGAAGAATCTATCATCCTAAGTGAAACCTTAGGTCTAGTGTCATAAAAGTGCCAAGAGGGGTTGTGTTTTCTCAATACCACTTTAGGCCTTTCATTGTTAGTGTCATAATTAGGTTCCTCATCAAATTTTGGACCCATCATGTAGACATTCTCAATAGGTTCCAACATATTGATAATATTGTCTATGTTGGTATATGTGTAATTGATCTTTGCATCATTGTCTTTCTTGTTAGCATTGGATGTCTCTTCTTTCTCATACTCAATAAATGGTTGTTTAAAAACCTATTGATTAAAATTATTAACAAAGCCATCAATGACAACCTTCCCCTCATCAATAAGATTTTTAATGACATCTTTAAGTTTGAAGAAATTATCAATATTATGATCTTTATTTCTATGATAATTGCAAAATTGGTCATCCTTCCACCAATCAAGTTTAATAGGGGGTCATAGGGTTATGATTTATCAGGTAGCGTGATAATTTTTTTGGAAAGTATAGTCTTCAAAACAACATCATATGAGTCAACCATTTGATTATAAGCCTAGGTCTATAAGGCTTTTTAGACTCCTCAAAAGATTGTGATTTGTTAGAAACATTAGGCCTTTTTTCTCTTGTTGTTTGGAAACATAGACAACATTGGTCAAATGAAAGGTGGGTTCCTTCATTTTAGGAACATCCACAACACCATTGTTGAAAAAATACTTATTCTTGATCCATGGTTTACTCTTATCTTTTACATTCTCATTGCCACTCTTATCCTTGTTGAGGACAATATCCCCCTTCTTGATAGCAACATCCTCAATATGATAAGAACTTTCAGCCATGTTGTTGAAGGATGTGAATAATTATTTTCTAATATCATGTAGTATAATTTTGGTACAAGAGTATTGACAAAGATATCAATCTTTTTAGTTTCTAGGATTTGACAAGGGTATCTAGAATGAAGTCCCCTCTATCTTGGTAGGTATGTGTAAAAATGTTCCCCTTGTCTTTGTTTGATATTGCACAGGAGACTAGGTGGTATATGTTGTACAATTAGTGTTGGATGAATCTTTGTGTGAGCTCATCAAATGTTTTAAAGGAGGTGATAGCTTAGTAAACAACTCCATGGTGTGTCCTTTCAAACTTCTAGGAAGAAACCTCATAAGATATGTGTCTTAGTGTATGAAATCCATAGTAAGAGCATAGAAGTGTCTCACATGATCTTGTGGATCACCATTTCCATCTTATTTTTCATACTTGGGAACCTCTATATCCCTAGGAAATGGTGTCATGTAAAGACTCTTCTTGAAAGGAAGAGCACATATAGTTTTGACAAATCAAGTTTTTGGCTTCTCCTTTTCCATTTGCATAATTGCAAGTTAATTTTGTAATTCTTGAACCTCTTTCTTGATAAGGTCACTTTAAATTGGCTCTTTATTTTTTATAATTTGTTAGACATCAAAATCATGTGGTATTATCCAACCTCAACTTTTCATGTATGTGAAGTTTCAATCTCCATTTTTCTCTAAAGTCTTGAGCATAAGTTTTTGGAGATATTCATCTTGTCAAAAATTCATTAGGTCCTCACTAGTAATTTCATGATCTATTTTTCTCCCATTGTGAGCAAGTTGTGAAGCTCTAGGTGGTGATGTATACCCCTAAGCATGTGATCTTGGACTTCTTGGTGGAGTATTATTTCCATTATTACTAAAGAGTGGGTAATTTGCAAAAGGATTACTATAAGTAGTGTTGGTATGTCAATTCTCAAAGTTGTGATTATTAGTTTTCACATGGTGAGATGATTCCCTAACGACCATACACCTAGCTTCCTCAATTCTTTCCTTTTCCAACTGAACTTTCTCTTCCTTGAACATAAATAAGTCATCTAAATGGTGGTTTCTTTCTGCCTAATTCATGGTGTGTGACACATTATTTGCATCTTTAGGAATGTCAAGGAGAGTATCAAAAGAACTACCAAGGTGGATAAGATAGGTTCTCCCTCAAAATCCTACTTATGTGGATGCCTAGTGGGAGAAGGTAGGTGTTCAAAAATAAAAGGATAGTTTCCTTCGATGACTTATAGCCTAATCGCAACCAACATGTAACAATAAATCTAGTAGTTTAATAGGATGACACTAATCTTTTTGAGAATTAAACTTGTATAGTCAAGATGTTCACTTGTCAAATGAATATAACAAAGACAGAGTAGCTTTTCAAAAGTGCTCAAGAAATTTATGGCACAAGTGACTTGAGCCAACAATAGGAAAAGAAGCCCAATAGCAAGAGCAAGTAGGATAATTGAGTTTTTGACAAGTGAACTATTTGTAAAGTTATGTTCACATCCAAGAAACCAATCTTACCTTTCAGCCTAAGACATAACCAAAGATGTATAAAATAGACCAAGGGCATAGTAGAACCAAGTGGCAACACCCCTAACTAGCTAGAATGCAATTAAGACCAAATTTTCCAAGCAACAAGACCAGACGATAGTTTCTAGCAAACCATGTGGTAGAAGTTTAGCAAAAATAATCATATTATAGTTCTTATAGTACCTAGATTATATAATTTATGAAACAATGGTTCTTGAAGGCAATGTGATAGTTTGCATAGTAGTGGTGCAATCGAGTTTATAAGGTGATGTGATACTTATGGAAATCTAGAAGTATGATACGATATTTTTGATAGCAATAGTGTGTTACAAGTTCAATAGAAATAAAACTTCATGCCTAAAACATCTACATTTTGAGTCGAACTTTTCACATGTTTGGACAAGCTAACAGTTAGACAGAGTCTTTTCTAGTTGTAACAACAAATGTGATATTTTGGAAAACAAGTAGATGTCACAAACACACATCTCCAAATAACTAAGCAAGGGACAAACCAAACTTGTCAATATAAGCATATGTGAGGTTTTCCAAGTGACATCCCTATAAATTCTACCATCATGTGTATGTTCAAATAATTTTCACAGTTCTAGATCATTCAAGATTATATTAAACAAGATCTACCTAAAGATCATGTTTCATTACTCAAAAAATTAGCCCACACTTGATGCCCCCTTACCTCACACAAAGTGGTTTCCCACAATACATGTTGTCTTTTTCATGGAAGTGCTATTTACACAACCAAAGGGATAAAAAAGGTGAGTGTAAAAGCTTGGCATGATCTTGTTAGTCCATGAGGATTGAACATTGCACCAAGATATTGAGAAGATAATAAAGGTATCTTTTAAATCCTAAAGTCTTTAGAAAGGGTCTCATTTGCAATAGCCCTCTTGCACCTAATAACATGACACCTTATCTTGTGATAAGCAATGGACCTCACGGCCACAAGAGTACCCTAAGCATTCTTTCCAAGTGATTTCGTCATGGTTCCAATCCCACAAGTACTCTCCCTAGATGAATACAAGTCTTATGTCTCCCAATGCTTTGGCCTTTGTCAAGGGGTTTATGATTATAGTGGGTCAAGTTAGATGGGTTTTTCTCATTCCACTTTAGGTCATTCCTATTGGTAACTTTTCACCAATAGAAGACCCTCTAAAGGTAATATCTCACTAGAAGATTGAGACAAAATGGATCCACATCAAAGAGGTCAATATTTATATTTTTCTTTTGAAAGTGAAGAGCATACTCTCATATTCCTTAGTTCTTCTCCCAAACACGCGAAGAAGATCAATTAAAACCACTAAAAAGTTGAGTATTCCACTCGCTTTCAAGGTCTAATGAAGGGTCAATATTTCTGATTGACATGTAAGGTGAAGAGCATGCTCTCCTACAAGAAATGAACCCTACTCAAAAGTTTTATGTTCCTAATGAAATGAAAACTATTATGATACTGCACTTGAAAATGAAATCAAATACACAAAAAACTTTTTTATTTGTTTTTCTTGAGCAGCCCTACAAACACCTCAATAGCCCTTTGGTCTTTGACAAGCATTTTTTGTTTGTTTTGTTTTAGCAAGCAAGAAATGAGAAATCCCTACAAAACAACCAAGTTAGGACATCAAAAGCTTAACAAATCTGAAATAAACCCTACAAGCCCACTCATCATATTGTCAAGAAAGTAGAAAGTGTTGAAATGAAAAAGATGTTTGAAGTATAGAAATGAGGAAGATTGATGTAACCTATCATGGAACAATTGTTATTTTTTCATTAATGTCAAACCTACTACTTCTAGTGATACAATTACTAATTTGGTTTGAATGCTATCATTTGATTGATTGATGAAGAAGATTTGAAAAAGAAAGGGTAACAAGAGTACATAGAGAAAGGTTGAGTTATATGGTGTATAAAAGGAGTACTAAGACCAAGTAAGACTTTGATGATATAATGTATTGTTTATCTAATTAAAGCTATAATGAAAGGATAATTGAGCTAAGACAAGAAGAAGACTAAGAAAAGAAATGTGTGTGTCAAGCCTCATCAAAAAAATAGTGGAAGTTGAGCAAGTAAATGTAGGTTGAGCAGAAAGTTAGTTGCAATCGAGAAAATTCAGTATGTGTTGAGCAAAGAGAAATCTAGTAGGTGTTGAGCGAAGGAAGTTTAATATGTACCAAGCACTAGTAAAGACTTAGTGTATACCAAGAAACCTAGTGTTGACTAAGCATTAGAAGACTATTATTTCCAAGAAAACAACATGTTATTACCGAGTGTATATGAGCAATGTTAGTATGCTAATAGAAACCAAATCTAAATAAAGCTTCTACAAACTAAACAAAATTCATAAACTTCAAGATAGACTAAGATGAGCTCTCAATTGAGAATATGAGCTATTAATGGGCTCTCTCAATAAGAAGCTCTCTTGTTGAGTGGCTTTGTCTAAATAGATAGGATGCATGCTCAAGCTTATGCTTCAAAAAGGGCTTCAAATGGAGTTGGAATTTGGGTATGAGTGTATGGTTTTGATGTAAAATGGCTTCTTAAAATGGCATTATGACTTTACTTCATGGATTGTGTTGTTTTTCAAAGGGGAAGGATCCAATTTATAGGCAAGTGGCTTGAGGGATTGAGGGCTAAGGTGCAAGGATGGGGAAAAGCTCATGGAGAGCTCAGATTGCATGAGAGGAGAGCACATGGATTGTGCTTCCTTATAGCCAATCAAGGAGTGACACATGTCACAGGGTGAGAGGATGGAGGAAAGGGGAAGGATGAGTCAAAAAAGGAGGCTCAAGGGATAAAATCTTCATAAAGACCCTCATAATGGCTTGTAAGAGCAATGAAAGGGCTTGGAAGAGTCATTTATGGCCTAGTGGGCTTCATAAAGTTTTATGGTTGGGATATTTTGAGGGAGATGAGGGGAATTTTGACTTGGGCTTGATTAAGAAGGTTTTAAGTTTGCTTAGGATTGTGCAAATGATTAGAGGATGGATTAGGATGGTTTAGGATTAGCTTAGGGATAGGCAAGTGGATGGCATTTAATGAGGTTGGGTGAAAGAGGAGATATTTGTTAACTTTGGCTTGGGTTAGTAAGTCTTAACCCATGTTTAGGGAATGTGACAATGTTAGGAGGAGATTAGGATTAGGTTTAAAGACATCTTCTAGAAGAGTCTAGACTTTGGATGAGGATAAAGACTTTCTAGAATAGTCTAGAACTTCCTAAGATGAGGATGAAGACTTTCTAGAAGAGTCTAGAACTTCTTAGGATGAGGATAAATTAGATTTTTAGGAAATAAATAAAGTTTTATTTATTTCAAGGGTTTGGGTTGAGGAGATATTTATTAAAACTTTTTTAATAAACATGAGCATTAATATTTAATCTTAATTAAATATTTTGAGTTGGGATTAGGGGTAGGAAATGATGGGATTAGCCTTTAATCAAAATTAAAGAAGGATTAGAAGATTTTGGAAGAGGTTAGTGATCTTAAGGAAATTGGCCAAGTTTTGGGCAAAAAATAAAATTTTTATTTATTTTGGATTTTTTGATCAATTTATTAACTAAATAATTAATAAATAAGGAAATAATGTTTAAATAAGATTTAAACATTTTTGGGAGGGATTCTTTAATTAAATATTTTTAATTAAGATAAAGGGATTTAATGGCATAAAAATAAATTAATTAATTAAATAAATAATTAATTAATAAATGATGATGTCATCAAAAATTTTTTCAGGAAAATAAAAATACTTTATTTTCTAAAGGGTTTAGGTGTCTACATTTTTCCCCTCTTTGATGTGATGCCGCAAGTGGCATGGCATCAAAGGTAAGAAAATAAGATGCCCAAGGCTAGAGCAGAAGAGGAGAGAATGGACTGCGAGATGCCTCCTCAAGAAGGCGACAGGGAGAGAAAGCGAGGCTTGACAACTTCTTGAAAAGTACAAGAATTTGAGATGAGCAAGGAGACTCAAATTGGCTTAAGAGAAGAGGTTTAGTTAGCTCAAACTCTCACTACGAGAGAATGATAAAGGGAGAATCATAGGCACAAGAGGAAGCAAGCTTAAGATCTCAGAGATTGTAGAGGATGGAGGAGCGGAGCGTTATAAAAAGGAATCCAAGATAGGGAGATGGATGATGGGATGATAAAGCTGATGCAATAGGATTTCAAAGAGTCAGATTGGCAAAAGATGGGTTTCGGAGATCCCTAGGACTAGGATTGTGGAGCTCGAAAGATGAGGCTTGGTGGATTGATTGGATTGGTGGATCCCTAAGACTAGAATTGTGGATCCCTAAAGCTAAAAGTGCAGATTGATTCAAAGAGATACTGATGCATAAGCTAGGGTAGGAGAGACAGATGCTGGATATGGATGGGGGATAATGGAGATGAAGGGAAACCATTGAAGCTTTTTTTTTTAGCAGGGGGATACTTCAAAGAGAAGTACCACCATGTAGTTGAGCACTAGATTTGCTATAGGACTGTTGGTTAATTGCCAAGGTTACCAAGAACATCAAGGCCTTTTCACCAACTATCTAGAGGACTGACGGACTGACTCAAAACAAACACGCAAGGGTTGCCCCAGCATCACACATGATTCATAGAGGAAGCAATGTGGAACCAACACTGGGTAACCTGAAAGCAGAAACAACAAACAAACAAAAGACCTGATCAAAACCTTACGCTTAGATTGCCCCATTCACAGTATACCATGATATGGAAGATCATGGCAATCGTGAGGAGGGAACAAAAAGATTGCTTGGAAAAGATAACTCAAAACCCAAAGGGAAGATTCTAAATCAAAAGAAAGCAAAAATCCAAAAGAGAACCGTTTGCCAATGAGATGGGTAGGACGAGGTACTAACAGACCAAGATCAGACATGAGGAAAGCTATATCCTGCAAAGATCTATCAGAGAGCACCTAAGCTGATGGATTTTGGATGAGTGATGCATCTGGCAAGCTGAACTAAGAAGGATAACACTTTGGTGATAGGAGATCTAGCTAAAGGATGCATTGGAATAGCTAACCAAGGGTTGTGCAATGTGTGCAAGATGCTAATCAAGGGGGAACTGACATGAAAGCTGGATAGATACAATGGTACTAAGTTAAAGAGGATGTACAAGCTGACAGACCAAGATATGTTACAAATGTACAAGGTTGTTCATGTTTTGGTTTTGTGAGATGGAAATGTTGGTGAAGGGTGGGATGTCTTTAATAGTTGATAGGAAGATAGGTAGATGGTTTGCGAAAAGCTTAAAGAAAATGGGATTCTTTGTGTGCATGTGATAGGATACAAGCTAGGATACAAGATTTGGCATATAATACAAGCTGGAATATGGTACAAGCTTTGGACAAGATTTGGATATACAAGCTATGATACAAGATTTACAAACTAGGGTATAGGATTTACAAGTTGAGGTACAAGATTTACAAGCTGTACAGGAGGTATTTACAAGCTTCATTAGATTTTGGATATTTGGTTGGAACACTAAGGGAACAAGTAGGTGTGTTATGGGATGGTGGGTGAATGGATGAGGGATAGGATAGTGATAGATAATGGATTAGTCTTAGTACACAAGGTGCCTAAATTACTAGGTTTTCAACAAAGTACCTATCCAAGGCACTTGAATTGCCAAATTTTCACCATTGGACGCTTATTTCTCTTTACTATTTTTTTGTATTTTTTAAAAGCTGGGTATACCAAGGATCTTCAAGCATAGAACTTCTTGAGATGAATGATGTTAGTAGGATCATTCAAGAGTTTTCCTTCTGGTGTAGATAGCTAATAGGCTCCAGAGCCAAAGGATGCAGTGACAACATAAGGACCAAGCCATGTAGGTTCAAACTTGCCTTTCTTTTCTCGATCAGCTTGGACTTTCATATTTTCTTTGAGGACCATGTCGTCCGGCTAAAAGTGTTGTGGGAACACCTTCTTGTTGAAATTCCTTTTGAGATGAGTTTGATAGACTGTGAGATGATCATAGGCTTGTTGTCGCTTCTCGTCTAAGAGATCTAGCTGGGTGAGCCAAGCTAATCTATATTCTTCATTTGATATTTGCCCCTGCAAAGATATGTGCAAGGAGGGAAGTTCAACCTCTATGGGTAGTACTGCTTCGGCACCATAGACTAGGGAGTATGGAGTTGTTCCTGTGGATGGACCAAAGGAGGTTCGATAGGCCCATAGGGCTAGATTTATTTGTAGGTGCCAATCACGACCGGAATCATTGACAACTTTCTTTAAGATTTTGAGGAGGGTTTTGTTATTTGCCTCTGCTTGGCCGTTACCCTGTGGGAAATATGGGCTAGAAAAGTGGTGATGGATGTGGAGGGAAGTGCATAATTCTTCCATGTTGAGCTTTTTCAAAGTTACCTCTATGGTCGGTGAAGATGGTGGATGGGATGCTGAAGTGGTAAACAATGTGGTGCAAGATGAACTTGGAGACCTGAACTCCTGTAGCTAAGACTAGGGGGACTGCTTCCACCCACTTAGTGAAATAGTCTGTAGCTGTTATTATCCATTTATGTCCATCAGATGAGAGAGGTGTGATAGTTCCAACTAGATCAAGGCCCCAACAAGCGAAAGGCCAAGGTGGTGCAATAGGCTGTAGATCCTGTGCTGGAGCGTGTATGAGATTTGTGTGCTGCTGACATGGGAGACACTTTCTGACAAAGTCACAAGAGTCTTCTTCAATGGTAGGCCAATAGTAGCCTGCTCTAAGGATTTGTCGTGCTAGGACAATACCACTCATGTGGGCACCGCAAAGTCTAGAATGTACTTCTTTTAATGCCATCGCGGCCTCATTTTCATCTAAACATCGAGAGAGAGTATCGTGATAATTCTGACGATATAGGGTATTGTCTATGATAAGATAGTGGGATGATTTTCAAATGAGGTTCTGGCCTTGGGTACGTGTGAGGTGAGGGGATATGATACCATCGTTAAGGTAAGCATGAATCTCATGGTACCAAGGGGATTGGGGACCAACCAAGATACAAACACGGTTTGAATCCTCATTCGCATAGGCGGGTGTGAGGAGCTGCTCAACTAAAAAATCATACTGTGTAGCTGCTTGGGGAATTTCCAAGAGCGAGCCTATAGTAGCCATAGCATCTGCTGCTTTGTTTTGTATTCGAGGCACTTGTGTAAACTGAAGCCTTGTAAAATGCTGGATTAGCTGATCAACTAGCTCTTTGTAGGGTAATAGCTTTTCATCTTTGGTTTGATATTCATTTAGGGCTTGCTTGATGATGAGCTGAGAATCACCAAAGATTTGTAACTCAGTAATGTTCCATTCTGTAGCTATCTTTAATCCTGCTATGAGAGCTTCATATTCAGCTATATTGTTGGTGCTAGGGAATTGTAGCTTGAAGGCTTTTGGAATGTAATCTCCTTGAGGTGTGACCAACAATATTCCTGCCCCTGATCCATGAGATGTGTGTGAGCCATCAAAATAAAGTTTCCATGGGGGTTGTTCTTCAATTAGATAGACATGTTCATCTGGAAATTCTGTGATCAAAGGATATGTATCTACTAGAGGCGGATCAACTAGGTGATCTACTATAGCTTGCCCTTTGATTGCCTTTCTGTCCACATACTGGATGTCAAATTCGCTAAGGAGCATAACCCATTTGGCCAAACGGCCTGTAAGTGCTGTTCTAGAGAGCATATACTTGAGAGGGTCAATCTTGGAGACTAGTTGGATGGTATGACTTAGCATGTAGTGGCGAAGCTTTTGAGTTGAGAAAAAAATTGCCAAACAAGCTTTTTCCATAGGAGTATAATTGAGTTCATAACCAACTAGGGTTCTACTGATGTACTAGATGGCTCTTTCTCTGTCGTAGTCATCGAGCTGTGCTAGAAGTGCCCCTAGAGCAGTAGGCGTTGCTAATATGTACAAAATCAGGAGATGACCAGGAACTGGTGGAACCAAGATAGGGGGATTGGTGAGATACTGCTTGAGCTGATCGAAGCTGCACTGACATAAAGGATCCCACTTGAAGTTCTCATCCTTCTTCAGTAAATGTGCAACTGGTGTACACTTATCTGCAAGCTGGGAGATGAAGCACCGGACGGATTGAAGCTTTCCCTGAAGAGAGCGAAGCTATCGCAGTGTCTAGGGAGGAGGCATGTCTAAGATATCCTTGACCTTCTTGGGGTCGATCTCTATACCTCGTTTAGAAACTATAAAGCCTAGAAGCTTTCTAGATGTGACCCCAAAGACACACTTCTTGGGATTCAACATGAGATGATATTTGGCTAACCTATCAAAGACTTTCTCCAGGTCAGCAAGATGATCCATGAAGGTATGAGATTTGAGCAAGATATCATCCACATAATCCTCCAAAATGCTATGGATGAGATCATGAAAAATGGTTGTCATAGCTCTTTGATAGGTAGCCCCAACATTCTTTAGGCCAAAAGGCATCATGTTGTAGCAAAAGGTTCACCAAGGGGTAGTGAATGCTGTCTTATGTTGATCCTCTTCTGCAATCTTGATTTGATTATACCCAGAAAATCCATCCATGAGGGACATAATTTCATGTCCAGCTGTAAGGTCTACAATCATATCTATGTTGGGTAAGGGAAAATCATCTTTTCGACAAGCTTTGTTAAGATCTTTGAAATTAGTGTAGATTTTGATGTCACCAGAAGGCTTAGTGATGGGGACCATGTTGGAGATCCACTCTGAGTAGTCAATAGGTCGAATAACCTTAGCAGCTAACATTCTTTCTAATTCAGCTTTGACTAGTAATGCCACCTTGGGGTGCATTTTTCTAAGCTTTTGTCTGATGGGCCTGATCTTTGGACCGACTGCAAGATGATGAACTACAAGCTTTGGATCAAGTCCTGGCATGTCCTGATATGACCATGCAAATCAGCCAATGTTCTCTCTTAAGACCTCAAAGAGGAGATCAACTTGGTCTTGTGATAGGGATACAACAATGTGAACAAGTTTGGGGATCTCTGAAGAACCGATGTTGACTTCTCTAGTATCCTCAATTAGAATAGAAGATATCTCTGGTCGATTATCTTGAGGAGGGAATGCTAAATCCTCATGTTCTGCTTATGACTCTAGATTTTCTTGCTGAGGGGTTCTCTTCGCTACCTTAACTAGTCTCGGTTTCACCTTAGTTCTAGTTTTGGGTGTATCAGAACTAGGTTGGGGATTTTCTCCAAAATACCCCTTTGGATCTAGCTTATAGATATAGGCAGAATCTGGCTTTGTTTTCTTGTGAGGAGTTTCAGCTCCCATGAATCTCAGAAGTGCTTCCTCTGATGTGAACTCATCAATGTGTATGACGCTTGGTTGGTCCCAATCTATGAGTTGTGAATGGGCGAGTGGTAGGTCAATGAAATGGATGGATAGTTCTTGGAGAACAGAGTCTCCCAAGAAGATTTGGTCTGGGATATCGTCGTAGGCTCTCTTTTCAACTTCCTTAGGAATGTCTTCAATTTTGACAACGTCGCAGTTAAGAACCCTGCTACCTATCTATGCCATTAGAGTCTTTGCTATACAAGAATTGAGATGTACTCCTAGTAGTGATCTAACCCTTGAAGTATTGGTTCATAGACTCACTACTTTTGAACTTTCAAATTTTGATAGTTTCAAATATAGGAATATTAATTCTACTTTCGAAGCTAAATTGACACTGAAAGAACCTAAAGGAAACAAAAAGGTCAAGCATGTTGCTAGTGAGTGTGATACGGATGATGAAGATATAGAAGAACTAGAAGCATTGTTGGCAAGGATATTTAATAGAGGCAAAGGAAAATACAAAGGTAAGTTACCCATCTATGTTTTAATTGTAATGAAGTTGGACATATTGCAACAAGGTGTCGTAAGAAACAAAATAACATAAATAAAGACAAATTCAAAGGTAGAAAAGGTGAGAGTAACAAAGGCTATAAAGACAAGGGAAAGAAAGCTTGTTACATTGCTAAAGAAGAATCTAATGATGAATCAAAAGATCATTATGATGAAGTTGTGTATGTTGCTCTGAAAGATGATTCAGATGAAGATGAGGAAACTACATTAGTATATTATGTAACCAAAGGTGAAAGATGGATCATTGATAGTGGATGCTCTCATTACATGAATAGTGACAAAAGTAAGTTCATTACCCTTGAGAATTAGAATGGAAATAGTGTTAGATTTGGTAATGATGCACCCTATCTAGTGAAAGGTAAAGTATCAATAAGATTGACAATAAATATCATGTGTGACAATGCTTACTATGTAGAAGGAATTAACTATAATCTGTTAAGTGTGTCAAAATTGAATAGTTATGTATACAAGGTTGAATTTGAACACAAGAAAGATAAGATCTATGATGTTGATGGAGAACTCGTTGGAAATGGAGATCAGACAAGAGGTAGTCTATTTTATCTTGACATGAATGAAGCTACTTGTCTTGTTGTGCAATTTGATGTGTGTGGCTATGGCACAAAAGATTATGTCATGTAAATTTTGATAACTTGGTTAGTATCAGTAAAATGAAAAGAGTCAGAGGTTTTCCAAAATTGAAGAAACCTAATAATGTGGTTTGCAAACAATGTCAGTTAGTCAAGATGACAAAGTCTAGTTTTAAGAATAAGACGTATACTTCAAAAGAAAGTTTGGAATTAGTTCATATTGATCTATATGGACCAATTGATGTGCAAAGCTATAAAGGTGACAAGTATTTTATTCTATTTATTGATGATTACTCAAGAATAAAGAAAGTTTTATTTTTCAAAGAAAAATCTAATGCTTTTCAAATGTTTAAGTGCTATCTGACTAAATTTGAAAAGAAAATTGGTAAAAGCTTAAAATTGATAAGTAGGAGATAATTTCCATAGCATGTCAAATTGTGATATTGCTATTAGGATTTAACTGTGTGATTTTTGAGTCAAAATCTTTGACCCATGTTTCATGAGTAGTGATTCAACATGAATCCATCTCTCATGAGAATAAATGGAACACTTAGCACTCATTGGATCTAGGTGATGCTCACAAGGGTGAAGCATTGGGACTTCCTGGGAGGTCACCCATCCCAGTACTACTCCAGCCTGAGCACGCTTAACTACGAAGTTTCCTCCATGGTTAAACCCAAAGCTTGCAACCCCATTTGCAAAACCTTCACCAAGTGTTGTGCCTTATGAACCATTCATTAGAAATCCCCTTAAGCTCATCAATTGATAAGTAGGAGATAATTTCCACGGCAAGTCAAATTGTGATATTGCTATCAATTGGAAATTATCTCCTACTTATCAATTGATGAGATTAAGGGACTTTCTAATGAATGGTTCATAAGGCACAACACTTGGTGAAGGTTTTGCAAATTGGGTTGCAAGCTTTGGGTTTAACCATGGAGGAAACTTCATAGTTAAGTGTGCTCAGGCTGGAGTAGTACTGGGATGGGTGACTTCCTAGGAAGTCTCGGTGCTTCACCCCTATGAGCATCACCTAGATCCAATGAGTGGTAAGTGTTCCATTTATTCTCCCGAGAGATGGATTCATGTTGAATCACTACTCATGAAACATGGGTCAAAGAGTTTGACTCAAAAATTACACAGTTAAATCCTGATAGCAATATCATAAAAGCTTAAAATGTTTGAGATCTTATAGAGGTGGAGAGTTTACATCAAATGAATTCAATAACTTCTACAATAATAGAGAAATCAAAAGACAAACTTCTGCACCTAGGACCCCTCTACAAAATGGGATATTGAGAGGAGAAATAGATCTATGATGGATTATGCTAGAACACTGATAATGGAGAAAAATGTTTCTTAAAATAATGGAGAGAAGTTGTCTATACCTTGAATCAAGTACAAGTCAAGAAAGGTACAAATTTCACACCTTATGAATTATGGTATGGATACTCACCCAATGTCAAATATTTTAAGGTATTTGGAAGCAAGTGTTACATTCTTAAGGACAACAAAAATGGTAAACTTCATGCTAAAGTGAAGAAGGTACATTCCTAGGTTATTCCACAAGAAGTAAAGCTTATAAGTGTTTAAATACTAACACTAACAAATTTTTGGAAAGTACAAATGTAAAATTTGATGAATATACAAAAATACATGAAGATGAACAAAAGAAGGAACTTGAGAATTATAAAACCTTTATGTACTACTAGGAAGGCATGTCTATTAATGTTAATAATACTATAGTTGTTACTTAACAAGAATTGGTGATTGTCGAGTCACACACAATGGA
The DNA here is from genome assembly GCA_028749045.1 of Cupressus sempervirens. NCBI lineage: Eukaryota > Viridiplantae > Streptophyta > Pinopsida > Cupressales > Cupressaceae > Cupressus > Cupressus sempervirens. Next base: position 361,326,088 of record CM053793.1, on the reverse strand, counting down.
TGTTAAGTTGCATTCAGGAGTCGAGTTACAATTAGAAATTAAGGCACATTCTAATGTTAAGATCAGTTTACAAGAGAGGAATGTTGAGTTACCTAACAGAGAAGTATATAGTGAACCTAAGATTGAACTTCATGAATGAACTATTGTTGAATAATGAAGAGCAAAGCCAAGATTATACAAATATGTCAGAAGACATCATCCTACTAAATAAATCATTGGATAAAAAGAGGTTGGAGCAATGACAAGGAATATATTAAGGAATGAGACATGTTTGTTTAGCATACATGAACATAAATTAGTGAAGGGTGCATTAGAGAATGAAGACTAGAGTCAAGCCATGAAAGAAGAAATTGATCAGATTGAGAAGAACAAAACATGGACACTAGTACCAACACCAACGGACAAGAATGTTATTGGAACCAAGTGGGTGTACAAAAACAAATTGAGATGTTCTTTAATGGATTACAAGTTTATCTGATGAAATATGGTATTTACATTACTCAGTCCAAGTATGTAAAGGAAATATTGAAAACTTTTGGTATGGAAGATTCAAGACCAATTAGTACTCCTATGGTGATAGGACATAAACTATCCAAAACTGATGATTCTGCTGAAGTAAATCAAAGATTGTATAGGTCTATGATTGGAAAATTGCAATATGTAGTTCATAGTAGACCTGATATTACACTAGTTGTTTTGATTGTTGTAAGATTTTTTACAAATCCTAAGGAGAATCATGTAATGGTTGTTAAAAGGATTATGAGATAATTAAAAGGTATAAAAGCCTATGGTCTATACTACAAGAAAAATGACAAGTTTGAATTGAGAGCCTATACAAATGTTGATTGGGCTGAAAACATTGATGTCAGGAAAAGTACAAGTAGAGGAGCATTTTTCTTAGGAAAAAGATTGGTTACCTGGACTAGCAAGAAGTATAACTATATTTCACAATCTATTATTGAAGTTGAATTTGTGGTTGCTGCAATAAATTGAACAAATGTGGTGTGGATCAAACAATTAGTCAAAGGAATGAAGGAAGAAATCGCTAAACTTGTGGTAATTTACTGTGACAATACAAGTGCTATAAACAATCTAAGAATCATGTGATGCATACAAAGAAAAAGCACATTGCAATCAAGTATTATTACTTGAGATATTTAGTTCAAGACAAAGAAGTGAAGATGGAATATGTGAATACAAAGGAATAGATAGCTAATATATTCACAAAGGCTTTACCTAAGGATGTACATGAATATCTTAGAGATAAGCTAGGGGTGATACCCCTATCCAAAGCTACCTAAGAAGCACGAGTAGTGCTCTACATCAACTAAGTTGAAATGTCATACTTTACAACTTCATACAATGGATCTTACTTTAGCAATTGCATGAAGTAAGGAAGGAGCTGAAATAGAAGACTTTTAGTCTCATACAAGGTGACAAAGGGAGAACCTAAATTGTTGATATCTACATGAGAAGATGTCAAGTCTTTGGCATTGTTGTTAAAGAGGGAGAATATATTGAGGGAGAATATACAAAGAGATTTTCATTGTCAAGTATGAGGGAGAGTTAGTACTAGAAAGGAGAAAACAAAGAGAGATAAAAAAGAAGAAGAGTTACACTGAATATCTGAAGAAGAAGAAGAAGAAGAGAGATTGTAGCCTATACAAAAGAAGGATAATATTGATAGAGGGAAAGATTTAAATATAAAGTATTATGTTTCTTTTTGGTATTTTTGTTGGTTTTGGTTTGCCATCAATGCCAAAGAGGGAGATTGTTCAAAGGAAAAAGATTAAGATTGATGTAACCTATCATGGAACAATCATTATTTTTTCATTGATGTCAAACTTGCTACTTGCTAGTGAGACAATTGCTAATTTGGTATGAATGTTATCATTTGATTTATTGATGAAGAGGATTATATGAAAAAGAAATGGTAACAAGAATACCTAGAGAAAGGTTGATTTATATGGTGTATAAAAGGAGCACTAAGACCAAGTAAGACTTTGATGATATAGTGTATTGTTTATCTAATTAAGGCTATAATGAAAGGATACTTAAGCTAATACAAGAAGAAGGCTAAGAAAAGAAATGTGTTTGTCAAGCTTGACCAAAAAAACAGTGGAGGCCTAACAAGTCAGTGTTGGCCAATTAGAAAGTTAGTTGTGACTGAGCAATTTTAGTATGTGTCGAGCAAAGATAAATCTAGTAGGTACCAAGTGAAGGAATTTTAATATGTACTGAGCACTAGTGAAAATTTAGTGTATGCTAAGAAACCTAATTTTGATCAAGCATCAGAAGATAGTTATTGCCAAGCAAACATGTTATTTTCGAGTACTAGAAAAATGAGTTTGATCAAAGATTTGATGAATATGAGCCAACAAAGTGGATTTCTTGAATTGTGTGAAGTGTGTAGAAGATAAGTATGATGAGCTAGTGGCACAAAATTCAAGATAAAATTGTTTGAAGATGAATTTGAAGAGGATTGTAAGAGAAGTTTCTAGAAGGGAACAAAATGGAAAAGAGGGTAGATTTGATGAATCTGACTTAACCCTAAAATGGAAAATTGTGGTTAAGCAAAAAAAGATCTAAATTCTCTATATAAGGATATAACCGGCCAAAAGAAAAGTGTCATAGTGTGAACCAGAGATAGTCAAGGAGTCTTGCAATGTTGCTTTATTTGGTGGCCAAAGGGATGAACCTACAGTTGGAATATTAAGCATGAAGGCTTAAGGAGGTGAAGGCTCTAAGGGTGAACAAGAAGTTAGAAACAAAGGAGATTGAATGCCAAGAAGAATAGAGGACTAAATAAGATATTTATATCTACAAGTGAGTTTTTTTGTTATCAGATCAAATCTTACTATTACTTTCTAACAACTATATCAGTCTAGATAAATCCTTTGGATTAAGGTTGACCTAACAATCATGAGTAAATCCTTTAATTGGATGACATTCTAATGGGATATTCTAAAGCCATTTAACAAGGCTCACTCCTAACAAGGTGATTGAAAACTTTTAATCAAAGTCACATTTAACAATGTGCATTGTAACCTTTAAACCGGGTTGACTCCTCACAGAGCTCACTTCAGAAGAGTGAAAATTGGTAGCATGTTAGTGGTGGCTTTTCCCAAATTAGGTTTCCACATAAAATCCTTGTGTCAAATTGGGTGAATGATTTTTTGGTATTTCATGTTTACATTTCTGCAAAGTTCATTTGACCTAGGACAATAATATACTATGGTTTGAGATATTGGATGATCAATGCATGCACATGTATTTGTTAAGGACTGAAATTTTTTATCAATATATTTGGACCTTAGGTAACTAATTCACCCCTCTCTCAATTATTATAAAGCATTCCAACATAAACCTAAAATAAAAAGCCTTGAAACCAAAAATAAAAATGTAAACTAGAACTCAAATTAGCTAACCAAAATCTATTTAGGTGATACTTTTAGTTGCAAAAGTATCATACAACACTTCACTATATACTCAAGCAATACATTGTGCATTTGTGATACTATGTGTAAAGTTAGATGACAAAATGTAGAAGGATGTGTAGTGGACTTTATACATGCATGTGATACTTTAACTGGTAAAGTATTACACAATATTAGTAGCAAAGATCATACAGTATTGGAAAATTTTTAGACAATAGTAGAAGAAACTATCATATGATACTAGAAAAGTATTACCCGACTTTTCTATCTACAAATATAGAAACCCAAAACATTTGAAACAAGTAGTAAAAAAGTCAAAAAAGCAAGAATGAAGGAGAAATAAGGCTTTTCAGCCTTGTGGTGGGCATCAAAAATGTACACACAAAAGGGTACACTCCTCTAAGTCCTTCTATCCAATGGATCTCATGGATTGAGAAGCTTGAATGTCAACCTGGAGCTCCTTAGTAATGACATGCAAATGGTGCAAATGAAATTTTATGGCTCTAAAATGAGCTTAGATGTGCAGCCCCTTGCAAGGTGTACTATGAAATGGGAGATTCAAGAATAAGAGAAAGAGTGGAAATGTCTAAGATTCCAAGATTATATGCAATGCAAATGAAACTAAACTAAGAGATTGAGAAATGCAAAGTTTTACTAGCAAGCATGAAGTGTTACAATTCCCTATTTAAGTTGGATGAGTAATTCTAATGCATGAAAGGGAAAGCAACACTATATCAAAATATGCTAATATGATATTATGATATGAAAGAGATGAGGTGATGAAAAAGGTCTTCAACAGCTCCCAAGGGTATAAAAGATTCTTGCAGCATAACATTAGTACAAAATTGAGTGATGTTAGATGAGGAGAGAGCTGTCCCTTTTAAAGAAAGATGGATGATGGAGATCATATAGAAAGAATGGTCTAATAAATGATGGAGAATGAAAGTGGAGTGATCCGTGTGCACAAGTGTTTCCACAACTCTTAATCAAGAGTTGATGTTTGTGCCCCATGCGAGACAAAAACGATTTTTCTTTATTTTTAAAGTGGGAATAACACTGTATGTGTGCACAACTTAGGATAAGTGGGGAATGGGTTCTTTTATTTAATTAAAGGGGTCAAGTTCCTTTAAATTAAATAAGAACTTAGGACATAGTGGTCAAACTATAGAGTGAAATTGAATAAATGAATTTATTGAGGAATAAGTGATTTAATAAATTTTACAAAAATTCTAGAAAGGGGGCTAATAGTCTAGATGATCATTTTTGGGTGATAACAATTTTTGCTATAAAAACAACCATAGGAGTAGTTGTAGAAGCAAAGAAAGAAAGAAATTCAATCAAGACAGGGTGAGATAGGTTATCCAAGGGAGTGTTTGTGGAGGTTGGAAGCATGGTAAGTGATGTGTGAATTCATGCTTGTTCACATGGATTTCTTGTTTGTGGGTATGAGTTTGAAGGCTTCCACAGTTGTATTACAATGGTGTTTTGCTAAAAAATACATGGTTGTGGGTGCTTTTGGAGGCTAGGTTTTTCCCTCAATGAGGGTTTTCCATGATATATCTTGTGTTACATTTTTGTGGGTGTACTTTTTATTCTCTTGCATGTAGATTTTAAGTGGTCATTTGTTTCAGATCTATTATGGGTCATGTGAAAATAGTTATATTTTTTGTTGCAAGCTTCCTTATGAGTGATATTCGAGTATGGTTTTATATTTTTAACCCTAGATTGAATCCATGGGAATGCATGAAATAGTTAAGGAAAGGGAAAGATATATGAGTTTTTAAGGTTGTTTATTATAAATTTGATAGTTTTAGGGTCTCTATTATGATGGGATGTTAGTTGATTTTGGGCATGTGAAATTGTTGGTCAAAAGTGTTTTTTGGATATTTCATTTAAATGAGGGTTTTAGGGGGGAGCTTCCAAACATGACCTCTTAGGAAAAAATAGACTGCAACATTAGATCTAGGTTGGCCTTTTCATAAATTTTGATGTATAATATACCCTAGTTTGGCCATGTGGAGAGAAAATAAAAGGTTGTTTTAATTTTAGACCATAACGGCCATCAAATTCAATCTTGCCATAATTTTTATTACAAAAATAAATTTCTTTGAAAATGGTAAAAGTGTGTCTTAGTTAAATGGCCATAACTTTCACTCTAAACATTACATTTTGGACTTCTTACACTCTTTGGAAAGCTAATTCAGAGCTCTATAGTTTTATGTAGGTTGAATTTTTATTGACATTTGTTGGGTTTATGAGCCCAAAATTCATATGTTGTTTATTTTAAGCATGGTTGTGGGCATAACTTGGGCATACAAAGTTGGATTTTAGACTCTGAATAGTCTATGAAAATCTCCCCACACTGGTTCATATTTGGTGCAAGTTTGAAATGGTTTATTATATAATATATTGATCTGAATGGTTTATGATATATATTAACTATGTTAACATTATGATTTTATGGCTTTGTATGTTTTGGGGATTTGAGTTTGATGTCATTGTCTACTCAACTTGTATTTTAGATTTATCTCATGATTAAATGGTTATCAGTGTTTGGTTTGGATATATATTATGACTTGTTGGTTCTACAAGTTCTGTAGTAGTTTAAGTAATCTATACTAATAGGTTGCATTTATGGCTTGGAAATGGGTTGTCTTTTCACGTTGGTCTTTCATTAATGATGCATATTAAGATTGGTAGCTTGAATTCAAGTTGTATATTTCCTTAGTCAAATGATTTGTTTATTTATCTTCATGTAAAAGAGAAGAGACGTTATTACCGAGTAAAGTCATGGTGGAGGATTGTGGTTGACTCTTCTATGCGAACAAGTTGGACACTTTGAGAGCGAGATACTTAGTTCATGGATGTGATCATGGTGCCATGGATTTTGACATGACATGATTGGATATACAAGTACTTCATTGATGTTCATTACTATAGATGCTTAAAAACGTCCCAAATGCTATATGAATTCATTTAATATTTCCTTTGACATTATAATTAATTAATTATTAATTAATAATATTTGTCATATTCTTCTACTTATTTAATTAAATAGGTTCATTTTCTTAATGTATTTAAATTTAATTTAAATACTTCCCCTCTAATGTATTAAATTTATTTAATGCATGTGCTCCATAAACCCCCTTTTAAATAAATTCTAATTTATTTAATTCCCTCCACTTTATTAAATTCTCTAATCCTGTGATTAAGTCAATTCTTATTTAGTTTAATCCTAATCTCATCCTAAAACCTAGTCTACACCCATCACTCTCATCCTTCTAAGCCTATCTATTAATTAATCCCACATTATTATCCTAAATCTCTTTTAATCACCTCTTTAGAAACTAAATGGTAGCTCACACATATGTGAGAAACACAAGGCTAAAGGGGCATCCTCTCATTAAAATCTCCAAAAAGGTACTCCTACACCTTTGTCCCCCACTCCTTTCCCTAAGGTTGCTCACACATGTGTGAGCACACCTTGAGTCTCTCAACTATGAAGGCTCTTTTTAACTTATGCATGGCTTGTCCTTTAGCCCATGTGTCTCCCTTGTGGCACCTATGTGGATGCCACATAAATGCCACCTCCTCAAAGCCCCCATCAAGCCTATAAATAAAGCCCTTGTCTCAAGCATTTATCATCTCCCTCATTTGTATTATTATCATGCTAGTTTAGAGTTAGAGTTTTCTAGAGATTTTAATGTTTTTATGCATTTGTTACTAACCTTTGGTAGTTGCTAGATTTCATGTCATTTGCATTGATATCTAGTTTACTTTCTTGCATTCATCTCCATTTCTTAGAATGTTTTAAGAATGGCTTCTTCCATAGCCTTCTCTTGAAGCATTCCTCACTCATCTAGCTTAGATTTATATCATATTTACATGCTTTCATCATCAAGGGATTCATTCATAGTTGTGTTTGGGAGAGGACATATACATCCCTCACACTTAAGCACACCAACAAGGCCTCTTATTGGTGCCCTTGTTGAGCTACTTTGAGGTTGTGTGAGGACTCTTGTTTGTCAGTTGCATTAGTTTTAAAAAACAATATTAGTTTGTAGTTTTTTTGATTTTGATATTATGATATGTACATGCTACTAAAATTTTATTGTTTATGTGTGATTTTGATAGATTAGGTTTTTGCACACACATTTTGGCACACCTAGTGGGACCCATGTCCGTATTCCACCTTCAAATTCTTTCAAAAACCCATAACTTACTATCAAAACCCATGCACTATCATCTCTGCTAGGATGTAGTGTCATTTGCAAGGACATTTTATCTTCTAAGAAAATCAGTGTCTCCACATGTTGGCATCTCTACTCGTGCCTACCTTTTCAAACAAAACTAGTTAATTCAACAACATTTTATAATCTTCGATAATAGTTGACATCTCCAAATATTATTGTGTCATCTCCATAGTTTGCTACCCTATTGTCTACATTGCAGATAGCAAAAAATACTTTTTTGATCAAACTATTGTCTCCAACATTTAGCCCAAATTTTCATCTACATTGTTGGCAAACTAAACCCCGTGTATCATTAGACTATTGTATATGCTGATATACTCTATCATCTTTGCTTGATAATACTTCCACAACTCTATCATCTGCATAGTTTAAAATTTGAGAAGTTTAGCATCTTTGAGACAAGTTTGTCATCTGGGATTGTAAAACTTTCAGTGAAAAACAAACCATATTGCTCCATGTTCTATCATCTATGAGTTTTAGCATCTACTATTTCTTATCATCTGTGAGTTTTGGCATCTGCGATTTCCTATTATTTGTGCCTAGTTTCTATTGTTTCCAATTTTTTATAGATTAACTCATATTTTTTATTACCTAACTCATTTTTTGATTGATCTATAGGGATTTCTAATCTAGTTTTCATTGTAGGAGACAAACTTTGGGATATTTATAGTGATTTTAATCACTTTGAAACTTGTAGTGATTTTAATCACTTAGAAATTCATAGTGATTTTAATCACTTGGGGATTTGTAGTGATTTTAATCACTTGTAAGATTTAAATGGTGAATGAAATTGTATTAACTAATTATTTTTCCTTGGAATGCATGTTGCAACTAATATCAAAAGGTCAAGTACACTCTTGAATGAAATAAGGTAACCGTACACACACTCTTGAATGATTTAAGAAAAATTATACACATTTCATTGGAATGAATGATGCTCAAACACAATCTTTAATGTCTTAATGAATGAACAAGCTTTTCATTGGAATGCATGTGTAGAGCAATCAAATACAATCTTGAGTGCCTTAAAAGAAATTGACATGCTTTCATTGGAATGCATGTTTAGATAGTGCATACACTCTTTAATGCCTAAGGTTAAAGAAGCTTGCTATGAAACATTTGAAGTTGGTGCTTAAAATGAATTCACTCAATCTTGAATGACTTAAGGGAATTTGTTCATTTTTAGTAATTTTCTTATGTTGAAGACGATCAATTTACTTTATGTTGACAAATATTCACTTTTATTATGTTGACAACACTATCAAATTGGAAAGAACAATGCATGCTTAAACACGAATGTCTTCAAAGTAGATAGAAAATCTAGGCATCATTGGAAAAGAACAAGTGTCTTTTAAACCCTGAGGCCACTTATGTATTCTCTCCTCTTACACCTTTGGGTGATCTTAAGTGCACAAGAAATAAGTGGTCTTGTTTATTTTTTTTAGGAGGCCTGCTTGGGGATTTCATCACCCCTTGGGACGATCTCAACTCTAGTTTTCTAGTAGAGTATAAATGTTATAGAGAGGTGAATTGACAGACATTGCTCTTGAAAGCAACATTTTGTCACTCTTGGCTAAGCCCGAAAGAACTTTATACCTTTGGGAAGTCAAGGTAGAGATTTGGGTTATCGTCTCCTCCCAACTGTGTGGCACTATTTTCTTTCATCTATAGATTTGGGCCTTGCGTACCTTGCATATATCGAGGATGCCCTCTAGATAATATTTGTATATTCTTGTGGTAGCCTTATTAAGATTGTTGATGTGTTCAGTGTGTTTGATTGTTTAAACATCCAAAACCAATACCAAACATAAAACAAGTCTAAAAATGAGTGAAATGGTGAGAAAAACATTCAGTGAGTGAAATGGTTGTAAGTGGGTCCTCTTGACCTATGGTTATTTTCATAAGTTCTTACATTTGGTCTAGCATTTGAAATTCATTGGGTCTTTTAGTCATAAGCTTATTTGCAAAAAAATTGTACTTGGTCTTGTAATTAGGTTTGTTTTGTTCCTACCATGATCGAAAAAGTCAAACCTAAGAAGGTCAAATTATCAAAATCATTTGCCTACAAGGAAAGGAAAAACCTAGCACACAGTGATAAGCAATTCCGATATGCTATCAAAGACATCAAGAAAGAGGAAGTTGAACAAGACCGTTATGATAGAATCTTATACAATATTAAACTTTAAAATTGGTCTACTTTCCCTAGAGTGAACTAGGGATTTTTGTTTCTAGTGAGAGAAGATTGAGTTATCCACATAGTGACCATATCACCCTCATTTTTCACATCAATTCATTTTCAAAATTTTTAGACTTCCATGTGCAAAATTTCCTCTAAAGAGCTTGATCATTTGAACCTTAATCTTTTGGCCTAAGAGCATCTTAGTTACAAAACTTTCAAGATTGCAACACTAGACCTTTATCCATAAGAAAACATGTATCATAGTTGCACTCACTCATTTGGTATCACAAGTCCATCTCCAAATAGTGAGTAATCTATTTGGTGTCCTATCTGTCCCAAAGGTCACTTGTCCATCTTTGGTAGGAGAAAGATATTTTTATCCTATATCACACTTGGTTTGCCAAATCAACAAGGTCTTTTGTTTACATTTAGGTTGTTGGCCCCTTTTCTCACATAAGATTTAGTTGCTCTCTCACATCTTCCCTTTCTTCCACAATCTTCCACCTATTGGTTTGGTCACAATTGTATGGTACAAACACAATCTGGCAGATTAACATTTAATCCTATGTCACATTTATTGGAATCATTAAGACAACAAGAGTTGGAGAATCCTTTTCCTCCATGATCAGCCTCATTTGGGAGTGCATTTCCGCTAGTATGAACTTTGGTATGCCTAGCTCAACCTCCACAAAAGAACTAGAGAAACATTTTCAAAACACAACTCTAGGGAGTAATTCACATGATGATGAAGTGTACCAAGATAAAGATCCCATGGACAACAGTAACATCCTTAGTGATGTCCAAACATTTCTTGCAGATCCATACAACTTATAAATGTTGGAAAAGTCTATTAGGGAAAACAAGATGGAGATCTTCCTAAACTTGGTTAAAGATGGTGTTAATGTCCCTATGAGTTTTTATGAGAGCACTTTGTTTAGACAAATTACTAAGGATGGTGCTCTCGTGTTGCCAACTTCAAACATAGCCCAAACAACAGGCAAGGAAAAATAACCTATCGTAAGAACTAGTTCCATACCTACATCAAGTGCCTAAACACAACCAATGTTCTAGTTAAGTGCAAAACATATTCAACAAATTATTAGAGCTATGCCCAACACTACTACACATGCTAGCATTTCACAGTCAACTTTGATAGGTCCAATTGTAGGATGTTTAAACATTGGGCAAGTACCTATACAATAGATGACAATCTTGACACAATCGATATATTCCTCTTATTTACAAATGCCAACAAGTATGATGAAAATGTCTGTGCCAATTCCAATGACTGCTTATCAATACATTGGCCAAAGTGGTGCACTACCACCTCCACCACCTCATAATATGGTTGAGAATCCATACAACTTTGGAGGTGGTTTCATCAATTCCCAACAATCACAAATGCATCCAAACCAAGATCTAGCCCAACAGTTGCATGAACTTCAAAATTTGGTCCATAACATGAACAACAAAGGGGTGAAGGATTTCTCTTTTGCGGAAATTTGTCCCTTTCCATTTGATAGATCTATTAACATGATACCATTTCCACCAAACTTTGAGATTCCTAAATTTGACAAATACATGGGAGAAACATGTCTCATCACACATCTCTAGGAATTTTCCACCTTATGTCAAGAAGTGGCCTATAGTGAGGATTACCTTAAAAGGCTCTTGATAAGAAGCCTTGGAAGTCCTGCACTTGAGTGGCTAATGAACTTACCCAAGGGTTCCATCACTTCCTTCAATGACTTGACGGAGAAATTTTTAGCACAATATTCTTAAAACATTGAACATCATGCCTTACTGAGTCATTTGTGCAACACAAAACAATGAAACAGTGAAACATTTGCCAAATTTCTACAATAGTGGAGGCATCTTGCTAATCACATGCCATACAAACTTGAGGATTCCCACCTTGTAGACATATTTATCAAGAATTTGATCTCGGAGATGTCTTTCCAAATCAAGATGACTAGTCTTGAAGACTTTGCCACATTAGTCAAGAAAGGCAAGAACATTGAAAATGGACTCTTAGACAACGGTTCCATTAAAAATTATAGCTCTTCATCCTCAAACAATGACATGACCAACAATAGAAAACCCAAATTTTGGTCCAAAAAGTAAAGCGTTACCCACGATGGTGCCACCAATGTCAAAAGTGTACAAAACCTTCAAGGTGGAAACAACAACAACAACTATCATAACCAAAACAACAACAATTCCAATCAGAATTAGAATCAAAACAACTAGCAATCTCGTAATCAAAAGAATTTTTTTCCTCGCAAGAACAACAATTACAACTATGACTATGATCAAAATAGGAAGTTCACTAACTTTTGTAAACCATTGGATGCCATATTCCAAAAACTAGCAGATCACAATTTGATGGTGTTTCCCAACACATGGCCCTTACCCAAATCGAAATGGTATAGGGAAAACAAATATTGTAAATACCACCACATCAAAGGACATGACACAAACAAGTGTATGAAACTCAAAGTCTCCATTCAAAATCTTGTTGATGATGGGGAAATTGAGGTTGAAGGAGGACCACCCTCTAAAAATGCCAAGTTGAAGTTATTTCAAAAGCCATTCCTCGACCACAACAATTATAATAGCAATGTAAATCGCGCTTCCATATCAAATGCACTCCAATACGACTATTCTACTAACCACATATTAGGATTTGACTCCTTATGTGGTAAAATATAAACAAATGATATATATGGTTTTGACTCCATGTGTGGCCACATTGAAGAAGTAGACACTCACATAAATACCCTTGTCCTAGAAGCAACTAATTGTGATAAAACCACTTGGCGGGGAAGAATTACTTTGCAAGATGCCACTCCCAATCCCACTAATCTATTAGTTCCACATGCACCTATTGCATCATCCACTTCACAAAGACCCACTTCATATAATCCTAGTTAGGGAAGACTCCTGCATAGATATCCATTCTAGAGCTTCTCACCACCTCACCCATCCATAAAGAGATTCTGGAGATTGCCCTATTAGAATCTTGTGTCCCTAAAAACATTAATGCATCCCAATTCACTACCATGATTGGAAATCTATACAACAACACCTTGTCTTCACAAACAAAGATTTTCAAGGTCCTAACCAAGACCACCATTTGTTTCTCCACATTGAAGCCTTATACACTGACATAAAATAAAATGAGTCCTTATAGATAATGGATCTAGTTTGAACCTTTATACATTGAAGATGATCCATTTCTTGGGCCTTCCAGAAGACCTCCTATATATCAATAGAAGGATAATAATCAAAGCATATGGTGAAAGAGAAAGAGAATCAAAAGGAGTTATCATGCTATCGCTAAAAGTTGGGCCAACTGTAATAAATACTAAATGTCATGTCCTCGATTTGGACTTACCATATAATATCTTGCTTGGTTGACCCTGGATACATATACTCAAAGTGGTACCATCTACATATCATCAATGCTTGAAATTTCCTCACCAAGGAAGAGAGGTCATGATTCTAGGGGATCCTTTTCCTTTTTCTTTTTGTAAGAGATTGGAAGGTGCCCCTACAAATTTTTGTCTAGTCAGTGAGTTTGCTAAGGTTACACCTACATCTCTCACCATAATGGAATCACCTCCTACAATAGTACTAGAGTTATCCAATATTGATTCCAGTTCTCATAAAGGAAAAGAGAAGGTTGAAGATATTAAGGTCAATACTATAGTGAAGAAGGTTACTTTTGCTAACCAAGGAATGGGAGATTATAAATTTGAAAATGCCTTATATGTTGGAAAAATACCACTCTCCCCTCAATCCTTTGGAAAACCTTCCCAAATACTACCTTCTAAAAATAAGGATACTGTACATGTTAATAAGACAACATTTGAACATTGGGGTTCACTTAGTGATGAACACATGGAGTCTAATATCTTAGATTGGCTATATTTTGATGAAAAAGATGATCATGTGGAATTCCCTAAAGATAAGTATGTTAAGGCTCCTCCCATCATTGAAAACATGGGATATCATGGCACCGGCCTTGTTCCTAAAGAAGATGGAATTAGACAACCCCTTGAGGCTAATAGCTATCCTAAAGGACATGGTTTAGGCTTAATTAAATGCAAGGTGTCCTTTGCTAACAACATTTGTATGGTTGAACCTAATTCTGAGATTAAAGAGGAGGAATTATTTCAGGTACCCTTCCAATACATTGAGGGTGACCTAGATAACTATGTCCACACCATTACCATAGCCAACCTTTCATCTACCGATTTACCCCTCACTAACCTTGACATGATAGATTGGGACCTTCAAGACACATCACCAGCTCTTGATATCTATAAATCTAACAAAATAGTGATGGCATTTTTTGGCCTTAAGAATCTCCAAGATTACAAACATGAGATCCAATACAATGAGGAAGCCTACTTTAGTAGCCAAGTCAACTCCCTTAGTTGCAAAAGTGAAAAAGAAAATAAAAATAGAAAAATAGAAGAAACATCCTCTAGTGAAAACTCTTTTGGAGAACTTTTGGATAAAGAAAAAAACAAAATAAAGGATGCATCTTCTGGTGAAAACCTTCTAGAGGTGCCAGAAGAGGGAGAGGTTGACTTTCCATTTAGATCTTTACTACTAAAAAAGTCATCTCTATTGAATGAGGACACTATTCTAGTTAACTTGGGCATGGTTGATAATCCAAAAATCACCTACATTGCTACTACCCTAAGTCCCAAAGAACAAAAGGCGGTGACTGAGTTTCTACAAAGAGGTAAAATCAATTTTACATGGACATACAAAGACATGCCTAGTTTAGACACAGATTTGGTTCTGCATCACTTAGCAGTAGATCCAAAGATTAAACCTTTGAAACAAAAGTTACACAAGATACATCCTAAGATAGCACTTTTGGTTAAAGTAGAACTGTAGAAAATGCTAGAGGAAAAATTCATCTGACCTATTGATTATCTTGAGTGGGTTTCCAACATTGTTCCTGTAGGAAAAGCATCTAGGGGTATTTGTATTTGTTTAGATTTTTGAGATTTAAATCTCAAATATCCCAAGGATGATTTTCCACTTCCTAACATAGACATAATAGTGGATTTGACTATCATACATGAAAAGTTGTCTTTAATGGATGTTTTCTCTGGTTACAATTAGATCAAAATTACAAAAGAAGATCAACATAAAACAACAATTAATACCCCATGGGGAACCTTTTGTTACCAAGTCATACCTTTTGGCTTAAAAAATGTCCGTTCCACCTATCAACGTGCAATGACTACCATTTTCCATGATCTTCTACATGTTATAATGTAAGACTATGTTGATGACATCTTAGGAAAATCTAATACACGAGATTCCCACATTATTGTTCTTATTATCATATTTGAGAGATTGGAGAAATACAAAGTGTGCCTTAATCCCAAGAAGTGTGTTTTGGGGGTCCAATCAGGAAAGTTGTTAGGTTACATAGTGTCAAGAAGAGATATTGAGGTTGATCCTTCCAAAGTGAAAGCCATCATGGAAATGCCTCCACCTACTACATTGTAGCAACTCCACAATTTTCAAGGAAAAGTACAGTCTGTCAAACAGTTTGTGTCCCAATTAGCAGATAAAGTTCATCCACTCCAACATTTGATTTGAAAAGGCATTAAGTTTCAATTGGATTGCCTATGTTAGAAAGCATTTGAGCAAGTTAAAGTATACTTGGCTAATCCACCAGTTCTAGTCCCTCCAATTGCAGGACAACCATTGATTTTATACATTTTTGCCACTTCAGTTGACTTAGGTGCTCTTTTGGCATAACTAGGTGACAAAGGTAATGAGCAAGCCATACACTATCTTAGTCAAACATTAGTTGGCTATGAATTGAACTACACTACTATTGAGTGAGCTTGTTTGGTGGTAGTCTTTTACCCGCAAAAGCTACGCCATTATATGCTTAATTATACTACACATCTCATTACCAAGATAGATCCACTCAAGTATTTGCTATCAAAATCGTCCTTCACTGGTTAAGCTGTAAGATGGGTCTTGATTTTAAGTGAATTTGACATTGTTTATAAAGATTGCAAGGCCATTAAGGGACAAGTAATTATAGATAAGCTTACTCAAGCTCCTCTTCAAGGAGACCATCCTATTATAGCAGATTTTCTAGATGACACAATTATGACTATTACCCCTAGTACACACTAGAAACTATATTTTGATGGTTCCTACACACAAAAGGGATCAGGGGTAGGAATTTTGTTTATTACACCGCAAGGAGACCTTATTCCTAAGTCTTATAAAATTTCATTCCCTTGCACAAACAACATAGCTGAGTATGAAGGATTAGTAAAAGGGCTTCATCAAGCTATTAGATGGAATATTAAGAGCCAAATTGTCTTTGGGGACTCTCAATGGATCATTAGGCAAGTCACAAATGAATACCAAACAAAGGATGAAAAGTTGTTTCCATGTCGCCAGATAGTTGAAGATCTTAAACAACACTTCACTAGGATAGTCTTCCAGTAGATACCAAGGACTAATAACAAAGTAGTAGATGTTATGGCCACCATTGCCTCCATGATCGCCATGCCTGAATACTATCCTAAGTGTGAGTTTCTTGTTGAGAATATTTGTATTCCTTCTTATGAGCAACTTGAATCAGAGCTAACATGTGAGATAGTCAATCCAGAGTCTCCATGGTACTCTAACATTTTTGCCTACCTTCATCATAAAACAATCCCCATAGTCCTTTCCACAAACCAAAGCAAAACCTTCATCTGTCGCACTACCTGATATACTATCCTAGGTGATACACTTTTTCAAAAACATTTCTTTGGAACCCACCTTCAATGTCTTAGTTTAGATGAAGCTAGAATAGAGTTAGAAGAGGTTCACCAAGGAATTTGTGGTGCCCATTCCAATGGCCTTACCTTAGTGTAAAAGCTCCTCAAAATAGGTTACTATTGGCCTACTATGGAAGTGGATGCCTATCATTTTGTGAAACATTGTGTTCCTTGTTAGTAACATGGAGATTTGATACATGCCCCCACCCAAGACCTTCAGCCTACCATCACACCATGGCCCTTTTCCCACTGGGGATTCAATATTGTTGGTCAAATATATCCAAAATCTATAATTGGCCACAAGCATATTATTATCGCCACTAAGTATTTCACAAATTGGGTCAAGGCTATTCCTTTAGCATACACCATTGGAAAATAGGTTTGAAGTTCATTTTGAACTACATTATCTATTGTTTCACTATCCGTCAAGACATCATGACTAATAATGGAACTCCTTTCAAAAATCAGGAAGTTGCCACATTGTGTAGGAAATTTGAAATCACTCAGCATTTTTCCACCAAATACTTTCCCCAAGGTAATGGCCAAGTTGAAGCCACCAATAAAACCATTTTGAAAATCCTAAAGAAAAGCGTTGATATAACTAGCTATGACTAGCATCTCCAAATTGCTCCTGCCCTTTAGGCCTACTGCACCTCCATCTACCCCCACAAAAGCCACTCTATTTTCCCTTGTTTATGGTTCTAAAGTTGTCTTACCCATCAAAATTGAGCTCCCTTCCCTCAGAATCTCTCTTAAGAATCTAATGTTTGAAGAAGAATACCGAGTTGCTCGCTTACAAGAGCTACAACTCCTTAATGAGAGATGCCTCAATACCCTAAACCACCTCCATATGTATCAAAATCACATTCAACTCTAGTTTTACAAAAAAGCCAGACCTTGGGAATTTGAGGT
The DNA here is from genome assembly GCA_028749045.1 of Cupressus sempervirens. Classification (NCBI taxonomy): domain Eukaryota; kingdom Viridiplantae; phylum Streptophyta; class Pinopsida; order Cupressales; family Cupressaceae; genus Cupressus; species Cupressus sempervirens. Next base: position 361,308,486 of record CM053793.1, on the reverse strand, counting down.
GGGTGACATAGTTTTGCAACATAACATGAGGAACCTCTAGAACCATGAAAAGAAAGGAAAATTTGAAGCTAATTGGCTTGGTCCATTTATCATTATAGCCAAATATGATTTTGGGGCATATTAGAGTGCTACTTTAGAGGGAGATCTACTCCCTCAGCCTATAAATATCCAACACCTCAAGTGGTTCTATGCTTGAGCTCAGTAGTTCCTTTATAGTGTTGTTATAATTCCATAAAACTCCAAAAAAATTAGAAAATCAGAAAAACTCCAAAAACATTTGTAAAATGTTCCTAACAAAATGACTAAAAAGAAGAAAAAGTTCCTAAATTTTTTTGTAAGGTCCATTATCTATAAGGCTCATCTCACTTCACCACATTCTCCCATTTCATTTCCTCTTTGTGCAAAAGTCCTATCTAAATTGTGTTATTCATGCATCCAATAAAAGACCTCTTGTTTGTGAGGCATCACTTCACTTCCATTTTTCAAAAGACTTGTAGTTCATGAGGTATTTTCCCCTCAAGTTTTTGTCCTAATCCCATTACACTAAGATTTTTCCCACAATAGTGACTGCAACAAAAACCTTAAAAAATCACCATTTGTGACTTAGCAATTCAAGAACTTGTTCTTTTCATAGCCCTTGCCAACAAATATTTGCAACAACAACATTAGACAAACAATTCATAAGACGACTCCTTCCTACACATGGCACTACAACCTTCACTTTTGAGACTTAACATTCTTGGAAGGAATTGCGGATTGAATAACTACTTGGTCATGCACTCTCTTTTGGTTGATTTCATTTTGTGTGTTAGTAGTAGCCTTTTATAGTGTGCCTTGATCTTTCATATTTTGGTATCACCTAAATGGCTCCAACTGCCTACACATGTCATTTGCGGTATGATCTATTTTTGATGCTCTAGTACATGTATGTCAATTTTGAGTTATGGTTGTACATTGCTCACTAGGGGCAACGGGTTAGCACATGTTGCACCAAAGATCCCTAAAAATATTTTGGGTGTGCCTAGACCTCTCTAAGGCATATATGACATTTGTTCCATCACATCTATGAAAACCACATATATCATCCTAAAGTATCTATTTTGTTGAGAGTCTAGTCCATGCAAAGGAATCTTGTCATCTATGGTGCTATAGCATATAGTGCATAACTCCTTTTGCAAAATCAAACTAGGGTGTGCTCTTCCATATAAACATAACTAAATCCCTTGGTATAATGTAGCTAGGTTTCATGTAGTATAGGATTTCATTACACTCTGCTTGAGACAAAGGTTCTATTTATTCCCCCCTACTATGCTAAGCTACTTGATTCCTATGAGTGAAAAGTTTGACACATGTTCATTCATTAGGTTCATTCATATTATAGTTGCATATTTCAATATTTACTCTTAAGTTTGCATCATTTCACTTTGCATTCATGATTACTGTCTTTTTCTATTATTGAAATTTTCACTTAGGGTACATTCATTGTCATATTAGTACATTCATTGTATTAAGCATTTCATTCATTATTAGATCCCATTATTCATTACATTAATCCATTAAGTACATACATTATAACCATCACATTTAGTGACATATACATTAGGATACATCTCACAAAATATATAGTAAATTCATACATGTAAAATAAAAAAATGCATACATCTCACACATTGCCATAGGACCTACATCATTCATACATTAGTCATCATATATACATCATAGGAAACCTACCATCACACACATCCTGCATCACAATGTCAGTAATAATATCATAAATACAACATGCATATGAAACCATCATCCATCTACATATAGGCTCATCGAATCATGTCATGTATATCAAAAGAATAAGTGTCTATGTACAGTTGATATACAAAATGAATAATGTAGTATCATCATGCATAATACATACTCAAAAACTCACTGCATCTCATCACTGTTTCAAAAAAATGAAAGCTCTAAGTCTCAAGTAACTAGCTATAAGGTCTTTGCCACTCTTGTATCCCCTCCTCATGGAGGCCTGCCCTATCTAACTGATGGCTCTGATCTTTGTCAACCCACTGTAGTCCATGAGCTAGACACCTCCCAAAAATTTGGCTAATGCTAATCTGTTAGCATGGCATCATGATACAAAGACCTATAGTAGGTCACCTCTTGCACAACTCATGCCTTATGTTGGCATGTAGTCATGGCCTCCTGCATCATCGTCATCATCCCCATAGCCTATACCATCTATTTAGTGATATCACATTGGTTGTGATACTCATCCACCTATCTCTGGTGAGTCTCCCTCTTTACTTGTAAGGTGGCCACCTCCTACTAAAGCATGTATAGCTTGGCCAGCTCATTTTTCCTAACATGTATGATAAAATCATTGAAATCTTCTACATCTATTGTAGCCTATAGTGTTGCCAAGGCCTCTTAGGCACTATCCACCCTCACTCACTTTGCATGTACCTCAACCTATAACTAAGAAACTTCTATTTGGAAGTTGTCTCGCTTAGCCCTGATTGTATCTGCATCATCCAACTAAGATGGCCCCTATGGCCCCTGTACCTGTGGCCCTTGTATCTGTGGTCCTAGCACTAATGGTGGCCCTGCTAGTGTTGGTACTCTCCTCTAACAGACTCTACACCCTCAAGGACCCTATTTTACCCCCTATCCTAGTGGTGGCACCACCATTTCTTATCCCCCATCCCCTACTCTATCTCCCTCACCCTGTGCCTACTCTACTACTAGTGGCACTCCTCGTACTATGAACCAAACTGGTTGGACGACCATCCACCACTGTATGTATGTAGGTGTCATCCCTATGTCTCCCTTGTAGAACAAGATTTAGTGCGCAAGGAGCATTAGCAATAAGAGAAACATTCACAAACTAAAACTAAGTTCACATATATGTTTAGACAAAGAAAAGCAAACAAGAAGTGCAAAACCTCAAAAGAGAAAACACTCCATGCTTTCTTGATTTTGTAGATGCGTCCTTTGATGTGGATGTATGATCAATTGCTTGCCCAATTGCTTCAATGGTGGAGATGGGTAATGACAAATTAGTAGCTTTGTGAGCTCTCAATTTGGCATTATAAGGTTAAGATTGATGACTTTGGTTCTCAAAATAGCATGGTAACTTTAGCTCAAAGATTTTTGTTGAAATGGCTTGGGAGGGGATTCAATTTATAGGCTAAGGGCTTGAGGGATGGAGGGCTAAGATGCAAGGATAGATGAAGGCTTAAGGAGGGCTAGGATGCACTCAAAGGAGAGCACATGGATTGTGCTTGTTTAGCACCAATGGGAAGGTGACACTTGTCACAAGGAGGATGAGTGTGAGAGGGTAGGGTAAAGGGTTGGTTAAAGGCATGATGAGTGGGGTTGAGTATGTAAGAGAGATGTAAGAGGAATGAGTGTGGAAGAGGGAAGAGTGTGGAAGATGGATGTAAGAGTCATGAGTGGGCTTTTAAGAGTCTTTTATGTTTTCTAAGAGCACTCATGACTTGGTGGTTGGAATTTTTGAGGGGAGACTTTGGTTTGGTTTAGGAAAGTCTTAAACTTGTTTAAGGAATGTGACAACATTAGAGAGTGGATTAGGCTTGGGTTTAGGATTATATTAAGGATGTTAGAGATGTGCAAGTGGATGGCATTAATGAGGGCGGGTGAGTTAGTGGCTAAGCTTGGTTAGTATGGGTGAATGGGGTGGATTAGGCTAAATGGAGGATTAGGGGTAAGTTAGGGGTTTTTAGATTTGAGGATTTTATTTATCAAATAGATTTATTTAATAAATGGGGATTTTTGGAATTAGATAGAAGAATGGGATTTAATTGATAAATAATAGTTTATTTGATTTATCAATTAGGACCATAGATGATTAATTAAATTAATCAGCTAGGGGATGAAAAAGGATTAATTAAATAAGAATTTAATTAATGATGCCTTTAGAGATAACTAAATAGGATTACTAAAGCGGTGTAATCAAATTTAGGTGTCTATATTTTGCCCCTCTTTGACATAGTGTTGAGACAACACTATTTCAAAGAAGTTCGAATGAAGACAACCCAAGGAAGATGTTTTAGCAACAAGGTTACCCCAGTCTCAGATAAGAAGAAGAGAGACTAGACTTAGAAGATGCCCCCTCAAGAAGGCAGCAGGGAGAGAAATGAGGCTCGACGACTTCTTGAAAAGTACAAGAAATCAAGATGAGCAGAGACACAGATTGGCAAAGAGGAGGGGCTGAATTAGCTCAAACTCTCACTACGGGAGAATGATAAAGGGAAATCAGATGCACAAGCTTAAGACTTTCTAGGATTGGGGGAGGGGAGATGGAGAAGCGAAGCGCTATAAAAGGAATCCATGGTAGGGAGATGGATGATGGAATGATAAAGCTGATGCAACAAGATTTCAAAAGAGTCAGATTGGCGAAAGATGGGTTTCAGAGATCCCTAGGACTAGGATTATGGATCTCGAAGGATGAGGCTTGGTGGATTGATTTGATTGGTGGATCCCTAAGACTAGGATTGTGGATCCCTAAAGATAAGCATGAGGAGTGTTTCAAAGAGATACTGATGCATAAGCTAGGGTAGGAGTGATAGATGCTGGAGATGGATGGGGGATAATGGAGATGAAGGGAATCCATTGAAGCTTTTTGAGCAGGGGGATACTTCAAAGAGAAGTACCACCATGTAGTTGAGCACTAGATTTGTTATAGGACTGTTGGTTAATTGCCAAGGTTACCAAGAACATCAGGGCCTTTTCACCAACCGTCTAGAGGATTGACAAACTGACTCAAAACAAATACGCAAGGATTGCCCCAGTATCACACATGAATCCCAGAGGAAGCAACATGGAAACAACACTAGGTAACCCACAAGCAGAAAAAGAAAACAAGCAAAAGACATGATCAAGACCTTACGCTCTGATTACCCCATTCGCAGCATACCATGATATGGAAGATCGTGGCAACCTTAAGGAGGGAACAAGGAGATTTCTTGGAAAAGATATTTTCAAGATCCAAAAGGGAAGATCCCCAAATCAAAAGAAAGTGAAAATTCAAAAGAGAACCGTTTGCCAATGAGATGGGTAGGACGAGGTACTAACGGACCAAGATCAGACATGAGGAAAGCTATATCCTGCAAGGACCTATCAGAGAGCACCTAAGCTGGTGGATTTGGATGAGTGATGCGTTTGGCAAGTTGAACTAAGAAGGATAACACTTTGGTGACCAAAGATCTAGCTAAATGATGCATTGGAATAGCCAAACAAGATGTGCAATGTGTGCAAGATGCTGATCAAGGATGAACTAACACGAAAGCTGGATAGATACAATGGTACTAAGCTAAAGAGGATGTACAAGCTGACAGACCAACATATTTACAAGTTGAAGCTGACTAAGATAGTTACAAGTAGGCAAAAGCTCAGGATGATAGGATAGCAGAAGATATGGATTTGGGGAGGATGCATCCCAATGATGATGAGAGATTTTGTGACCGAGGATAGCTAGAGGAGCAGGATGAGATGGCTAGATAGGATAGTAGATAGCTAAGATTATGATGGATATAAAGAGATGACATTGGGTTTGCATGAGGATAGCCTAAAGCTAGATACCAATGACAAGGGAGGATGGACAAGAAAAGATCTCCAAGGAATACAATGTCCCCAGTCAAAAGATGACATGTGGAAGGAGGCCTTACGATGGATGTGATAGGATTGAAGCTAGGATGGAAAAGCTGGAGGTGCTAGGGAGATGGATGATAACTATGATGGTTGGCTGAAGCTATAGGAGATAAGTGGATGGTGTGAGATGGAAGCTGGAGGGTGGAGGATAGATGGATAGATTGGAAGATGGAGTTGGATGTCAAGAGATGACCAAAAGCATGAGGGTGATAGGCTAAGCTGGGGGAGGCTGGATTACACATGACGCTTGTTTGCCAAGTTTTCATCATGGTACTTGTCCAAGGCGCTTGAATTGCCAAGTTTTCACCAGTGGACGCTTTATTTTTCTTTATTTTTTTTGATTTTTTGACTTTGGACTTAGTTGGAATGGTTTTGGCTTTCTTCAGTTATTTTTGGCTTTTTTGGGATTTTTCACTAGCTATTAGAATGTTCAATTTTGTTGCTAGCTATTGGTACACCGGATGTGTGATTTATGCAATAGATTGGATTAGATGGGATTGATGGTAGGAGATGGAGGGATGAAAAGGCTGGAAAGGAGCATGAGATGGGGATGCTTGTAGGATCAACATTGGCACATGTTGGGATAGGTGTGAAAAGAGCATATGGGGGATAGATGGTAGATGCGGGCTTGATGGTGGATTTGTGGAAGCACATGTGGGGATATAAGCACCCAGGATGGAGTTAGGAGATGGGGGACACGAGTCACTGGATGGGGGATTAGCAATGGTGGATGCTATTATGCATTGGGTTTCAACTTTTTTCTTTGGGATCCACATGGTTTTCGATTTTCTTTTTGTAGGTTTTTGCATTGTTTTGCATTCTTTGATTGGATTTTGCCTTTTTGGAGTATGTATTTTAGAATAGACATATGATTGCCTAGGATGTGGATTTTTAGCTTTATGCATTTTGAAGTTGGCATTCACATTGTTGTGGTGAGCTTTGGGAAGATGGTTAGGAGAAGCTTTGTGAGATGAAGAGGATATGGAAGAGCATGTAGGGGGATGATGATGGACGATGTGCCCTGATATGTGCCTTTGTTGATCTTGCGTAGGAATGGATGGAATAGTATTTTTATGATGGCTGATAGGAGGATGGAGGATGGTAGATTTTGGGACATAGGGACCCAAAATGGATTTTGTGGCTAAAGGGGGGATATGGTAGGTTGTTTTGGGTTGCAAAGATGGTGGAGGGGGGATGACATAAGATTTTTTGAAGGAGTGACGGGAGGCTGGCATGGTGGGTTTGGAGATAGGCTTGGGTTGGTGGTGTGGTGTACCAACACCTTTAGATGGTGAGCCTTTGGATACATATCCAAGGCCATGAAATCCCAAATTCTGTTGTGCAATAATAGGCTTTCTGATTCCTTGTTCTTGTTTGTTTGCAGAAAATGGTGGAAGTGCTTTCTCAGATGTACTGCAACAGGGAGATATTGTTCTTAATTCTTCTGCTGAGAGGAGGCCACCATGGATGAATGTAAGTGAACCAAGAGGGTAGATTATAGATGGTGGAATAGCTTGGATAGGTGGTAAGATGGAAGCATGGAGTGGAGGAGATGGTAGGATAGGATCTTGATTTAGCTGATGGGATGAAAAGATATCCTGTAGCAGAGGAGGTATGGCTTGAGGTTTTGGAGATGGAGGGGGTGGTGACTGTACTATGGATGGAAGACATGGTACGATGATATCTTCATTTATGCTTTGGGGGATATCAACATGCTTTTGGGCAGGATCTTGATAGGATTGGATTGGAGTGGATGGTGTGATAGGAGGTGAAGGGATGGATTCTTCAAAGGCAGCATATGGATAGATGGGAGATTCGGTAGTGGAGATGGGTGAGTAGAAGATGGATGCATAAGGGTCATTACAGGAGATTTGGGAAATGCTTGGAGGGGATGTGGATAGGATTTGGAGGGATTTGACAGGTGTTGGGATTTTGATGCTTGTGGGACGTGGAAGGATTTTAAGCAATTTGATGGATGGTATGGGGATGATAGCAATGGGAGATGGAAGTGATATTATAGATGGGGAAGCTTCATTATTGACTACTTCACATGGTTGGATTAGATGACATGGCTCATTGACTGCTGGAGGCAGCTTTTCTTGTATTTTCTCTAGGAGATTCCTTGGAGACTTGTGTGTCAGAGGTGGAGGTGGATTGACAGGAATAGCTAGTGTGATGGGGGTGGAATATTGGAAGCTTGGTTGATTGGGTAATGGAGGAGAAGCTGGGATATCAGATGGCATGACTAGATAGTTTGGAATAACTCTTGGATTTTGGGGGATGGTTGGTGGAATGTTTCTAAGGCTCTCAAGATACCCTTCATAGTCAACAAGATCTTCATCATCATTGGAATAGGAGGTGGCAGGAGCAAGGACAATACGACCGAACACATCATGCTAGGATTGGTACTTCATGCTTTGACGATGAGTTTGATGGGGATGGGGTCTTGCATATGGATGAACACGAAAGCTCATGGTTGGATTTGGATTAAGCTCATATTTTGGATTGGCTAATGAAGGATTTCCTAGGGAGAGTCAAAGCTGTATGACGAGCCTAAGGAGGATTGGCTGGAGATTTTTGGCTTTCCTGTGGATGGAAGACTTTCAAGGGTATGCTGTCAAAAAGTGAGAGTTTTGCTTTCCTATGTACAGGATTCATGGAGATTGTGTCAACTTAAGGATAGACTAATGATCCTATGGGCATGGCACGAGATTGACCACTTGTGGATCCCAACCTTTAGCTCAAGGTGATGAGGGATACAAGTGACAAAGCTGGGTTACCCTAAACAATGCTCTGTCAGAGGGATAACCTTGGTGAGATTGGTTGATTGGTAGGATTGACTGGATAGCAAATTCTAGTAGAGTGACAACAACTCTTTAAAGGCTTGGGTGTAATTTTGGATTGGGTTTCTAGTTAGCTGGGGGGGATGATTTGGATGGAATTTGGATTTGAGATTGTTCTAAAGCAAAGAACTAAGGGAGCTTGGATGATCTTCTGATGAGGCAGTGACTATGCTAAGTATGCCTTGAGCTAGGAGATTTATGCTTTTCTGGGATTTTGACCAAAGTTGGCAAACATTCATTCAAAAGCTATGAACAAAAAAGTAGAAATTTTTTTGGAGCAAGCACGTCAAACACACCAACATCCTAGGAAGCTTTCTACAAGGATGAAATTTTGTTTAGCTAGGGAGTCCTCAATATACGCAAGGTATGTGAGGCCCAAATCTGTAGATGAAGCCAAAAAGATGTCACACTGCCGAGAGGAGTGGTAACCCACTTCTCCTCTTTCACTTCTCAAGGGTATAAAGTTCCTTGAGGCTTAGCCCGAGTGACAAAATCTTGATCCCAAGAGAGGTTTCTTTCGATTCACCTCCCAATTTTTATACTCCATCGGAACGCTGGAGTTGAGGTCATCCCAAGGGGTGATGAAATCCCCAAGCAGGCCTCCTAAAAAAGAAAACAAGGTTTTGGATCCTAATCTTATGCACCCAAGATGGCCTCGAAAGACGACAAGGGGAGAGAAGACTTGGATGACCTTGGGCTAAAAAACACACTTGTTCTTTTACCAACTGACTCTTATGTGTGCTAATCTAGACCTTGCAAGCACTCATGTTTAAGAGACAATGTTCAATTCCAACTTGAAGCACCAACAAAAGTAAATTGATCAAAGAATGCAAACAAGAAGAAGAGTTAGGGTCAACAAAAGCAAACTTGCGCACCCGGAGGCCCTCCACGTCAAGTATCAATTGATTTTCTTTAAGGCATTCAAGATTGAGTGTGTGTTCGTTTTAAACCCAAAACAAAGATGTGTGAGATTTGATTTCAAGCACACGCCCGGAGGCCCTCCAAGTCAATTGTTGTTCAATTCTAGTGTCCAAACTTGAAGTGTGATCGATTTAATCTAGAGTTTTGGTCATTTAAGAATTTTGATAAAGCTAAAGCAAACATTCAAAGACCAAGTGAGTTAGTTAGATTGTGGAACATTTAAAAACTTTTTCAAGTAGACCCATCCCCATAAATGGTGCTGAGATTGCAACCAATGGTTAAATTGATGGGTGATTAGAAAAGAGGTGAGTCCAAGGAACTACTCAAATTGATTTTTGCAAATTTGTATTTAACTTAACAAAGTTTCTTAATTTTTCAACAATCAAACTTTGCCTAAATTGCATGCAAAAGAGAGATTTGTTTGTTCTTTTTAATGCCCCAAAAATTGAAGTGTGAGATATTGCATAGATTCATTGATTCTTTGCATTCAAGATTGAATTTGTTTGTTTTAAGCATGCATTCCAAAGAAAATTGATTTTAATCCATGGCATTCAAGAGTGTGTTTCGAGCAACATTCATTCAATGGAAAATGTGTTTAACCATTCAAGTTCATTTTAGCAACATGCATTCAAAGACAAATGATTAAACATTCAAGTTCATTTTTTAGCAACATGAGAACTTGCAAGAAACATGGTTAGTGGTTTCATATGTGCTCTAACCTGCAATGAGACAAAAAAAGCAATTCAGTTAGCCACCCAAAATCTTCAAATATGAAAGCTTAACTATGGGAAAAAAATTTAAAACTTTTTTTCATGTTTTTCTTACGCGTAAAAATTCTTAGAATGGTTTAAATCCTACGGAACCACTAACTACAAAGTGCAGAAATAAGGATTTTAAAACAGAAGCGCAACAGAGATAGGCGAAGATGACAGTTCATTAGGCGTAGATGCAAACTATAGAGACGTTAAATTACAGAGATGCTGATCTCTGGAGATGCTAATTTGCGAAGACGACAGAGAAAGAGGCAGAGATGACAGATTAGGTTGGCGACGGCGGAGATGACAGTTTAAGTTGGCGGCAGCGAAGATGACAGTTCAAGTTGCGAAAATGACAGAGTAGCTGGCGGAGATGCTGATCTGCGGAGATGACATGTAGTGCCTCTCCCATTTGACTTTTTTAAGTCGTCCTGATGGATGCAACCTTGCTGATCTTTTGTTGTGATGGATCATGATTGTGACCCTAAGTGGTCTACACCGTAGAGGTGTTTGGATTTATATTTGTGTATATGTTGCTTTGTTTATGCTTTTGACTGATCTTTGAGATTATGATGTGATTTTTGGTTCACTGAGGTTTGTGCTAGTGGTTACCAGGATCGATGTGGTATCATGAGGTTGTTCTGTGATTACCTTGAGATGTGTGCAAAGATTGCACTGTGTACTTTTTACCATGCTACATAGGACAAGGTTCTTGTAGCAGTGGTTAGTCATGTTTTTGACTGTGTTTTCTTATGTGTTTTAAATGCCTTTTTAATGCAGAGTAATCAATCATTATTAAATGCTTAAGTAATTAGAACGGATTTTTCTTGTTGGATTATTTGGTTATGTGCTACGAACATTTACCTTGTTTTATTTTGATCTAAGAGATATATGTTCTCATTTTATGTTTACATTTGAGATGACCTGAGGGTCAAATGTTACTCTTTGATTCCAGTATCATAGATATTAGACTACTATGCTATTTAGTTAATCATATTGCATGATGATGCCATTTTGAGATGGCAGTGTGTTTTATGTTGATATCTGGTTATATGGTATTTGGACATACCTCTGATTTTGTTATGTGATGGATTTAATGCTATGGTTATTTACTTCATTCCTGCGTTGCTATGCCTTTTGCGAATGTGAGTGATGTAAATAGATTATTTTAATATAATTAAATAAATAGTTAAATTAGGTGATTTAATACATTTATTTCTTTGGCTATGTTATTATATGCAATTGCACTTGATCGTGTTGTTTAGTGTGCAAGATTTATATCCCTGGCAGTGGCACTTGGAGTTAGTGATTCAGCCGTTCATATTTTACCAATGTCGCCTTTGTATGGTCGACGTATCCTTAATTAAATGTTTAATTTAAAGCTTTCGGTGATTATTAAATCTGAACTCATTTGCATTATGTGATTAGACCAGTAAGCATGTCTGTGCATTTAGAGTTTCGCTTTGTCACGAAAGTTGTTTAGGAGATTTATGTGTTTTTGGGTTTTCGGGCTTTTTAATTGATTTATTTTAATTTCTGGCAGCTTTGCCATAGATGAATTCCTATTTATAGGAATAGCCTGTTTTCGTTTGGGTCGATTTGGGATTTAACTAGGTTGTCTAGTTATTTGCCCTAATCGATTATTCACCCGAAAAGTGAATAAGTATCCAAAAAGGAATTTAATTCCTCACTTCTCACTTTCAAATTGGAAAGTTGGAGAGTAAAACCCAAAATCCTATTCATGAGGATTTACTGTTTTGTTCGTTGTGAGAGTTACGGGCGTGGGATCGTCGCGAGGTTGGGCTCGTTGGATCCAGCTTGAGGAAACCTTGGATTGCCGCGATTTTCAGCTACTTCTGCGAGCTATTTATTTTATGGTTCAGATTCTCGTTTTGCCCTTTTGGCTGTGAGGTAGGGCTTTCCTATTTTATTGTTTCTGCTCTATTTCTACTTCTGTTTTTGATAGCCGTTTGTTTGGAGGCTGAGAACTAGTGTTCCCCTCCGTTTCTGTATGTTAGTTCTACCCGGTTGGGCGGGTATGAACATTTCCTTGTTTTTCGAGATGAGGGTTTGGAGTTTTGCACCGTTATGCTGGTCGTTTTTGCATACGGTGTCCGATTCCATTTATTTTTGGATTTTTGGGGTTTTTGAACCCAAAGGCCAAATGGGTTTTAATTTTGAAGTTTTTTCAAAATTTGGAGTTTTTACCTCATTTTGTGTGCTGCCCTGTTTTCTCAAGTTTTCTTGGCACATTGTGGCTCGTGGACTTGGATGACCTGTTTGGATATCAATCAGACCACTTCTGCACTTTTTTGTTGCATTGGGATGCGTGTTGCATCTGTACTCCCCACATTGTGTTCAGTTGAGTGATTTTATACTTGTTATTATTGTTCTTTTAGACCTTTGCTTTTGTTTCGTGAACGCTAGGATTCGTGTAGAATCCATACTCTCGGATTGAGGCCGATTGACTGAGTTCATGATGTTTGGTCTTGTTACATCATTGGGATTCGTGTAGAATCCATACTCTCGGATTGAGGCCGGTTGAGTGATTTCATTATGTATGATTTTATTGGCATTGGGATTCGTGTAGAATCTGTCCTTCCCGTGTTGCTTTCAGTTGGGTGTTTCTTTGCATTATGTTCTCATTCCTGTCCTTGTGTTATGATCTTTGTGATGGTGGTGCGCCACACACGAGTACGTGTGCGTACATTTGTTGGGTGACTTGCGAGGCCCGATCTTCTGTGGATTTGTCGAAAGTTATGATCATTGGGGTTGGGATGGGAGTATGCATGCCCACGAGCACTTCTCATAGGATGAGCATGGATAGGGTAGGGTAGCATATGGAGGGGGCTTCTATCCTATAACCTGGTGACTACTTCCCAGTTGGCAGAGGAAGTTTTATATAAGTGATAACTAAATAAAATGTGTGACTGGTAATAAAACTTAAGATAATAAAATGGTACTTTTGTGTATTGGCCTTCCATTGAGGGAGTTGAGCTACACAGATCCGAGCTTGGGCTTTTCGATGCCAAGTGACTCTCCATGATGTCAACCCCTACTTAGTAGCCTTTTGAGTGTCTGACAGGACCTATACTCCTTGCATTGTCTTAGGTTCTTGGTTCAGCCATCATACTGTCTGGCGTGAGTGTTAGCCTTGGATGTCGTGCTTTTGTGTGTTTGTGGTTGGATCATTATCTCCATCAACACGGCGGATGTGGACCTATGGGTGCCACGTGGTTGGGAGGCGTACCTACCTTCACCACTGCTAGGGATCGGTGTATAGAGACAATCTTTTTTTCCTAGTGCGACTGTTGTTGGATGTTTTCACTTGGTACTTCGAGTTTCGGAGTATGCTTTCTTGGGATTTATGCTTTCATTGGGATGCTTGTATATCATGTTTAGATGATGTTATTTTATCTGATGCATTCCCTTATTATGATGTTTAGCATATGATTAGATGATGTGATTTGCTTTAGTAGTATATTTGTTGCTTACTACTATTTAGCATGTGATAGGTGATGTTGTTTACTGTAGGATTATCTTATGCGTTATCACTAGCATGTTAGATTTTTTTATGCTGTTATTCTGCATGTTTTAGTAGTGACATCCCTATTATGACAGTACTGACGATTTGGTCGGTGGCTTGGGATGTTACGCGCGGGGGATGGGTAGGACCCACGATGGTCTTATGATGCTATTGACGGTTGGGAGGAATCGCGTACTTAGTTTGGTGGTTTTGTTCCTGAGATGTATTTATACATTGCGATGTTGCTTTTGTTCTCTGTGATGTTTATATTCAGTGTGTTCTTTGCTGCTGTAGTTTAGATGGTTTGGTGTTCTTCTTTCTATGTTGTTCTTGCACTCGAGTGCTCATTCCTCGAGCCTTTGTGGATCTGGTACTCCCTGGTGTGGAGGTTCTTTTGTTGGTTTTTCCCTATTTTTGAGTTTCGAAAGTGTTTTTACTTTCTATGGGCGACATTTTGATGGGGACACAACCCAACAACAGAATGGACACAATAGAAAAGGGAAATTATATTAAAATAGCATAAATCTGGAGAATATTTCTCCTTTTAGCACCTCCTCTCAAGCTCCAATCCGAACTGCCTTTTACATTGCTAGAAATCTCCTTAAATAGACCTTAGAGGGTTAAGGACTAGGAGTACATTCTAGAAAGTGCTAGTAGGCATCCACCGACAAAATAGAAGGTTCCAGAAGTTGCGTTAGAAGTCGGTGCAAATCTAGAAGAATCCAGAAACGGTAGCCGAACTTCCGGAAGGCATAACTTTTGAACCGTAGCTCCGATTGACGAACCGTTTACATTTTTGGAAAGCTCTCGAAGCGCTCTATAGCCCTATGGACAAGCTTAGCTTGTCCCCCATTTTTTGACCCTTTTCGAGGTCATTTAATGCCCCAAACCTAACTTTGAAGCATTCTTAGGAGGTCTCCAAACCCGAAAAACTGCAATAACTTTCAAACCGTGGGGCCTATTGACCTAATTCTTTTTTTGGAATGCTCTAAATCATGATTACATTCATCTGGCCAATTTACACCTTCTAGTTTATCGAAATGATGGCCCAGATACATGCTCCTATTTTTTTGAGATTTTCAAATGCACTGATAGTTGAACTATGAGAGTTGGAACCTTTATTTGAGCCAAATGGGTATCCAAAAATGTAAAGACATGAAACAAAAACTAAGTCTAAGTACATTTTTTTGGGTGACACAAGATTGCCCTTATACCTCTGGATGCTCCTGCATCACATTTGTTCAGCATTGTGCGACACTGATAAAGTATCGCACGCCCATAGAAAGAATATCGTACGATACTATAAAGTGTCGCACGAATTACTGGAGAATTGTCATATGACACTAGAAGAGTGTCGCACGACTTTATGAGAAATGTCGTGCGATACTTTTCCAGTATCGCACGCCTTCTTGAGAAGTGTCGCACGCAGTAAGGGAGAAGTGTCGCCCTCCCTTAGTAAAAAGTGTCGCACGATTTTTGTGATAAACCTGAGCGTGCCATCAGCGGGCACTTTTCTTCATGATCCAATCTTTTTGAGAGTGGTTTTGGATACCCTTTTGGGCGTTCTTCAAGCTTATGTTGTTGCATATTGAATTGGGGAGGTTTCTTTTGAAATTCAGTTTTTGGGTTTCTATTGTAGTCCTTCGGGGTTTAAAATATATCGTTCAAGTATAAGTTGACATATATTTAATTCCTTATACTTAAGTTGACGTATATTTAATTCCTTATACTTAAGATATATTTTAATATATGCAAAAAATTGTTTGAGATAGGTTTCAGACCTCTCAGAGATAAGTTATGGATTATAGGAAATTTCAGGGCTTCAAAAATCCAGACTTAGCCAATTTTCAGGGCTTCAGGATTTCAGGCTTAGCCAAATTTTGGGATTCTGCATATTACCCCAGCTTGGTGTTTTGTTGATGAGTGGTCATTTCTTATGCCCTCATCTTGTTGTTGTCATTGTTGGCTTTGTTTGTGTGTGTCAGTTTGGTAGTGGCGTTCGAAGATTCGTTGGTTGCCGGGATTGTGTTGAAGTCTTCCATTGCGATCTTTGTGATCCCTGTATGATGTTGTCTTGTGCATTCATACTTGTAAAAAAAAAAATATCTTGGCTTGATTTGAATCCTTGTTTCCAAGGATCTCCGGGCGGGGCATTACATCTGGTATCAGAGCCCATGTTCAAACATTGGGATCTCTGTGTTATGTTGCCCATGCAGTTGTTGCTGCGTTGGTTGAGTGCGAGTGTCTTGGTGAGAACTCATGATCTTTGTTGCTTTGGTATCTACTCGTGATGGACTTTCTTGTCCAGTAGAGGCAACTAGAGTAGTATGTAGAGAAGGAAGTGAGTTTTCCTGGCTTTGTAGGTGGGATTGATGTGCCTTGGTTGGTTGGTTGCGTGTGTGACCCTTTTTGGATGGAGCCACTGATTGGTGTCCATGTGTTGGCTTTGAGTGCTGCTTTTGTTTCTCCTCGTGGAGTTAGGTGCATTGTTCCTTGCTTTCTCCTTGTTGTAAGCATATAGATGAATCTTATTGTGATTCTTTATTTTGTTGTTATAATGATGAAATGGTTCTTTTCTTTGAAAATGAGTGTTTATTGTGAATCATTGCAAAGTTGTAGTTTTGCATTATATATTTGGGTTAATGACTTAAGTCCCCAATCTGATTGCTTCTTAAGCTTATGTAAAACTGTATTAATTTGATGGATATTTAAATGTTGCATTGCATGGAAATTATTGCTTTCTACATATGCATGAGATTACTGATGGGATACTGTTTGATGTGTGTGAGTGTGTTCTCTAACATTGCTAGGATGATGTATTCCTTGGCATTGTGTGGTGATTTATCCCTCTTGTGTGACTGTACTTAGTCATCACTTGTAATGTGATTTGTTTGATGCCTTATTTTATTGGGCTGGAGGTACTTTCCTCATGTTGTTGGGCTAGCATTGGTTTTTAGTATTTCCCTCTCTTGGAGTAGTCATCAAATTTTATCTATCGCTCTCTTTGTGACAGTTGTCACATTTGACTTATTGTTGAAGTGAGCTCTTTTTGGTACTTACTGTTGGAATTGATAATTCTCCCATTTGGGCTTGTTGATTATGTTTCATGATGACTATTCTGGATGTGTTTTACTGCTGCCCAGTTGTGTGTTGTGACTCTATCATGTTCATCTCGAACCTCTAGTAGTACATTCAAGGGATAATATCATGGAGAACATGCTAGTGTGTCTTTATTAGATCTAAAGTTGTTATTGTAACTCAATGGTTTTAAATGGTGATTAAACTTAATGTTATTTTTGAAAGAAATTGAAAGGTATGTACTTGTTTTATATTGACTCTTGGACCCTTGCTTAAAATCTTTCAGTTTCATCGTGCATTAAGTGCTTATATTATGTTTAATTAATGAAATTATGAAAGAGGAGTGATGATGGTTTCAATGTGTGATTTACCTTTCATTCAATGCCTTATGTTGTTTTGGGCATGTGTGCTCTTGTGTGGATTTGGACATTTTGTCCGTTGCTTATCTTGGTGACCAAGGCTGTTGGTTTTGTCTTTGTTGTTTTGATTTGAGTGGTGGCTCAGATCGTAGGTCTTGGTCTCTCTTAGCTTCTTCATGTTGTAGTCCTTGTTGATATCTTTTCGATGCTTTTCAATGGATTCAATCCGAGTCTGGCTGTGAGGCTATGGCTTTTGGAGTTGTTGATCGATGTTCTAAGTACCTTTTCGAGTAGAGGCCAATTCAATCATGACATATCTTATTTATGGCCATTGGAGAAGTTTAACTCCTCATGTTATTCATAACAGAAGAGTTATCTTTTCTTCATAATCTACTAGGTACTTTTTGGGGTTCGTGCTTGGGTTTTTGTGTTTCCTATTGCATTGAACCGCCCTTGTGAGGTGTAGTGTGGTTTGTGAGCATTCCTTGGTTGAGGTTGTTGTTGCCTTATCGTTTGGGAGTGACTCAGTTCTTTGATGAGTCTAGATTCTCCTTCTTGGATGTTATCTTGGGTGCACCTCTGTATCCTTTTCTCTCTTGTGAGAGTAGGCTAGTGTGGCTATGCCACTAGCTCAGTTAGTGCTTTCTGGTGAGTATGTTGATGGTTGGTGAAATTGTGAGTTTCCTAACTCATCATGGACTGGTTAGTGTAGAGGTTGAGAGAGAGACTCCCTCTCAGTCCTATACTCTGTAGTATCCTTCCCCCTAAGCTTATATCTTCATGTAGATTGTCTCAGTCAAGTTTTCTCTTTAACTATTGACTTGAGGCTAGAGATTGAGTATAACGGTAGTTTGGGTGTAGTTTTCCTAGCATGGTGCTAGAGGGACATGGTATCATTGGACACATGTTACCATCTCTTGAGTTGGTATGCAGACATTTCGTGATTATGTCCACTGACAAAAGTCTTTGAACCTTGTGAGAAGGTGATATCTTGTCTGGTTGGGTTGTGTTACCCTAGTTTCTAGTGGTAGTTGAGTTTTTGTGCCTTGGTGAGGTGTCGTGCTCCTATGCTTGGTGGTGAGTAGTCCTTTGGAGTGTGTCCTTTTGTTGGTAAACTTTCATCCTCTTGGTTCTAAGGGTGACTTTACATGGATTCTAGAATGATCATGTGTGACATGATAGTATTCTTGGGAGTTTGGGATGGTTATTCCCCATGATTCCAACTTTTGTTGGAAGTGCTTAGTGTTTTGACCTGGTTTTGTGGTCATGTGGTTGGTGCATGTCGTGGTTGGGCACCTGTTGACGAGGTAGAGAGGCTTGTTCCTTACCTTGTATTGTTGTTTTTATGGCTAGTTGGTTTTTCCTAGCGCATAGAAGGTTCCTTGTTGGAGGACCTTGTGTCTGTGTGACACCCATTCTCTCATGGTTAACCAATTTGGGGGTTAACGTGGTGGTTTGAGAATGTTGGAGTGATTTGGGTTTGACTTTTAGTTTATGCTTTTGACTGATCTTTGAGATTATGATGTGATTTTTGGTTCACTGAGGTTTGTTCCAATGGTTACCAGGATCGATGTGGTATCATGAGGTTGTTTCGTGATTACCTTGAGATGTGTGCAGAGATTGCACTGTGTACTTTTTACCATGCTACACGGGACTAGGTTCCTGTAGCAGTGGTTAGTCATGTTTTTTACTGTGTTTGCTTATGTGTTTTAAATGCCTTTTTAATGCAGAGTAATCAATCATTATTAAATGCTTAAGTAATTAGAACGGATTGTTCTTGTTGGATTATTTGGTTATGTGCTGCGAACATTTACCGTGTTTTATTTTGATCTGAGAGATATCTGTTCTCATGTTATGTTTACATTTGAGATGACCTGAGGGTCAAATGTTACTCTTTGATTCTAGTATCATAGATATTAGACTACTATGTTGTTCAGTTAATCATATTGCATGATGATGCCATTTTGAGATGATAGTGTGTTTTATGTTGATATCTGGTTATCTGGTATTTGGACATACCTCTGATTTTGTTATGTGATGGATTTAATGCTATGGTTATTTACTTCATTCCTGCGTTGCTATGCCTTTTGCGAATGTGAGTGATGTAAATAGATTATTTTAATATAATTAAATAAATGGTTAAATTAGGTGATTTAATACATTTATTGCTTTGGCTATGTTATTATATGCAATTGCACTTGATTGTGTTGTTTAGTGTGCAGGATTTATATCCCTGGCAGTGGCACTTGGAGTTAGTGATTCAGCCGTTCATATTTTACCAATGTCGCCTTTGTATGGTCGACGTATCCTTAATTAAATGTTTAATTTAAAGCTTTCGGTGATTATTAAATTCGAACTCATTTGCATTATGTGATTAGACCAGTAAGCGTGTCTGTGCATTTAGAGTTTCGCTTTGTCGCGAAAGTTGTTTAGGAGATTTATGTGTTTTTGGGTTTTCGAGCTTTTTAATTGATTTATTTTAATTTCTGACAACTTTGCCATAGATGAATTCCTATTTATAGGAATAGCCTATTTTCATTTGGGTCGATTTGGGATTTAACTAGGTTGGCTGGTTATTTTCCCTAATCGATTATTCACCCGAAAAGTGAATAAGTATCCAAAAAAGAATTTAATTCCTCACTTCTCACTTTCAAATTGGAAAGTTGGAGAGTAAAACCCAAAATCCTCTTCATGAGGATTTACTGTTTTGTTCGTTGTGGGAGCTACGGGCATGGGATCGTCGTGAGGTTGGGCTCGTTGGATCCAGCTCGAGGAAACCTTGGATTGCTGCGATTTTCAGCTACTTCTGCAAGATATTTATTTTATGGTTCAGATTCCCATTTTGCCCTTTTGGCTGTGAGGTAGGGCTTTCCTGTTTTATTGTTTCTACTCCGTTTCTGCTTCTGTTTTTGGTAGTCGTTTGTTTGGAGGCTGAGAACTAGTGTTCCCCTCCGTTTCTATATGTTAGTTCTACCCGATTGGGCGGGTATGAACATTTTCTTATTTTTCGGGATGAGGGTTTGGAGTTTTGCACCGTTATGCTGGTCATTTTTGCATACAGTGTTCGATTCCATTTATTTTTGGATTTTTGGGGTTTTTGAACCCAAAGGCCAAATGGGTTTTAATTTTGAAGTTTTTTCAAAATTTGAGATTTTTACCTCATTTTGCGTGCCGCCCTGTTTTCTCGAGTTTTCTTGGCACATTGTGGGTCATGGACTTGGATGACCCGTTTGGGTATCATTCAGACCACTTCTGCACTTTTTTGTTGCATTGGGATGCGTGTTGCATCCGTACTCCCCACATTGTGTTCAATTGAGTGATTTTATACTTGTTGTTATTGTTCTTTTAGACCTTTGCTTTTGTTTCGTGAACACTAGGATTCGTGTAGAATCCATACTCTCGGATTGAGGCCGATTGATTGAGTTCATGATGTTTGGTCTTGTTACATCATTGGGATTCGTGTAGAATCCATACTCTTGGATTGAGGCCGATTGAGTGATTTCATGATGTATGATTTTATTGGCATTGGGATTTGTGTAGAATCCGTCCTTCCCGTGTTGCTTTCAGTTGGGTGTTTTCTTTGCATTATGTTCTCATTCCTGTCCTTGTGTTATGATCTTTGTGATGGTGGTGCGCCACACACGAGTACGTGCGCGCACATTTGTTGGGTGACTTGCAAGGCCCGATCTTCCATGGATTTGCTAGAAGTTATGATCATTGGGGTTGGGATGGGAGTATGCATGCCCATGGGCACTTGTCATAGGATGAGCATGGATAGGGTAGGGTAGCATATGGAAGGGGCTTCTATCCTGTAACCTGGTGACTACTTCCCGGTTGGTAGAGGAATTTTTATATAAATGATAACTAAATAAAATGTGTGACTGGTAATAAAACTTAAGATAATAAAATGGTACTTTTGTGTATTGGCCTTCCGTTGAGGGAGTTGAGCTACACAGTGTATTGGCCTTCTGTTGAGGAATTGAGCTACACAGATCTGAGCTTGGGCTTTTCGATGCCAAGCAACTCTCCATGATATCAGCCCCTACTTAGTAGCCTTTTGAGTGTTTGACCAGGACCTGTACTCCTTGCATTGTCTTAGGTTCTTGGTTCAACCATCATACTGTCTGGCGTGAGTGTTAGCCTTGGATGTTGTGCTTTTGTGTGTTTGTGGTTGGATCATTATCTCCATCAGCACGATGGATGTGGACCTATGGGCGCCACATGGTTGGGAGGCGTAGCTACTTTCACCACTTCTAGGGATCGGTGTATAGAGACGATCTTTTTTTCCTAGTGTGACTGTTGCTAGATGTTTTCTCTTGGTACTTCGGGTTCTAGAGTATGATTTCTTGGGATTTATGATTTCATTGGGATGCTTGTATATCATGTTTAGATGATGTTATTTTATTTGGCGCATTCCCTTATTATGATGTTTAGCATATGATTAGATGATGTTATTTGCTTTAGTAGTATATTTGTTGCTTACTACTGTTTAGCATGTGATAGGTGATGTTGTTTACTGTAGGATTATCTTATGTGTTATCACTAGCATGTTAGATTTTTTTTATGCTGTTATTATGCATGTTTTAGTAGTGACGTCCCTATTACGACAGTACCAACGATTTGGTCGATGGCTTAGGATGTTACACGCGGGGGATGGGTAGGACCCACGATGGTCTTATGATGCTATTGATAGTTGGGAGGAACCGTGTACTTAGTTTGGTGGTTTTGTTCCTGAATGTATTTATGTACATTGTGATGTTGCTTTTGTTCTCTGCGATGTTTATATTTAGTGTGTTCTTTGCTGTTGTAGTTTAGATGGTTTGGTGTTCTTCTTTCTGTGTTGTTCTTGCACTCGAGTGCTCATTCCTCGAGCCTTTGTGGATCTGGTACTCCCTGGTGTGGAGGTTCTTTTGTTGGTTTTTCCCCGTTTTTGAGTTCTAGAAGTGTTTTTACTTTCTATGGGCGACATTTCTTCAACATTGTGCGACACTGATAAAGTATCGCACGCCCATAGAAAGAATGTCGTACGATACTATAAAGTGTCGCACAAATTACTAGAGAAGTGTCGTATGACACTGGAAGAGTGTCGCATGACTTTATGAGAAATGTCGCGTGATACTTTTCCAGTATCACATGCCTTCTTGAGAAGTGTCGCACACAGTAAGGGAGAAGTGTCGCACGCTTTTTGTGAAAAACCTGCGCGTGCCATCAGCGGGCACTTTTCTTTGTGATTCGATCTTTTTGAGAGTGGTTTTGGATACCCTTTTGGGCGTTCTTCGAGCCTATGTTGTTGCATATTGGATTGGGGAGGTTTCTTTTGAAATTCAGTTCTTGGGTTTCTGTTGTAGTCCTTCGGGGTTTAAAATATATCGTTTAAGTATAAGTTGACGTATACTTAAGATATGTTTTAATATATGCGACAAATCATTTGAGATAGGTTTCAGACCTCTCAGAGATAAGTTATGGATTCTAGTAAATTTCAGGGCTTTAGAAATCCAGACTTAGCCAATTTTTCAGGGCTTCAGGATTTCAGGCTTAGCCAAATTTTGGGATTCTGCATATTACCCCAACTTGGTGTTTTGTTGATGAGTGGTCATTTCTTATGCCCTCATCTTGTTGTTGTCATTGTTGGCTTTGTTTGTGTGTGTCAGTTTGGTAGTGGCGTTCGGAGATTCGTTGGTTGTCGAGATTATGTTGAAGTCTTCTGTTGGGATCTTCGTGATCCCTGTATGATGTTGTCTTGTGCATTCATACTTGTAAAAAAAAAAAAAATCTTGGCTTGATTTGAATCCTTGTTTCCAAGGATCTCCGGGCGGGGCATTACATGACAGTCCAAAATGCGTAGACGACAGTCAGAGATGCCAAACTGCAGAGATGAAAATTTGGTTGCGGAGACGACAGAGTAGCTAGCGGAGACAACAGTTTGCAGGCACAGACGCCAAACTGCAGAGACGAAACTGCGCGAAAAAAGCTGAAAATGCAAATTTTTTCCAAATTTTTTAAATTTTTTTTTTTATTTTCAAAATTTTAGAGGGTATTTCTTCTTCCTAAGTGCGCCTTTCAACCTGCAAAAACAAGTGAAACACCCTACAACTCACTCAAACAATAAGAAACATTAGATTGTTAGAAAAACAACATATAGATGGAAATTGATGATTAAATGACCCATAGCGGGGTCCCACCGGGCGTGCCAAAATGTAGAACTAGATCTTAGTATGCAAGGAACATTAGCAATAAGAGAAACATTCACAAACTAAAACTAAATTCACATATAAGCTTAGACAAAGAAAGCAAACAAGAAATGCAAACCTCAAAAGAGAAAACGCTCCATGCTTCCTTGATTTTGTAGATGTGTCATTTGATGTGGATGTATGCTCAATTGCTTTCCCAATTGCTTCAATGGTGGAGATGGGTAATAGAAAATTGGTAGCCTTGTGAGCTCTCAATTTGGCATTATAAGGTTAAGATTGATGACTTTGGTTCTCAAAATAGTATGGTAACTTTAGCTCAAAGATTGTTGTTGAAATGGCTTGGGATGGGATTCAATTTATAGGCCAAGGGGTAGAGGGATGGAGGGCTTAGATGCAAGGATGGGGAGATGGTTAAGGAGGGTTAAGATGCACTCAAAGGGGAGCACATGGATTGTGCTTGTTTAGCACCAATGGGAAGGTGACACTTATCACAAAGAGGATGAGTGTGAGAGGGTAGGGTAAAGGGTTGGTTAAAGGCATGATGAGTGGAGTTGAGTATGTAAGAGAGATGTAAGAGGAATGAGTGTGGAAGAGGGAAGAGTGTGGAAGATGGATGTAAGAGTCATGAGTGGGCTTGTAAGAGTCTTTTATGTTTTGTAAGAGCACTCATGACTTGGTGGTTGGGATTTTTGAGGGGAGATTTTGATTTGGTTTAGGAAAGTCTTAAACTTGTTTAAGGAATGTGACAACATTAAGGGGTGGATTAGGCTTGTGTTTAGGATTAGATTAGGGATGTTAGAGATGTGCAAGTGGATGGCATTAATGAGGGTGGGTGAGTTAGTGGCTAAGCTTGGTTAGTATGGGTGGATGGGGTGGATTAGGCTAAATGGAGGATTAAGGATAGGTTAGGGATTTTTAGATTTGAGGATTTTATTTATCAAATAGATTTATTTAATAAATGGGGATTTTTGGAATTAGATAAAAGAATAGGATTTAATTGATAAATAATAGTTTATTTGATTTATCAATTAGGACTATAGATGATTAATTAAATTAATCAGCTAGGGGATGACAAAGGATTAATTAAATAAGAATTTAATTAATGATGCCTTTAGAGATAACTAAATAGGATTACTAAAGCGGTGTAATCAAATTTAGGTGTCTATATCCCCTATCCTATCTATGCACTTAGGGCACTTGCTACATACCCCACCATGATATCCTAGCCAATCTTAGAGTGGTCTCATAACCCCATAATCTCCTATACTCTTAGGATACCACTAGATAAAGAAATCTATTAGGCACAGCATTATGAATCTACCCAAACTTTCATTGTACCCTAGAGGTCATATATCTCATCACAATATGTATAGTTTGACCTATTAGCTAGTAGTCTATCTATGTATATTAGAGGTAGAGTTGATCCTTGTTGTCATCATATCCCCCTGTTGGTAGTGTAGCCCCCCACTGCTCACTGCCATCATATGGTGTCTAGTCAAACATGATGATCTCATTCAGACATGTCCTCCAAAATCTGACTGACTTAGTCAAGGTGTATTGGATCAGTGGCTTATATCGATATGTATAGGTCTTGCTAGGTTGTTAGGTCTCTCACCTCATAATAGGGCATGTCACACCTATGTGCTCCCATGACCACACCATTAGCAATGTCAATCCTCAGCCTAGGGTCCACTATGTCCTATAGGCACACATGTGTAGATCATTATATAACTTGACCAAGATAGTTTGACCCTAGCATAAAATTGTGCCATCATCATTTAATAGAGTTCTCAACACTCATGTCGAACCAATCAAAAATCCATGCCCAATGTGGTTTGGCATTATCCTCCATATCAATGAGGCCATATAAAGAGAAAGCCATGGCAACCTTTGCTCTAATGCCTCCCTCCATGTCAACCATGATCTCTGGATGGGTAGCCTCTATCGTCAGTGCCCAAAGCACTCTCATAGATAGGGATCTACACCCTCTAGTACATACTTAGGGTATCTCTCATGGATTGGCACTCAAAAATCTATCACACATCAAGTAGATTCACTATTGACTCTTGAGTAAGTAGATGAAGCTCAGGTTAGTGTATGCCACTACTCTATAAGTGCCAATAGTTGTGCTGAGTGCACCCTTAGGACAAGATACTCGTGGATGTACTCCAAACCACATAGCCTCATGTGACTCCACTCTGCTCCAGTGAGTGTGTTTCCTAACACCACAGTCATTGGGTAGTTCTCCCTTAACCGAAATGTCACCATCGCCATTTGCAGCATAAATATGAAATGGTCAGTATATCATCTATTTTCCTGTGCTTTTTTCTTATCTAATCATGGGGCATCCTACCTTGTTCATCCCTTGGTTCTCCCATCACCCAATTCTATTGATTCATCCAAATCAGTGTAGATATGTGGATCGGCAAAGATTAAAAACTATGGAGATGTTGATCTAGCATCTCCAATGGCTGCACAGATGTCAATTTTTCCATTGGCGACTACTTGCATGTCATCTATAGAGATGACAACATAGACATCATCGTCTCTGACCCGGGCTCTACATCTTCTTTTTCCCCTTTGGCATCTATGCAAACAATAGGATGAATCCTGTCATCTTTGAAGTTTAAGATGATAGGATGAATCCTATCATCTCCATAGTGCCCTAACTCCTATTTTGTTGTCTACAAAGATGATAGAGTGGAGAACTATCATCTTTGCCCTAACCCTATTTTTTCCCCATTTAATGTGCAATAAATGTTGAAATTAACTAAATAATCAAAAATTTGATAAGTAGGGATGGTTAACTTACTAGTGGACCCATGTCAATTGACCTCTGGTGCTCCTAGATGCACTCTCCAAGCTATAATCTCTCTATCAGATCCATCTTTTGCTCTGGTTCTATGCTCTTGAGGTGTGAAAATGACCCTTCCTTGAGCCCCTTGGAGGCTTATATAGGCTCTCTGAGGTCTCTTTTTGAGCTTGTACCCTTTCCTTGGCCATCTCGACCCTTGTTTATCCCTAAGTCATGCAAAATGTTCTTTTATGCCTTTTTCCTACCATTTCTTTTCTTCTAGAGTCCTTTTCACGAAAATTGTGCAAACTTGTTTTTTGCTCTATTTTCATGAAAGGCACACTCCTCCCTTGTCATTGTCATGACACAACTCTTAGGGCTTCTATACTCTTTGGGGCAACCTATATTTTCTTTTCTTTGATATAATGTCTTTCTGAGATCACATCAAAGAGGGGCAAAATGTCAATACTTAAAAACATCCTAAACGCTATATTAAATAATTTAATATTTTCTTTGACATTATAATTATTTATTTATTTATTAATTATATTTTTCATAGTCTTCTACTTATTTAATTAAATAAGTTCATTTTTCTAATGTATTTAAATTTAATTTAAATACTTCCCCTCTAATGTATTAAATTTATTTAATGCATAGTGCTCCATAAACCCCCTTTTAAATAAATTCTTATTTATTTAATTCCATCCACTTTATTAAATTCTCTAATCCTGTGATTTCAATTCTTATTTAGTTTAATCCTAATCTCATCCTAAAACCTAGTCTACACCCATCTCTCTCATCCTTCTAAGCCTATCTATTAATTAATCCCACATTATTATCCTAAATCTCTTTTAATCACCTCTTTAGCAACTAAATGGTTGCTCACACATATGTGAGAAACAAAAGGCTAAAGGAGCCTCCTCTCATTAAACTCTCCAAAAAAGTACTCTTACACCTTTGTCCCCTACTCCTTTTCCTAAAGTTGCTCACACATGTGTGAGCACACCTTGAGTCTCTCAACTATGAAGGCTCTTTTTTACTTTTGCATGGCTTGTCCTTTAGCCCATGTGTCTCCCTTGTGGCACTTATGTGGATGCCACATAAATGCCACCTCCTCAAAGCCTCCATCAAGCTTATAAATAAAACCCTTGTCTCAAGCATTTATCATCTCCCTCATTTGCATTATTATCATGCTAGTTTAGAGTTAGAGCTTTCTAGAGATTTTAGTGTTTTTATGCATTTGTTACTAACCTGTGGTAGTTTCTAGATTTCATGTCATTTGCATTGATAATCTAGTTTACTTTCTTGCATTCATCTCCATTTTCTATAATGTTTTAAGAATAGATTCTTTGATAGCCTCCTCTTGAAGAATTCCACACTCATCTAGCTTAAATTCATATCATATTTGCATACTTTCATCATCAATGGATTCATTCATAGTTGTGTTTGGGAGAGCACATCTATATCTCTCACACTTAAGCACACCAACAAGGCCTCTTATCGGTGCCCTTGTTGAGCTACTTTGAGGTTGTGTGAGGACTCTTTTTTGTCACTTGCATCAGTTTTAAAATATAATATTAATTAGCAATTTTCTTGATTTCAGTATTATGATATGCAGATGCTACTAATGTTTAATTATTTACACATGTTTTTGACATATTAGGTTCTGACACATATAATTACTTTGCATTTCTGATTTGGTTATGGTGGTATATCTTCTTAGTTGAGGATTATGGTTATTTAATTTCTTATGAGGATCTAATGATGTGCACTTGATTTCTTTAATGATTTGATGCCTTGGTTTATTCTCATGGTTAGTAGATGGTTTTCATTGTGATGTCATGGATAGCTTGGATACATAGTTTAGTGGACGCTTGTGAGAGTGATGAGGTGGTAGTGTAGGATTAGTCCCTAGTTTGATTTGTATCTTCTTGGTTAGAGATTTCTATTTCACTTGGTACTAACACTTTGGTTGTGTGTGTGTACACCTAGAGGATCTTCATGTAGGAGATGGATTTTATGATGCCATGGGTGACTTGATACCACGATTGAAGGAAAGTTTTGGCATTGATAAATTTATTAAGTTCTTACAAATATTGGAGGATGTATTAAACTTTGTTTCTACATAAGTGTATTTGACATCTGCATGGTCCACTTGGTAGTGGTTATATTCATGATGTGTGGAGATGGTTTCATCTCAAGGACTTGGGGTTCTGGGTAGAGGTGTGATTTATGCTCTTATTTGACATGTTATCCTTGGTATTAGGATGGTTTCATTATTATGTCATGGTATACTCTTGATACATGTTTAGGTTTTTGACATGTTATTGTACACTCATATGGATCATGTCATCTCTTTGGTTGAGATGATTAGATCATGTTGTCATGTTTATGCTCTCAAGGCCATGGTTGAAACTTTGGCATTAATCTTGGTTTAGACTTCATGATATTTCTATGTTGCATTTACAGTTGCAATGGATTGAAAGGTTATAGGTGCTCATGGATAGAGATGGTGGTGATGTTGATTTATCTTAGATCAGAGATGTATTTTTTGGGACAATTGTTTGGTTTCAGTATGAATTCTAAAGGGCATTCACCTAATATGGACTTGAGAGGAGATTTTTCTTAGACTAGTCTTGGTTGGAGACTTAGATATCTTGTTGAAAATTTTCATTCCTCACTTGCGATCTACTCATTGGTTTACTACTTAAGAGGTATAGCTCATTGTTTCTCTTAGGTGCATTATGTTTATGCCTATCTTTCGATAATATGGATCTTGAGCTATGGCACATGAGTTAATTTTGAAGGGTTCATTTGAGAGATGGTTTAGCATTAGTTATCTCCTTATTGTTAGAATGATTTAGAAAAACTGAGAGGGAGGGTGAATCGGTTATCCTCAGGTCCAGATGTACCAATTAAAATTTTCACCACTTCAAATACTTTACATCTAATCATTAAGTATCTTGGTCTCTATAGTAAATTATCAGTGACATAAAACTTGCAATCCACTATCCTAATAGTAACAAACTTGCAGAATGTAAAAATTTATAGTAAAACATCTCAAAAAAATCGACAGAAGTATATGTGGAAACCCAATTTGAGAAAAACCACCAGTAACATGCTACCATTTTTCACTCTATTAAAGTAAGCTCTACAAGGAGCCAACCCTGTTAAAGGTTACAAAACACATTGTTAAATGTAACCCTATTAATGTATTTAATGACCTTTTTAGATGTGTCCTAGTTAGAGGAGGTTAGAGCATTTCATTAGAATGTCACCTTGATTAAAGTATTTACAAATGAGTGTTAGGTCAACCTTGATTAAAGGATTTCAAAACATATACAATGGTTAGAAAGTAATGTAGTAGTTTGATCTTAATAAATGCAACCCACTTTGCAAATATAGATCATAATGCAGTTCATACGCTAATCCACTAATTGATCTCCATTATCATTTTTATCTTTGATCTTCTTGGAAATCCTTTAAGTGATCACACTCCACCTCTCCATAACTCTTCTCAACCCCCTTCTTAAGTTCACCATTTATTAACATCAACAAACATCTACTTCATCAACCTTGTCAAGTTAACCTTTTGCCTCCTTAAATAGGTAGTTCTACTATTTTTCCACTTAAACAACCACATAGATCTTAGGGTTAGGCCAGGTCCAATACATATAATGAATATGTCCATCATTTCATTATTCTTTTCCCCTTCTAGATACTTCTCCAAACTTCTCTTTGAATCCATGCATAGAAATGCTCAAACGTGGTTTCTCTTGAATTAAATACTCTAAGTCATCCATCCTTATTTTCAACACGCTTTTCATATTCCAAGAATTCAATTGTGTCAGCTAGAAATCAAGATTCCCTCACATACTATCAAAATATTGTCACTCGAGCAACATTATCTATTGAACAACTAGAAAGATTTTTGGATATCCTTTGCATACCAATTTAGTTCCTGAATACCCACTTAGTTCCAATATTAAAAAAATCCTTTGGACTAGGTACTAGTGACCAAGTTTTGTTCTTCTCTACTTGTTCAATTTCTTCATTCATTTCTTGAATCCAATCTTCATTGTCTAGAACATCCTTCACTATTTTAGACTCAAACTCACAAAGTAAAAATGTTTAGCTTCTCAGTCTTTTCCTTTTCAAAACTCTAGAATCTTTATTTCCAATGATCTATTCAAGTGCATGATGTCTTCTCACATATTTTGCTAGTGTAGGCTATTTTCTTCTTTCTTCTTCAATTTCATCTTGAAAATTTAGTTTAGATCCATTTTTGTATTTCTACTTCATCTCTTGGTTGCTTGACAATAGCATACCCAAGCTTAACAACCTCTTATTGTATCTCAAGATAATCCCATTGATGCTCGACACATATAGTTTGTTGCTCAACAACCTACTGCTACTACTCGGCATTCAAAATTTACTATTGCTCAGTATCTTTATTGTTTGGCTTAGGTACGGTAGAGGGCACACCTTCATTGATGTATATGAACATGATGTAATCTTCAAGTTCTCTTTTGCATTTAACTTCATTATTTTTTCATATTGAATTTTTCCATTTCTATTGTCCTTCAATATATAACATTTGCTTCCAAAAATTTTAAAGTATTTCACATTAGATGCATATCCATACCATAACTCACAGGGTGTAACATTTTTATCTTTCTTGACTTGTACTCAATTCAAACTATAAACTATTATACTTACAACTTCTTTCCAGTATTTATATGATACAGTCTTCGCCATTATCAATGTTCTACCACAATCCACGATTGATTTGTTCCTCCTTTTAGCTATTCCATTTTTTGGAGGGGTTATAGGTGTTGACATATGTCTCTTTTTTCCTCTATCATTGCAAAATATGTTGAATTCATTAGAGATAAACTCACCTCCTCTATCAATTCTCAAGCACTTTATACTTTTACTTGTTTCTTTTTACACTCTTTCCAAATACCACTTAAACAGTTGAAAATTATCATATTTTTCTTTTAGAAATATCAAAGTCATCATTCTAGAGTAGTCATCAACAAATAGAATGAAATTTTTATCACCATTGTAAATTTTCAGTCCAATGAGTCCAAAAAGGTTAGTATGAATTAACTCCATAATATCATTGGATGAGTAAGTCTTGCTTTTGAAACTAGACTTTGTCATTTTACCCAACTGACATTTTTTACACATAACATTATCATGTTTTCTCAATTTTGGTAATCCTATTACTCTATTCATCTTGCTAATTCTTACCAAATTATCAAATTTCACATGGTATAGCCTCTTATGCCATAACCATATATCATCATATCATGCAAACAAGCATGTCTCATCAGATAAATCTAGATAGAACAAGTTATCTCTCGTCTATTCTCCACTTCCAATTAGTTAACTAGTAGCATCAAATATCTTGGCCTTCTTGTGATAAAATTCAACTCTATACACTAATTTTTTCAATTGTGAAACACTCAACTTGAATTATAGGTAAGTCCTTAAAATCAATAAACATTGTCATACCTAATCTTATTAGTCAATTTTATTGATCCCTTACCTTTCACAATACATAGTGCATCATTGTCAAACTTGACATAGCTACCTTTATATTGTTCCAAGGTATCAAACTTACTTTTATCACTAGTCATGCAATGTGAGCATCCACTATCAATTATCCATATATTACCTTTACTCGAATATGAAATTAATGCATTTTTCTAATCTTTATTTGACTCTTCTTTCATAGCAACATAGAAAACTTCTTCATCTTTACTATTAGATCCATTTTCACTTTCTTCTTTAGCAATATAACAAGATTTCTTACCTGTAATGCCCCGCCCGGAGATCCTTGGAAACAAGGATGAAATACAAGCCATAATTTTTCTTTTAGAAGTATGAATGCACATGATAACATCATACAGGGATCACAATGATCACAATGGAAGACTTCACCACAATCCCGACAACCAACAGATCTTTGAACACCACTACCAACTCACACATGCGAACAAAAAGCCAACAACCACCACAAACAAGATGAGAGCTCAAGAAACAACCACTCATCAACAAAACACCAAGCTAGGGTAAAATGCAAAAACTTGAAATTTGACCAAGCCTAAAATTCTAAAGCCCTGAAAATTGGCTAAGTTTGGATTTCTGAAGCCCTAAAATTTCCTAGAATCTTTATCTTATCTCAGAGAGGTCTGAAACCTATCTCAAAAGATTCATCGCATTTATTAAAATATATCTTAAGTATAAGAAATTACTTATACTTAAACGATATATTTTAAACCCCAAGAGACTGACTATAGAAACACACACAACGAAAACAAAAAGCAACACCAAGGGATTGAAGAACACCTAAGAGGATACCTTGAACCATCCTTGAAAAGTTTAGCTCGGACCGAAAAGTACCCATTGCCCACTCGCGCAGGTTTCATAAAAATCGTGTGACACTTTATCAGCACTGCGTGATACTTTACTAGTGTCATGCATCATTTTTCCAGATTGAGGGTGACACAATCAAAGGTTGGGTGATACTTCTCCAAAGGGTGTGCGATACCGGAAGTTTATCATACAATATTTCTTCAAAGGGAGTGCGATACTGTGAAGTATCACACGACAAAACTCCAAGAGGTGTGCGACACAATCAAGGTGTGCATGATAGAGTTCAAATGGGTGTGCGACACTTTATTGTATCGCACCATGCTGACACATGGTCGCCCAGGAAAAGACAAGAAGACTACAAAGGAAGAATGTTAAGCCAAACAGAGCTAGAACCTCCACACCAGGGAGTAAGGGATCCACATAGATCGAGGAGCAAACACTCGAGTGCAAAAACAACAAGATGCCAAGAAGGAGATACATTGATCCATCTAAAACTACAACAGAAAAGAACGTACAAAAATAAACATCGTAGTGAACAGAACAAAAAAACAAGTACACGATTCCTCCCAACCGTCAATAGCATTATATGACCATCATGGGTCCTAGCCATCCTTCACACGTAACATCCCAAGCCACTGACCAAATCATCAGTACTATCATAATAGGGACGTAACTACTAAAACATGCAACAATATAAGCATAAGGAAATCTAACATGCTAGTAGAAAAGCATAAGATAATCCTACAGTAGATAACATCACCTATCGCATGGTAAACATCAATAAGCAATAGATATGCTACTACATCAATTCACATCATCTAATCATATGCTAAACATCATAATATAGGAATGCGTCAAGTAAACTAACATCATCGAAACATGATATCCAAGCATTCTAATGAAATCATAAATCACAAGAAAGCATACTCCGAAACCTGAAGTACCAATCAAAACATCCAACAACGATCGCACTAGGATAAAACACCGTCTTTGTACACTGGTCCCTAGCAGTGGTGAAGGTAGCTACGCCTCCCAACCACATGGAACCTGTAGGTCCACACCCACCATGCTCATGGAGATAAAGATCCAACCACAAAATACACAAAACAATATCCATGGCTAACACTCACGCCAGACAGTATGATGGCTGCAACCAAGAACCTAAGACAATGCGAGTACAGGTCCTGGTCAGACACTCAATAGGCTACTAAGTAGGGGCTAACATCATGGAGAGTCTCTTGGCATCCAAAAGCCCAAGCTAGTATAGGCAGCTACTCTTCTCAACAAAAGGTGCACAACCTAGGGAAACAACTCTTCACGACGGAAGGCGCACAACCCAGGGCAGCAACTCTTCACGACGGAAGGCGCACAACCCACACATTTTATTATCTTGTATTTATTACCACCCAATGTTTTAATTTAATCATCACTTATATAAAACTTCCTCTGCCAACCAGGGAATAGTCACCAGGTTGCAAGACAGAAGCCCCTTCATATGCTACCCTACCCTACACATGCTCATCCTATGGCAAGTGCCTGTGGGCATGCATACTCCCATCCCAACCCCAATGATCATAACTTTTGGAAGTACCACAGAAGAACGAGCCTCGCAAGTCACCCGACAAATGTACACACACATACTCTTGTGTGGCACACTACCATCACGAAGATCATAACACAAGGACATGATGAGGACACAATGCAAAGAAAACACCCAACTGAAAGCAACACAGGAAGGACAGATTCTACATGAATCCCAAAGCCAAAAAAATCATACATCATGAAACCACTCAACCGGCCTCAATCTGAGAGTATGGATTCTACATGAATCCCAATGATGTAACAAGACCAAAAGTCATGAACTCACTCCACCGGCCTCAATCTGAGAGTATGGATTCTACATGAATCTTAGTGTTCATGAAACAAAAACAAATGTCTAAAAGAAACAATAACAACAGGTACAAAATCACTCAACCAAACACAACGTCAGGAGTATGGATGCAACATGCATCCCAATGCAACATAAAGTGCAATAGTGGTCTGACTGATGTCCAAACAGATCATCAAGGTCCACGACCCACATTGTGCCAAGAAAACTTGAGAAAATAGGGTGGCATGCAAAATAAGGTAAAAACCTCAAAATTTAGGAAAACTTCAAAATTAAAACCCATTTGACCTTTGGGCACAAAAACCCCAAAAATCAAAAAATAAATGGAATCGAACACCGTATACAAAAATGGCCAGCATAATGGCGTAAAACCCCAAACCCTCATCCTGAAAAATAGGGAAATGTTCGTACCCACCCAACCGGGTAGAACTAACATACAGAAACAGAGGGGAACACTAGTTATCAACCTCCAAAAAAATGGCTACCAAAAATAGAAGTAGAAACAATAAAATAGGAAAGCCCTACCTCACAGCCAAAAGGCCAAAATGAGAATCTGAACCATAAAATAAATATCGCACAGAAGTAGCTAAAAATTGTGGCAATCCAAGGTTTCCCCAAGCTGGATCCAACGAGCCCAACCTCGCGATGATCCCACCCCCGTAGCTCCCATAATGAATACAACAATAAATCCTCATGAAGAGGATTTTTGGTTTTACTCTCCAACTTTCTAATTCAAAAGCGAGAAGTGGGGAATTAAATTCCTTTTTGGATACTTATTCACTTTTCAAGTGAATAATCAATTAGGGCAAATAACCAACCAACCTAGTTAAACCCCAAATCGACCCAAATGAAAATAGGCTATTCCTATAAATGAGAATTCATCTATGGCAAAGCTGCCAAAAATTAAAATAAATCAATTAAAAAGCCCAAAAATTGAAAAACACATAAATCTTCTTAATGACTTTCGCGACAATGAGAACCTCTAAATGCACAGACACGCTTACTAATCTAATCACATAATGCAAATGAGTTCGGATTTAATAATCACTGAAAGGTTTAATTTAAACATTTAATAAAAGATACGCTGACCATATACAGACGACATTGGTAAAATATGAATGGTTGAATCACTAACTCCATGTGCCACTGCCAGGGATATAAATCTTGCACACTAAACAACATGATCAAGTGCAATTACATATAATAACATAGCCAAAGCAATAAATACATTAAATCACCTAATTTAACCATTTATTTAATTATATTAAAATAATCTATTTACATCACTCACATTCGCATAAAGCATAACAACACAGGAATGAAGTAAATAACCATAGCATTAAATCTATCACATAACATAATCAGAGGTATGTCCAAATACCAAATAACTAGATATCATCATAAAACACACTGTCATCTCAAAATGGCATCGTCATGCAATATGATCAACTGAACAGCATAGTAGTCTAAAATTTATGATACTAGAATCAAGGTGTAACATCTGACCCTCAGGTCCTCTCAAATATAAAGCATCACATAAGAATAGATATCTCTCAGATCAAAATATAACAAGGTAAATGTCCGCAATACATAACCAAAGAATCCAACATGAAAAATCCATTTAATTACTTAAGCATTTAATAATGATTGATTACTCTGCATTAAAAAGGCATTTAAAACACATAAAAAACCATAGTCATAAACATGACTAACCACTGCTACAAGAACCTAGTCTAGTGTAGCATGGTTATAGTGCAATCTCTACACACATCTCAAGGTAATCACGGAACAACCTCATGATACCACATCAATCCTAGTAACCACTGGCACAAACCTCAGTGAACCATAAATCACATCATAATCCTATAGATTAGTCAAAAGCATAATCAAAGAAACTGATACAGAAACATAAATCTGAACACCTTGATGGTGTAGACCACTCAGGGTCACAATCATGATCCATCACAACAAAAGATCAACAAGGTTGCATCCATCGGGATGACTTACAGAAGTCAAATGGGAGAGGCACTACATTACCTTTATCTTAATAATCCTTGTTTCTTCTATTGTCACTGTCATCTCTTCTACCTTTATACTTGCTTTCCCTTCTTTCATCCTTGTCTTCTCTATTAGGACACCTTGCAGAAATATGGCCAACTTTGTTACATGAAAAATATATTATAGGAAGTTTACCTTTGAATTTTCCTTTGCCTCATTGAAGTCTTCTAGCCATTAATGCTTCAAGCTCATCAAGATCATCATCAAAGATATTAGTATCACTATTCACACACTTTCCTTTTCCTTTCTTCTTAATAACCAATTGAGATTTGAAAGTTGATTCAATGGTAGTAAAAGTAAAATTAGCAAAATTTGACAATACAAAAGTAGTAAGTCTTCCAACTAATCCTTCCAAAGTCATATTATTACCAAGGGCATATCCCAGTTCTTGTATTCCAGAGACTCTAATAGCATATATGGGAAGTAGGGTTCTCAGTACCTTGCTAATCATAGTTTCATCATCAATATTTTTAATGGAACCTCTTATAGAATTTACCAACTTCTTTGACTCTTCCACAATATTGAGAAATAATTTCACCTTTTGTTATTCTCATCTCATCAAAATTTTCTCTCAAGCTTTCTAATTTTTCTCTTAAAACATTTATGTCTCCTCCATGGGTAGTTTGTAGTGTATCTCACATTTTCTTGGTTTTATTGCACTCCTTTATGTCATCAAAATTAGTATAGCTTAGGGCTGATGAAATCTCCAACATTTCATCATTGTGTTCTTGGTTCTCTTTCAACTATTGAGTTGTCAAAGGTTTTGGTATCTCTACATATGCATATTCCACATAGTGTATTTTTCCTTCTCCAATTCCTATCAAATTTTCATCAAACTTTGTCATGCAAGGAACTTCTTGTTCAACCTTGGCATTTCCTTTTTGTACATCTTGATCTTTGGCTTCAAGTACCTTCAAACTTTTCTTTACAATCACCTCATCTTTGATACCAATTATTAGAATGATTTAGAATAAGTGAATTAGTTATCCTTGGGTCTAGATGTACCAATTAAACTATTAATCACTTCAAATAATTTAGATTTAACCGTTAAGTAGCTTGGTCTCTATAGTAAATAATCAATGACATAAAACTTGTAGTCCAATGTCCTAATAGTAACAAACTTGCAAAAAATAAATAATCAGTGACATAAAACTTGTGGCCCAAATTCTTTATAGTAATAAACTTTTAGAATGTACAATATTAACAATAAAACATCTCAAACAGCATTCACACAAGTATGACACCAGGATTTGATGTGGAAACCCAATTTGGGGAAAACTACTAGTAATATGCTACCAATTTTCACTCTTCTAAAGTGAGCTCTATGAGGAGACAACCATGTTAAAGGTTGTAAAATACATAGTTAAATGTGACCATGTTAATGGATTTAATCACCTTTTTAGAAGTGATATGGTTAGAGGACTTTAGAACATTCCATCAAAATGTCACCTTGATTAAAGGATTTAAAAATGACTGTTAGGTCAACCTCAATTAAAGGATTTCAAAACTAATACAATGGTTAGAAAGTAATAGTAGGTTGATCTAAATAAATACAACTCACTTTTCAAATATAGATCATAATACAATTCATATTCTGATCCACCACTTGACTTCCATTATTCATCTTTGTCTCTAATCTTCTTGGAAATCCTTCAAGTGATCACACTCCACCTCTCCATAACTCTTCTCAACCTCCTACTTAAGTTCACCAATCAATAACATCAACAAACATCTACTTTTTCAACCTTGTTAGGTTACCCTTATGCCTTAAATAGGTAGCTATAATCTTTTGTCACTTAAACACCACCGTAGATTTTAAGGTTAGATCAGATTCAATACATACAATGAATATATCCACCATTTCATTATTTCTTTTCCCTTATAGACACTTCTCCAAACTTCTCTTTGAATCTATGCCTAGAAACACTCAAACATGATTTCCCTTGAATTAAATGCTCTAGGTCATCCATCCTTATCTTCAAAATGCTTTCTATATTCCAAGAATTCAACTACATTAGCTAGAAATCAC
This sequence comes from Cupressus sempervirens, assembly GCA_028749045.1. Classification (NCBI taxonomy): domain Eukaryota; kingdom Viridiplantae; phylum Streptophyta; class Pinopsida; order Cupressales; family Cupressaceae; genus Cupressus; species Cupressus sempervirens. The sequence goes on along the minus strand of CM053793.1, from coordinate 361,269,996 downwards.
TCACATACTATAAAAAATGTTGTCACTCAACCAACACTATCTTCTAACACTCGATTATCACTAGATTGCTTAGTCAATGCTAACTATTATGCTTGACACACTTTCTGACACTTGGTCAATACTTATGTTTGGTCAACATTATATTCTTCCCAGCTTATACTATTAGTTGGTCAACATTGACATCACCCAACATATACTTATAGTTCCTTAATCTTCTACTATTTTTCTCGATCAAGCCTATGCATTTGGTCTTTAGTTTATATAACTTGTAGGCTTCAATACCACTATCTTCTCCAATTAGGTTATGATTAAACAATCGCAATATCTTTTCTCAAGGTCTAGTTGATCAAATGCCCATTATAGTTTCACATAACTCAACCTTTCATCTAGGTCCTTTTGTTATCTCCTCTTCTCAAATCCTCTTCATCAATCATCTTGATATGGCACTCTACTCATATAGAAACAATCTTACCAATAAGGCTTGACATTAATGACAATATACCAATTGTTCCCATTGTACTTCTAACACTTGTACATATGTTTTTATGTCGGTTGAGATTTGGAGATAGTTCATATTGGGCATACTCTTGGGATTTGGAATGGTTTATGAGTTTGATCTTCTTGTGAGAGGATTACATCCATGATTAGTTATATCATATGGTTTGGGTGTTGTTGTGGCTTCTTGGTTGGGGTTTATGAAGGATATCTTACTTGCCACTATTTACATTTAGAGGTGTGTCTAGAAGGACATGATATAGGTTATGATTTGTATGGTTTCTCTTTGGTCTTGGTTAACTTCCTAGATGTTTGGTTTCAATTACATTAGATTTCAGATTGGAGATTATGATTGTTGGTTTGTGTTCATGTATTTTATGTAAGAGATGACATTTTTATTCATATATCTCTTTCCTTTTTGGTTGTGGATAACTTGGGAGAGTTTTGGAGACTTGTTATGAGATTTATCCTTGCAAGTTATTGGTTTATATGTTGTGGATGTCCTTCTTGTTGGTCTCAAAAATGGTTTTGACATTTGAGTGTCAACACACTTAACCAATTTCACTATACATGCCAAGTACACTATGTATGTTGAGCTATAGTATGTGTCGAGCCTAAATTTCAATAGGTGTCGAGTGACTTCAAGTGCCAAGTAAGAAATAGATGTCGAGTGATATATAGGTGTCAAGTCATAGTTGATGTTAAGCAAGTCAGAGTGCTTCATATGCCGAGTGAGCCAGAATCATACATGTGCCAAGCAAGATAGAATGCAAGAGATGCCAAGCAAAGTAGGATAGTATATGTGTTGAACATGAGTAGTCCAGTATGTGTCGAGTAACCTAGAATCAGCATATGAGTTTGTGCCCTCACAAACTCATATGTAAACCATTTTTTTGGAGCTGACATAGAAGGATTTCAAAGGATAACAAGGATAAGGATGAATCTTTTACATTTCCTATGTAATCAGCATTCAGCCAATTAGAAAAATGGAGAAGGCATGCAACCAATGAGAAAAATGCAAGGAATGAGTGAGAATTCAAGATTCAATTTGGATCATAGATCCATACCTAACCCTAAGTCTTCACAATCTTTAAAAGGAAGACAAAAACCCTATTATATGTGTGGAAAATAACAATGAATGGGTAAACTATAGAAAAATTTAGTGTGAAAATGTGAGACTTAGAGGAACAAAGCAACAATTACATATCCAGTTGATCAGAACAAAGCAAGGGATACAAACATAAATCAGATCCAACAAGTATCACATCAAAATGAGCAGACCAAGTGCCTAAAATTAGCAATTGAATATTGTAAACAATCAAGTCAAAGGTTTCTAATACTCTCTAGCAATTGTATTAGATAGTGAAAACCCTATGTTTATAGGTTAGCTTAATAGCTATTTTGTAGATCCTTTGAAGAGGTGACTAAATCCTTTAGCAGGGTGACAATTCATGTAAAGTGTTTGTAAATCCTTTAACTAGGTCACTATTAACACAGTGTAAAGCCTTTAACAGGGTAGTTCTTTAATAGGGAAAATCATCAAAAGTGGTCAAACAATTATTGCTATAGTGATTTTGTGGGTATCATCCCCACCCCAGTTTTACCTTCTTATTCCTGGAGGGTTTCTAGGTTACCAAATTCCTAGTGTCATGTGTTGATGCATAATTTTATTTCATGTTTGCTTAAATTTTTATATGCATATAGTTTACTTTCAATTATGTGTTGAAAAGGATTTTAAAGGATAAAAACTAGTTACTTCTAATTCTCCCCCCCTCTCAAAAGTACTCTTCCCATTTTGAATATTTCAACAATTAGTATCAGAGCACTAGGTTCTCACAAGGAGAAGCCTAACAGCTTAGAGAAAAGATCTAAAGATGGAAGTCTTCAAACTTGGTAAGATCATAGACAATCAGGTGATTGATGTCCATCTCGCTCTGAATAAATTGGAGGAAGCCAGAGAAGAATTAAGAAAGTCCTTAAAAAGAAGGAATGATATAGCCATAGCTGAAAATGACATACACTACAAGGAGGTTGATGCCACACAAGTGTTTTCAAATGGAGATTCCAAGGAATTTGATGCAGCAATAGCTGAACTGATGGAGAAAAATAGAGCGCAAGCTGAAGAAATCAAAATACTCAAGCTTGAACAAGAATCACAAGCCATAATGTTTTGTGAAGTGACTGAACAAAAGAAGAGAACCATTGAAGACAAGGCCATGATAGAAGATGACAAGAGAAATCTTACCAATAGATTGGAGGAAAAGAAAATTGAGTTTGAAAGAATCTCAAACATGCAGCTGGACACCTTAAGTCACATGATGAATGCTTATCATGAAGTCAGCATGAAGGACATTGAGATCTCCACTCTAAGAATGTATAATAAATAATTATTGAATGAGTTGAAGAGAGAAAAGGAGATAACAGAGAGCTTCAACAAATCAAGTGAATCCATCAAGCACTTTGAACAATTGCTGAAATCACCAAGATCCAATAATGACATTTTAGGACTTGGTTACACTAGCATTGAGCAAGGAGAATCATCCAAGACTACAGAAGAAAAGAGTAACAAAGGTAAGAACACTAAACCTACTTGTCATTTCTATGGTAAAAATGAACATACCTCTAATGTGTGCAGGAGCAAGAATGGTCATTAGAATGATAAGCCTAAGAAAGTAAGCTTTTGTCACAAGTGCAAAAAGCAAGGAAATCAAACACATGAATGTAGAACCAACGCCCTGAGGACACCAAGATTTGATGGTCACTATTACAACTACAAAAAGTATGGACATAGAGCTTTTGAGTGTAGATCAAAGCCTATGTGGACACCTAATCAGCCTACAAGGAGAAACAACCATGCAAACCACCACAACTAGGATTACAATACCAGGCAAAACTATCATTACTATCAAGAGTATGGACACATTCTTGAAAATTGCATAAGGAAACATTTTAGAGGGAATTACAATAGGTGGTTAAGCCAAACCACATATTTCAGTTGCTTGAATACTGGACATATCAACGGGTGACCGCAAGAAATTGGGTTGCAATTTTGCGGAAGTCAGATCCATGAAATTGTACTTCTTAGATACGGGTACCCAATTTTTAAAAAATCAGGTACCCATTTCTAAAATTAAGCTTCGGGAACTCGAGCCTAATTTCAAAAATCGGGTACCCGATATTTAAAAGTGGATCGGGTGCCCGAGGTGCTCAAATATCGGGCGCCCAATTACTTTTAAAAATTGGGTACCTGATTTGTAAGACTTTATTTAAACCCATTTTTTGGCATTTTAAAGTTATTTTCATGACCTCAAAAACGATAGCCTGATTAGAGACGCATACAAGAGCCCAATTTTGAGCCCTACCGACCACCCCCTTGCTGCTAGTTTTCGATATACCAGGTATTTTAATATGTTGTGTACTATTTTACTTTATTTTTTTCAATTTTCAATTTAATATGTATGTTAATTTATTATTTTTTTCATTTTTAATATACGTAAAAATTTATATTTGCATTGTTAATGAGTAGATGTTTAAATTTTTGTATTTGTTAATTAAAATATAGTTTCGTAAATGTTTATTTAAAAAATTATTATTTTAGATGTTTTGAAATGTATTTAATTTATGTATTTATTACAATGTTGAATGATTAGATTAGATGTATATTCACTGTTTAAACATGTAATTTTACAAATAAATATAACCTCGACCTAGAACCATATAACCTCGACCTTGTTTTAACTATAACTTCGACCTAAATTCATTGTTTAAACTATAATCTCAACCTAATCATATAGTTATGTACAATAAAACCCTAAACATATATAACTAAGTACTTAATCACATAACAACCCGCCAAGGGATCCAAACAAAAAACTTCTAGTATTTAAAATGATTTTACTTCAATTATATTGTACTTTGTTTCATGGATCAAAAATGGATGATGTAAACTATTTTATAAATGTATATTCTTTCAGCCTTTCATAACCTGTGACATGTATAGTGGATGATTGTGCATTCTGAATTAATTTGCCACGTGGCATTCAGAACAAATGTATATAAATTATTTAAATGGATTGAACTAAAGTAGTTAATATTCTTTCATGTGGATGTGCTATTTATTTTACTTTTAGTACTTATAATTATTTAAAAATGAAATGTAAATGTGCTCATTAAGGAATGCAATCTCTTATGTTTTTTATAAATGTAAATTATTGTATGTATGTTATTGCTTGCTTAGTAAAACTTTTGATTATTTCTTTGGATCCCTTGGCTGGGCATCATTTAGGATTAACTATAATGTCAATTTGTATTGAATTTAACTCTAATCATAACCCTTACTATCATCTTAACCTTAATCTTAATTTGCAAAAACCTACACCAGGTAATATATAAATAATTAAATAACTTTCCTATCTTACCTTGAGTACTAATTTTATAAATGTCAAATCCTAAAATTGTAACCTTATTTATGATTTAAACTCAATTATCCTAGAGGAGCATCATATCTACATCTACATGTCATGTACATGTGAATCTAAAAACATTTGTACATATCTAATTACATCATTTATTGCATAGGAAGGATTTAAAATTTTCATTATATATATATATGATATATATATATATATATATATATATATATATATATATATATATATATATATATATATATATATATATATATATATATATCATATCAAAAGAATCATATAGAAATATGTCATTTACAACATGTCCATCATATCAAAATATCAAAAAATGAGTGATATCAAAGCATTATATCTTAATATTTAACACTAAAATAAACTAACCCCTGGGTTAACCATAAATCAAATTGAATATATCAAACTAGATTGAAAGGTAACCCTGGCCCTTAACTAATTAATATTATATTTATAAACCAAATTGAATTAAACCATGATCATAAACCTAATTATATATCCCAACTTAATAGTAGAAACCTTGAATTTAACCTTAAATCATTTCCCCAGCCATTAACAAAATTGAACCATTACCCTAAGATTGAACCAAGTTAAACGTTGACCTTAAAACTAAACCAAATCACCCTAAACTAGAACTCAATAATATATTCAACACTTTAAAAAAAAATTCAAACCTAATTTTTTTGAATTAATGTTGGTTTTTTAATCTAAAAGCTCTAACTATAATTCTATATCTAAAACCAAATTTAGCACTTTAAAACTTAATTCAATTTATTAACTCTTGTCCTAATTGAAACCTAAGCATGTAAACCTAATCAAACAGTACAAATCAAATTGAACCCTAATCCTAAAACTAATTAAACATTGATATCAAGGTCTCAAAATGATACATCATAAAAAAATTAGAAGAGACTTGAATGAATCAGGCATCTAATTAAGTAACCCTCCCTCACCATCAAGAGGTGGAGGTGTCCACATCAGTGCAAGTAGGAGCCTGAACTACACCCTTGGATGCCCAAGAATATATCTAAAGAAGTGAATAACATGTCTTTCCACTGGATGCCTAAACCTTTATATCCTAAGTGAGTATTCATCATGTAATATCTAATTAGGAGGGTATTGAAGCACTCTAACACCCCAATCCCTAACTAGATAATTATGTTAGGGTGGACTAATTTCTATTTATCTTGGGTTGGAAGTGCCTAAAAGTTTTTTTTGGAGACTGGAGATTCCCCTATTTGTTTCCTATTTTCCTGTATGGGTAGCCTAAATGTTTATTGCCTTTGCAGAATGGAAGGCCACATAACAAAATATTGCCTTATTCTATAAGAAGAAATACCCACCCCCTAGTGATATATAGTAAGCTCTTTTTCCTAAAATTACTATCAATTTTTTTGGTTAGAAGACGATGATAGTTCAAAATGATTTAGAAGATAGGGATAAAATGAGAACCATCATTCCTAGAATGAAGATGCATTATTCCTTGATAAACCCATTTCTATCATAAATCAGCTCCATCCAAAAAATTAGTAATGAGAAATCCCTATGTCACGTAATCAATGGAGGGCTCATAAAATTGATCAAGTGATCAATAGAGGGCTCATAAAATCCATAGGTCAAGTAATCAATGGAGGGCTCATAAAATTGATCCCCAAGGGGAGATAAGAATCTCATTGAAAATAAGATATAGGACACTCCTAAATACATATCATATCAAATTATTGCCAAGGTCTTAGCGTCTAGACTAGAAGATATCCTACCCAAGATCATTAACCCTACACAAAAGTGTTTTGTTAAGGATATTTATGAATATTGGAGAACTTGATAACCTATTGGAAGACTTTGGATTGAGAAACATTTACAGGATAGAGTGTAGGCATGCTCAAGTAATTAATAATGAAAATGTCTACAAAAGGGTGGAATGGAGTTTCACTATGATGATGTTGCAAGCCCATGATTCCATCCAATATTATGTCAAATGGTGTCCTCTCTTATGATTGGTGTCAGTGTTTTAATAAAGAAATTAATGGGGTTAGATCATAATTTTTAGGACTCTCTAGATCAATTATGCAAGGGTGTCCTCTTGCATCCTCTTTATTTTTTATTGTTGTTGACTCATTACATTATCTCCTTAGAGATAACCAGTTGTCTCTAAAAGTTAGAGGATCTACTCTCCAAATAATTAATAAGTATCTGACGTATAGTTTTTTGATAATATTTGTATTCTTTTTAAGCTAGAAGAGTGCAACATAAGTCATTTAATGATCAAATTGTACCTCTTTTCTTTGTATCGGGTAGTAAGATTTATGTCTCTACATCTATCTTATTGGGGCTAAATATTGAGTCCCCTTCCTTGTGTAGTAAATATGGTATTGGATGGAGATTTCATAATTAAGTGGTTAGGTAACTAGGGATTCCATTTGTAGTAAACCCTAACATATAAATGAAATGTGTCTTTATATCAACAAGAAAATCTTTGGAAAACTCAACAACTAGAACTCTAATTATCTCACTTTGGTTGGTAGAATTCAAGTAAATTAAAAGAATCTCTCCTCATATTGGGTGTAAGTTTCTCTTCTTCCTACTCATTTTATTTAAATCAGTTCGGTATTCTATATATATCTATTGGAAACATTTTGTGGTCACATGGAAAAGGAAATATGAAGAATCGTGCTACCAGGAGTAGTTCACATAAAGAAAAGAGATTAGTAAGTTGGAATGAAAACTTTAAGGAAGTTCAAGGGATTAATTTGGCAATAAAATGGATAGCCAAAGCTTCATAAGGTAATGAATTATGAATTATGATTAGAATTAGGATTATTATATGGTTAGGGATAGGGTTCACATGTATTAGTTCATTACCTGACATGATCTACACTTATAGTTTGCATTAAAAAGTGGATAATATTTAGGATTCAAACTACAATCATAAATATTTTTTAATGAAATCATAATTCTATCTCTAAGCTTTCATTCTAATTGTAACCTTAACTCTCATCCTAACACCATCTATTATATATCCTATAAACAATAAGACCATAATAAATATCTGAAACCTAAATATAATTCTAACTAAAACCATAATCCTAGGTAAGTTCCCTAAAATTAAAGGACCATAATCATTATAATAATCTTAAGCTTAGCCATCATGAAAACCGTTAACATAACAAAATTGTAAACCATAATCTTAACTTTGTTTCATCCTGAGATGAACATATATTCCATAATGAGTTCATATAATCCCCCAATGTCACAAAATAAGTGTACATGAAAGCAAAATTAGCTTGGTGGTTCTTTTTTTAAGAAAATAAACCTTGAACTAACCTAGATATATTTTTTTGGACTATTATTTTATGATTAGACTTAAAAATTTGGTATTTAATGTTTAATTTGACTTAAGTGTTTAACTTTATTTATTTAATTGATATGATTTTAATAAAGATATGTGCATTTATATAGATCTAGGCAAGATAAATTTTAGATTTAAATTATATTAAATAGTAATTTTGTCATGTTTTATGTTTTATGTTGTTTAAACATATATGTAGATTATATTTGATGGACCCACCGCCACCTCCTCCCCCTCCCATACCCCCGCCTCCACCCTCTCCATCTCCACCTCCACCTCCACCTCCACCTCCACCCACACCTCCACCACCCACCGTAGATGAGCTACATGAGACCATGAGGCATAACCTCAACAACCTCATGTGTGATATAGAGTCTATCTGACATGAGAGACACCCCCCCCCCCCCCCTCACCTACTATATCTTGTAGATAGCATGCAAGGCGTGATTGACTCCATCCATCATTTTGATTCAAACATTGATTCATTTAGATCATGGAGGGAAAGCATGTGTGCCTTCTACTTTGACGGCTAATCATACAAAGAGGTTTATAAGCTACATATAGGTAAAGGGAATTTTCAACATTATTTTGTAAACCCTAAGATGGGTGAAGCAATTAGTGATAAGAAGCCTCGCATGGTGTACACATCCATGTATAGCAGCACATTTTTGGGAGCGATGGTGGATGGTATTTGACCATCCACCACACGCTAACCATGAGGTGCCCATGTACTTAGGAATTTATGGGCTAAGTTTGAGATGTTGGAAATGATTGAAAAGATCATGAGGAAAATTGTTGGAATGATCATATGGAACTGGTAAAGAATGTTCTCAATCATTGTTTTGTCATTGATGTCAAACTTGCTACTTGCAGGAATGACAATTGCTTTAGTGATCCAAATACTATCAATTGGTTGATTGACAAGGAGGAGGCAATCAATAAGATGTAACTAGAACACCTAGAGAAAGGTTGAAGTTATGATGTTGGAATGAAGTCCAAGGATCAGCTAAGTCATTGATGAAAAAGTGTATTGATGGCATACTCTAAGACATAGAGAATAGGCACATTGAAACATATCAAAGATGTAAAGTTTTAGCTAAGTCATTTGTAAAGACTAACTGAGATCATTAAGGATCTGAACATATTCCTAGTTGAAGCCGAGCAAGTGCCAAGTGTCAAACAGAATTAAGTGCCGAGCAGAATCAAGCGCCAAGCAGAATCAAGTGCCGAGTAGAATCAAGTGTCGAGCAGATACAAGTGCTGAGTAACAAAAATATGCTGAGCATTAGTAAACCAATAGTGCTGAGTTGCTGCATTATTTCAAAAATTGAAGATTCGCCAGATCTAAGCCGACAAGGTTGTTATCTAGAAATTTGTGAATTAAATGGAAGATAAGAATGATGAGCTGGTGGCACAGAACACCATGTAGAATATTTTTGGAGAATACAACTGGACTCTAGAAAAAAATTTCTAAATAAGAGCAAGATATGAGGTAGATACATTGTATCCTACCTAATCCATTTGAAACCCTAAAGTTGGAAAGGGAGAACCGAGCGGCAAAGGAAAACCAAATTTCTATTTAAGGAATCATAAGGTCATGAAGAGATAGAGAAGAGGTCAAGCATGAAAGCATAAAGTGCTAAAGGAGGTGCTAAGGAGGAAGAAAGCACAATTACTCTGCTTCAACAGATGACCACAGATATGGATGCATTGGTATGATGAGTAAGAAGACTCAAGGAGACAAAGCTTGAGATGACAAGCTCTAAGAAATGAAGTGATTAAATGCCAACCAAAAGGACTGAACTGAAGAGTGATCTGAAATTTGTAAAGTATGTTGTAAGTTGTATCAGATCAACAATCCATTAGTGTTACTCTCTATCAATTGTAACAGATAGTTTAAATCTTATGGACTTAGGTTGGTTTAATAGCCATGTTGTAAATCCTTTAACAGGGTGACATTCCAAGTGCATGTTCTAAAGTCCTTTGATCAGGCCCATTCCTAACAGTATGGTGAAATCCTCTAACAAGGTCACATTTAATAGTGTGTTGTAAGCCTTTAACAAGGTAGGCTTTTAACAGGGCATCACTTTAGAAGAGTGAAAATCAAGTAACATGTTACTGGTGGTTTTTTCCAAATTGGGTTTCCACGTAAATCACTGTGTCATGTGTTGATCTTGCATGTTGATTTGTTGTAACTTGCTAAGATGGTTGATTTGAGTTTGGATGGATGAAAAGTTTATAGACTCATTATAAGTTGTGAAAAAGTATTATTAGGGCATTTGGACCTTGAATAACTAATTCACCCCCCCCCCCCCCCCCCCCACTCTCAGTTATTCTAAAGAATTCTAACAATTGGTATCAGAGTCAAACTGTTGATTCAGTTTAAAGGGACTATAAGCAGGAAAGATCAAAATGCCTAAGAGAGAAGTCCCCAAGCTCAACAAAGACAACTTTATTGCATGGACAAGTTTGATGAAGCTACATCTTGGATCCATAGGAGATTATGCCCAAAATTCAATTTTTATTGAACATGTTGATCCAACTGGTACTCTTATTGCAGAAGATTTGAAAAATAAATAGGAACACAATCAGACAATGCTGGAAATTGCCTCTACACTCAACTATGCTGAATTTGATGATATCAAAGAATGTGACACTACATTCAAAATGTGGAAAGCCCTATCAAACATCTATGGAGGAGATCAAAATGTCGAAAGAGCAAAAAGAGAAAGCCTCAGAGGAAAGTTTGATGATATGAAAATTGAGAAAAATAAGAATGTTGCTTAGTATGGCGCAAGAATAAAGGAAGTGGTAAGTGCAATAAGATGTTTGAGTGGTCAATTAGATGAATATATTGTTAATAGTAAGTTTTTAAGAACCTTTCTCCCTATCTATGCTATTAGAGTATCATCAATACAAGAACTAAGATGTGTACCACGAAACAATCTAATTTTTGAAGGAATAGTGGGTAGACTCACTGCATTTGAGCTATCTAAATTTGACAACTACAGACTTGAGAATATTGAATCTGTTTTCAAAGCCAAGCTATCACTAAAAGATGTTGAACAGGTGAAATCAAAGAAGGGAAGAAAGATGAATTATGTATCCAATAACAGTAGCACTGATGAGGAAGATGTGGAACAATTGAAAGCTTTGCTAGTTAGAAGATTTCACAGAGGCAAAGGAAAATTCAAAGGTAAGATGCCTATCATTTGTTTCAATTTTAATGAAGTAGGACATATTGCTGCAAGGTGTACATAGAAAAAGGATTACAAGGATGGCAACAAATACAAATATAGAAGAGAAGATGATAAGAGAGATTACAAAGACAAAGGCAAGAAGTGTCATATTGCTGAAGAGAATTCTGATGATAATGATGATGAAGTTGTTTATGTAGCCATGAAGGACCAATCTGATGAAGAAGAACCTACATCACTGGTAACATGTATGAACAAAAATGACAGATGGATCATAGACAGTGGATGCTCACATCACATGACAGGAGACAAAAGTATGTTTGTTAACTTTACTCAGTATGATGGAAATAGTGTTAGATTTGGTAATGATGCTCCATGTCAAATAAAAGGAAAAGGTTCCATTAAGCTTACAGAACAAACTTCATGTGATAATGCATACTATGTTGAAGGATTAAACTAAAATTTGCTAAGTGTCTCACAATTAGGCAATATAGGATGCAAAGTAGAATTTGGAAACAAAACTGCAAAAATCTATGGTACCAATGGTAAATTGATAGGAAAAAGAGATCAAACAAGAAGTAATCTGTTTTACCTTGATATGGATGATGTTTCTTATTTTGTTGCAAAATTTGATGATGAATGGTTATGGCATAGAAGGCTATGTCATGTCAACTTTGACAATCTGGTCAATATTAGTAAAATGAAGAAAGTCAGAGGTTTACCAAAATTGAAGAAGCCTGATAATATCATGTGCAAACAATGTTAGCTAGGAAAGATGACAAAGTCAAGTTTCAAAAGCACAAACTATACATCTAAAGAAGTACTTGAGTTAGTTCATACTGACTTATGTGGTCCAATGGAAGTACAAAGCTATAGAGGAGATAAGTACATAATGTTGTTTGTTGATGACTATTCCATAATGATGATTGTTATGTTCTTAAAACAAAAATTTGATGCTTTTCAAATGTTTAAGTGGTATGTGGCTAGAGTTGAAAAGGAAACAGGAAAAAGCTTGGAATGCTTGAGATCAGACAGAGGTGGTGAATTCACATCAAATGAATTTGAGATATTTTGTAATGACAAAGGAATCAAAAGAAAAACATTATCTCCTAGAACTCCCCCACAGAATGGAATTGCTAAAAGAAGAAATAGATTTGTGATTGACTGTGCCAGAACATTAATGATGGAAAAGACTGTTGCTCTAAAATAATGGAGAGAAGTTGTAAGTGTAGTTGTTCATACACTGAACCGAGTACAAGTCAAGAAAGGTACAAATACAACACCTTTTGAATTATAGTATGGTCATTCACCCAATGTAAAACATTTCAAAGTATTTGGTTGCAAATGCTTTATTCTTAAAGATGCTAGAAATGAAAAATTTGATGCAAAAAGTGATGAAGGCACATTCCTTGGTTACTCCACTAGAAGTAAAGCATATAAGTGTTTGAATACTAACACTAACAAAATTGTGGAAAGTGCAAATGTAAACTTTGATGAGCATACAAAAGTCCAAGCTAAAGAACCAAAGAGAATGAATGAATACAGAACCTTTGTGTATTCTTATGAAGGAATGCCTGTTGATGAGGATGTTGTCAATCAAATTGAAACTCAACAAAAAAATTCAGTCTCAGCCGAGTCACAACCAGTAAATGTCGAGTTACATTCAGAGGCTGAGTTGCAGAATGAAGGAAATGAACAATCTAATACTGAAGTCAGTACACATGAAATAAATGAAGAACAACCTGACAACTCAGTGCATAGTGACCCTGAATCAGAAAATCAAACATGGAAACAAGGACAGAACCAAGATTATCCAAATATGTAAAAAGACATCACCCTGCTGAACAGATTATTGGTGACAAAGATGCAAGACCAATAACAAGGAACAGACTAAGACATGAATCATGTCTAATTAGCAAATCTGAACCTAAAATAGTATATGGTGCATTACAAGATGATAACTAGTATAAAGCTATGGAAGAAGAAATTGATCAAATAAAGAAGAAAAAAACTTGGAGTTTGGTTCCCAAACCAGTTGACAAGAATGTGATTGACACCAAGTGGGTCTTCAGAAACAAGCTAGATGAGAATGGTGAGATTACTAGAAACAAAGCTAGACTAGTATGCAAGGGTTATGCTCAAGAAGAAGGACTAGACTATGGGGAAACATTTGCCCCTGTTGCTAGAATGGAAGGAGTAAGAACTTTATTAGATGGATGTAAAGTATGCTTTTTTAAATGGTATACTAGAAGAAGAAGTCTACATTGAACAACTAGAGGGATTTTTTGATGAGAACAACAAGGATATGGTTTGTAAACTACATAAAGCACTCTGTGGTCTGAAACAAGCACCTAGAGCATGGTATGAGAGACTTCACAAGTATCTAGTGCAAATAGGATTTGAAAGAACTAATGATAACAGCAACATGTACATAAAATCAGACGAAGGTAAGGATATTATTGTATCTGAAATCTTTGTGGATGACATAGTGTTTGGAGGAAAGGAAGTGCTTTGCAAAGGCTTTGCTGACAAAATGAAACATGAGTTTGAAATGTCTATGTTTGGAGAGATCAAATTTTTTGTTGGATTGCAAGTACATCAACTAAAACATGGTATATTTGTTACACAATCAAAGTACATCAAAGAGATACTTAAAACATTTGGATTGGAGGAGTCCAAACCAGTCAGCACACCAATGACAACAGGAAATAAGCTATCCAAAAATGATGAATCAGCTGAAGTCAATCAAACAATGTACAAATCCATGATTGGAAAACTATAATATGTTGTACATAGCAGACCAGACATAGCATTAGTAGTTGGAATAGTGGCTAGATTCTCTGCTAATCCCAAAGAAAATCATCTCATAGTAGTAAAAAGAATAATGAGATATCTTAAAGGAACTGATAACTTTGGTCTATACTACAAAAAGAATGAAAATTTTGAACTCAATGCATATACAGATGCAAATTGGGGAGGCAACATTGATGATAGAAAAAGCACAAGTGGAGGTGCATTATTTTTAAATAAAAGGCTAGTTACTTGGAATAGCAAGAAACAAACATGCACATCCCAGTCCACTGTAGAATCAGAGTATGTGGTAGCTGTAGTCAATTGCACAAACATTGTGTGGCTCACACATCTATTGATAGGAATGAAAGAAGAGGTAACAAAATCTATGATATTGTATTGTGATAATACAAGTGCTATAAACATATCCAAAAATCCAATAATGCATGCAAAAACTAAGCATATTGCAATCAAGTATCATTATGTCAGAGAATTGGTAGAAGACAAACAAATGAAGTTGGAATACATTCACATAAAGGAACAAACTGTAGATATCTTCACCAAACCATTGCCCAAGGATGCTTATGAATATCTTAGAGGCAAGTTGGGGGTAATACCCGTAACTCAAGTAGTTTAAAGCAACAAGGATGCTACCTTGCATCAACAAGAACAAATCATTGAAATATCAGAAGAATGATACAGAGGATGACAGCAGGAGCAGAAACTCCAAATTAGTCACAAGCATGGTGATAGAGGGAGAAGACATCAAGAAGCCAAAGCTTATACTTCGCATGTTAAAGATGTTACATCTTTGGCATTTATGTCAAAGAGGGAGAAATATGCAGAAACCTGATCAATACAAAGCAAGAGGGAGATAAATATGAAAGAGGGAGATATATGAGATTAGTAGTAAGGATGCAAGCAGCCAAGAAAAGTAGCAGATAACGTATACAATTTGGATGGTAACTAAGTTGATCAATTGATCAGTTTGGTTTTGCCATCAATGCCAAAGAGGGAGATTGTTAGAAATGATTGAAAAGATCATGAGAAAAATTGTTGGAATGATCATATGGAACTAGTAAAGAATTTTCTCAATCATTGTTTTGTCATTGATGTCAAACTTGCTACTTGTAGGAATGAAAATTGTTTTATTGATCCAAATACTATCAATTGGTTGATTGACAAGGAGGAGGTGTTAGAAATGGAAAAAGAAATATGTAAATAAGCAATACCAGGAAAGAATCTAAGTGAGTTAATGCATGAAAAGATATTACCATAAAATAGGAGAGAGAAAGCTTCAAGCTCCAACACCATGAGACAAGATATTTGGAAAGGGGAAAGCAAAGAAAACCCCTTGTGACATTATGAATGAGGCATGAAAATCCTAAGAAGGAAGAGAGAGAGAGAGAGAGAGAGAGAGAGAGAGAGAGAGAGAGAGAGAGAGAGAGAGAGAGAGAGAGAGAGAGAGAGAGCAATTGCTCATACAATAATTGAGAAGAGGAGGAAACCTCATTAGAAATGAGAGAGAAGGGTCATCTCTTAAATAGAGATGAGAGAGAGGAGTTAGAATGTAACTCCCATGTCTATTAATGCCACCATTCATAAGTGTGTGAGGCCAAGTGTGAGATTCCTCTTAAGGAAGAATAATCTAAATTACAAATTACAATATATATTTGTCCTCACATATTCCACTAGATGACAAAATAAGATGTAGTGGAAAAAGGACAAAAAAAAAATATATTAGGATACCTTGGCTTATATCCTAATATATTATAACAATAAATAAAGAAGGTCTAACCTTGGTTTATAAACACACCAAGGAAAGATTACAATTTCTAACACCCCCCTTTAATCTTTACTTGGGGTAATTATATCAAGGGGTATTAAACCCACAATTTACAAAAAATCTACAACTTAATCTTCAATATGAAGTAATTTGATTGTCTTCAAGCCATATGGTACATTTGCAGATCCAAGAGAATTACAAGAGTCCTTTGAATGTGATCAAGTGGAAGCATAGACACATCTTCATATGTGAAAAATCGAGAAGGTTCCTTGATGGATCACCTGAAAAAAAAATAGAGAACAAAAAAAACAAGACAACTATCCACAAGTAGAATTACATTGAATGGTCAAGTTAGTAAAATAATGAAGTTATAATAATTTAATCAAGGAGGAATAAGAGAGATGAGAATAAATGAATGTGTTCACCAACATGCAATGGAGTTAACATGATATCTAAAATAAGTCATAAGCTCAAAAATGATCATAATATGGGTCAAAATGACCAATCTTTATGCAATAAATCTCTCATGAAAGAAACATACTAATGCACAAATGACCACAGACAAGGCCAACTAATGAAACCCACATCAACATTGCGTCAATCACATGGATATAGACAGTCCACTAATGAGTCATCCCACTACAGGTGAATGGGTCATGACTCCATCACCTACATGACCCACGATCTAGGCAATAAAGTATGCAGAACATTATCACATTGTATATTTATCAAATAAATATAAGAGAGACAAAAACAAATAAGTAGAACATGTGCCTCAAGCACCAAATAATTCAAGTTATAGTTTTTCTGAGAATTATAGCTGAAGTGGACCAACGGAAGAGTTTATGAGGAGTAACAACATATTGCCTTCAAATAAGAAATCCATCATGGACAAGCAACATCATTGCCATGAGGAAAAAGATCAACATGGGTCAAAACAACTTTCTCAAATAGAGTCTCCAATATAGGAGTGCTCCAAGATATGGTAGCCTCATCACCTATACACTCAAAAATGAGCAAAGTGTAGGAAGTCATACCATGACTAAATCAAAACTAGGAGCATACACCAAGGAGATAAAGAGATTGAAATGGGAAATCCCCATAAAATATCATCCTCACATTGAGGAACAAAGTGGAACAAATGGAGGGAAACTCCATTGAAGTAAGTGTACACCAATTATAGGTTGGAGGGATACTCCACGGGCCAGATAAGGCAACTACGAGTCAGTTTAAAACTATCGGGTCCACCATAATTAACCTTGATAAATTGGCTCCCGATGCAACTTACAAAAAATATCATATAAATCAATAGTATAAAACCATAAAGTGCCAACATGGGCATGGAACGATGCTATAAAAGCATAAAACTGCAACCATGTGTAGATAGATCAATTAAATCAAATCATTAAATAATGAAGGCAATAGTGTAAGATACTCATAAACCTTAATAATTTGAGATAAAAAGAAGTATTTGGAAGAGCAATAAGCATAAATTATTAGATATCAAAAACTCCATGCAAAGCGAACATAAGTGTGGATACAGAAAGGATCAAGAAAAATTTTGTTTGAACAATTATAATTTAGTAAAAACAATGACTTTGATTTCTTTTGATCAATCATTAACAAAAAAAATACTCCCTTTGTTTAAACGAATTATCAAAAAATTATTATTATTTTTTTGTAATAAAACACTCTTCTAATTTAAATTTTAAAAAAATACTATTAAATTTCTAAATTAATGATAATTACAAATATTTAAAAGTAATAAAAATTAAACTAAAAAAATTGGCATTACAAAAGACTGTGAAAACAGACAGATGGACGCATCAAGAACAAAGGTTTTAAAAAAACTAAAGCATCTCCAATAATATAATCCAAGTGCCATTTTCTAGCAGGTGAGATAAGGTTATGATTTAAAGCCATGGAAACAAGAAAAATCCTCACATATAATTCTGAACTCAGATTGATAGAGCAGAACCAAAAATAGTGCCTCTGACAAAGGAATCAAAAGTAATATTCTAAACAAAGATGTGGCAGACATTATATGACAACTGTAGGTGATGTGCAGAGAATAATGTCCTCCAAAGCATGATAAATGAAAACACTTGTCAACCACAAACTTGAAATAACAAAATTAGAACTCTTCTAATGCAAAGCGAAAGCCAAATCATACAGTGAAATAAGCCAGTAAATACACGGCAATCAAAGACAGATTAGAAGAGATAAAAAAAATTCAAAGCAGACGAGTTAAATGTAATCCTGCCCGATGTAAATAGGTGTAAGGGATATGCACAACATAGCAAGCGAGGAGGCCATAGATATAGATGACAGGCTTTCTAAGATGCACATAATAAACTCTATTTGTAATGCCAGACTACAATGATCTAATAGATATTATGTAGTCTGTGTATTTGTTTATATTTGTGGTTTTTTTGCTATAAAAAAAAAAAATTCTTAATTCACCTCTTTTGGGATCAATGATCGTTGCATAAACTATGTAAACTAGGCCAAATGTCATTACAATCTCGAAGACAAGAGCATTCCCTTCGCCTATACCATGAGACAGTCTGAACGCTCTTGTATGCAGGCTGCCTGTTGTGAAGCGAAGCAACAAGCAAGCAACGACTACTCCAAGAAGCTGTGCAATCCAATACAAAATAGCTCTAAGCAAGGTCATATTTCCTCCAACAAGAGCACCAAAGGTTATAGCAGGGTTGACATGGCCGCCAGAAATATTGGCCGTGATCACAATGGCAACAAATAGATCTATGCCGTGAGCTAGCGCAATTGCAACTAGACCAGCGGCATTGTATCTGCACCTTCAGTAATTTTACGGAAAGCCATGACGGCGCCTTCTCTAGCAAAGACAAATATAAGAGTCGAAATAAACTCTACCATGGCAGCTCTCAAAGTGTGAAATAAGAGATTGAGATCACGATTAGCCTTTCTAATATTGTAGAACTCAAGGTGGAATATGACAAAGAGATAAGGGAGAATCGCGATAGAATTCAAAGAGAATTTGCCACTACTCCCACTTCCTCTTCAGTCCTGGACATCATCATGCGCTACGAGATGGACAGCAATGGCGAGCCACTCACTCCGACATCGGCCTGGGGGAGATCAGGGGTTCAAGGATAAAAAATGAGCAGTTGAGGGGGGGTCTCTGGCGGCGAGAGGCACCGAGTTCAAACATCCTAGAAATCCCACCATGGCCATGAACGAATGTGATGCAGAAGCTCGCAGCCTCGAAACGGGTTGTTCCTTTCCAAGTTCTGAATAAAACTAAATACCCAAATGCATACAAAATAGCAAAAAACTGCTATAGAGAAGAGAAGAACATTAAAAAATGGCTAGCGGGATGCACAATGAAAAGATGAAAAAAAATCAATAGAAAAGAAAATTATTATTATTATCAACAATATATCAAAACCTGCACAAATTAGAGCAAACAGAAGTTAATCGGGTTTGGCGGTAAACCAGCCAAACCGAAAAAGAAAGAAAAAAAAACAATTTCTTCCAACTTAAGAAGATTAAAAAAGAAATTAGTGAAATCTCTCTCAAGAGTCTCCTTCGAATCGTACCTTCATGCAAACACTCAAAAAACAAAGATTAAATCGCTCTGATACCATGTTAGAAATGGAAAAAGAAATATGTAAATAAGCAATACCAAGAAAGAATCTAAGTGAGTTAATGCATGAAAAGATATTACCATAAAATAGGAGAGAGAAAGCTTTAAGCTCCAACACCATGAGACAAGATATTTGGAAAGGGGAAAGCAAAGAAAACCCCTTGTGACATTATGAATGAGGCATGAAAAGCCTAAGAAGGAAGAGAGAGAGAGAGAGAGAGAGAGAGAGAGAGAGAGAGAGAGAGAGAGCAATTGCTCATACAATAATTGAGAAGAGGAGGAAACCTCATTAGAAATGAGAGAGAGGAGTTAGAATGTAACTCCCATGTCTATGAATGCCACCATTCATAAGTGTGTGAGGCCAAGTGTGAGATTCCTCTTAAGGAGGAATAATCTAAATTACAAATTACAATATATATATTTGTCCTCACATATTCCACTAGATGACAAAATAAGATGTAGTGGAAAAATGACAAAAAAGAAATATATTAGGATACCTTGGCTTATATCCTAATATATTATAACAATAAATAAAGGAGGTCTAACCTTGGTTTATAAACACACCAAGGAAAGATTACAATTTCTAACAGGAGGCAATCAATAAGATGTAACTAGAACACCTAGAGAAACGTTGAAGTTATGATGTTGGAATGAAGTCCAAGGATCAGCTAAGTCCTTGATGAAAAAGTGTATTGATGACATACTCTAAGACACAGAGAATAGGCACATTGAAACATATCAAAAATGTAAGGTTTTAGCTAAGTCATTTATAAAGACTAACTGAGATCATTAAAGAGCCAAATAGATTCCTTGTTGAAGCTGAGCAAGTGCCAAGTACCGAACAGAATCAAGTGCCAAGTAACATAGAGATGTCGAGCATCAGTAAACCAATAGTGTCGAGTTGCTGCATTATTTCAAAAATCGAAGATTCACCAAATCTAAGCCGACAAGGTTGTTATCTAGAAATCTATGAATTAAATGGAAGATAAGAATGATGAGCTGGTGGCATAGAACATCATGTAGAAGATTTTTTAAGAATACAACTGGACTCTAGATGAAGTTTTCTAGATAAGAGCAAGATATGGGGTAGATACATTGTATCCTACCTAATCCATTTGAAACCCTAAAGTTGGAAAGGGAGAATCGAGCGACAAAGGCAAACCAGATTTCTATTTAAGGAATCATAAGGTCATGAAGAGATAGAGAAGAGGTCAAGCATGAAAGCATAAAGTACTAAAGGAGGTGCTAAGGAGGAAGAAAGCACAGTTACTCTGCTTCAACAGATGACCACAGATATGGATGCATTGGTATGATGAGTAAGAAGACTCAAAAAGATGAAGCTTGAGATGACAAGCTGTAAGAACTGAAGTGATTAAAAGCCAAGCAAAAGGACTAAACTGAAGAGTGATCTAAAATCTACAAAGTATGTTGTAAGTTGTATCAGATCAACAATCTATTATTGTTACTCTCTAGCAATTGTAACAGATAGTTTAAATCCTATGGACTTAGGTTGGTTTAATAGCCATGTTGTAAATCCTTTAACAAGGTGAAATTCCAAGTGAATGTTCTAAAGTCCTTTGATCAGGCCCATTCCTAATAGTATGGTGAAATCCTCTAACAAGGTCACATTTAACAGTGTGTTGTAAGCCTTTAATAGGGCAGGCTTTTAACAGGGCATCACTTTAGAAGAGTGAAAATCAAGTAGCATGTTACTGGTGGTTTTTCTCAAATTGGGTTTCCACATAAATCATTGTGTCATGTGTTGATCTTGCATGTTTTATTATTGCATGTTGATTTTCTATAACTTGTTAAGATGGTTGATTTAAGTTTGGATGGATGAATAGTTTTTAGACTCATTATAAGTTGTGAAAAAGTATTATTAGGGCATTTGGACCTTGAATAACTGATTCTAAAGAATTCTAACATGAGATGGGTTTGAAACTCAACTATTTTGATATGAAAGCATTTCAGGGGGTTGGTAGAGGGATGCCTCAGGATAGGCCTGGGGCAAAGCTGAGTGATAGAACGAGAAACCACAAGCGAGCTAAGCCCCTTATACCTCTTCCTGCATTTGTTGTGCCTGCTCCTCACCATCATCAAGCAGTTTCATCTGCTTTTACCCATTTGAGTGCCCTTTCGGACAGTTTAGTACAGCAGTGGATGCAGGCAATACATGCTTCTCCACTTGGACATGTTTGTACTAGTTGTGGAGGCTTATGCACAGGCCCCTAGAGAAATCCTAGTGCAGCACATGATGGCCATTATGATGAGGGTGCAGATTTTGATGATGATGTATACTCTACCCATGGTGAGGTAGTGACAAGATAGACGTGTCATCATTTTTTGACCTCATGCAGCAGGGAGAACCTGGAGAGAGTCAAGAGCAGTAGGTAAAATTTTAATTTTAATATAAATATAAAGTACACATAATTATTTACTTTCTACATACATGTGTAATTGTATTAACTATATTAATTTGTACTTTTGAAATAACAGAGAATGGATGATACTGTTCCTCCTATGACGCAATATAGCCTTTTTTTGAGACCTACAGACATTGGCATCCCTTATACGGTATGCACTTTGAATTACACTGTAAAAATATACATTCAAATTTGAATTTAATAACATGTGCTCATATGTTCTTTTTATCTGATTTTGTAGGGATTGTCTGCATCTACACAGATTGATGTTAGTACAAGTCCTACTCCAGTTACCATTGAGGCATAGCCTCAAATACATGCGGTATGAAATTTTGATTGAAGACAAATAATTTGTATTATTTTTATGTATGTACATTATTATTAACTTATAATCTAAACAATTTTGACTCACATGTATATATATTTTATGTGTTTTGATTTTATGAACAGGAGCCATATCATACTCATCCATATAGGCCTTGGTATAGTCTATTTTTGACTCCATCTCATGATTAT
Organism: Cupressus sempervirens; assembly: GCA_028749045.1. Classification (NCBI taxonomy): domain Eukaryota; kingdom Viridiplantae; phylum Streptophyta; class Pinopsida; order Cupressales; family Cupressaceae; genus Cupressus; species Cupressus sempervirens. Next base: position 361,247,370 of record CM053793.1, on the reverse strand, counting down.
CGTGCTAGCATACTTGTAGACACATCTGTGACATTGGCTACCACTCAGGTATGATATATATATTATATATACATGTTAAATTTATAGTGTATAAAAAATGTAGTGTAAAAATTATGTACTTTGTAATTATTCATGTATATTTAATTTTGACTAAACATTTATGTATCCATAATTTTAGGACTACGTCACCATGAGTGTTGCTAAGAGCACAGGACTTAGCCAGATGGAGGTACCTACATCATCATTTGAGGTCAGTATTGTGATTTATGTACATAATGTATAGTTCATTATGCTCTAAAATCAAATTTAAAAAATGTATGTATTGTAAATTATAGGACTTCACCACTACTGCATTTGGTAGTTTTGGCAGTGCACCTCCTCCCGTCTCATGTGGTATTTATTTTATTATGTAGTGAATATTTAATTTATTTTCAAGCTAGATTTTGAGATCGATTTCAATTAAGCATGTACATGATGAGACGTGCCTCATGTTACACAGGGTGATCCATCTACCTCACAGGGTGTCCGACATGACAAGACAGCTCATATTACACATGATGATCCATCTTAGTCCTCTTTGCATGGAGTAAAGAGGACATTCGATCAAATAGATTATGTCTTGTTGGAAACTATAGATTGTGTTTTTATGATGTATATTATTTATGATGTATACACTTTGTGTTAGGATAGTTAAAACTGTATGTTAGACCATGTATTTTTTCACTTCATAGATCATGTTATGATGTATGTTAGACCATGTACTATTTTTTTATGACTTCTTATCATGCTTGTGTATGTAGTATATATTATTATGTTTCACCATGTTTTAAGTATATTCAAACCATTTTATTTATTCTGACATATTTTATTCATGAACATATGACACATTTTGTAAGTATATATGCAAGATGAACAATAATTTTAACTATCTATAGAGCATTATTGGATAAATATCACATCAAATTTATGCATTGAGATTTATACAAATAAAATTGACCTACTAGATTAAAAAATGTATTGATAACGTACCTAACAATGTATCATAAGTGATCTTAATGTGTTATTTGGTAATGTAAGACTCATTATCACCTAATAAGACCTATTATGTGGTAGTAAACATATGAATACCTATCATAACCTATAACAGACATAATGACCTATTAGGACTCCTATGTCCCCTTAAGACACACATGTATGGATAACGTACCTAACAATGTATCATAAGTGATCTTAATGTGTTGTTTGGTAATGCAAGACTCATTATCACCTAATAAGACCTATTATGTGGTAGTAAACATATGAATACCTATCATAACCTATAATAGACATAATGACCTATTAGGACTCTCATGTCCCCTTAAGACACACATGTATGGATAACGTACCTAACAATGTATCATAAGTGATATTAATGTGTTGTTTGGTAATGTAAGAGTCATTATTACCTAATAAGACCTATTATGTGGTAGTAAACATATGAATACCTATCATAACCTATAATAGACATAATGACCTATTAGGACTCATATGTCCCCTTAAGACACACATGTATGGATAACGTACCTAACAATGTATTATAAGTGATCTTAATGTGTTGTTTGGTAATGTAAGACTCATTATCACCTAATAATACCTACTATGTGCTAGTAAACATATAAAGACTTATTAAAATGTATAGAAAGTATTATGACCTATTAGGACTCCCATGTCCCCTTAAGACACACATGTATGGATAATGTACCTAACAATTTATCATAAGTGATCTTAATGTGTTGTTTGGTAATGTAAGATATAATCAATACAATGAATACAATGAGTAATGATCTTTAAATTATCATGTGCAAGTGACTTGTTTTTAATATTCCAATCAATAGTAATTTGAAACTTCAAAAAAACATTAATTTAAACATGCTTGAATGTAAAAGTAATGGAACAAAATAGGAGGTCATTACTTAAATGGACAATTAATTTATAATTTATCAAGTGCATGCCTTTAACTTTCAAATAGAAGTAAACTCTCATTTTTGAATTAGTTTGTACAACATATTTCACAATATATATAAGACAATGTCAATGATATATTTATAGTTCAGTGAACTCAAAACATAAAATTGGTTCAACACATCTCTTCAAATGAGGTCCTATAAAATAAAAATGTAAAGAAAAAATGCACATGTTAATAAACACATAAATTAATATTCAAGGTATCTAAACTATGTAAATATACATGTGTAATTTGTATGTACTTACTATGTGAAATTGCACAAGATGTTGATGTTCAATCCACTTTAACATTTAAATTTGCATAAATTGTAATTGAGACTTGAATAAGAGGTATATAAGTTCTCTAAATTGGTATTGACAACACAAACATACATGTAATTAAATTATATAAGTACATATATATATATATATATATATATATATATATATATATATATATATATATATATATATAATACAATAATGAAAAAACTTATATGTGTTTGATTTAAATGTAGTCATCCTACTATACCATCTACATCCTCTCTCTTTTGCAATGCATCTATGATTGTCTCATTCTCGTCCATTGAAATTGTCCATAATACCTTATTGGCAGGTCTCCCTTTGTATCTTTCTAATTTGATATTTGTTTCCACAACCAAATGAGAATAGTGTAAAATCTTCTTTTCGGTTTGGTAGTCTTCAAATGCTAGCAAACCATTTTTTCTTGTTAGGTATCTATGTAGCTAGGGGCCAGCTACAACGATAGACCCGATTGGATACTCAAAACCATCATCGTCTACTTGATGACATGTTAATTTTTTCTTAGGTTCCACACATCTAGCTAGCCAATACTCAGTATGTTCATCATTATCACTAGGTGCAATAACAACATAAACATGTCCTAAAAAATAAGATAAAGTATAGAAACACTTTAATCACATGAGTGTACATATGCAAATTATATAAATTGAAGCATGAGATCACAAAAAAATCTAATTAAATTGTGCATACCAGGTTCTATGAGGTCTGAAATACGATCATAGTCTTCTGATGCAAAAGTAACATTCTGGCCTTCATTTACTACATCATCTTCAAAATGCATGTCAGTAGGTGCTAATGATCTTTGTTGCCAATCTTCAACCCATTCTGTATTTTCACATTCTTCCCATTCACCTGCAAGACAAAATTGACAAAAACAAGCAAGCTCCCTAGTCCATATAGTCCAAGTGTTAGAATCTGAACTCCTAAATGAATGTCATTTAGTTGACCCACTAATTGTATCACAATCATATCTTGAAGGGATATTATTTTCTTCAACTAGGTAGAAGAAATGTTTGATTATAGAGTTCTAATTTGATCTCGTATATAAATATTTGTTACGCCATTCGACAATCTCATGTGCATTTTTGAATTTATCTTTTTTCTCAAATTTTAATTGCTCTCTACTAAGGGCTCTCTTCACGCATGCACCAACACCATCATGTTCTCCTTTACCATGTCCAGCCTCAAAAAAACTCCACACATGTTGGATGTTAGTTTGCCTATGTGTCCTACTCAACCAATAGAACATTCTAGCATTCTTGAATTGTCCTATACAATTATTTGACCATATCCAATGTTGTGTCATTTGAATTTGTCTCTCTTTTAAATTATTATAAAAGACCTTGAAACAATATTGGACAAACTCAGATGAATGGAGTTTATTATCACTTAAATAAAAATGGTACTCTCTCAATATTTTTCGATCCTCCTCTGTACTATCAGGTGCATGCCTATAAACTATATGAACATAAATTGTTACTTGCACTAAATTGTAATATTGTGGTTGTACCTCTTCTTGTGGTGCAAGCGTGTAGTTCTCTGCAAAGTCAACAATTGAAAGTATAGTACCAATTGGAAATGTATTCTTACATATGCAAAATTGTCCATCAAGCCATCTAGAATATTGAGAGTGTTTAACATATTTTGGTATGATCACACTCTTAAACTCATCCATAAATGCATGACAACTAACTTTATATGTAACTAGATCACACCTTCTTCCAATCTTTCCATCCTTCAACAGATATTCAATAGTTTTGAATCTTTTTACCTCAACTAATTGTTGTCCAAAAGTAGTCAAAGCATTTTCATGCAACCATTCATCTAACAAAGAAAGATTGCCGCACATATCACATGTACTAGAAAGACATGCATTGAAAAGAAAGTATTGATCATTATGTGGCTTACAAAACAAACCTGATATGAAATCTTTTATAGTTTGAGGTGGTATTTTTATACCACATTCTTGCAACATTTCTTTACTATGCATGGTACCACGTATAGATCAAAATACATCATAATGGTAACGAAATTGAATATGAGTTTTACAACAACATGTGATTCTTGCCTTGTTAATCCTTACATACCATGGTTTACACTTTTCAAAAGATCTTTGACTAATGGTAATATTTAATACCTTACCATCTACAAATTTTTTAAACAATTTAGTTTGAGTCATGTCCAAAAGGTGTTTAGGATGTGGATCACGTATTTTTGACCCAATTCTCAATTTAAGAACATCTCTTGAATTAGGTGATACTCTTGTATTATCATGCCAAAAAATTTCAATCAAACTTTTGACTTCACTAGTAAGTTTCATATCACATCTTGGGAGTCTACCACTAGAAGTCCATAAAATATTTGTTGGATCACATTCAAAGTTAGACCTTCTCTTTATATCTCTTTCTAAAGTCTTACGATTCACATTAAGATATCCGCTTATGTTGCTAATCAATCTTTTGTCAGATGTTGATTTGTTAACTAAAGCTATTGTTATTGCTCGTCGTGTTGCATTCTTATCTTTAGACCGACTTCTCTTTTTGATAACATCAAAGGCACTAGCAAAAATGGATATAACTTGTTTTAAAGACTCATTTTTATTCTTCGATTTTGCATACATTCCCAACCTTCTCATTACTTTTCGCATTTTAGACATTTTAGTTAGTTGCAACATTAGCTGACATTGAAACCCAAATTTCTTATTATAAAAAAAATGCCTATACAATCCATTAGCATGTGTCCTAATTTGTCTCCATGAAACCAATCCCTCAAAATTATCTAACACATCATTAGGAATATGAAAATTATGTTCAAACACTGTACTATCATCCTAACATGATTTTTTAGTAGTTGGTGTTTCTATGTCTACATTCATGCAATTTTTATTTTCAAACACTTTACTATTTTCACTGTTATTTGGGATTTGAATATCATTTTCAAATTTTCTTGATATTTCTTTCGGGGTAGGCATTTCAATTGGAGTGTTTTGTGCATGATCGTTTGACAATTTCTTCTCATGAAAAAAATTTGAATCGTTTAAATCGTAACCTGCTTTTAAAAAATCACCAATTTCATCACGAGAGAAAATTTAAGGGTTTGGAGACACACCTGTATTGAATGCATGATTAGAATGTGCACTTGAATTTTTTTGTATTGGGTTCTCTTCTTTGACCTCTTCATCCATCGTGGTATCCTCAATGTCTTTCTCCTTTGAAACATTGTTCAAGTCTCTAATTCTCTATCTTCTCTCTTGTTGACGTCGTGCTTCATTCTCTTTATTTGCTGCAATCTCCTCATCTGTCAGAACTTTTGCTTTCTTCTTTCTTCATTGTTTTGATCCCATGTTTGCACCAATTTTGAATTTGAATCAGTAGCTTGCAAATTGTATAAGAGGACAAGAAAACAGAATAAGCATGACAGAATTCGTTGTTGCAGATCGAAACTGTTATTCAATCATTTCAATCATTGAAACTTGGTCTATGGGGCAACTCTTGGGGCCCAACGGGTACATTAGAAATGGGTACCCAATTTTTTAAAAATCGGGTGCCCGTTTATAAATCAGGTACCCGATTTGTAAGCAATCAGGTACAATGGTTGAAAGCAATTAAGCACTCAATTTTTGAATTACAAATTGGGTGCTCGATTCTTGAGACATGAGCGGAAATTTGGTATGGCTCCCAATTTTTGCATGGGGTTTTACCTTGGGGAAAGGCATGGCATAGGCTTGGTCCCACCAAGCCATGCCTTTATGATCCCTTTTTTTTCTAATGCATTTAATCGACAATTTTTGGCATTGTCGTAATTTTTTTATAGTTGTTCCCATCAAATTTTTCGATGAAACAAAAATCTATTATAGGTCTTACTGTTCTAATTTCAAAAATGTAAATTTTATAGAGTTATTAGTTTATTTTCTATTTTTCCATTATTTATTAATCAAAACTATTTCCTAAACATTGAAAAGTGGCATTCACTAAAACTTTAATAAATTTTTTATTTTATAATTTTTCTTAAATTAATTTATATGTCATCAATCTACATACAATTCTTTTGATGTTAAAAAAAAAATTGAAAAAAGTGAGAATTTGATCAAATTATGTGGTCCGTACACGAGAGGTTTTAAAATTTACCTTTATAGCCAATTAATAATTAATAATAATAAAATTATTCAATTAAAAATTAAGGAAAAATATCGTCATCAATATTAGGTGTATTAGGTAACTCCCTTTAAAAGGATTTGTGAAAATTCATTTATTTGTGTCAAATTATGGTGTCCATACACGAGCATGGTATGGTCCTTAAACAGGCATTTTGAAAAAGTAGTTTTGAAAGATCCATACCAAAAAAATACTCTATCATATGGGTACACAAATAAATTAAATATTCAAAAACTAGATTCCGAACACTAAAAATTTTATTTCTGGAGTTTTTAAATATTCAATCACTAAATACCTCAAATTTTGACATCAATTGACAAAATATTTCAAAAACAGGAAAAACACTTCCACTTTTTGGCCAAAAGTGAGACCCAACTTCTTGCACTGACTCCAATAGGTATTGCCCAACAAGGGCCAAGGCACCCAAGTCAGAAGTCAACAAGGGTAAAGAGAAAGTTGATGTGGAACACATCAGGGTAGAGATGAAAAGGACATGGCAAAGAAGGGATGGATCAAGCACATCCAATGGAGGGATCACTTCACCCAAAAGGTCAAGTGGTCACACTTCATCCAACTAAGAAAAAGAAATATGTATGGGACTGGTATGCAAAGTTGTATCCTACATTAGTCCCAAAGAACAAAGTAGAACTACAAAAAAGAAATCAGCATGAGAAAAGATGCCAAGTCAAAATTTTGAAGAAGCTGTTGAGTTACCCTTGGATGCTTAACAAAGCTCCATTACATGTTGAGTTGCCAGTAGCATAGTTGATGCTGAGTTGAATTATGTTGAAACTTTTAAGTGTCGAGTTTACATCTATATGCATTATGCAATAAATGCTAGGTTTTGAATCATATAAGGTTGAATTTTGCTCATCTTTACACCATTCGAACACAGAGCAAAGACAAGAAGAGCGAAGAAGTGATCAAGCAGCAACCTAACATCCATTTGCATAGATTTCAATAGCAATTCAGCACAAACTCATTGATTTAAAGGTATTTATTAGGTGCCGAGCTACACAGTGTTAAAATTTTATTACATATTTAAACCCTAGTTTGGTAAAATGGCATCAAGCTCTAAGAACCCCAAAGGAAAAGAGATTCATGAGGTTCAATTAGTCAGCAATGAGGTCAAACAACCTCAATTCAAACCCATTCCTAATGTTGCATCTAAGAATGACCCAGCCAGTGCTTTATCTGTTAGCTCATCCAAAGTAGTCATGGAGCAAGATGTGAGAAAGTGTTATAACTACAAAATTGGTTCCATAGGTGATCTTGAAATCTTCCAAGCCTATGAAAAGTTATGTGATAATAGGATACTAAAAGATGAATTCCAAATAGTTGAGAAAAAGGGTTTGACAAATGCCCTAGTTTTTCTCACAGTGTTTAAGACTGAATGGATTCACATTGTTTTGAGTCAAATTCATGATGGTTGTCTATGGCTCAAGATAGGACCTATTAAGATTACCAAAAGGATAGTACATAGAATTATGAGATTCCCAACCCTAGATCAGCCAAAGACCTTGAGAAGCGATAGAAGGGAGGTTATTGAGAAGAATATAAGAGCCAAATGGAACAATAGGGGAATCATCATTGACACTGTAACAAAACCCCCACTTGACTTTGTAGTTAGAGTGATTTCACACAAATTCTACTAATCAAGTAGAGTGAATAACATACCCTATATAGATGTTGATGTAGCTTACAAGTTGGTAAAGAAAGGTCATACCTATGATCTAGTAGAACTAATGCTTTAGCAAATAAATGAAAATTTGGGAGTTATAAGAAGATCCAAGGGAGCACAATGCAAATTTGTATCAGTATTAGTCTGCATATTCTTCTATGTGATGGAATAATTCCCTTCAGTTGGGAAGGTAAATTGGAATTCCAACAAGTCCTCAATCGCACAAATCAATGAGTTCATTGATCAGATGGGAGATAATTTTGAGGCTCAGATGACTAGCTATTTTGAAGACTTTAAGAAGTCCATGAAGCAAACAACGAGAATACTAGTTTCATTGGTAGAGAAACATGTCAATGACATATGCTTTTTGGTTGACATTGACTACATTCAAACTATAGTGCCAAGAGTAAGATGGCTTAGGCCACTAGGTTATGAGTTGGATGTGGAGCAAGCCTCAGCTGCAATCACTATCCTACTTGTAGAAGATATTGACAAAGCTACCAAACTATTTGGCACATATGATGTGGTCAAGTCAAGGGTTGAGAAAAACTTGAAGATAGCCTCTATAGTGAAGAGGAAAGGTAAATTAGTAAGGAAAATCAAGAAGAAATTCAGGGCAAATATTGAAGGAGAAGCAGATGGTGAAGAAGAAGAAGAAGGTGAAAGTGAAGAAGAAGAAGAACAAGGGAAATGCCCGATGGATTTGACACAAGGCCTAGGAGAAGATAAAGAGGAAGGTGTTGAAGAAGAAGAAGCTAAGGAAGCACCTACTCAAGTCGAGCAAAAGAAGAGAGAGGCTAAAACTTAGCTTGTAGCTTAGCCAAAGGCCAAGAAGGCAGCAAAGCCCACTCAAGCAAAACCAAAGAAACCTATAACAAGGGCTACTACAAGGGCAACAACACAAAAGGCCAAAGAGGAAGCAAAAGAGAAAAATAAGGCCACTAAATAGACTGGTGAAGTGTAGAGAAAGAGAAGAAAATATGTAGCACAACCAGATTATGATGAGGAGTGAACAAAGTTAGTGGACAATAGCCAATTTAGAGTAGTAAGTTATCCTCCTAAGTCTACAATTGATAAACTTTGTGAAGAGATTAGGAATGCAAATTTAAATGATTTAAAGACTCTTGATTTTAATAAGTTTAGTAGAGAAGAGCAAAATAAAGTAGAGGAATCTGTGTATGCCATGATGGTAGAATTCAAAAACACACCTCTAGAACTTGACAATACCATGCCCAAGGAACTATATGAGATAGTTGAAAATAAATGGCATTATTGTCTGAAAATGGAGGAGGAGATTAGAGAATCTACCTTAGCCCAAGTGATGCTTGACCTAACAAAAGGTCAAATAATAAAGAAAAATAGAAAACATAGTGGTAAATGTACACCTAAATACAGAGCCTTTAGCATCCTTCAAAACAAGATTGAGGATGTAGTGAGAAAATCCACATCATTGTGGAAGTCAATTTACAAGGTGACTGATGACAAAGATGAAGAGGCAAAGCTAGTACCAAGGAGAAGGTAGAGGCAAAGGAAATAGAGAAGCAAGAAGAAGAAAAGAAAAAGAAAGGTGAGGAAGAAAAAGGAGAGGAAGAGAATAAAGAGAAAGAAGAGGAGGAATCAACTAAGGGAGAAGACATGGCAATAGCTTTGCCCAAGAGTAGCAAAAGGAACAAAGTGTGCAAGACACACAAATGCCACCTCCTAGTCCTCCTCATGTATCCATTACACCTATAGAAACTATAATAGTGAAGGATGTTACTGACACATCATGTCAAAACATTAATCCCCTAACTACAGAGGATCTCTCCAAGATCCTTCACCAATCTACTTTACAAGCACAGTTATGCACAAACCCCGTATTGGTGAGTGTAGATGAGCTATAGAAGGCAGTAGCAAAACCACAAAGAGAAAAGGTGAAACCAAAGGAGCCACCTTTCACCTATATAACTACTTGAACTAAAATTTTGATGCTTCCACCACCACCTCCACCAAGTGCAACAAATGATAATGTTTAGATGTCGACTGCAGAAAAAGGGGAAGACACAAGAACATTAGGATAGACTTCTTCATCTGATCCTAGTGTATAGATAATAGGTACACCCCCAAAAATTATGATTGTTCAAAGTAAATTAGAAGAGGAAAAGGAGGAAACAAAATATGAGGAGCAAGCTACAATCCAAACATTGATCGATTACTAAAAACTGGCACTCCTACACAAACTCTTCAAAAATTGACCACTAAAACGATATCATTGCAAGTCCAAACACCAAGTTTGAGCTCTATAAAGGTTGCCAGGATATTTCACTATGGAGATCCTGAGCTAGATGAAGAGATTATTATACCTCCTTATGACTCCAAGACCCATAACTATTGAGCAGATAACTGAGATGCAGAATGCACTAGATAGGCGAAAAAGGTAGGAGATACTCAAAAAAGAATATAAACACAAGCAAGCATTGAATGACATTAAGGACATCTTCATGGATGCCTTCAGCTTGCAGTCACTAGAAGAATCAAAGCCCATAATGGAGCAACTATTAGATATAGTTGACCAAGTGACCAATGAAGACCAAGATACTAATGCTAAACTCATGGAATGGTTAGAAAGAAAATTTCAAGGGAAGGTAAATAAAAAGATATCAGGTGATATAGCACTAGCACAGGTAGAGTTGGCTAAGAAACTTGAAAAATTCAAAACTATAATTAAGAACACTTTCTCATTATACAACAAATTATGTGATTTTTCCAACTTCACACAAGAAACTAGCCAATGTATATTGAGCTTGGAGAAAAAGCTTAAGATTTCTAACATGCAGTTACCCTTAAATCCAACTTAAAGTGAGAAGCATTTTGCACAATCACTTCACACTCAAAGGGAGTTAGTTGTACTCATAGCAGAGGAAGCCAATATAAAGGCTAAATTGATGCAAATTCAATCCTCTATCACCCAACATTTGGAAGTCCTCCACAAGGAGCAAGTATATGTAGAGACAATTCTAAAGAAAGATCCTAATCTTTCTACACTTGATAGACTCATACACCTTGCTGCAGAGATTTTCATCCAACACAAATCACTAGACATTGCTTTGGAGAATTGGGATGTAGCTCTGAAAATAATAATGGAGGTAAATAGTAACTTTTTGGCTAAGTATGGAATTACTCCTTATAACCCTTTGACATTAGTGTCAAAAGGGGGGAGATATAAGGGAGATATAATGTATATATTGATGAAGATATAACTAAGGGGGAGAATACTATAAATTTTGATTGCATTCTTTCATTAAGAAAAGTTTGTAGATAGCCAAAAGGGGGAGATAAGTAATAAGAAAAAGTGAGGGGGAGATACAAAATTTTGGCAATCATATGGAAGATAGCTCTATTCCATATAAGATCTGATACAAAATGCAGGAATTCCATAGCTTTGATAGATCAGATATAGAACATAGGTACAGAATATAGGTACAAGGCAAAAGATAAAGAGTATTAGGCACATCAACATAGAATTTTGGTTTCAAGAATTAATAAGGCACAATCATCTCAAGGGGAGTTATAAGGTATATTGTTCCTTACAAAATTTTGAACAAATTTTGAAATTTTTGCATATATACCGAGCAGAATGAAAAATGTATTCATAAGGTCAATTTAATAATGCATAGTTAAGTGTTTTTGACACTCATGTAAAAGGGGGAGATTGTTGGTCTTAGAATGGTTTTGACATTCGAGTGTCAACACACTTAACCAATTTCACTATACATGCCAAGTACACTATGTATGCTTAGCTATAGTATGTGCCAAGCCAAAATTTCAACAGGTGCCAAGTGACTTCAGGCGTCAAGTAAGCAATAGATGTCTAGTGATATATAGGTGTCAAGTTGATGCCAAGCAAGTTAAAGTGCTTCATATTCTGAGTGAGCCAAAATCATACATGTGTCGAGCAAGATAGAATGCAATAGATGCCAAGCAAAGCAGGATAGTATATGTTTCGAGCACCAGTAGTCCAGTATGTGCCGAGTAACACAGAATCAACATATTAGTTTGTGCCCTCACAAACTCAGATGTAAACCATTTTTTTGGAGCTGACATAGAAGGATTTCAAAGGATAACAGGGACAAGGATGAATCTTTTACATTTCCTATGCAATCAACATGCAACCAATTAGAAAAATGGAGAAGGCATGCAACCAATGAGAAAAATGCAAGGAATGAGTGAGAATTCAAGATTCAATATGGATCGTAGATCCATACCTAACCCTAAGTCTTCACAATCTTAAAAGAAAGATGAAAACCTCATTGTGTGTGTGGAAGAGAATAGTGTATGGGTGAACTATAGTGAATTTTAGTGTGAAAGTGTGAAAGACTTAGAGGAATAGAGCAACAATTACATATATAGTTGATTAGAACAAAGCAAGGGATACATAACAGATATTAGATCAAGCAAGGATCACATTAGAATGAGCAAATCAAGTGCCTAAAATTAATAATTAAAGATTGCAAGTAATTAGGTCAAAGGTTTCTAATACTCTCTAACAATTGTATTAGATAGTGAAAACCCTATGTTTATAGGTTAGCTTAATAGCTATTTTGTAGATCCTTTGAAGAGGTGACTAAATCCTTTAACAGGTGACACTTCATGTAAAGTGTTTGTAAATCCTTTAACTAGGTCACTATTGACACAATGTAAAGCCTTTAACAAGGCAAGCCTTTCATAGGGTAGATCATCAAAAGTGGTCAAACAATTATTGCTATAGTAATTTTGTGGGTATCATCCCCACCCCAATTTTACCTTCTTATTCCTGGAGGGTTTCTAGGTTACCAAATTCCTGGTGTCATGTGTTGATGCATACTTTTATTTCATGTTTTCTTAAATGTTTATATGCATGCATTTTACTTTCAATTAAGTGTTCAAAAGGATTTAAAAGAATAAAAACTAGTTACTTCTAATTCACCCCCCCTCTCAAAAGTACTCTTCCCATTTTGAATATTTCAATAGATATTATGTGGATTTAATTCTATGAGATGTTGTAAGTGGACTAGTCATCAATTTGACATTATCTATCGTAGTGATATCTTCTTGGTGTATATGTGGTAGGTATTGCACTTAAGGCTTGTGATTACAAGTTATAGATTGGATATGTTGATTATGTGAGATTCACTTGGTATACCTTTAGATGCATGGATAGTTAGATGGGTTGGCACTTGTTGTGGATGTTATTTCATCTATGGATTTTTTTTACAACTACAAATACATATGTTCACCTTTAGATTGGGTGTTGTTGATTGGCATTTTCATTCGGTCAAAATGTTATGATTATTATGTAACAAGTTGGGTGGATTTCTCTATGGATGGCTTCTATATATGTTTGGTGGCAGTGGCATAATAGGTGGTGGGATCACTCATGTTTAATATGTTGAATATTTTGATTTTTTTTGGGTACCAAGATGGATCACATGGTGTACTTTGATCCATGATAGTGTATGTGGTTATGATGGATTATTTACTTGACCATTTATGTGACTATAGATTGACCCTATGCAATGTATACAACCAATGGAAGATAGTTCAGATTATGTTTGGTGCACACAATGCATAATAATGTTTAAATTGTAGTATTTTATTATATTATGTAATATTGTACCTATATAGATGTGCAACATGGAGAGACTCCCATGGAATATTCTTGATGAGTTGTATGTAACATTGTGATAATATTTGATGTAATTATTTAGTACTGGGGAAAAAGAATTAAATCTCCAATATTAAATGTGGTTCAATGGAGGTTTGGTAGCACATGATTTACGCAATACCACTTGGTGGTTTTGCTGGAGCTTGCTACTATAAAAGCAACCATAGGGGTATTTGTAGAAGCAAGGCAAGAAAGAAAAGTTAAGAATGACAAGGTGAGACATGTTAGCTAAGGGAGTATTTGTGGAGGTTGGAAGCATGGCATGGGATTTGTGGATTCATGCTTGTTCACATGGATTTCTTGGTTGTGGCTATGGTTTTAAAGACTTCCATGGTTTTATTGCAATGTTATTCTGCGAAATAATACATGGTGATGGATGCTTTTGGAGGCTGGTTTTTTTCCCTCAATGAGGGTTTCCTAAGATATATCTTGTGTCACATTTTTGTGGGTATATTGTATATTATCTTGCATGTAGATTCTTAGTACTTATTTATTTCAGATTATGTGGAAATGGTTATATTTTAGGCAATAAGTTTTCTTACAAAAAGATCATATCCCTCATAATTCTATCCCACAAACATGAAAGCATAGAGAGAGAGAGAGAGAGAGAGAGAGAGAGGGATTATATTGCTCAATAAGGTTTGTGTGTCTTACTATGAATCACAAAAAATAAAAAAATAAAAGAAGGATTAAATGGTCTAGAAAGTTTGCATTAGAGATTATATTTCTCAATAATGTTTGAGTGTCTTACTAAGAATCACAAAAAAAAAGGATCAAATGGTCTAGTGGGTTTTTATGCCCAATAGTCATTCTCATACACCTGTCATAAGCTTTTGCATGCATGTGTATGCATGTTTCCACTTGTGGATCAATTCCTTTGTATCACCGCATAGTGTAAATATGTCTCTGCTCCCCATGAATGGACAAGGGCATGTTATCCATAGAGATATATGTATGAAAATGTGTTTCCCATAGGATGGAAAAGTATTATTGATGCTCATTAGGGATTGGTATGTTGCACTGTAAAAGTAAAAATGCATAAAAATTAAACTATAGTAAAAGGATGGTGTATGTATGCATCCTCCTTGCAATGCCATTTAGTCATAAACATCATAAGGAAGAGAATCAAGGATATCTACTTCTAGCAACAAGGAGATATCGTTTAAATGATAATGTATGCCACATTCATAGCAAAGATAATTGACTCTTGTAAGATAACAAATATATACATATATTATTAAAGGATATGTCACTTATGTGAAGAGACCCTTGAAAGGAATTTATATTGTTAGCAAGACATATACCTTCAAGAGGAGTTCCATGGACAAAATAAGTTCAAGACAAAAGAGGGGAAGAATAAGAATGCACCTATTTAGCCCCTTGTGTCCAAGTGGATTATGGATCCTTGGATGAAGGATGAAAAACTTGAAATCATATGATAAGGGAAAATATTTATAATGAACACAACTTTACAAATAGAAAATAGGCTATGATAAATAAATAAAATGCACCTCTTGTATATAAGAGAGAGTTGTGATCAGGACACAATTCCTTGCAGGAAATAATGTCACATGATAAACATATTCTACTATACTATAGAAAGTCTATCCTTAGAGAAAATAGAGAAAGACTAGACAAACACTCTTTGCTCCCAAGGATGAGAAAATTATGAGAAGTCCATGGAAGATTATATTAAAAAAATTGTAAGATATAATGATGAACTATAACTAGAAACCACAATCCAGTTGTGCACAAAAAAAATACCCTATATCAAATAAGATGTATAATAGAATAATTAAACATCATAGAGAAACATAAGGAAAGAAACATCACATGATATGAAATTCCAAACACCATAATATGATATAAAAGATATCACATATGAAGTAAAGTATACCTGATCATTAATGACAAACATTACAATCCAAGATATAGAATGAATTGTTAGACAATGACAATCATATATTGCATAAAACAAAACCTTAAATACCCAAAGAAGGTAATGTGTTGTAAAATAATGAAAATATATAGAGAAATGAAAGGATACCATGTTATACCTAATTTAGTGAACATGAGAGGAACAATGAAGAGATAATAGATTCTTGAGAGAAAAGAGAAAGAAAATCAAATATATGCCCTAATTAAGAGATCCTTCATAACAAAGATGTGCTTATAAAAATAAGATTGCACTCAGGATTTAAATCCTTACATAACACAATAAATAAATGTAAGAGAGAATTTTATAAGAGAATGTAGGTTCATAAAGGATATTGGATGCATTGAAAAAAAGACGATGGGAATGGTGTATCTCTCCACGTGGTTTCAATTTATACTAGACATGTCATTTCAAGAAAATATAAGATTGCACTTGAGTTGTTAATCTATGTAACACAACAAATGAATTCAAGAAAACATTCCATCATATAAATAATAGCAAGTCACAAAATGAGAAAAAATGGGTCCTTTAATAGATCAAAAAAAAATGAAATAGGTAACTTCCCCTTCATGTGAGAAGACAAGGGAAATGACTATTATGTTACTCAAAAAGTAGGACAATGAGCATACAAAGGATAGGATAAAAATGTCGCGTAGGGAGGAACAACATAGTACGGATGTAGATATATTAATTAGAGTGATCATGAAAAAGATATCATTCATCATTATAATTTATTCAAAACAAGTCATAAGTAATGAATTCTTTATAAGGAAATAATGATATTGACTTGTCTTATGAATGTTATGAAGCATGGAAAAAGATCTTTTTGTGGTTCCACAATGCATGTCTCATTTCTCCTAGAAATAGGGACCCCCTAGTAAAGTTTTGTCTCCTAGACCCCCTAGTCTAGGACTTGGATCATTTTGGGACTCCCCCAAGAGTCTGGGTCAAGCCTTTGTCTCTAACTGATAAACTTAGGGTGTCATAATTTGAAAAAAATTGGAAAATTCTAGTTATTTTTGTACATGAATGCACACTAGCGCACTTAGCATACATGTGAACCTATCCATGCTTGTAGTAGTCAATACTTTGGTGGTATCTATCATAAGCCTCCCTAATAGGACCTCCTTGATTTGATAATCTTTAGGAGTCAAATCCTCAATGTCAGCATGTGGAGGAGGGATTGCTAGGTGTCCAAGCAAGTCCTAATCTTGGTTCTTCATAATGAAGGCTAGTGTTTGTGCATCACCCATAGGTGGCTCAAGCTTCTTGATGGATTTTACTAGCTCATCCATTCCCTCCTCAATAGTTACATTCAGCTACTTATTCTATCAAACCATGACCTCCCTCTTCAGCCAAAAAGGTGTAGTGCCCATTGGAGACATATATTTGACTAAAGAGGGATCCCTTTCCCTTATCCATCCTCTCTAAAGTCTTTTCTCATTGAGAGATATCACCAATCTAAGTATTTGTACCTACTTGGGCTAAGGTCCCAACCTTGGTATCATGAGGA
Source organism: Cupressus sempervirens (assembly GCA_028749045.1). Taxonomy (NCBI): domain Eukaryota; kingdom Viridiplantae; phylum Streptophyta; class Pinopsida; order Cupressales; family Cupressaceae; genus Cupressus; species Cupressus sempervirens. The sequence continues at coordinate 361,230,096 of CM053793.1, read as the reverse complement.
GTTTGTTGCAGTTCCTCATGTATTTTCCCCTCCTCTGATACTTTATCAGCTTGCATTTTTTGGGGCTCTTCTTCCTCCTCTACCTGTTCTTCTAAGTCTGTCATGAGAGGAAGTGGTGTTGCTGAGCTTTTATCTAGGAATAAAAAATCTTGAGATGGTAGTGGTGGTAGGTGAAAAGGTCCTTGAGGTAGAGGCGATAATTGGTTCCACTCCTCTCATAGGGATTGACTTACCCAAAAATTGGAACATTGCCATGCTAAACCAATTCTAGTCTATTTGATCAATCCTAAGTCCTATTTTAATAGAAAATTCTTATTCTAATAATTGCTACTTGACCTAAGTGCCAAATGCATAAAATCCCTAATCTTTATTAATTATACTCTTTATTTAATTCCTAAGTATTGACTCAAATTAGCTACATTAAACCTACTAATTATGTTTAATTTAATTATAAGTCTTCATACTTTAATTAAATTAAAATTACCTTTTTTGCTAATGTAAAAGGGAATAAAATGTATTTTATTTAATAAGACATGTCCTCATTTTAATTTATTGAGTTTAATTATTCAATTAATTAAGAATTTTCATTTATGAGGTCATATTCTATTTTATTAAATTAAATATACTCTCCAAATTCTCTCTTCAATTCAAAAATGGAAACTCTAAGTGAACTGGAATTGGAAATGGAATTAATTTAGTTAACTCTTTCTGACATTCAGAAGAGAATCAATTAACTCTCCATGACACTTAGAATTGAATCAGTTAACTCCATTTACACAAGGAAGTTTCCACTACAACTGAATCTCATTTCCAATCTCGATCATCCATCCAAATTGATCTCAATCGTTGATCAATTCTAGGTTCTATTTAAAGAGCCTTCAATTCCTCATTACAGAGGTTGATAATTGATAGTATCAAACTTATGTTGAATTAACCACTCAAGCATTACTTTCATAGCATTGTTATTCTAGCATAATAATCTCATTCTAGCTTTAAAATGCATACATTTAGTATAATTTTCTCCCTTTTATTTCTAGATTAATTGCATTCATTTAGCTTTAAATTTTTATATCATCTAGCTTAAATAAATCCTTCATTCTAGATGTATGGTTGCTAGCTTCTCATTCTAAGAGCAATAGCATAATCAATCTAGTTAAAAGGCAACAGATCGAATTGTTGGACATCTTAGATGAACAATCTCATGTTTATTCCAGGATGATCTCTCAGATAAGGATCATGTTGAAGTGTGTGTAAATATTGAGGCCCACATTTCTTGCATACATATTTGGTGTCAACCGTTCAAACAAAAACTTAGAAAAATGCATCCTCATGTTTCATTACTTGTCAAAGTTGAACTGGAAAAGCTTCTAAAAGTTGGTTTCATCCATGCTATTGATTATGATGAATGGATATCAAACATTGTTCTAGTCTCCAATTATGACAAATCTATCAAAGTTTTGACAAATTTTTGAGATCTAAACTTAGCATCTCCGAAGGATGATTTTCCAATCCCCAAAATTGATATTGATAATGGATATGATAGTATGATATGAAATGTACTTACTCATGGACGAATTTTCTGGTTATAATCAGATCAAAATTGCACCAAAAGATTAGGAAAAGACTTCTTTCACTTGTGCATGGGGAACCTTTTGTTATAATGTGATGCCATTTGGTCTGAAAAATGTTGGTACCATGTATCAAAGGGTAGTTACTATAATTTTTCATGATATGATGCATAAGACCATAGAGGAAAATGTTGATGATACCTTGGTTAAGAACATAAAATGCAACACTCACCTTCAAGATTTGGGAATCATCCTAGATCATATGGATAAATTCAGTCTGAGACTTAATCCCAAGAAATGTGCATTTGGTGTAGCATCTAGAAAACTACTTGGGTACATTGTCTTGGCAAAAGGAATCAAGGTCGATCCAAAGAAAGTTCAAGCAATCATGGACATGCCTCCACCCTGTAATATCATTCAAATGAGGGGCTTACAAGGAAGACTTCAATCCATTTGCAGATTCATCTCACAGCTGGTGGATAGCTCACAACCTTTTACCAAGACTCTACATAAAGGCATGAAATACAACTGGAGCCAAGATTGTGATCAGAGACTAACACAGATAAAGCAATACCTTGCTAATCCACCGATCTTTTTGCCTCCTATCTATTGGAAGCCTCTTGTTTTGTACATCTCAACAATAGAGTCATCTCTTGGTATCTTGCTAGCTCAAGATGACAATTATAATAAGGAAAGAGCTATCTGCTATCTTAGTCACACACTAATTTCTTATGAAATGAATTATAGTATCATTGAGAAGGATTTCTTGGTAGTCATCTTTGCTTCCCAAAAGTTGAGACACTACATGCTCACTCATACTACGTGACTGGTTGCTAAAATTGATCCACTGAAGTACTTGCTTAGCAAGGCAACTCTTACAGGAAGGTTAGCTAAGTGGTTCATGATACTAAGAGAGTTTGAAATTCAATATGTTGAGATAAAGGATATTAAAAGACAAGAGATCATGGATTAATTAACAAAAGCACCAATGCAAAGTCTTCTTCAACTAAACATTGACTTCCTTGATGAATCAATTCTAATGCTCATACACCAAACTTGGGTGATGTTCTTTGAAAGCTCCTTCACACAACAGGGATCCGATGTCAAGCTCTTATTCATAATACCATAGAGATATTCATTGACTAAGGTGTACAAGATTTTATTTTCTTGTACAAACAACATTGTAGAATATGAAGAACTAATTAATAGCATGAAGATTGTAGTTGAATGAAGAGTGGATAATTAAATATCTTTGGTGATTCATACCTCATAATCAACTAGGTCAATGATGCGTACCAGACAAGGGATGAGAAATTGATCTTGTATAAATGTATGGTGGATGACCTAAAGAAATACTTTGCTCATATCGCTTTTCAACAAATTCCTCAGGCAGACAAAAAAGTGGTTGATGCAATGACTACTCTTGCTTCCATGTTACAAATGCTAGAGAATGATCTTCGACATGAGTTCCTAGTGGAAATGTGACTCTAGCCTACCTATAATTCCCTTGAATCTCAGATGATTTGTTCTCCCACTACCACCATATATACTCTTATCTATGTCACCAAAAAATTCCAGACAATCTAACCTGGAATGAAAAATGTCACCTTATCTACAATACTTCACAATATGTTATTATTACTAATAGCTATTTTAGGAGAGGTCTTGATAGAACACTCCTTAGGTGTCTAGAACTCAATGAGTCCAAACATGCATTAATTGATGTACATGAAGGCATTTGTACTCACTCTAATAGCTTGACACTAGCTTGTAAACTTATTAGAGGTAGTTACTATTGGCCGAATATGGAGCAATAGGCAATCAAATATGCCAAGTCCTACAAACAATGCCAGCTCCATGGAAATCTAATTCATGCTCCATCTAGGGAGTTGATTCCATCTATCACATTGTGGCCATTCCAACAATGAGCCTTTGATCTTGTGGGTCAAATTCACCTGTCTTCTTCAAATGGACAGAAGTTCATCATTACAACTATAAACTACTTCACTAAGTGGGTAGAGGTAGTCCCTCTCTATAGTAAATGGAAAAATTGTAGCTCTATTCATTATGAATTACATCATATGCAAGTATTGTGTACCTTCCTCCATTATTACTAACAATGTAGGACAGTTTAAAAATAAGGATCTTAATGAGTTGTGCAAAAAGTTCAAAATTGCATAACATTGGGCTTCTATTTATTACCCCTGGCGTAATGGGAAAGTGGAGGCATCCAACAAGACAATCCTTAAGATCTTGCATCGCACAATTAACAATTCTGGAAGGGACTAGTACCTTCAAATTAATCTATCTTTAAGGGTTTACAAAACAAGTATCAGAACTCCAATGGGTACAATGCCCTTTGCTTTGGTATATGGAGCGGATGTTGTGCTTTCAATTGAGGTTGAGATTCCTACTTTGAGAATCTCCATGAAGGGCATCATTATTGATCATGACTATAGAATATCTCATCTTCAAGAGCTAGAATTGTTGGATGAATGTTGGCAAGTGTTGTATGATCATCTTCAAGCTTATCAGCAGTGTATGTCTAGAAGCTACAATAAGAAGGTTAAGCCACGTGACTTTCAACTAGGTGATCTCGTTCTAAGAGAAAACCCCAAGAATCAACAACAACGGGTACAAAAAAAGAAGTTTGAACCCAACTGGCTTGGTCCATACATAGTTACTACAGTGTTTGGATCTAGTGCTTACCAACTTTCTACAGTCAAGGGAAAAGCACTCAAGGAGCTCATCAACACTCTCCATCTAAAGTGGTTCTATAGCTAATCTAATTCCAAAAGCTCTTTTTATATACTTAAAAGTCTTGAAAAAATCATTATCTTGGTGAAAACCTAGCAAAAGGAACCTTGGTAATACCAAAAACATTTGAAAAATCAAAAAATACAAAAAAATTTGAAAAAGAAAAAAAGTGTCATTGATGAAAACCTAGCAAACAGGCATCATGGTAGCAAAAAATGATGTTTTCCAAGAAGGTGAAAACCTGGTAAATAGGCATCTCTTGTTTCTAATGCTACATCTCATAGCACATCTTCTGATTTCCTGTATAGTTGCTTGCCTACTTTAGTTTGCTGCTTTCACTCATGTATCCATGGATTGAATCTTTTCATAGCTTGAGGGAAACACCCTACAGTGTCATAGGAATCTCTTTCACAATAGTCACCAGTTGTTCTAACTACATCTACCTAATGTTACTAGTGTCACTTTTGAGATTCCTCTCATGGAAGATCTCTTTCACAATAGTCACCAGTTGTCATAACTGCATCTACTACTATCACTAGTGTCACTTTTGAGATTCCTCTCATAGAAGATCTCTTTCATGAAAATACAAGTTGTTGTAGCTACATTTTCCTACTATCATTTGTATCACTTTTAAGATTCCTCTCGTGGAAGATCTCTCTCATAATAGTCACTAGTTGTCCTAACTATGTCTATCTATTATTGCTAGTGTTACTTTTGAGATTCCTCTCATGGAAAATCTCTTTCATGATAGTTACTAGTTGTCCTAACTATGTCTGCCTACTATCGCTAGTGTCACTTTTGAGATTCCTCTCATGGAAGATCTCTTTCACAATAGTCACCAGTTGTTCTAATTGCATCTGCCTACTGCCACTAGTGTCACTTTTAAGATTCCTCTCATGGAAGAACTCTTTTATGATAGTCACCAGTTGTTCTAATTGCATCTTCCTACTATTACTTGTGTCACTATTAAGATTCCTCTCATAGAAAATCTCTTAAGCTTTAGTCACTAGTTTTTCTAACTCTGTCTACCTATTTTTGCTTGTGTCACTTTTGAGATTCCTCTCACGAACGATCTCTCATGTCAATCACCAATTGTCTTAATTGTGTCTATCTACGATCACTCATTTTTCTACTAAGGTTCTTCTTATTGAAGATTCCTCTTTGACTTCAATCACTAGTTATTCTAACTATGTCTATCTACTTTTTTCACCCTATTAAGGATATTTATTTCATATCTATTCTAAATATTGACACTTGACATCAATCCTACAACACAAAACAATGAACTCAAAATGATGAATTTTTTTGGGATATGTTGAGCTTTTCTTTGTTTGTTTTGCTTTTTATTTTTCATGTCTCTTTTAACAACTCAATGATGTCACTTTCAAGAAGAGAAGCAAGGATTGGGGGAATGATCTTTTCTTTTCTTTTTGTTTGATGGTTTAGTTCCAATGACCTTAAGCATCCATATAAAAGGAGTGCCCACTATAAGAGCCTTTATCTTGTATGGGATGACTGTGTGTACCTCGACTCATTTTATATGGACTCTTTACTAAGGTTGGTTCTCCTCCTTTCTTGTTTGAGTGAATTCTCTGTGCTAGAGTAAATACTGATACTCATCCTGCTAAGTGAATGTATGGGTCACTATGAGTATACCTAGCACACTTTTGTCTTAGGTTACGAATGCAAGGGTCATTACAGATAGAATAGTTACTGATTACTTAGCATAAGAAGGATCTCTCATGTATCTAGTGTGTCTGCATGCAAGAAACATTCTAGTCATCCTAGCATTATGCTCTAATGCTTATGTTTTCTTGCTACATTAAAAGGGACAAATGTTCTGGTCATTCTGGCTTTCTGTGCCTCAAATGCTTACAGTTAATCTCGACAAAACTAGAACATATGTCATATTCATATTCCCATGATTGCAATGTCAATGGGAATTGTATGACATTTGGGATTTAGCTAAATGCTTAGTGATTATAATTTTTGAAGCTTGGTAACCAAACTTAGGGTTGCATCTAGCATAGGGCTACATTGTATAAGAAAATGGTTCGATCATTGATTTACTTGCATCCTTTTAATGAAGGATTGTTGGTTTCTTCAAAGCATCACATTTCTTCATGACTCCACAAGTGTTTGGTTCTTTGGTTCATCCTCTCAATCTTCATGTAATACCTATCACTATTAACAAAATGAAACACTACATAAGATGTTAGTTCATTTACATTTTGTATTTCATACATTCTATCATGATTCATCTCATCTACACTACATTCATACATCATATCAAATTTGCATTCATAATCATAGCATTAACATCTCATGTACAATAAACTATAAAGAGATAAAGATGACACATGCAAAGGTACTCAAATCAAAAATCTTGTTTATATGTGTGAAGTCATCTATGTACATCACTGCAAGACTATACACTACTCGAGAATTGTCAATCTCAATATGATACAAAATGGTCTTGGCACACCAATCAATATAGCCAAAGAAAAATTGGAAGAAAGTAATCTAACTCTATCCCTCTCCCTCCTCTCTAGCTAGTAGAGGAGGAGGAGGAGGCATATATGGTCTTGTTAGAGGCTGTGCACCTCCTAATTCTCACACATATTGGGAAAATTAGGGCACCTTCTCTACCTCATCCGTTATTACTGCAACTTACACCACATAGTCATATGTTACTCTCACTAACTACAATCGAATCTCATCCTGATGTTGTTATGATCTGGGAGCCTTGTGCTCTAGCTACTCTTGTAATCTACAGATCTCTTGATCCTACTCTTCTATCTGGATATCCCTCACAACAAGTTGCATATGCATCTCTCCCAACTAGTGTTGTGTTGTCCTTACATGCTCTTGGGATCTCCCTAGGGCATCCTTGGTCTATACCAAGATATCCCCACCCTGTGGCTCAATAGTAGGCTAATTCTACATCTCATCTCCCACTACCTACTCTACCTACTGGCTTGGATACTCTTTTGTGTGAGGCCTCTATGTGTCTCCTCTGATGGCTCCTAGGGATCCCATCTCAACTTGAGGACATTTGTGTTTTGTCCCACTGCAACCAGCATCTGGATCTAATCTCATCTATTGAGGAGGAATAAAAATTGGTCAAGTCCTTTATCTCGGTCTCTTCTATTATAGAAATTGTGGTGGCGGTTGTGGTGCTTGCACTGGCTATATGGGTATGGCCATCCCCACTAGGTTTGTGTATCAAGGGAAGCGATGACTCACAAAGTGTGCCTAGTATGCTAGCATCATCCCCCCATTTGCTATAGCTGGCATATATTTCCACTAGGTGACCACTAGGTTACACACATTGATCATTGATCAACCCTAGTCTAATCTAGCTAACCACCAATGATCTAGGTCTATGAAAAATTGTGCATATGAGAAATACTCTTACAAGATGTCCTACAGTCAACCATACTATCACTAGACTCATGTCAATGTGAATCTCTCAATGATCTACACAGAGTGACCAATTAGTGGTTGAGATGAAAATATGTATCCCAGCTCTATAGGTGCATCATCCCATGCCTTTGTCTCTCTCCATGTTTTCCACGCCACTACTACTAGGTCATCTAGCTAACCTATCCACTGCTCAGTCTTCCCTAGAGTTATCTAGGTCAATTGGCCTTGATATCTACATATGTATGGCTCTATGGGTTGTCTCTCATCTACAAAAATGGGTCTCATCATGGGAAAATGCTCCCATGCCCACATCTAAAGAACATAGACCCCGACTACCATGCTCTTCCTCTCATGATAAATGGTCTCATGCATCTCATGGAAAATATGAGTGAGCATGCACTGACCCCATCTGTATCACTTGGGTATCTCTAGCATCAACTGCAAAATTCAACCCCATCTACACTCTAAACCATGCTAACCACTGTCAAGCATCAGAAAACAACTAATGAATATGCTCAATACTATTGCTAACCTATGGGTGGGACCATAGATATACACTAGCTCATCCCAAGTGATGGATCTACCCATGGTAAGATCCTCCTTAAAAATGACCCTTAGTGCCTCTGTACCTATCTATGGAATTTTCATACACTACTAATAGCCCATGGAATAGTATGCAAAGAATTCTATAGATGTCCTCTGGTTTTTTAGTCATCTCTCCCTAGGGTAGATGGAATGTGTTCATTTACAAATAGAAATGCTCAACCAGTGTTGTCAATAGGTCATGATTCACCAGCAATGAGGGAATCTAGCAAAGATATGAAAGACCTAGAGCATCAATGTGTGCCATATCTACCTCATCTAGTTGTCTAATGAGTGCACCATAAGGGGGATAGTGTGATCTAAATGTGACATCTAGAAAGCTAACCTGCAACCACAAAAACAACATGCAAATGATCAGTCTCAAATAGGCAAAAATGACAAATGAAAGCACAAAATATCAACAAGAAAATCAATTTTCAAACATTAAATTTTGCAATTTACACCAGATTTTCATGTGAGCTTTCATATTCTCATGCGATATTTCACATCTTCGCATGAGGAAACACACTCTTGTCTGAGAAAATTCTAAATACTAAGTGAATAAACAACCCAGTTTAGGATTTCTCACACGAGAGATGGGTATCTTCCACATGAGGAAACCCACAACACCCGATGAAGAAGTACTGGCTCGATATTTCTTCGTGTGAGGAACAACATCCTCACATGAAAACTAACATGACAATATTGAAAACACCATTAAAAAATGCTAAAAACACTCAAAATATGTGAAATTTCAAATGCGAAGCGAGATTATCAATGACTCATCGGAGGTCCATAGTGCACTAGTCGGTTGTGTCATCTAAAGTGCTCAAATTAATGCTTACGCATGGAAACCACCATCTTTCTCCTTAGAGCTCTCTTCTTCACAAAAGACAAATGCACAAATGAATTGAAAATGACCCTTTTGGGCCTTATATAGATTTTGACCTAATTTTTCAAAGTGCACTGATTGGCATGCAAATCACCCCTGGCTAATTTGGCTGCTCTGAACTCATTTTTGGGATCAAATTCAAAATATAACACACTTAAATAGCTCAAAATCACATTTTAAAATTTTGGGACTGATGCAATCGAACACTTATGCAGTCCATTTTTTGATACTTTGTGAATCTTGGAATATTTTTAAATAACATTTTCTTCAAATTTTCTAAAATTTCTAGAAAAATCAACTTAAGTCAACTCTAGTCAAATCTAGTCAAACTTGGTGTTTTGGACCTCATAATCACTCTGAATTGACTCCATGATTTTCTTCAGATCCTTCTAATCTCTTATATATTCTTCTAAACCTTGGGTTTCTTCAATATCTCTTAATATACAACTCTGCATCACTATTTTGGTGTGTCATTTTTTGATTTTTCTCCCAAAGGGGGCAGGATGATTACATCATTGAATCTTTCAAAGATGATTTCAACTCAATTTGAATCTTATGTTCTCATCATTTGGGTCATCTTTTTCCCCTCTATCTAGCATCTACGTGATATGTCTCATCTTTTGATTAGCTGATCATATCTTATAGCAATCCTTATCAAAGTTTGATGGACAGGTATTGGGATAGTCTAACCATGACTCCTGAGGATCAAGCCTCATTCTAGGGATGATTCTACGACTCATGATAGGTCTTCTTATCTCTTCCATGGACCATTATTCAGGTGTTCTATCTAGATTTTGGGGGATTAAGCTCTATTCTGGAGATAATTCCAAATTCTTGCTAAGGATTAAGCATCATTCTAGAGATAATCCTAACTCTTCCAGAGAATTAAGCCTCATTCTGGGGACAATTCTAATCTCTTACTTTTGATCACTATTCAATGAACAAGTATCGGGATAGTCTAACCCTGATTCCTAAGGATTAAGCATTGTTCTGAGAATAATTCTATAAATCATGATTAATCTTGTCATCTTCTAATGGACAGGTATCAAAATAGTCTAACCCCGACTCCTAAGAATTGAGTCTCATTCGGGGAACAATTTTGTGAAGTTTGACAATCTTGGTTCCATCATTTTTGGTATCTAGGTGTTCTATCAAGATTCCCTAAGGTTAAGCTTCATTCAGGAGATAACCTTTAAAAGCTCATCAATTTTGGTATCTAGGTGTTCTATCTAGATTCCCTAAGGTTAAGCTTCAATCTGGAGATAACCTTAAAAAGCTTATCAATTTCGATGTCTAGGTGTTCTATCTAGATTCCCTAAGGTTAAGCTTCATTTTAGAGATAACCTTAAATATCTTATCAATTGGTTTTTGTGTTATCAATTTCAAAACCAATCTCATCACATATCAGTATCTAGGTGTTCTATCTGGAACCCCTAAGGTTAAGCTTGACTCTAGAGATAACCTTAAAAAGCTTATCAATTGGTCTATGTATCATCAATCTCAGAACTAATCTCATTTCTTGATCTATGCTTCATGCTTTTGATTTCTTTGAATCAAACGTGCTACTCACACATTTATTCAAAGAGGGGCAAATTTAATACCCCAAAATTGGAACATTGCCATGCTAAACCAATCCTGGTCTATTTGATCAATCCTAAGTCCTATTTTACTAGGTAATTCTAACTCTGAGAATTGCTACTTGATTTAAGTGTCAAATGCAAAAAATCCCTAATTTGTATTAATTATACTCTTTATTTAATTCCTAAGTATTGACTCAAATTAACTACATTAAACCTACTAATTAAGTTTAATTTAATTATAAGTCTTCATACTTTAATTAAATTAAAATTACCTTTTAGCTAAAGTATAAGGGAATTAAATGTATTTGATTTAATAAGACATATCCTCATTTTAATTTATTAAATTTAATTATTCAATATATTGAAAGAATATCTATTTATGAGGTCATATTCTATTTTATTAAATTAAATACACTCTCCAAATTCTCTCTTCAGTTTCGAACTAGAAATGGAATTAATTCAGTTAACTCTTTCTAACATTCAAAAGAGATCCAATTAACTCTCCATGACACTCAGAATTGAATCAATTAACTCCATCGACTAACTCCATCGACACAAGGAGGTTTCCACTCCAACTAAATCTCATTTCCAATCTCAACTACCCATCCAAATTGATCTAAGTCGTTGATCAATTCTAGGATTATATTTAAGGAGCCTTCAAATCCTCATTAAAGAGGTTGATAATTGATAGTATCGAACTTATGCTAAATTAACCACTCAAGCATTTACTTTCATAGCATTCTTATTCTAGCATAATAATCTCATTCTAACTTTAAAATGTATACATTTCGTATAATTTTCTCCCTTTTATTTCTAGATTAATTTCATATATTTAGGTTTAAATTTGAATATCATCTAGCTTAAATAAATCCTTCATTCTAGATTTCAAGTTGCTAGCTTCTCATTCTAAGAGCAGTAGCATAATCAATCTAGTTAGAAGGCAATAGATTGAACTGTTGGACATCTCAGATGAACAATCCCATGTTTATTTTGGGATGATATCTTGGATAAGGATCATGTTGAAGTGTGTGTGAAGATTGAGGCCCACATTTCCTGCATACATCCCCCACCATCTCAGTGCCTATCAACATGAAATCAAAATCTAAGAGGTTAAAGAAATCTATCTCTTGACCCTCCATGTCTGCGATCCACTATTGTTGTTCATCCTTTGAGTAATAACCTGAATAGGTTCTTTTGGCATAGATGGTAGTGTTGTAGTGGAGCTTCTTCTTCTTTCCTTTTCTATGACCCTAGCCAAGTGAGTCCTCTAACTCAAGGGGACATATTCAATTTGTTCCCCTTCTTCTTCTGCTTCAACTTTGGGAATGGTTCCAAGCACCTATGGGGGAGGAGTTCTATTTTTCTTCAATCTTCTCCTACATGTCCTTCCCATAGTGGGCTCAACACTGACCTTTTTAGTAGCTGAGGGGGAAGCTTCTTCCTCTTGACCTACCGATGGGACCCTCTATTCTTCATCTTATTGTTCTAGTTCCTGTTCTTGTCCTTTTGGAGACACTTGCTTAGTCTCTTGGACTTGAGCTGTTGACTCATCTTGAGGCTCTGCTTGTTCAAGATTTTTTTGTGGTTATTGAGGTAGCTAGGCATGAGTTATTTTCTTCTTACCCTTTTCTCCTCTCTTCCTTTTCAATCCTCTATCTACTTCAAAATACTCAACTTCCCATTCATATTGATGAACCATTTTTCGCCTCACTAAGGATTGAGCCAGGAAAGTTGGTAGTGTAACCTTTACACCTTTGCCTTTGATAGGCAGTATTATGGCTTTTAGATGAATAGCATGTGGAACTAGATCAAGTTTGAAAGGCTTCTTGATCCATTCCTTCATTAGTTGGACTATGTGGTGAGCTCTATTGTTGATCTTTGCATTCTCATCCCTACCAATCTTTGCATTCATGATAGGCCTATCATATATTTTGTCACAATTGTACAATGGATTCAAGACATCTTTAGTGTCTTTCTCAATAGCATTGAGCGAGATCTTCACTTTCAAGGCCTTCCCTACTAGATATAGAGTCATTCTACAATAATCCCTTGTTTGAATATCATAGTTGTCTATTGCATTCACCCAATGGTCTACAAATTGCTTCCCTATCAAATGCATGACCATCCCTATGTTGTCAAAATAAGGGCGAGGAGAATTGTACTCTTCTAAGAAATAATGATCCCATTCTCAATCAAAGGTCATGATGTCTTTCTTTTGCTTGACCTTGAAAGCACCAATGTCTTCTCATGCTATTTCCTCACTCTGTCATATGTAGATGTGATTTGCATGGCTTCTTTGGGTTCACTTGTGTGCTTGTGACCCTAAGGTATATGAATGTTTTGAACTGAATGTAGTAGGCATCGATCTCTATGATTTTGGTTGCTACCTCTATTAACGTCTATTTTCCATAATCACCCTCTATGAATTAGATGATTGTGAGTACAAAGCTATCATTCACTATCCTATACTCTTTTCTTTTATCTGAAAGCTTCTTTTTCACTAGCTAAGGATATACCACATAGGGCCATGCATTAGCATCTTGCATGCTACCCTTTTTGTAAAATCCTAGGTAGTCAAATGTTTTGGCTACCAATAAGTACACCAAATATAATATCATGTAGAATTTGGGCTCAGCCTTAACAACTACCAACTACTCGTCTAGGTTATCACTCAGCATTGTGGCCTAGTCAATTGCTATCATAGCCATTTGGATGGTTTCTATGAAATGAACCACCCAAATATTGAGATGTCTAGCTACTAGTAGACCCATGAATTTGCGTAAAAGCATAGTGGAATATCCCACGTCATCCTTCATGTATCTCCAAGTCATGTCTACTTTGCTAACTCTGTGGCCCACTAGTGTTCTATCAATAAAAAATGATGACTAGATTATATCTTTGGCTTCCTTCTCCTGATCTTGATACCATATTTTTGCTCCTTCATAAGATATGTGCACATATTGATCGGCTCTGGGCAAGTGGAATACTTTATCAATGTTTTGAGGTCAAAGGTTTATGATGAGAGCCATGATGATTTCTAAAGATTGGAAAGAAGTAGGATGTGATGTTGCATTGACCAACCCTGATCGAATGAGTGCTGACACCATTGCAGATCTTTCTCTTCACTAATTGCAGATGGTGAGGAAGGTGTTCTAGTCAATATTCCCAACTTGGTGTCTCTAATCTCAACATGTCCATCCTAGAAGTGAGATTTCCTTAGTGTACCTTGACATTTGAACACTACAAGTCTGGAAGTAATCTTTTCTACAAGTGAGTATGATGAATTCATCATTTTATCTACACAAGGAAGGAGACATTAGTTCAAAGAGCTAAAAATATAGCCCAAAACAAACCCTAATTGACAAAAAACCTAGCCAAAAATACTTGAAAAATAATCAAAAAAGAGTCCAATCCTCCCATAAGCCCTAATATGAAAAATAGCACACCTAGCACACCCTTACAAGTGTGTTAAGTGCATCATATGACATTTTGGGATCATTTTAGCATAGTTGCGCACATGCGCACCTTGGTGAGGTGAGCACATGCATGGTGCAATGCTTTGAAAGGGGGGGACTTAACTCCTTTTTATTTTTATGTACTAAGGGTGAACACATGCAAATCTTGATGGGGTGCACATGTGCACACTCTTATGTGCATGAGGGTGTGTGCACCCTTATCGTGTGCTTGAGGGTGTATTGAAAAAAAGGGTGTGCATGTATACACCTTGGAGGGTGTGCACATGTGCACCTTTTCTTAGGCTTAGTTTTTCTATCTTTAGTTTCCAAAAGTTGTGCATGTGCACACCTTTTCTTGACTTAGTGTCTTTGGTTCATTTTAGGGTGTCTTTTAGATTTTAAGTGAACAAAGGTGTGCACATCCATGCCTTGAGGAGGTGCACATGTGTGTACCTTTGGTGTTTAACATTTTTTCTTGCAGGGACAAGTGCAACTTGCAAGGGAGCAGAGGTGTGGTTTCCAATGAAGTGCAGAGAGAAGTGAGGCAAAGGTGGAGGGGGACTAAAAATATATAGACCTGGGCCTGGGGTGTGCATCCTCTAGAGGTACACACATGTGCAAGTGCACATTTGAGCATCTTCAAAGGGAAAATGAGTGCACACCTATGCATTCAATGCACCTACGCACCTTGGATAGGTGTGCATATGTGCTAAGTGCACTAGTGTGCATTCATGCACCAAAATACTTATAATTTTCCAATTTTTTCCAGTTCTAACACCCCAAGTTTACCAATCAGAGACAGAGGCTTGACCCAGACTCTTGGCGGATCCCAAAATGACCCAAGTCCCAGACTAGGGGGTCTGGAAGACAAAAATTTACTAGGGGGTCCCCATTTCTAGGAGAAATGGGGTGTGCCTTGTGAAACCACAAAAGGTCTTTTAGGTGTAAGTAAATTTAAATGTAAATAGAAGAATTCAATATGCATACACTCATCAAATAAATAAATAAATAAATTTCAAAGTCAAGGATCTCACTTTTTCTATAGAATGTTGTTGAGAGATCTTAGGTTTCCCAATTATTTTGAAGAAAAATAGGCTACCCATATGAGGTGGAATAGGGTCAATGTGATTAATATCCTCATGATGCATAGTTGGATTTGTAAAAATAAGGTCATAATGACCATCTTTTTCAACAAGACCTAAATTGATTTAATATGTGCCTATAAAGGAACAAGAAAAAACATCAAGGATGTGGTCTTTTATTTCTTAGGCACTCTTAGGAGAAGGAAAAAATAACCCATCAAGGCCTCATATATAAAAGGAATAATGAAATTCATAAGAAGTGCTTGATCATAGGAGCAATACTCATGCTATCATCTAGTTGTATAAAAGTTCTCTCATAAGGAAGGAAGTAATTTGTGTCCTTATCTAAGGGTTCATTGCAAATAGTAGAATCATCCAAGGATGAAAGGAGGTACACATTGGGGGAGGAAAGATAACAACTCAAAGAAGATTTATAAGGGAGACACTAGTCAATATCCTTATCCAAGGGCTCAATCCAAATAGTAGCACTATCAGGGTTAGCAACACCATGATGTACTAAAGGTTTATCAACAACATGTTTGAAAATATTATCGTTAGGAGGGGGATGATAATCAATGGAAGGAAAAATGAAGTGTCATTATATGCCTAAAATTTAGTGTCTTGAAGATCATAAAGAAAACTTGAAACAAAACAACCCCATTGAAATGAAATCTAATAACTATGAAAGTAATGTTTTTGTATTTTTATAGACATTTAAACAAAACGTAGTGCAATATAAGAACATAGGATGTAATTTTTTTATTCAAGTAATTTCACATATATATTAAAGGAACATAATGCACAAGGAGATCTAACTAGATGCACAAAGAATCAATCTAACACCACAAAGAAAAGGTCACTAGTCATGTTCACCAAAAATTTTAGTCGTGCAATGGAAGCACTTAAATAATATGTTAAATATAAGATTTCCACTTTACACTAACATTCAATACAAGAAAAATGTGGGCTTATAAATATAACTTTGAAATAACCCAAGTAAGATTAGAAAAATCCAAATAGATGAAGGGGTACCAATACTAAACCCTAATTATATCAAGAAAATAGGAAAGAAAGTCCTCTATTGTGCAATGTAAATTTATTGAAGATGTGTGATGTGAAATTGGATTGATTGACTTAATGAAAACTGCAAGATAGGTATAGGTGCTAAATATATGTAATAAGCCCAATTAAATTATGAAAATAGGTTTAAGCTAAAAGATGAAACAAATTATGGAGTAATTACCTTGAAATGTGTAAGGGAATATATCTTTTTGTTCCAAATATTGTGGATCTAAAACTTTTACTCAATTTCTGATTATGGATCTATAATTATGACAGAAAATCCAAAAATGTTATTTTTCTCAAACCTCCAAGAATAGGTCCTAGGAAGTTTGAGAAAAACTTAATGAAGATGGAGATTTTCTTATGAAACTAAATAAAAATGTACCAAACTTCTTTAGAAAGGTCTCATAATTTTGACATCCTACTCATGTACATAGTAAAACTTGGTTTTTGTTTTGGTTTGATGAGGGCTTTCCTTGGTCAAGCCCTAGATTGAGTAATCAACCTTGTAATTGAGATGTAAAAGTATTGATAAAGTAAATGATAGTATGTAGAAAAATTGAATATATCAAATGAATGATACAATTACCTTTGTAGATGCAATTAAATTTGATATATGCTCAAGTATGTGAGAGAAATATCCTTGGCTCAAAGAAACCAAAAGGAAATCATAGAATCAAAACCTCATGAATAGGAATTTATATGACATGCCATGATGAAGGATGAAAAATATTTAATGATTGGATGACAGATCTCCTCCTTAGAAGCCAAACTCTAGTACCACCTTGAAGGAAGAAGCTTGATGCAAGAAGGAATGCTTGCTCTTCTGAATACTTGAAAAATCCTTTATTTTTGTCTCATGTATGCGTGTGTGATTGATTGTGTGTGTATATGGATGAAAATAAAATTCCCAATTCTCCTTAAACACTAGTTTTTAGGATATAAACAAAGTATGTTGATTTGGGAGAAAGATTAAACAATTTAGAAACCTAAGACACTTAGAGTCTTATAATTAAAAATCATCAAAGAAGAGGTCAACCTCGGTAAACCTATTCTTGAGGAAGTCTAAAAATAGAGGTCCTTGAGGTCTCAAAGAAAGTGCAAAAATATTCAGAAAATAATGACGATATCAAAAGATATGACCAAAAAGATGGTAAAATAACACCTAAAGGGTCATTCTGAAAAATGAGAGATGACCTAGAAATATGACAAAGATTAGAGCCAAAGAAAGAGACCAAAACTACACTAAGGAGGGCTAAAAGGTCTCAAAATGAAGTGCTTCCATTTTAAGATGGCACATCGCTTCACAAAAAATGTTGCACAATATTATTGCCTCTAAATAACTTTTTACTTGGGATAATTTACTCAATATACCCATAACATATTCAATTCTATACAATTATAATAAATAACCATATTTAAATTTTTAATTAAAAACTATCACCTGCTATTGGACTTCAATAAAAATATTATTTCTAATACATGTTTCTACATAATGACAAATAATACTAAATGATATTTTTAAAGCTTAAATTTAAAATTTCATTCTTTGTTTGCTTATGTAGAAGGTAAAAAAAATCAACGACTTCTATGATATGTGTGTGTACATATGTACATACATGCATATATATGTATATATATGTATATATGTTTGTATATATGTACATATACATATATACATACTTACATACATGCATATATTTCAATCTTTTATAATCAATTATTTTTTGATGAATAGTCCCTTTTTATTAAAGTATAATATTAAAATACATATTAAACAAAAGGCCAAGAGATATGGAATCACCATGTGAGAGACATACAACCCAAGGCAAGAAAAAAAGAACATAAATCATTTATTTATTTTTCAAATGCTATAGCAATATCATATTTTTATCTTAAATAATATTCAAACAAATACCAATTTAATGGAGCTCCTTCAGACTTCTTTACACCTTCTAGAGGTCTTAGACAAGGAGACCCCCTCTCACCTATTCTTTTCATCATTTTGGTTAAATGTATTAGTAGGCTTATTGAGCGTAAAAAGAAAGATGGAAGTCTGAAGGGGATCAAGCCTTCATCAAAATGTCATCCTTTCTCCCACCAGCAATTTGTGGAAAATACAATAATGGGGGGGGGGGGAGGCTTCTATTAAGGAGGCTAAGGCTATGAAGGAGATCCTTGATATTTACACTAAAGGGTTGGGACAGCTGATTAATTGGGATAAGAGCTTGATATTATTTGTTAATACTCCAGAAGCCAGATAGATAAAAATTGCTAGGATCCTTGGCTACAGAGTGGGAAAGCTTCCCTCTACCTATCTAGGGCTCCCTTTAGGCTCTTCTCCCCCTGACTCTTCTTGGAATGGGATATTGGATAGATTCAATAAAAAGTTTTTTGATTGGAAAGGTGCTTTTCTCAGCTAGGCAGGTAAACATCAGCTGGTCAAGTCTACTCTATAGAACCTACCTATGTATGCTTTAAGCTTGTTTGGGATTCCAGTGAGATTTGCTGAGAAAATGGAAAAAATTCAAAGAGACTTTCTTTGGACTAGCCTTTAAGGGAGAAAAAGGTATCCTCTTGTTGCTTGAGAGAATGTTTGTCTTCCAAACAGGTATGAAGGTCTTGGCATAAGTAAGTTAACCCATCTCAATAAGGCTCTCCTAGCTAAGCAAATATGGCGTATTTTCAATAGCACTGGTGAATGGAGGGATATCCTAGTAAATAAATACATTAGAAGGCCTTCTCTTCATTTTATTTTAAACAATGAGGACATCCCTAAAGGATTGATCATTTGGAATGGTATTCTGAAGGCCTGGGATCTGGAAAGGGCCAAAGTTTCTTAGAAGTTGGGCAATGGGGAGGATATTCAATTCTGGTTTGATAGTCGGTTATTTCAAGGTCCCCTTATTAAAAATCCTATTTATATATTTTGGGTGAATGAATGTACACGACAATTTGGGTTTAAAGTAAACAATTATAGGATTGGCCAAGGATGGAGATGGAGAAATCTCTCCCTCATATCTGAGGATCTGAAACTGATTATGATAGTGTTAAACTCTATGGTTCCAAGTAACAAAAGAGATGAAATGATTTGGGGGGATAATCCCAATGGTAGTTATTCTATTACTTCAGGCTATAACTCTCTTTGGTGTTTAAGGGAGAAACCCCCTTGGGTGCATGCTTGGCTCCCTGGTCTTATCCCAAAGATTAATATATTTTATTGGCTAGCCCTTCAGAATAAAATTATCACTCAAGATAATCTTATAAAGAGAGGACATGTTATGCCTAATAGATGTATTTAATGTAAAAACCAGCTGGAGTCAGGAAACCATCTATTCATTCATTGTGTTTACTCTAGAGAGGTTTGGGAGTTCCTAACCTAGGCTTTTGAGATTTCCTGGTGTATGCCAAACAATCTTCTGGATATTTTCACCTAATGGAAAAGTCTATTTAAATCTTCTGCTTTGCAGGAACTAAGCACCTAGATTCTACCTCACTTTTGCTGGAGCATTTGGAAGGAAAGGAACAACAGAATTTTTAGAGATAGAGAGGAGCCAATTCTAGTTTTTGGGAGGAAGATTTATTAAATCATAAAGCAAAACTATCAAGTTAAGGGGGGAGTTATTGAAGTTGGTGGCAGAAAGATGGAGAAGGAAAAATATAGGAAGCTAGATGGCTTCTTCCCCCAGATGGATGGTACAAATCCAACTTCGACGGTGCCTCTAAAGGAAATCCAGGTCTCTTGAGAAGTGGTGGAATAATAAGAAATAATTTTCGTGAGGGAGTCGCAGCTTTTTCTCTTCCATTGGGAATCCAAACCAATCATTTTTTTGAAGCTAGAGCTACGTGCCATGTGGTTAATCTGGCTTTTGAAGTTGGAATAACTAAAATTTGGTTAGAAGGGGACTCTAATAATATAATTAATTGCATAAATAGAAAAACTCTTCCTTCTTAGTTGATTGCCAATATAATTGAAGAGACACGTGATACTCTTGCAAAATTTGAAACTATCCATGTCACACATGTGTTCAAAGAAGTGAATCTAGTTGTGAATTGGTTTGCCAATAAAGGTGTGGCATCTAACAAGTTGATTACATGGCAGTCAAGAAAAAATATTTCAGTGGAAGCCAAGACCCTTATCGACTTGGAAAAAATTTAGGGGTGTATGGTGGAGATCTAATTGTAATTATGACTATTAAAGGAATTTGGGGAATGAGTACAAGTCATAAAGGTTTTTTTGGATACTACAAGTAGTTGAGTTTATATTTGTCTTTTCAACACGTTTTGTGGGTCAAAATTTTCATTTACTACTTGTGTTTTTGTAAGGTGAATTATTTTGGTGCTCTTCAAAAGAAATATGACAAAAAAATTTCTGTGAAGGAGTTGTAGAGCTCAGAGTATATGAGAATTGTAGGAGCTAAAAGTTAAGAGATGGTGGGAGAACACTACAAAAAGGAGCCAGTGGGGGAAGTCGAGAAATGGAGAAACAGGGGTAAAGTTTGGAGAAAGTTGGAAAAGGGAGGGGTTGCAAGTTACATTGCAAAACTTCATGGGTTTGATCCTGAGGTCACCAATAGCATGGTGAATTCATGGAAAGATGGCAAGGTAAAGGTGAATGGTGTCTCATTTATGATCACAGAGAAAGTTATCACTACAGTTACTAAGATTCCAATGGAGGGTTTCAAGTTTTACAAGGATAAAAACCTCTCAACCAATGCAGTGAAGGATTTTGTGAAGAGCACTAAAGAAATGAATGAACTAGTTAAAAGTGAGACTTTTTATGTTACAAAATCCATCAAGAAGATCTGAAGGTATGTTTGCATGCTGTCATTGAATATATTACTCTGGACCCTAGGTTTGATCGAGTAAGAACCCATAATTTTTTTCTTCTTAATCATTTTTGCCATTATAGTAAAATTTCTTTCCCTTACTATTTATTTACCTCCATAAGTAAGGCAATTTCTAGTTTTAAGAAGAAACCTACTGTCAACCCTGCTCTACATGAGGGATTGTTACTGCTAATCCATGAGCACTTTCATGCTCGGATGGTTAGCAAAAATCCCTCACTGGAAGCAGATGCTAACAATGGTAGCTCTAGCTACTCTTCTAATTCTGATGACATTTAGAGCATAAGCTCAGAGGGGGAGGGGAATATTTCTTTTAATAAGAAAATTAAGGGTCAAGTTAAGAAGTTTCCCTCTGGTATAACCCCAAGAAGAAAGAGTCCTAGGGATCATGGCCAAATCTTTGGAAAAGATGAAATGGATTATAATGAGGATGAGGAGGACATGAATTTTGATGACAAGGGCAAGGAGAAGGAAGAGGAGAATATGGAAGAACATGCAGCGAAGAAATGGAAGAGGGATGATGTGGATGATGAGAGGGTTTCAAATTAGGGGTTGGATGTTACAATTCTCCCTCTCTCCCCTATTCATCCTCAAACCCATCCCAAGGAGAAGGAAAAGGCTGATACTAGTGGTAAAGAGGGGGAAGTGCTTGTCAAAAATAGGAGAAAATCTTGGAGGAATTTCAATGTTAGGACTACAATGATGGGTATTTTTAAAGAATTTATGAATCCTTAGATTCTGGTGGATAATCAGGAATAGCCCTGGCTTGAAGAACTCTTTGACCCTACTATTTTGGCTATCACTGATAATGCTATGGAGACGGGAATGAACCTTTTGAACAATGCTCATAATAGCATGATTGATAATTTTAGATCAATCAAGTGGCTTTACCATGAGCTGGAAGAGGTCAGAGAGAAGGTTGGTCAGTTGGAGGGTAACAAGAAGAATATAGAAAATGAGAACCAGGAGGATTAGGAGGAAAGAGTCAATTTGGCTGAGAGGAGAATTAAGAATCTAGAAAATTACAATCATAACTTGGCTAGTTAGATGATTTCTCTCCTTAATTCAATCAATGAAAACATTCTCTCCTTAATCGGTGTGCTCAAAGACAAAGGTTTTTTGGTGGGTGAGGACGGAAAGGATAGAGGCAGAACCAGGTTTGATGAAGACATGGCCATTGATATCACCTTTACCAGTTTGGACCAGGATATGCAAAAAACCTAGGAGAAAATGGTCGAGGAGCACCAGAAGATTTATGATGCTACCCAGGTCATGCAGGATCTCAAGAGGAAGAATGAAGAGTAGCCCTCTTGTTCTATCCTTTTGTTTTTTGATGTATCTTTTCTGGCTTTTGCTTTGTTCTTGTTAGAATTCTTTAAAATAACTGAGAGGGGGGGGGGGGGGTGAATCAGTTATTCAAGGTCCAAATGCCCTAATAATACTTTTTCACAAATTACAGTGAATCCATAAACTTTTTATCCATCCAAGCTTAAATCAATCATCTTAGCAAATTACAGTAAATTAATATGCAGGGATAAAACATGCAAGATCAACACATGACAATGATTTATGTGGAAACCCAATTTGGGAAAAATCACCAGTAACATGCTACTTGATTTTCCCTCTTCTAAAGTGATGCCCTGTTAAAGGCTTACAACACACTGTTAAATGTGACCTTGTTAGAGGATTTCACCATACTGTTAGGAATGAACCTAATCAAAGGACTTTAGAACATTCACTTGGAATGTCACCCTGTTAAAGGATTTACAACATGGCTATTAAACCAACCTAAGTCCATAAGATTTAAACTAACTGTTACAATTGTGAGAAAGTAACAATAATAGTTTTTTGATCTGATACAACTTACAACATATCTTGTATATTTTAGATCACAATTCAGCTCAATCCTTTTCTTGGCTTTAATCACTTCAGCTCTGACAGCTTGTCATCTCAAGCTTCATCTCCTTGAGTCTTCTTACTCATCATACCAATGCAATCATCTCTGTGGTCATCTGTTGAAGTAGAGTAACTGTGCTTTTTTACTCCTTAGCACCTCCTTCAGCACTTTATGCTTTCATGCTTGACCTCTCTTCTCTCTTAGCTTTGTGACCTTGTTATTCCTTAAATAGAAATTTGGATTGCCTTTTCCACTTGATTCTCCCTCTCCAACTTTAGGGTTTCATATGGATTAGGTAGGATTCAATGTATCTACCTCATATCTTGCTCTTTTCTAGAAACTTTGTCTAGAGTCCAGTTGTATTCTCCAAAAAAAAAATGTTCTACATGGTGTTCTGTGCCATCAGCTCATCACTCTTATCTTCTATTTAATTCACATAATTCAAGATAACAACCTTGTCGGCTCAGATCTGACGAATCTTCAATTTTTGAAATAATGCAGCAACTTGGCACTATTGGTTTACTAATGCTCGGCATCTCTGTGTTACTTAGCACTTGCATTTTCTCGACACTTGTTTCTTCTCGGCACTTATTTCTACTCGACATCTGAAGTTCACTCGGCACTTACTAAAGTTGAACTTGCTCGGCTTCAACTAGGAATCTGTTCAGCACTTACTAGCTTGCTCGGCTCTCTCTCTCTAATGAACTTAGTTAGGCTTTACAAATGACTTAGCTAAGACCTTGCATCTTTGATATGTTTCAGTGTGCCCATTTTTTGTGTCTTAGAGTATGTCATCAATACACTTTTTCATCAATGGCTTAGCTAATCCTTGTACTTCATTACAACATCATAACTTCAACCTTTGTCTAGGTGTTCTGGTTACATCTTATTGACTGCCTCCTCCTTGTCAATCAACCATTTGATAGTGTTTGGATCACTAAAGCAATTGTCATTCCTGCAAGTAGCAAGTTTGACATCAATGAAAAAACAATGATTGAGAACATTCCTTACCAGTTCCATTACTTTTTATATATGATCATTTCCAACAATCTCCCTCATGATCTTTTCAATCATTTCCAACAGTTCTATTAAAGATAGTTCATTTTTCTGGCCTTTTCGTTGGCCTCTATTGTTGGCTGGGCCTTGTGCTTATTATTAACTATTAGACTTTTTTTTTTTTGGCTAGGCTTCTATTTCTTATTTTTAGCCATGTTTATGAAGCTACTTTTGGGTTTCAGGGTCCCTGTAAAACCTATTTATCTTATCAAAAACAAGTGTACCTCTAATGAAATTATTACTAGAATCAAGGAAAGTAGGGAAATAACTATGATCTACAAAAAATAATACAATGGATTACAAATTATAATGTATACTTCAAAAAATCAATTGAAGTCTAAGTAGCTCTTTTTTTCAACATTAAGACATTTCACTCTATTCGAGCAATTTTGCATTAATAGACCATATCTAATTCCAAAGCTAAAAGGATATGAAGACCAACCAAATACTTCCTTTTATTTAACTTCAACTTACCTAAAAATATAATAATTATAAAACAAACTTAAATCTCTAGAACGTCCAATTTGAGTACTTAAATCTAATACAATTTTAAATTATTGAAGATGTCTAACAATAAAAACTAACATAACTTAGTATTAAAAATAAAGTATAACTGTTTGGGATAGGGATTTGGCTCGATTTGTGAGAGCTTCCTATTATGAAGCATGAAGTCAAGTCTCCACACAATCCACATGTTACTAGAGGATGTGTTGTGTTGATTTCATTAGTCATTTTAAAATGTTTATCTGACACATTGTATTTTATAAGGGGTGTATACCCATTCCAATAGTTTAAAATAAAGTATAACTATTTCTATTTACACTTCTATCACATAATAACACATTAATTTGTTATAATACATTGCCCATATCTTGCGTGTATTTGACAATATAATATCTTATACAACTATATGTGTCATGTTATTTGTTAGAAATATTAATCTTTCCTTGGTTGTATTTAATTTGGGATATTCTAAGGATCCCTAAATGTAGTTTGTCTTATTGTACACATGTGGAGGACATTTCATTTACTTGTCCTCTAGTTCACATGTGAAGACAACTCATTTTATAATTTCTTTAATTAAGGAATTTAGTCTATCCTCCTTAAGAGGATCTTGACACTTTGCACACACTTATTATGAATGTGGCATTCATAGAAATGGGAGTTACACATGCAACTCCTTTCTCATCTCTTTAAAAGAGATGCTTCTTTCTCTTTTTTCAACACACATCACCTTGATGTTATTGAATTGAGCTATTTTGCTCCACCTCTCTCTCTCTCTCTCTCTCTCTCTCTCTCTCTCTCTCTCTCTCTCTCTCTCTCTCTCTCTCTCTATCTCTCTAGGCATTTGCTTTCATTCATAATACTCAGAAGGGGTTTTCTTTGCTTTCCCCTTTCAAATCCTTGTCTCCATTGTTGATTTACTTTGGTGTATGCTCTTGGATCTTGTTGATCTCATGGTAACATTATTTCTCTCTTAACTCACTTGGATTGTTTTCTTTGTCTTACTCTAGTTTATCATTTCTTACATGGTATCAGAGCTTGGTTACTCGTCCTTGTTTTGAGTTTTAGTGTTGAAGGTTGTCATTCATTGGAGCACACTTTATTTGGAGACATTATTGAGAGAATAAATTTTGGTTGTGATTTCTAGCTCATTCTAACATCTTGTGTGCAGGTTTTTAAAATTATTTTTATCATTTCTTTTCTTAACCCTCTTTGGAAGGCTTGCCGCCAAAGGGTATTTCCATTAAAAAAATAAAAAAAAATTCTTATATTTTAACAAGAAGGATTTATCATTCTTATTTTCATAACATTTTTTTCATTATTATAGTGTGCATATTTAAAATTAAAATATATATTACTTCCCTAATATTTTCATTGCAGAGAACACTTCAATAATCCTAACTATGATTATATTTTTATTTGACTTACACTACTAGGTTAAATCTATTTTCA
Organism: Cupressus sempervirens; assembly: GCA_028749045.1. Taxonomy (NCBI): domain Eukaryota; kingdom Viridiplantae; phylum Streptophyta; class Pinopsida; order Cupressales; family Cupressaceae; genus Cupressus; species Cupressus sempervirens. The sequence continues at coordinate 361,203,936 of CM053793.1, read as the reverse complement.
TATATCTTTTTTAAAAAATTAATTAAACAAATTTCTCTTATCTATAACCTTTCTTTTTAAATATTTACTCTTTAATAATTTTCTTTTAGAAATTACATTCAAATATGAACTCCTCTCTTTTTAGAATATTTCCTTTCTTTTCCCTATTGTTTTCTCTGCTCAATCTCATCTATCTAAGATTGGGTCTGTGTTCTTGTTCCGGTGTTTGATTTTTTTGAAAGCTTAGTGCTCTTGCTTGGTGTTGTGCTTGCACTTGCTATCTCCAAGCTAGGTGTCATGCTTGCGCCTACTTTCTCCAAGCCTCCCTATGACTTTCTCACCCTTTGTTTCTTTTCTTTATTTTTTTTTGTTCTGCCCTCCTTCCACCTCCCTTCTCATGCCTTGCTCTTTGTTCTTTTGTTGTTGTTGGAGCCTCACATAGACATGCTCTCTCTTGTGGTTGTTTTCTTTCCCATGCATGTTCTCTCTACCCTATTGATGCCCTCCTTCCATCTCCCTCCTCTTCCTTGGTGTTGTTTTCTTTACCTTCATGTTGTGCCTCTTTACTACTATGGTTGCTACTCCATTTCACCAATTGTGCCTTCATTTCACCAACTACGGCCCAAGCCTCCATTTCCTTGTTGGTCATGTGCTCTCTCATCTTTCCTTTGTTGTGGCTTTACCGTTTCTCTTCTGTTGTGATATTCTTCGTTTGCTTCCTCTAGTTTTTGTGCCTTCCCCTGCCTACCTATTGTTCCACCCTCATCTCTTTGCATTGGCAACTATTACACAAAGCTTGGTCAACTTTATTCTTTTTGGTTGTATTAGGAAAAATTTCTTTATCCATTTACTTAGTTGGATTTGTCTGCATTTAGGTTTTTTATTAATCATTCCATTTTAATTTTCTATCTTAAGTTTCTTGATAGTTATTTTTTTGCTCATTTAATTATTTCATATCGTTTCTTCATCAATTTTTATTCCTTATGTTGTAGGAGAACTCTTTTACTAAAACCTTTTTTTGTAAGGTTCTTCATCATTGCTTTATTTATTTTTCTAGCTCTTAACTTATTATTACAGAGCTTTTATTTAATGCTTCTTTTAACTTCATGTTCAATTGTTATTTCAATAACTCAGTTTTCTTATTTCTACATTTTTTTAACTAAGTATTCATATTATGCTCTCTTGATTCTTTTAAGTATTCCCACAAGGGGATTTTTCTAAGTATTCTTGTTCATTTATAGTTATATTTCCATTAGGGGGACACATTTTGTCCATAAAAATGTCAACCTTAATTCTTGAAATCAAACTTAATAGTTCTAAGTACCATTCATAGAAAACACATATTTCATTCATTTTTCATTTTAGACAAATGTTAGACATAGCCCTTGATCCTTCTATTGAACCTGGTTCAGCAGCTATCCAAGATGAAAAAGATAGTTGGAAAATTAAAAATGAAGAAGCTTTAGGTTTATTGGTATTTTTATCATTCCTGATTTATATGTATTAATTACAAATTGTTCCAAATCTCATGAAGCCTGGACAATTCTACAAACCACTTATGATAGTGCAAATGAATCCTGCAAAATACAGTTGCAGGATCAACTTGAAGACCTTAGGTATATAGACTTCAAAACCATGGATGAATTTTTGTTAAAATTTTTTGCTATTAAAAGTCATTTAGTTGGTTTAGGCGTTCAGTTAGCTAACAGTTGTTTGATTCATATTATTTTTAAAAAGTGTCTTCCTAGATAGTTTCGGTAATTTATAACTAATATACATACTCAGCTTGCAATTCCTACTTTAACTGGTCAATTGATGTATGTCATTATTCAAAACTTATTATGATAGGAAGAAGCTAAGCTAATTCAGTTTAGTAATCTTAAATCAAGTGAACATGTGTTTATGTCTAGGGATTCAAATAATAACTTTTGTTCAAATAATAATAATCATCATCATAATAATAACAACTCTAATCATTCAAATAATAAATCTAATGTCAAACATAATAATAATAACAATAATCATAATAACAACCATAATAATTCCAATAATAATAATAATCAAAGGAACCATTCAAATTCCAAACCTCATTGTACTTATTGTGGCAAAGATGGTCATGTTGTTAATAATTATTTTAAAAAGAAAAAGATAAGCAACCTATCAATAACCATAATCAAAATTCTCTTCCATCTCGTCATGCTTTTACTGTTAGTTACAATTTTTCTAAATAATTAGAATGGATTATTGATACGGGTGCTTCTCAACATATTACATCTCATAAAAAATTGTTTGACTCTTTGCAACTCGATCCTTCTAATATTCCAATTCAATTAGCTGATAATAATAGTTGTGAAGTTGAAGGATTTGGTAATGTTAGTGTTCCAAATGAAAAATCACATGATGTTCTTTATGTTCCTGATTTGAAATGCAATCTTCTTTCTGTTGTTAAATTATGTCAAGATTATAAAGTTGAATTTCATAAGGACATGCACTTTTTTATTGATCTCAACACTAATGAAGTTGTTGCTAATGCTAAGTTAGGCCATGATAACTTATTTAAATTTTTTGGGCTTACCTCTTTAAGACACTCTTTGCATGAAAATATTGCTTTTAATATGGAGCATGAAAGACTTACTAATTTGAATATTGATTGTATCTCATCTAATATGGTTGAAAATTTACCTCCTATTGGTCTGTCTAAGATTGCATGTACTGGGTGCATGAGTGAAAACATGCAAAATACCAAAGGTTATGAAGCTTATAATCCTATTACTAACAAAGTACAAATAACACAAAATGTTTTTATTGCAAAAAATGATGTGCATGATTCTTCCAATGCTCAAAATGAACAATTTAGAGGAAGCAAAATTATGTTAGTGGAGGACCAACCTCCTTCTCTAAACCATACTCCTTATATATCTACCTTTATACCTCTTATTATTTCTTATGTTGATAATGGTAATAATGCCAATGTTAATGCAAATGATACATTCATACATCATGACTCTTCTTCTAGTAATAAATCTATTAAGAGAAAAACTAAATGGTTTCAAAAATTACTTAGTAAAAGAGATCAATTTCTAGAATGGGTGGACTTCAACCTAGGAGGATTAATTTCTACAAATATGATTTGATGTTTTATCTTACGAATTATAATGATCATAATTCATCATCTTTGGCATTTCTCTCTAGTATGTTGTAAAGCCTAGAAATTATGTTCTATTAACTATTGACTTTTTGTGACTTTGGTATGATCTTAATTGTATTTGTATGATTTCATACCATGATATTTTAGGTATATTTATTTGTGTATATATATGGGGGCCCACATATACATCCTAATAAATATACAAATTATTGTGTCTTTTGTGACTTGTTAATTATGAGTACATTCTTATATATTTCACATATGTAAGTGTTTTTTTTCAATCATTTGTATTCCTTGGGATTATGGGTTATTATACACTATTTCCTTCAACAATTCTTTTGTTCTATTGATTGGCACATAGGTGTAGTTTATGCTTTTCTAGCATCATTCTATTCCCATGTTGGCACTTTATGGTTTATACCATTTATTCTTGGAGTTTCCCTCCAATTTTAGTTAATCTGATCCATCTTGAAGGAATTTTACTCTTATTTGAAGGCAATCTATTGTTAATACTCATACTCCTTCCCCTTGGTATCTTTGAAATCATGATGTATAATGTTTCTCATACTTCATTGCTTAAATCATGAGTCATGCAGGTTATGGATTGATCACCCATTAACTTGTAGTAAAATGACTTATTAGTGGATTGTCTATATCCATGTGATTGATTGATGCATTGCTAATGTTGGGTTCATTAGTTGACCTTGTCTATTTTCATTTGTGCTTTGTATATTCCTTTCTTGAGAGCTTTGATAACATATTAGTTCTTAGAAGAATATGATTTATATTGATTACTTACATTTATATTTATCACTCTATTCCAATTTACTCTATGTGAGTTTACTTATACTTACAAATTTTCTAACTTGACTATAAGATAAAATTCTCCTCGTGGATAGTTTCCTTGTTTCTTGTTTCCATGTTTCAAGTAATACATCATGGCACATATGAGACCTCTTGAAGATGTATCACACTTGAAGGACTATCCACTTCTCTTGGCTCTCCAATGATTTACCCATGCTAATATGAGACCTCTTGCACAATTGAAGATGTTTCAAAAAAATCATGTTGTTTTATTGTAAATTGGGTTTAACTCCCTTTGATGTAAGGTCCCCAAGTAAAGATTAAGGGGGGGTGTTATAAATATTAATCTTTCCTTGGATGTATTTAATTTTGGATATTCTAAGGATCCCTAAATGTAGTTTGTCCTATTGTAAACATGTGGAGGACATGTCATTTACTTTTCCTCTAGTCCACATGTGAGGACAACTCATTTTATAATTTCTTTTAATAAGGAATTTAGTTTATCCTCCTTAAGAGGATCTTGACACTTTGCACACACTTATTATGAATGTGGCATTCATAGGAATGGGAGTTACACATGTGAACACATGCAACTCCTTTCTCATCTCTTTAAAAGAGATGCTTCTTTCTCTTTCTTCAACACACATCACCTTGATGTTATTGTATTGAGCTATTTTGCTCCACCACTTTCTCTCTCTCTTTTCTCTAGGCATTTTCCTTCATTCATAATACTCACAAGGGGTTTTCTTTGCTTTCCCCTTTCAAATATTTGTCTCCATTGTTGATCTACTTTGGTGTATGCTCTTGGATCTTGTTGATGTCATGGTAACATTATTTCTCACTTAACTCACTTGGATTGTTTTCTTTGCCTTGCTCTAGTTTATCATTTCCTACATTATCATTAGTGGAAGTATCACAAACATGGAAACTAATAGGCTTAAATAATGATATGATCAATAAAATATTGTCATATGTTCTTAAATTAAATGAATTAAACCAGGCACTTTAGTGATGATATTTAAATAGGATCACATTGCAAGATCATCTCTAATCCATAGTTTCAAATAATACATATATTAACCAAGTATTCCTATTATCTTACTTTAAAATATACATGTGATGCTATTATTACTTTAATTAACAAAAATAGGGATATGTGATCAAGTATGTGAGAGCAATATTCTCGGCTCAAAGAAACCAAAAGGAAACCATAGAAGTTAAAACCTCATGGATAGAAATGTATGTGATATGCCATGATGAAGGATGAAAAATATTTAATGATTTGGGTAATATATCTCCTCCTTAGAAGCCAAACTCTAGTACCACCTTAAAGGAAGAAGATTGAGGCAAGAAGGAAATTTTTGTTCTTGATGGCTTTAAGATGCTTGAACAACACTTCCTTGAAATCTCATATATGTGTGTGTGATTTATTGTGTGTATGGATGGATGAAAGTGAAATTCCCAAACCTCCTTATATACTAGTTTTTATGATAAAAAAACAAAGTAGCCTGACCTGGGAGCAATATTAAACAATTTAGAAAACCTAAGATAATTTGAGCCCAATAATTAAAACTCACCAAAGAAGAGATCAACCTAAGTTGACCTTATCTTGAATATGTCAACCTAAAAATTTATTACATTTATAGATTCAATTAAACTTGAAAGGATGGCCAAGTATGTAAGAGTAATATCCTTGGCTCAAAGAACCCAAAAACCATAGAAGTCAAAACCTCATTAATAGCAATGTATGTGACATTGCATGATGAAGGATAAAAAAATGTTTAATGATTTGGATGATAGATCTCATCCTTAGAAGCCAAACTCTAGTACCACCTTGGAGGAAGAAGCTTGATGCAAGAAGGAACAGCTTGCTCTTGACGGATGCTTGAAGATACAACTCGAACAATATTTTCTTAAAGTCTCATATACGCATGTGTGATTAATTGTGTGTTTGTGTGGATGGATGAAAATGAAATGTCCAAGCCTCATTATATACTAGTTTTTGGATTTAAAAAAAAGTAGGCTAACCTAGGAGTAAGATTAAACAATTTAGAAACCTAAGACACTTCGAGTCCCGTAATTAAAAATCATCAAAGAAGAGGTCAACTTGAGTTGACCAAATCTTGAATAGGTCAACCTTTTCTTGAGGAATTATAAAAGTGGAGGTCCTTAAGGTCTCACAGAAAGTGGAGAAATATTCAAAAAATAATGAAGTTTTTGAAAGATATGACCAAAAAGGTGGTAAAATAATACCTAAAGGTTTATGTTGAAAAATGAGAGATGACCTAGAAATATGAGAAATATTAGTGAAAGAGAAAGAGACCAAAACCTCACTAAATAGGGCTAAAAGGTCTCAAAATTAAGCACTTCCATGTTAAGATGGTACAATGCTTCAAAATATTATTTCCTCTAAAATAACATTTTACTTAGTATAATTTACACAATATGCCAACAACATACATTCAATTATATACATTACTAATAAATAACATTATTAAAATAATTAATTATAAAATTATCACCTATTATTGGACTTCAATAAAAACCTTATTTCTAATACATGTTTCTACATAATGTCAAATAATATGAAATGTTTTAGATTACGGTAAAAGCAAGTCTTGAAGGGACCCAAAACCCTTTACAAAAAACTAAAGATAAACATCAAAGCACCACTAGGTTTTACAAGGATCTGAAACCGAAATTTTAAAAAACATCTAAACCAGGTTTTATAGGGACCTGAAACCAAAAGTTTAAACCATACAAAATGACCAGGTTTTACAATGACCTAGAACTAGATTTTTGAATAAAATGGAAAGGAAAAAGAGAAAACCAAAAAAATTGCCCAAACCATAAACCAGCACACTCGATCCATAACTAGCACCTATAGTAGCTCCTTGATAATATTTGCCACCTCTTTACCTACTTCTATAGTACTTTGGATGATGTCAGGTAGCAAAAGAATATGATCCTCAAGAGTGTCAACAACATTTTTCCTTATGCTCTGCCTAGTTCTCCTCCTAGGCCCACTAGGACTCCCCACTCCAACATTACTAGGAGACATAATCTCTTCATTACTCTTCTTTCCCAGACTAGCTACCATTGCACAAAGACTAGAAGTGACCTATTTTATTTTTTGACCACTTTCATTTTTAAGGTGATGAAGCTCTTATTCATACTCTTTAAGCTTATTGGGTATGTTACCAATTTGCACTTCCAGCTGGGTTCTCATAGCACATTCAGCATCCAAATCTCTCTGCATAATTCTTATTTTCTTCTTACGAATCATTAATTTATTATACAGCCACAAATCACCCTAAAGAGAAGTCTTCACCTTAAGCTTCACAGTGTGAAGGAAGGAGAGCTAGCATCATGGAAGTCATCCCTCCTATCAACCACATTCCTAGGCTCAGAGGTACTCACAGTATTGATCTGGCTATTAGTATTAATGTCAATATTCTTCATCCTTTCCTCATTTACACCTTTACTTTGGCTATTATCTTTACCAATAGGGTCTTTATCTTCATTATCCTTTCCCATTTCCTCCTCTATTTTATCCTCACTGGCATTATGAGAAGGGTGATCACTCTATTTATCATCATCCTCCCCAAGGGCTTCCAATCCCAAATTCGAGATTGTATTTCTATCCTGACTTTCCTCCACATTTTCTTTACCAATAGACACCCCTTTACTCCCAAAGTAACCATCTAGTTTAGAACTAAAATCCCCCATTTCTATTTTCTCATCATTGTTCGTTTCCATTTTCTCATTATTGTCTAAGTTCTTAGACTTCGTAATTTCATCAACATGTTTCTTAGTCCTTTCCTATTTTAAAACCTTCTTGCTAACACTAGCCCCTTCTTCTACCTTAATTCTCTTAGGGTGGGTCTCAGTTCCAGTCCCTTTCCTTTTCACATGAATCGAAGAGGGATTTATAGCCTTACTTTTACAAAAAAAATCAATAAGTAAAATTAAACCTTCGTGAAGCACAAGATAGGTCTCTTTCTTTCTATGTGCATAAAGGATAAGAAGCAAAGAGTATTTCAGGAAAAAGAAAAAAAAGAGAGAGAAGGAGAACCTACCTTTGTGCCTAAAATGATTTAGGAAAAAAAAGTGAAATTTATGGACTCTTTTTTCCCTACCATCAAGAATAAAACACTCACAGATACAAGACAACACATCCCTCCAAATAACTTTGATTTTTTTCAATTCATAGAAATCCCCATTTTTCTCTAGATTCTTCTCTTCAGCTTTTCTCTTTGGAAATTCCTTGAAGGCCAAATTGGAGATGCTAGTCTCCTTAATCAATTTGATCTCTTCCATAGGAAGCCCCATAACCTCAGCAAGAAATTTTTTAGTCAATTTCATTGTGACTCCATGCAAAGTTACCTTATCTTCAAACTAGTTTTTGAAGAATGCTTCTGTAATGTGAGGTTTATACCCATGAAGATGCTCCAAGTAGGTCATCACATTACCTTTTTGAAAAAATTTCCACACAGAGGCCTTGTCCTTCCATACCCTACAATTTCTCGACTCTTGCTTTCTAGGTTCCCTGCCCATCTCTAAAACTTGAAAATCTCTGTAGAACACCAAAGTAGCACAACCCAAAAAAAGTAATAAAGTATTGAAGATATGCAAATCATAATAGTGAAAAGGTACTTCCTAGGGAATTTCAAACTGTCCTCCATAAATCCACCACTCTTCTTCATAAATTTCCCAATCTTAGGAAATATTTCCTTCTCTAGCATGTGTCCTGTCATTATTAACAATTGTTGTCAGCTCCACATTCTTGCATAGGTCAGCATGCCACCTCAACTTTCTTTCATGATAGACAACTTTGTTGGCAATCCAATCAACAACAAAATTACCCTCTTAAATAATATTGGAGAACATAACATTATCAAATTTATTAATAAGGTTTTTGATTTCCATCATACTTGCTTCAATAGTCCAAGTGAGCAAATTCTTGTTATTGAGCATATTAATAATGTTAAGTGAATCTCCTTTCATCCAAATATTCTAATAACTAGTTTCCATAGCCAATCTCATAGTACATAGCATTTTTGTTGCCTCAGCTTTATGGCTAGTAGAAATCCCAATAGGGATAGCAATAGCATCAACAATTCTATAAGTATGGTCCCTCAACACCCCTCCACAATTAGCTTTGTCAGGATTGCCTTTAGCAGCACCATCAAAGTTACCTTTAATCCAACCCATAGGGGGAGATTCCCATTTAACACTCTATCTCTAATCACCAATTTTGATTTTATAGCCTTTAGTCTACATAGGATTGTTGATTTGGAAGGCATCACTAAATTTTTTGTGAGAATTGAAGTTTTCCTTGACAACTCTAATTATGTTATGACCAAGAACCCACTCAGGCATTTCTTTGTCTCTAAAAAATCTATTATTTATTTATTTCCAAATTCCCCACCAAAGATGGGGAAGAGTAATTTTCCACAAAAAACTAGTGTTAGCCTCCTTAGATAGTCATGTCCAGCTCTGGAAGCATTGATCAATATTATTGTGTTGAACTCAATCTAAATTCCAATAGTTAAGGATGTAACTCCACACTTTTAGACTATAACTACAATTTAAGAAAATATTATTTATATCTTCATTGTCCTCTTTACATAGGTTACATCTATTAACCACATTAATCCCTCTTTTTTGTAAATTGTCCAAAGTAAGAATTTTGTTTTGAAGCAAGATCCAGAAAAAAATAATTAATTTTAGGAATAAAACCTTTTATCCAAGATTTTTTCCACAAAGGTCTAAAACCTTTTTCCTCAGTTCTAAAAACGAAGGAGATTTTAAAACAACCACTCGAATCAACACCCCAAATAATTTTATCTTCAATCTGAGGATAAAGGCTAAAGGCATTCAAGATTAACTAAGTATTATAAAAGGCCTTATTAATTTCAACAAGGTTAACCCATTTATTAGTAGTCTAGTAATTCTCTACAAGAATACCAAAAGTTTGTTTACATCTATCAATAATAGTTCTATCCTCAAAATCCTCAATCAGAGGATGATCCAGAATCCATGCATCATCCCAGAACTTGATCTTTTTCCCATTACCCACTTTCCAAGGACAACCTTTGATTAAAATGTTTTTAGCTCCCTACACAACTCCCCATATAGAAAAAGGAGATAAAACATTAGGATAAGAAAGAAAATTAGATAATAAAGGAGCATTAAAGTGGTATTTATGTTTCCAAATAGTACTTCATTCCTTATTATCATGATAAACTCTCCAACCCTTCTTTGCAAGAAAAGCTTTATTCATACTTCTCATAGACCTAATTCCAAGACCACCATCTACTTTGGGCTTACAAATTTGATCCCAAGAAATTAAAGCCATTCTCTACCTATCCTCAAAACTAGACCAAAGCAAGTTCCTTTGGATTTTGTCAATAGAATCAACATATTTAGCTGGAATCCTAAAGAGACTCAAAGCATAAGTTGGGATACTTTGGAGACTAGCCTTAAGGAGAATAATTTTACTAGCTTGACTCAATATATTACCTTTCCATCCTGCCAACTTCTTGTTGAATTTTTTAACAAGATCATCTCAAAAAGAATCCAAAGGATTAGGCCCCAGAGGGAGGCCTAGATAAATACAAGGAAAAGAACCTATGGAGCACCCAAGAATTTAGCAATTTTACTCCATTTGGAAACTAGAGTATTGATAAAATACAAGGAACTCTTATTCTAGTTAATCAATTGACTAGAAGTAGAAGAATAGAGATTAAGGGTCATTTTGAGATTCCTTGCTTCCCTAACCTCATCCTTACCCAAAAAAAATGGTGTCATCCACAAATTGCTCGTGGAAAAAAATAAGAGGATGAGAAGAGGGTTGCAATCCTTTGATTTCCCCTAGAGAAACCAACTTCTCAATATATCTACCCAAACAATCAGCCATAATAGTGAAGATGATAGGTGATAAAGGATCTCTCTGTCTCAACCCCCTAGAAGGTTTAAAGAACTCCAAGGAATATCCATTAACCAGGATAGCTATCGAAGTAGTAGAAATAATTTGTAAAATTAGCTTCACCACATTGATACTAAAAGCAAAAGACAATAAAATATTATGAAGAAAGGACCATTCTACTCTATCATAAGCTTTAGCAAAATATAACTTTCATAATAAAGCCCTAATTATTAGAAAGAGATAAAGAATGGATATTCTCATGCATAGATATAATAGAATTAAGGATTTGTCTACCAGGAATAAACCCATTCTATTTCTCAAAAATAAAAGAAGGTAGCAAAAACAACAACCTCAAAGTGAGGACTTTTGAAATAATTTTATAAAAAGAATTTCATAGATTGATAGGCCTAAATTGATCTAGAGAGTCAACACCAATTTTTTTGGGAATAAGGCATAGGAAAGTAGAATTAATTTCCTTCAACGTTCTTTTAGCCCCAAAAAATTCTTTAACAGCATCATACACATCTTTCCCAACCAATTTTTATTCCTTCTAAAAAAAAAACATAGGAAAACCATCCAACCCTAGTGATTTATCCCCACCTAAAGAGAAAATAGCCTTATAAATTTCCTCTTCCTTAGGGATAGAGCTCAACATTCTATTTTTCTCTCTAGTGACCAAAGAATGAATAACATCTAACAGCTCTACCTGATGAGTCATGTCAATATTAGGATCTGATGTCATCAAAGAAGAGAAAAAGGAGACCATTTCCTCCAAGATTTCCTTTTCCTTAGTTAACTTCATGGTACCTTTATTAAGATTTGAAATATGAGTTTTAGCTCTATGTTTCAAAGTAGATAAATGAAAAAAATTAGTATTTCTGTCACCTTCATCCAGCAAAATAGATCTAGATCTCTGCCTCTAGTAAATTTCTTCTTTAGTAACAATATCATGATACTCCACCATTTTCTCATTTTCTTCCCTCACTAAATCCAAAGAGTACCCTTCCCTCTAAATCCTATCTTGGATTAATTGCAAATCCTCTTTGATTATAGATTTGTTATCAAAAATTTTACCAAAACATCTTTTATTCCAATTTTTTTCTTTTTAACATTTTTGAGTTTAGAAGCCACCCAAAAAAGAGCAGTTCCTTCAATGTTAATGTTCCACCATTTAGCCAACCGATCTTCAAACTGTGGATGCTACAACCACATTTTCTCAAATCTAAAAGGAAAATTATTTTTGATATGGATATTCTCAGTAGTAAAAATCAGAGGAAAGTGGTCTGAACCAATCTTTTAAATAGCCTTAAGATTACACACAAAATCTTTAGTCCAATCTACAAAAATAAGAACTCTATCTAAGCGAGCTTGGATACACTCATCACCTATCCTTTTGTTACTCCAAGTGAACTCAATACCTTTTAGATCTAAATCTATTAAGCCTTCCTTGTTAATAAAATCCATAAAATCCAACCTACCATCCAACTGACTGACATTTCCCCCCATTTTTCATGCTCATAAAGAGGAACATTAAAATCCCCCAAAAAAATCCATCTTCCATAGTAATTTGTACTCTTTATGTTAGAAAGAGTCTCCCACACCTTTTTTCTTGCATTCTTGATGTTAGGTGCATACACATTGATAATATACCAATCATTATTCCAGTCAATACTTTTAATTTTGATCACCATAAAATGTTTATTATCATTCAACAAGGTTTTTTTTTTTTTTTTTTGGATAGATAAATGGCCAAGGCCATGATACTTTTATTAATTTAAAAAGGTAAATAAAAATAGCTTACTCTATTCAAACGGGCACTGGTAGGAAAGAACGGAGAAGAAAACCTCCAGTCTTGCCCAGGACAAATGTCCTATATTATTACAAGTTAATAGGGGCATACCCTAGTGAACTAATGACCTATATTATCTATACATAAGTACAATCGATATAGGGGCATACCCCTAGAAAAAAAATCTTCATTTTGATATCAAAGCTTCTATCAAATGATATAAGACCAAAGTTCCATTGAAGAGGAGAATCTGATACTTGCAACTGCCTACCAACCAGCTAATCATATTAAATGGTTATAAATAAAGAAACACAACGAAGCTAATCCATCTAAGGAATTAGAATGGTTAATGCCATCCTTGAGTTGATTCAGTGCACAAATTTATCTAAAATCATGTAATTAGCTATAAGTTATAAAAACTAAGATAAACTAGATAAGAATAGACATGTTGTTAGATACTCTTTACTCGACTAAATGGGAGAAACATAATAGGAAATGACCCTGCAAGCTAATTGTTAACTAATATACATTCAATTAGCAGAAATCAATCAAGATAATACCAAATAATCATAACGAAGCAAGATAAAACCATGTAAAACTAAACTAGATATTTTAGAAAAGGGAATAACAAGAGAAAATCTACTTTAGAGGATCAATGAAAAACTAAAATAGAGTCAACTAAAAATCTTAATGAATAATACAACCAAAACTAATGAAAAATAAGCAAGGAAAGGATAAAAGGACTGTAAGCAAAAAAAGAAACAGAGGAGATCCTTACAGATGGGGCCAAGATAAGGGTTTACATCATGAGACCAAACCAAGCCCCTGATATCTAATAATTAATAGAGCCATGCCGTTAATAGGAATTCCTGGTTCGGGTGGCACATAATGCATCATTAACTTGCAGATGCAAATATCTTTCAAACTAACATGGTACCAGGAAACATTCAATTGTATCAAAAGGAACCCATTGAATAGACAGAGCAAATATTGAATATTATGAAATAAGCAGAGATCTCTTTTCAACAAGAAGAAAGTCTAATTAAAAACCTCCATGCTTAAGGAGTAGCTAGACAGGCTAAGATAAATCATACCAACTGTATAAACTGAAGAGATACCTTCTAAGTCATTAATCAAAAACCAGAAAGCATTCTAAAGGGCAACCCTCAAGAAATTGATAAATATAAGTTAATACTTAAAAACTAAACACTAAATTGTACTCCAAAAGATAATGAATCCTTCACAATGTTATGATATCTCCTAAGCCTGCTCTAAGTTAGTATCCAGGTCCTTAACCAAATGGAGATTAACCTAATCAATATATGAACCGAAAAAATAAAATTAATTGACATGAATCTTATAAGCTAAGGGTTTTAGACATGTAAGAGTAATTACAAACAGAAATCATGTTCACCAGCCATACCAGGATGGATTCAATGGAAAAATTAAATAACACCCATATTAAGAATAAATCCAAACCTAAAGTATTAAAAGCCAACCTAGTCATAGCCCGAAAGGAACTGTCATCAAGAGCAACCCAAATTGGGAACATAAGGGTACCAAATCCTAAAACAAAGCATTAACCCTCAGAAGCCATAAATAGAATAAATCCATGATAATTTCCATATATTATATATAGAATCAAAATGTTCACATAGTCAAAAATAGATGAGTCTTGGAGCTTAAAATAGAGTTATACAAAGATTATACATATATATCACACTGAGGGGCTAAAAATAGAGTGTCGAGAGCATACTAACAAACTCGCTTTATCTGTATAAACCATAGAGCCCGAAGACAAAAGGACTGAACCTAAGTGACTATCATATTCTAGCCAGATCTTTGCCTTCCTTCCACATGACCATAATCACATCTGTGATGTCACTGAACTGCTCCACCTAGTAATTTGGAGGGAACTCAAACTCAAATTTCCTTCTGCTAGTCTTTTATGCATTTAGAATGCAGAAGTCCAAATCATCCAAGTTTTCGAATGTCACCCCTAGCTAGATGTAAGCATTGAAGAGATTGAGATAATTATTGAGCCAAATTACATTATCTTCAGCTATGATACCCCTCTACCGAAGAAGAAAATGCAAACTGGCGTTCATTTTAGGCCATTCATGATAGAATGATAAGTTATCTCGAATGACCAGAGATTGGCGATGGGGGGTTGTGACTAAGTCCGAATGACCTAGGGGAAGATTCATATATTTTTTAGGAAAGGGAATCCAAAATTTTTTGTCTATGTTGTATATCACTTGTTCTAACCCCTTTCTCCAAGTAGGGACAAACAAGTCACGACAAAGCCTTACTATGTTATCTTCTTGCACTTTGACTGTAATTAAGCAGCCAATAAATGACCCAATGATATCACTATTTGTTATCCATGTGTATTGATAGTCAACTACTCCCTCACCCAGAGCTTTGTTGATTGCAAACCGAGTCATATCATCTATCAGGTGTAGAATTCGATTCCATCTTTCTGGTTTCACCGCCCCATAGAAGGCCATAGCTCAATTCTCTAAAGCATGAAAGAGTACAATATTGGACTCCATACTTAGCGATGACATAAAGATGCAAGACCCAACTGATAACTCTCAGAAATAGCACAAGGAAACTTTTGGAGATAAGCAGTTAAACTACAAACTCTAGTTCGCAAAAGCAGGTAAACAAGTGATAATTAAATGTAAAGCATCGGCACTCATGATTTACCATGATGGGGGTATAATTACTCAAAACTCTAGGTGATCGCACATATGGAGCTAACACAAAAATGATGAGAGAGGTACCGGAGCCATACCACTTGAATAAGCAATGCTTATATGATAAGCCAAAGGTAGGCTAATATAAAAAGATGATATAAAGACTAAGAAGGACGTGCATGAAAAGCCCCAAAATAAATAATCAATCTAAAATTATTAATTAATTAGAAAAAGGTATAAATAGATGAAAATTTAAGGAGTAAGGGAGTAACCATTGTTTAAAAACAAGGAGTTAATACCATCTGCTCCTAAATTTGCTAATTGATCTACGAGTTGATTACCTTCCCTATAGATATGACCAACCTTATATTCATCTAGCATGTCTATTAGGGATAATACCACTTCTAATTGGGAATTGAGGAGCCAATTAGGAGTTGATCTTTTCCTAATTTCATTTACAATGATTTGAGAATCACCTTCGATAATGACTTTAGAAAGGTTAAGCTTATGACATAACTTAATCCCTTGAGAGAGGGCCTCAAGTTCTGCTAAATTGTTAGAGGTAGGCTGAATTGACATTTCTTTTTTAGCTATCCAAAGTCCATCCTCATTGTGAATAATGCATCCGATATCGGTTGTACCCAAGTTAGGTCGAGCTACTCCATCAAAATGCAGTTTTACCCAACTAGGAGGAGATGGCTCCCATTTACAATTTTTCCTAGCCTCTCTATTGACCTTAGAGTAGAAAAGAGGAATGAGCCATCCCAATTGGTGAATGAGCCTTCCTCTAGGTGCAACTTCCTTAAAAAAGATTTAATAGTTTCTACAATACAGGCTTCAATTTTGGATATAAGGTTAGCAGGTTTGAGTTACAGGTTGCAAAAAATACGGCAATTTCTTTCCTTCCAGATTTCCTAGATCAAGATAGAAGGGGAAATGTTCCACAATTTACTATAGACACCATTGACAATGTTAGAGGGCCAACCCAAAAGCAAATTAGTAAAGGATTTTGGGAAGGGGCAAGACCAATCCAGCATCTACCTGAACCACTCCCAACATCTTTGGGAGTAAGGGCAAAGATATAGAAGATGATCCACGTTTTCTATACTTTGTTGACAAAGAACACATCTAGAGGGGCCCTGAATGCCAAGACTATTTAATCTATCCATAGAAAGAATCCTATTTTGTATAGCAAACCATAGAAAGAAACCCGCTTTAGGAAGGCAGGAGGGATCCCAACAGAGTTTAAGTGGGATATCCACGGATACCAGTCTATTAGCTTCTAAGATGGCCTTATATCCATTTTTGACACTGTATTTCCCATCATTGGATGTAGCCCATATTAAAATGTCTCTTTTAATATAATGCTTAGGTTCCCTATCTTCCAAAATCTTCTCAAAATAGTTAATTGACTCTTCATCAAAATCCAAGCCTCTAAGAGATTTCCATTTCCAAATAGGAGAGCCTTTTGAATCTGACATAATTTTATAATCCCTAACTTTGTTGCCCCAAAGTTTAGCTAGTGTATTTTTAATAGTCAGAGGAACTTTGTAGGAGGAAAGTGGAGGTTTACCATCCTAGGAATCTTCCCAGAATAGGGCCTCTTCCCCAAACCCAATATCCCAAGTTAGGAATTTATTGATCAAATTGTGACACTTAATCATAAAGTTCCAACATTCAGAACCTTTGGAAGGAGAGGTAATTCTAAAGATTGAAAGCGGGTCCTTTGCAATAAGGTATTTATTATAGAGGATCTTAGCCCATTTACGGTTACTTTCATGGTATAGACACTAGATGATTTTTGCTCCTAAGGCTTCGTTTTTCCACTGTAAGTTTTTAATCCCTAAACCTCCTAATGCCTTGGGTTTTTAAATGTTTTCCCACTTGATGAGAGCCAATTTATTGTCATTGTCCTGATCATTCCAAAGAAAATTCCTCATTTTGGAATCAATTTTTTAAGATTCTGCTTGGAAAGAGGAAGGCGCAAGAGAGAGTAGGTTGGGATGGTATTTCCTAGCCTTGATGAGCCAACTATCCTCCCAAGAGCATAGCTTAGAATCCAATTTTTCCAAGGTGTTATCCCACACCTTCCCTAATTTTGAACCTTTCTCTAAAGCTATGCCCAAATATTTACATGGAAAGGTTCCTTTCTTGAAGCCCATAATCCTATAGATTTGTTGTTCCATGTCTGACATGGTGTTAATGAAAAAGATGTCAGACTTGAGAGCGTTAACATTCTGTCCTGAGGCTTCCATATATGTATTAATAATGCTTTTCAGGGAGCAAGCTTCAAAGATTGTACTCTTCCCTGAAAGAATAGTGTCATCAGTAAACTGTTGATGGGTTATATTAGGCAGGGTTTTGGTAACTGTAATGCTTGATATTCTCTGATTGTTGTATGCATCCATCATGGCTCTCCCAAATGCTTCTACCATGATGATGAAAAGAGAAGGGGAAAGAGCGTCCCCCTGCCAAATGCTTCTCAAAATCTCAAAAAATCCTTTTGGTGTGCCATTGATGAGAACTGAGATTTTAGGTGTTGATATAAATTTGTAAATTAGATTAATCCATTGGTGAGAGAATCCAAATGCTTCCAATGTCTTGCACAGAAACCTCCAATCAACCATATCATATGCTTTTTGAATATCCAATTTCATGAGCATACAGGCTTCCTTATTATGACATGCAGAGTGGATAGTATCTTGAATGGTGATGATGCCATCAAGGATGGATCGTGGCATGAAGCCAGTTTGTTCCTCAGAGATAATCTTGGGTAATATCTCTTTCAGCTTGTTTGCTAGAACTTTGGAGAATATTTTATAGATTGTATTACATAAGGCTATCGGTCTATAATCACCTGGTGATTCAGGATCAGACTTCTTCGGAATCAAAGTGAGAAAGGAGTAATTGATTTTGGCAAGGATAGAACCTCCATTTTTGGAGGCTTTGATGGCTTTCCAAAGGTCAAAACCTATAATATCCCAACACTTTTGGAAGAAGAAAGCCTAGAATCCATCTAGTCCCAAAGATTTATCAAAGTTCATGTCAAAAACCACTTTCTTAACTTCTTCTAAAGTTATAGGTTTGTTTAGGTTTTTGTTATCTTCTTGAGTAACTACTTTAGGAATAACTTTCAACAAACTAGATTGCACGGTATAATTTGAACTATGCTGATTATTCAAGATATCCTGGAAAAAATTAACAAAGGTGTCTGCTATTTCTCCCAGTTTTTCAATAAAGTTACCTTGTTGATTTTTCATGCATGTGATTTTTTTCTTAGATCTATTATATAGGGTAGAGTTATGAAAAAAATTGTGTTGCGATCTCCTTCAGCCAACCATCTTTCTCTCGATTTCTACCTCCAAAAAATGTCTTCTTTGGAGAGAATAGATTCTTGCTTTGCTAACAGTTCCTTTTCGAGGTAATAGCTTCTATTATCCATACCCTTGCTGATAACTTCAGAGTTTAAATCTTTAAGTTGATTTTCTATATCCAGCTTTTCTTTGAATATGTTGTTAAATTGCTCTCTACTCCATCTAAGAATACATTCCTTTAGCATCTTTAATTTATTAATGAAGACAAACATTTTGGATCCTACGCAGCTATCTTGGGCCCACCAAAGTTTAACATTGTTGAGAATGTTTGGATCAAGAAACCACATCTTCTCACACTTGAAAGGGTTTCTAGTTGGTTTGAGGGGCTCAATGAATTCAAATCTGACAGGGAAATGATCAGATCCAGCAATGGGTAGAATTGAAGATTGGACATTTAAATTGATAGTGTCTAATTCACCTTTTATCATGAATCTATCCAGTCTTTTTGCAATGTAGGCAAAGTCCTTTCTCCTATTTTTCCACATATAGGTACCATTATTGGTAGGAATATCAATTATATTATGCAAAGTGCACCATTCTTTAAAGTCTCTGGATGCTTATGGAAGCACTTGAGAGCCTCCTATCTTCTCATTAATATCTAAGATCATGTTAAAGTCACCCCCTAATATAAAGAGTTTTTTTTCTAGGCTATCCAAGAATTGACCAATTTCATACCAGACTAATTGTTTATCAGTGTTGTTAACTGGACCGTATACATTTAAAATAGTGAAATTAAGATTTGATTTTAAGCTTTGAACCTTACCACTAATCCAATTTTTTGAACAATTAAGAATTTTAATATTGACCTTGCTTGGGTCCCAGAGGATACCCAAACCCCCAGAAGCCCCTAGGGATTCCTGAAAAACATAATGCCATACTCCAAACGTCCTACTAAATTTATCTATTTCTACTAAATTTAATTTAATTTAGTTTCTTGAATAAGAATAACATCAGAATTAAAAGATTTGAGGTTATGTTTTAATAACCTCTTTTTACTAGGGGCATTGAGGCCCTTAGCATTCCAAGTGGTGAGTTTCATACCTAAGTGGGAAGGCACTTCCCCTTCCCATTGTAAAAAAGATGATCTATCTTCTGTTGATCCTTGCTGAGACCCTTTGATTCTCTAAGTTCCTTTAGTGACTTCCTTCCTCTTTTACCTTTTGTCTTGCCACAACATGGGGACTTAAGCCCTTCTTGTGACATGTAGATACCAAGCTATTCAATATTGATTTTTGTTGTCTGAACTATGTCAATCTTTCTTGCTAAACATTGTTCTTGATTTTCTGAGTTTCTCTCTGCAATAATCTGATTAGCTAGATCCGATTGTTTGGTGAATGTTGATGCCAATTCTTCCATTTGAATGTTAAGTATATCTCTTATAAGATCTTCACATGAGTAGTTCTTGCCTCCCAATCGAATAATCCTCTGAACAAATTCCTCCTTCTTAGATACTAATAACTTATCAATATTGTTTGGACAAAAAACTTGGACCAACTCATCAGTAAGCTTATCATACTTTGCACTTTCATCCTCTCTCATATCTATTTTAGCATTTGAAGGATCTAAAGGGCATTCCTTGTTCAGAAACTCTTGAAGCTCAAAAATTGGTAGATCATCTGCTTGGGCTTTTCCTTTATGTACCTGTTGGATCCTATTGCTAGGAGTGAAACGTGAGTTGCTATTGACAATAGGATTCTATCGGAATTTACTAAGCATTCTAGGTGGCTTCACCATATTGTCTATCACTGGAGGCAGAATCAGATGTGAATAATTGAGATCCTTTTGAACTTCTTTTTCACTGCTTGCCCTACATGAGGTGAACAACATAAGGTTTTCCATCTCCTCTAGATGTCTTACTTGGTTATCCTCTGAGCATCCTGCTTGGTGGAGAGTAGGGACTTTTTCCAAGTAAGTCTCTTCATTTATTAGATTTTCATTGCTTTCTGATCTTTTTTCATAAGAAGTTTCTATAGCTCCCATACTTAGTGTCTCCAAATCTTGAGTCATGTCTCCTTTATGGGTTATGTTAGGGGAAAAAACTATTATATCTCCCTTGGTAGAACTTGTTATCTCATTCTAGTTCCTTTGTGCTAAGGGCTCCTCAATGGTATCATATTCAGGATCAATTCATGAATGGATCTCCATA
Organism: Cupressus sempervirens; assembly: GCA_028749045.1. Taxonomy (NCBI): domain Eukaryota; kingdom Viridiplantae; phylum Streptophyta; class Pinopsida; order Cupressales; family Cupressaceae; genus Cupressus; species Cupressus sempervirens. The sequence goes on along the minus strand of CM053793.1, from coordinate 361,183,063 downwards.
ACTTCATTAACCTTTAATTTATTATCCATCTCAAGTTCAGAATGAACAGCTTCTAAAATTTTCTCCTGAACTGTATCTTTGTTTGCCTAATGTAGTGTCAGACTGGATATCATCTCCATGCCTTCAAATTCTTTATCTTGATCGATCTATAGTTGTTGTATATTATTTCAGAGTCCCTTTCAACTAGTATCTTTACTATCCTTATCTATTTCCTTTTTCTTTTTTCCTTTATGTCTTTTGTGGGTCTTGCCTCTCTCATTTGCTTTTGATTTGTCTTTGGAGTCCATTAATTACTTATTTAAGCCTTCCTTTTAAACAATCTTCTAATCCTTTATTAGTTGTATCTTCAATACAAAGAGGTTCTACTTGAGCTTGATTATCTTTATTCATAGAAGGGGATATCTTCCCTCTGTGGTCCCAGATCCTTTTGTTCTTCATTATTCTCAACCAACGAAATTTACTTCTGAGATCAGAAGTGAGAGGAAGGATCTTGGGTCTAATTTTATGAAGGTCATCAAATTTTAAGATATCAAAAACTTTCCCTTTATAAGTATGGAAGTTAATATCATATGATGCCATTGTTAGTAATAACTTTCTTTTGAAATTCCACAGGATGATTAAAGCTAGTATTAATGAGTACTTTAACATTATTACAACAATAAAAAGATGCATCTATGCCTCTGATTTTTCCTATAGTTGATCTTATGGAATTAATAATATCTACTTGACATAATTCTGGAGGGAAAGAAGGCATGATGAACCATGAGGGAATCATGCATTCTACCTTTCCTATTTGAAATTCATGTGTCCATTCTATGAATTTGACATAATGACCCTTAAAAAAGAAATAAGAGACTGAAATGAACTCTCTTTTGACAAATTCTTCTTCACATTTCAGAAATAAAATCCTATCTGAATAATAGAAAATACTTACCTGGTCCTCGTGATATTCCTCCAGCCAGTTGAATAGAAGAGGGACATCATTCGAGGGGCCATTCCAGATTGCAAAAACTCCTCCCTTAAGGAATTCCTCCCATGTATCCTCAACTGCTAAATCTAAAATTTTGATAGGCTTGTCAAAGATTTTAAGTGGAGACAAGCCAAATGATATTTTAGGGTTCGATGGTGGAGAGTTTTTCCTATAGTGTGGAGGGATATAGGATGACGGGGATACTGGTTTAGATGAAGGCTTATCTATTTGGGGTGTTGTTGGGGTGATTTACTTGAGGATTTGAGAAAATTAGGGTTTGCATATTTGGTGAGATTGAAGATCCAAATTTAATTATCTAGGTGCTTGATGGTGAAAAAAGGGTTAAGCGATGGGGTTTTTGATAAGCCTGTGGGTACAAGAGGAGTGTTCAAAATACCTTCCCTACCAATGATACCATTTTGATAAGGCTGATACCCTCTCGTCCGTAGCTAGTTGAAAGATTTGCCTACGAGTTCATCAAATACTGCAAATCTATTAGCTGTCGCCACTACAAATCTAGCATCGCTATTTTCTGGGGGAACCTTGTGGAACTATCGTTGATAAGTAGAAGAATATCTCTATCTTCCATTATCGCCTGCATTCCTCAAAAACCTCTTCTTTTTCCTTTGCAGAAGTTTCTAGCTTAGATTTTTTGTGGGGTTGAAGTCGTTTGACATATTCGCATTATAAGCAAAGCAGAATAACTATTTCCCATTCAACAAGGTACTTGAGAACAAAGATCACTTCCAAAAAATTATTGTTCCCCTAGAAGCTCCTTCTGAGCTACAAGCCATTATGCAGTAATTGTTAAAAGATTTAGTCTTTTTAGCCTTTTCTTTATCCATTTTGGTTTCTTGGAGCAATAAAATATCTAATTTATGCTCTCTAACAAAATTTCAAACAATATATAATTTATGGATAAAATCCAGAATAGTTGCATGTTTCCCATCAATAATATTCCAAGTGATAATATTCATCATAATTTTTTAGGGGTAAAATCCAGAATAGTTGCATGTTTCCCATCAATAATATTCTGTAAACTTTCACTTTTTCTAGTTTTTTTAGATGTTTTCCTTCTAGGTTTCTTTGGAGCACCAACATTTAGTTCAATTTTGGAAACAACTCCAATTTATTGCTTTGAGTCTCCACTCCTTTAGAAATGGTATTACCTTTCTTTTCTATTTTTTTCTTTAATTATGTTTCTATTTAGGTTCTTTCTTTATAGATTTCCCATCCACTTCTTTGCATTCAAATCCATCCTTAAAGGATATAATCTCTTTACACAGGGGAGACTCATGAAACTGGAGTACAACAATTTGTGTTTCCTCTAATGCCATAGATCGACTCCTTTCCTCAAGAATTTCACCTTCCTCTATCTTTTCTAATTCTTCTAGATCTTCCCATTCTAATTCATTTTTTTGATAGATAACCAATTGATTCATAGGATCTATAGTTTTCTCTTCACTTTGCATAGGAGAGATCAAATCTATGTTTGTCTACATTATTGAATCCTAATTATCAAGGATATCTTTATCCTTAGTCACCTTCTTAGGTATAGCTTTAGGTTTCTGGATCTTTACTCCTTTTTTTTTCTCCATATTGGCTAGCTTAGGTTGATTATTTCTTTTGTAAGGATAATTTTTTGCCCAATGACCTTATTTTTTATAGACAAAACAAGAATTTGGAAGATCTTAAAAGATTATCTCTTGTATCCTTTTACCAAGTTTTGAAATCAATTCCACCTTCTCAAGAAGGTTCTTCAAATGAACAACTTTCACATATATTCTAGCACACTGAAGTTTTGATTTTGAAGTGATGACATTGTCAACTACAAGTTCACCAAAAGAACCAGTTATACCCTTGAAAATATCTTCATGTCAGAACTCCAAAGGTAATCCAAGAATTCTTACCCATATTGAAATAGTTAGGAAGAAGGCATCAGATAGATCCATATTTGGCTCCCATTTTTTTATAGTAAGAGTACTATTACCAAACGACCAAGGTCCACCACAAAGCACCATATTCAAATCTTCCTTATAGTTAAAAACAAAGGAAAAGAAATCATTCATCATAGGTGTTATGTCAACTTGACCATAGATTTGCTTTTGATCATCTTTCTCAAAGCATCTATATCAGGCCTAGCCCCCATAAATTTCCCAACTAGAGTACAATCCATAGCCAATATAGAGAAATCAACAATTGAATCTAGAATAATGATTTGAAACTCACCTTTCTCCCAATAGGATTTTGATGTGATCAGAGGGAAAGATGATTTTCCTCCAGGATTTCTCCCAAACAATAAAGACCACTTCCTTTGATCATCTGGTAGCTTCTCCTTCATCTAGTCATCTATCCTACAAACATTTTCATTCTCTTCTACATTCTTTGAAAAATACTTTTCTTGCTCTAGGTCCCTTTTGATCACGTGACAGGCAAGTAGGGGAATAGAAAGAGCATTCTCGACCCCACAGCTTGTGGAGTAGGAACCTATAAGTCTATCTTTTTTCTCCCAATGTTCCATCAGATCCTACAAAACCTATCAAAATCCCTGCCCTTCAGTTCCTTGTTCCTCTAGGATCAGTCCCTACCACTAAGTTTCCTCCTTCTAGTTTTCCACCTAACAGAGCTCTGACCATTGTTTCAAATTTTTGTCACACCTTCCCTTTTCAGTAAGATTCATCATCAAACCCTTGTTATTGTGCCCTAGCTTTTCAAATTTTTGAAAAATAAGTTTTATAAAAATTTTGTAGGAAGATTATTACCCTAAAATAATACGAAATGTTATTATTAAAGCTTTAATTTAAAATGTGATTCTTTCTTTGTCTACGCAAAAGGTGAAAAAAATCAACTACTTCTATGTTGTGTGTGTGTACATATATATACATGCATACATATATTTCAATATTTTATAATCAATTTGTTTTTATGAATAGTCCCTTTTTATTAAAGTACATATAAATAGATACCAGAGGATATATAATCACCATGTAAGAGTCATACGACCTAAGGCGGGAAATAAAGAACACAAATCAACTATTTATTTTTTAGATGTTATAACAATATCACATTTTGATCTAAAATAATATTTAAACAAATCCTATTTAAATAAAAAGTATATCTCTAATGAAATTATTACTAGAATTTAGGAAAATAGGGAAATAACTATGATCTGTAAATAATAATACATTAGATTACAAATTATCACGTATACTACAAAAAATCAATTGAATTTTAACTCTCTCTCTCTCTCTCTCTCTCTCTCTCTCTCTCTCTCTCTCTCTCTCTCTCTCTCCAGGTAATAGGTCAAAGCCTTCAGTATCACTGATTATTTATTATTATTTGTTGGAATTTTTTATTATTATGTACTATGCTCAAGTTGGATCAAAACCAAGACCTTCCATATGAGAGGCTTGCAATTTACCATTTTGTTACATAGGCTCTTGCCTAAAGCAACTCTTATTTTCAACATTAAGGCATTTCACTATATTCAAGAAAACTTACACTATTGGACCATATCTAATTCCAAAGCTAAAATGATATGATGACCCACACAATGCTTCCTTTTATCCAAATTTAACTTACCTACAAACATTATAATTATAAAATAACCTTGAATCTTTAGAACACCCAATTTGAGTACTTAAATCTAATACAATTTTAAATTAATGATAATGTATGATAATAAAAAATAGCATAGCTTATTATTAAAAATAAAGTATAACTATTTGGGATGGGGCCTTGGATAGATTTGCAAGAGCTTTCTATTATGAAGTAGGAAGTCAAGTCTCTTCCCAATCTACGTGGTACCAAACAATGTGTTGTGTCGATGTCATTAGTCATTATAAAAAGCTTATCTAGCATGTTATAGTTTATAGGGGGTGTATACCTAATTCCAAAGTTTAAAATAAAGTATAACTATTTCTCTTCATACTTCTACCGCAAAATAATACATTAATTTGTTATAATATGTTGCCTGATTGTTTTTTGCAATTGACAATTTATAATATCTTATACAACTATTTAAACAACTATATGTGTCATGCTATTATTAGTGGAAGCTACACAAACATGGAAACTAATAGGCTTAAATAATAATAAGCTCAATAGAATATTTTCATCTGTTCTTAAATTAAATGAATTAAACTAAGTACTTTTGTATGCAAAAATTGGTGACAAAGCCTAAACAATCAATCTAAGCTAACAAATACATACACAATGAAGGATTACAATTCAAGATGTAATGTTTACCTTTCCTTACCAATTGTAACATACCTCCATTATCCTCCTAAGCTTTGGTTTCCTAATTTGTCAGCCCTCATATCATGATAAGCTCCTTCCTTCAGATCATGATAAGCTCCTTCCTTCAAGATGCTTCAAGGTTTTGGAGATTATGAAATTCAATGAAAGATTATTATTCAATTGATCCTAGAATACTAATGCAAATGATGAAGATGGATGGATGAGAAAACCAAAAATTATAATAGAGATGTAATGAACCACCATGGAGTTGATGAATAATTGCTTGATTTCTAAATTCTCAAATTTTAAGTGTTTTGATCTAGTTTTGTTAAGGAATGGAGGTTCCTTTTATAGACTCTAAGAGGACCCTAGCTTAGGTGGCAACATCCTACGATGGAGAGGTAATCTAGGATACATGAACAGATGTGATTGACTCAATTAAAGGAGTTGAGAGAAATGAGGATTTCGTTGAGTTGTGAGAGAAATACTAGGAATATGAAAGACACATGGAAAACATCTCATCTAGACTTCTTGAGAGGAGTCTTCCTATAAAGAGTACTCCATAGACAAGTGTCTCATGAGTCATTCTTGACTGCATGAGATGGATTGGCTAACTCCAAGTTAGTAGAAGAGGTGGAAGAAGACTTTTTTACGCAGAGACATGTGTCCTAGAGAATAAGTCACACAAGGCCATATACCCTTTTCTAGCCTCATAAAGTAAGACACATGGGTGAGAAAAAATAGGATTATTAATAATTAATTATAATTAATTATTGGTGCAAATATGATGAGACACGTGACATAGACTGACTAGGTGGACTAATAGACTTAGTCATTTAAGTAAGTGGATAATTAAGCAATTTAAATAAATCACTTAATAGGATTATTTAGAAGACTTAGGATCTAGTGTAACTGACTAGGTGAATTAGCTTAATAAATTAAATAATTTATTATTAATAATAGAAGAATAATATTAATTAAACATTTAATATTTAATTAATTAATAGAAAGTAAATTAACTTAATAAATTAAATAATTTATTAAAGTTAATAGAGGAAATATATTAAGCAAGAGCCTACAACACAATTGTGAGCCTCCTATGTGGAAGGTCTTGTGTTCGAATATACTCAAGATTAGTACATAATAATAATTAATCACAAGGGCTTCGACCTCTTACTAATCAAAAAAAAGAGGGAAAATGTTAATTAAATATTAAAATATTTAATTAATTGACTTGACAACTTTTAAATGTATACAACTTTAATGATAATATTTAAATTGTTTCAAATTGCAAGACCATCTCTAATCCATAATTTCAAACAACACATAAATTAATCAACTACTTTCTATTGCCTTACTTTAAAATATACATGTGATGCTATTATTTTTGGAAGCAAGACAAATAGGGAAACAAATATGTTTAAATAAATAATAATTCAATCCATAAGATATTGTCATTTAAACATAACAATATAAAATTGAAATTAAGTTCTTTCTTCTTTTGAACATAGATAAATTAAACAATGTCCAACCAATTTCACATTACAAGAGCATCTCTACTCTCCAAATTCAAATGATAATACTATACCAATTTAGCCTACCACCTAAGTTGTTGTTATTGAACTTGACTATATATTGAGCTATGTATTTTAAGGTGTTGTTCATATATTGTACATAATGGTTTGGATATAGACGTATAAGTACAGAATCCAAAAAATAAGAGAAATTTGATCATTTTCATTCAAATTTACATACAAATACAAAAATACTATACTTTTGTTGAAATATATTTTAAAACTATTTTATAAGGTACAAGATGTTTAAATTCTAGATAGTACTTGATACAATACATTCAAATACCACACAAGTCGTGGTAGCTCCTAATACACTATCTGAATAAACACATTGCATAAACATAGAAGTGCAAGAATAATAAGGGGAAATGCTTTCATTGCCTAAATGGAAGGTTTTTTATCTAAATTTTGAAGAAGACTTGGTCCCAAATCTCCAGCTTTGAGTAGACCTACAAAATGGAAAGAGGGGGTCAGTTCATATGAACTGAGCAATGGAAACCATTCCAAAAATCTCTACAATACTAAGTTTTCCTACAGTATGTTCATTCAAATAAATACACTAAAAGGTGCAAAGAAAAGAGTGATATCAAAAAGCAAAGTGGGTTTTATGCTGATAAGTTTGTTTCATGTGCAGATATAAGTATGAAGGCTTGAATTTTTTGAAGTATCATGAATAAGTTACACACATGAAGCCTTTCAACTGAATCATGTCCAATTGAAGACTAGATATTTTGGGGAGACTGTTGAGAGGGCATACATTCATTATAGGTATGAGACCTTCTAGTTGAACCAAAGTAGCTGACTGAAGATACTAAGGAGATCATAGAAGGAGTGTGCATAAATTACAAGCATGAAACCTTTTGGTCAAATCAAAAAGGGGAAAAGATTGAAGATAATGAGGAGATTGTTAAAGGGACATACACAAGTTCAAGTATGAAACCTTTCAATTGAATCATGAAGTGGTTGAGGGTGTACAATTGGAAAAGAGGTTGTTAAAGGGACACAACATTCATTGTGAAACCTTTCAACCATTAAAAGTTTCCAATAAAAAATTACATGTTAGTTATAAGATACAGAGTTGCTTCACATGAGGATCAAAATGTATTAAAAGATACAAATGAATATAAGGTTTAAATGGTTAGATAATCATACTCATGTTCTCAAAGTTTCAACTTGACTTCTCAGGGTATTTTTCCCAATTCATGTTTTGTTTTGAATAATTTTAGCAAGATCAAAGGCTGTAGCATATTATTTGACTTTAACACATAAAGTGAATGGAAATGTGTGCTATAATAAATAAAAATGGTATTAAAATATGATACAACAAGAAGCACAAATTCAAATGTATGAGAGTATAAGAATATTTTAGATCAGTTCAACATTATTGAAAATAGTTAGATAAAATGGTGAGAATGGAGAAAGATTTCAAGGCTTTAATGGTGTATTGTAAGCCAAAGTTCTAAACATTTAAAAACAATAGTCATCATCTCAAAAGAATATGAATGAGATGATATTCAATACATATAATACACTATATAGAAATATGATTAGAATACATTATAAAAAAAGAGAAGTGCATAGAGATGATAGAGGGATAAGTTTCCAATTTACAAAGCTACAAACAAAGATCTTTAAGACATGTGCTATGTCATAAAGTGGGCTATTCAAATGAAATAAATAAAAATAAAAACCAATAATATTATGTGCAAATTTTTGGGCAATTAAAGCATAATTATTAAAAATGTTTTCTACATTATGTGTAGAATAGGGTGAATTAGCCAGCAACGCGGGTAGAATTGTCAATATGTCAAAAAGGAAATAAATATCAATTATATTCTGAGGATAAATTTTTTTAATTTATTTTTTATAATTTCTTACAAATATTTAATAGAAAAAAGTTCATAATAATAATATCATAGACATATCACATATTAGGGAGACAAATTTATGTAGGTGATACAAATAAGAATTGAGTGGATCAATAAAGTAAACAAAATATATTAGATGCCAAAGAAATATATAACCAACATGTAATACAAATCTCACATGAATACATTCTCCTTTTTTGTAATACTGACAATCACGTGAAGCACAAGTCACATATAAATCAATAGAAAATCATATCAGCATATCTTATATGTGGTAGTTTCTTATCAATATATAAACATGATTTTAAAGAAAAGCGTGATTTTAAACTCAAACAATAGCAACAACTATTTTGTATGAATGAACATACATAAGGTAGAGTACAAATTTTTAGAATTAATATGAACAAATCCAAACCCTCGTGCAATATCTAGAAGAGACACCATTTTCAATGGGAAAATAAAGACTCTTGTACCACACCAATACAATGAAAAAAGCAATCATATATTCTCAGAAGTGTAAATATTATTTCTAGTAGAGATACCTCTAAGTTGCCACAACAAAGAAAAGGATCTTTACACAGATAGATAGCTTGTTTTTTCTTCTTTCTTGTACATATATATTCTTCCATCTTACAGCCCAAGCACTAAAATATTTACAACCTACATATCATATGATGTCCAAGTAAAATCTTCAAAGCATGGTTATAAGAGTAGGAAGAACCAAAGCCTCTTATGATATAAAGGAAACACATGGATCTTTGAAACGAATATAGAAAAAACTTTCAACGTGTATAGGGAGTTCAAGAATGCTATGAACAGAAGAGAAGCCAAATTGTATAAAGAAAAGGATACACTCAAAGTAGAATATATGAAGGGAAATACAAAAATTGGGAAAGATTCAAGTCACAAAGAAGCTCGTAGTTGTACATCACAAGTCTTCTACATAAGAGGTCGCCTATTTCCAACATAAATAAAAGTAATATACAAAGTAGATACAAGACAAGAAGACTATGAGAAGGAGAATTTTTGTTTATAAAATCTCAATTAAAAGCAACTACAATCAAGTATGCATCAAACCCATCAAATATTTAACAAATATATACAAAAATAAAGCTATTAAAGAAAAGCTAAAAATACACAAGAAGCCCAACGGTATAGCAACATTGAGGACCCAGGAAGACAATAAAGATTAAAATATTTCTTATAAGCATTTCCAACAAAAGAAAACATTGATTTTCAGATGAGAAGATAGGAAGCAGCAAAGTGTAGCTATGAAAATGGTAAAACATTAAGTCCATATTTTAAATCATTTAACTTCTGTGAGAGATCTTCTAGTTTTGCTTCAATTATTTTGCAGGTTTGCACCCAAATCCTAATGAATGGACAATAAACAGAGTGAAGTCTCTTGAAAAAGTCTCATAATGCCAAATGAAAAATATCTTAGGGTGTTCCCTTTTTTGCATATTTAGATCCCTTAAATTATTAGAACAAATGTAACAGATTTCAGGTCCAGCCTTGAGAAAGGGTATATTAAAAGTTAGATTTCTATCTACCTTTATATGTTTTGTGATTTTTTTAAGCATTCATCACCTAACATATATCGATACTTTAAAATCTAACTTCTATTACTTTGATTGATATACATCTTTTTATCATTTAGTAAATATAATTATTTAACAGATATTAGAGATAATTTATATTTCATTTATTTTAAATAATAATATTTATTATTTTGAATAAATTAATATCAATAAATATAATAATATATTTTAAATTTCACTTGCATAAAATTATTGTGAAATTAATCATATCAAAATGTTATAGTTATAAAATGCTTGATAATTATTAATTATTATAAATGTAAAATGCAAAAAGCATATGATCATGAGTTATAATTTTGGAGAATTGAGAAAGACTTTGAGCTCATCATGTAGTCTTATTTATAGCACTTGAAGATTGTTTCAATCAACTGAACATCAGGAGAAGTTATTTTTCAATCAAGGGGCAATTTCATTTTCTCATGCATTTATGGAGCACTTAGGTGTTATTTTTGGTGAGAATAGAAGCATTTGAGGCTAGTCTTGTTGGAAACTTACAATTGGAACAATTCTTGTTTTGTCATTGATGTCTAATCTATTGATGAGACATATTGCTACCTAATCTAAATGTCATATCTATTTGATTGATGAAGAGGATTTGAAAAGTTTCTCATAACAATAACACCTAGAGGAAAGGTTGAGTTATGAAAAGGAAGTTACAATGGACATTTGATTATAGACTTTGATAACGCAAAGTGATTGTTTATGTCAAAAAAGCTAAGCAAAGTTGAGAAGAAGTATAAAATACAGTTAGTGTCGAGTAATGCTAGTGTCAACCAACCTATAGTTCATGTCGAGAAAATCTAGTGTTGACCGAGCATTAACATCAGCCAAGCAAGCTAGTTAATGCCAAGCCAAAAAACTTTACAACAATCGAGTCTTCTAGTGATGACTGAGTACCAAAATTTAGGGATTGTCGAGTGGTAGTATAAGAATGAACTCAAGAAAATTGTGAGATCAAGATGACTCAATTGATTTCTTGGGAAATGTAAACTGCATTGAAGATTAGATTTATGAGTTGTGTCATTGAATTTAAGGCAAGGATTTGGTAAATACCTAATAGCCAAATTCTAGAGGAGTTTCTAGAAGAAGATGGATAGATGTAGTGAATCAAGTTGAATCTGATCATAAATGATAGGATGTACGATGGATGTAGAAAATGGTAAAGCATAAGTTTTCTATTTAAAGATATACATAGTCGAAAAAAATGCATGAAAGAGAAAGTATGTGAGTGTGCGAGTGTGTGCATGTGTGAATGTGAAGCTTGTATGTGAAGTGAGGTATACAAAGCAAGGTTGATCAAAAAAGCATGAGTGAGTGAATGCAAAGCTAACAGAGAAAGCTTTAAGACATGGTGTTGTTATTAATAAGTGCATTAGAGCATAAGGCTTAAGTGCTGATGAGAAGAGTGGACTGATTGCTTGAAGGGTGTCCAAGCAAATCAAGATCAGAGATGTCAGTGGAAAGCTTATCAGCAAGCCAACATAAGGACCAAATAGAGATCTGAACCTACAAAAGTGAGTTGTAATTGCACATATCAAAACCTATTATTTTCTTTCTAGTCATTGTAAATAGTTTGTATTGAAATCCTTTTAACAAAGGTTGACCTAACATTCATTTGAATACTTAACAATCTATGTAAATCCTTTAACTAGGTAACATTCTAAATGGAATGATCAAAGTCCTCTTACAAATCCATTCCTAATAGGGTGATTAAATCCTCTAACCAAGTGACATTTAATAGTGTGTTTTGTAACCTTTAACAAGGTTGACTCCTAACAAAGCTCATTTCAAAAGAGTGAAAAAGAATGACATTTTGATGGTGGTTTTTCCTAGATTAGGTTTCCATGTAAAATCCTAGTGTCAAAACTATGATGAATCCTTTATGTGTTTACATTTGATAATGTTTCCATTATGCAATGCAAGTTATGTTTATGAAAATTTTACAGTATAGACCAAGAAACAATAGGATAAGCAAAACACTGAAGTGTTTATTGTTTTATTGTTCAAGTAGTACATATTGACCTTGAGTAACTGATTCACCTCCACCCCCCTCTCAGTTATTCTAAACATTTCTAAAAATTGATACTAGAATACAGTGCTTACAGAAGAAAAAGTTTGAATGTACTCAAAGCTAATGATCATGACTACTAAGAGAGATGTACCCAAGCTGAACAAGGAGAAATTTCATGCACGGTAGACCTTGATGAAGTTGCACATATCCAATATCAGTGATGTTAATGTCAATTTTCTGGAAGGTAACAACTACTCTAACTATTAAAAAACTAAAACAAAAGCTATAACACAACCAAGAAAAGTTGGAGATTGTTGTAGCCCTAAGCTATGTCAAGATTGATGACCGAAAAGACTATGGCAGTGCAAAGAAGATTTGGGATAGATTGAAGACTATATATGGAGGTAATGACAATGTTCTAAGTGCAAAATCAGAAAGCCTAAGAGGTAAATTTGATGACATGAGAATGATGGAAGGTGAGAACATAGTACAATATTGCACAAGAGTTAAAGAGGTTTTTAATGCTATTTGAGGTGCAAATAGAGAAATCAAAGATGAAATAGTGATAAGAAAGGTATTGAGGACTCTACTCCTTATCTATGCCATTAGACTTTCTACAATCCAAGAATTGAGATGCACACAAGTAACAGCTTGACCTTAGCAGTTGTAATTGGTAGACTTACTTAGTTTGAGATGTCTAACTTTGATAACTATACATCTAGTACTATTGAATCTACTTTCAAGTCATAACTAGTTCTTAGAAAGAAGAAAGGAAAACATGTGAAGAGTGAAAGTGATAGTTTTGATGATGAGATTGATGAACTTGAAGCCCTCATTTCAAAAAGGTTTGGAAGAGGAAGAGGTGTATACAAAGGTAAATTACCTATCATTTGTTTTTCATGCAACAAAGTTGGTCATATTACTGCTACATGTCCTAACAAAGATGATAAGGATGAAAGGAAGGTAAGAAAGGATGACAAATGTAAGAAATCTTTTCATATTGTTGAAGAAAAGATTGATAATGAATATGAGAGTAATATTGATGAAGTTTTCTACGTTGCTATGGAAGAAGATTCTGATGAAGATGAGAAAATTGCATTAATTTCTTATGTGAACAAAAGTGATAGATGGATAATCGATAGTGGATGTTCCAATCATATGACTGGTGATAAAGATAAATTTGAAGATATTGGTCCATACAATGGTAGATGTGTTAAATTTGGTAATGATATTCCATATGTTATAAAAGGTAAAGGTATTATTCAACTAACTGACAAGATAACATGTGATAATATTTACTGGGTTGAAGGACTTAACTACAATTTGTTGAGTGTTTTATAGCTAAACAAATTAGATTATAGAGTTGAATTTGACAATAGAAATGCCAAGATACATGATGGTGATGGTAAGCTAATTGAAATTGGTGAGCAAACAAGAGGTAACTTATTCCATCTAGACCTATCAAATGAGACATGTTTGTTTACACAACAAGATGTTTGGTTATGGCACAAAAGATTATGTCATGTGAACTTTGACAATATGGTGAATATCAGTAAGATGAAGAAAGTAAGATGGTTGCCTAAACTAAAGAAGCCTGAAAATTCTATGTATAAATAGTGTCAATTGGGAAAGATGACCAAGTCTAGTTTTAAGAGCAAAACATATATTGCTAATGATATTTTGGAATTGATTCATACTGACCTATGTGGACCCATTGGTGCTCAAATTTACTATGGAGATCAATTTTTCATTATATTTGTGGATGACTACTCTAGAATGATTATTGTGATGTTTCTTAAAGCTAAATCTGATTCTTTTTAGTTATTTAAGTGGTATTTAACCAGAGTTGAAAAAGAAACAAGGAAAAGTCTAAAGAGTTTAAGATCTGACAAAGATGGTGAATTCATTTCATATGAGCTCAATACATTATGCAATGATAGAGGAATCAAAAGATAGATATCAACACCAAGGACCCCTCCTCAAAATGGAATAGTTAAAAGGAGAAACAAATCAATAATGGATTGTGAAAGAATAGTAATAATGGACAAGAATGTATCACAGAAATATTAGAGAGAAGTGGTTAGTATTGTTGTTTATACCCTAAATAGAGTACAAGTCAAGAAAGGTAAAAATGCTACACCTTTTGAACTATGGTATTGTTATGCTCCTAACATTAAATATTTCAAAAATCTTTGGTAGTAAATGTAATTTGCTAAAGGATAATAGGAATAAAAAGCTTGATGCAAAAAGTGATGAAGGCATATTCCTAGGTTTGTCCACTAAAATCAAATCTCATAAGTGTTTAAATTCTAACACTAAAAAAGTTGTGGAAAGTGCAAATGTGAGAGATGATGGGTTTGTAGAAAAAGGTAACACTTCATGTAATGAATAACCTGAAGACTATAGTACATTCATCTATGCAGATGATGATGTTCCCAACACTCAAAGTGAATAGACAAGTCAAGTTGCAAGTTCACATTAGATAGGAAATGATGGAATGCAAATGCAAATTGTCGAGAAGAAGAGAGTGGGTGTTGAGTAGCAGATAGTGGGTGTCAAGCAAAAAAATAAAGATATTGAGTCTCAGACAAGTAATACTAACCATTAGATAAAAAAATTTAAGCATGTAGAACTTCAAATTGAACCAGAGCAAGGAAGAGAAAATGAACTTGAGATTAACTTTCAACATAAACCTGTAGAAGGTAAGAGGAGGAAACTACCTATGCTAGGAAAATATGTGAGATGACATCACAAACCTGAACAAATCATTGGTGATGTTGAATCAAGTGTTATGACAAGAAGAAAACTCAAAGATAATACATGCTTCATTTGTGAGTTTGATCCCTAGTCAGTAAAGGATTCTTTACACAATGCAGATTGGATCCAAGCAAGGAACAAAGAAATTAACCAAATTGAGAAGAAAAATACTTGGACCTTAGTGCCAAGACCTAAAGAAAAAAATGTCATTGGGAAATAGTGGGTTTTAGAATGGAGAAGTAACAAGAAATAAGGAAAGAACGGTATGCAAGCTGGCTTATGCTCAAGAAGAAGGAGTTAATTATAGAGAAACATTTGCTCTAGTGGTAAGACTTGAAGGAGTCAAAACTTTGCTTGCATACTCAACCTAGAAAAACTTCAAGGAATATCAAATGGATGTCAAATATGCATTTTTAAATGGTATACTAGAGGAAAAAGTATAGTCATTCCATCATCCGTCTTAATTTTGGAAATTCTATTAGCCATCCTATGCTTGAGGGTAGTCATATGAAAGAACTTGATATTCCTGTCACCTTCTTTAAGAAAAATCTTTCGGGATCGTTGTCTCCAGAACATTTCCTCCTTAGTGATAATATCATGAAGTTCAACCAACTTATCACTCTCCTCTTCCCTAGATATCGGCTCATAACCATCAGCTTGAATCTTGTCTTGAATGTCTTTGAGTTCCTCCACAATCTTGTTTTTGTTCTCAAAAATGTTATCAAAGGTGGTTTTATTCTAGATTTTGATGTTTTTCTTAACATTTTTCAATTTAGCTACCACTCTAAACAAAGCAGTACCCTCAACATTAATGTTCCACCACTCCTAAATGAGACTCTCCAAATTAGGATGTAGGGTCCACATTTTTTCAAATCTGAAGGGAAATTCTTCTTGAAGAAGTATTGGTCAGTAGAGAAGAAAATGGGATAGTGATCCAACCCAACCCTAACCTAGGCACTAAGGGAACATTTATAATTCAAAATCCACTCATTGCTAATAAGAGCCTGATCCAATCTGACCTGAATAAGATCCTTACCTATTCTCCTATTCATCCAGGTGTACTCAATCCCATGTAACTCAATGTCATGAAGCATTTGAGAGTCAATAAAATGCATAAGATCTAATCTATTAACCCGATTGGTCTGATTACCTCCCCATTTTTCAGAATCCTCAATCACCAGCCACTTATCCTTAGCAAAAAAAATTCTTTGAAAAGAAATTTCTTCCCACAAAGCCTTCCTTCCCCATTTGATATTGGGGGCGTAAACATTAGTCAGAACCCAACTAAAGTTGTCTTTTGTATTAAGAAAACACACATTCATCATATTTCTACTATGATAGATAAGATCCCCCTAAATCCATTTATTAATCCAAAAAATAGCCAAGCCTCCAAAAGCTCCATCAGAATCACTGCCAACAATCTTTCCCCCCTTAAAAATAGAAAGACCTTCCACCTTCTCCTTTAGCATCTTAGTTTCTTGGATAACAAAAATGTCAAGTCTATTATCCCTAAACATGTTTCTTAAAACATCCTGTTGTGAGGATTATTTAACCCTCTAATATTCCATGAAATGATCTTCATAATTTAACAAAATGTTTGGAGTCAAGGATAGTTCTCTGACTACCATCTGCAATGTTCTTAATAGCCTCCACTATTCTTATAATCTGATTCGAACATCTCCCAACAGGGGAAGGAGAAGACCCAACATCACCATTCTTGACAATGGCTCCACCTTTCTTAGACTGACCAAACTTACCCTTAATAGGTTTCGAATCAACTTTGGAACCCTTCTTATTGCTTTTCACTAGGGCAGTATCCTCATCTTCTTTTTTATTATTTTTCTTCCTACCCTTAGAAAAAATTTCAACTGTTATCCAGTTGGCCTCAAAATTATCCTTTTCCAATACTGCTTCCTCAACATGGGAGATAGTGAGAATATCCTCAATGACTCCACTAACAAAGGAATTATTCTTCAGCACAGGAACCCAAGCAGAAGAAACAAAGATTTGATTCTCCATAAAAAGACTATCCAAAGCTTCCTGATTCCTCTTCGAACAAACAATCTCAGGGATAACCAAGGGAACCTAAGAAGGGGAAGTCCCCTCAGTCACCATCAATGGTGAGTCCTTATTAAGCTCCTTCGAGGGGAAAACCAAACCATTATTCTCCCCACCAGTCTTTGTCAGGTCTATAATCTTTCCAGCCTCCTTAGAAACATCTTTCTGTGCTGAAAGATCAAAGTGGGGGGCACCTTTCATTCTAGTCACAGAGCAACTATCCTTTTGGGTTTGGTCCTTTGGAGGAGCAGACCCCTCAGCTACAGCCACCATATCTTTAGATAGGTCTTTCTTAACCCAAATTTTCTTACTCTTCTTTGCAGTCTTTTTAGCTTTTCCTTTCAGAGACGGGCATTGCTTTGCCCAATGGACCACTTTCTTGCAATGGAAGTAAGCAAAAGGGATTGATTCATACTCTATCCTTTGGTCCCAAACACCTAGTTTTGATTTTAGCGCAATGGATTTTGGAAGATCCACCCCACAGGAAACCCCAACACAAAACCGGGCATAGTTCAGTCTCCTCCTTGAAATCGTCACCGGATCTAAAGAGAGGAGTTCTTTGAAAGTATTGGCAATGCCCTTGAAAATATCTTCCACCCAAAACTCAAGAGGGAGACCCTGAAGTTTAACCCACACAGGGGCTTGAATAGCTGAATCATCCAAAGAGTAAAGATTTGGAGCCCATTTATGTAACAGCAAGGTATGCTTCCCCATAACCCAAGGACTGCAACACAAGATATCTCTCTTATCCTCATCACAAGAGAAACAAAAAGATAGACAGCCCTTGGCCATAGCAGAGATGTCCACTTGACCCTTTAAACACCATTTTTTTCGGACAAAAGTATGCACATCTTCAATATTTGGTCACGCTCCAATGAAGCGCCAAACCAAGGTGGAATCCATACAAGAAATATTTCTATCTATGATCTGATCAAGAATTTCAATGGAGAAGTTACCTGTATCCTTCGCAGAGATATCTTTGACCAGCGAGAAAGCAGACTTTCCAATGGGTCGAATCCCAAATAGACTAGACCATTTTTTATTCTATTCGAGTCCCCTCCTGTCTGTTTGGGTCCCCCACTCGTATCTGCCAAGTACCTACCATCATCATCATCTCCAGAAACACCATCCCCATATTTGCCAGGGAAGTTCCCAAACCGCTCGCTAGGTACAGAGGAATTCAAAATCTAGTTCCTGCCTAAACTCTCTCCGCTCCCACTTCTGCTCATCTTACCCTCTATTCACTAACAATACTCCAATATGATTTCTTTCTTTGCAACTTTCTCTCTCAAAATAGACTTTATGGATATTCCCCCCTATAGGTTTGGAAAGGTCAAAACGAAGGTATTATAGATTGCAACATATTCCTTATTGTTTATATTGAATGGTATTTTATTTAAGAAGGATTTGCAAGGGGTTTTGCTAAGATGTATTAAACTAGATCAAGTGGATCATTTTTTACATTAGTTTCACAAATGGCCAGCTTTAGGCCACTTCTCACCAAGAGATAGAACTCCTAAAGTGATGAAGGCAAACTATTATTAAGCAAGTGAATTTCAAGATGCACATTCTTGGGTAATAAAATGTAAACAAAGTTCAATTTTTGTTGGTAAAGAGAAATTGGCAGCACTGCCCTTGCAACCTATTCAAGTTGACCAAGCATTCATGAAATGGGGTTTAGACTTTAATGGCGTCATTAACCCACATTCAAGTGTAGGTCATAAGTGGGTATTGATAGCCACTAGTTATTTTACAAAGTGGACCAAAGTAGTTTCTTACATATACAAATGAGACTATTGTTTTAAATTTCTATGATGATTTAGTTTGTAGATTTGGTGTACTAGATTCAATTATTTCAGATAATGCACTTGTATTTATAGGAAACAAAATTTTAGAATAGATTGTTAAGAAAGGTTTGTTTCTGAATACTTTGTCAATTTATTACCCACAAGAAAATGAGCAAGCTGAATCTACTAACAAGAACATGGTTTTCATTATAAAGAAGACATTAGAAGGGAATCAAAGTTCTTGGCATGAAAAGTTGAAATCAACACTGTGGGCTTATGGAATAACTCCTAAAAGATCAACTGGTATGTCTCCTTATACACTAATTTATGGTAAAGAAGCAAGATTACCTACTTCAATTGAGTTTCTAGCATTAGATTTTATGCATCAATTGGATATGATTGATGAGGAGACTATGATAGTAAGGCTGGCTCAACTCAATGAATTAGAAGAGAAAAGGGGAGATGCTTTGCAAAAAAATAAGCTTCATCAAGCTCAAATGAAAAGAACTTTTGATAAGAAGGTGTCTCCAAAGAATTTCTAGCTAGGAGACGTAGTATTAAAATGGTATGAATTAAAAAGTAGCCTTGTAAAGTATACTAAGTTTGATGCCATGTGGGATGGTCCATATATCATAATGACTAACACTACACATGATGCTTTCTATTTGTCTACTCTTGAAGGAGAGGAGTTGGGAATCCTAGTCAATGGGATTCACCTCAAACATTACTTTTGAGATCATTTTCAGATTTGTAAATAAGTGTAGTTGCACAATAGAATAGAGGTGTGATTAAGTTTTCAAATTTCAATAAGTGATGTTTAGTCATGTTCAAATTTAGGTTCCAGTGTGTTCATTGTTAGTTGTTAGTAATAAAGTTCAAGACTACGACACATTATTATCAATAAGGACCATTAATGTGTGAGATACATAAAACACAAAGCATGGAATAGATTCTGATGCCTTGAAACATATACACCCTAGGAGTTCATAGAAGATTCATAATGACATGGTTTAGTTTTTAACCCTTTAGTTGTGTAGAAATCAGAAAAACATTCATGCATATTGTTGGTATAAATTATTTTGAACCAATCTTAGAAAACTAGCAAGTATTAAATCTGATTTTTGAGTTATAATTAACTCAAAATAGTATTTTTAGGCATACCAACAATTTGATGCATTATTCCTCCTCATACTTGACTAATATACTACTTTAAAAGAAAAAAGATACTAAAAAATACAAGGTGTTATCACTCCAAGACAACCAGTATATCACCCAAACATAACTAGAAACAAAACATTAGGTTGTTGTTATGTCACAAGGTATAGTTTAAAATTCTATAATTGATTTTTATAGTTATTTTCAGTATGTCTTCAACCAAATCCACAAGTTGTCATAACAACCAGCAAGTGCTAGTCTTCACAACCAAGATAGAGTTGTTATGTCATAAGAAAGAGACCATAAAAAGGGAAACAATATTCATCTCTTTACTATGATACAACTATATCATGATTATCAAAACAAACAGTTATAGAATCCTATGGCAACCTAGAGATTTGATTGAAGCTTTTGATTTAAGTTTTAATTTTAGTGTAGTTTTGTGCGGCATGTTTATTTTTAGCAAGAGTTGTTTAATTTTCTAAAAAGTTTGAGAAGCTTTAGTTTTCCAATACTGAAGAGGACTATGTTCCCAATGGATGTGAATAAGGAAATTGGTTTATTTATGTTTAGTAGGTAAACATCACTAAGAGGTCACCATAAATATTACCAATTTAGCCTAGCTCCTAAATTGCTATGATTGAACTTTCTTATATATTGAGCTATGTGTTTTAAGTTGTTGTTCATTCATATTAAATAATGGTTTTGATGCAGAATTTCAAGTATAGAACCCAAAAAACAAGAAAAATTTGATCATTTTTATTCAAATTTACATACAAGTATAAAAATAGTATATTTTTAGTAAAATATTTTTTAGAACTATTTTACAAGGTACGAGATCTTCAAATTTTAGATAACACTTGATACAATGCATTTAGATACCACACAAGCTATGGTAGCTCCTAATACACTATCTGAATAAACATATTACATAAACAGAAAAGTACTAGAGAGATAAGGGGAAAAGAATTTATTACCTAAATGGAAGGTCATTGATCTACATTTTGAAGAAGACTTGGGCTCGTATCTCCAGCTTTGAGTAAACCTACAAAATGTAAAGAGGGGGGCCAGTTCATATAAACTAAGCAATGGAAACCATTCCAAAAATCTCTACAATACTAAGTGTTCCTATGATATGTCAATTCAGATAAATGCATTAAAAGTGCAAAGGAAAGAGAGATATCTAAAGGCAAAGAAGGTTTTATGCTAATAGGTTTTTTCATGTGCAGATATAGGTATGAAGGCTTGAAGTTATTATAGGATCATGCATAAGTTATACACATGAAGCCTTTTGACTAAATCATGTAGAGTCAAAGACTGAAGATTTTGAAGAGACCATTGAGGGGGCATACATTCATTATAGGTATGGAACCTTCTGGTTGAACCAAAGTAGTTGATTGAAGATATTGAGGAGATCATAGAAGGAGCATGTATAAGAAGGGGCAAAGATTGAAGACAATGAGGAGATTGTTAAAGGGACATACAAAAGCTCAGGTATGAAATCTTTCAATTGAATCATGGAGTGGTTAAAGCTGTACAATTAGATATGAGGTTGTTAAAAGGACACAACATTTGTTGTGAAACGTTTCAGCCATTAAAATTTTCACATAAAAAATTACCTGTCATTCATATGATATAGAATTATTTCACATCAAGATCAACATGTATTAAAAGATACAAGTGTGTATAAGGTTTAGATGGTCAAATAATCATTCTCAAGTTCTCAAATTCCAGCTTGATTTCATAACGCATTTTTCTCAATTCATATTTTGTTTTGAATAATTTCAGCAAGATCAAAGGTTGCAGCATATTATTTGACTTTGACACATAAACAAAATGAAATGTGTGTTATAATAAACAAAATGGTATTAAAATGTGGTGCAACAACAAGCACAAACTCAAATGTATGACAATATAAGGATATTTTAGATCGTCAACATAACTCAAAATAGTCAGATATAATGGTGAGAATGGAGAAAGGATTCAAGGCTTTGAAGGTGTATGGTAAGCCAAAGTTCTAAACATTTAAAAACAACAGCCATCATCTCAAAAGAATATGAATGTGGTGATATTTAATACATATAATATAATACATAGAAATACGATTAGAATACATTATAAAAGAAGAGAAGAGTGTAGAGATGATAGAGGAATAAGTTTCCTATTGACAAAGCTAGAAACAAAGATCTTCAAGATATGTTCTATGGCAGAAAGCGAGCTGCTCAAATGAAATAAATACTAATAAAAACTAGTAATGTTGAATGGAAATTTTTGGGCAATTAAAGCATAACCTTTAAAATCATTTTTCGGGTTATGTACAGAATAGGGTGAATTAGCCAGCAACCCATGTAGAATTGTCATATGTCAAAACAAGAATAAATATCAATAGTTTTCTAAGGACAACATTTTTCTAAAAAAAAAATTACAGCTAGTTACAAATATTTAACAAAAAAAAGTTCAAAATAACAATATCATTAGATATATCACCTATTAGGGAGACAAATTTATGCAGGTGATATAAAGATAAGTATTGAGTGAATCAATAAAGTAAATAAAATATATCAGATGCCAAAGAAATATATAACTAGTAGGTAAATCTATATCTCACATGAATAAGTTCTCCTTTTCTGTAATAATGAAAAATTCAAGTCACGGTGAAAGCTCACGACTGTACATCAGATTTCTTGTAGATAAGAGGTCACCTATTTTCAACATAAATAAATATAATCAACAAAGATACAAGACAAGAAGAGTGTGCAAAGCAAAAGCCTTTTTAATAAAATGTCAACTAAAAGTAGCTACATTCAAGTATGGATCAAACCCATCAAATATTTAACAAATATATAGAGAAAGCAAGCTATTAAACAAAAGCTAAAAATTCACAAGAAGCCCATCGGAATGGTAGCATTGAGGAACCAAGAAGACGATAAAGATTAAAATCTTTCTTATAAGCATTTCCAACAAAAGAAAAAACTATTTTTTAGAGGAGAAGATAGGTAGCAGCAAAGTGTGCCTATGAAAAGATAAAACAGAGTCCCCGTTTTAAATCATTTAACTTACGCGAGAGATCTTCTAGTTTCGCTTCAGTTATTTTTCAGGTTTTGATCCAAACCCTAATGAATGGATGATAGATAGAGTGAAGTCTTCTGAAAAAGTCTCAAAATGGCAAATGAATAGTATCTTACAGTGTTCCCCTTTTGGCATATTCAGATCCCTCAAATTGTTAAAACCGATGTAAGATATTTCTAGTCCAACCTTGAGAAAAGGTATATTATTCTTTCAAGATTCTTATAAAAGTCAGATTTCTGTCCATATTTATATGTTTTGTGATTTTTTTAAGCATTTGTCACCTAACATATATATATAATTTAAAATCTAACTTCTATTATTTTTTATTTGTATACATTCTTTTAGTATTTATTAAATATCATTATTTAATAAATATTAGAAACAATTTATATTTCATTTACTTTAAACAAACATATATATTATTTTGAATAAATTAATATCAATAAATATAATAATATATTTTAAACTTCACTTGCATGAAATTATTGTGAAATTAATAATATCAAAGTGTTATAATTAACACTGATGGTTCTTCTCGTGGGAATCCTGCTCCGGCTGGTATTGGCGGAGTGGCTCGTTGTAGTTCTAGGGATGTTAAATTTTTCTTCTCAGTTCATAAGGGTGATTACACTAACAATCTCATGGAAGCTCAGGCTATTTTATATGTTGTGGAACAGTGTTGCTTGCGGAGATGGAGTAAGATTATCTGTGAGTCTGATTCCCAGGTGGTGGTGAACATGCTTTCTTCACAAGAGCTTGAGGATGTTAGTTGGCAGCTGGCCACTGTTGTTAAGCAGATTCTTTTCTTCTCTTCCTCTTTTCAATTCATTAGGTTCACGTATATTCCTCATGAATGGAATAGAACTGCTGATTGTTTAGCCAAATGGGCTTCTAGTCATGATCCGGGTTGGAATATTAGGGATAGGAGGCAACTGTCCTTTGAGATGGTGCAAGAATTTGATGATCTTGTTGCTCAGGATCGAGCTCCTTGTTGAGCTCTCCTTGTTATATTCCTTTCTGTCTTAATAAATTTTTACCCCTCTTTTTGCATAAATGCAAGATGAAAAAAAGGATATGATCATGAATTATAATTTTGGAGACTTGGTGTAGTGATTCCTAATAGGGTCCTACTTAATTTCTCTCAAAATACTCAATTAGGGTTTATATTACATTTATTTCATTCAAAGAGAACTTTGACTCTTTATCATCATCATATATAGAAATAATAATTAACTTATAATTCATACTTAAGCTTTAATTCCTTACTCTTCTCCTAATCCCTAACTCTAAGTGAATAGTATAAATACCATGATTGAGGTGCAAAAACAATCTCCAAGAGGCTCCTCCATGAACAAAGCTCATTTTGGGAATTTTCTCCTCATTGTGATTGAATTACCCTACCACTCCTCTCATGAACTCCTTATCCGCTTAGTCACGTAAGCAAGTGATTAAATAATTAAATTAGATAATTATTTTTACAACTATAATATATCTATTATACAAATAATTTTATATTATATATAATGAGTTTATTGACCACTCGTATTAAATATCTCATATGACCAAATTAATTCATAAATAACGATTTTTTTTAATGAATAGTCCCTTCCTTATATTAAAAAAATTACAATAAAGTTACATATTCACAAAAAAAAAGGGGCCAAGGGAAACATGATCACCCCATGAGTTCATACGGCCACAAGCCGAAAATCAACTATTCATCAAAAAAAAACTTTTAGAAAACATAGAAATCCTCATGTTGCCAATGCAGCGCCAGCCGAGGGAGGAGGATCCTTATCATTAGAGCCCCACCTGAGGGTGGGGTGAGTTGATGGCTTAGGGAGAGCCCATCTATCATCAGCAGCATCAGCATTATCTTCATCTTTCTCTCCCTCGGGCTTGGGAGGAGAAATGGCTGAGTCCAGCCGGGGAAACATCCACTTGGGGTCTAAGTGTGCAGAGGGCCAACCGGTAGCAGGAGCAGCAAGAGGAGCCATTGGGGACCACCTTGAACCAGACCTTTGGGGAGGTGAGGCAAAGCGGTGTCGACAACCAAATCCTCTAGAAGAGCGGCGCCAACCAAAAGCACCACTGTTGGGAGAGCGGTGCGACTAAGAGCGAGGCGTGTACGAGTGGTGAGCAGAACTAATACGTCCTCAACGATGATCGCAAGGAGGAGTACAGTCATCGGAGGCCAAATCTGGTAGAACACGAGGTACCGTACAGGGGGCATTTCCCCAATGAGCCAAAAGCTCCTGTAAGTGAGCCACCTCCAAAGCCACTTTATCTATTTGTACTTGAATCTACAACATGACATTGTTATAAATACATGTTTTAGCGTACATAGCCATATTAATGTCAACTGTGAACATTATTAGCATAAATAACTGCATTGCAATCTTTCCAAATGGTAAATAAGATCTCCAATCTGAAAGCATGCCATATATGGGTGTACTTGAAGGGTATCTGAGTATTATCACCCAGAACAACCATATGCCAAGAAAAAGGTTCTAGGTGGAAGGAGCGAAAGAGATCATGGATACATGCCAGTAACACTGAGCCCATCTGTAGAACCAAAAAATGTGCAAAAAAGTCTCTGGTTGACCATAGAAAGGGCAATGGGGGTCAAGAACTCCCAGGTGCCACAGTCGAGGGCCCAAAGGCAATCCCTAGAAAAGAAAATGATATTATTTTATAATAATCATATTCATAAAAAAATTATATGTAAAAAAATATGAATATATATAAAAATCAACTTTACATACCTTTTAAGAAGGGAAGTTCTTTAATGTATTAACCTTTGCTAATTTTACAGTTGTTTTACTTTTTATGCTAAGTACCTCTTTCTTTGTAAATTTCTTCTCCATATCTTTAGGAGAATGTAATTTATATTTATTTCCCATTTTTTTCCTCCTTCATTTTCTCCTTCATTTTCTCTTTTAGTTTCTCTTTATTTCTCTTCTTTATTTCTAGTTGAATAATTTACCCTCCTCTTATTGTATTTGACCTAGGCTATACTATTGCAGTCAGTTGTACTTAACTAGTTATTAAACTTTTCTACCTCAACCAATTATATGTAAGTATTTTTTATTTTATTTTTAACTTTTAATTTTTATAATGTTTATTTATGAGATTTTTAATTTTAAAAAAAATTTAAATTATTTTAGTTCAATTTCATTGGCTTATAAAATTGGGTCTTATAGGAGCAGATTTTGAGGAAGTACTACCCGATATTTTAGATTGTAAAAATATTTTGTTATGTAAAACTATTAAATCAATAATATGTTACTATATAATTATTTTAATACAATATGTTTCTAACTTGTGATTAGTATTAATACTTTAAGATACAAAGTTATAATAGTAGATAGACATTTATATTTAATTATAAATTATTTTTAATTAATTTTTTTAAATTCAAAATTAGATTTTTAATATAAAATTTTAATTTAAAAAATTAATCAAATTTTATAATATTAATTAAATATTAATAAAATTATATCAAATCTTTAACTTTACTACTCTATATAATTAAGCTATTATAAATTATGGCAAATGCATGCCACTATGTGTCACTTGTTATTCCTTACAATGTTTATATCTATTAAGATGGCATCTCTTGATGAAGAGATATATTTCTCAAATATCTTATTATTTAATTTTATGGTGTTTATATTACAACAATAATCTTGATGTAGTTTTAAAGTAATTTAGGGTCCTTGTATGGTAATTTGTAGTTGTTTTACATGTAATTATTACTCTTAGTAATTTAGTATTTAGTTATGCAATGACATTTCAAGATTAAAATTCCATTAATTTTATATTGGAATAAAGGTCTTTACATAATTAAACAAGAGTTGTGCTACAACTGGAGTCCCACCTAATGCAAAAATATCTAAAGTTAATGTGCCTATAACTTAAAGAAACTAAATTTGTGATATAACTTTGAAAAAATCTGTGGTGTATAAAGTTTTTGCATCAATAATAAAATAATTTTGCCAATTAAATAAATGATAATTAAATAGATATAAAATATTTATATAACTTGGTTTATCAATTTTTTTTAGGGCAACCATATATACGTAAAAAAAATTAAAATTAAAATATATCAAAAAAAAATTACTAAGAAATGTAGAAATATTTCATTTGCTTGTTCGTGGCATAAGAAACATTGTGAATTTTTTATAAGAAAAATTAAAAAAATACTAATGAGGAACCAATTAGGAAAAAGAAATAGATCTTAAAAATAAAAATAATTTTTCTAGAATGGAGGCAAATTAATAGCAGAAAAAGGGTACAAGAAATATTTTGAATTTTTGAAAATAAAAATTAAAAAACCACTAGCAAAAATAGGAGGAACCAATGGGAAAAAAGAAATAGCCTTTAAAAAATAAGAGAAATGTGAAACATTACAAATGTAATATAATATTTCTACAATGGAGGCAAACTAATAGTACAAAATGAGGCGGAAACATAAGTCTTGCCTATATAGGCGAGACTAATAAATAATTTACATAAATTAAATATTAGACTATCTAAGTTATTATTTTTTGAAATTACATATAGATTTCTTTACTATTAGAAATGAATAATTATAACTTACTTTCTTTAGAGACTTTAATGTTTTATTTTATTTATTATTTATATATTTACATTTTAAAATTGTTCTTTATTTTTTTGATATTTAATTACTGAACATATGATTGTAATTAATATTATTTATTTGTATAATTTATTTAGTAACAAACACTATTTCTTAATATATAAGTTCATATCAAGAATTTAGTTACCTATTCAAATGAATGTGTAAGTTGGAACAATTCATATGTGTTATATTCTTGTGGTCCTATATACAACACTAGAAGATTATTTCAGTCAACTAAACGTCACGAGAAGTTATTTTCCAATCAGGGTAGCTTCATTTTCTCATGCATTTATGGAGCACTTAGGTGCTATGTTTTGTGAGATTAGAAGTAGTTGAGGCTAGTTTTACATACAATTCACTTTGGGATGCTATTATATGTAGTTTTCACATATTTGTGAGCAAATTGACATATGATATTTTGGCTTATTTTTCACATGCAAACTAGGGTTTTTGCATTTTCAATTGGCTATTAGTTGAACAAGTACTTGAAAGAAAATTTGATGGGGTTCTTCACAAATTGAAGTAGTTTTGAGTCTTTCTTTTCATGCATTTTCTCATATTCAAGTTAGGGTTTTTAAGCTCTTTTTGTTATATTTTCACCTCATTTTGAGGTCTCTTTTTTCTTGTTCAAATTTTTCGCACATTGTAAAGATTTTAGTTGATCGTGAGAGCACTTTGTAGTAGAGATTTTTTAGCATGGGTAAGTGCACCGAGTTGTGGTGCCAAAAAGATGACACCCTTTTTATCCTTTCTATTTTCAATAAGTGCGCACGCGCTATAGTGCGTGTGCGCTATAGTGCGCACGCACTATGGCTTGGGTGTGCCAAGCCATAGTGTGTACGCGCTATTTTAAAAAATTAATTTTTCAAAGCGCGTACGCGCTATTTAAAAGTATATTTAAATAGTGCGTACGCACTATAGTGTGTACGCACCATAGTGTGTGCGCGTTTTTTGAAAAAAAAAATTACAAAGCGCGTATGCGCTATTTGAAAGTAAATTTAACAAGCTTTAAATACTACCAAGCCTAACATTTGGTATTGCTTTGGGAATCCAGACCAAAGCTTTAGAGTCCATAAACTGGTCTGAGACGTGTTTTGCTGCAAACATACAAAAAATGATTGATTTTTCTTGTGTGCTCTCCGTCTAGTTTCTTCGTGGTTGAGCATCAATAAAATCAGGTTACATGACATTGTAGGTCTCTTTGTTAGCTACACAACCATATAATTTATTTCTAATTTGAACTATTTTAAGCCTTTCATCTATAATTTCTTTTGAATGTATGTCCATTTTTTGTCAAAAACCAACATGTACTAATTGGGCTATAGATTTTAGCTCGTTCATCGAATTTTGAAAAAACTTAGTTTTTTAGAAACTAGACTCCATTCTACACACTTTGAAAAAAAGAAGTTTTGATTTTAGATTAGTTTTCAATCATTTATACGGGGAGCACATAGATATTTCACATTTTTCGAATGTGTCCAATTAAAAAATTCATTAAAAAAAATACATATTATAAAATTACCCAAAAAATCTAGGATAAACTACATAGTGTTAGGTAACTTTTGACCAGAGCGATTAAAGAATTTCAAAAAAAAAGTTAAAATTTTAGGGGGACCACACTTTGTACTATGTTATGTTTTTCTGAAAAAACCAGCACCACTTTTTGTGGCCCCCTTTTTTGAGAACCTAAAACTAAACCATTTTGGAAAAAAATGAGTAGTTTAGAAACTAGATTCAGAGGACTATGACTTTTGTTTTTGTCATATCTTAAAATTTTGAGCGTAACTATCTTAAAATTCTTGTTGAAGTCCATAAATTGCTGATTTCAGGAAAAAGGTGTCCACTTATACCCCCCTTTTGGCACCACAACTTGGTGCACTTACCCGCATTGATTATATAGATTCAACAATTCCTTCTCATTGATTATTGTGAAATATTGTGGATGTTTTGCTTTTGTGATGTGTTTATCCTTCATTAAACTTATACTCCTTATTGCATATTTGAATCTTGATAATTGTAATTGCATATCTTTGTTTGTTTCCTTGTTCTTTTTGCATAAAATTGGTAAAGTCTAGGTTTTCCTATCAAGCTAAAGATCTCAGGTCTTTGGATAGAAACACTTTTTCTAATTGCATGCTTGTCTAGGTATTGTGAATCATTCGTATCATGGGTAATTTGTGTTGAGTTAATTGAAGTTGCATACAAATAATTGGTGTATCACCTCATTTTGGCTTTAGTGTCCATTTACATCATTCACTTTCTATCCTTTTTCCTAAGTTCAAATTACTTTTAGGTGATACCAAAAAGAAATCGGCCAAATTCGGAGATTCTCGTTGTAGGACAATCAACCATCCAAGAGAGTTTTCATGTTTCAACATGATAGTTACAATTTGCATCCCGCTATAGGCACAATCCTTATTGACAAAAAATACTTTGATCCGACATTTTCTATTACCCTACATTAAACTATCTAATATTGTTCTAATTATATAACAAACATAATTTTTTACCAAACTCAATTACTTGTTTTGAAGAAAAAAATTCTTAAAAAGATGACTAACAACTTTCAATACAAGATCTAATCAAAACTTATTTTTACCTAAATCAAAACTTTCAATACAAAATTTAACATCAAACACTAAAATTAACAGTAGTGGTCATTTGCTCCAAATTAAGCATACACACCCTAACTAATACTCTTCAATATTTATTTAAATTTAAATTATGTAAAAATATAAATCTAATAATATTATTCCTTATAAATTATTAATACTAAATAAACAATTATCTTTTAAATTAATTTCAAATCCTATCTATAACTAGTCTTAATATCTCAAAAAAATTCCTCGTAATACCTCTCAACTATATATATTTAGCCAATAGGCTTTATCTTTGAGATTGCTTGCAATTGGAAATTGTCTCACACCTTAAAACAACTATTAGAATACCATTTACCAACCCAACACAACAATCAGAAAACCATTTTCCAACCATATTTTAGTGTGTTTGTTGGATATCAGCATTAACTCTTTTATAAATTCAGCTTGTTCATTGGAGTTATTAGATAGGAATGATTTGAAGCTTGACATGCCATGCACTTTCCATGCACGATACTCTAGTGAACAAGCTTGGCTGCGAGAATATAAAAATAGGAATAGGAATACCTATTCTGGAATACTTATTCTCGAATAGAAAATGGGGTTACATATTTCTATTCTTGTTTGGTTCACCCAAAATTTGATACGGAATACGTGGACTCAAAAATTTATGTTTTCTAAAATTAAAAAAATTAGAATAGGAATACGTATTCCTATTCCACCTATTAAGGTGGACTAGCAAATCCTCATTTTTGGACCAAAATTGGAATACGTATTCCAATTTTATTCTTATTCCAATTTTGACTTGGTGCATCCAAATAATGAATTCAAAATTTTAAGAATATACATATGCCTATTCCACTTGTATTTCAATTGCCAAACAAGCCCTAATATAACAAGGGACTCTTAAGAGTTTAAAGAGAGTATCCGCTGAATCCTACACCTTTCGAGAATTAACTCAGTTGATTGTTCAATGAATGCTTTATGTGATTTCTTGCCTTAGTTCTAGTGACCTAGTTCAGAGATGGAACGAGGCATTTATGGCATTATCCCACATCGTCTACCATTCTCAAGTGGCTCCTCTAACATCACGTGTCAATATAATCGGCATTTTAGTCGTGATTTTTTTTAGCCTTGTGCTCATTCAATATATTCATTGTAGTTGGGATTAGCATTGCTTTTCATGCCTCAATTTTAGAGTTTTCTGGTGTAATCTCCCTCATTCTAGTATGCACATTTTGACTTGAGTTACGTATCAGAAAGCCATTTGCCGACCATATTTAAGCTTGTTTGTCAGATATCAACATTAACTCTTCTATGAAATCAGCTTGACTGGAGTTGTTAGATAGGAATTATTTGAAGCAGCTTTGATAGATATCAACATTTACTCTAACATCATCATCATCATCTTGCACAAACAGCGAACATTGCTACTTAAGTCTGCTTGAGTTGTCTTGCTGTCCCATAGGCTATTTTTAGCCTCATGGACGTTAAAATTTTATCTTATCTTTATCTTTTTATCTACTATAGACGTGTACCCATTTACTCTCCATTTACGATACAAATGTCATGCTAATGGTACTTTGCATTCAAATATCAAGGAATGTATGGCATGTTGATGTATGACATGTTGACATCAGAAGTCTGCAGAGCAACAGAACAAAAAGCCCTAAATTAGTATGGATAGAGACACAACATTTTGTAGATTAGGCTACCTGGATCAGAAGTTCTTCATTAATGTTTCCCAACTCTTCTACATTCCTAAGTTTTCAATTAATTTTATTTCAATGCTTTTTTTCCTGCAACTTTTCTTTTCAGCTTAATATTTTCCCTTTCTTCCCTATGATAAGTTTTTGTTTTCATACCGTCTAATCCATTTTTTAGATGCCTTATTTAAAACATAATTTTATAGAACTTGTATACTATGTTATTTCGTTTGATTTCACAGTTTTTAAGTTGCAAACTTTTATGTCTTCCTGAACTTTGTGCTATGGAAAACATAAACACACAAGTATCAGCAGCTTTCACAGAGATTTTTTTTTCATTCCCCATTGAGGTCATGTTGAGTTGTTCAAACAAATTTTTAAAAGGCGATATTGGAGCCCAACAAAAATGTCTCAATTGTGAGCATTTTTGTCATCTAACAACTAAAGATTCATGAATATACTCAGGTGCATTAAAAAGAAAATAGAAATCAGTTCCAAATTGTTGAATTGAATAGCAATTAGTTACACAAAAATGCTTACAATCTCATCTATTGCATGGTCGGTCGAGGTGCTACTCAAATGTGAAATTCAACAACCTGAAGCATCTTTATCCTAATTCCAAGTAAATGATGAAAGCCAAATATCTTTCTTCTAAGATCCATGCAAATAGATAGATACACCTCCTAAAGAGATTAAAAGCTTAACGTCAAATCTGGTCGGACATATGATATGGGTATGCGGATTCAAGCTGACTCCTCTCTTGGGCATGTCCACTCGAACAAGCAAGTTGGTGCCTAC
This sequence comes from Cupressus sempervirens, assembly GCA_028749045.1. Taxonomy (NCBI): domain Eukaryota; kingdom Viridiplantae; phylum Streptophyta; class Pinopsida; order Cupressales; family Cupressaceae; genus Cupressus; species Cupressus sempervirens. The sequence continues at coordinate 361,150,228 of CM053793.1, read as the reverse complement.
TAACAGAAGAAGATGCATTTTATTTAGTTTTATCCAAATCTGGGGGCTAGCACAAATATAATGGTGTCGACGTTGCTTCTATTCATTCGGATGATGCACCAAAATAGATGAAGCACCATATTTGACCTGATCCATTGTGGATGATCCACAACTCCTGCCTAGCAATTCCAGCTAAATAACCACCCACCCAAGACTGGTTATGATGCATCTTGATCTACTGCTAATGAGACTCAATCAACGCCACCTCACCGAGAACCAGGGACTCCACATCTGAAACTCAATCTTAAATTGATACCCAAGCTTTTTATCATGTACAACAATAGTGTTTTTGTGAAGCTTATCACACCAGAAACTTAAATTTTTTTTCAAACCAAACATTTTTAATATTTCAAATCACAGGTTAATAGTTTTCATTTGAATATTTCGAATGATAGGTTTAAATAACTTTTTTTTAAATTTTTTTAATTAAATATTTAGAATTAAAGCTAGACATATATATTGCATAGTTTTAAATAATTTATTTAATAATAAGTTCCTAGCTATTATATAATATTGAAATAATTTTCAAAAATTTATGATTACAATGTCAAAAATTTAGAGATTCATGTAAAGCTACATATAACTTTTTAAATAAAATAGTTATTTAATTTAATAAATGTTAAACGTATAATGTAAAATTGTCAAATGTGTTAAATGAAAATCTTAATAATAATATATTTAGCATTTAAATAAAAATTGTAATTATGATAAATTTTTTAATTATAATAATCTTTCAATTTAAAATTATTTTTATTTCTATTTTTTATATTGTTAAATTTACTATTATAATTTTAAATTTTAAATTTATTGAAGATCTTAACTATATTTATGATCATTCATATAATAATATTTCAAATCTTTCTTCTTTGTATTTTTTTTTTGTAAGCATAAGAAAGATTAGGGTGTATAAGATGGTTAGTATCAAGATTAGAGTTAGGGTTTTGATTAGGGTTACAGCTTGGGGTTAGGAGTGGGAGTAGGAGTAGGATTAATTTTAGGATCTTAGTTAGGGTTGAGCCTTGCATCGTTATTGTTATGGTTAGAGTTAGGGTTATTTAGAGAGTTTGGGATATGATATTGTTTACAATTAGGATCAGAGTTTACAATAACAATTATGGTTAGGTTTAGGATTTATATCGTGATTATAATTAGGGTTAGGGTTAGGATTGTGATTAATATTAACATTTAGGGTTAAAGTCAGGATAAGATTAACATCTAGATTTCTTATTCAAATGATATCACCTAACTATGTTATTTTATCAAGTTACATGTGTTTGCGACTTACTTATTCAAATGATATTACCCAGTTATGTGTACACGTTTTTTTTTGCAAAGTTTGACCTTCAATTCAAGTTCACTTTTATTGACAAACACAAATGGAAATCATTTAATAAACAAACAAAACAATTTCCCATATGTCATGTTATCTTTTTAATGCTTCTTGAATTATGCTAATGCTAACTTTACACCATTCAGTCACCTATACTTCCTCTTATCAATTATCACCATTTAGATTTTACATACAGGTTTTTGTTGTCTAGACACAAATAGGAGTCAAATTATTTTTTTCATATTTATACATCTCAAACCAACTCTTCATTTATAGTTTGCATTCATGCATTTAAACTTATCTTTCATTAAAAAACTACTCATGCAAATTAGCTATAACATTTGGATCAAACTAACTACCATTTAATAGTATAGTTGCTGCTATTGTTTCTCTTTTTCAAATATAACATTTGTTTTGTTTTCAAAGTCATGGAAAATCCTCTCCAACCTCACCACATAATAGACATCTTGAGTAGTACATCAAAGGTCATTAGTCCACAACTATATACAGGATCTAATGGGTCTATCAATTGGAATGGGTATCTGCAAATTGCAAGAAACCAATACACAACAAGTCAAAAATTATAGTTATTGCACTTATCTGAGGGGATTCATGCTGACTAGTATTACAGACAAGGGAATGCACCCATTATTCGTCATGCATTTCAAGACTATCTTAATTTTCCATAGAACACACTTCACTTGTGTTGTCCTCTACTGGTGTTTATTAGTGTTTCCTCTAATATAATTCTTTAAAAAATAGGGGTTTTTGAAACTTCTCCTATTACTATAATGAACAAATCAACCTTATGTTCCTCCTCTATTATATCATATGCTGATTGAAGTTTAAGTTGTAAAAAATTGGTTATACTTTGAATACAATTGTGTCTTTCATATATATCCAATACTTTTTCACTTTTCTTCTTCCTTTACCCTTACATATTTTATATTTCTCAAAGAGACACCAAATTATTTTGATTATATAAAGTAAGCTATAATATCTAATAGATAGCTCATATACATTTAACTACAATGGCTTTTTGTCATGGTACAATGTTGTATACCAAATTACGTTTACCATATCTTTGCTCATCTTTGCACAATTTTTCCTATATGTTTATGTTTGTCACTATCTTTTTTTTTGCAAAAACATAAAATTTTACCCTAACTATAAACTAATTGTCCTAACAATTATTTTAGCTTGTGCATGCATTGCAGTCTTTTGAATCCATTCGCACACTTTAATTGATAAACATGTGCTTCAACAAAGCAATTTCAGTTTGTATTTTCCTTTCATGTCTTCATATCTCTAGACATTTTCCTCACGTATATGTTTTGGTTTGCAAATATTGTTAATAGATATTGTTAGAATAAGTGCATGGGAAACAAGATCCCAATGGGGGGGGGGGGGGGGGGGTAAATCAGGATCTTAAACATTTTTACTTCAAAACCAATTTCATTCATTCATAACTAATTCATCTCACATATCTACCATTAAAATTGAAATGCTGAAACATAAATGAAATACATCACATCCATAAAATTTCAACCATAACACAATGATTTAGTTACCCAAAAACACGTCAAGATGAAGGTAAAACTGGGGTGGGGATGAAACCCACAAATCTTCATTTTTGCAAGAATAAAGTTAACATGTTAAGGTTATAATGTTTGACCATAAGATATGATCTACCCTATGAGGGGTCTGCCCTATTAAAAGCTTGAGATTATTAAGTCTCACCTTGTTAAAGAATTTTACACTCACAATAAAGTAAGGGTTTTTTAAGGAGGTTTGCATAAGCCTGTTAGGACTACTCTGTTAGGATATTTACCTAGTCTCAATTACAAAATAATTCTGACCCTTAGTATGCTCTGCAATCTAATCTTAGGTCTCCTCTTTTCTATGCCTTTGATCTGATCTCCTTATATGATAACTCTATTCATTCCTTCACTGCTATGATTACTCTTTGCTTGATTTGCTCTCAAACTTCACCGCCGCTCCTTCACATGCACATGAGGATGCTTTTCCTTATCTCTTCTTCCTTCTTCATATGCTTGCAATCTCATGATTTTGGGGTTAGAATCCTCCTTAAATAGACTTCCTGTGAAGGTTCTAGATCTAGATCGACGGCTTACACTTCAACATCTTTCGGCATTTGCATCCCTTTTTATGATTGGTTGAATCATACACCTAGGGATCATTACCTTCTGCAATGGCATGTGATCAACATCTTAGTTGGCTCTTCAAATACTAAATGTCATAGAAAAGTCAGCCAAAATGGTTTACATATGAGTTTGTGTCATTACAAACTCTCATATCAAAACTAAACTACTCAACACTTGAATGCTCTGATGCTTGGTCATGCATAAACCTTTATGTTCTTACTCGTCTTTTATATGTCTATCTATTTGGCACCTAATAATTTGTCAATATGCTCGATCTTCATTGTATTACTTGACTCTTACTTTTGCTTGGTCTCTATTGAAAACTTGACAATCACTATACTACACTATATAAGCATTATATTCTCATCCTTTACTAGATAACTCAGTCATAGTGATGATCTTGTAATCTTTCCTAGTAAATGACTAAATGTTTGGACACTAATTAGCAACATAGGCTTAGAGATCAATAATATCCCCCTTTGACATTAGTGGCAAAAACACTTTGTCATGAAATCATTGTGTTAAAAAATGTATTCTCCCTTGAGACCAAAATTTGATGATGTACAATCTAATATATGCTCTTTGATCTGCACACATGTTCATTACCTTACTCTTCTTCTTTATTTCTTATTTCCCCCTATCTCATTATTAGGTAAGTGCACCAAGTTGTGGTGCCAAAAGGGGGGTATAAGTGGCCACAATTTTTCTGAAATCAACAATTTATGAACTTCGACAAGAATTTGAAGATACTTACGCTCAAAATTTTAAGATATGACAAAAACAAAAGTAGTAGTCCTTTGAATCTAGTTTCTAAACAACTTTTTTTTTCTCAAAATGGTTTAGTTTTAGGTCCTCATAAAAGGGGGACACAAAAAGTGGTATTGTTTATTCAGAAAAAACATAGCATAGTACAAACTGTGGCCTCCCTAACATTTTAACTTTTTTTTGAAATTCTTTAATTGCTCTGGTCAAAAGTTGCCTAACACTATGTAGTTTATCCCAAAATTTGTTTATCCCAAAATTTTAGGGTAATTTTATAGTGTGTATTTTTTTTAATGAATTTTTTAATTGGACACATCCAAAAACATGAAATATCTGTGTGCTACCCCTAGAAATGATTGAAAACTTATTTTTTTCAAAGTGTGTAGAATAGAGTCTAGTTTCTAAAAAACTAAGTTGCTATGAAATTCGATGCATGAGCTAAAATCTACAGCCCAATTAGTACACATTAGTTTTTGATAGAAAATGGACATACATTCAAAAAAATTATAGTTGAAAGGCTTGAAATAGTTGAAACAAAAAATAAATTATATGGTTATATAACTAACATAGAGACGTACAATGTCATGTAACCTAATTTTATCAATGCTCAACCACGAGGAAACTTGAAGGAGAGCACACAAGAAAAATTAATCATTTTTTGTATGTTTGCAGCAAAACACATCTCAAACCAGTTTAGAGACTCCAAGCCTTTGGGTTGGATCCCCAAGAAAAAACCAAGCCTTAAGCTTGGTAGAATTCAAAGCTTTAAATAGCGCATGCACTCAATAGTGTGCACGCACTATTTAAAGAATTTTTAAATTTAGCCTTTAATGTGTATGCACTCTTGAAGCCTAAATTTCAATAGAGAGGGAAGGAGAGAGGCAAAGAGGGTAGAGAATGAGAGAGATTAGAAGATGGGAGAGAGTCGGAGGTGGGATAGGGAGAGGAGGGAGAGAGAGACAGAGAGAGAGAGAGTAGGGGATCAGAGAAGGTGGGATAGGGAGATGGGGACAGAGAGAGAGTAGGGGATGGGAATGTGTGTGTGTGAGAGAGAGAAAGAGTAGAGGAGGAGGAGGAGGAGAGAGAGAGAGAGAGAGAGAGAGAGAGAGAGAGAGAGAGAGAGAGAGAGAGAGAGAGAGAGAGAAGGGGATGGTTGTGTGTGAGAGAGAGTAGGGGATGGGGGAGAGATAGAGTGGGAGATGGGAGAGGAGAGAGAGAGGGGGGAGTGAGAGATGTAAAGTAGGGAGAGAGGGAGAGAGAGAGAGTAGGGGGTGAGAGAGAGAGAGGGATGGGAGTGTGTGTGTGTGTGTGAGGGAGAGAGTAGGGGATGGGAGAGAGAGAGAGAGAGAGAGAGAGAGAGAGAGAGTAGGGGGTGGTAGAGAGAGAGTAGGGGATGGGAGAGAGAGAGTGAGAGTAGGGGATGGGGGAAGAGAGAGAGAGCAGAGAGGGAGAGAGAGTAAGAGATAAAGAGTAGAGAGGGGGAGATAGAGAGAGAGAGAGAGAGAGAGAGAGTAGAGGATGGGAGAGAGAGATATAGAGAGTAGGGGATGGGAGAGAGAGAGAGAGAGTATGGGATGGGAGAGAGAAAGAGAGAGTAGAGAGGGAGAGATAGAGTGAGAGAGAGTAGAGAGAGAGAGAGAGTAGAGGATGTGAGAGAGAGATTAGGCAGTGGGAGAGCGAGAAAGAGAGAGAGGGGGGGGATGGGAGAGAGAGAGAGAGAGAGAGAGAGAGAGAGAGAGAGAGAGTAGGGGATGGGAGAGAGAGTGAGTGAGAGAGGGAGTGAAGGTGGGAGAGAGAAGAGGGGATGGGAGAGAGAGTAGGTAGTGGGAGACGAAGTGGGAGAGTAAGAGCAAGAAAAAGAGAGAAGGGGGATGGGATTGTGTATGTGAGAGAGAGTAGGGGATGGGAGAGGAGAGAGAGTGAGAGAGAGAGGAGGGGATGGGAGAGAGAGAGAGAGTAGGCAGTGGGAGAGAGAGAGTGAGAGAGTAGGGATGGGAGAGAGAGAGAGAGAGAGAGAGATTAGGGGTGAGGGAGAGAGAGTGGAAGAGGGAGAGCAAGACAGGGAGAGAGAGAGAGAGAGAGAGAGAGAGAGAGAGAGAGAGAGAGAGAGCAAGGGGATGGGAGTGTGTTTGTGTGTGTGTATGAGAGAGAGAGAGAGTAGGGGATGGGAGAGAGAGATAGTGAGAGAGTAAGGGGTGGGATAATGAGAGAGAGTAGGGGATGGGAGAAGAGAAAGTGAGAGAGAGAGAGAGTAGGTGGTGGGAGAGGAAGTGGGTGAGGAAGAGCGCGAGAGAGAGAGAGAGGGAGAGCGAGAGCAGGGGGGATGGGAGTGTGGGTGTGAGAGAGAGAGTAGGAGGTGGGAGAGAGAGAATAGAGGATGGGAGAGAGAGAAAGAGTGAGAGTGATAGAGTAAGGAGTGGGCGAATGAGAGGGAGAGAGTAGGGGATGGGAGAGAGTGAGTGAGAGAGAGAGTAGGCGATGGGAGAGAGAGAGTGAGAGAGAGAGGGGGGATGGGAGTGTGTGTGTGTGTGAAAGAGAGAGAGTAGGGGATGGGAGAGGAGAGAGAGAGAATATCCTAAAGAGAGAGAGAGAGAGAGAGAGAGAGAGAGAGAGAGAGAGAGAGAGAGAGAGAGTAGAGGATGGGAGAGAGAGTAGGCAGTGGGAGAGGGAGTGGGAGAGGGAGAGTGTGAGAGAGGGGGGGGATGGGAGTGTGTGTGTGTGAGAGAGAGTAGGGGATGTGAGATAGAGAGAGAGAAGCCCAAGAGAGAGAGTAGGAGATGGGGGAGAGAGAGAGAGAGAGAGAGAGAGAGAGAGAGAGAGAGTAATTGTTGGGAGAGGGAGAGCGAGAGAGAGGTAGGATGGGAGTATGTGTGTGTGTGAGAGAGTAGGGGTGGGAGAGAGAGAGAGTAGAGGATGGGAGAGAGAGAAAGTGTGAGAGAGAGAGAGAGTAAGCGGTGGGAGAGGGAGTAGGAGAGGGAGAGTGAGAGAGAGAGGGGAGATTGGAGTGTGAGAGAGAGTAGGGAATGGGAGAGAAGAGAGAGTGAGAGAGAGAGTAGGGAATGGGAGAGAAGAGAGAGAGTGAGAGAGAGAGAGAGAGTAGGGAATGGGAGAGAGAGAGAGTAGGTGGTGGGAGATGGAGTGGGAGAGGGAGAGAGAGGGGGGATGGGAGTGTATAAGAGAGAGAGAGAGAGTAGGGGACAAGAGAGAGAGTAAGGGGTAGGAGAATGAGAGAGAGTGTAGGAGATGGGAGAGAGAGAGTAGGTGATGGGCGAGGGAGTGGGAGAGGGAGAGAGAGAAGGGGTGGGAGTGTGTGTGTGTGTGTGTGTGTATAAGAGAGAGAGAGGGGGCGATGGGAGTGTGTGTGAGAGAGAGAGAGAGAGAGTAGGGGATGGGAGAGGAGAGAGAGAGAGAGAGAATAGCCCAAGAGAGAGAGAGTAGGGGATGGGAGAGGGTCGGATAGGGAAAGATAGTTTTTCACATAGTGTGTGCACACTATAGTGCACACACACTTTAGAGGGCATACGCGCTATAGTGTGTACGCACTATATGAAAACAACAAAAAATGGTTATAACGAAAGTTTGGGTCCCTGTTGATCCATATTCTATTTTTGTCTATTGTGTGTTTTGTTGTTCTGACAAAAAACACGGGTTTCATGCTATTGGAAGTTAGCAAACACCATTTTCGATCATTGAATACACTATTTGAAGGCTTTTTGAACATTCTTTCATTCTATTTGAAGCTAGAAAACACCAAATTCAATCATTAGATACATTGTTTGAAGGCTTTTTTAATATTCATTCTATAGAAAAGGTTAGTGCAATCCTTTAAAAAAAAAAATTACTATATAGAGACAAATTTTATTATAATTTGACAAGTTGTTTAATATATAATGAATTCATTGAAATTTGTATGTTTGAATGAATTGTTATTTGGAAATGGTTAGAAATTTGACAAGTTGTCTAAGATATATTGTGTATTCATTGAAGTAATTGTGATTTGTATATGTATTTGAATGATTTGTAATTTACAAATTGTAAGTAATTCAGATGTTTGAATAATTTGACATATAGAAATCATCATCATGCCAAGGAAGAAACCAAAAACTCACACAACGGAAGAGAGGGAGAGAGATTTGGAAATTAAAAGAGATAAAATGAAACTACTATGCGAACAAAGAAAATTGCAAAGAAATAATGAAGAATTATCTTTCCAAGAGGAACAAGAACGATCGATACAAAGAAACAAAGAGGAAGAATTGGAAAGACAAAGAGAATGAATGAGATTGTTACGTTCAAGAAGACAACTGAATTGTGAAGCTACACCATCTTCCAATGTTGGAGTCATATCATCATCTCATGTTGAAGAGACGCTAATTTGTACATCTGACAATGTACACACTCCATCATGTCATGTTGAAGGCACAAAATCAACATATCAAGTAAGTGATATTCCATCTTTTGCATCTTATTGCCAAGGAACATCATCTTATTGTCAAGGCAATACTTGATACATTAAAATGTAGAGCAGATCCAATTGGTTTGTTAGATTGAATAGGGAGAGAGGGGGGTGGGGGCGGGGGGGGGGGGGGGGAGAGAGAGAGAGAGAGAGAGAGAGAGAGAGAGAGAGGTGTAGAGGCACCTTGAATCATAGGTCCCTCACCTTTTCATTTTTGTTGTGTTATGCTCCAAGTGAGCCTTGTAAGTAGAATAAGGGTCATTGGACCTAGGTGTGGTAGTTAGGGTATTGGATGTCATTTAATGTCCTTAGAAGAGTCACTATGTTGGCCTAAAAATCAAGGCATACCTTGCCATAGGGCAATGAGTAACCTAAGGGATGAATCATTAGCTTAGGGAAGGGTCCCTAGCATGGAATTGCTAAGGGAAAGCCTAGATAACAAGTTAGAAGTGTTAAGAAGACCAAGCAAGAAAAATTGCAAAAGTTGCTATATTCCAATTTTGCAAGAAATTGTTGATTTGCCTTTTAAAACTTGAAGGATTCCAATGCAAACCATAAGGATGAAGGGGAAAGACCTAGGAGGAGATATAAAGACTTTCCAAACCCTAAAATGAGAGAAGTTAATATCATTGTGTATGGTCAGCATGATATTTGAAGGCAAAATTACTGAGTTTCTGAGTTTTAAGGCATTTTTGACATTGTTTTTGTAGACTGTAGTAGTTTCCATGGTAGATGGGGTTTTTTAGAACAATTTTTCTTTGGGAAGTTTGGTTTGATTGTCTTTCTTTTTATAGTTTTAAAAATCTTTCTCTTTTCACCAGTCTATTGTCCTGTTTTCAATAGCTTGTATTAATAATGGTGTAACTCACTATCCCACTGTTGGAATTGTACGACCTCTTGGGGATAGTGAGTATACACAATGTAATATATTGTGGCAAAAGCAAGGCCCTTCAAAAGTTGGTAAGCAATTTTAACCTTTTGCCCTAGGCGAGCTAGAACATGTCAGACAAGTGCATCCAATAAAGAAAAGGAACATCATTGAAGGATATACATATATATATATATATATGAACATTAACCAATAAAAAATATAAAGGAATATGAATATTGAGTATTTCATAGAACAAAGATTTTTCCAAACCAAAGGCAATAGGTCATTCATAATAGTGAGACAATTAAGAACCAGATATATATATATATATATATATATATATATATATATATATATATATATATATATATAATTCTTACATATGTATACAATATTATTGATCAAAGCATAATTAACAAAATGATATTGCACATAATCTCCATTACAACAGCATGGAAGCTTTGTGCTTTTAATAGTTATATTCTTTGGTTCCAAAAATGGACATTGCAGATATTGATCACTAATCCTTTACAATAGAAAATATTTACAAAAAATGGCATGTACTTATATGAGGACATTATATATTACAGAAATCCTACACCGAAGTAGCTGGCTAGCCGCTCAAAAAATAGTAACTAAATGCAAATGGGATCATAAAGATACCTTAATAAACTAGTATCCCCTTTACTCAAGCAACATCTTGGTCATTGATGCAACAATAGGCAGTAGAAGTCTTCAAACAACAAGGAATGGTAGAAGTTTTCAAATTCCCTCAACACCCAAGGTGAAGGGTCCTAGTGCCAAATACCTATCATAAATATGGAGATGGGCTTATAGGAAGGTTATCACAACTCCATACGACAATTTATCATAATCACTAGGTCTACCAAAGTTCTAAGCAACAAAAACTCAAAATGCACTAACATATTCCCTTAGCCAAAGAGGGATCAAACCCCAAAAACTGGATACAAATACCAGGGGTGGCCTACAATAACTGATATGGCCAATTTTAGTCCTAATCAACATGAATCAATGATTCATTTCATCAAAGACAACTTATAGCATCAAGTTTCTTTGAAAACCAATTAATTGGCTTATAGCCCTCCTAGAATGAGAATGAGGCCTAAGTTTGAATTCTTCCAAACAACATGGTGACTTGACTAGGGATTTGGATACCTTTTTGGGTTTTATAAAACATGTCAAAGCGATGGAGAGAAATAGAGGTTGTTGTTGTTGCAATATTAGATCATATTCCTAGGCCTAATTACGGGTCCATTTACTCTACAAATGTATTTTCTACAAAGGAGAAACTCAATCCAACTATTAAGATATGTGGGGTTATGTAAAATAAACAATAATCCAAGGTTTTAGCCTCTGATGAATCCAACAACTCAAACTAGAAAGGACTGTTAAAAATGTTATATAGTGTACTCATGGTGATGCACACCTAGGGTATGGTAGCAAACTCAACTCCTTGAACTTCCTGAAAAACAACTTGCAGAATCTGAAAGCACATTGTTACACCTTGCATTCCACCAAAATGCATCAATTTCTCATGTTGGAATGTGTCAAAATGACCCAGCCCTAGCAAAGTGTTGATTTCTAGGCTCACTAGTACATTTGGGCTCATTTTTCGACCTTTATTGGTCAAAATTTTGACCCATTTTTCGACCAAATTCGACCAATGAATTGGTTGATAATTTTTTGGTTGAAAATTCGACGAACATACTGGATGGTCAAAATTTTGACCAATACGTTGGTCAAAAAATGTCCAGATTGTTGAGCCATTTTCTGCCATTCATTGGTCGAACTTTCGACCAATGCTTGGTAGAAATCTGCGGGGCATTGGTCAAAATTTTGACCAATGCATGGTGGAAAACTAGATGGCACTGGTTGAAAACTTTTTGGTCAAAAATTTGACCATCTAGTAGGTTGGTCGAAACTTCGACGAATACGGTGGTCGAAAAATGTTGGCGTTGTTAGTGCATTTTCTACCATTCATTGGTTGAACTTTTGACCAATGCTTCGTAGAGCGATATCATGGACCCACTTCCCGTGTACTAGGTATGAAGATTTCTAATCGTGAGATCGAGCCAAGATCAAAGGGTGGCATTGACTCACTATGAAGAAGTGCTCAGAAGTTAAGTATAGCGAGTTAGCGAGTGTGGCCCACTACTGTTGAAGTAAAATTGTTGTCCACAAGATCAAGTCTGGATTGACGACGCTCGTTGACTTGCTATAAAGAGATGTGCAAAAATTAGGTATACCGAGTTAACGAGCAATGGACCCACCATCGTGTTCTTAAAGGTTGTTTCAATTGTCTACCACACGATTAAAGTAAGATCAGTGATCATCGCTAGCTCGTTGTGGAAAGGTGCTGGAGAATTATGTATAATGAGTTAGCGAGTTGATGACACATGTGTGTAGTCATGCATGGGCCCAGTTTGAAGCGCCAGCCTTGAAGGAAAGGTAGAGGTGGAGGTGTTTTATTGGCTTGACTGCCAATGTGTTAAGAAGAAAGCTGAGTTAGCTTAGTTGTAATTCCCAGATCGTAGGATTTTTCAAGGATCAACGGCACAAGTTTAAAAAAGAAAGTGCGATGCCACTCTTTTTTCTGTTCGGCACATTTATGATAAGTGAAAGCTTCGCGTGTGGGAGAAACAGAGAATAATATAGATATTTTCATTAATTCCAGTCCCACGCGAACAGAGATTGCAAATTTTTTGAGCACAAGAGCCTGATTGATTGTGTCGTGTTAAGCTTGGTAAAGACGTGAAACTATTCTTCTGTCATTCAAGAGAAATTTTAGAAGTTCAGAGAAGAACAAGTTTAGCAAGTCAAGTAAGTACTCATATTATAACCTCTATGGCATTCCAATTCTCTCTATATTGTCAAAATGCCTCCTAAGAAATCATTCTGGGCAAATTAATTATATGGATAAGAATGTCCACGATGATTTATTAGAATTACTCCCAGAATCTACTGTACAGCCTGCACAAGTTAAAAAGTTAATTTCCTTAAACCCTAGGCTTAAAATTGGTGATGGCCTATATGACAAGGGGAATTGGGTTAGGGATGCAACAACTACTCAAACTGGCCTTATCTTCTTTAAAAAGTGGTTTTCGAAAAGAAAGTTGTTTGCCCCACATGCTAATGTCTGGAATTTTGATTTGGGAAAGTTAGTAGTCCCAAGTGTTTTCATGGATTATGATTTTCTTGAAGCCATTGCTAAGAATTATGACCAAGCCATTAGGGTTGTAAGAAGAAAGGATGGTGTGCCTCTGGTCTCGATTACTCCTGAAGAAATTAGAGAGGTTTTTCACCTGGAACCATTATCAGACTACCATGTGCAAATCAATCTGCTAGAATTAGAGAATGAATATAAAGCAAAGAAGGATGTAATTAGGGGAGGTGCACTAAGGGCACATATTGGTACAATAGGAACTTTGCCAATAATTACTGCAGCCTCTAGAGAGCCTTTTAAGAAGAATCTTTTCACTTCTCAGGCTGTAGAGATATACAGGACCTTATGCCAAGTTTTTAGTGAAGATGAGCAAGAATTTATGCCCATTGGTTTCATGTACATGATGGTTCAGATTGCTTCCTTCGATGTAGATGTTATTTTTTATTTTGCTTCCTTTTTGGCTGAAGAAATTCACATTTGTTTAGTTGGGATTGCGAAGGGCAAGGTGGAAAAAACTTTTGGTCACTACTCTCTATTAATGCATATGTTTTTGTTCAAAGGAGTGACATATTTTGGTAATGAGATGGAACTAAACAGAGAGGAGAATGGGGAAATACTACCAGTCCAGTTGTGGAGTGTAGATATGACCTGGGATGCAAGTAATGCTAGTTTTGTCAGATTTGATAGATATTTTGTTGCTAAATTGAGATGCCTAATATTGAGTGACAATCCCAGAATCCCTAGGGTACTAATGAGTCTCATCAGGCCTATGGATAACCCCCATGACTTGAAAGTTTCACATAATTGGGGAGATATCATCCCCTACCCTATTTCTACTATTTTTAAAATCTATGGTTTCAAGGGGAACCCTCATGTTTTGCCTTACCAAGTTCCTTTGAAGGTGGGAATGGCTGAAGTTTTATGGCAATTAGGGGGAGTGGAAGAAATGTTTTTGTTGAAAAGGTAATTAGGGTCAATTTTCCCTACCTGCATAGTGGCCCATCAGTTTGTGATTACAAAAGGGGGATGGATCTTTTTGCATAAAATTTTGGAGCAGTATATGATGGCTGTCTCTCATCCTTGTTTTTGTGATTCTGAGGGATTTTTCAATCAGATGTTGAGGCATAGAATCAAGTTGGGACTGGTCAAGCACGATTCTTATTATCCAGAGGATATTATAAGGAATGAATTCTCATTGCAGAAGCAAGAAACTAAAAAGTAAAAATGGAGAGTTTATTCTCGGGTCTTAGAATTCATTCATTGTTTTGATAATAAATATGATCCTTTGGATAGTGCTATTACAGAGGCTAACAAAATAAGTAAGCTCATGAATACCTTCCATGAAATAATGGAGGTCATGAATGAAAAGAAACAATTTTTTATTGATTCATATCCTGATAAGGCCAGAGAGGTCATGAGGAGGTTGGCTTTCACTCCAAATGTGAGAACTGATAAAATAATTGTACAAAAGAGGCTCAGATATACTATAATTCAGAATAAAAGGGTTCCTATAAACAAGGGCAAACAAATAATAGGATCTACCAGTATAGCCCAAGAGGAGAGACCTAAAGAGCCTAGTCCTAAGAGGCAAAAGGTAATGACAGAAGAAAGGCCTCAAGATGAGGAATATTCACCCACCCTGTCCCTTTTGAGGATTGGAAAGAGCAGCTCACTGGTGAACAGGTTGAACAAATGGGATCACAGAGAGATATTTTTATTGCTCAAGCAGAATTAGATGAGGGTAACCCTCCAGAACTTCCTCTCCCAATTTTGGATCTAACAATAGCTGATTATAGAGGCAGGGAGTTGGACCCTGTATTAGAGCAGGCAAGTCATCAATTTTTGATTGATGATAGTTTTGTGAAATCAAGGGCTTTTCAACAGTTTGCATGGAGGACAAACATGAATGTTTTTGAGGAGAAATGTAAAAAGATGAAAACAGAGCATCCAGAAATGGATGAAACTTCCATGCAAAACCAAATTAAAGAAGAAATGATGAAGGAATTGCAGAATATAAGCCCTGAGGAGGGGAGGAAAATGATAAAGGCATCTAACATTTTATGATTGCCCAATTGGGATATTGAAGATACATTAATTTTCAATTCTGTTTCAAGTAGATTGGAGTTGCAAGACCCAAATAGAAGAGACTTCCAAGGCACTTCATTCATTGAAGATCAAGCTGCATTGGTTAGTTGGTCATTGAGAAAGGGATCTAGAGCCACACCATCACAATCAAATGAGTCTGGGTTGATGGGAAATATACTTGTAAGAAGGGTTGCTGACACTTCACATGTACAGGCAGCATATTGGAATGTGGATTCTTCTAAGTTTGTGTTGGCCACTGCTAAGAAGGAGGAATAGGTTATGTCTGAGTTACAAAATAAATATGAAACACTTCTTGAGGCCTCTAATAGGGAGGTAAAAAGGAGAATTGAACTTGAAAACAAGGCAATGGGAAAATCCACAAGGCCAAGAATAACATACCCCCGTCCTCCAGTGGAACCTTTTAAATCCACCCCCTTGTAGAGATACCAGACACACCTCAAAGGCCTGAATATTATACAGTCGGGGAATTTGAAGAAGAGAAGAGAAAACTATGGGCCTTACATGTAGAGTTAAATACGCAGTATGAGGATAAGCTTAGAAAGGCTCTAATGTATTTAGCGGACAAAATTGAGTGGCCCTTATTCTTTGATCAGTTGGTAAAAGTAATAGATATATGGGAGGAATTGAAAAAACATGATGATACCCTGAAGCCTATTGTTAATAAATGGGGAAGAAGGGAAAAGGAAATCACCCTTCTATGTTATTCAGTTATAAAGTCTTCCCATGACCATGTTGAAAAATTGTATGATATTGCTAATGACCTGTCAAATTTTGATAACAGGAGAGTTGCTCTGCAACTGAAAATTGTTTCTTATTTGAACAAGTACTAGAATCAAAAATTTGATCTATTTCCTTGTGCCTTGGATAGAAAGAAGAAATTGAAAAATAAGCAAGAGTGGAGTAAAGAATTGGATGACCTTTTCTGCACAAGGATAAATAAAGTTATTAATGAAAAGGGGCATGCCTGGTGGGCCACCACGACAGAGGAATTGGTTAAAGTCCAATTATTTTTTGATTCTTTGAAGCAAGAATTTGTTGGTTTTGAAAAGGAGGCTAGTTATATTTTAAAAAAGCAAAATGATATCCTACAGTTCAGCTGGCTGGATGATATACAATTTGACACTTAGATGGCAGATCTTCTGTTGGACGAGTAGTTAGAGGAGGACAGTTCAAATGATGATGAGAAACTAGAAGGCGAGGTGTAGTTTCTTGACACCTCTACACCAGAACTGAAAAAAGAAGAAGGGGAAAAGGTAATAATGCCTGCTCAAGGTGAAAGCAGTGAGAACCCGTAGGAGAAAATCGATTTGGAGGTATCACAAGATCATCCTTCTTTGGCCAGCTTAGTAGCCACGTATTCTGAGGAGCTGGAATAATGAGAGACAAATTAGAAGTTGATGATTCGCAACAAAAACTGGAACAGGCCTACCTAAAGGAATATTTGATACGCTTGGCATTTTGTTGTGATTGTTTTTGTCTTTTGTATGATGCTTTGTTCCTTGGACACTTTTCAGATCACAATTGCCCTTTGCTTGTTGCAACTCATGCTATATAAATGAGTTTTCAAGGCATTGTGATGGTCCGAGACTTGTGCAATTTTTTGTTTCTTTCAAGAAGAGCACATATTCAGTCGGTCCAATAATATGCAGAGGTTTTGAGTTTGCTTCCATTGTACTTTCTAATAAGCAAATTGAAATAACATAAATGGCAATCTATTCTGGGCATTCAATTGGTTTTCTATTGGTTATTGTATTAGTCATATGAAAATGATAATACAAAGGGGTATTTACACTATATCTGTGGATCATCAATTTTTGTCTCCAATTTATGGGTTTGTTTACTTTGAAGTCATTTAAATAAGGTTTATTTGGCTGAATGCAATCTGGATGGGTTGTATGTTGGTTTTATTGTTGCTTTTAATTCAAGCAATTATATAAATGCTTCAGTAAATTAGTAGGGTTTATGAGTTCATAAAAGGGATATTGCATAAGAATGGAGATGGGTGATTGCAGTTGATTAATTCTTATACAAGTTATTTGAATTAGATCTCCCGCCAATAGTCAATTTTTTGCCCAATGGATAAGGCACTGGTCCTATAAATCAAAAGTAAACAAGGATGAATTTTGCTGCTGCATATCAAATCATCTTACAAAATCAAAATTATTTTCAATCCTATTCAAGAGTTATAAATGTTGGTCTCAACTCATTTATATCTAATTCCTGAGTCTTAGGTAGCTGCTATTTCTAGGAATATTTGTAAATTTTAGGAGAATTATGACCAGATCTGTTGATAAGGGATGTGTATAAGTTTAAGAGCATCGAAGAATTGAAGTGAGCTGTGTATGTATGTGAGGGTAACAGAGGAGAATTAGAATGAAACTAAGATAATTTCATTTTTGAATTCTACTGCACCGTGCACTTGTACAGATCCTTTCTTGTTCCTCTTTGTGCCCACCACTTAGCCCACATTATTGAGTGTCCTATACAAGAAAGTCTTATAGCAAGAAATTTACCCAAGATTCTTGGAGTTTTTCCACTATAAGATATGATGAAATCATGAACTAATTGCCTATTATTTAAGAAAATGAGAAACACTATAAGACACTTTGTAGTGCTGCAATAATAGCCAAATCACCAAAGTAGGCATGCTTTTTGGATCATATTCTCTCTCAGACACAGATGTAACATGCATTTTGGTTGCAGGTGATTTCTATGAGCTTGGGGTTCACTATCAATTCCAACACCTTCGACAAAAATTTTTGAACAAGTCAAAAGTTGTTCCACTATAATGATTACTAAAAAACTTTATCATTGTTCAAGTCAAAAGTTTATCATTAGCAAAAATGGTAGATAATTTTGTTCATGGTCTCAAGGAAAACAAAGACTGCTTGAAAATAGCAAGAAACAACACAGATGACTTAGAAATAGTCTATCACAATGAAAGACATATTTTGCCCACCATAACACTAGCAGTGCTCTAGTGTCTCATTTTTGGTAACAGAGACACCCCCCAAACATCTTCAAACATGAAATGATCTACTGTTTATTAGACTAGTGTCTAATCCAGGCTAAACCTCCATCAACAATTACCATCCAACACTGCACTTGCACCAAGTTTCCCACTCTCCTACATTTGGTTAATATAGTACAAATAAATTATCACAACCTCATTGTCTCCCACCAATAACAGTGACTACAGGTGGTAGGAGAGAATCTACATTGGAAACTTCAAAATAAGTACAATTGACTGTGCCTAACCAATCACTGGTTTGAATGCACCAGTCTATTATTCCTTACTCAACCCACAATGAAAATTAAAAGAATGCGTGGACAAGATAACAAAAATAATAAAATGTTCTCACATTAAATATTAGTCAAAATGCATTTGGCACATCATAGGAACTCACTGTTCCATGGGACAGAGACTGAATTGCATAGAACAGGATTATTTTATTGATTATAATTTTTTTAGAATGCCTTGTCTCACCACCCCAACTCTACTTCTCCCCCAAAAACTCAACAAATCCCTTCTAAATAACCAAACAACAGTAAACAACCATTGCTGTCTAACTATCTGACTGTTACCAGTTAGTTATAAACTGAAATTTGTTGTCTAGTTGACACAAAGTGTCAACTTCGACAACTTACAATCATATATGCCTTTAATATATTTCACTAACCTTTTCAAAGGTTTTATAACTTCACTAACCCTTCAAAAGACACCTAAAACCCTTGCAAGTTGTAATAGGCCTAAAGACAAATAAAACCCTTACAAGCTTTTCTTTGCATTTTTTCTACATTTGATACTTTTCTTATAGGTGTACATGTCTATCACAAACATCCAACATGTCTGTCCTTAGACTTCATGGCAAAAACCCTACAAACAACACAAAAAAAATAAGGACATGAACCATCCAAACATCTCTAATAGCTTGTGGATATCCCAAAGATGCATAAGTGCATGACTTGTGAAAACCAAAAAGAGAAGACTAACTTGTATAACAAGTGAATAACCAAAATGATTTTATGTCTGTGTTATGTTTGACAATGACAATGATATTTGGATTCAAGTATGAGGAAATTTGTATCAATCAATTCATTAAATATCATTTGAATACAAAGAATATTTTAAGAGATTCAAGAGCATAATTATAAGCCAAATTTGTGGAAGACCTAAATCAGACCTAAGTGAACAGACATGTGAAGGCTTATTTTGAATATGATGAGCAGATCTAAGGTAGAATTTTTATGAAGGTATATTCCAAGTTTAGAGCATTTATTGAAAAACAATATTTCAAATCTTGGTGGATTATTCATAAGTACAAGGCAGATTTGTTGAAGACCTCGAAGGAGATCTAAGGCAAATCTACCTACATTATAAACACTTTGCATTTCAAAGGTCAGTTCCTTCTGCATTGCAGGATTTGAGGTTGGTGTCTCTTGCTAATTGAGTATACACATTTGTTTGAAGTTATATACATACATACATGTGTGTGTGTGTGTGTGTGTGTGTGTGTGTGTGTGTACATACACACACAATTCACCTACAAGGATTTCCATGCTAAATAGTATATGCATCTTGTCTTCTTTTGTTAGACATCAACTATGTGAATGCTTTCTACATTGCTTTCAGTTGACTAAATATATATAATAAAATATGTAGGTTTCTATGCCAAACTAACTCCAATTTGGACAAATATCTAATAATTGAGATTTAAACTAAGCAAGAACTATATGTTCAAGGAACCAAAAGATGACTGCAATAAGACTATTACAAGCGAAAAAACTTCAGTCTCGTTAAAGAGAATTGGGATGTGTGTTTGAAGACTTAACAAATTTGAGCTTCACTTGGTTTCAAGAATACTATAATATTCTCTACTTAACAAGGCTAACCACGTGAAGGTGGAAGCTCATCTGGCCTCACCCCCCTCCCCCTAACATCAATCTAAAGTACCCATTATCATCTAATTACATACTTCATTCATTAACTCATCCATTTATGAACTATAACATTCAATCAATACAATCACTTAACATTCATTAATATGATATAAAAATCATTAATACACAATACTAATCAAAACTTCATTAACACATAACAATATTCATTAACATAAAATAAAAATTTGTATTAATATGCATCATTCATACATAATTACTTAAAACAAAGTTCTTTCATTATCCAACAAGGTTTATCAAAGAAGATTTTTAAAACATCATTTCCTTTTTTTGTTTTTCTGAGCTCTCTTAAGAAAAGCGCTCATAGGGACATCCATATCTGCTTCATTCTCCTCCTCATCTGGCACATGTAATGTCAAATTATGATGGCTCCTTCTCTTTGGAGGAGCAAGAGGTTGCTGCACTAAAGGGGGCTCTGTTGCAAGAACAAGTGAATGCGATAAATTGGCATACTCTTTTTCTTTTTCTAACTGTTACAAGTTTGTAATTAAGTACGAGTACAACATAAAATGCATTTTTCTTACCTGACAATGCCACATCATGTACATTAACATTTTGATCTGCCACTGCGTCAACATGTTGAACACTTGGAACATGGTCCAGTCCTTCAACATGATGTTCAACATGCTCTGAAATATTCAAAAAAAGGATACACGTCAAATTCCAATTGAAGATGTTAAATTGTATTCATAATTGCATAATTAATTTCCAATAGCAAATTAATACCTCCACCACTATAATGCACATCATGGCCTTCATCAGGAGCAGGTTCTGTGGTAGGATATGAAGGCTGCAGTAAAATGTTATGCACATTATTATGTAGTCATTACGTTTAAAACTAATACCAAAAAAGAATCTTCTCAACTATTTAATTTCATTTACTTTTCATCTGACCAATTTACCTGTGAGATATCATTTGGTGCACTGGATTCTTGGGCAAGGCTTACAAATTCTTCACGTAGGCGTGCAACCACAACTTTATAGCCTTCCTTCAAGGCAATTTTTCTATCTTCATCTATGACCTCCACATTGAAATTTGTGCCCTGTGGTTTTTGCTTGATAACGTCAGTTTTCCATGTATGGTTTCATTAAACAAAACTGTTTGCAACATTATATTAAAAAAAAAAAAAAAAAAAATTCATTGCTCTACTTACAAGTCGAGACTGCAGATTCATATAGCCACTAGAGCCAAGTTTGTGTTGGCCAACCTTTTCTATTCTCGCTTTTGTAGCCACGGATGTGTCCTGCAATCTATGAACAATTTCAAACATCTTAGTTTATATATTTACAAATATCAATAATTAGTGCATGATTACAATGTACTTAATACTATAATGACATACCTCTTTTTGCCCTGTGCTGCTTCATTATCTCTATCTTCACATAGCCTTTTCTCCTTTGCATCTTCTATTATTTCATTCCACTCCATTGGTGGAATCATAGGAGGACGGTCATACTTTGGGTTATACTTAAGACCCCTTCTATATTGATCTCTCACAGTCTTTATATGCTTTGCTGCTCTTTTCAGAAGTAGGCCAGTGTCAAAAATGTTTTTCCCAAATTTCTCCTCAATGGACGCAATCAGCTGATTTTTTAATTCCCCAGCTTGTAAATTCCACACTTTTAAAAACAAATAGATTGTTAGATCAATAACTTTAATATATTACAATAAATAGAAGAAAATAAAAATTATGTAGCAATGATATGAAACTACGTACCTTTTACGTATGGTGGGTCCAAACAGTCTCAATGTCATATGAAAAAGATGTTCAAAGAAAGCATTATTACCTACAAAAACATAAAGGATTTATCAGTCCAAAATGAGTAATGTAAAAGTAAACTAAATTTACACTTTAAAAAATATCAATTTTAAAGCACCTGGAAGCTTTCGTTCTCTTAATGGAAACATAGTTTTCTTATTCAACAACAATGTCCCTTCATACAAACCAGTACTAATCACATGAACTGCTCCAAGAAATGGAGCAGCTTCAGTAGTACTGCTCTCTGTTGCTCTATCAACTGAAACATCATAACAATTAAATGACAATTTTAGTACTGCTCTCTATTGGTCTACCTCCCTGCCTATGTCCATGTCTCTCTATGTGTGTGTGTGTGTGTGTGTGTGTGTGTGTGTGTGTGTGTGGTGTGAGTGTGTATGTGTTTATGTGTATGCAAGCTTTTGTAGACATCATCTAAGCACTAATGTGCTACTTCATTGTTCATCAACTTGTAGAAAGACATTACAAAATATAGCACATTACAAAATATAGCACATTACAAAATATAGCAAAACAAGGTTTTACCAGTTTTATTGGGCATAGACGATAATGTTTGCATGGTCCTTGTTGCCGACAATGTAGTAGACAATAGTGGACCGCCAACCAAAGGAGGAGTCTGCACTTCATCATGAGCTAAAGAATAGAATATTGTTAGCAAAGACATTTGCAATGGATAAAGATCAAATGGGATACTAGTGAGAAACGTCGACAAAAAAAAAGCTAAGTGTTATAATGTTCATCAAATAAAACAAAGTGTTACTTACACGAAGGTACTGTGAAACAACCCTGACCATGTTCAGCATGTGATGTTGCAACTGGCACATATGTCTATAAAAGAACACATAAAATTAGAGATCATGATCCATAAGATACTATAAAATATTAATATCTATTGAACTTCTATTACTGCTTTAGTCAAATTACTGCTTACTTTCAAAGATTGGATTCTACGGTCCAATTCTATTCTCAGTGCCTCTTTCTCCTCACTTCTATCACCCTTGATGATAATTTGAACAAGCTCATCAGTGTATCTTTGTGTAATTTTTTGGGTGATGAATACAGGGTCAGTACTAAGGCCAATGTCATGTAGATATGACACCCGTATTTCAGATTGCATTTGATCAGTGATCATTGTAGCTTTTTCCTATCAGTTGTGACATCAAATATTCGTATACTTTCATCAAAATAACTCCAAAGCCATAAAGAAAAGAACATAATAATAAGACATTTGTTTCTATATTAACATTAAAATTTACAATAATTAATGTTTACCTCTACTGAAGGTGTCTGACATGGTGCATCCATATTGCCCTATGAAAAAAATTAGTAAGTCTTACAAATCAGCAGCGAAATTAAAGTAATAGACTTACCAAAAAAAAATATTAATAATAAAGTAGATTGTATATGTAAATCATTTGTCTTAAGTTAAAAATTTAGCGTAACTAATGTTTATATCTAAAACAATATTTGGCATGTTCTACTTAATATTTATATGTGCACATATGGTTTGGAAAGAAATATTTGGTCATACAAGACCCCATCATAGTTGACATTGATCATACCTAAAGATTTCATTGATCATCATGATCATCATCCATGTCATCATCATCATCATTATCATCATCATCATCATCATCGCCATCATCGTATTCATCACTTTGATCGTCATCGTCACCACCACCATCTTCATCACCATCATCATCCTCTTGATCACTATCATCATCATGACCATCATCGCCATGATCATCACCATCTTCGTCACCATGATCATGATCGTCATCAGCATCATCATCATCATTATCACCATTATCGTTAGCATGACCAAAATCATCACCATCTTCTTCTTCTTCATCACTAGGTAACTGTTGTTCCTGATAATCATTTACTTCCTCTTGTGCTTCTTCAATATCTTCTTCTTCGATCACATTATACTTTGCCAGCCTTCCTCTTGGGTCATGTCTAACAAAAAATGACCAACCTGGTTTGTTTGGAACACTAAAGTAAAACACTTGCTCGCATTGACTTGGAAGAACATAGGGCTCATCTCCGACTGGCTCAAATGACCTTGTATTAATCATAGTAAATCCACTGTCGTGTTCAATAACAGTCCTATCGGAATCATTTCAATTCAGTCATAACCTAAACCATTTGACGACAAATAGAACTATTTTGAATGAATTAAAGTCGCACTCAAGTATATCACCCAAAATGCCATAGTATCAATTTTCAGATTGTTGAGGATTTATGTCAGTTCTAGATGAAATATTGGTGACCACGAAGACAACACTTATCTCGGAATCACACGTTTTCTTCATTTCATCCAACTTTTTTGTGTGGAATTTATAGCCATGGTAGTACATAGCTTTGTGTTGTTTGACCTGCAATTATTCAAACATGTCAAGAATCTTCTCATTGATCTATGAGTTAATATTAAACTTATGTCTCATGATTAGTAATCTTATGCATACCTTTGTATCTCTTAAGCCATATATTAGATCAAGTACCATTGGCGTAACATTGGGATATCCATTACGATGAGCTTCTTTAACCAACAATGCAACACCATCCCATGTTAATGAGCGACCATTTTCTTGAGACTGTTCAATCCACACTGTCATCCAATCAAGATTGTTTGCAATATACAAGTGTAGTGCATCCCACTCACGACCAACTATAAAGAAGACAATTACACCAGTTAGAAACAACTTATATATATTGATGATGGATAAGAATTGTTAAATTACAAAAAAAAAACTTATAACTACCTCTCACCCTCCTCAATCTACCTTTCCCCATCAGGTACTCCCCTTTGAATTTGTCATTACAGTTGGGATCCCAAATGTGATCTAGATGGATACCTGCTGCAAACTTTGGAAGATATTCACTGATATACACCATGGTCTGGTATATCATATATCCCTCTATCATAGAACCCTCAGGACGTGCTCTTTGTCAAACCAAGCCCTTCATAAATTTCAAATGCCTCTCAACCATCCACATTGATCTAGCTTGTACAGGTCCACACAATTCAATCTCCTCAACTTGATGTATGAGGTATTGTTCTTGAGCATTGAAAAATGTTGGAGGTAAACACTTTTGCGTTTCACACATAAGCTGTGGAATTTTTCTCTTCCAATATTTTATATCTTTTTTATCAATTTCTTTAGATGATAACCACCTAAATGAGATTCAACACGCAAAAACACATAGAGGAGATTTCAAATAAAATTATACAATAGATTTCAGATAAAAAGCTACAAATCTAAGAAAAAACACTCTTCTAACCTCATGTATTTTCCAAGATCACATATAACTTGTTTAATACTGTTGTCAAACTATTATGGAAGGGATAGAGGTAGGACGAACTGCAATCATTAAAAAATGATCATTTCAATATATTATTAAATAATGCAATTGGTACTACATTCAATCTTACAAATATACTGTAAATAGAAAACATGACTTACCTTGAGGAAGGTATGCCAATCATGTGTCTTCAACCCTGGCCCAAAATCACCTTTCTTTGATAGAAGAGTGCTTATATTTGCAGCAAATCCTATTGGAAATTTTGTTTTTTTTATGACTTCTTTTAATGCATCACTTTGTTGCTCCGTTAATAACCAAGGAAGGGCACTTGTATTTATGTGATCTCCATTCCTATTTGATTCAATGAAAACTTTTAGTGCACGATTAGATTCATGAATGTCAGGACAAATTTTAGCAATTTGTTCTCTATCACACCTTCCATCCAACATTTTCCATAGTGTCTCTGTTACATTCTTTCCAATATGCATAGCATCAAACAAATGCACGATTGGGAGATCCTTGTAGTATGGTAACCTACTAAATTGAGTAGGATAACTTTTCATTCCTCTAGGAAGTTGGTCATTGATGCCTTGAAGACCTTCACGAGCATCAGTTACAGCATTAGTAAATATAAGACAATATCGAAATACAAATTGTAAACTTTGGATGACAAATTGGACATTACCTCGACGATTTAGTCGATCGTATTCCAACTTCCATAAACGAGGTGTCATTCTTCGTGGCCTTGATGATGTCTCTTCTTTCCCATTGAAAAGATGTTTTTCAACAATTCGACACCTATGATTATTGTGGAGAAAGTGTCTAAACTCATCAAACACCTACTTACCTAAACTTCTTGAATGATGACATTTCATCTTTAGACCACAAACTGGACATGCAAATTTTCCCTTTGTCTGAAGACCTAAAAGATCATGTATAATTGGATCATGTACAATTATCATGTGCAACTTAAGCATTTGATAGTAATGTGTAAGCACTATAATAGACCAAAAATATGTGATCTTAACAATATAACATACTGCAAAAATGAGTTAGCCCAGGGGCATCATGTATTGTCCATACAAGCGTTGCATGGAATTGAAATTGTCGATGTCCTATCGATCTAGAGATGGCATACATAGTGATGTCATTCCATAACTTCAACAACTCATCAATTAGGGGTTCAATATACACGTTCATATCTTTAACTTGGTATTTACCTAGCAATTGAATGAACATAAACATTACGTAATTATTATAACCATTTTCATGCACTATTTATAAATTAATTTAGATAACTATAAAAAAAAATACCTGGCACAATCATTGACAACATTATGTGCTCCCTCTTTATGGACATCCAAGAAGGAATGTTATTGTTAATAACAAAAATAGGCCACACTGAGTAAACAGATCTCATATCTCCATATGGATTGACACCATCCGCCGCCAACGAAAGTTTTAGATTACGAGGTTCTTCTTTAAAGTGTGACCATGTTTCTTCTATCTCTTTAAATGCAGAACCATCGGTAGGCATTTGCATAATTTCATCCTGACTTCTATTGCGTGCATGGTAATCCATAAATTGTGCCAAGCTAGCGCACCTGAATAACTGTTCTAGACATGGAATAATGGGAATGTATCGAAGAACCTTGTGAGGCACTTTTTGTGTTATTTGATCTGACCGATATCTACTAACATGACAATTAGGACATTCTGTTGCAAATTCATGTTGTTTATGATATAGAATGTGATCATTGGGACATGCATGTATTGTCTGATACTTCATTCCAATCTGATCCATAATGTTAGATAATTCTCGGTACGAACGAGGCAAAATGTTTGATGGTGGTAACAAAAACTCACTAATCAACCTACAACAACAAATATGCATTGTTAATATAATGAATATTAATTGTATGCTAACCTTGAAGATGACAAAAATGAGATAGCTTAGCATACGTGACATTGCTACATTGGATATGCTATTCATAACCTTTAAGTTCACCAACAACACTATAGCCGACAGTAGAGTTGTTTGGGAGCTTGGGTATAAGGGCTCGTGTGCCTTCTCAAGTAAAGGTATATCAAGACCATCTTCATCATTATTATCAGATTTGCTAGTACCATCATTGTGAGCCTCTTCATCACTTGCCCCAATACCATCTTCTTCAATCATGTCCTCTGGCACATTATCATCTTCTTTCGTGGGAGCGTTATCCTCAACTTGGATATTCACACCTCCATGTTCCTCTAGTAGGAAATCCACATTCAGCAATGGACAAAAATCATGGCCCCCTTCAACATGACCATATTGCCTACAATGACTCTGGGCTATTGTGATTAGAATTCTTCGATTCTTTAAACCCTTACACTTTTTGCAAGGACAATAACATTTATCAGATTTTCTTTGGAATTGAGCCCACAATGTAGCCATTGTCTCATTATTTTCTTCTAGATTCATATTGTCAGGCATGGTCTTTCTTCACAGGAAAATATACCTACAAATAAATTGGACATGTTGTGATTAATGTTTATATCTGCACATATGGTTTTTGTTAATTAATGTTTTCAAATGTAACTAAAATGATTACAAACATATCAAAAAGGACCTTCACAGGGTCTTATTACATCAACTATTCTAACATGGTCATGTTGGTTATCTTGAGACCTTAATGTCTTCTCATGCCTTGAACCTTGACCTTGATGCTCCTGCATCATTCTCCCAAGCATCAAGGAAAGTTGGATCATCATGGAATTGACTAGGTAGACCTTCTAGGAAGTTGCAATACTTCAACCTTGTAAGTGTCACGTCAATGCAATGGGTACTAAACAAACAATTTAAGTTGATGAGAAATGGTTGTTATGAATTCAAATTGTAAGTGTCACCTCAATGCATTGGGTATTAAAAAAATAATTCAAGCTGATGAGTATGGGTTTTTATGAACCACAACTCATGAAATATGCATTAAGTCCATACCTATTGTTTACAATGAGTATGGGTTTTTTTTCTAAGAACATACCTATTGTTTACAGTTAGTAAGTTTCTATATCCTCTAACAAATTTGAAGCAATGAGCCAAAGTCACACGGTTGAAGATGATCATTGTCCCCTCAAAGCACCATCGTTTGATAAATTGTTGCATTGAAATATGATCTAGAAAGGGCCTTTCCACATAGTATGTTGGCACTATTTGGCAATCATCGATCATGTGGTTATTGCAAAGAGGCTAACGACCAAACATGGAATCATGGAGATAGTGCATGGATGTACAAGGAAATTTTTTTGCTCTTTAGCTACTAATCTTGCTTTGTGCTTTTCAATTAAAACATTATTTTTAAACTTGATCTTAATACTTTTTATAATCAATGGCTTTCTTTCCAATGTCTATCTCTCGACTCAACACATTTTTTCATTTTTCTTTCCTTCTTGCTTCATCATAAATACTTGGTTCACAAGCACTTATGGTGTTCTTCTTACTAAGATTATGAAGTGGACAATGACTTTCAATCTAGATAATCAAATGTTTGGCTCAAATTTTTTGGGTAAGTGTGATGATATGTAGTGCACTATAAATTTTATCTTCAATGAAAGGATTAGCACCTCTAATTTTCAAATGGCGATCAACTAGAACTAGCTAACAATCTAACCTAAAAAATACATTTTATGCCAAATTCCAATCACAGTTAAAGACATTTAGCTATTGGAAAATGGCAAGATTATGTCTTATTTCAGATATGCAATAAAATGGGCAAGAAATGTGGAAGAACGTTAAGTTTTTATCCACCAAAACATGAGTAAAATTGTATAAATTGAATGTATTTTTAAAAATAATGTCAATTCCCTTCAAAAGAAATATTTTGCATGCAACTTACTTGCTGAAGATATTTCAAGTTCAGTAACTCTTTAATCACAGGATCCACAATAGTTGGAAGCTTTGACCTGTCTGTCAGTTGTGGCTTGGCCTGCAGCAACAAAAAATTCTTAGTATGTGCATCTCAACATTTAAACAATACATCAAGCAATTCAGGTTAGTTACAGTCTGTAAATTAACTGGCATTTGTTTCTTCTTTAACATATTCGACAATCAAGTACAATAAATAGGAATACAAGAGCAAAACTTGGAATTCTACTAATGTCATCAATGTTAATCTTGGGTACTAGTACAAAGCAAGTAAGAAATCTGTAGTTGTACCAACCAAGATATTTACAAGACTTGATCAAAAAAGGTTCATTTAACACAAAACAACTTCAAAAATATTGTATATATACACTCTTTGACGCTGTCAAAGGGAACAATTATTTTAATGATGTTTTACATAAGAATTGCTAGAGGAAATGATAAGCATGAAATATATTCAAGTTTTGACACTAAGGAATTGAAACATCCACACTCAGGAATTGCCTGGAGTATTTAAAGAGTGTGTATCCCACAAATGAAATTGGTATAAATGTTACAACCACCAAATTTGGAGGGCATGGAAATTCAGTCATCACTATCCTATGTAGTACACTTAATTTCATATGTTGGAATCATTTTGTGACTTGTACACATGATAGTCCAATAGTTTTTAATGTCATCTTCATCACAATTTTTCTATGATAGTCTAATGGTTGCAGGTGGCATCTTCGTCACAATTTTTCCATGATAGTTTTGTTGGTCTGAATTTTTGCATAATCGAATTCCTTTGTCCAAGGTATAGAAGAATTCATATTGGGATCCACCTATGGTGAATAGGGTTTCTAGCCAAGTCATATTTTGTAGGTCTTTGAAGCAATTTTTTGTCAAAACCCTAGGTCTTGTTTTCTTTTAAATTTTTTGGGTGTGAAACTAAAAATATGCGAAGATTCCCATCCTTTTCAAACTTTTCGCGCCCTGAGTCACATCTTTTCTTTTGTGTTTCTGACCGCCCGATCCCTAAAAGATATACGGCAATCGCTATCTCGCTATGAAAAGATACAAGTATTTTACCCTTAGCGACATAGCAACCACCGCTAAGTTGAAAAGCGGTAACGTCAAGTGGAAATACAGTGACCGGAGATTGTATTGTTTCAAAGATATTTCATCACGTTTACAACAGACATGTCAGAACCTGAAAAGGAATTACAACATTGAGGTACAAAAGGCATCAACAAAAATCTTATCTTTTTCAATTAGTCACTTTGTCGCTATCGGAGAAATTGGGCACTTCGCCGTTAGCGACATGACGCCTTCACCAAAAATAATGGCCGGCAGTCACTTTTAAATTTTTTGATGATCGTAAGTTTTTTCAGGCTATGTGGTGCACGTGTTGTTTTATTATGTGTCTGATGCATTAACGAGGGTAGTTATGACTTCACTCGCCTTTATCTTTTCGACCCTAAATTTTGATGAGTCACCAAAAATCGCTATGTCGCTATCGAAGAATTGGTGTCTCTCGCTATTAGCGACATAGCGCCCAGACGGAAAGTAGTACTGCGACAACTTTTCAGAGTAAGTGGGTCCCAGAAAGTACTCCATCAGATATCAATTATAAAGCTTTGGAACACGCTGGCATCTAATGGGCTACACGTATACGTCGGGAAAAGCAAAGACGCCAAGATTCGCTATGTCGCTATCGGGAACTTGTTCTTCTCGTCGTTAGCGACATAGCACCCGACCGAGAAATAAACAAATATGGGCCCCAAGCAGCAGGTAATATAGCTAGGATTTCATCACGTCATCAATGATTGGACCCACGCCCTATTCACAAAATATATGAAAGACTGATCGTCAGACCTATCTCAGATCCATGATCATCGCTATCTCGCTATGGCGAGTTGCACGAAGGTTAAGAATAGCGACATGGCGACAAGGGGCCCACCATATTTCTTTTGAGCAATGCATCAAATGTTATCGGCATGATCAAATCATGATCAATCATGGGTGCTATCTCGCTATGGCAAGGTGCTCACTCTTTATGTATAGCGAGATAGCGCCTAAGTGACACGTGTCCTCAGAGTTCTGTGGGTCCAGTTCAGAGGCGCCAACAATGAAGGAAAGGTACACGTGGAAAATTTTCATTGGGTTGACTGTCAGCTTGTCAAGAGGAACATGAGTCGTCTTCGCTTGCATCCCTGGATCGTAGGATTTTTCGTAAATCCACGGTGTAAATTTGAATATAGAAGGTGATGCCACCCTGTGCATTTATGAGAGATGAAAGCTTCACGTGCGAAGAAAAATAGAGTATAACACAGAAGGTTTTCTTAATTCCACCATACTCGAACAAAGATTCAGAGCATTTCTAAGCAGAAACAGTTGTTGAGGAGACCGTGCTGGATTCGGTAAGATTGTGAAGCAGTTTGTTCGCAGAAAGATTGCAATAACACTGAGAAGAACTAGAGCAAAATTCAAAGTAAGTACTTGCATTATAATCCTCCTGTTGTTTCAATTCCTTCGAGAGTTAATTAAAATGGCTCCAAAATAGAAAGCATTTTCTAGTCAAGAGAACTATTTGGATAGGAATGTCCACGATGATTTGCTTGAACTGCTCCCTTCTTCCACTATTGAAACTGTAGAAGTTAAGAGGCTAACTTCATTAAACCCTAGGCTGAAAATAGCAGATGGGTTGTATGACAAAGGAAACTGGGTTAGGGATGCAACAACTTCACAGACTGGTCTTGTTTTATTCAAAAAATGGTTTTCAAAGAGGAACCTTTTTGCCCCACATGCCAACATCTGGAATTTTGGTCTAGGGAAAATGGTGGTTCCCAGTGTTTTCATGGATTATGATCTTTTGGAAGCTATAGCTAAGAATTACGACCAAGCCCTTAGGGTAGTGAGGAGAACTGATGGTGAAATCTTGATTACAATCAGCGCAGAGGAGATTAGGGAAGTTTTCAGTTTAGGGCCTGTCACTGATTATCATGTGCCCATTGATTTGAAAGGGTTAGAAAATGAGTATATGTCTAAGAGAGATGCAGTTAGGCAAGGAGCGTTGAGTGCACACATAGGTAGAATTGGAACACTGCCAGCAATAACAGCATCTTCCAGGGAGCCTTTCAAAAGGGCATACTTCAATTCTAGGGCTATAGAAATATATAGATCATTGTGTAAAGTTTTTGGGAGAGATGAAGAAGAGTTCATGCCTGTGGATTTTATGTATATGATTACTCAGATTTCCTCTTTTGGTGTGGATATAATTTTTGATTTTGCTTCTTACTTAGCTGAGGAGATTCACATTGGACTGATTGGAATTGGTAAGGGTAAGGTGGAAAAAACTTTTGGCCATTATTCTCTGTTAATGCACATGTTCTTATTCAAGGGAGTAACATATTTTAGTAAAGAAATGGAATTAGACAGAGAAGAGAGTGGGGAAGCATTACCAGTTCAATTGTGGAGTGCAGATATGACTTGGGATGTAGAGAATGCCAATTTTGTCAGGTTTGATAGGTATTTCACTTCAAAGCTAAGATGCCTCCTATTAAGGGACAATCCCAGAATCCCCAAAGCATTAATGAATCTCATTAGGCCTATGGACAACCCAAGTGGTTTGAAAGTTTCACATAATTGGGGAGATGTCATTCCATATTCTGTTTCTACTGTATTTAGAATATATGGTTTTAGAGGAAGCCCTCACGTACTACCCTACCTAGTGCCTTTGAAGGTAGGAGTTGCTGAGATATTGTGGCAGCTGGGAGGAGTGGAGGAAGCCCTTCTATTGAAAAGACAAAAGGGGTCAATTTTTCCTACTTGCACAGTGGCTCATCATTTTGTAATCACAAAAGGAGGTTGGCTTTCTCTTCACAAGATTTTGAATCCTTATAAGATGGCCACTTCTCATCCTCGTTTTTGTGATTCTGAAGGATTTTATCATTTGGCTCTGAGGCAGAGAATTAAGCTTGGTAAAATTGAGCATGAATTTTATTTTCCTAAAGACTTAATAAGGAATGAGTACTCCTTGTAGGAGCAAGAGACTAGGAAAGAAAAGTGGAAAGTCTTTTCTAAAATTTTGGATTTCATTCATTGTTTTGATCCAGATTATAGTCCTTTGGACGATGCAGCTAAAAATGTAGATAAGATGAGAAAACTTATGAATAATTTTCCTAAAATAATAGAGGCAATGAATGAAAAGAAGCAATTCTTTATTAGGTTCTACCCGGATAAGGCCAGGGAAGTGATGGGAAGATTGGGTTTTACTCCCAATATAAGGGCAAGTCAATTAACTATCCAAAAAAGGCTAGGATATACTATTGTTCAAAATAAAAAGAATACAGTGGAGAAAGGAAAACAAATAATTGAGTCCACTAGTAGGGTTTTGGAAGAGAGGCATACTGAGCCCTCCCCTAAGAGGAGGATTCTCATGTTGAGGAGTATTCACCTTTACAGACCCCTTTGAGAACCGGGGAGATGCAACTCACTATTGAGAAAATTGAACAAATTGGATCACAAGGGGGAGTTTTTGTCACTCAAGCAGAGATCGATGAAGGGAACCCCCAGGAACCTCCTGTGCCAAGCCTTGAGCTAACTGTAGCTTATTTTAAGGGAAGGGAATTGGACCCTATTTTGGAACAAGCCAGCCAACAATTTTTGTCAAATGACAGTATTGTAAGGTCTAGGGCTTTCCATCAATTTGCTTAGAGGGAAAACATCCACAATTTTGAGGAAAGATGTAAGAACATGAAAACAGAGCATCCAGAAATGGATGAAGCCTCCATCCAAAACCAAATAAAGGAGAAAATGATGCAAGAATTCCATAACATTACCCCTGAGGAGGGAAGGCAAATGGTAAAAACTTCTAACATACTATTGTTGCCTAATTGGGATATTGCAGATGCATTGATTTTCAAATCTGTTTCTAATAGACCGGAGTTACAAGACCCAAATAAAAAGGAATTTGCAGGGACTGCTTTTAGTGATGATCAAGCTGCTCTTGTTATGTGGTCATTAAGAAGAGGATCTAGGATTGTATCAGCACAGCCTGATGGTTAAGGACTGATAGGCAATATTATTGTGAGGAGAGTTGCTAATACCTCACACGTACAGGCAGCCCACATGAATGTGGATTATTCTCAGTTTGCCTTGGCTACTGCTAAAAGGGAGGAAAAAGGAAATGTTTGAATTACAAAGTAAATATGAGGCAGTTGTGGATGCCTACAATAAAGAGGTAAAAAGGAGAGTTGAGCTTGAGAACAAGCTACTGGAAAAATCCACCGGGCCTAAAATAACATACCCTCGCCCCCTGTTGAACCTTTCAAATCTACCCCCCTCATTGAAATACTAGACACACCCCAAGGGCCACAGTATTACACTGCTGAGGATTTTGAAGAAGAAAAGAGTAAATTGTGGGCCTTACATGTAGAGCTGGAATCTAAATATGAAGATAAAATAAGAATAGCTCTTACATATCTAGGAGAGAAGGTTGAATGGCCACTAATCCATGATCAATTGGCCAGGGTGATTAACATCTGGGAGGAGTTAAAAGCAGATGATGAGGCTCTAAAGCCTATTGTGAACAAATGGATGAGAAGGGAGAAAGAAATAACCTTATTGTGTCTATCTGTTATAAATAATTCTCGTGATCAAATTGATAAAACCTTTGACATTATTTCTAATCTTTCTAATTTTGATAGCAAAAGGATACATTTACAGAAGATAATAATAGGCTACTTAGACAAATATAAGAGCCAAAAATTCAATTTATTTCCTCATGCCCTAGATAAGAAAAATAGTTTAAAAAGCAAAGAGGAATGGGCGAAGGAACTTGATGATTTATTCTGTTTAAGAATGAATCAAGTCATAAATGAAATAGGGCATGCACGGTGGGCCACCACAATAGAAGAAATGGTGAAAGCCAAAATATTCTTTGATTCTTTAAAATAGGAATTTGTTGATATTGATAATGAGGTTGATTATATAATAAAGAAACAGAAGGATATTTTGCAATTCAATTGGCCAGATGACACATTATTTGACAGGTGGATGGCAGAAATGCCTTCTAGTGAACAATTTGATGTAGATGAAACTGACAATGATGAGGTGCAGGGTGAGGAAGTCCAAATCATTGATACCATCACTACTCAAACCCAATCAGAAGAAGAAGACAAGAAAAACCTATCACTTTTAGTTGCAGAACTGGGACCACAAGATGCCAATACAATTAAAGAAAAGGAAAAGGTAGAAGTTGTCCTTACCATGCAGAATGAAGGTGGTGGAAGCCTGCAGGTGGAGGTTAATGTGCCCTCCTCAGAACAAGCTTCATCGTTGGCTAATTTAGCAGTTACATATGAAGATGAATCAAATCAATAGCCAACTCAACAACATTAGAACATGTAACAGAAGCTGACCCACCGAAAGGAATGATTTGATTTCGATATCTTCTGTTACCCATAGTTTTGTCATTTTGTGATAGGTGTATGTAGATATTCCTTGTAAAAGACACCTGTCAGTTTCTCTTAGCCTGAAGCTTGTTGCATTTCACACTATATAAGTGAAATTCCAAGGCAAGAGAAAAGGTCCGAATTCTATTTGCTAAGTGATACACTTAGTCTGTTTTTGGTCCACCATTTTGAGCAAAAATTTGTGATGTATTTTCTCTGTCAGATCTTGAGAATACATGAATATAGAATGATCTGTGTTTCTTTCTGAAGGTCATTCTGAGTCTATTGTAAATTGTATACAATTTTCAAGGAAAATGAATACAAATTATGAACTGTCCCCATATCAGTTCTTTTTGAACTTTGTCTCCTTTTGATTACTTGGTTATCTTGATGTTGTATAAGTAAAGGCTTGTGCAATTGAATGCAGTTCAATTAGGTTGTATATCTATTTATCATGGCTGTTAATTCAATGGATTAAGTAAAAGCTTTGATGAATTTGATAAGGTTGTTGCACTAGTGGAAAGGATTTTGAATGACGATTTTTGATAAGAATTGTTGATAAAATTTGTTGTAAGGCAACAAATTAGATCTAGAGATTTGTAGTAGACTCTGAACCCCAATGGATTGGGCACTGATCAAATTTAATCCATCTGAAAGAGAAATGTGTCACACATGATTGTCAAAATGCAGAATTATAATCAACTTTACTTTTATTTCCTGAAGATCTTCAAAGTTGGCCTCTACTTGTTTGCATGGAATGTTTTAGCTTTAGTTAGCCATTATTGCTGAGAATATCTACAGACCTATAGAAGATTTTTGGCCATATCTATTATATGGGATGTGTTTATTAAAGAATCAAGAATTGTACATGTATTGGAGAATTTGAGATGAGAATCAGAATGAAACTAAGATAATTCTCATACAGTTTTCCCAGTCTTGTATCATCCCTGGGTATACCCACCCTGGTTTTGCAAAGCCAAAAGAGTAGAAAACCACCCTTGGTTTTGTAGAAGTTTGGCCCAAATGGTGTGCACATACAATTGATAATAAGAATTGGCTAGTCTTTAGACTGTGTGAGTATTGTCATCTTGGTATTAAGCATTTTGTTGCTTAGTAGTTTTAAAACACCAACAAGTTTGTTATTCATCCAAATGGAAACCCTTGTAGGAAGACCTAATTGCAATGCAACAATTAAATGTAATGTTGAAATATAGGAGAGAGATTCTTTTGGTTGAACTAGAAGATAAATCATCTTCTAACAAAATGACAGAGACTTTCAGTGAAGGATCCAAAGTACATCAATTCAATTATAGTCTAGTAAATTTAGGTGCCATCTTCATCATAAGTTTTTGAAGATAGTCCAGTATTTGTAGGTGTCATCTTCATCAAAAAATTTCCATGATAGTCTATTAGTTTGAGGAGTCATCTCCATCACAAGTTTTCCATGTCATACTTGTAGTTAGAGGTGCATTGAAGACCTTTTATCACTACATGAGCTAGTAGTAGATGGTGATTATTCATTATCATCATCATCATCTAACATAGAATCACATGAATATCATGTTTTATAGCCCACATGGCCTAGGTATTGAGGGTACAACTCCAAGCACTAAACACACCAGATTTCAAATTATTATCTTTATGTGTTGATGTTTAAGTTGAATGTTCTAGATTTGAAGAGAGAAACACACTCAATTTTTTTTTCTTTTTGTTCTTTTTTTGAATATGAAACTGTTGTCTAAATGATACAATATAATTATGTATTATTAAAACAAAAATACAAGAAAAATATGATACCAACACAACTATATTTATAAAACAAAAAATTTGTCATTATTATTTCTTCTAAGCTTTTACAACTACAGCTTTTGCATATACATTTCCTTTCTTTTCTTTCATTACTATAACAAAAAGTATAATAGTTGTTACAATAGACCAACATTCCAAATGATAAATCTGCATCTACACACTTTCAATAAAATGATACAACAAGTACATTACATTCTTTTTGCAACTAGACTCTTTTTAACACTTATCATCAAAACATCACTGAGAAAAAACACTTGAGCGGAGACTCTCCCATTTATATTACACAACAATGGCTGAACTTTGGCATAAAAATAATAATGATAGTAATTTAGTATTCACTTCCATCTTCAATATTATCATAAAAACCTACAACAAAAATACACATGTACCTATGGAAATATGCTCGAAGAGAAATCCCTCTCCTCGACCACCGGAGATGCAGGTGTGATTGGAGGTCGTGAATGGAACAACTTTTGAAGTCGAGCACATCGGGAAGAATGAAAGAAAGACCATATCGAGAGTTTTGAACTACTATTCCGCCCCCCCTATATTGATGCAAATGCAGGGTCCCCTTTCATATTATTCCCAGGGCTAGCAAGCGTCATTAATCAAGTGGGTGGAGAAAACCTGAAATGAAACTGGGCTCAGAGAAAACCATGTGAAAATGCAGAGATAACCATGCGAAAATGCTCCAAAAATGTCAAATGAAATCGGGCTCGAAAAACGTAATTGAGCAAATGTTTTTTGAACTTTGCAAATGTATAAGCCCTGTGTTGGTCAAAAATTCGACCAACGCAGATCTTATATGTAAAGAAATGAAATTTTTTCCTTTACATTTCGACCACCCTAAATTTATTTAGTTGGTGGTCAAAATTTTTGGTCGAAAAATGATGTTAAATGTAGTAGTGGCTGAATCCTAGGCAAGAAGCAAGAAAATTTGATAACTTTTAACCTACAAAGAATTAGAACACGAGACTTGATGAAAAATGAGATAGATAAAATTCTCCAACTTCTAGATCCACTAGCACATTCCCTCTCATCCATACAGTTCTATACAAGGGTATGGAACACATGTTTTGCAAGGAAAAATGTTGATTTGTATTGATTTCAATGCCAAATTACAATTGTGCTTCCTATCATCAGCCTATAATGCTTTCCTATCATTAGCCTATAAGGCTTTATAGGACTTCTCTAATGGTTACATGGTCAATTTAAACTACCTAGCTATTGGAGGAAAGGATTTGAAAGTATTTGACACTTTTTTGCAAAAATGCAAATTTGAAGACAAAACTTGGTCCAAACCTAAAGCAGGTCATCCAACATGGAGCTAGTTATTAAAATAAAATAAAAAACCTAGAATCCTATTCATTTTTTAGGCGTATTGATCATATTTGGTCTTAGTAACCGAGGGGCTCATATTTATGCCTAATCCTAGAACTAGGCCTTACAACTAGATCAACATGCCAACCTATCCTAAGTGAACTATCTAGGATCCTTAGGTGCCTTCTTTGATGAGTCTAGAATGGGTGCTCCTACACCAATCATCTACTTGACTAGGACATGTTTGGGAATTGACAATCTCCATTTAAACTCAAGTCTCCATTTAAAGGTGGCAATGAGCTTTTTGTTGTTCTGTTAAGATCATTAATATATTTCGATGAGAACTTTGAGGGATCGTGCCCAGCTTGAGTATCCTGGTTTCCCAAGTCCTATAAGTGCAAGGCAATTGATAAATAGGTATTTATAATTGGAACAACTGTGGTGTTGGAATGAAGTGTGTGACTAGATTCTTTGCCTACTAATGAGCCAATTTGAGGCTTCACTTCACATTGCTTCGAGGATAATTCTATAGCACATGTTACTTCTCTATCTGAAAATTTTGTGTCTATGTACATGTGCACTCTTTCCCAATAGTTGTAGATTTTTTCTCTTCATCCTAAGTAATTGGCGTACCTTGGATGGCACCAAGATAACCATTTTCTTCTTAAATGTCCTTTTCTCTCAAATTAATCTCTCTATTAAGTAGGTTTTTAATATCTTCCTCTGTATATTTAATATATGTAGTTGTAATTCCTCTATATATTAAGCTTTCCTTCATAGGAATGAGAAGGCACAGGGAGTTAGGTCAACTATCGGTCACTGTATTAAAAAGGTAGTTCTTGGCCATGCCATTGATGGGAATCATTTCAATCTTATTTTCAGAATCGGTACCTCATTATTCTTGAAAGAATAATACATATTGTTTTCAATGTCTTTGAAATATCTGTAGCTATTAGGCAATTACTTATTCATCACCTTTAAATATTCATAGGAAACTAAGGTATTTGGTTACCTAATAGATCCTAGGAATCTTAACTAGGGTCCTAGAATAGTCCTAGATGGACCCATTTGACCTAGTATGTAAAGAGCAAAAATTGCTCAAAAGTTGCAATGTTGCTCAAAAAGTTGCTTGAGCACCTTTTGCAAGTTTGGGAAGTTTTAACTATCCATGCTTGGGTATATGAGCATGGGAAACATATTTTTGTAGGTTAGAAGGTTTCCAGTCAAATTTGCATTTTTAAGCAACTTTTGCAATTTTGCACAAAAAGTGTAACTTTTGCAAAGTTCACTAGATTTCACTTCTAGGACTTAGAAAAGGTTCTAAACTATTAAAAAAAAACTAAAAATACCTAATCCTAGGCTATCTTGACCAAAAACTAAAAAAGACCCAATTTTGACTAATTAGAAACTTTTGTTCATATCTTGCACAAAGTGGCCTAGGCATTCATATCTTGCTCATATCTCTCTCATTGTTCATCGTGGAATCAAATTATCTATTTTGTTAGCCTAGGGTGGCTAGGTAAACCCTAGTCCCAAGCTCCTCCCATTCTTTTGAGCACTCAAACGTTCTTGGACACACTGAACCACATCGTCCTTGAGAGTCACTAAATGCCATAGGACAATGATCTTTGACGGGGCATATCTTGGAGCTCGTCTGAGGTATAGATGTGATTCTAGGTGCTACAGGACCATGTTATGGAGACCTACAATAAAATCTCTTTCTTTTTGGAGATCTGATTCTGTTTAGATTTTGTGGCCCCATCTCAGGTGATGCTAAAACTTGTAGTGTTGGCCAATACAAAGGTGCCAGCTATCAAATCTCTCTCACCATTCATCGTGGGATCGAACTGTCTATTTTATTAGCTCTAAGTGGCTAGGTAAACCCTAGCCCCAAGCTCCTCCCATCATGTTGAGCGCTAAAACATTCTTGGGTCTTGGGCACACCGAACTGAATCGTCCTTAAGAGTCACTAAATGTCATAGGGAAACAATCTTTGACGGGGCATATCTCGGAGCTTGTGAAAGGTATGGATGTGATTCTAGGTGTTACAAGACTAACTTGTAGAGACCTATAATAACACATCTCACTTTTTGGAGATCCAATTCCATTTAGATTTTGCGGCCCCATCTCGGGTGATGTTGAAACTTATAGTGTTGAGCCGAATCTCTCTCACTGTTTGTTGTGGGATCAAACTGTTTATCCTGTTAGTTTTGGGTGGCCAAGTAAACCCTAGCCCCAAGCCCCTCCTATCCTGTTGAGTGCTCAAATGTTCTTAGGCACACCGAACCGAATCATCCTTAAGAGTTATTAAATTCCATAGGGCAGTGATCTTTGACGGGGCATATCTTGGAGCTCGTATGAGGTATGGATGTGATTCTAAGTGCTACAAAACCATGTTGTGGAGACCTACAATAACCTCTTTTTTGTTTTGGAGATTT
Source organism: Cupressus sempervirens (assembly GCA_028749045.1). Taxonomy (NCBI): domain Eukaryota; kingdom Viridiplantae; phylum Streptophyta; class Pinopsida; order Cupressales; family Cupressaceae; genus Cupressus; species Cupressus sempervirens. The sequence goes on along the minus strand of CM053793.1, from coordinate 361,109,367 downwards.
TATTTTATTTGGATTTTGTGGCCCTATCTCGGGTGATGCTAAAACTTGTAGTGTTGGCCAGTACAAAGGTACCAGCTACTGAATCTCTCTCACCATTCATCGTGGGATTGAACTGTCTATTCTGTTAGCTCTGGGTAGCTGAGTAAAACCTAGCCTCAAGCCCCTCCCATTCTGTTGAGCACTCAAACATTCTCAAGCATGTCAAACCAAATCGTCCCTAAGAGTCACTTAATGCCATAGGGCAGTGATCTTTGATGGGGCATATCTCGGAGCTTATGCAAGGTATGGATGTGATTCTAGGTGCTACAAGACCATGTTGTAGAGACCTACAATAACCTCTCTCACTTTTTAGAGATCCAATTCCATTTAGATTTTGTGGCCCCATTTCGGGTGATGTTGAAACTTGTAATGTTGGTGAGTACAAAGGTGTCAGTTGTCGAATCTCTCTCACCATTCATCATGGGGTCAAACTGTCTATTCCATTAGTTTAGATGGCCTAGTAAACCCTAGCCCCAAGCTCCTCCCATCCTATTGATTGCTCAAAAATTCTCAGGCATGCCAAACCAAATCGTCCCTAAGAGTTGTTAAATGCCATAGGGTAGCGATCTTTGATGTGGCATATCTCAGAGCTCGTATAAGGTATGGATGTGATTCTAGGTGCTATAGGAATGTGTTGCAAAGAACTATAATAACCTCTCTTTCTTTTTGGAGATCCAATTCTATTTAGATTTTGCGGCCCTATCTCAGGTGATGTTGAAGGTGCCAACTGTCGAATCTCTCTCACCATTTGTCATGGGATCAAACTGTCTATTCTGTTAGCTCTAGGTGGCTAGGTAAACCCTAGCCCCAAGCTCCTCCCATCTTGTTGAGTACTCAAACATTCTCAAATGCATCGAACTAAATCATCCCTAAGAATCACTAGATGTCATAGGCCAGTGATCTTTGATGAGACATATCTTGGAGCTCATGCAAGGTATGGATGTGATTCTAGGTGCTACATGATCGTGTTGTAGAGACCTAAAATAATCTCTCTTTTTGAAGATCCAAATCTTTTTAGATTTGGCAGCCCCATCTTGGGTGATGTTGAAACTTGCAATGTTGCTCAATACAAAGGTGTCTGCTATCGAATCTCTCTCACCGTTCGTCATGGGATTGAACTGTTTATTCTGTTAGCTCCAAGTGGCTAGGGAAACCTTAGCCCCAAGCCCCTCCCATCTCATTGAGCATTCAAACATTCTCAAGTATGTCAAATTGAATCATCCCTAAGAGTCACTAAATGCCATAGGATAACAATCTTTGATGGGTCATATCTCGAAGCTTGTGCAAGGTATGGATGCAATTCTAGTTGCTACAGGATCATGTTGTAGAGACCTACAATAAATTCTCTCACTTTTTGGAGATTTGATTTCATTTAGATTTTGCAGCCCCATCTTGGGTGATGTTGAAACTTATAGTGTTGGCCAGTACAAAGGTGCCAGCTGCCGAATCTTTCTCACCATTTATCGTGGGAACAAGCTATCTATTCCATTAGCTTTGGGTGGTTGGGTGAACCCTAGCCCCAAGCTCCTCTTGTCTCATTGAGCGCTCGAACATTCTCGAGCATGCTAAACTGAATTGTCCCTAAGAGTAACTAAATGCCATAGGGCAGCAATGTTTGACGAGGCATATCTTGGAGCTTGTGTGAGGTATGGATGAGATTCTAGGTGCTACAAGATTGTGTTGTGGGGACCTACAATAACCTCTCTCACTTTTTGGAGATCTGATTATGTTTAGATTTTGCAACCCCATCTCGGATGACACTGAAACTTGTAGTGCAGGGCACCTAGGTGGCAACTAGATATGTCATCTCATCCAATGAGGAGATTCATGATAGAAGGTAAAGGGGTGATTATACACCTCATTTTGAATTATTTTTTTTATGGTAATAAGGTAATCCTTGTTTGTAAGGTCAAGGAACTTGAGGTCGCCTATAAACCCAAGTTGCCTTAGTCCTAAAGATTTTTCTTTTTGTTGTTGTTTTTGTTAATAAGTTGACTCAATAAGTGTTTTGAGAGTCATTAAACCTTATAGGTCCTATGTGTTACCAAAAACCACTTGGTTAAGTTCTAGGAAGAGTTAGTGCAAAAATTGCATTTTGCAATAAAAGTTGCTAACAACTTTTTGGCAATTTTAGCAATTTTTTGGAAAACGTTAAAATTAACCTTGTAATCAATCAAACCAACCAGTAATTGGTTGGAATAGATGTCAAATGATGAAAATACCCTCTATGAATTTAGAGGATGCATAATGTGTTGGTGATTATTAAGTTCTTTTTATATGGCAAGGAATCACTACTAATGTCAAACTTGCATATAGGATAATTGAGTTATTGTCAAATATCATTACTTCCTATTTAGAACAACAAACTCATACTTTGTTAGAATGAAACACCACTTTAGCTACATGTTTCACTAAATGGAGTCAGTGGAAGATGTTAAGGATCTTCTTGGTTGTCTTAATAGCCATTTCATGAGTTTGAAACATAATCACTTCCCTCTGTGAAGAGTTGTCTGAAAATGAGCAAATTACATGTTGCAAAGAAAATACAGTCATAAGATGTTCGAAGATTGTTTTCACTCATCAAATGTTGAAGAATCTCTTGGAAGGATGAAATAGATGATACATGAAAGTTTGTGAGATAGTTATTAGGTGTTCCTTGAAGTGTCTAAGGTGTTAGTTTGAAGCAAGAAGTTGATTATGATTCATTTCTCAAATTTGCTCATTTTTCCCTTATTGCTTCCCAAGTCTTGAATAGGGAAAGTGATCAAGTAGTTTTGTGAAGTTGGGTAGAAGTTTGTTCAATGTTGTAACCAAGTTGGAAAGAGTCTTTGAAGACACTTAGGAAGGTGAGAAATGTAGTTTTCCTTAAAAGTGTTCTTGTTGGGAATCCACTAGCTTTTGGTGTGAGCACTTTGCATCATTTTGGATGCAAATTACATTAAAATGAAATGTACTTAAAACATAAACAATAAAAACAAGGTATATATTATGATAACCAATAATGTCATACATTAACAAACATATAATATATTATGATAACCAATAATGTCATACATAAAAAAACATATAATATATTATGATAACTAATAATGTCATACATTAACAAACATATAATATATTATGATAACCAATAATGTCATAAATGAACAAACATATCATATATTAACGAATAATTTCATAAGTCTAATAATTTTATGCATCAAATATATGTCATACATCAAATATAAACTGTCATATATACATCAAATGTATATCGAATATGTACACTAACATAAAATTCAACATATATGTCCACTAATACCTATACATGTGTGTCTATCCCTATATCTTCTCCTTCCCAAAAGGAAAAGAAACAAATCCCTAGAGGTCTTCAGTCATTGCGTGGAGGGAGATAATGGGGATGATGGGGTCTTCCTCATACACTCGATCATCCTCTTGTTTAGGCTCTTCTCTAACTAGAGCTAATACAAAAAAAGTAGCTATGAATCAATAATTATTATAAATTGAAATCCAATATATGTACACACAAAATTAATTATTTTCTTACTACCATCAAATAGTCACTCTATACATCCACCTCAAAGGCTCGCAGACGATTAGGTGTAATAAGGCCTTACAACAATTCAATCAATATAATCACTTATAAATAACATTTGAAATTTCAACACTAACTATTATAAACAACAACTAAAACTAAGAAAATTCTTTCATACCTCGGTCAATGGCTTTGAACTAGCCATTGTTATAGCAACTCCATGATCGATGGATTGGTGAAGATGAGGAGGAGTCTCAGATGTCAACAATTGTATGTCATATAATACAATTTACATGTAACATGAAACAAATGTACCTCTATGAAGCTCGTATCATGCCTAGGCTCAGACTCCCTTGTGAATGTCAATGGTCTAATGGAGAACTAATGCACATGGATAAAAAAAATTGTCAATTCTTCATATGATTACTTAGTAAATATATTATTAATTTAAATGATTAAATCGATACATACCTCTCAACTCATCAACGAGACGTAAAATGAGGCCAAGGAATCTATACTAGGGCCATCAACTCTCTTACCCTGAATTTTGTCAATACATGTTAATTAATTAGTCATTCAATATACATATAAAATGTGATCAAATTAGTTTATTATAATTGTATTTTACTTGTGTGTCAATGCCAAATGTGTCACTTAGGAACTCATCAATGACTAGCTCATCATCCATACTATCTCCAACATGACTACCAAATGTGCATAAGGATCCACATGATGTGCACATGTGACTGTAATGCACAAAAGGCTCCTCCTCAACTAATAGATTGGTGCAATCAATGAGGGTCTGCGTCAAAGCACTATTAGTCCCTAGAGTGTTGGTCTCTACATGTTCCTTCACAACTGAAGGAATAATCACATGCTCACCATGTGGCTTGAAAACAGGTGCCCTAACTACATTAGGGTCACAACGTGCCCCCAACCTCTCAAATGATGACCCCCACCTTTGCCCTGAGATTCTAATATATCAAAATAATTGGGAATCTCTCCAAGGACAAATTCAGAATACAATTTCTTTAAGAAATATATTGGAGCCTCATGATTATTGCAGGGAGGGACATCAAAGACCATCCACCATCTATCCCAAAAGTTATTTCTAATATCATCATGTATGAACCAATGGATGGGGACCTTTTAGTTGTATGTTTAATAGTGTATTGTTCTCCAGGCTTTTTAAACAATGCACAAATGCTACCTTTTTCTATTTTCTTCTTTTTTTAAACATCTTTATAGGATAATTTGTTTGCATAGTATCTTTTTTCTTCATCCCTCTTAACACACCAAATATCCAACTAACTACTAACAAAAGCTACATGTGTCATAATGAACTCAAGGGAGGATACCAATTGTGCTCTCATAGGATTGGTTTTTCCACAAGCTTTCAACCTACCAATGAGTACTTCTAATTCATTTTTCCCTCTTTCTATTTCATTCATTATGTTGTCTTGGGTTCCAGGAGGAAGTCTTTCAATCGGTGGAGGTTGCAAAATTTCTTGCTCTTCTTGTGGAGGGTTTTGATTTTCATCTTGTGGAGGGTTTTGATTTGGATCTTGTGGATGGTTTTCATTTTGATTTTGTTGATCCAGCTAGGAATTTGGCAATTCATTATTCACATTTCCTGATAAGAAACCAATTGCATTCTAAATTAATAAATAAATTTAAAGCAAAACTGAAAAAAACTACAAAACAATGCAAAAACATATAAAACAATACAAAAACAAGAGTAGAAAACATACTACATGATCCTGATCTTGATCTTCGGTGTCGAGGAGGCATTTTGAGGAGGCGGGAGAGAAAATTCTTCAAGTTTTGCAACCCATGTGTATGTTGTTGAGGAGAAAGAATGCAATAACAAAATAAAATGAAATAGGCCGCAAGTTTGCAGTCCATATATAGAAAGTTAAAATTTTGCAAAGCGCGTGTGTGTTTTTGGAATTTAAAAAATTCATTTTGTGTGCCATGTTTTTGGCACCACAACTTGGTGCGCTTACCCTATTTTGTTCCCCCTTTTTATCCTTATTCTCCTTTTTTTTGTCATTGATGGAACATGGGATTTCAGGGGTTAATTGATACTTATCCAAGAATTGTTGATGACTTGCCATAATATTTACATAGCCTATATTCCATGTTTCCTATACCTATTCCAAAATTTGGAATTGAATCTCTAGCTCGATAGCTAGCTTAATAAATCCTAAATGTGTGAAAAATTTGTCTCTTTCTTTAAAATATCTCTAGAAATAGAGATTTCCTTATGAATTGTCTCTATATGTGGCAATAATTGAAGTTGAATCAATGTAAACTTTTGCCTTATCTTTATGTCTTCAATCGTGAGCTTAGCTAACCTCTTTTGACTAAATGTTAGTTCACTATAAGAGGGTGAGCTTGAACTTGCATTCTTGCCCAATGTGAGAACATTAGCTCTCATGCCTGCATGTAATAGCTCTAATGAGCATGTAGTATCTTTTGTAAAAAAATCTATATCACAAAATTTCACATATAAAGAATTGATGGTCTGTAAAATCCTTTCCAATTGTGTAATAGGTGTAAAAATCTCAACTTGTCTCTGTCCAAGTTCTTTTTAGACTTTCTATAATACTTTATGCTCCATTCTCTTTCTAGATTGTTGTAATAATTTTTCATTTGTCTCTATATCATCTATTTGAATTTTGTTAACTGCATACACTAGTTGGTCCAAAATTGTATGTTGATTATTTACATTTGTACTTCCAAATGCATTTGTAAAAATATCTTTGACAATATGAAGTACCTATCTTCTCTTCTGCTCTCTCTTAAGTTGTTCTTTCTTAGACTTATGACTCAATAAGATTTGCAATTCTTGCATTTGTTTTGGTGTAAGATTATTCAAATTATATTTAAGTAATGTAATTATCTCATCAAGACTTACTAACTCATCATCTTCCTTGTTTGCCTAAGTCACATCCTGATATCTTTAGGGTGTATCAATTGGCAATGATAGTTGCAATTTCTTCCCCATTTCACTTGATCTCACCCTTGGTTGTTGCACTAGTGTAGATATCACCTATTGCATAGGTGTCACTTGTGTAAGTTTTGTAGTCTTTGCACTCGGCAATTCAATAAGAGCTTGAGTTGCCTCTTTCTCTTTCTATATGACTTCGTCCTCTGTTGTTTTAGTGCATGAATCTTTCTCAAAATTTGCTTTATTGTTCAAAATTTGCATGTAAATTGGTGGTGTATATATAATTAGTGCCTTACCAAGTTTCTTGGCACTTGTGGCCTCTATAACTGATGTGACATTAACATCATCAGTCTTCCTAACTTCAAGCTTTGGATATTCAACTATTTGTAGCAAAATTGGGTTTGTACAAAGTTTGCTTGAGTCCTTCACCAAAATTTGAATTTCTTCTTTAGTCAGTATATTAGGATCAGGTGGAAGGGTGTCTGTGTCATCCTTAATTCTGATAGTGTCTTTATGTTCATACTTACTGAAAAGTTGTTGAATTTCCTCAGTTAGCTTGAGCACTTCCTACTTATATTTATCTTCAAATTCTATAGCATCTCAGCCTTCCCTCTCCTCTATTGTTGGAGTAAGCACTCCAAATGCTTCTTTCAAAACTCTTATACTTTCTTTCTCAACTTCATGAGATTTATTCTTCAAAACTTTGTATGCCTTGTTCCTTGGCATAAACTTCTTGAAAAAATCTTTAAGGGCTATAGACATGTGTGTCTTCCCTAAATATGGAATAGCTTGTGCCAATTTTGTCTCTCTTGTTTCTTTTTCAATGGAAAATGGCCATTTCCACTTGACATCCACTCTTTTGTATAATCCCACTAGAAATCTAGTTCTCAATTCCATGGGTGTGTGCTTGAACTTGATCATCATTTCAATCATTGCGCCTTCAAATTTAACTTGATCATCATTTCCCAAAGAACAATACTATAAACCTTTGAGTCCTAAAATATTTTATAACTCTATCAGATTTGCACATACCTAATTTGCAGTCATTAGAGGGAGTCTATTCATTACTTGTAGTTTGTTGGTCTCACCATACTTTGTCTTTTCTTCATCTTCCTCCTTCTCTTGTGCAACAATCAGTTTCCTCTTTGGTTTAGCTTGATATTTTGTTTGCTTCCTTTTCTTTGATGGACTCCCAGGTAATAGCTTGGTAGGAGGTTGTGTTGACCTCTTTCTAGTGATGATCACCTTCCCTTTTGGCCTCTTTGGTGTCACCACTTCTTGCACATTTTTGTCAAGGTCAACCTTCACCTTAGGTTCAATTATTATAACCTTTTTTCTATTTTGTGGCCTTTGGCTTCACAACTACAAGCTCTTTTCCTTTGCCTTCCTTACCCTCTAAGGGTTTTCCTAACCCTTCTCCTTGTTCCTTCTTACTGGCCTAGATGACTTTTCTTTTCCTTTTATTTCTAGCCTTAGGTGTCACAAATTCTGCAGTCAGCTCGGCAATAACTGTTTTGTATGTACCAAACTGCTCGAAACCAACATCAATTTCTTCTACTAAGAGTGTAGTAACTACTATAGTCACATCATCTACATTTACCGCATAGGGCATTGGCCTTAGCCATTCTACCCTCGGTAACACTGCCTGTGCATACAAAAAGTTTGTGTCCACAATAACACATATTTCATCATAATGTCTATCTACAACTAATTTTAGAATTCTCACCTTGTTTTTCATTTTAACTTTGAATTCTTCAAAGTAGTTGTCCATTACTACCTCAAAATTCTCTACTAACCTATCTATTATGTCACTTAGTTTCTCCATGGTAGTATTATTCCTATCCCATCCAATCCTTATAACAGTTGGAAAATAATTTTATACATATAGCCAAACTTACAAGATATGTTCTTTACTTTTCTCACTATTTCTAGTTTCTTTGCGAGTTGGTGAAGTTTTAGCTTGATGAGATTGTATGAGTGATCTTTCTTCACAATTTTGTAGCCCAAATCAACTACAACATAGGACACACTATTCAATTTTCTCAATTGATAGAACTTGTGTGCAATCACATGAACAACAAATTCAATTAATGGATCCTCAATGCTATCTATTGATATTCCACGACCATTCCACTTCACCTTGGTCAAGTTTTCAATCTCGTTCTTAGTTTTGTTCCTTATGCTCTTTCGTCGATTTAATGTAGTGTACCTAATTACCCTTCGAATGATTTCCTTAACGATCTTGATTGCCCCACCTTCCAACCAGACTTTCATGTCATGAACTCAACTAAGCACAATGTTGATCTATTCAACTTTGAAAAGTTTTGAAAATCCTAGGGCACGGGTAAGCCCTTTGTCATTAACGATCTTGAATTCATCTTTCATAATTCTATCAACACATATCTTGTCATATGTTGCCCTCATTTCAAAATCTCCAATTTCTCATATCTTACATTGGTAGCATAATGTGATGTCTTGAACAATCAAGACTCTAGGTGGAATCAATGATAAAGGTCCAACATCATAAATAATGTTATCAATATTCACTAAATTTCTGAAGTTGGGTGGAGGTCTCTGATCATTCCTAATGATGTGTGCACTGTTATCCTTAATCATTTCACTTCTAGATGTCATTGTGAACTAGGGTTTTGAGCAAAAACTTTTTAAAATATCATTATTTAATATTTTTCTCAGCACTGGAAATGATACTTTACTTCACAAATTTTTTAATAACTTGTTAAGATTCTCTACTCTGGTCATTGAAATTGCTTTGATCACCTTTAAATCTTCTCATGAGTTCTTTGATCACTTGGTGAGTGATAACGAATGTTTAAATTTGATAAATATGTCCAATCTTTCATTTTAGATCATCAATCAATGTCTTCGTACTCAATTGGTGCATGACATCTAGCTCGATCTTCACTTTAGCTTGATCAAGGTTATTCACTCGGTCAGTACGTTATCTTTCTTGATAACTCGGTCTATATGTAGACACTTAAAATTGTCCTAAACACTATATTAATTGATTTAATATCTCCCTTGACACTATAATTAATTATATTTTTCATTTTCCTCTACTTATTTAATTAATTTTATTTAATTAAACAAGTTCACCTCCCTAATGTATTTAAATTTAATTTGAATACTTCCCCCTAACGTGTTAAATTTATTTAATGCATAGTGCTCCATAAATTCCCTTTTAAATAAATTCTAATTTATTTAATTTCCTCCACTTTATTAAATTCTATAATCATATGATTACGTTAAATCTTGTTTAATTTAATCCTAATCCCACCTAAAACCTAGTCTACACCCATCACTCTCATTCTTCTAAGTCTACCCACTAGTTAATCCCACTTAATTATCCTAAACAACTTCCTAAGCACCTTTTAGTCCCTAAGTGTTTGCTCACAGATGTGTGAGCAACTCAAGATCCAAGAAAGCCTCCCTTTTATTATTTTATCCAAAAAGTCTTACACTCTTACACACTTGTCCCACTTTCCTTTCTCCAAGGTTGCTCACACATGTGTGAGCAAACCTTGAGTCATTTCTATCACCAAAAAGGCTTTTATTTACCTTTATATGGCTTGTCCTCTTAGCCCATGTGTCTCCCTTGTGGCACCTTTGTGGATGCCACATAGATGCCACCTCCTCAAGGCCTCTCTCAAGCCTATAAATAGAGCCCTTGTCTCAAGCATTTTCTATCCCCCTCATTTGCATTGTTATCATGCTAGTATAGTGTTAGAGCTTTCTTAGAGATTTGCATGCTTATGTTAGAATTCTTTAGAATAATTGAGAGGAGGGGGTGCATCAGTTATCCAAAGTCCAAATGCCCTAATAATACTTTTTCACTACTTTTAATGAATCCATACACTTTTCATCCATCCAAACTTAAATCAACCATATTAGCAAGCTACAGTAAATCAACATGCAGAAATAAAACATGCAAGATCAACACATGACACAGTGATTTACGTGAAAACCCAATTTGGGAAAACCACCAGTAACATGCTACTTGATTTTCACTCTTCTAAATTGATGCCCTATTAAAAGCCTACCCTATTAAGGGCTTACATCACACTGTTAAATGTGACCTTGTTAGAGGATTTCACCAAACTGTTAGGAATGGGCCTGGTTAAAGGACTTCCGAACATTCACTTGGAATGTCACCCTGTTAAAGGATTTACCTCATGGCTATTAAACCAACCTAAGTCCATAGAATTTAAAATATCTGTTACAATTGCTAGAGAGTAACAATAATGGCTTTTTGATCCGATACAACTTACAACATACTTTGCAGATTTTAGATCACTTCTTCAGTTCTATCCATTTGCTTGGCTTTAATCACTTCAGCTCTGACAGCTTGTCTTCCTCTCAAGCTTCATCTCTTTGAGTCTTCTTACTCATCATGCCAATACAATCATCCTTTTGGTTGTCTATCCAAACAGTATTTCTGTGCTTTCTTCTCCTTAGCACCTTCTTCAGCAATTGTGCTTTCATGCTTGACCACCTCTCTCATCTTCTTTTGCTTCATGACCTTATGACTCCTTAAATAGAGATCTGGTTTTCCTTTTCCGTTCGATTCTCCCTCTCAAATTTTAGAGTTTCAAATGGATTAGGTAGGATATAATGTATCTACCTCATATCTTGTTCTTATCTAGAGACTTCGTCTAGGTTCCAGTTGTAACCTCAAAAACGTTCTACACGGTGTTATGTGCCATCGGCTCATCATTCTTATCTTCCATTTAATTCACAGACTTCTAGATAACAACCTTGTCGGCTTAGATCTTGCGAGTCTTTGATTTTCAAAATAATGCAGCAACTCGGCATTATTAGTTTATTGATGCTCGACATCTTTGTGTTACTCGGTACTATTGGTTTTCTGATGCTCAGCATCTGTTTCCTAGATAGCTTAGCACCTAAACAAAATTGTATCACTCGGCATCTGAAGTTCACTCGGCATCTGAAGTGCACTTGATAAACTCTGTATCACTCAGCATCTGAAGTTCACTCGGCACTTGATAAACTCTTTATCACTCGGCATCTAAAGTTCACTCGGCACTTGAAGTTGAACTTGCTCGACTTCAACTAGGAATCTGTTCGGCACCTACTAGCTTGCTCGACTCCTTCTCTCTAATGTACTTTAGTTAGGCTTTACAGATGTCTTAGCTAAAACCTTATATCTTTGATATGTTTCAGTGTGCCCATTCTCTGTGTCTTAGAGTATGTCATTAGTACATTATTTCATCAATGGCTTGATTGATCCTTCTACTTCATTCCAACAACATAACTTCAACCTTTCTCTAGGTGTTCTAGTTACATCTTATTGATTTCCTCCTCCTTGTTAATCAACTAATTGATAGTATTTGGATCACTAAAGTAGTTGTCATTCCTGCAAGTAGCAAGTTTGACATCAATGACAAAACAATGATTGAGAACATTCTTTACCAGTTCCATATGATCATTCCAACAATCTTCCTTATGATCTTTTCAATCATTTCCAACAGCTTATTACTAACCCTTTGGTAGATGTTAGATTTCTTGCATTTATTCTTGCATATTTCATGATAGCTTATTATTGTTAGTTTAGTTCATTTCCATATTCACATCTTTAGAATCTTGTGAGATTGGCTTACTCATCACCATTTCTTGAAGGTATTCTACACTCATGTTAGTTTACATTCATATTTCATATTGCATTTTCATTTCAATCACTTTGGGATTCATCATAGTTGTGTTTGGGGAGAGCACATCCATATCCCTCATTCTTGAGCACACCAACAAGGCTTCTTATGGATGCTCTTGTTGAGCTGCTTTGAGGTTGCATGAGGATTCTAGTTTTCGATTGCGTAGTTTTAAAACTCAAGTCTAACATTAGTTGTATTTTGACTTGTTTTGGATCTTTGATATGCATATGTGCAACTTGTTGGAAATTTGTTCAGTGCTCCCCTCGAGATTCATGACAAGGGCTTAACTGCCTTTTGTGTACTATAAGTTGAGTGGTTGTATCAAGCATTGACAGATCGGTCTTTTGATGTAATGGCAACCCCACTCTAACAAGTGGTATTAGAGCATGGTCACAGGTTCAAATCCTTAGACCCTCGGGTAACGCTGAGGGGGAGATTGTTGGAAATTTGTTCAGTGCTCCCCTCAAGATTCATGACAAGGGTTTAACCACCTCCTGTGTACTATAATTTGAGTGGTTGTATCAGGCATTGACGGATTGGTCTTTTGGTGCAATGGCAACCCCACTCTAACACAACTAATGTTTGCTTGTTTACGTGTGCTACTGACAAGTTCTTGCATACACTATACTACAAGGCTCAATCAATATAGACTATACCATTGATGCTCAATACTTCATGATTTTCAAATTCTAACAGTTCTTAATGCTTCTTTATTCATGCAAATATGACTTTTCATCACTTTTATGCTTAGAAACTGAAGTAAAATATAACATTGAATATTTAGTTCCTACATACCTTCTTTCTTTAGTGAGATGTGGTGTGATCACCTGATCCATTAGATTGGGTGATCATGTTGTCTTCAACTTTGCTGCTTCCAGCTCTTACTATCTTTATCCAAGTTTTCTTTCCTTCTGGTTTGTCATTTGCTTGGTGCTAGTGCCCATGTTCTAGTTTTGTAGTTTCTATTGATCTGTCCAACATTGAGACAACTAAAACATATTATCTCTCCATTTAACCATTTCTTATAATTTCCTCTAAAATGTGTTTTGATGCAATTCTCTGGAATGTGTCCATATTCTCCACAATAGTGGAAACTGTACCATGTGTTGTAAGCCCAATTGTAGGAATTGCCTTTCCTTGTTGTATGAGTTTGTTTCCTAGGTAACTAGTTTGACCTTTTCTTAAGTTTGCACTTATGAGCCCTATGTCCATACTTTTGACAATTGTAGCAGTGACCTTGGAATCTAAATACCTTTCTTGTTAAATTATTATTCTTTGATCTACATTCATGTGCTTGATGTCCTACTCTCTTGCAATTAACACAATTACCACTTGGTTTAGGTTTAGGAATTTTCTTACCATTTTTGCTTCTAGGAATATTGGATATGTGTCCAATTTTCCCATAGTAATGACATGTAGGTTTGCCTTTTGATTTTGCACTCCTTTGTTCTCCACTTTTAGATGATTCTCTTTCTTCAGTAGATGAAGATTGCTTATTGTATCCAAGTCTAGAGTTGTCTTTTTCTTTAGGTGACTTCATCATGTCTTCAAAATGCTTGATCACTTCAATTGATTTATTCAACCATTCCATTAGTTCCTTTCCACGTCTTACCTCACTTTTCAATTGTTCATTCTATAAACTTAAATTTGTGATCTCCAAATCTTTTTTATTTGCTTCTTGATTTGCAATCACTGATTGATTTATCATTTCCAGTTGATTGTTTGTAAGCTTTTGTACTTCAAATGATTTCTCTTCAAGTCTGCTAGTCATCTACCTTTTCTTCTTCTTCAACTTTGAGTTTATCCTCCATTTCTTTCTTCTTTTGTTTGATTGCTTCACATAGTGCAACTGATTGATTTTCATGTTCTGTTTTGAGATTTTTTACTTCTTTTACTAGGGCAATATTCTTCTCTAGCAATTTTTTCCTTGCTTTATCATTGTTACCAGTTTTTCCACTGTCCAAAAATCCTTCTATGTATTGAGTGCCATTTAGTTGAATATCCATCTCTCTTCTTGTCTTTAGAGATTTCCTTAACTCATTTTGTTGCTTCCAATTGTTGCAACTCAATTGGATTTCAATCATCTGATCCTCTCAAGCTATTGGGCTTCCTAACAAGAGAACTGGGATCTGATACCAATTATTGGAATAAATAAATGGGAAGCAATATACTAAGAGGCGAGGGGATCAAGATCTTAAACTTTTGTATTTCAAAACCAATTTCATTCATTCATACCTAATTCATCTTATAGATCTACCATTAAAACTGAAATGCTGAAACATTAATGAAATACATCACATCCATAAAAGTTCAACACATAACACAATGATTTGGTTACCCAGAAACACTTCAAGATGAAGGTAAAGCTAGGTGGGGATGGAACCCACAAATATTCATTGTTACAACAATAAATTTAACCTATTAAGGTTACAATGTTTGACCATAAGATATGATCTACCCTGCAAGGGGTCTTCCCAGTTAAAAGCTTAAGAGACTATTACGACTCACCTTGTTAAAGGATTTTACACTCACAATGAAGTAAGGACTTTTTAAGGAGTTTTACATAGGCTTGGTAGGACCACTCTTTTAAGAGATTTACCTTGTCTTAATTACAAAATAATCGATCTAGTACTTGACCCTCGGTATGCTTTGCAAGATGATCTTGGGTCTCCTCTTTGCTATACCTTTGATCTAATCTCCTTATCTAATAACTTTGTTCAATCCTTCACTGCTCTGATTTCTCTCTACTTGATCTGCTCTCAGACTTTGCCTTGGCTCCTTTACATGCACATAAGGATACTTGTTCTTATCTCTTCCTCCTTCTTCACATGCTCATAATCTTATAATTCTAGGGTTATAATCCTCCTTAAATAGACATCTTGTGAAGGTTCTAGATTTAGATTGATGGCTTACACTTCATCATCTTTTGTCATTTACATCCCTTTTCCTAATTGGTTGAATCACATACCCAAGGATCATTACCTTCTACAATGATGCGTGATCAACATCTTAGTTGGCTCTTCAATACTAAATGTCATAGAAAAGTAAGCCAAAATGATTTACATATGAGCTTGTGCCATTACAAACTCTCATATCAAAACAAAATTACCCAACACTTGAATGCTCTGATGCTTGGTCGTGAATAAACCTTTATGCTACTACTCAGCTTCTATATGTCTGTTTGCTCGACTCTTACTTCTACTCAATCTCTATTGAATACTCGACAATTGTTATCTTGCTCGGTATAAGCATTGTATTAAAGAGATTAAATTTCCACAATCCATAGCAAATAAACTGATATATTTCTGGATTCGATTGTGTAAAGATTTTTTACCATCAATCGAATCCAGAAATATATCAGTTTATAAGCATTGTATGCTCAACCTTTCCTAGATAACTCGATTGTAGTGATGACCTTGTAATCTTGCTTAGTAAATGACTAAGTGTCTAGACACTAAACGACAATATAGGCTTAGAGATCAACATATACAATGAAAATTACCTCTAAAATAGAAATGGATATTATGCTCCTCAGTAATTTTGTATACTAACATCATTAAAAATATTTTTACCTTAAAACCAATTATGTCTTTTTCAGCCACATTAAACATTTATGGAAAACATTACTCTTCATCCAGGAACACGCTTGGCATCACAAATCATGTAGTTGAAGACATTAATTTTGGATTGCATATTCCTAATATGCTTTCTTACCTCTATTTCTTTTGCATGTGTATGTGTTTTGCTTTCAAACTATGGGTACTTAATACAATTAACATTATTATATTTTCTTGCTTAGTAGACAACAATAATGGATCTTATATTACTTAGACTTCATGGCATATGTGAAAATGTGAAAGGATGTTATTTGCCATTGCATTCAACACATGGATGACAACATACTTAATACAAAGAAGTATATATAACTAAGAATCTCCGAGAATGCATCATTTTAGCATGTAGTTAAATTGATGTTACCTTCCATTTTCTTTGGTTTATATTTGTAGTGGGAGACCACTATAGGTACTAATTACTTTCCGTCCTACACTTCATCATAGACATGCTTTCAACCTTGTCAAATTGACCTACAACTACTCCTATTCTACTATGACCACTACATTCTCGTGCAAAGTGGTACTATAGTATATTGCTTAGTTCCACCCCTACTAATATAATGTGGGCTATTAGGATATTTACAAACATATATTTCTTTAAATTTACCTTCTTTCTTTTTTTACTACAATGTTTGTAATTCTAAATAAGATAATGATATCCTTGTCTTAATTTATAGGGAAAAAACAATCTCTCCAAGTTATGTCTCAAACTTTTACGGAAGATTCAATCAAACTCATCAACAATGACAACCTACATGTGCTACCACATCTCCAAATCTTTGGCATTGCACCATTTGGACAAGGAACCCAAGCAACAAATAGATACAAGTTAGAGCTCTTTGATGGCCTTCACCTACAAAAATCAACCTTGCTAAGGAAGTTTAATGATCTAATAACTTCATATGAGATCTAAAAAGGTTCTATAATACATGTCACCTACTATTCACTTCCAACCATTTGTGGGTCATGGTAAGTCAACTTCTACTATGATTCTATTTAATGAAACCCTTCTTATTTTATGATGCAATTATGTAACCTTATTAATATTATTACCTTACCTGCCTATTTAGGTGGATTGAAATCTCAAACTTAGAGGTTCTATGCATGGAACATGATGTCATTGGTGTTCCCATCTTCTTATTTAAAGAACTAGAGAAAAATGTAAAACAATATTCTATTAGTCTATTGAGCATGGGGACATATGTTGAACATTTTGATACATCAACACATATGACTCCTACTAAATTGATGTTTGGCCTTGATGCATCTCTATGGAAAAAAATGTCAGACTTTAACAATCACTCCTTTTAAATATTTGAACCCGTATCAAACAATGTGGGCTATTAAAGGTCATGTGACCACGAAGAAGGATAAATACCAATTCAAGTCAAAAAATGGAAATGGTCATATGTTAAGTTTTGACATTATTGATACTAAAAAGACTGAAGTCTAGATAACTTGCTTCAATGTTGTTGTAGACCTCCACTTTGAGAAATTTCAAATTGGGAGTGTCTACAAATTGTCTGGTGGTACCATCAAATCTACAAACAAATTCCACAATAAGTTGAACAATGATTTTGAAATCACTTTAATTGAATATTCCCAACTTTCTCTATGTGAAGATGACCTCTTAATTCCAATACTTTGATACACTTTTACACCCATTACATAGATTTTGAATACAAGTATTAATTCTACACTTGATCTCATTGGAATTGTCATTTATGTGGATCCTACCTCTACAATAAAAAGGTGAGATGGAACTAAGGTTATTAGAAGGAGTCTCAAGATGATTGATGTTTCTACATCCACTATCAGAAATAATAATGAAAGATGGTGCACAACTACAAGAAATGTATCATCTGCAAACTCAATTGTGCTTGTTGTAAAAAATGGTCATGTGGTAGAATACAATGGTAGGGTTGTAAGCACACTTTCCACTTTGCAATTACTTATAAAACCTTATATTGAAGAAGCCAACCAAGTACAACTTTGGTTTGTCGAACATGGCCTTAACTATCTTACACCAACACCCACCCTCATAGATCAACCTCTAATTTTAACACAAAAAACTATTACCATGATTGAAGAGTAATGTCCAAATTCCTCCAAACCTCTCCAATGCATTATCAAAGAAACCCTTGATTTTGTTGTAAGAAAGAAATTTTGTTATCTAGCTTGTCCCCTTGTTATAGTAGGAAAGCAATATAAGAAAAGGGTTGAACAAAATAGGGACTACAAGTGGTAGCCCAAAGTGTCTCACCACATTTTCAAATTGTGATTATAGATATGTACTTCGTGTCAAGATCGAAGACCTTACTGGAGCACTGTGGGAAACTTCTTTCGATGAAACTGTAACTAAACTCCTTAGTATGCCTACAAAAGAGCTCTATATGATACAATTCAATGATGTTGAACTTGACTGTGCAGAGTTCATCATACACACTGCTTAATACAACCAGTTCCTATTCATAGTTACAAGCAAAATGGAAACTTATAATGAGGAATTGTGTAAATTAAATCAACAATCCTAAAAGTTTCTAAGTTATAATTCTTAAATGAGACCAATTTACTCTTCAATGAAATTTTGCCTCCCATGTCAGCATCCAATGAATAAATCATGCAACTCACATGAAGACACAAAAATTACATTTTTCAAAGAGTTCTAACCATACATGTAGATAACTCTTTTAGAATAGTGTATTGTATGCACATCATAACTTATTCTATTGCTCCTTATTATCCATTCTCTTTGTTTACCGTCTTCTCTTTTTTTATTGACTACTATCGCCATACTGTCTACGCGTCAATAGGGTCAAGTCCCCTTCAAAAATTTCCTTTCCCCTTCTTGTAAATTGAATATATAGTTGTTGTTTGTTAATTACATCTATTTCGTTATGGCTTTTACTGACATCTATTTGTTCTCCAAAAAAATCGTGTGATCTCTTATACATGTGCTCTATGCTTGATTTATGCTTGCACACTAATATTATTATCTAATATATCTTACAATTTATAATACCAAATACATTACAAAACAATAATCAACCCTTTACTCTTGGGAATTTCAGGATTATAAAAAAAATTCCAACAACTACTACTATTACTTTTTAGCCTACGTGATTTTTCCACCTATACAATTTGCACAGAAGGATTAATACTCTTTTTATAATTTTTTTTGTTCTTGTACTTCCATTTGTTTTTTGTATAGTGGTAATATAAATACATTGTTATTGTTATTGTACAATTTAGGAAATGACTCCTATTGCTCCTCATCCAAAAAGATAACCTATCCAGACTAATGGTGTTGTTATGCAACCATGGAAGAGAAGTCACCTATATTATGTGTACCATAGAAGAAATTAGAGCACATTTTTGCATTCAATGCTACCAATATTTACAGACAACACCAACCCAATCATTCCCCCACCACCCCCAAGGTTCACCAAGTTCACCTACTCCACAATATTTTATAAATATACTACCAAATCTTGTTGATTATATCACTCATTGTCAATAGTCAACAACCCACATGGATTTCCATTCGTCGTCTACATATATAGATGCAAACCACATATTTAGAACTAGGATAGATGCCCTTTCAAAACTACAAAAATATACTACCTATGAGAAATGCTACCCTGGTATGAATGTATGTACAATGAATGTACTTGTAACTTGTAAGAGATATTTTTCTAAGAGGGGAATACATTGCTTCTTAGAAGCCAACAACATGGACCCCTCTTAGCAGCCAATTGTGTTGAGGGTTCTCACCCAAGTAGAAGAGATGCTTATTGCACGTGTTACTCCCATCTTGCAAGTAACCTATGCTGATGATGGGAAATACAAATATAGTGGCCACACAATTAGCTTCCCCCAGGATATACAAACAATTACAAAATATTTACCACACACAATTGACTAATTAGATGTCTTAATTGTTCGAAGACTTAATTCAATTGGCAAGCATTATGATTGCTATGTTAGTAGAAGTCATGTTCACAATGCACTCTTGCATGAGATCAAATTTGACCCTTACTACAAAGATGTACAAATTGACAATTTGGAATTATCAATGCTCCGCACTTGTAACACAAATATTGCACAAATGCTACATATGATTGACGATTGCAGTGAACCTTTAGATTCAATGAATGTGCTTGAAGAAACTATACAATGTGATATAGAAGGTGACTTCCAATATTCAACATCATTTATGATGAGCCTACCAAACAAATGTTGTCAGCTCCAAATCATTAAAGATTCTTTACAAATAGAACAAGAGATAGATGATTGACAGTTTGGCCACCCATAAGTTCAACCCCCATTAATGAGTACAATATAGAGGGTTTATTTGACATAGCCCTTCCCACACTTTTCCCAAATGGTATTGCACTACCCATGTAACCTCAAGATAGAGAAGTGAAAATGCATGAATGTGTAGTGCATCTTATTCATTACCATGATAATAAGTTTGGCCAACACCCACGCTTTAGATACTTCCTCTTGAATCTTATGATGCATCATCATAGCCAATCTATTGCATCTATTTTTATTAAACAAAAAATTGAAGACGATACACCATCCACAATTAAAGACCTTTCCTCCCACTTGACTAACCTGCCTGACAATCAATTGGTAGAAAAACTAACGCACTTTGTGTCTACCTTATGAGGGACAAGAGAATTTTGGAATGCATGTCGCACAAAGTTGACAAGTTTGATTACCCAAATAGGCATGCCAACATTTTTCTTTACGTTGAGTACAATAGACACTAAAGGGCCTGATTTGCCTAGTGTTATTCCCCAACTATTGCATCTTCATCACTTACCAACAAACAATGCATTAATAATGTGATTAATAAACCTCATACAACATCATTATAAAAACACCCGCATAAATTGTTATTACTTTTTATTATTAATGGGTAGACTTTAAAAACACCCTCTAAACGGGCACACATCAAATCATTTACAATTGTCTCTCTTGGTGCTTTCTCTTTGTGTCTTGGGTGGTTTTGTCTCTCCCCCGTGCTTGTTTTTGTCTTTATTTTTATTTTTTATTTTTTAAAATTATTTATTTACTTCTTTTGACTTGCGTTGGCGCGTGTGCAGTCCCTCTCTTCCTGGTCTCCTTAAATTGTGACCCTATGCCAAATCTGCTTCTTACATAATTTGACACCTCTTGCTCTCTCTTCCTGATGATGGATCACGTAGTGTGATTCGAAACGTTGATGAAAAATCTCTACACAATCTATTCCAGAAAATCAACATTATAACATCATTATATCTGCACCAAAGCTTCATAATTTTTTTGTGAAGAGATAATTGAGATGCTCATGGAGGCAACTAATTTTTGGTATCACTCAGAATACTAAGGTAGAGGGTCTGCACACGTACATGGTGTCATTGGGTAAAAAATGCAACAGATATGGACACACTTGATTGGGAAGATCTTGACGTAGTAGAAAAAGCCAAAAAATTGTTATTTTCACCCCCACATAAATTGTTATTACTTTTTATTATTAATGGGTAGACTTTAAAAACACCCTCTAAACGGGCACACATCAAATCATTTAAAATTGTCTCTCTTGGTGCTTTCTCTTTGTGTCTTGGGTGGTTTTGTCTCTCCCCCGTGCTTGTTTTTGTCTTTATTTTTATTTTTTATTTTTTTAATTATTTTTTTACTTCTTTTGACTTGCGTTGGGGCGTGTGCAGTCCCTCTCTTCCTGGTCTCCTTAAATTGTGACCCTATGCCAAATCTGCTTCTTACATAATTTGACACCTCTTGCTCTCTCTTCTTGATGATGGATCATGTAGTGTGATTCGAAACGTTGATGAAAAATCTCTACACAATCTATTCCAGAAAATCAACATTATAACATCATTATATCTGCACCAAAGCTTCATAATTTTTTTGTGAAGAGATAATTGAGATGCTCATGGAGGCAACTAATTTTTGGTATCACTCAGAATACTAAGGTAGAGGGTCTGCACACGTACATGGTGTCATTGGGTAAAAAATGCAACAGATATGGACACACTTGATTGGGAAGATCTTGACGTAGTAGAAAAAGCCAAAAAATTCTTTGATAAATATGCCACAATTATGAACCCTTGCTCAAAATATGAAATAGAAAACATGCAAAATAGAACTCCAATAGAAGATCCATGCCTTCTAGATACAACTGAATTAACTTTTGTTGATTACAAACAATTGGTTATTTATGTTCAAAAGCACACTCGATGTATTGAGAGGATGTGCCTATGTAAGAAAGGTAGAGATATGCAATGTAAATATAAAAGCTCCTTGGAAAGAATGTGAACACTCATCATTACACCTTAATGAATCATGACACATATGCTTTGAACCATCTAGAAAGGGCGAGAGGTTGAACATTCATAGCCCATAAATGTTATCAATATGGAGAGGGAATATAGATTGTCAACCTATTACATCCCAAGTGTTAGTTCTCAAATACATTGCCAAGTATGCATCCAAAGATTAAAAAAATTCTAAAAACTGTGTTTAGATGTTTGGTAGAATTTGTTCAGATTCAAATCTAAACGATAATGCCGTCAAAGCATACCAGAAGTTTATGGCCAACAATATTTCCGAAAGAGACATTAGTGTACAAGAAACATGTGACATGCTTTAAAAATTGCCTCTTGTGAATTGCAATTGCCAATTTATGACTTTGAATGTGGGGAGAAAAGTGTTGCATTGCCTTAAACAAATAATTGATGGTAGAAAGATATAATCTACCTAGATAGAAGCCTACATAAAACGTCCAATTGACCTTGAACAACTTACACTACTCGAATTAGCTAGATCATACTCATATGCTCCTTCTTGCAAAGGAAACAAATGGAGAATAAGAAAGGAAAAAAAATAGTGCAAGTATTTCCATTTTTTTTTTTTCAATTTCAAAAGAAGATTTTGAACATTTTGAAACATTTTGTTGGAGCGAACTGATTTTGTACATACACTTTTGAGAGGTACACGTACATATAGGTTTAGACAAAGATGACATTATTAAGCATTGGAATCTATTACATACAAAAATGTATAATGTTTGGCATGTCGATCGTAGTGATCTGGTTGAAGATGGCATGGAAGAGGATAATGAATCAGTCCGCAACATGTATATACATGATTCATTGCAAATGAATAAGTGGGAATTTTAGTCCCAGTTGGGCCTTTCCAATAGTTCTAACTTACATGACCTTGGGGTAAGTGCACCAAGTGTATAAGTGGACACCTTTTTCCTGAAATCACCAATTTTTGGACTTCAACAAGAATTTGAAGATAGTTACGCTCAAAATTTTAAGATATGACAAAAACAAAAGTCATAGTCCTCTGAATCTAGTTTCTAAACTACTAATTTTTTTCCAAAATGGTTTAGTTTTAGGTCCTCAAAAAAGGAAGCCACAAAAATTGGTACTGTTTATTCCAGAAAAACATAACATAGTACAAAGTGTGGCCCCCCTAAAATTTTAACTTAAAAAAAAAAAAAATTTAATTGCTTCAATCCAAAGTTACCTAACACTATGTAGTTTATCCCAAATTTTTTGGGTAATTTTATAGTGTGTATTTTTTTTTTAATGAATTTTTTAATCAAACACATCCCAAAAACGTGAAATATCTGTGTGCTCCCCCTAGAAATGATTGAAAACTAATCTAAAATCAAAACTTCTTTTTTTCAAAGTGTGTAGAATGGAGTCTAGTTTCTAAAAAACTAAGTTTTTGTAAAATTCGATGAATGAGCTAAAATCTACAGCCCAGTTAGTACATGTTGGTTTTTGACAAAAAATGGACATACATTCAAAAGAAATTATAGATGAAAGGCTTGAAATAGTTCAAATAAAAAACAAATTATATGGTTGTGTAGCTAACACAAAGACCTACAATGTCATGTAACCTGATTTTATCGATGCTCAACCATGAGGAAACTGGAAGGAGAGCACACAAGAAAAATCAATCATTTTTTGTATGTTTGCAGCAAAACACGTCTCAGACCAGTTTATAGACTCCAAAACTTTGGGTTGGATCCCCAAGGCAAAGCCAAACATTAGGCTTGGTAGAATGTAAAGCTTTAAATAGCGCGTGCGCCCTATAGTGCATGTGCACTATAGCGCGCACGCGCTATTTAAAGTCTTTTAAATTTACTTTTAAATAGCGCGTACGCGCTTTGTAAATTTTTTTTTTTTTGAAAAGTGCGCACACGCTTTAATGCATACGCACTATAGCACGTACGCACTATAGCACGTACACACTATAGCACGTACGCACTATAACACGTACACACTTTGCAAAACTAGAATGAGAAAAAAAGGTGTCATCTTTTTGGCACCACAACTTGGTGCACTTACCCCTTGACATGTTGGGAAAATGTGAGTTTGACAACAACCATCTATGGAATACCATAATGTTCCTTTGAATTTGCACAACCATGCCATTCAATTTATACATAGAAACAAGATGACAGGTTCAGTTCTTCACTCATCTGCCTCTACCACTACCAATAGCAACAATTTATCACATTAACAATAAATTACACTTTATATCATTACAAACCACTCTACATCTAATCTCTCCATGCAACCTTTATACATGGTCATACAAGGAATTGTTAGAACTGGAAAATCCTGCCTTATAAGCTGCATAAAAAATGCACTACAAAATTCAATGCTCGATGCAATAAACCCACTCCTTGTTCTTGCACCAATAGGCATTGCCACTTGCAATATCCATGCATCAACAATACATGCAACCCTCAAAATTCCAATTCAAGAAATAAAACCACTATAGGGACAAGCATTGACAAAATACCAAGAAGACATGAAAAATATTCATTACATTTTAATAGATGAGATGAGCTTCGTAGGTCCCAAACTACTACTAAAAATTGATTCCAGACTATGTGAAGCTATACTCCAAAAATAACACCTTTGCTTTGATGGCATTTCAATGATTCTTATAGGAGACTTAGCCCAACTTCCACCTATTATGGACAAACCGATCTATGCATCTCACAATACAGTTGTAACATTGGCAACAATATTTAGGCAAGGCGATGATCCACTTCAAATACAATTTCACCAAACATTGCAAAATATGCACAACGCAAAACCAATGCTACATGATTGGGAGTTGTTAATGACTTACACAAATAAAAACCTCACTCCAACTAAACATATTGAGTTTAACCAAGCAACACATTCGTTTGCTACCAATGAACAAGTTTCACTCCACAACAAAAAAATACTAAAAGAAAAAAATGTTCCTATTGTATTTTGCACTACGATAAATGCACATCGTAGGCTTGAGGAATTTGCAAATGATGACCAACTACCTAGAGAAGTTTTATTATGTAAACTTCAACGTGTTATGCTTCTAAGTAGCCTCTGGATTGCTGCTGGTCTTGTAAATGGATCTCTTGGAGAGGTCAAAGATATATTGTATCCAATAGGCTCTAACCCTCCTTTGTTGCCTTCATATGTTATTGTAGAGTTCAGTAACCATACTGGTCCACCTTGGGATCCTAGAAACCCAAAAATCATTTCAATACAACCCATTTCTCAAGGCAATTGTACCCAAACACCCTTTACCATAGCCTGGTCTATCACCATACACAAATCACAAGGTCTTACCTTAGGTAGGGCTACAATTGTCATAGGTAGAACTGAAAGACAAGGTCTCACCTTTACGACAATCTCTAGAGTCAGATCCATCCAAGGCCTTTGTGTAGAGCCTTCCTTCTCTTTTGACCTCTTTTGTAAGATGTGAAAAAACCCATACAATATCATTAGAAAGAAATAACAAGCACGTTTGCACTCAATCTCGCATACAAACCATATCTATGAAGCAACTTTACAGAAAATGGTAATGTTTGACATTCTAAATCTGTTCATTTTTCATTTGCTAGTTCCTTTTTCTAGCTTCCTAAGTAATCCATTACACTTTTGTACAGGTTGACAGTTGTCAGATTCAAAGGAGTTCACACACATCAAATACTCAAGAAAATTTCAAGTTTGTCAAGTTACTTTGAAATGCTTTAAAAATTTCACTAATTCTATTTTTTATATAATTGACTCATATGTACTTTTCTTATCAATTAATCTCATCTTCCTTTTATGCATAGGTTTTTGCTACCTTGCCACAAATAGGACTCCAATTACTTTTCTATTTACAATTGAAAAAATATTACAACAAATGTACATTACAATTGTACAATTTGTGAACCTCTAAAGACGTTACTCGTGTGTATATCCCTCTATTATGTATAAAAATATTAATTCTATGCTAACAATTTGAAATCTCTTCAATTTTTCTTTTCTAATAAAATGTATTGACGTACCCCTTGCACCTCTTTCTCCTGCAAGTGCTACTTATATATGAACTATAAAAAGAGTACACCTGCTAATATTAATCAAATCAACTCTAAGCTAAACCCAAATTTAAAAACAGCAAATAAATAAATTAAATATTAAAATCAGTTCGTAAAAATAAATATTCAATTCAAGGTATAGATCGACAGTTATGTACAAATCACCCCTTACACATTGATCATGACATTAAAGACATTAATCATTACTTAACAAAACATAATCATTCTGTAAAAGACCGAGAAAGGGCGGCAAGGAAGGACTGGCAGCATTCCGAGGCTTGATTTATGCTGTGAAAGTGAAAAGTTGTTTTAGCGTGCACGTCAAGGTGATTTTTATATCAGAATAATCGGATTCAGTTTTATACTCTAGGGGCGAGTAATCAAAGAAGCAGGCTGAATTGTCAGAGGGGCATGGCAAAGCGCTATTGATCTAAGAATAATGTTGGGATGGAAAGAGAAATTGGTTGATAAGCTTTCCGCTATACTTTCCGATTCCTCAAAGAACACAGGACCCAATTCCTCAGATCCTTGCACGGTGCCACTACAGCCTCAGGTACATTCATTTCTTACGACATTTATGAACGAATTAATGAATGCACCATTTTTTGTTGGGCCATTTGATAGACCTTTGGTCGATCGGACCGAAAAATCGAAAACAGGATCAGGCAATCAACTGATCTTTGGGCATCTGTGGAGTACTTTACACGTTGCTTGTACAACCAATTTTCCCACCCAATAGAGGTGATTTTCAGTTGAATTGATATGTCACATTTGTTATTTTTTCGTCTGTGGTTGGAATTGGTAAATATCATGTGGTTTATTATTAAGCTCATGATACCGTAATTCACTAGAGACTTGCAACAGTTATGATTTGGCATGCTTCATTAATTCACAACGAGGGTTGTTTGTGGGAACTCCAATGGATTTTGTGTCATCTCCATTAAGCTTACTGATTTACAAGGTTACTCTGTCTACTAAATCGCTGGAGATTTCAACTTAGTGTCGAAGGTTGTGTGCCTTAAAATTTGCTTTCTTAACGTTGTTGTATGTTGGTATTCACGTTCTGAGTTAGTGTCCATATGCCCAAAACAGGCTTGAGTTTTGTGCGAGCAGAAACGTAAACCCACAAAGTTGAATAATATTGCAGCAAAATTAGTTGGAAATAAATAATGAAGAAATAAATTAGGCAAAACAGAATAACAGACAAGGCAGAGAGTTACGTGGTAAAACCATGAAAATATGTACAGGAAATATCCACGGGGAAAGGTGTGAAAAATTTAACTATTGCAATCACTGATTATTAATCTCCTATCATAAACGATTATTAAACTGCTGAAAATAAATTCTCAGCTAATATCGAAAAATAACACAACTGCAACTTCACTTATAAAATATGGAAAGAAATGCGCAACACAATGAACACAATAATTTCAGACAAATTGTCCTTGGAAAAACCCCTAAGGGAAAACCAGTTCTACAGATGAGAAATTATATTAAACTTCAGCAAATCAAGAGATACAAAATTCCTTGCCTCTTACTGGCAGAATTCCGACAATCTCCTAATTTATCCCGTTGATATTCTACACTGCTATCCCACGCTAACACTGCGCCCTTGCTAACACTGCAAGACTATTTGCTAACACTGCAAACGTTTCTCCAAACTTCATATTCTCCAAATGCCCCCTTGACCTCCTTTTATACTACTCCTGTTGGTAAACCAACGGCCGAGATTGATTTACAATCGACGGTTGAGATTAAAACAACTCAACAACCCTAACCAAGTTGATTTCTAGTTGTTTCCAAAAGTGGTCAATTAATTAACAAATATTTGTTTCTAATCTAACCAATTAGTTAGCAAAACAATTATTTGCTAAATAATAGCAAATGGACAAATAGTTGTCCAAAGCTAACAAAACTAATACTCCTTCTTAGCGAGGAAGCTGTTCTGCAGGACACCTAACTTATCTCTGAAGAAGATAAATTTTGCCTTCCCCAATGCCTTAGTCAGAATGTCTGCTACCTGCTCCTCTGTAGGTATGTACTATAGCTGAACAACTCCCCTTTGTACACAATCTCTGATGAAGTGATATCTGATATCTATATGTTTAGACCTAACATGAAACACTGGATTCTCAGACAACTTGATGCAACTCTGATTATCACAATGTATCACAGTAGTCTCAACCTTCTGACGAAACAAGGCTACTAACAACTTCTGAAGCCATATAGCTTCACATGTCGCCATGCTAGCTACTATGTATTCTGCTTCTGCTGAACTTAGAGCCACAGACTTCTGCTTTTTGCTGAACCAAGATACAACTCCTGATCCCAAGCTGAAACAACACCCTGAAGTGCTCCTTTTGTCTGTTGTACTTCCTGCCCAATCTGCATTAGTATAGCCCATCAACCTGATACCTTCACCTCGAACATATCTGATCCCATACTCGATTGTACCACGCAAGTAACGTAGCACATGCTTAGCCACTATACAATGCATTCGCTTTGGTTCAACCATGAACTGACTAAGAGAGTTAACTACAAATGCTATATCTGGTTTAGTGTTGACCAAATACTTAAGCGAACCAATCAACTATCTATATAAAGTGGGATTTACATCCTTCTCCTTAGATGTATCTACCTTCCTCCAATTCGTGATCATGGGTGTAGAGATGGCTTTGCAATCCTCCATCCCAAATTTCTTCAAGATTCAATGCAATATTTCCCTTGACCAAGGAAAATCTCCCCATGTGTCTGCCACACTTCCATGCTTAGAAAGTAGTGCATAAGTCCTAAATCTTTCATCTCGAACTCTTCTGCAAGGTTCCTCTTGCAATCCACTATGAGCCCTAGTGAACCTGTAAGAAATAGGTCGTCCACATAAAGAACAAGAATGAGAATCTCACCCCCAACCACCAAGTAGTAGAGGTTAGCATTTGCTTCACTCTTCACAAAGCCCATTTTCTGCAAGTATGTATTAATGCGCTCATACCACGCTTTAGGAGCCTGCTTGAGTCCGTACAATGCTTTCTTCAATCTGCACACGTGGGTCTCTTTGTTATGTGCTACAAAGCTTTCTGGTTGTTTTATGTATACCTCCTCCTTCAACTCACCATTAAGGAATGCTGTCTTGACATCCATTTGATGGATTTGCCATCCCATCTATGTTGCAAGTGAGATTACAACTTGTATAGAAGTATACCTGGCAACAGGAGCAAATGTCTCCTTATAGTCTATTCCCTCCTTCTGAGAGAACCCCTTTGCCACGAACCTCGCCTTGTATTTCTCGGTGCTACCATCTGCACCGTGCTTTATCTTATAGATCCAACATGATCCAACTAAAGCCCTATTTGTTGGTCTAGGTACTACCTCCCACACATCATTCTGCATTATTGAAGAATATTCCTCAACCATAGCATCTTGCCATACCTGATGTTCTGCAGCTTCCTGATAGCTAGAAGGCTCACTATCTACCAACTGACTAACTAATGCTACATAGTCATTGAACTTGGTTGGTTGTCTTCGCTGTCTAGTACTCTTTCTAGGAGCTCCCACAAACTCCTGAGTATCCCTTTGTGTATCTGGAACCACATGGTTCCCACTGCCAACTGTAGAGGATGAAATGTCAACCTCTAAGTCTTCTAGATGCATTTCCTGTTGCATCTGTTGCTCCATACTCTGTGAATCTTCACTAACTGAGTCTACACTCGTACTGGTAACTGTACTTGAGCTTTGTTGCTCTTGTCTTGGTCTTGGAGCTTCTATTGGCTGCTCACTCTGATCATTTGCTGGCAAATGTCTGGATCTCCTGAATGCCTTGGCCTCCATGAACTTGACATCATGTCTGACAATTATTCTTTTAGTCCCCGAAATGAAAATCCTATATGCCTTTGAGGTCTTACTGTACCCAACAAAGTACCCCCTCTCTGCAGTCTGATCTAACTTTGTACGTGTATCTCCAGGAATATGACAATATGCCAAACTCCTGAATATCATGAAATGACTAACATCTGGCTTCTTCCCTGTGAAAGCCTCCTCTGGTGTCATCTTCCCTAGCACCTTGTGTAGAACTCTATTCTGAATGTAGACTACTGTATTACACGCCTCTGCCCATAAGTAACGGGGCATATCCTGGTCATGTAGCATAGCTCTTGCTGCCTCCGATATAGAACGGTTCTTCCTCTCAGCAACTCCATTCTGCTGTGGATTGTAAGGAACAGTCCATTCTCTCTTGATTTCTTCTCTGGTACAGAACTCCTGGAAGACATTTCCTTTGTACTCGCCTCCATTGTCTGACCGAAGAATCTTTATCTTCTTTCCTGTCAAATTCTCCACAAGAGCCTTGAACTCTTGGAATCGACTGAAAACCTCATCCTTAGTCTTCAAGAAGTATATCCAGGTCTTTCTAGAGAAATCATCAATAAAAGTAACATAGTACTCATATCCTCTGAGAGATTTCGTCGACGTCGGTCCAAAAACATTTGAATGCACTAGATCAAGAACACCCTTAGATCTGGTGTCACTCCTTGGAAAAGATGCTTTCGCAAACTTCCCCAACACACATCCCTTACATATATCGTCATGCTCTGTGCTCACCTCTGGAACACCTGTCACTGTCTCATGAGCAATCTAAGTGCTCCATGATGAATATGGCCCATCCTCCTATGCCATAGCTCTCCAAGATCTCTAGGATTATTGTTGCTCATAAGTGCCTTAGGAGTATCAAACTGCAATCTATAAAGGCGACCACTCCTAACTCCAATAGTTATGGGTGATTTCCAATCCTTGTGCTTAATCAACACATTTGTCCCTCTAAAGAGTACATTATACCCCCTATCCTGAAGAACAGATACAAAAATTAAATTCATACCGAAGCCTGGCACATATAACACATCATGAAGTGGAATTATCTTTCCATTCTCCCTCTGAAACTGAACAGTCCCTTTCCCAACAGGGTTGAGTTTGGACAAGTTTCCCATAGAAATCTGAATATTGGTGTCCTCCTCCTTGTAACTGGAGAAGTACTCTCTAACTCCTCTCATATGAAATGACGCCCCACTATCTATATACCAAACACACTGTGAGGTTGAGCTAACCATACAAGCTATGAGCGCAAACTCATTTTCCATTCTACTGGAGAGTTCTTCCGCACTTGCTGAAGCTGCCACCTGCTTCTTGCCCTTCTTCCTCTCTGGGCAATCACTGACATAGTGGCCAAACTCGTGACATCCAAAACACTTGACCTTAGAAAGGTCCTTCTTCTTCTCACTTTGTGAATTTGATCCTTTGCTAGATCCCTTCTTTGCTTTCCCTTTACCCGCTAGGGCAACGTTCTCTTGTTCCACCTCATTTTTCTGACTCTTGTTGGTCCCATTGACAAGACTTAGTCTAAACTCCTCCTAGGTGAAATCAGTCCATAGTCGATCCCAACTCGGTAAAGTATCTCGTCCACTGACAACTTGAACAAAGACACTCCATTGTTTAGTAAACCCATTTAGGGCTATTCTCACTAGCTCGTCATCACTAGGGCTATCTCCAACAGCTGCTAACTCGTCCTTGACAAGTCTGAGCCTGGTAAGGTAACTTGTGACGTCTTCTCCCTGATTCATTCGGGTATTCTTTAGCTTCTCTCTGAGAATCAACTTCCTGTTGGTGGTAGCATTCTGGTATAGATTCAGAATGGCGTCCCACATCTTCTTCGCTGTATCTAGCTCTGCGATATGTGGAACAATATGATCCTTGACACCATCAAGGATAATCCTCCTCGCTTTGGCATCGTCCTTCCTATATGCTGCAAGCTGTGTTGCATCCGTTGGTACAGGTACAACACTGGTAGCATAATCCTTGATACCATTCTCTTCCAACAATAAAAAAATTTTGGCCTTCCAGACACCAAAATTTGAGGCACCATCCAATCTATCCTGATCTCTCAAACCAGCTAAAGCCATCTCAAGGGTTTAAAGCAATAATAAATCTAAAGAGATCAAAATTTCTTTCCTAGGGCAAACTCTTCTACCCTTAACAATTCTCTGATACCATGTGAAAAATTTAACTCTTGCAATCACTGATTATTAATCTCATATCATAAACGATTATTAAACTGCTGAAAATAAACTCCCAGCTAATATTGAAAAATAACAGAACTGCAACTTCACTTATAAAATACGGAAAGAAATGCGCAACACAATGAACACAATATTTTCGGACAAATTGTCCCTGGAAAAACCCCCAAGGGAAAACCAGTTCTACAGATGAGAAATTATATTAAACTTCAGCAAATCAAGAGATACAAAATTCCTTGCCTCTTACTGGCAGAATTCCGACAACCTCCTAATTTATCCCGCTGATATTCTCCACTGCTATCCCATGCTAACACTGCGCCCTTGCTAACACTGCAAGACTATTTGCTAACACTGCAAACGTTTCTTCAAACTTCATATTCTCCAAATGCCCCCCTTACCTCTTTTTATACTACTCCTGTTGGTAAACCAACGGCCGAGATTGATTTACAATCGACGGTTGAGATTAAAACAACTTAACAACCCTAACCAAGTCGGTTTCTAGTTGTTTCAAAAAGTGGTCAATTAATTAACAAATATTTGTTTCTAATCTAACCAATTAGTTAGCAAAACAATTACTTGCTAAATAATAGCAAATGGACAAACAGCTGTCCAAAGCTAACAAAACTAACAAAAGGTATCAATATTGTTATGGCATAGAAAAAAATAACAATCTTCATGCAATTGCTGCTCTTAAAATTAATGTCCAAAGATATATAATATCTTCAAGATAACAACCACCATCGAGTGCAGATAATTTATTTAAAAAAAAAAAAAATGGACAAAAGGAATTATTTCTTTGAGGAAAAATAGGTCCATATATCACCTTTTGTGCAAGCCAAGAGAACCCAAATTTCACTTCAGTTTCTCTCTCAGCAACGGTTTTGTAAACACGTCTGCATAGTTTTTTAGCATGTGAACTTTTTCAAGAGTTACTCTACCTTGAATCATGCAGTCGAAACCTTTTCCATTTAATGCTTCAACCCCAGCAGCAAATGCTAACACAATCCCCACGATAACTAGTAGCCTTGATACCATTTCTTGTACATGTGAGAAACGTAAATTCACAAAGTTGAATAATATTGCAGCACAAATTAGTTGTAAATAAATAATAAATAAAATAAAATAAAAAACTAAATAACAAACAAGACACAGATTTACATGGTAAAATCTCAACAATATGCCACAGAAACATCCACTAAGCAAGGTATCATTATTATTATTGTTTGGAGAAAACATTTACAATCTTCATGAAATTGCTACTACTACAATTACTTTGCCTTAAAGGAAACAAATACATAGAATATCTTTAAGATAACGACCTATTACTGAGGCATTGTTCTAGCCTCTCCCTCACTTTCTTTTGCTGACATGTACTGACTTCCACAATTCTACTTGGACCACTATTGCACTCTGATACAACTTTGACTGCGAGTGGTAAGAGGAAGTACAATGGGTTCAACCCCAAACACCTTTGATCCTCAAAATGGACCAAACTAGGACCCAGTCCTTCAAATGCACAACTCTTCCAATCTTAGACAGTTTACACACACTATCCCACCACACCTTGTGGGAGTCCTTTGAATCAAATCAAATCTTACTGCAAATAGGGGGATCAAATTCACAATCACCTTTTGACCCTATCTTTAAATGTGGAAACAAAACCACTTGAACACTATGTCTCTTATACTAAAAACTTGCACACAAACGCCAAACCAACTTCTAGGGAGTGAAAAGGCTTACATTCATCTTAAGACGACATTCCATGACCATTTCAACAAGGTCCAACAACCCATTAACTTTCTAAGGCTAAAATGCACATTTAGACCAATGTAACGTGACTTGTCGTGAGTTGGGCGAGTCTCCCGAGTCTGTGAGTCACCAATGGTCTGCCAGGTCAAAATGACCCATGACTCGGGCTCGACGGGTCAAGTGATGTGACTTGCCTGACTCGACTTACTCGCGGGTCACGACCCACTTGACTCGGCCGCGGTAGCAGGCTTCTTGTTGAGTAAAAATAACATAAAACCAATGTTTTTTTAATATTTTTTTCTTCTTCTTTGTTATTCTTATAACCTTAAAAGGTCTTTCATAACACTGTATTGTGAGAAGAAGAAAGAGAGAGAGGGGAAGAAGAGAAATAGAGTGTCATTATTTTGCAACTAGCTGAAAGAAAAAGGAGAAAAACTTGCATTTGTGACGTTGGAGCTTGCATTTAGATCATCAAGGAGTTTATAGGAGCTCTTCTCAACACTTCCCAAAGCATTTCAAAGAGGTAAGAATTGATTTTTTAGATTTTGATGATTTTTTTCTCTATACTTATGGGTTTTTTGGATGAATTTTTTTTGTATGTTTATGGGTTTTTTTTATACTTTAGATCTTCATAAAATACAATGTTTAAATGGTAATAATTGGTCAAAAATCTCTTATTGCGGCAACCTTTACATTTTTCCTTACTCATAATGGCTCCTAGAGGTAAAAAAACCCAAGCTCTCTAAAGGCAATAAAAAGATGAGTGTTGGAAGTACACCATAGACTTTTCAGGTAGAGTAGAACTCAAACAAAATGCCTATTTTGTAAGGTCGTTAATAGTGGGGGATAAATAGATTGAAATACCATATTGCTGGCATACGTGGTCATGATACTGAGCCTTGTAGAGCTGCAACTGTTGAGGCTCAATGTTTTTGTTATGTTGCCTTAGAAAAATATGAATAAGAAAAGGAATTAAAACAAAAACAATTAGCAGAGTTAGCTTAGATTGGTTTCAATTCCCTTCCACGCTCATTTGGAAATGTTTCTGTCTAGTTTTACACCCGGGCTAGGTTCAGTATGTTGTGTTGGAGATGTTTCTTCCCTTCCCCCCTATCATCCTAGTGCTTCTGCTAGTCGTACTTCTTCTACATCTATTCCTTGCACTGCTAGTGGTGCTGTAGCTGCTGCCCCTTTTAGTAGTATTGGCTTTACCTTTCATCCTAGAGTCATTAAAATCTAGGTTGGACAATTTTTTTGTACCGCGTTCCACTCCTGGTGCACAACCTTCACTTGAGAGCTTGGGCTGAAATAGGGAGATCCATGAAGCTGGAATAAGAGCAATTTGCAAGTTTTGGTTTTTCTGCAACATTCCATTTATAGCAGCTAGGTACTTCAACTTCATTTATATTTGATTGTTTTACGTTTTTAACTTTTAAATTTTAAAATTTAAATTCAATTTTATAGTTTTAACTTGATGTTGAAAATTTGAAATATGCTAATTAAATTTTTTTTATAAATGTAATAGGACTCATTATTGGCAGGGGATGGTTGATGCGGTTTCCATTTGTGGTGCGGGGTTTAAAGCCCCCACTGAAGATGAGTTGAGTGGCCCCCTTTTACTAAAAATGGTTGAGGAGATGAAACTTGAGTTGGAGGACCATAGAAAGATTTGGAGCCAAAATGGGGTGTACCATTATGACGAATGGATGAACAGATAGAAGGAATAGGACCCTCCTAAATTTTCTTGTTTCTAATGGAGGTAATTCATCATCCTCCACTTCTTGAAGTCTAAAATTTAATGTATTAGTGAATAACTAAAATTTTGTTTTATTGACTATTGATTCTCGAATGATAATCATTTTGTTTAATTTTCATTTCTAGGATCCACCATGTTTTTGAAGTCTATAGATGCTTTCTCACATGTCAAAAATGCAAAATTCTAATGTGAGGCTATTGAGGAGGTCATAAGGGAGGTGGGGGAAGAGAATGTTGTCCAAGTGGTGACTGATAATGCAGCTAATTATGTTGCTGCAGGTAAAGTTTTAATTTCTAACTTTCTAAGTTCTAAAAAAATTATTTTAGTTTTTCATTAAATTTTGAAAATTAAAAGTTTTTTAATACATAAAAAATTTTCATTGTTTACTAACTAATTTAAAATTGCTGCAGGAAAACTTTTAATGACGAGACACTCAAGAATCTTTTGGACTCCATGTGCGGCCCATTGCCTTGACCTCATGTTAGAGGATATTGGCAAGCTTAAATGGGTGAAGTCATGTGTTGCTAAGGCCAAAAATCTTTGTAAGTTCATTTATAATCATGCCTTGGTCCTCAACATTATGAGGGAATACACGAAGGGAAAGGAGTTGGCTCGTCCCGGTATCACAAGATTTGCCTCTAATTTTATCACACTATAATCCTTGCTGAGTTCAAGGTTAGCTTTGAGGTGCATGTTTGTTGGTCTAGAATGGAGTTTCTCCTCCTTTGTCACTACCCATATAGGGATAGATGCAACAAAATGCATTTATGATGAAGAAGGTTTTTGGGAGCCATGTTTGAAGATTGTGAAGGTAATTTAAATTTTAAAAGCTTGAGTCTTAAAATTTTATAATTTAATTTATCTCATACATATTTTTGTTTTATTTTCATTGTGCAACTTTGCAAAGTTTCATCATTCGCAAAATTGTTTTTTGTTTAATTGTTTTGTAGATCATTGAGCTCTTTGTAGCCCTTCTACGAGTTGCTGATGGGGAGAAGCCCTCTATGGACTACATATATGAGGGCATGGATAGGGCCAAGGAGGCTATTAAGGCCAAATATGTAGGAGTTGAGGAAAACTATGGCCCTATTTGGGACATAATTGATAGGAGATGGCAAAATCAGCTTCATAAGCCCATCCATGCAGCAACATATTACCTCAATCTGGCATACCGTTTCCATGAAGATTTCAAGGTAGATGAGGAGGTTCTTAGTGGCTTATACACAGTGATATCGAAGATGGCCACTAATGCCACAGATATATTGCTTGAGATGGATGCCTATAATAATGCATCAGGGCCCATTTTTTCAAATCAAATTTGTAAAGAAGGTCGTACAAAATTGCAGCCACGTAAAAATTGTAGCTTAAGCCTTATACAATCCAGTTTGTAAATTTCTAGCTTTAAAGTTCAAATTTTGAAATGAGACTAATATTTTTTTCTTTTCCTTTTTTCAAAATTCAGATAGATGGTGGCAAATGTTTGGGCCTTCAACCAAAAACCTTCAACAAATTGCCATCCACATAATGAGCCAGCCAAGTAGCGCTTCTAGATGTGAGCGCAACTAGAGCATGTTCGAGCACATCCACTCGAAGAGGCATATCAGGTTGTCTGTGGAGAAAATGAATAGGCTAGTCTTTGTGCATTACAACCTGCACATTAGGACCAGGGAGATTTTGGATAGTGACACCTCTCTGATTACTTTAGAGGAGGTTGATCCAGAGTCTGAGTGGGTCACTAAGGCTACTGATCCTGTCTTTGATGATGAGGACCTAGAGTGGGTTGACAAGGTAGATAGAGAGGCTAAGGCCGTGGTTATGGCAGCATAGGACCAGAGAGCTCTAGTTGTTCCTAGTGGCACCTCACAGGCATTGGCAGAGCTAGAGACTACAGTTGATCCTAGAGGCACCTCACAGGCAGATGCTATGGCTAATCAATCATCTAGGACCTACCTTAGACGCCTTACTAAGAGGCATTTTATAGATTATATTGAGCTTGAGCTTGAGGTTGGGGATGAGGATGAGGATGAGGATGAGGATCACAATGACGATGAGGATGATGACTAGGAGCCATAGCTATAGTCTTGTTTTAACTTTCTGTTTAACTTAACATATGATTGGAATTTGGAACATTTGATGATGACTATTGATGTGTTGGATTTCATAATACATATACATTTTGATGGGTTGCATGGATTTATCATTTTATATATCTATGTTTTACTTTTATAATATTTCCTTCAGCTATTGTTTAGTTATTAGTATTTAGCAATTTACCTTTGTAGTATTGTACTTATGTAATCGATGTATGTTTAACTTTTAAGTATGTGCATTATTGATCAAATTATCTTCTATTTAATGATGTTATTGTGTCTTTAAGCTTTATTCAATAATGGGTGCATGAAATGTTCTTTAAATCTTAAAAAATTTCAAAATTTTGAGGTTTTTTCACTTTGCCGAGTCATTGCCGAGTTTGAGCCAGGTCATGAGTCAAGTTACCCTTGTCGAGTTAGAGCCGGGTCTGAGTCATGTTACTTTGATTTAGACCTACTAGGCAATTAGCCCTATGAAACCAGTTTTGTGGAATAACTTTCAAAACCCCAAAACAACCTACCAAAAAAATTAAGGTTTTAGATATCATTTTGGGACTTTAACTAGACTACAAAGAATTAGGACTCAATTCCACTCCTGTACCCCTTAACCCTCACAGTGCTCACAAATCTAATAGGCCTAATAGGCTTGGTTTACAAAACAAGTACTAATGGATGGATTCATGAAATTGAGCCAATGGTTTGGGCAGCCTTCTTCCCACCTATCTTCACCAATTCCATCAAAATATTGGGTCTTGACACTCCCCTATGCAGTCTTTGTGCATAAAACCTCCAATTTAGACCAAACACATGGTTTTGTTTGGCCTAGGGCTTGGTGGTAAAAATACCAAACCAACTCCTTTAGTCCTGGCCTTTTGGAATCGTGTAAAGTACATCCCCAACTTGCATGCCTCCCAAGGGCCATTGAATTCCACCAGTGGAAATGTAATTTAGGGTGACATTTCTCCTGAACCCTTATGGAATGAGGGTTTTCAAAGTGTTTCTACAAAAGGAACTGTGACTTTCACCGAACTAAGCTAAATCACATTAAGCCAAACACATTAGTTAGAGAACTCACCAAACTATACAACCATGTCCACTGATCTAGCCTACCAATCTGTACAAGGCTGTACAATACGGTGAGACAACAAAGTTGCTCGGAAAAACAATCTTTTTATTCAAAAAAGTCACCAAACTTGATACAATTTCTCCAATTGTCACATTCTTTGATGCAACATGCTTAAATAGCCTTTTCCCAACTTCTCCAACTAATTTTCAAATGGTTGTGACCGTTTGACCCCAAAATGCAACTATTGAGCAACTTTTGCAATTTGTAATCAAAACTCATCAAATTGACTCTCAACCTTCCAAATGAGTTGAATTATGTTCAAAACATCCCAAACATCCCAAAACACCCTAGTTGACCTTATTTGACTATTCTAGGACCCCATGGTTTAATTGAATGTCCAAGTTTATAAATGTACTTGGAATTTAGTAGTCTTACAAAATGGGTTAATCACAATGTTTGTGATCCAAAAATGGATCCAAAACCATATTCCCTTAATGCCTATCTTCTATCCCCTTAGACCCCTTGTTCTTTAGGGGGTACCCTGCACCTATGTTTTATCATCAACCAAACTTGCCCAATCTGAATTTGTGAACCCACTGAGGCTGGAATCATGACCCCTAGTGTAAAGAAGTCCATAATGAGAGGTGCACTTCACATAATGCAACAAACACTTTGGTGCTGCCCAATGATTGACCTTGGGGGCCTTAATGAATCATGAAATGTAGTTCACTGCAAAATTGAGATCATGTTTAGTGGCAGTTGGACAAATGAGATTGCTTACTAGTTTCTTGTAAGTGGTTTCCTCAGTAGGAGGAAAACCAAACTTGGTTGACAACTTCAATCCCTTCGCCATAGGCATGGAAGTAGGTTTACAATCTTGCATTCAAAACTTGTCAAGCAAGTTCTTAGCATACTTAGATTGAGAAATAAAGATGCTACCGTCAGTCTACCTTAGATTGAGAAATAAAGATGCTACCGTCAGTCTACCTAACCTCAACACCTAAGCAATAATAAAATCCTTGCACAGGACTTGTTTGATTTCTGCAATCGAATGTGCTGAATTGCCAGTAATGATCAAGTCATCCACATAGACAACACGAAAGAGAACATCATCACTACATTGTTTGATACACAAATTACTATCAAAAGGGCAACTTTAAAAACCTTGAATAACCTAGTACTTATCAATCTTGATGTACCACCCTTGAGGAGCCTGTTTGAGTCTGTAGAGTGCTTTCTTGAGTCGACATGATTGGTAGTCTGTGCTAGCAGTCTTGAAACTAGGGGTTGCGTCGTGTAGGCTTCTTCCTACAACTCATTGTTTAGGAAGGCACTCTTAATATCCATTTGTTAGACTTTCCATCCAAATTGAGGTACAATGACGAGAAGAAGACAATTGTACTCATCTTGGCAGTAGGAACAAAAGTCTTCTCATAGTCAGTGCCCTCTTGATGTGTGAACCCTTGAGCTACTAATCCAACCTTGTATTTATGTAAGGTACCATCTGCATTATTCTTGACCTTATACACCTCTTTGCAGCTAACGGGCTTCTTTCTTGGAGGAAGATCAAAGAGAATCCAAGTGTTGTTCTTCATAAGACTCTAGTATTCAACATCCATAGCCTATTCTCACTCTTGAATCCCTTTTGTCTCTTTAAATGTCTGAGGCTTATAATACTATGAAGGTTGGCCATGCGAGAAATGTTAACTCTATTTTTCTACTTCCCCTTATTTCTAGAGGATCTAACCTCAATGAGCTCATCAGGGCAAAGAGCACCGATGATCTTAGCCCACCATTTAGGCCAAAGAGTTGATGTGCAAACATTAGATGGAGGAGGAGGGGATTAGGAACAAGTGGAAGATTAGCATTGTTTGGAGGAAACTTAGGTAGTGCAACATCAAAGACAAAATCTGCATCATTCCTTCCATCATGTGAACCCAATGGAAGACAGACACCCAGAAAGAAGCCTTCAAAGGTTGATCCTAAGAATTATTCTCAGACATGAAAAGCTGAAACGGTCCTCGCTCTTCATCAAAGACAATATCATGATTGAAGATAAGAAGATCAATGTCTACGCTAATTAGTCGGTAAGCCTTATGGTTGTCATTGTATGCTATAAACACAAGCTTCTCACACTTGGAATCCAACTTGGAGCGTTGGGCATATGGAATCCATATATATGTTAAAGAGCCAAAAACTTTCAAGTGGCTGATGCTAGGTTTGTGACCAATCTAGGCTTCCTAAGGAGTCTTCCCTTTAACAACATGTGTGTGAGAGACTGATTAAGAAGATAGACTATAGTAAACATTGTTTTTGCCAAATATTTGTGAGGAACATTTTTGTGTTCCATCATACACTTGACCATTTTTGTAATGGTGCACTTGCGATGTTCTACACTGCCATTTTGTTGAGGGGTTGTATGGTGTGGTTAATTGACATTTGATGCCATGTGTATTACAGAATGTGTAGAAAGGAGTAGAACAAAACTCCCCCTCATTATTAGACCTAAGAGATATAATCGAACAACCAGACTCTTTTTTTTGTTAAGGCCTTCAATTTCTGAAATACAATAAACACATATGATTTCTATCTAAGAAAGTACACCCACATTTCACGACTGAAATCATCAACAAAAAGTAAGAAATACTTGCACCTAATAACAAAAGGAGTATTATTTGGACCATATACTTTAGCGTGGACCAACCATAGAACCTTAGAGGCTTTCCATGAGTCACCATCTTTGAGTGATATCCAGTGCTTCTTTCTAGCCCAACAAGCTCCACAAACTCATTGATTTTGAGTTTGGCTTTTAGGTAGGCCATGTACTGAATCTTTTCAAACAAGCTGAGCAAGATAGTGAATGTTTAGGTGACCATATCGCCAATGCCAAAGACTGCTGATAGAAGATGATTTTGCTATGAAGGCATGCTTTAGAGAATCACTAGTATCCACAAGTCTGTATAAATTATGATCCTCAATGCCAATAACTACAGTAGTGTATGCTACGCGGTCAACAATTGAATAGTTGTGTGCATTAAATACCACATCAAGATGAGGAGAATGTTGCATGATTTGACTCATTGAGAGTAGGTTTAGTTCCATGCTAGGAATGTAGTAGACATTGAGGAAGATGAGATCCCTCCCCCTAGACTGTATCTAAACTTTGCCCTTTTTGACAATAGTATACTCTTCACTTCCTCCAAATATATACTCTTCACTTCCTCCAAATATGTTTGAATTAGTGAAGGGAGAAAATTTTGTAAACCAACCATGCCAATGAGTGAAATGCCGAGTGACACTAGAATCTTTATAATAAACAAAGGATTTCACATGGTGTGTAGGTCTTTTAGCCACAAAGGCATATAAAGCAGACTCTTTATGCTCTATATGCTTAACAACATTGGCTTTAGGGCGAGACCCTCTGTTTTATTTCTGTTTGGAAGCCAATTGATCATGACAATCCTTAAGCAAATGGCCATATTTATGAAAATAATTACATTGAACCTTCTTCTTCGTTGAATATTCTTGAGACTGACTAGGGCCCTTCTGCTGAGAGGACTAAGATTTTCCTTTATCCTTGTGAAATTTTTGTCCTTCATCTTGTCACCACAAAATGGAGGCAACACTATGAGACTTTTCCAATTAAGTTTTGTGTTTCTCTAAGGTAACTCACTATTTTATTGGCAAAGATTGATCAATCAATCATTCTCAATTCATATAATGAGTCTTTTTATTGAAGGCTCTTGTCAAGTCCTTTTTTTTTTCAATTTGTTAGCCTATACTTGATTTTTGAGGACTTCAAAGTCCTTTTTGCATTTTCAAGTGTTTGTTTGGATTGTTTTTAGTCTTTTTCTTTCCTTCATTCTCTTGCTTTCGATCACGCTTTCGTTTTGAGATATCTTGGGGCTTAATCAAAGTTGTTAGTCAAAATTTATCAAGGTTCAAGTGTACAAAATGTGGGTTTAGAACCTCCAATGCATATTTAAAATATTAAACCTTATAATTTAATATTGAGTTGCACCTTTTGAAATATATGACTTAAACCACTTTATGTTATGTATTTAAGTTACTTTTTGACTTTAAATTTATAACTTAAGTGATTTAAGTCATTACAGTGCACTTTATGTTATATTTTGATTTTGAGTTTCACTTTAATTTATAACTTCAACATTTAGGTGAAATTTCACTTTTTGAACTATTTACACAAACTTGTAAAATATGTTAGTGTAAATATGTAACGGACCCTCTAAAGTGAGATTCACTTAAGCGAATCAAAAAGACGTGCTAAATAGAAACTTTAAGTGATGCAAGTCAATTACATGTTATTTTTGAATGGAATACATGTAATTGCCCTTCCAAACCACGTTTTTGGCTTGTTAACCACTTGTTTCTTGTCAAAACAACTAGCTGGGCAGTTTTACATGCAATTTAAAATATGTAATGTATCTTCCAAACCCTGTTTTTGGTCTTTGCATGCAAAATGCAAACATGTATTTGCATCCAAGAACCACAATTTGCCTTGGAAATGAAGTTTTATACAAACAAAAACATGCAATGAGTATTGCCAACTCGGATTGGCCAAAGAATTGCTATCTACTTGGGCATCCAAGTTTGTTGAAGCTTGGTTGTGCAATGGTAAGTCATTTAAAACATACAATGCATCTTCTAAACTCTGATATTGCTCAAGGCGTTGGAATATATGCATTTGCATTACATGCGATGCCTTCTCCAAACCACACTTTCCACTTAGAAGGAAAATGTCACATGTAATGAATCTCCTAAATCGTGATTTTGGCTTGAACTTGGGTTTCATGCACTTATAATGCATATTTTAAATCTGCGTTTGGACATTCAAACCCCAATTTGAGTCTCTAAAGGAAAAATGTTGCATGTAAAGGGCCTCTTGAAATCCGAATTGGGCATTTCATGCAAAAATGTTGCACGTATAGGGCTTTGAAACCACAATTTGCAGCAAACTTCTCCATTTTGAACATGCAATGCATCTCAAAAACCTTGATTTACTTGGAGTAAACATTTGCATCATTCTATGCACATGTAAATGCATTTGGGAGCCACGATTTTCATTGATAAGACATTTTGAAACAATGCAAATCACTCCAAGAAGTGAGATATGTACTTAGGAAGGCATTTGCAATATCATTTGCAACATCATTTGCTTCATCTTGCGCATACATTTGCATCAACAAACCACGGTTTGGAGCTAGAGTTTGAATTTTTCAAAGCATTTGATCTTTACATGGAAACACACTCTCAAAACCCAATTTTGGAGAAGAGAGTTGTATTCCAACTTCTTTTTGCCTAGTTTTACTCTTTGCTCTCCAAGTAAGTGTAAAATTTCGGTTTTGAATGCATTTTTTGATCATATTGCTTATTTCTTGCATTCTTTTTCTCTTTGTCTTCCATTTGTTTGAATGCAGCCTTAGATTTTTTTTCCATGTTGTTAAATAAGTTTAAAACTCTCTTTATGACTTTTTGCATCAATTTGTAAGATATTCTGATCAACTCATTTGATGCAGAGCTGCACCTTGGCTTAAGTAGCCTTATCTAGGGGAGTCACCCATAATTTACCTCTGAGATATTCATGAGCATCCTTAGGTAAAGCCTTAATGAAAATATAATCTATTTGCTCCTTAGGTAAAGCCTTAATGAAAATATAATCTATTTGCTCCTTAGCGGTTGCATACTCCAATCTCACTTCTTTGTCTTAAACTAGCTCTTTCAAGTAATGATACTTGATAGCAATATGCTTGGACTTTGTGT
This sequence comes from Cupressus sempervirens, assembly GCA_028749045.1. Classification (NCBI taxonomy): domain Eukaryota; kingdom Viridiplantae; phylum Streptophyta; class Pinopsida; order Cupressales; family Cupressaceae; genus Cupressus; species Cupressus sempervirens. The sequence goes on along the minus strand of CM053793.1, from coordinate 361,064,648 downwards.
GCCTTACAAGATTCTTTGATATATTTATAGCACTTGTGTTGTCACAACAGATAACAATTGGATCAATGATCTCTTCCTTCATACCTTTCAACATTCCTCAAATGATAAATGAATTTGCATGCAAGATTGAAGTGTTGAAACTTATCAAATTGACTCAAAGCAAGAGATATGTTCTTCATTTTCGTTTTTGGTTTTTGTATATACTTTTGTTGCCTATTTTTGTTTGTTTTTTGTTTGTCTGAGAAGGAAAGTAGGAATTTTCACCAAAAGAATGCAATTACCTTCCATGCTTTCATTTTCTATATTCAGTCCATCTCCAAAATACATCTAAGCTCCATATTCCCAAATATGTAATCGCACTTCCAAAACTTGATTACATATTTACACCAAGTAAAAATAATGAGTTTATAGCCACATATAATTGCATCTCCAAAACCCGATTTTGTTAAAAATCACATCCTACATACATCCATATGCTTCCAACTTGCATTCTTAGCCATTCAAAGCAAAAGCCTCATTTTACCTACAAGCAATCCACTATCTAAAATCCGATTTTGGCCATTATTGCCCAAAATACAAGCTGTTAGAACAATTTCCAGCCTTCTTAAGTGTTCAAAAAGTATCTAAATCATACCTAGAACACTTATCCTCCATGGATTTGTTATCAATTATCTGAATCTTGAAACCCTCATGGATTCAATCCCATTGAAGGATGTTATCACTCTTTGGAATTCTCATGTTGCAGCGAACTCTTCAAGTCAAGATGAGGCAAAATTTCTTCAAAGAATAAAGACGTCTTGTTAAGAAGGTATGCTTTGAATCAAACGAAGCAATGATTCATGTGGTCTCCACTTTCCCAATGGCTTTCCTAGAACCTGAGTTTGTGTAGGAATGCGCCAAGCATTTTGATCCAAAAAATAAAATAAAAAATAAAGAAAAAGTCAATTAAAGGTGCTGCAAGGAAAATTGTTCTGAGTTTGCATTTGGACATCATTGAAAAGGTGTTCAAAGTGCTGAAAACTCTAGAATGTGCAAATTTGACAAAGGAGATTTCACAACAACTATGGAATGAGAAAAGCTTGATTACATCAAGATTTCAAAATGACAACTGACAATTCATCAAAGAGAATCAGAGGTTGTCAAAAGATGCAACACCATGGTTATCAAGGTGAATGAAGTAGCACAAAATACGGTAACTCCCAATCCTGTGATCATCCGTAAAGGCCTTTGCTGGTAATCTATAGGATTGATTCATAAAGAATCAATAGTTGCAACATTTTCTTCAAGTGTATTTTCATCTTTGTAGTTTTAGAAGATAGGTTGCATGTAATCCATGCACATGTAACCCAATTACAAGTACCTTTAGTCATGTAATTCAATAATTCTTCTTTCTTAGTTTGACATAGTGAAGATGATTGAGTTTCTCCCACTTTTTTCTCCATTTTTCTCTCACTCCTTTGCCTATGTAAAGGAGTGCCATTCATTGTAAATAACCATCTTTTTTATATGCAAGAGAGCTCTGCCAAACTTGTGCAAGTATAATTGTGATTGTGTAGTACAAATTTGAAAGAAAAGTGAATATACAAAGAGCATTTTTTTTCAAAGCTGTGTCTGGAAACAATTGTGGTAGAAAAAATTGGAAGTTGTGATTGCAATTTCCATTTACTATCTTTAATCCATGTTATTCTTGTGTGTCTTAGAGAAAATTGAGTACTTGAAGCAATTGTGGTGGTATAGATTAGAAGTTGTGACTGTGGTTTATATTACTGTCTTATATTCATGCAATTTGTTAGAATTAAGTTACTTTCATGTTTGTGAACTGAAATAACTTATAGGATCGTAGTGTAGAAATATCTATTTCTAGAAGTCTGTATGCCCCAATAGTAGAGATTAATCTTTGAAGAACTGGATAGGAGTTTGTGAGCTTCATAACCATTCTTATAGTGTAGAAAAACTAGACATAGATCTAAGCCGATATGCTCTCAATCAGCCTATGAATTGGTGTGAGTTTATTATTATCATTGTAATACCCTTTTAAGCATCTCTTAACTTTTTTCTTACCTTGAGTTGATCCAAGGAACGGCGAGAAGGGGGAGCCTTCCCTTTAAGGTAGGAGAGAACACTATAGCTGGTAATCTTATTTTGTAACTAAATTGGCATAGACTGTCAGTTCCAAAATATCCACCCAACAGAATTAATTTAGCTATAAAGGCTTGCTCTGAGGAGGTCGAGGTGGTACTGCTACCAAATTGTTGTTTCCAACAATCCTGTTGTAGATATTTGGTGCACAACTGTGGAAATTTTAGATTAACGTTAGTGGAAGTAATGTTGAGAATCTCGATAAAATGCTCATTAGATTTAGGTAAACTCTTCAAGGTGATGATTACCATATCCTCTTCCTCTAGCTTTTCAAGCTGATCTTGAATGTTCCTCTAGCTTTTCAAGTTGATCATAAATGTCCTTAGTCTTCGTGAGATGCTCTTGTAGGGACGTGAGTTCATCCATCACGATAAACAATAATTGGTTCTTTAGGAAGAACGCTTAGCTCTTGTCGGATGTCTCATGCAGCTTCTTTAGATGCTTGTGGATGTTTGATGCTGACTTACCATAAGGAATTTGAGGCAATTGATCATGTGTGACAGAGAGCTTGAGAAGCATAATAGTTTCTCGATTCCAATCACCAAATTTGTCATGGTATGCTTGGATTATGGCAAGACGGGTCTCTGTTCCCAAAACAAGCGTATCAAGGTGGTGATATTCAAAGATTTTCCGCATATGTAGCTTCTAGGTGTTATAATTTTGCCTTTGAATCTTTGATTACCTTCCAATATTAAGTTGGTCAATGACACTATCTTGCACATTTCCTAACCCACAAATATCAAGAAATAAAAAAGAGGCTATAGAACAGACTCTAAAAAAAGAAACTCGATACAAAAAATAGAGGCAAATGTAGGCACAAACTTCAAAAAATAAATTACCTTCCAATGTTAAGTTGGTCAATGACACTATCTTGCACATTTCCTAACCCACAAATATCAAGAAATAAAAAAGAGGCTGTAGAACAGACTCTAAAAAAAGAAACTCGATACAAAAAATAGAGGCAAATGCAGGCACAAACTTCAAAAAATAATAAAGTACAGTTGGCATAGATTTCAACAAATGTTTTTGGCCAACCCAAAAAATCCAATGAAGACCTAGAAAAAAATCTCAAAAAACCCACAAGGAATCTATAATCAAATATAATTTCGTCTACTATGTAACTCAAGGCACAAAAATTGAGACACAAAATTTTGACGTTAGGTTTTGAAAGACCCACCAAGAATCTTCAAATGTAGGTGAAACACAAGTACGATCCATAGAAGTGTCTACAAGACAAAAAGTTCGAAGAAGAGCAAAAAATACAATTTACAGATAAAGAAGTCTGCTTGAGTTGTCGCTTGTAGAAAAGATAGATGCAAGAAAAAAACATGTGATGTGCAGAGGGAAAACTGTGTCCTAGATGCCTAGAACAGAGGGGGGAAAAATGAATGTCATGGGTTGGTGAAAACAATCGAAAGTCTTCAAAATAGAGCTGTTGAAGCTCACAAAAGAGACCAAAAATCCATCAGAAAACCCTCTTCATGGCACACGATTCTACAAAACACTTAGGTCCTTCAAAAAGAACAATTTTGTTTTCCAAAAAATTGAATTTTTGAATTTTTTTAAAGAAAAATAAAGCTTTGTATGAACATTTGGATACCATATTATTGAGAAGTATTTGGTAAATTATTTGTTGTATTAACAAATGATCAAGACAATCATTATAAAGAATTTACAGATGTAGTGAATAACAAGTTTCTAATGAGAAATTAGATAAGATCGTAGAAAGGATCTTATCTACCTATTTTACTTAATGTACAAAAGATGACCATTGAAGTATAATATAATAGTACTCTAATACAACTGCCATCAAATTTGGAATTTTATTTTTATTCTAAGTTGCTGATTCGGGTTCGGGGACGGATTCGGGTTCGAGGTTCGGGTTCATGGGTTCGGGCAATTTTTTTTTCCCATTTGGGTTCGTGGGTGGGTTCGTGAGTGTGTATATATGTATATATATAAACACACACACATACACATATAACACAAGAGAAACATGCATAGTTGCAAAACAAAGTCATTTCATAGTATGAATAATTGTTGCTTGATCATTGATCAATGCCAAATGTCAACAATAAACATTAAATACTCGCTCATTAATCGATCTTGATGATTGTAAAGAAAATTATACATTGAATTACTAAATTGCAAAACATAGACTAGTTCATCAAATAATAAAGTTTGAAACATCATGATAGATGACAAGTGTTTAGTAGTTTATCAATAATCATCGTATCAAATGCCCTTCAAGGGTCAAATGGATCATCATAAAATGAGGGATCAATGGCTTCATCCCCAATTGCAACTATATCTAGATCCTCATCATTGGAATCCAAACTGGTTCCACTAATCTCATATGCTGCTATATCATCCTCCTCCTCCTCAACGTAAGAGATTAGATGAGTGAAATATCTTTTATTAAGTTCCTTTTAGAGGTACATAAGAAAAAAAACAAAAAAACACTCTTTAAAGTTGTTTTAGCCCCAGGTCCTCTTGGGTTCATTGTGGGTTCATCTGGGTTCGCTCCAACAAGGACCCAGCCAAACCCATAGTCCAAACTAAGGACCTAGCCCAGACCGCAGTGGACCTATGGGCGAATCTGGACCCATGCGGACCCGGACCCGAATCCAAGCAACAAGGGACGAATCCGGCAACTTAGTTTTTATTTTAAAGAAATCAGGAAATATCTCTTGAGGAAATATAATTTTTCCATAAGATAAGATTTGTTTTATTTTTTATTTTCCAGCATTGAGCTATACAATTAATTGATGTCTTTGTTGGGAACATCCTAATGATTTTGTTAGGGTGTATTCCAAATTCCTATTGAAAGTTATTCCTCATCAATGTTAAAGCTTTACAATTACATGTAAATCCACACCCTTAGCCTTGCACAATTTTCCTTCCTAGTTAGCTAACACCTTTCTTAAATTTGCTTGATATCTACAAAAGCTACTTTGCCGAGAACATAAAACAAGAAAAATAATTGCAACATGTGATGAGAAATAGGTGTAAGAGATCACACATAAGTGATGAATCTTCTATGCATCACAAAGATGCTTGATAGTAAATTTTATTATTAGTAAAATAATGATGGACAAGGACTAGATTTTTCAAAATTTTATGATCTCAAGGCCAAAAAAAAATCATGTGTCATTTAAACATATTTGCCTAAAATAAAAAATGCAAAATCTTGAAATAGAAAACATAGAAAAATGTTAGAAAAGCCTAGCCGTACCTTATTAAACCCTGTTGTACTTGATGTGGATTGTAATCTCCCCTTCTAAGACTTAACTCTAATTTGCCCTAGAGTTGTCAAGTGAGGTATATAAAGTGTAGATTGCCAACTTTGTATCTTGAATTACAACTTGCAGCCAAGTTAGTTACAAATAGACGAGTAAAAGTATACTTCAACAATGTTCCAAAGAGAATTCTAATCATTATAATATATGAGCAAATATATGTAATTCGACAATGCTATTAAAATAACAAACACCACTATAATTAATATAATATACAGGTAGGATTCTCTTAAGATCTTCTCCAATAACCATCTACGTCATGAATTGCCTTGGGGAATCACACAAGGCGCCTCAAGCCTATCAATCAAGCCCAAGAGCATAGAATGACACTCGCCATTCAGCCTTCCGGTCCCTCTTGGGTCACCACTACTCAATTGTACCTTATGCTACTTGCAATCCTTACAATTAACTTATTTGCTCTTCACAATGGGATGGTTTAATGGTTGTAGGTTGTAAAGGAATATTTTTAATCATTATACATGCCTCTGCATCATGAATTACCATGGGGGATCACACAAGACTCCTTGAGCTTGTCCATCAAGCCAAGGAGCACGGAATGACACTTGTCTTTCGTCCTCCTAGTCCCTTTCGGGGCACTTACTCAAATGGACCTTATGCTACTTACATTCCTTGCACGTACCCTATTCCCCCTCCCTAATGGGACAACGGATTGGATAAAGTGTGAAGAGTTATTAATATCTATTATGCACTAGTGACAATATCTTAACTACCTATGATTCCTACTTATCAAGTGCTACACAAGATAGCAAGTCAGCAAAAACAAAATTCTTTGCATTATGCATCATACCTAGCACCTAACATAGCCCGCTGACTTTCCCTTAGTAATTCTGAAATCAAATAATCAATTAAGACAATCAAATCAAATAGTATATAAAGATCGATTGACTTGCTGTTTGCCTTATAGCAGTTTGATTTTCTCTTATATTCATATACCGATATCTTTTCCTTTTTCTTTTATTCCCTCTTTTTTCTCTTCTTGTGTTCTCCTTGATGCTATGAATATCTCAAATCTGGCGTTCGTTATTGGGACTCATTAGAGTCATGTTCACCCTCTTCTGACATTTTTGTCTTCCACTAGTTGTCAACTTTCAAATATGAGACTAGGAATCCTTGTGGGGTTATGGTTCTGGGGGTATTGCTTGTCTTGTCAAGGACATGATTCAAGATATGGTCTCCCTTGTCCTCTCAGATGCCTTTGCTAGATTCATGTGGGTTTGTTTTTGTTGCATTGCTGCACATGTCAGGGAAATCTTTTTTGGGGTCTACTACTGTCCCCTGGTGTCCTTCCCCTATGTTATTCACAATTTTCATGAGGAGGACCCCTTCTCTGACCTTTATGACAACGTCTTTCAGTTTTCTACGGTTGGGAAAGTTCTTTTTCTTGGGGACTGCAATGCTAGGGCTCAGATGACATAGGGTCCCATGCACTCTAGGGCTACTAATTCTTTATGTATTGAGGATGTGAACCTGGTCCACTTGAGATTCCATAGATCTTCAAAGGATGCGAATGGTCCTCTAACTAAGCACAACAGACATCATTTACAACTTAGTGAGTTCTTGGACTTGGTGCTTCTGAACAGGTTATCTTGCTTTCCTGGTTCACACTTTTTCACATCCAGGGCTCTTGGTGGTGGTGCTTGTTTCGTGAATAACATTCTTTTCGGACAATACCTTATTCCCTCCATTAGCCATTTCTCCATCTCCCCCCATTCCTTTGGCCAACCATGCTTTGCTTCATCTCTCCGTTTCTTGCAACATCCTCTCCCCCACCCTTGCCTTCCCTCTACGTATATTGTTTTCTTTGATGACAAAGACCCCAACCTGTTTACCCACTATCTCAAACAATTTCTCCTCCCTTTCTTCGTTTTCTCCTCCATGGGGTGTGCCTCTTCCATCTTCCCTTGTTTGCCCACTTCCCTTTGGGATGCTGCCTTGTCTTCCTTCCCGCATACCTCTACCCCCCATCTCCCCCCTCCTAGGCTTAAGAACATTTTTCCTATGAACAAGTAGTACGATGAGGACTATAAGCCTCTCATCAAACCCTACGTTCAACTTCGTTTTCAATCACCCTTCTTACACCTCCCTTTAACACTCCCACTGCTATCTTTTGTGCTTTAAGAAGCACCTCCACATCGCCCAACATAGATGCTCCTTTCTTACCTCCCTCCATTGTGCGCTTGAGCTCTTTTGGCATACCTTCTTCCTTAGCCATACCTCTTTCCCCCCAACTCTTGATCACAATCTGTTGGTTTTCCCATATGTCTGAGCTTTACGATGTCCCTGGATAGCAACCTTTCCAAGTTGCTTCCCCCTTCACTGTCACCTCTTCACCTAAACCACCAATAGAGAGGCTGTTAGATATATGCATCCTAACAGAGCTGTTGACAAGGAGGGTTTATAAGTTGAGTTCTTTAAACATAATTGGTGTCCTACTTGGTTGATTTATTTTACCAGATTGTTTGCACGGGTTCCCCCCTCTTCGCTACACTGCATCATTCATCTAATTCACAAAATGGGTCCCACATCAGTCCCGATAACTACAAGACCATTATGGTTGTGCACACCTTCTGCAAGTTATATGCCACAACTCTTCATATTCTCCTTCCTAGGGAGTTGGATCATCAACATATCTAGGCTTAGGGGCATGCAGGTTTCAGACATGACATTCAGATAATAGATCGTATATTCACTCTCTGGAGTATAATTGAGGAGGCGCATCATTGCTCCTTGAAGGCTTATTGTTTCTTTGTGAACATTTACAAATCCTTTTACCCTGCCTGCAGGATGACTCTTTCAGTGGCTTTGGGACATTGGTGTTTTTGAGACTCTTCTAGCAACCATCATGAGACTCTACAAGATGGTTGTGGGTCGTCTTAGGACCCCCTTCAGGTTTTTTGACTTTCTTAAGAGCACTATCAGGGTTGCCTCTTGTCACCTACCCTCTTTGGCTTCTACATTGATGAGCTTAAGAGGTATCTTCAAGACCACACTTTTGTTGTCGGTAATTATTGTGTAGCCGACGGGACGTATGTCGTCGGCTACATAGTATTTACCGACGACATATGTCCTGTCGGCTACACAATAATTAGTGGAAACATCTTCAATGCAAGAAGGGAGCCATTCCATACGGTAGGAACTGGAGAGGGAGAAGAAGATTGCAGTACACCGGTAGACGCGGAAGAAGGGTGACAGGAGGTTTTCTAAAAATAAAATAAAATGACGACAGATTGAAATAGTTTAGAATGAGTAACGCATTATGCCGAAGGGAAGGGAGAGATATAAATAGGTAGAAAACGCAAGTAGTTGCCAGAAAGAGTGTGGGATCAGAAGAAAATCACAAAAATGGTGTGTTCCATAGGCTTTTGTGTGGGTTTGAGAGTGCTAATTTGGTCTTGGCAGCGGGGGTGCTGCCCCTCGACCCCGCCTTGTAACGTGACAAGGAGCGTGCTTGGGGTGCTGCCACAGGACCCCGCGGGGGCGCTGCCCCTTGACCTCGTTGGCAACAATGCTCCCTAGAGCCCCAATTGGTGTGGTTATGAGTCGTGGGAAGTGTGACTAGTTGATGAGACTTGGAGCTGCTGCAGGCATGGAGTGTCTATGTGCTAGAGGCACTTGGAGTAGGTGTTGGACGTGAGGCTGTCTTGATGGATGCATAGAGAGCTCGAGAGGAGTTGATTATCCAGTTGGAGGCAGTACGACACTTGGCTTAGGGTACCTAGGAGTTGGAAACAGAGAAAGCGACACGGGTGGCTATCAAGGTTAGTTAAGGAAATGATATTGTGTTAGCAAAGGTTGCAGATGTTTGGAGACCAGTTTGATGTAGGCACGGAACGAATGTGAAAGTGGTGTGACAAAAACAAATTTATCTTGTTGTAGTTAGTCAGTTAATGTATTTCGTTTTGTTAATCTGTCTCGGAGATTTTGTAATTGTCATTCGAAGACCACTTTTTCTTTTGGGGGAGATGATGTCGTTGGTAATTATTGTGTAGCTGACGGGATGTATGTCGTCGGTAAATACTATGTAGCCGACGAGCCCTTCAGGAAGGTTCTTGTTATGTAGCCGACGGCCCTTCGGGAAAGTTCTTAGGAAAGTATTTATACACCCTCTGGGATCATTGTAATGATTATCAGAAGCATAATGTAATATCTTTGGCATATGCGAATAATAAAAGGAGTACTGTTGTTCTTGTCTATTGTCTGTGTGCATTAATCTATTTACCCATACGATAAACAACTTCCTTGGGGATGGTTGTCTTCTTCACCAGGCTATGATTTCTTTCCTGCCTTTTGCAGATGATGTTCTTTGGAGGCTTTATAGCATCAACTTGATAGTCTCACATCCTCTTGCAAGTTATGGCAGTTGACAGTGAACTTGGAGAATACGAAGGTGATGGTCTTCAATGTTCGTAAAATTTATCACCTCCATTTCATCTTTAGGGGCCTTGATAGGGGTCAAGCTTTTGGGGCCGTGCTTTACCATGAGGCTCACCCTTCAACCACAAATTAATAAGGGTTATAGTTCATTAGCCATCCTTAAGAGATAGTGCTTCTGTCACCATTTTCAAGACACTTTGTCCAAGATGACACTTATGGATACGCCTATTAGACCTACTGTCCTATATGGCTCTATTGTGTGGGGTCCTTTGTTGGAGTCTGATTGGGCTTCCGTTGAGCAAGTTCAGATTCTTCCCCTTCGGCATATTATTTGGTGCAAGCAATCCATCTTGCACAATATTATTATTGCATAGTTTGTGGCTTGTCTCTTCAAGCTTGAGGCTATTTATGATTTGGCATGATACCTCCGCCGCCTTTGGGGCTTCCTTGATTTGTCGGAAGGTCGTCACAGGTATTTGTAATTGGCCTAATTCTCTTTAGAGTCTATTTTTGCTTCTGCTCTCCCTTTTGGTCGAGCTAATGGTTGGTTTGTTGAGGCCTCTGCCCTTCTTGGCTCCACTGGAATTAGGATGGATCACCTATCCCCCTTCCACTACTCACTTGATGCATCCCTTCATCTTCTTCCTCCCCATGTGGAGCTGAATGGGTACATCAAAGATGACATTTATAGGCAGTTCATTCATACTATTTAGGGTGACCCCCTACACGGGTCTTCGCCCCAAGATGGCCTTTCATGTGGAGAACTTTTGGGAGTTGAAGGACAAACTGATTGTTCACCCTTCCTACCTTTCCTTGCACTGGTCCCACTCCCTCAGGATCCCTTTGGGCTCCTTTCGAGTGGGCTCCCACAGGCTTTGTTCAAGACCAATCACCTTATAGACAATGATCACAAGATTTGCCAGTTTTTCAGGATTGATGAGATTGAGTTCAAGGTGTACTTCATTTTTTCGTTCTCCTCTATGCTATAAGATCAGAGGAAGATTTTACTACCTTTCAGGGAGGCACGGTCTCTCTCCACCTTCTTTAGATATGCAAACCAGTTGTGTCTTCCCCTCTATTTTCCAGAACCACTAGGCTTCGCGAACACACGCTCCAGCATCGACACTCCACGATGTCTCCCTCTTGCCAGCTTATTACCTCCTTTAGTGGGACTCACTCGGCACGTGGTGCCAAGCAGCCGCTTTGCACTGCCCCTTTATCTAGATCTGTGAGGTCCAGGTTGACATCTTCTCCAATGCAGCTTTCTTCCTCCAGGATCACCATGAGGTCGTCTAGGACTTTGACAGGTCCTAGTGACTATCCATCGGTTCAGAAGTTTTTCTCAGCTGTTAGGGACCCTTAAGGGGGATCTCGATGGTTCTTTCTTTCCTCCATTTCTTTCCCTTTGATTTTGTTTCTGCTGTTGTTGTTGTATCTTTCTTGGAGGCCGTTTGGTGTCCATACTGTGCACTGGCCCCCTTTTCATTGTTCTTGTCAGTCCCTTCGACTCTTTGTGGTCTTTAGTTGGACATTAATAAATTTATATGATCTTATTTCTCAATATATGTTAAGTTTACTTTATTGCTCCACACTATCTTATTGAATGATCTATTATATTCTCTTCATATACAGATTTTCTGGCGAATATATGATCTTCTAACTCCACATTCACTGATACACGTTAATATATATCTGATTTGCTCTTCAGTTTCTCTTCTTTATACTCAAAAAGCTGCTGTCAATCCTACTGATTGTTCATTGTGTTCTTTACAAAATCTGCATATAAATATAAAAATATTGTGTAGATCTACTTTAATTCATTCCTCTTTTCTTTATGTCAAACTTAATCTTGCTTTTACACCTATCATACCTCTTATGGAAGCAGTTGACTCATTCAAAGGAGGGACGACTTGTCCCAAGGGGCATGACTTCTTCAGGGAGTTATGCCTCTTCTTATCGTAATTAATTTTAACTCATTTAGTCCAGTGCTGATTAATTGCTCCTTATTTATATCTTTAATTGCTGCCTTAATTGTTTGTTTTCTGGTCAGCTAGGCACATGAATGACATTAATTTAATTGATTTCCCTTATGTAAAGAGTCAGCCCTAAAGCTAATAATCTTTAATTTAATTGAGATATTAAATATGTCTAAAACTCAGTCAGTCCTCCTGCAATCTGGGATATTAAACTCTCATCCCGGTTGGGGCATGGCATGGATGGAGTTGTTCTTCTATCTTGCTCTTCTACCTCTTGAACTTCCGATTCAGCATGTCTCTATATCTTCTTCAAGAACCTAAATTGGTATTTCTTCATTAACATTATCCATCAAGCTGCCATGGTTCTGCATCATTTGATTCCTTTGTAGTCAGTGGGTGCATTTTTCTTACAATAGCTTTTGGAATTTTGTCAATTTGTTCCCATTGAATGGCGACAAATATTGCAGGAGATTGGATAAATTACCTAGAATAAGTGTGTCTCCTTTATATTTTAAGAGGCGTGGCTTACCTAGCATGATACAATTTTGGGGTTTATGTACAATTAACTTGAATATACAAAAAGTAAAAATAAAAAAGAAAATAAAGAGAAAGATGGGTTATATGGAGCTGTAGAATACTAAAAACACAGAGAAGTGCCTAGCATTGTTCACAAGCTGATAAATAGTGAAAGAATTCACCCCTTGCAAGCAAACATGCAAATAGGAATATGTGGAAAACATTTATGTGCATTGTGCTTTAAATAGATGAAAACTTTGGAAAACACAGAGTTTTCACATCAAAACTAGCTACACATTGGCTTTGCAAATCTTGCACTTCAAAATTATAGAACATAATTGGTCAAGGATTATGAGACTGAATTTTATTGGAATTGATTGCACAGAGAATAATACACTCATTCAAAATAACAGTAAAGCTGATTTTTGTAAAGAAAGATCAGTTATAATAATCTAAATCATAGTTCCATGGAGTTTCCTAATTGGGGGATATGGGGGGACAGTAGTGGGGGCGGGGCTGAAATACATATGGTACTTATAAACATAGTTATACAAAGACAGTATAAATTTAAGAGTTACAAATGAAACTTTGACAAACTAGTAAGTTTAGGAACTACTGAACTTTAGAGTGAACGATAACAATTTGCCATTTAATAATGAAAATGTCCATTTGAAATAAATATTCTATTCAGGATTATATGGTGATGATTACAATGTGTACAATGATGATTATGTGCATAGGAACAAAATGGAGTGTAGTGAGGCCTCTAATCATCCCCAAATTCCTCACCACTAGAATTGTTGGGCTCCACGTGGTCAAGCTAATACATACTAATACTAAACAATCCTGTTTGTGTAGCATCCTCATTAATATGTGCTGTCACCTCTGGATCTATATCCCACCATGGTGTTGGACTCTCCTCATAATAGTGTGATGTGGTCAATAAGGATTCAAGGGTGTTTTATAGGGTTTATGGGGTTTAGATGGGGCCTATATGCCATTAGGGTTAAACCTTGGTCATAGGGATAAAAAAAATTGAGTTTAAAAACATTTATTTGGCTATCAGGTTGTACGTGTCTCCCTAGCATCTCTGAGAATTTTGAGACTCCTAGATGTTCCTCAGACATCTTGGGGATGTTGCATTTTGCCCATGTCTTTGCATCTTGGAGATGTGCCTATCCTGAAAATGTGGGAGTTTTTCGGGTGGGGGTTATGTGTCCCTGTAGAATACTATCTTAAAGAAATGCTATTTATGACACATTAATTTCGTATTCCTTACACAATAAAAGAGCATGTAGAAAATTCCTCTATGCAGACATCTTGCAAGTGCTCCAAAAGACAAAGAAAGAAACCTTTATTCGTTCAAGTCTTTTATGCCATCTGAGTTGCATAAGTAGTTGTGGAGCCTCCTTTAACTATCAACATAGCTTCCAATCGCCTTCTTAATCCGGAACATAACCTCCCATGTACTTGACACTTTTATTAAATGCCCCCTTAATGAATTGATTTACTTGTAAATTAATTATTACAATATGCATATAGTATAAGATTGACTAGATGCTATACCTTATCTAACACTAGAATGATAATCGATTGATTGAAAACTGAAGTAATTACAAAGGGAAGAAAGATTCCTCAAATAAGGAATTACAAAGATGACGTTTCTAAAAGAAACAATTGCAAACTCAAAGTAGAAGAAGAACGATATTAAACTAGCTGATTGACACACAAAAGATAGACAGTTACTCACTAAACTAACTAGATAATTTAAAAGACTTAAAACGGCCATTATAAGTCGAATAGTACAAAATAATTGTATTACCCTCTCTTATTGGTCAATTTTTTAACTAACTGTCCTACAAAAGGCTTGACAAAGTTTGCAGGTCATTTGGCTATGAATACATAGAAGGCTGAATCCTTCTCTTTAGAATGTTTTGTGATACAAACCTGTTTCTGAGACCCTTTGTATATGACCAAGTTTACCACAAAAGTGACGTGATGTTCTTCTTCAAAGTCTCATCAGATTTGCTAAGTCTTTTCTCCTGAGTGGACTTGTCTTTGCCTTTGTCCTTGGCAGTAAACACTTGTTCCACACTGGCCATGTCACTTCTACCAAACTGTTGTCTCCACCTGGGTTGCTGCAGTAGCTTATTCAATAGCTATTTAAAATTCAAATCTGCATTATGGATGTAGTGGTAAACTTTTTGATGAAGCGCTAATAGTATTGTGGTAAGCTTTTCAACATGATGACCACCATATCCACTTCTTCCTTCTTGGAACCAGTGGCCTCTAGCTGATCGCATATATCCTTGTTCTGCCTAAGATGCTCTTACAGCGACATCTTATCATACATCATGATTGAAAATGACATATTCTTTAAATAGAATGCATTTTCCTTGTCTGATGTTCCATGGAGACTCTTTAGGTGCTTCCAAATCTTCGTAGCAATCTTGTCAAATGACACTTTTGGAAGCATGTCATCGGTGATAGATAACTTTGACAACATAACTGCTTCATGGTCACACTCGTCAAACTTGTCCTGGTCTTTGCCTGTTGTTGTAGGGTGAGTAGTGTTACTAAGAACAATCTTGTCTAGGCATCGATACTCAAAAATAGAGAGCATCCCTTTCTTCTAGGGATGTAGTTCTTTATGTTGAAGAGCTGATTGCTTTTCAACATGATGTTTTGAAAACCTCCATCGCATGGTCTAAGAAAGAAACAAGGCATGGTTGTGGTAAAAAATGCAACTCAAAACTGTGTGAATAACCCTTGTAGATGATGTGAAAACTTTGTTGTGACTCCCACTTTTTTTCTTGTGTGGGCAGAGAAAGACATTGCTCAGGTTCTTCTGTAAAAATAATCGGTGATCTTCAAGCCGTGATTCTTTTAGATAAAAGAATGATTAAAACACCTTTAGCCAGACATGCGCAGTCCTTCCTTCAGAAAGTTTTGAAAAATAAAAGATTGTGATAAAGATTATGGGAATCTATTCCAAGTAAAACACTGTGAATTTAAAAATTCACCTAGAAACCTGTGGGCTTTTGTACTCTGATACCGCGAAATGATGATTGATTGAAAAACAATGTAATTACAAAGGAGAGGAAGGCTTTTTAAATACGGAACGAGAAAACAAAGAAATAAAAATGAACACCAAGAAAATTTATGCTGGGAAAAACCCTCCTCACTGAGGGAAACAACCCAGCCCACTTAAAAGTAAATCCTTTGTTTAGATCCTTAAAGTTAATTACAAACAATCTGCTACTGATAGACACTTCAATAACTTTAAAAACAGTGTTCTCAATATTATGTCTTCAAGCAAGATATGATGCCCAATAAAAGATTACCGCAAACTATATCATTTAAATGATAAACTGCTCATACAGAGTACATGCTGAAGCAAATTTTATACATAGATAATGCTGTAGATACACTTCACTGAACTTTTAAGAAAGACCTTATTTGTTTCCTGAATTGAGTGCTACCTACAATAAACCATACACATGCTACCATATACGGTGATCAAAATTGGAAGAGCGAATGTTTGAAAATATGTGATAAAAACTTTTCATACTCCCAGATGAATCATGGTGATGTTGCATCTTTCACCGTTATTAACAATCAAACCAAGAAACATATTGCTTGTAAAAGAGACGATAATCCATGAGTCGAATGCTGCTTCAGTAATAAGAAAAGACCACTATATCCACAATGAGGTGGAAATGAAAAGGGTGCCATGTCATCAATGGCAAATAATAAAATAAGCTGGAAAATATATAACTCGTGAACAAGCTGGAACAAGGAACTCATGAACAAGTTGAGATATATAACTCACAAACCAATATACTGAATATATATGTGAAGACATTGCACATAATATCATATTAACACAACCTTGAGAAACGAAGAATGCATCACACAACATTAATAGGACGTAGCAGAGAATGCTGATAAAGGTAGACATCAAATGATAACAAGAAAGCATAATGAGCTCTTTTAGAGATGAGCATCAAAACTGAATCATGAATTTTGAATCAACATGAGTAGAAAACAATCTGCAATCTTTAATAGCTGCAATCTTCAATAGTGGTAAGATCTTTATTGCAGCTACCCTTTTTCAACACTCTCTCTTAGCAAGAGGGAGATCTTTAGAGAGCCATCTCATGGAAAATACACATAGTTGCAACCAGGGAAAATATCAACACAAATCTCATCATAGATTTTCTTAATAGGATTGTTATCTCAGCATAACAATAAAAAATCACCATAGCTACTACTAGAGGGTGAGAATTGATGATACGAAAAAGTGTCACACACATGAATTCCACCGTGCCTACACGTAGAGGGTGGATTCACTAGGTCTACATGCAGAGGGTGGACAAGATGAGGGCTTGCACCTCAATCTTTTCTCAGAGAAGACTGCAATTCCACCATGCCTACTCGTGGAGGGTGTATCCACCATGCCTCCTTGTACCGGGTGGAATGAGGGCTTCAACCTCAATCTTCTTGTAGAGAAGACTGCACTTCCATCATGCCTATTCGCAAAGGATGGAATGATGAATCTCACCTTGAACTTCTCTCACAGGGAAGTACACATTATGAGATGAAGCAGTGGCGCTGAGATTCTTCCGTAGCATCATTCTCCACAATGCCAAGTTTATCTTGGAAGTAGTTGAGCTTCACCCTAGGAAGAGGTTTAGTGAGAATATCAACAATTTCTTCTTCAATAGAAATGTACTTAAGGTTAACGACCTTTTTTTGGACCATATCTCTTCGATAATGGTATTTGATTTCAAAATGTTTAGATTTGTCATGAAAAACATGATTGACTGAGAGCTTTATACAACTCTGATTATCACAAATAATCATAATAGGATCAACAAGTTGACCAAATAAACCAAGTAATTTGTGAAGCCACACAACTTCCTTTGCAACCATACATGCTGCAACATACTTTGCTTCAATAGTACTTTGAGCCACACAAGTTTGCTTCCTGTTACACCAAGAATTCATAGCTGAACCCAAGCTGAAACAACTTGTAAGTACACTTTCTGTCAAGTTCACACCCTGGCAATAAAGGTGGCCACCCAACAAATAAATAAATACATAAAAGACCATAGTCAAGATTGAAAAATATTAAAAAGATAAAGGTGGCAACATCCTCCACACCCATGCCTTAGTATATTAATGTCGTTCTTTTATATTCATGCTTGCCTGAGTAACTTAATATGTAGGTATATATATACACAGATATATATGTATACACTACAAATGAAACTTGCATACATATATATGTAGATAGACATACATACATATGTACATATCTTATACCCACACAAGTATGAGTATAGATATGATATTGTTATACTAAGACATGATAGAATTCACAAGGTACACTGAGATCATCCACAATATGAAGGTAATCTTTCTTAATTGAGTTTTCTTATAATCTTATATAATTTAATTGGTTAACTCATGGTCATCCAAGGTATACTCTTGCTTGCCTAGCCATTTACTCGGCCATGGTGGTTTAGGACTCATACCTAGTTGCCCAATGATAGGTGGTGCCCTCGTGCCCAAATCTTTTTCTGGCAATGCCTTGCCCCCTTCGCCACGTTACTGCAATAAGGAATTTTCCTTGAAAATATCATATTTGTCAAATCATAAGTTCTTTAACAAGTTATTGTTCATAAAGCGTCATAACGGCTAACTACCATTCCAGTTCCTATAAATGGATAATCCAACATTCCAAGTTTTTCAAGTTATATGATATAATAACATCATATCAATTAACCATCTTACCATTTCACATGATCGTAACTAATTTTACCTATCAACTAACTTCACATGAAACCCAACTACTATATGAGAAGATTTTAAATTAGGCAAAAATTGGGATGTAACAGTAAATAATCTGAATTCAAATAGGCACGCTGATTTGGATATTGCTATTGTTGCATTCTATATGTGCCATGTTCAGATTTTTTAGCTCTTCTTGGATAGGTCATGTGTTGGGGACAATTGCTGACATAGATTGTTTTTTACTTAAATATGGTGATACAAATCGTGTTGTCAAAATTACAGGTGTAGTTGAGAGTAATTGAAGCTTTTTAAAAAAAAAAAATCAGTTTCTGTATAACCTTGAATCATGGTATTCCATCCAACCACATTACATTGAGGCATTCAATCAAGAATTTAACTTCTCTTGTTTTTGCGTCTTGGTTTAGCATCAAACTATGCATTCAAAATCTTGAACAGCTTGACTGTGATTAGGCAGTTACGCGTTTTGGATAGACTATATGTTTTAAGCTCCTCTCTTTGGTTGGTGGTCATGTACTACTAAATCTATGGTTGGCATCTTTTTTAGTGTGACAATTCTCTACAACCTTTTCTAATGTGACAACTCCCTTGGTGGATCAAAAATTTGTCATTAGGCCTCAATGTTGTTTTGTAGGTGATCTATCTATTGCAAGTTGGGATCTAATTCTTTGTGATTGTTGATTCCATCTCATTTCTCTACATTGTTAAATCTCCTTTTTTTTGGTAAGTCAGAAGCGGCTTCAAAAGCTTTTTCTGGTCTGTCATATGCCTATGGTGTCGCCTTAAATGTAAGTGTTTGATTGGTTTGAAGAAGCAATTTGTTTCAATGGATAAATAAGGAAAATTTTGGAGACTATTTTATAAACATGGTTACATGGAGTGCTTAAAGTAATCTTGGGAGCCACTCACTATTGATTATACATTTGATAAGATGTCCAAAATGAATGATCCTTTTCAAGGAGATTTGGAATTGCACCAACTTGTTCATATTTAGAAGTATTTTGGAATTCCAATTGAAGATATATGGCTAGGAGTGATTAATTTTAAGTGATTGGCATGATTATCCTCAATGGATGTACTGACAATTAAGTCTTATTGTTCTAAAGTGGCGATGAAGATTCACTTGATGGTGATGTTGTTATAAATGAATGTTTTGGCGATTTCAGTAATGTATTAGTACTAGAAGCCTTCAAATTATGGAGGTTGGCAGCATCGGAGAATGGAGGAACTTCCATCATCTCAAGTTAGCTTCTTGCTTTGAGATGATGCTTGTATGAGGAGCAATTTTAGTTTTTCTTTCATGCTTCTGTTTTGTTTTCTAATGCTAATAAAATTGAAGAATGCATGTTTTGTGAAGCTTCATTTGGAGATAGGTTTGAGACTTGATATTGCACTAAATATGGATTGTTGTCAAGCAAGCTTCAAAGTATATGATCGAAAATTATATCCTTTCACAGTCATTAGACAATGATAAAGATCTGCCGCATCTCTTAGTAATCATTGTTGAATAATTCAAGACTTTGTGATTCAAGAACACAACTCAAAGCTACACCTTTTTGATGGACAGCTTGACAAAGCCTTGCTTGGTTCAGGGTTTGCTACTTTAGATGAACATTTTCTCAAAATATGTATTCATGTAATCAACATGTTTTATTTCGTAAGCCTTAAGGGCAAGGTGAAGTTGATGTTTTAAAGGATCAATGTAATAAGGTGGGGAATGTTGGCGTAACCATATTACATTATGTCTATGACATTGTTGTTTTTAATTAGTTACTATTGGGTAACTGCTAATATCTTCCAAATGGATGTTGGATGTAACGACTTTCAAGGTATAAATTCCAATGTTGTTTATCAATATGAACTATCTAGATTTTATCATACACTCACAAATCTTTGAACTAATGAACAAATCTTTGAACTAAAATCCATCTTTGCCTCCTTATTTTGATGATGATGCAAGATTGATTTTATGAAAGCTTTCAGCTTTCTTTCATTTCATTATTTGATGAACTTGATACATCTTTTCTCTCGTTTTGCAAGGTAAATTTTGAAGGAGAGGTTTGGAAGGCAAAAGATAAAACTCAAACCTTAAAGATCAAGCTCAAGCTCAAGGATTTCAAATGAGAAGGAGATTCAAATCAGATTATCAAATTACAAATTCAAGTCAAGATCAAGATGGAATCCAAGAAAGCAATGAACAAGGAGAAAGATAAATTAGAGAAAATTTTCACCAACTTGAATTTCCTTAAAAAATTCAAGTTCATTTTGGAAGGATCGAGCTACACAATAACTTCATCACTTCAAGAAGTTTATGTTTCATATGTGCAAGTACAATCAAGTTCGAATCATGGCAATGAGAAAACTTCCAAGAATGAAAGATGGAGAAAATTCAAAGAAGATGAAGCAATTTTGGGAATATGCCATCACAATTGAAGGCTTTATATTGTTGAGTATCAAGAGATATTTTCTTATCTCCAAAGAATTGATCAAGTCTTCAAGAAAAAGATGTTGGTGGGGCACCTAATTGTCTTTTGCCCTAATTGTCTTTTGCCAATCATAAAATTCAAGTTACAAGCACATTCAATTATAGTGCCTTAATGTAATTGGATGATTGGGTGGCAACCCTAATTAAGATTTGTAGGGATTATTTATAGCCGTTGATGTGGAATAGTTCTTGACCCTTCATTGTAATTGAACAAGTATAAAAGGCCAAGGCCTTCTCATTTGTGAAGGGTAGAAGGTTAGTGTTACATCCCAAATTTTGCCCTAATTTTTGATTTGATCATAACTGTTGGATTAACGAATTATTCATGTTCATGTGAAACAAGTTAGTTAATTATATACGTTGTAACAACTGCTAGCAGATTTTTTTTTTTCTTAGTCATGTGAAACAAGTTAGTTAAATTATATATGTTGTATCAACTGTTAACAGATTGTTTCTTTTCTTGATCATGCAAAATGAGTTAATTAAATATGTTGTACCAACCGATAACAGATTATTTCCTTCATGTTCATGTGAAATGAGTTAGTTAATATAGATGTTCAGGAAAATAATCAAGTAACCTATAATTGTCATTAGATGATTGACAATTATGTTGATTAGAATTAACGATAAATATATTTTTGAATTAATGTCTTGGCAAGAATGTATTGTTTGGGTGATTGCAAGAAGAAGACTGAGGAGAGGGGAAGCATTGCTAAACGGGATCATCGGAAGGGGATGGTCGATGGGTTCAGTCATCAGGATCGACAGGTATGACCTAAGATTACCTTTTAAAGGATACGAAGACATGACCACAGGTTACATTATAGGACCACATGAGCTATTAGGAAAACAATAAATTAAAAATTTTAAATAATTTAAATTAAATATAAATCATACCTTGAAAGATTTATTTTTGACAATCTCTTATTTAATCATTATCATAAACTCTTAAATACAAATATATATATATATATATATATATATATATATATATGAAGTGGCACCAATAAATAATAATTATATAATCTATTGATGTCATCTCCTTGATACACATATATAAACGTACATAAGGGCTTATAATAATAATAAAATAAAGATTGAACCCTTCATCTTTTAATTCTTTTCCCTCCTTGTTTCATCTTTTCAAAAATTCAAATTTATGAAGTAATCAAAAGAAAAACTTCTTGATGACCGATGGTAGCCAAAAGGTCACGGTTGACCATTAAAAATCCATCTTTGAGATCGTTTGAGAACAACCTCCTCACTCCTGCAATATCTTCCTTCCTTCCAAGAATTCTACTACGTTTTCATTTTAACCCTGAGATTTCCATCCTTTTTGTAATCCATTTTTACCTCTGCAAATCCGAAATCGTCTTTTAGATTTCATTTGAATCCGCAGTGCCGGAACTGTATTCAAACCTTACTTGGTGGGGAAATCAAGTACACTAGTGGGCGGAGAGAGAGAAACCTGAAATTGGAAATCAGGTTATGCACTTCTTGACTTATTTTTCAGTCGGCTTTTTATTTCCATATTCCTCCAATCTGAAAACAAACTATCAGTCTTATAGAATTAGCATTGCCATTCCTAAATCCTTGGAAGCTGTATATGATATTGAGCCGGATGTTTATTGGAGAGTATAGTTGAATTCGAAAGTCATATTCTTGGTTTACAATGATAAGTCAAAGAATCTGTATATGGAATATTGAGACTTCGAATAATCAGTAAATCATTATCTGATCTCATGCATATTCTATTTGATACTTTATTTTTCTTCCTCAATCTAAAATGAATTAATCTTTTTAGATGGTTAGGACTGAAATGTTAAGGTTAATCCTTTATGCCATCTGCTGATATATGAAGTATGTATAATTTCTTTTCAACTTAACAATAATACTCTGAGATCTCATCAATAAATCAGCCTTTGGAACAGAGATAATCATGTATATTGGAAGGTATCCAAATGTTGCCATCTTGCATGGAATTAGATTATAGTGACACCAAGGAAATTCACCTGGTAGAAAGGCCAAAGATTGGTGAAGAGGTGTAAAATCTAACCTGCAATCAAAATCAAGAATGAAATCAGATAACTAAGAAATAAAATACATATAATAGCTCATACATGTCCTAATGATGAAACCTGTTGTCAAGTCGAGAGGTGGAGATCCGGTTTACGAACCCAATTTTGAAATCCTTGGCCAAGGTAGAAATAGGTAGATGTGTCGATCATGAGATCTTTTTTTGTTTGTCCAGATGCTTCAGTTATTTAGTAATAACTATTGGGACATTCAAACCATCAAATGGTTGGACTCAAGAACATCCCAACCCCGATTCCGAGGTAGGGAGGGCCGTTCTATTAAAATAGGATGTGAGGGGATAAGTATGGTCCGCAGTTGGGAGGTTAAGCCTATGTCAATGCTTCTCCTCTCACCAATGTCGAGGCTTGGACAACAAGATAAAGTGAACACTTCATCATTTCTGTATGTTCTTTTGCCTTTGAAAACATAGAAGCAAATGGATTAGATTCATATGTAAGAATATATTAAATGTTTAATCTTATTGTTGCTACTTTATTTACAGATGAACATGTTAGATTGGCAGCAATGTGATCATTTATTATTTCCTTTACATTCGTAGATTTTAAATTTACAAATAGTTTGAGTAGCAGTTGTTTCTCTCTAGTTATAATTAGTTAATGGTAGTCATGGTCACATGATTTGAAATTAGTTGAAGTTAAATATTTATTTCACAATAGTTATGAAAATAGGTATGTTACAGTTAGAAGGTTAGACATTTGAGAAGTTAGCTAGTAGTAAAAGTAGAGTAGGAGAGGAGACTTGAAGAAATTGTTTCCATAATGCTATTAAAGTAATTGATGATTTGTTATTGGTCTTTGTCACCAATGCCGAGGCTTGGACAACAAGATAAAGTGAACACTTCATCATTTCTGTATGTTCTTTTGCCTTTGAAAACATAGAAGCAAATGGATTAGATTCATATGTAAGAATATATTAAATGTTTAATCTTATTGTTGCTACTTTATTTACAGATGAACATGTTAGATTGGCAGCAATGTGATCATTTATTATTTCCTTTACATTCGTAGATTTTAAATTTACAAATAGTTTGAGTAGCAGTTATTTCTCTCTAGTTATAATTAGTTAATGGTAGTCATGGTCACATGATTTGGAATTAGTTGATAGTTAAATATTTATTTCACAACAGTTATGAAAATAGGTATGTTACAGTTAGAAGGTTAGTCATTTGAGAAGTTAGCTAGTAGTAAAAGTAGAGTAGGAGAGGAGACTTGAAGAAATTGTTTCCATAATGCTATCAAAGTAA
The DNA here is from genome assembly GCA_028749045.1 of Cupressus sempervirens. NCBI lineage: Eukaryota > Viridiplantae > Streptophyta > Pinopsida > Cupressales > Cupressaceae > Cupressus > Cupressus sempervirens. The sequence goes on along the minus strand of CM053793.1, from coordinate 361,040,681 downwards.
TTGATGATTTGTTATTGGTCTTTGTGGTGGATTACTTAATATTGCTTTGAAGTGTTTAAATTCTACTTGAGATGTTGATTCTAGATTGCGGCTTCGTAGGCTATTTGGATAAATATTGACAATGTGAAAGTCATTCCTGCATCCTTTGAAGCTTGCATCCTCCTATGCTTAGTTGACATGGCAAAGCAAAGATTAGTTAGAAGCTCACTCCATGATCAACATTATCGCACATAACTTTGTTTCCTTTACAAGTTCTTTGGCTGGAAGTAATTGAAGAAATAAAAATCAAGTCCATATCTATTGATTGAACAACACAAGTCTCTTTGTGATAACCAACATATCACATCTTTAAACTAAGTGAAGTCCACAATTAAGAAGGAACCTTGAGGTTGTCTCATTTGATCATACAATTCATCTGCATTGTTTAACATATGAGCATCCTTATTCAAGAGCAAGTTGGATATTTTGTGTTTCACCTTGGAACATTGAGTCTTCAATTCTGTATGTTGTAGTGGAACAATACTCACATCAACAATTAACACATCATATTCACACAAGGGTGGTGGTGGTAAAGGACAGAAAAACCTTTTTATATGGCTAGTGTACCAAATATGCATTGGTATAACGAATCTTGATGATAACAGCTCATGATGGGAGGTTTCCTGAGAGTTTGGGTGTGACATATCATTAACCTATCGTGCTCTTGGGCTGTGAATGTCATTGCAGGGCTGGAGAATAAACTCATGTGTGTGACTCAATGAGGAACCATTAATTATTAATTTATTTTCCTCGGAAACAAATTTGAAAGGATTCAAAATGACAGATTGGACTAAGTGGCATCATGACAAGGACACATGGGAATGTGGCTATGATAAATGGATAACAGATTGCCTTATGCTATTTACATCCTCCAGTGGCCTTTGGTGACTCGTACATATTGTCTTTGAGAGCAGCATTGGTAGACTTAGATAATGGACACCCTCATTAGGCTTGTCTCTAACAAATGGCAAATGTCTTTTTTGAGTGACATTTTGGAGAAGCGTCTTCAAGCCATCCTTAATTCCTCTCATTGGATAGTCATCCATGTAGTGGCAACCATTCTTGGGGAGGGATTCCTGAGGTATGCCATTTACACCACGTTGCCGCTGATATATTTGCTATTTTCTTGGTGGTTTCTTAGAAATGGGGGCAAACAAAGCTGGGGACCAAGATTTTATGCTAGAAGGTTCTCAAATGTACATTTCTTGGCAAAATTAAAGATTTTATTACATTACCATGAGTAAAGAATTCATTATGAATACTTAGCAGTTTGAGAAGGGTTCCTAGTGAAAAACTTCTCATTGAACTCACCAACACCATTCAGGAATATATCAGCAGTGAAATGCTTAAGTAGTTGAAGGAAAGAAATTAACAGTATTCAAGCATTTTACACCAACAACATAGTGTGCATATTTTTCTCTTTGATTCTTTTTAATTTTCAGATATAATCACCTTTATTGAGCTAGTTTTGTTGCTTGGATTTTCTTGTGAATATCTTTAATTCTGGCGAAGATTTTGAAGAACAATCTTGTTTTAATGATGAAGACTTTCTATTAGATAAATTCAAAATGGAGGTTGGAGGCATTGGAGGAGGGAGACTAAATGGTGCCTCTCACTAGCCATTAACATTGAGGCGACTTTTTGTATAGTGGCATTTCCTTCTGTTTCTATTTTGTGAGTTATTTCCTTCTGCAATCTTCTGGTGTAAAACATTGTATTGAACAAAAACACTGGCATAGTGCAGTTCATGGATCTTGAAATTGTTAGTACTATGCCAGAAAACTAAATGAGGTGTACATATGAACATATAATGTTTGTATCTAGGTTTATGGTAAACCTGAACCAGGAAGTGTTGGTGGGGGGTGTGCTTTCTTGGGATTAGGATCACAGCCACAAGAGATGGGCTTACTGGAGCTGAAAGTGTTAAAGTTTGAAAAGAAGAGAATGTAATATCATCAAATTATAAGCAGTTGTATAGGAGAATAGCTGACTATAGAGATCCTCTGACTATTAGACATTTGGAAGTATGTTCAGCTAGTGATGAGTTCACTGGAAGTGATAGCGAGATAAGCTCTTGCATGTAGGTGATCATGTGCAGGAAGATCCAAAAAGCAGCATCCAGACCTAAATAGACATGTCCTGTTCATGTAATATACTTTCTTCCCATGTTCAGATAGGCTAGAATAGTGTGTGCTAACATAGAAGTGAGTTATTGCAACTCAATAATTATAATGGGTATTAAATTTGTTATAGTTTGGTTGATTTGTTTATGATTTCTGAAAACAACTTGTCTATGTAAAGTAAGGTATTATAACTCTTCCATAATATAGGATATGAAAAATCCTATGTTGTATTTCATATTATGAGGAGAGTAAAGAAAAATAGAAGCATATATGTGTGCAGTTTTTTTAATTTTGGCTTCTGTTGTTTCTGCTCATTTCTCTCTCATATTTGTAATCAAAACTGCCATCTTGTAGGACAAAAATATTTAAACCTCTACTTGATCAACTGAACTTTACACAGTGAACTTCAACTGTATGCATGTAATCTATCTCTAAGCTGTGAAGCTCTTCATCTGCAAATTGATGCCTTCAATAAACTCTGATTTCTATTCCACAAGATGAAAGCTAAAAAATGCATTAAAATGTGAAACTGTGGCAATTTCAGGGTACAGCTGTTACAGAAAGTGAATTTTACGGGCCAGATACATCATCTTTATCGGCTTTTCTTTTTTCCCTGCTCCCTGCAGCTGGAACTGGTTCTAGTGACAATAGTTCAAGTCAGAATGTTGAATATGAGGTCTCTTCCTCTACAGATTTGCGGAATTCTCTTAGACAGAAGAAACTGACTCAAGAGTCTTTTAAGCAAGATGAAACCTCTGATTACAAGTTGGTATTTGAAACTTCTGGTACAAGAGAAGATGACTCGGGAGTTTACGAGGAGGATAATGAGTGGGAGGTTGTGACTGAGACAGACCCAAAACCTTGTGATTCATCAGATCAATACTGGGTTTCACGGAAGGCGGTTGCATCTCTGCCTGATCTTTCAGACGAGTCTTTATTCTTGTCGGATAATCTTCGAGAATTTCTGAATGCATGTCTTCCTACTGTGGTGAAGGGCTGTCAGTGGGTATTGCTGTACAGGTAAATTAGTGTTCTACATTGGTGTTTAAAGTTCACTAAGACTCGTATTTCTTTTTAATCTGTAATAATATTTTGTCCTTACATTTGGACAGTACACAGAAACATGGTATATCCCTCATGACTCTTATTCGCAAGAGTACTGATCTTCCTGGACCATGCTTACTGGTATAATTTGTTATCCCAAACTATCAATAAAAGGATTCTAGTAATATATTAGTTTGAATTTAGAAAATATTTCCAAATTACAATTTTTAACTCTACTGTATTAATACTGTGTTCCTTAATATTTTTAAAAATCTAAATGGACGGGAATCAGTTTGTCTCTGTATTCATTCAAGTTACTAGGAGATGGTTCAAACTTCAAAGCAATGATATTTTTTCTGCCTACATGGCTTCAACATCTGCTACAAAATATTTTAAGGTATTACGTAATGGAAAAATAATTGCAGTTCATTGATCAACATTTATGGTCCAAGTGGATACATGACTCAACTGCAGCATTGTCGGATCTTCCTTTTTACATATATCAATTAACAATTTTGGAAATATTAACATCAACACTATTAAATGCAGATTTAAAATACAACATATTTATTCAATTATCTGAAACATTAAGGAAGACAATGGGAACTTCCAGCTGGCCAATCTGCAAGTGTAATAAAAAATGAATTCTGAAAGAATCAAAAATAATTTGGGTGTCCCGAAAGATTGAGAACAGAGGGCCTGAAAAGCATTTGCTTCCTCTCAAGAGCCATGAAACTAAACAAAAACAAACCAGTGTTTCTGGGAAATGGGGAGACTTGGAGATCACTGGCACAGCTATATTAAAAAAAAAAGGACATGGTGGTACTTGGAGACAAGAACCTTCTTTTTGATAAAACCTTAATAATTTCCAAGAAATATCATAGATTCATAAAATAGTGCTTTGAAAACAAGAACAATGGAAAGTTGTAAGAACATTGGAGATTAAATCCAAAGGCAAATACTAAAGACTAATAGTAATATCATTTAGTCATTTAGTATTGTGTCATATCGAGTCAAATAGTTCAAAACTCAAATTGCATATCAGATATCTGTGTATCATAATTGTTGAGATTATCATGACATCGAAATTTGAAATTCAAAAATATATAGTTTGATGCTAAATCACTGATATGCAAACAAAAATAAAAAACTTATCTACTATCATCTACTATAAACATTGTCTTTGGTTCGTCTTAGTCCAAATGGAAATTTGTTGGGCTTCCAAATGCCTAAAATGACGGTCAAAATAAATATTTTGTATTTAATTTGCCTTTTTTTCCAGAGATTCCTCGGGGACTTTTAATTTTGTGGCCAGAGACTTGGAGACTTCAACATGAAGACTCCAGGCATTTTTGAAAACTCTGGAGACTTGGTAAGTCTCGAAGACACGTCTCCATGGGGAAATGCCTCTCCTGGTAACACTAAATCAAACTAATCCATGAGCTGGAAAAGGACAGAGATGCGTCTCCTGTAACACTGAATCAAACTAATCCATGAGCTGGGAAAGGATGATGCCATATAGATAAAAGATAAATTTAAATTTGATTTAGACTAAACCCTGTTGTTACATAAAAGTAATTTTCAGTCACTTCCAGTCATTGTTCTCTCAAATTTGATTTTCATTTGAATGGGTAAGTACATAAATGCCTCTTGAGTATTAGTTGTTTCTAGATACCTCAGTAGAACCTGATGATATAGTTTTCACTTTTATAGGTAACTGGTGATATGCAAGGTGCTGTTTTTGGGGGATTGTTAAATGGGCCTCTGAAACCCACTCCAAAGAAAAAATATCAAGTATGTTATAATCATAAATTTGCAACTCAGGACATAGTTTCAGTATTTGCACTCTACGTTTGATTGTATCGTAGCAGCTTTCTCTTTTACATCTTGAATTGTCTTGATGTTTTATGACTTTCTTAATATTTGTTTATCTGAAACGTACAATTCTCTCCCAGGGAACAAATCAGACATTTGTGTTCACAACTGTTTACGGGGAACCCAGATTATTTCGATCCACAGGTAGTTCATATTTTTTTCATTTTCTGCAAACCGTATTTTCGGTCTGGTTTAGTTTTAAAGATCTGATTTTCTTGCCAAAATGTCTAAGCCCTAGATATAGTATGGTAAAGTTAGTTGGAAACTTACAACCCTACGAAATATTTTTCCATTAACCTTTTAGATAAATATATCTTCAAATTAGTTCTGGCTAACTTATGATCGTACAAAATATCCCAAAGATGGATGAATAAGGAATCTAGCTCACGGATAAGTGGGTTTGGAGGACCAAACATTGTATATATTTGATCCCGTTACCAGATAAATTCCCGAGGCATTTAGTTCCATAAGGTGTTGGCCAAAGAAAGGTGAAGGATTTACTTTGATATTCTTTGTTTTTGTTAAATTTGCAATTGCCATGCACCAAATCAAAAATAGCTTGGCGTTATAACTGAATCATGTAATTGTTGAGTCCTTTAGTGCATATATATTCTATCTTCCTTGAGTTTTAGGATGTGGATGACGGTATAACTGCACATTATACAGATGTGATATTCTACATTTGTGAGAACTGCATTTAGAAGTATCAAGTCTCACTCCATGGAACTCAGAATGTGATAATTTTGCAGGACATCAGAAAAACATATCAATTTTATGCATCTATTTTTTGGAGATGGAATGTACCAATCAGTTTATGCTAAGAATGTATGTCCTGGATAAATATTTTTCCTACAGTGGCTTTCAAAGTAAAGCTGGAAAATAGTTGTGTAGATTATTAATTGATTTTCTGGCAAAATATGTAGCGATTCATGGATGTTGAAGCCAGTGCCATAAAGGCTAGACAATCATATTATTCAACAGTGAAGCATGAGATACAACATTGTTGATCAAGTACCTCAAGTCACACAAGAATAAAAATTGAGGGATAAGAATTATTTCAAAACATTTTCAGAACTACAATCTGCAGGTTTAATACTATAGGAAATGGTGATCCCTAGAATTTAATGGCCTATAATTTTATGGGGGTCCCCCCCTTTTCATATTGGTAGAAAGGGAAACTAAGAGAAAAGGGTTGAAGTAAGACATAGCAACAACGATTTATATGAAAACTTTTCCTTAAATTAGCAATACCTGTAAATAGTCAACACATTCATAGGCAATCTCTGTTAATGATTACAATTCTCGATATTCAAGAGTCAATGTCAATGTCATTGGAAAAGAATTTTCTGACTTCTAAAATAAATGCTCAAAAAAATGAAACATAGCTTGCTTCTTGTGTAGATTTATTGACATTTAACCATCAGAAATTTGGAGGTTTACTGTAAGATATGTCCAATTCTTTTTGTCTGAATTCCATTTGATTATTGATTTGCAGTGGCATCATCTTCTTTCATCAAATGGAAACATTCTTATCTGTTTCTGCCATGAATGCCCCTGTACCCGAGTGTCAAAGAAAAAGAAATATTTGAAAAGCAGTCCAGGTCCAGGTAGGATGATAAAATATAAACAATACTGCTGAGTGTCATGAAAAATTTAAACTACTAAAAAACTAATAACACATCTAATCTGCTTACAGTTCCGCTTTTGGTTCAAATGGATCTATTTCTGATTTGGATGTTCCAAGTGAGGAATAATGTAATGATTTGCATACATGGCTTTGGAATTTGGTCATGACCGTTAAATGTTCTCCTTTATTGAGTAGATAATATGAAATTATGCGATCTATCATATCTCTTGGCTCTCTAGCATTATGAATTAACAATAATCAGAATTATTTGGATCTTTAATTCTGTTCTGAGTAAAAATTACCAAAAGAAGAGTTTACAATATAAGCTTCTGCCCTATGGGCCAAAAAGAGCAAACATGTAGTGGCAGCTTGGATATAAATGAACATAAATTCAGGATGTTTTTTGGAATATTGTAATATCTGAACATTAAATGGAATGACATGGAGCAGGTGTGAAAACAATACATCATAACTATATTTCAGAAGTAAACAACTATTAAAACCATTTCATATGATGATAACTGAAATAACTTTCTAAACTGAAATAACTATCTAAACTGAATTCTAAGATAACTCAAAAAAAGAATTATATTCATTTCAATATCTTCTACGACTATACATTAAGTAATATAATTGTACTTGCAAGTAAAAGATTCAGAGTACATACTGAACTAATTGAAAATAACTGATGGTGTTGTTCAAGCCTCGACATCTGGTAAAGAGGAGAAGCATTGACATAGGCTTAACCTCCCAATCTCATATCTTATAAATCCCCACACAATCTTTTAACAAGAAAGGCCCTCCTTACCTCGGGTTAGGCTTGGGGCACTATAGTCCAGCCATTCGAGCATACTGATGTTTAGAATGTCCGCCCAGTAATAGGTGAGCATGCTTGATTAGCTGACACCACCGATATCTTGTGATCAAAATTGGCAAGCATGTCTCTAATCAAATTTGGCCAAGGATTTAGATGGGTTTCTACTACCCGATCACCACCCCTTGGCTTGACAACAGAGTATTCTTTGAACAATCATGAGCTGACTGGGATCTCTTTTAATAACTAATTTAAAAAAGTTAAATGTTCATACATGGAAGTTCTGATTTTGTTGTTGCTTTTCCTTTGCAGGAATCCTCTCCCCTCCTCCCTCTTTCATTGGCTTCACTAGCCCAAGGCGAGTCCTTGGAGACTATTACCTCATACTGAGATTTTATCTTATGTGGTTCTTGGAAAGAATTTCCAACAGCTGATACACATCGAGTACTGAACAAGTACAATAGCATAACCTGTTTTTATAGACAGACTTTGTTATAGAACTCTCTCATAAAGAAGATACTCGGTCTCCATAAAAAATAATATTAAGAGCCTCTGCATATCGAGCCTTAGAGATGGACAACTATAAAGATTAATAGAGATGTTTTCAATGCAGCCGCAACATATTCTCATAGTAAAAACATGGCGAAAGAGACTTAGAATGTAAATAGAACATAACCTGACCGGAAAGGAAAATGTCTATGGAAATTTCGGTTCTTTCTGTGCTGAAAATGTGCGGCTCTAAATGGCCCGCTCTCTGATAGTACTGTGAGAAGGAAGAATGATTTAAAAATAGTCGATTGTATATGCTTGGTCTTTCTGTAAGATGCACAAAACAAGACCACCTCATGCATTGTATCCTGCTGAGCCATGTAGCTCTTGACTTGGTTCCAAGATGTCAGTTTTTTTAAAAGATCAACGGTTTCATAAAGGTCTCTGAATTTGAAAGGGGGGTGCCAAGTGGAGATGGCCGCCTCTTAACAAATGAAATTATATGTTCTAAATTTATCATAGGTTCTATTTCTTTAAGATATATATATATAAAATTTCAAATTTTACAATATATGATATTGTTATGCTATTTGTTATATCTAAAATCACACCTATAAGTATACATACATCTATATACGTGTGCAGTTAAGAGAAATATGGTTCATTTCTAACATCATATTCTCTTTGCATATGCACGTGTATATATATATATATACATATATTAATAAGTACGATTTATAGATATCGTCCTAATATCATGATGGCATCATACACACACACACACACACATATATTCTTAATGATAAGACTGCTGATGTCTCATAACAATAGAGAGGTAATAGTTCTAAACAAGAATTTTAGATTTTTACTTTTTCTAATGTTTGACCAAGCAGCTCATGACTGTCCAACTATGTACTCTATTGCGAAGTCGCTAAATCCTTAACAAGGTAGTTAGAGGTCAAACCTAACAAATCGACAATTGGACAGTGGACTAGGATAGTGCCCCATCCCATTTAGCAATGCTTTCTCCCCTTAGTCTGCTCCTGCAACCATCAGAGCAACATTTCCACAATAATAACAAGTTCCTTTATTTAAGTCAAACATTAGAATATATTACTGATAAATGTAATGACTAACTACCATTATCAATAAACAAGTAAACATGATAATCAACTAACCAATTTCTAACATACAAAATTATAACAATCATTTTCACATGAAATAAACAGTTAACTTTAATTTCCCTTTTCACATGATCATGACAATGAAATTTTAAATTAATTATTTCAACGGCTATAACTTATTTTAATTAGGTTAAAATTTTGGGATGTAACAAATATCCAGTAACAAAACAGAAGACCAGTCAAAAAAACCTATTGTAGGTGAGATTTCTGACAAGTTGTCATTAGATTGAACAACTTCAACTTCAATACCAGTCACTGTAACAACAGCTTTCTCCGTAAGTGGTGTAGGAGCACTTGTTGGACTAGTCGAAGACATGAAGACACTAAGGGATACAAGATGTGTTCTAGGGTCACTTGGACCTAACTATGATGTTTTAAGGCCAATTATGACATTTCCATGTAATGAAATAAATGTAATAGTTAAATGTCTTAATGGTCCTGATAAGGACCATAGGACCAAATCATGTAAAATGGCAAAGATTGTGCCAATAGGCTCAAATAGGTGCGTGGAGTCATTAATAATCTAATAAGATCCTATAAGGATTAAAACCAATGTTCTAAGTGTCTAGGAGTTCCTTAATTAAGTTTTCATAATTTGAATTTTCAAACACCAACGGTTAGTTGGTTTTGGGCAGGAAAAGGTAGTTCTAAGAGTTCTGTGACTTGTAGAGGTTTCTTAGGCACATGGACAGTTTGATATCCACAAATGTACACCATTAAAGGTATAAGAGACGAGAGATTGAGGTGTATCAATCAGTTTTGTATGCATTCTTCATTCAAGGTTTGAAGTTATCTTTAGAGTGGATTATTTAATTATATAAAAACCTTCTGATATATGTTTTGGATGTGTACAATTCACTTTGAGGTTTTAAAACATTCATTTTAATACTTATGTTTTGATTGTCCCACAAACAACATTGGGAAAATGACTGTTTTGAGGGTCTGACATAAACAAAGGGCCATTCTACTGTATATTTGTCCTCAGTTGCTTGTAGAATGGGCCATATACAATGTATTTTAATGTCTACTAACCCTATGTAATGTAGAGAACAAGTTTTGATTGGTGATCACCAAAGATATGGTAAATTAACTTGCTAAATGCATTGAAATTGATGCTATGAGTATCGCAGTAGAAAAACTAGCCTAATAGGGGGATCTATCTTTCTTGATTATGTTTGGGCATGTTCATGTGAAGGTGAATTGATAACCCTTTGGTTTAGGAAGTCAGTTTCAGCAAGGTTTTAAGAAAGCCCTAGTTTTTGGCTTAATTTGGTGAGGGTTTGGTGTTTAGGCAACTTAGAAGTTATGGCTGACCAAAATAGTGCCATAATTCTTGGTTTGGCAACAAATTAAGATATTGTACCAAGTTTGGTGGGTTGGTTCAAGGTTTGAGGCATGGTTTCTTTGGAAAAGTGTCCTAATTAGGCCCAAAATAGTGATAAATTGTCCACTTCCGTACGATATCTAAATCTGAAATAAGTTGAAGTACTCCAAAAAGGGTATTGGAATCAATCTTCAAATTGCCTAGTGTTTTGGAAGAGTTGGGAGAAAAAGGGGAAAAACAGTGTTAGGAGACCTAATTGGTAAATAAGCCTAGTTGATGGCTTGAATTAGGGTTTGCATTCGACATCAGTACTTGGGAGTTCAAAACCTATTTAGTCACCTTTGTTTGGGTCTAATAAGGTGTACTAATACATCATAACCAATGGTTAAGGGTAAGGAATAAGATTTATTGTGAGGTTTTCATACCATCACCTCAAAAACTTTGGGGACCCCCTTTTTGGGGCAAGCCTTGGCAATTATTGCAGATTTTTGTAATTTTTCAGTTGCCTTAGCAATTTTTTCAGAATTCTCTAGAGTTTTTGAATTGGTAATTTTATACCTTGGATGCCTTTGGGCCAGGAGGAATTTGAGTTGGTTTATTTTTCATTCGATGCAAAACTTGATTTTCCGGAATATGTAATTTTGTCCTTAGGCCAAACAGAATTCAACATTATTATTTTTCTATGGTTAAAATAACATCTGGCAGGATAAAATTACAAATTTTGTACGTAGATGGATTTTTTTGAAAATTTGAAATAATTGTATGAGCTTGAGCATTTTCAAAATGAATTTTTAGATTTAGTCATTTTAGAAAATATTGAATTTTTTTTGGTGAAAAAGAAAATTTTGGATTGTGAAATTGAAATTGGAGTTTGAATTTTGACTGCTAGGAAAAGGATTTATTTTGTTAAAAAAATTGAAATTGCATTGCAAAATTTGAAATTGGATTAAATTACAAAATCACATTAAATTGGTTGAAATTTAGCCTACAAGATTTTAGAAATGTTAAAGGAAATTGGTAATTTGGAATTGAAAATTGATTTGGCTTGCTAAATTCGATTTTAATGATATTTTAATTGCCAAAACATTATTAAATGAAAATTTTGACATCTCCTAGGCTTACCTTGTTTCTATTTTGCAATTTTTGATCAAAGCTAGCAACTAAATGAGCCAATTTCACTATAGGGCTAAGTGTTTTTAATGTTGCATTTGAATCTGAGCCATTAATTAAGGGACTAATTTAATTTTGCTTTTCCTCCAAGCAGGTCGGCCCACTTGGAGAAGTAAAAAGTGTGGTATAAGAGGGGCTTCCCCTCTTATTTTCTCATTCCTTTTTTCCTCCTCCTTGGATGTGCAATTTTCTTCAAAGGGAGGCGAATTTCTTGCTTGGGCAATTTTTGGGGTGGATTCCCCATTTCTTGGCGGCATTTTTCTCCTTGCTTGGGCAAATTTCTGCCTTAGGACAATTTTTGGAGCAGATCTGATTTTTTCCAGCTTGGGCTATTTTTTTGAAGTCTGATTTCTCCATCTTTGGCAGCATTTTCTCCTTCCAGAATTTGGTGATTTTATTTGGTGAAAGGACAATGTGCTTTGAGGTTTGATTTTTGGCAAGTATGGGCAATTTCAAGGAAATCGAAATTCTGATTTTTGCTAGGGCATCATTATTTGCAAGGAGGATTGAATTTCCGAGATCTGATCCAAACTTGAAGAGGGCCCGATTATTGGTAAAGACAAATTTAAGATAAATTCTATTCATTGTTAGAGGTGAAGATTGGTTTTAAAGGCGGATTCTATTCCTTGTTCTTGCTTGGTTTGTTTCCCTTATTTTCTTCTTGCACTCCTCATCCACCACTTCATCATTCCATTGATAGGTTGAAGTTGGGAGATATAAGTGCAGATTTTATGATAGAACATTTGGAGAGGCAAAAAATAAGCTAGACCACCCTAGGATTGAAGTTGGGAGATATAAGTTTGGTCCATCCTAAGGTAACAAAGAGGTAGAAATAAGTGGTAGTCCCATCCTTAGGATTGAAGTTTGGAGATTGATAAGTGTAGAGATAGGACTTGGAGAGGCATAAATAATCTAGATTCCATTGATAAAAAGAAGGTTGGAGATCGATAAGTGTAGTTCATATCATTTAGAACAAAGGGTTAGAGTGTTTAGGATGGTAGATGTTAATGCAAGCAAGAACCCAAATAGAACGAATGCCAAAAAAGACAAGGAAGACATGATGCCTAAGACCACCTTCTTCTCGAAAGTGAGGTGAATATGTGATACCAATGTCGGTATAGTGAACATGGTACAATTGAAGGATAGATTGAAGGAAGGACAATCCCCCATGGCGAAGATCTGCAAGAGTGAAATTGTACACGTCGCGGCTTTTCCTCCTACCTAGCCTTGTTTGGAATCGGTAATGGAATGTGCATTCCGGTTTGATATTGTGACCAAGTCCATTTTTTAAGAAGGGAAGAGAGTGTTGGCTAACATCAGCGGACAGGTGGTCGAAGAAGTATTCAATATTCCCTAGCATAAAGGCATGACAATAGTAATGATAGATCAGGTGGCCAAGTTATTTCAGGATAATCAGGAGGCTTACTTCATTCATCTAAAGCAAAATTGGTTACACGAGGGCAAGAAGGGAGTTACCAAGTCGTCAAAGCTCACCAAGTCAGATTTCAAATCAGAGTACGACGATCTTATTGTGCTTCTCAGCCGAATCATGGGCGTGGCTCAAGGTATGCAATTTGAGAATTGGATGTACTACTTTATTGATGAAATTGAAAATGAAAAGAGAAAATTTGATTGGGCTAGAATCATAAGTGAAAATCTAGAGTTGCAACTTAGGACAATGCAAAATCAAAAATAGTTCTATATGGGAACCTATCTTCTTTATTTGATTGCAAGCCTATCTAAAAATCCTAGACTTAAGGCCTTAGGAGTGATTGACAATGGGCCGGGGCAATGTTTGGTGCATGAGTGCTATCCACAACTTCATTTGTACAACACCAAAGATTATAAGATGTTTTATGACACCTTTGCTATGACGACTGTAAGGATATTACAAGGGACGCCTGCTAGAAGGCTCTCAATGGAAGCGAAAGTAAAAGTTAAGAAGTATGGGAGTTGGTTCATCCAATTTTCACAATTCACATATATTAGAGTGGTAGGAAGTACAGTTTGTCCTAAGAGACTTCCAAGGTACCCACCCGACAAGATAGTTTTGATGGAGTTGGCTAGGCAACTTGAGCATTATGACAAAATGATGAAACTTAAAGGTGAGACAGGGATTACCTTCTCGTTTGGAATGGGCAATGATACTTGCTCCAATCCTATCGCCTTTGCAGCTGCCGAGGAGTTAGAATGGTATCATCTAGGATAGTATAGAGCAAGACAAGGATTCGATCCTAATGGTCTTATCAACGCATCTCACAAAAACACATTCAAACATATTTCTACTCTAGAAGATTTTTGAGCCAATGCATCGGATGACTTTCATGTGAGGAAGCTAGCTTTCTCAAGGTTGTTAGTGGACATGATGAGGGCAATCAGATGGAGAGGCCTTGATATTGCCAATCAATTGGAAGAGGATGAAAATGTGCTAAGAGAGGATTATAATACAGTGGATGTAATAGAATTGGGTCTAGTGGATTGGGATGATTATTAGGATCCTTCCTTAGAGGTAGTTACAAGGACAGTTGATCTACACATTGAGTTATGGTACAATGAGAAGTTAAGGCAATTACAAAGTCAGAAGGTACACCTTACTTATGAGAAGATGAAACCAGAGAAAGTCTAGCGGAGTCAGTCGGACAAAAAGGTGGGGGCAATAGCCAACAACAAAGAGTAGTTAAGAGCAAGAAAAAAAGTTTGGAGGTTGAGAAAAATAAAGAACATCAGGAATCTCTGGCAAAGAGATGGAATGCAACACCGTTAAGGGAGAGCATAATTGTGGCTAGAAGCCAAGATGTTAATACAAGTGGACAAGGAGCCGCGGTAGAGGTGAGTTCTTATTCAGAATTAGGCAGTTACACTAACAGTACCAAGTACTCTCCTCTCTTGGAAAACCAACATGGAGATGATTTGACAGTCATTAGTGAAGAAGAGGATATGCCAATTGATATTGAGGAAATAAGCTAAGTGCCCGAGGCCGTTGGTGATGCTTTGTTAGTCAAACCGAATCTAGATTTGGGGAGATGCACTGCATTGCTATGGATAAGGCAAATGCTTATGCCAAGAGGCGAGGTGGTGATTGTCCGAACAGTTGAAGATATCAAAGGGTTAGTGGAAAAGGAGGATAGTGAGAAACAAAAACAAATTGCAAAAACGGTGACAAAGGTAATCCAGAGCGATGATGAGGGTCACCAAAAAGTTCAGATTGCTATACCAAAGGTTAGCAAGGTAGTAGATGAGATTGTAGCTCAGGAGTATGAGATAGTAGAGCATAACTTGGGAAGAATCATGGATGACATGGAACGTGAGGAGATCTAGGAAGCCATGGTTTCAATTAGAGAAAGGTTAAGATAGACAAACGAGAGGATTGTAAAGTTGGAGGCCAAAACCAAGTATTGAAGAGATTGCCGACCTATCCAACGGTTGCATCAGGAAGCCCTTCTGCAAGACAGTGGGAGCAATATAGAAGAGATATCGGCTCAGTTGCACGAAGTCAAGGATTGGATCAATGATATAATTCAAGATGGGCGAAATTTCTTGCCTTCCTTTATCTTGACATTCAGGTCATTGGTGGCTATTAGAGACAAATTCAGAACGTTTGAAGGTGAGTGGGAGGATTCCCTTCCAGTCAAGGGCTTAGCCACTCCAGGCTACAAGCATTTATTGAGCTACCAGAGAGATATTTGGAGAGAACCAAGTTGGTGGATGAAGGAGGAATAGGTATGGTGGAGTCTTGGTTTGTTTTCTTGACCATCAAATTGATGATACTTGAAGAGATACGAAACGAGATTGCATAGCATAGCCCAGGCGTTGGCAATTTCATTTCAACCATGATGAGTGATGTTGGGGTTGCACTTGATTTTGAAGATATCAAGGAGGAGAATGTCAGTGAGACAAAATTTGGATCGAGATTTGGATGAGTTGGGGAAGGTTGCCATCAAGAAGAAGCATTTGGGCACCCTTGCCTCCCTCAATGCCTTTTTCAAATATGTGAAAGAATATGAGAAGGATCATGAGAAGACACTGCAAGCGGCGAGCAACATGATGAATTCAGCTGAGCTCAAGATGAAACACACGCTTTGCCCTCCCAGGAAGGAAGTCAACGACAAGCTAGCCAAGTTCATTGCTTTGGCTAAAAAGATGAAAGAAAAGGGTAGAATTATATTAGAAGATCATTTGAAGCCCAAGTGGCAATTTCTCTTTTCTTTTGGGTAGAGTAGTTGTTTGATTCTGATTGGCTACCATTTTGGTGCCTTCTCATTGGTTGCCACTTTTCCTTTTTTTCATTGACCCATTGATGAGGTGGCATCTTCTCATTGGCCGATGGGGTGGCAACCATAATTAGGGTTTCTAGGATTTGATTTGGATCGTTGATTTTGCCTCTTAATCTCTGTTGTTGGTTGTAATTTTGACCCCTATATAAGGCCATTTGCTTTCATTTGTAAAGGGTTGAAGAAAATTGTTGCTTAAGATAATACCAAAATTGCTTCTCTTATCATTGTTGTGACTTGCATGGTGATAAGAACACTTGGTGTTATTGCATGGTTTCTACTTCCAATAGTTAGAGTTAAATTTCATTGAAGTTGTTAAAGTAGGTTTTATTTCAAGAAAGTTGTTAAGACTAAAAGTAGATGGATAGTTGTATGGTGATATTAGTGGATGTTTGATAGGGATCTATAAATTAGGCCACTAGCATTCTAGCATTTGGTTAAGAAGCATTGCGTGGTAATCTAGTCTTTATTCCCTTGAATCATTGCATCTATGGAGGTAGAGCCGTTGGTAAGCTTTCATCAAATTTGATCCCCGTCCATTTGCTAATCTTTCCATTCATAGAGGTAGAAGGCAACAAGTAGTTCAGTAGTTGGAGTTCATTCTTAAAAGAAAGTTAGAAAATCAGAACACCATTGGCAGACATACCCTCCATCATCACCATCAACATCATTTGGCGCTAATGTACATTGCAAAGCTGATTCATCACCATCACATCAAAAGTCCAAGTTATCCTTGAATGAACAACGTAAGGCTGCCTACGTGATTAGCCAACAAATCACATTAATATAACTGAGTTAGTATCCACAGGTGTAAGGAACCTTGGAGTTTTTCTCATGTTCGTCATGAGTATTTACTTTTCAAGAGAGGGATTGAGTGTGATATTCCATATCAAGTATTCAGTCGCTATATTTTATGTAGTGGTACAAAATTGACATCAACAAGATTGAGTGTTTAGACTTTGGAGGCATTTGGGTACACTAGAAACACATAGAAATTTGATACAAGATTACAACATAACCATATACCATTACTAGTTTGCTATGGCTCACATTTAAACAAATATTACGTACATATTTGTGAGCCTGTCTTTCAAAAAGGTTTTAGAAAATCACTACAAAAGAGATATAGCATATTATGCCAATTTGAACTATGTTGTCCATGGCAGAGAGCCATTAGCCCATTTGAGATTGATCCCATCTTGAGTAATCTCATTGTATGGATTGGACATCCATGCTTCCCACGACAATGTTGGCGGATGAGGGGCGCCAGACACAATGCTAGGAGAGTTGTTGCTAATGGGAGTAGTTGAGGATAATGGCTAAGGAACATCAGTGGTAGGAAGTGTGCTAGCTAGGGCCTCAACCATCTTCTTCTTGATCTGTTCAAGTAATTGCTTCAAGGTTTAGTCAAAGTCAAACTCCACTTTTTGTTTGGCTGTGAATTCATAGGGCACTCCTTCCCTTCTGAAAATAGAGGCTCATTCATTGATAACCTTCAACAGTTTTTGCTCCTTCAACTTGTAAAATCATGATAACCTGCAAAAAGATATTGTAATATATGAGTCTTTGCAGAGACTAAGTAAGAATCCTAACTCTACCCACCAATATGTCCCTATTCCTAAACTTCTAGATGTGCCATAGAATGAGAAGAGAAATAATAGACCAAAACATATTGGCATTTTTATCAACTCCATATATCTAGAGATAATTTGGAAAATAGAAACATCACAATCCAATGATAATCCAAAAACCTTCCAAACCTCCTTGGCAAATGTACATTCAAAAAATACATGTATTATAGGTTCAAGGCATTGGCAATAAAAGGAGATGCTCAGATCTCCATTGGGCCTAGAAAAGAGAAGTCTAATGCAAAAGAAGACACCATATGAAGCACAAAATTTTGGGTTCAACAGGTGAATGCCAATGCTTGGACAAGATTTTACTTCAGCTTTGGAGATCATGGTGAAGATTCCATTTTTTTTTTCTTCAAATGATCAAAGATATCATAGGGATTGGATAAATAGTTGTACACAAGCTTGGCTTTGGTAGAGTGTAAAGGGGTACCATTAGGTCATTTCAGCAAGGGAAACCTATCAACGACCTCACTATAGACTCTGAAAGCTTAAGCTCAATGCAGGCCTCCTTCAGGATAGAATAGATTCTCCACTGGGTATGAGGGATGCCAAATTTCATTGATAATTCCTGCCACTTTATGAGTACTCTCTCAAAGTGATATCATTGAAATTGCTAATGCCACAGATTCTCCATTTCCTAGCATAACACCTTGGAACATAGCAAGAGGCTTATCACCGTTATGAAGATTCCACCATATAGATTTCTCACCACAAACTTAATGATTCTGATCAATGATGCAATTTCTCAAAACCAAGTGTCTAACTTCTTGTCAACTCTTCCAAATAGATTGGAACATAGGGTATCCTGCCACCTTAACCTTCATTCTTCTTGAAAGCAAGTCATATGCAACCCTTTCCATGATCTTGCATGAGAAGTTACACCCCTACAATTGTTGTTCCTAATCAGCCCTCTCCAAGGCTCATTACCTTGGGTAGCCTTCGAGATCCACTTAACTGCCGAAGTTACTCCTTGCCATCTCAGGTCTTTAAGACCTAAGCTACCTTGCTCCTAACTTCAATTACATCGGTCCCATTTCGCTACATGCCTCTTTTTATTCCCTTTACCATCTAACCACAAGAAATCCCGAATGACCTTTTGTGCAAAGTCAATACGAGCTTGATTGAAAAACCACGTGGAAGCATAAAAGACTGTATAGGCAGACAAAATCTTTTGAAGACTCGCACCCTCTGAGCCAAGGAAAGAAATATGTTATTCCACTTAGCGAGCTTACCCTCAATTTTGTTCCCAACCCATTCCTACATTGCTTTCAAATTAGGATTAACAGAAAATGAGATCCTTAGGTTTCGTACTTGATGATTAGGTCCTCCCTATGATAACTCAAACCTATTACACTAGTCTGGGGGGGTTTTCTTCCCACCCTAGATGAGTAGAGATAGAGAACAACCCCTCAGAATGTAATAGAGGGAGTCAATTGCTATAACAAATAAGGCAGGAGCAAGGGGTCGTCCTTGTCTGACAAACTTGGTTAGAGCAAAGGTACCTGACCTTACTCCACTAATCTTTACAGTGACATTAGCGCCTATCATAAGGGTGAGTACCATCTAATTGAAAGAGTTTGGATATCCGAGACTTTCTAGCATCATTAAGATGTATTTCCACTTTGTTCTATCATATGCTTTATCATAGTCTATTAGGAACATGCAAGCTTGCTTGCCAAAATTTCTTGCCCAGTCCATCACTTCACAACAAGTGATCAGACTTTCTAATATGAATCTCCCCTTAACAAATCTAGTTTATGTGGAGTTGATCACCTTGGGGAGGATATTCTCCAATCTTAGAGCTAAAAATATAGCAAATATCTTGTACGATACAATGAACAAAGTTATGGGTCTCGACTTTTTAATTAGTGTTTTATCTCCATCTTTGGAGACGAGCTTGATGAGGCCAGAGCTGATGTCGGATTCTATAGACCCACTCTTGATAGCTTCCTCATACAACATCATTTGGTCTTGCCAAATCCTATCAATTATTGATCTAATAGAACTCAATGGGTAGTCCATTAGGGCTTGGAGCCTTCTTGTTAGTCATCTTGAAAATAACATTGGTAATCTCCTTCCTTGAGATAGGTTGTTCTAGTCTATGAGCATCCTTCTCACTTACTTTCTTGGGGATAAGCCTCTGAATCTTCTTTCTCATCTATTCCATGGAGGCCCCATTGTCTTTAAACAAGAATAACTTGGAGTAGATGTTGGCAAAGGCCCGTAATATGTCACCTTGGTCACATATCTCATTCCCTCCTTAGATACAATCAATTTTGTTCCTTGCCTTCTTACATTTTAACTGTTGAAAAAAAATTTTAGCGCCTTTTTCACCATGATCCAGCCAGTTGAGTCTAGCTCTGGTTTTGGTTCCCTCAATCTTGGTATTTTGTAACTTCCTCAAACAATCTTTGGATTAGGCTAGTGTATCCAAGGGTACTAGATTTAATTCTTGGATCTTATTGGACACCAAGTTCCGCTTCACAAAATTTATTATGGAGGTAGCTTTCCCAACTCCTATAGTCTTTGGCTTTCTTCTTTCCAACCACTTGAAACAAACTCTTCCAGTTGCGAGTCATGGTCTCCCACCTCATAATAGCACTGGAGTGCCTCACAATATTGCAATTGAACTATATAATCACTTAAGTAGCTACCTTAGTATCCTCATCTTTAAGGAGGGATATATTGAATGCAAAACTATTTGATTTGTGTCCAAGAGAGGTCTTATCAATTTAGAATGTAGAGGCTGCAATAGGGTAATGGTCAAAAAGTTTGTAGGGAACAATTTTCACTTTTGCCGCATTTTGATCTTTTCCTAAAATTGTAAGATTCCTTACACACACATAATCTATCAAGCTTGCAATAGATCTGTAATTCCCCCACTATTAGGGTTAGTTTGGGACAAGAAATACCTACAAAATAATGGTTAGAATCACAACAATAACAAAACTAACTATATTATTCTACTCTCTAATTTAACCCCAATCTTAAGGACGTGTCCAAATCAGGCTTCCTAGCTCATAGCTACCTCATCGTCTTCCTAGGAGCACACCCCTTAAGATTCTTCTTGGACGGGCATCCTCTATCCAAGGTCAATTATATATGCATATGTTGACATCATCGGAATATTTCAGCACATTGATTCTCGGCCATGGTGGACAATGGAGATCTTAATATCTCACATGCTCCATGCTTCAAGTCTCATTAATATCTATGGTGTTGAGCTAACGCAATATTATCCACAAGTATGATTCATTAATATAAATAAATTCATAAGCATAATTAAACAAATATAATCCATAAACATACCTTTCTTACCTTCTTCTTTTCCAAGAGTCACAACTTTTCATAATACAAATCCTTTGAAAAGTCACAACACTTCATAGTTATATTCCTTTCGAAAAGTCACAACACTTCATAACTAAAATCCTTTGGAAGACGCCCAATACTTTATAATCACAATATTTTTGAAGAGTCACAACTATTCATAATAATGGCCCTTTCGAAGGTTCACATTTTTTCAATATCATTGATACCTTTTCAAAAATTCACTTCCTTATTTTCTTCATATTACTTTCCTCTTCCATTTTTCCTTTTTGAACTCCTCTCTTCTCCTCTTCTTTTTTCCCACTCTAAAATAAATTCTCCTCCCTTTTATATCTTAATTTTAAGGAGTCATGTCTATTTGTTAAAACATCTCTTGACTTTTCATTAGATTTAGTTAATTATATTATTTTATGTTATATTATTTATTTACTTATTTATGTTTATTATTATTTGTTATTAAATTCTATTTAGAAAGTTAACATACTTTCTAAAATATCCTCTCTTGTATTTAATTTTATTTCGTTATTTACTCATTGGAATTTTATTATTTTTTAATTATTTAAAATATCATACGAAATATTATTTAATTGATAATATAGATTAAATAATTATTATTTCTTATTTTATTTTTTAATATTAATTTTAATATGACTTTATTATCTTTATTTATTTAACAACATTGTATTATCTATTTATTATTAAAATTCTATCTTAAAATGGGGATATGACATTTTCTCTCTTGAAAGTTGGATCATGTATGCCATATACCTTTGAAATTTGCTTTTCTCCCAGCCAATGGATCAAACAATTTGAATTTACTAATTAATTTGGTCCAGTAGAACCTTACATCTCCCTTCCATTCAAATTTAGCACCACCCGACTTGTCTTGAGGTCTTTCCACCTTGTTGAAATCTCTTGCAAGAATCTAAGGGATATCCTTCAACTACCATATCCACCTCTAGGGAGCTATCCTTTCAAGTTGGTCATTAGGAACATAAATAGAGCCAATACCCACTTCTTTATCTCCTACCTTAACAATCGCCCAAACCATCCTATTGCAAGGGGAGCATCCCCTCTCTGTTATGTGCTTAAGCCATCTAGGACCCACAAGAATAGTCACTCCACCTTTACCTTTTTGATGAGAAGTAAAAAAAGATTTGGCATCATTCCATAAGCACTTAAGAGAGGTATCTACAAAGAATCCAACAACTTTAATATCTTGGAGGAGAAGAAAGTCCACCCTAGTTTGGTTTTTTAGGAACTTATTGATCACATATTCTGTTAGGGGGTTTTAAACCTTTGACATTCCAAGAAACAAATTTGGCATCCATTTATAAACAAATCAAGGGTCAGTGTCCATTGGAGCTTTGAAGCTTTTAAAACACTTGGGGAGCTTTCTTCTTTGAATCTTAGTAGGCTTAATAGTACTAGCAGAGTTAGGGGGTCTACCTTGTTTTCTCTTGGGGTGGGGTCAACATCCTCACAAAATACTTCATATTCGACCAATTCTTTGTTTTTCTCAGCCCTACTAGTCTTAGGTTTCCAATTTTTCTTCTTAGCATGAACATCTTTGGATACCCATTCTTATCCCCCTCAAGGACCTTCTCTATAACACATTGATCATCATTGCATCTTCCCGAGGTCACCCTTTCCAGTTGGAGGATCTTACTCACTACTGACATGGGGAGAGACAACATTTTTGCCACTAGTAATGGTTGAGTAACATTTTGGAGCACCAAACTTAGGGGAAGGAGTTGTGATAACAATAAGCTCATAATTGCTTAACTTGTTCTCAAGATTGTAAGATAGTTTATAGCCTTGAGGCCTCCAAGGCTAGAGGAATCCTCTTTACCCTTCTTCTTCTTGGGAATATCGATCTCTAGAATCTCCCCAGGTGTCACACTTGAGGCATTCTCAAGCAATTGGTTATCTCTACCCAAGCGGGTAGATGGGGAGGTTGGAATGATTTTATGATCTCAGAAAGGCAACACTGGAAGGGTTGGCTTTTGATTCCTAAACTTATGGCCAAAAAGTCTTTTAACTCTTTGTAGAATAATTTGCTGGGCATTTTGCATTCTATGTTTCAGTTTGGGAATTTGGGGCTCCAAACTGAGGTTAACCAAGCTAGGCCGGCAAAGCAATCTTAGGCAGGAAAAATCTGCTCCAAAAGGTAGAGGAGGGCAAAATTTCTATTGAAAGCCGCTTTAAGGGCATCTACAAAAGCACAGAGCTCTTTAGAGAAAGCCAAAGGGGGAATGTTAAGGGTCAAGTTCGAGATCTAAGGGATACCATCAGTAGGGCTCCCTTGCCGAGGTTGACAGATAAAAACCTCTGCATGACCAACTTTAGACTTCGACAAGATAGGATTCCTATTTTTAACTAGAGGACATTCGTGCCTCATATGGCCTTCTCTTTTGCAAAGAAAACAAGAATTGAGACTGCTTAGGTATGAGATAGGGCATGACAAGGAACAATGGTTGAATCGAAAACAACTACAAAGGGAACATCTTTACTAGGGTCAATGGAAATGAGAATCCTCGATTCTGTATGTTGCAACAAAGCATCGGTTTTATCCATCATATTCACTTCACCAATAGGTTGTAGGGCTTGAGATGGAAGGTTCCATAAAAAAAGAGGAAGGTTGCAAACATTCATCCACCGAGGAGAGAGTTCTAAATTCTCATAATTTATCGCTTCAGGTGACCAAGGCATGACCCTAAAGCAAGCACAGGCAATTCTCCAAAACTGGTTGTTAATTACTTCTTTTTGAGAACTAGGGTTAGCAAAAATATTTAGAAATAACCCTTTTTTAATTATACACAGATAGGAAAAATTAAACCCAAATTTGTAATTAAAAAATGCATCCATTCATTCAAATATGCTTTAGAAGGGAGTTTTTTGATATCTTGGGCCACAAGGAAAATGACCGAATTCCTAACTTTATTCATCTTGGCCTCAATAGCAAAGTCAAGTTTTAAGAATGCAAGAAGAGGTAGAGGTTTCTTACCTCGATTTCTTCCTCCTTTGTTCAGTTGTCTATCTCTGCTTGGTTATTGTTCAAATTTCGCATTTCGGGGCAGGTTACTTCATTGCTTAGAGCTTGCTTGAAGGACTTAGGGTTCACAATCGAAGGAGAAGTCTTGCTTCACAGAGCAAAGGAAGGACTGGATTTAGAAAGACTTGTAGACTTCAAGCCCATATTAATGGTAGTTGATGATAGCTAGGCACAATAAATGTCTTACATGAATAAATGCCAAGGAAATGTTGTGAAGAGGACGGCCTTCCGCTAGCAAGGAAGGCCTCCTTGAAAACTCCACTAAGTCATACAGCCCTCATCCTCGATCCACAGGCTTTTATGGCTCATGAACATGTTAAACATCATACCTCCAAGTATTAACACGATTTTGGAAAGGCATAAGAAATATGAAGTAACTTGTATTTGTATTTAATAGTGCTTGGAGTATAGATGCATTTTTTATAAAGGAATGCAAATAAGATAAAAATGATAAAACTCCTTGCAATCCCTTATATATAAATAACATCATTGGTGGAGTTTAACTAAGCTCTTACAAATATCTCAAAAAGAAACAATGTGAAGAGATTTAAAAAGACCACTAATTGATAAAAACTCATCAAAGATCACATATTCCCTTGCAAATATGTATACGTGTAGTTTTAATTCTATTTTGCCAGAAAAAGATACCCAAGATGTTATGCAATGACCAACTAAAAGCTCACTTATGCAAGATTATAAACAATAAATAAAGACATGCAATCAGGTTTAAAAACCCACCTGTAGTTGACTTATTTCCTTCATATCTCTTGCAATATAATTCTGATTGGGGCCTAAGATAGTTCGAAAAGAGTGGAATTAAAAATGCAATCAATCTAGGACAAAATTAAAACTAAAATCAAACCGAATGATCAAGAAAAATTAAAAAAAGACTCAAAGGTTACCAAAAATCAAGCATATGCAGTTAGGGAAGAAAAACCAGTCATAGTAGGAAAGATGAAGGAAGCTTGACAGAAACCTTCAAAAATGATATTCAAAAGACGTGAAACTTAAGACGATACAAGGGATAATTGATTGCCTTTGAAAAACATTGTTTATAACACCAAAACTCAGAGAAAATGCTTATGAATTCATGAGAAAATTGAATAAGGTTGTCCAATTTTGTGAATTCAAAATTAAGAACAATAGTACTGTCATGTGATAGCTTCCATATCGTGTTTGTTTGCTATTAATACCAATATGTCAATAAACATTAAGTAAAGTTATATACAATTTGATAATTGAACATGACATTAAATTTATTAAAGTTAAATAAATAAATGAAATTTAGTAATTACAATTTACCTTCAACAACACCAATTTGGAGAATTATCTGAATATCGATTGTGACATTTGATAGTTTGTCACAGACATCTAGATCTCCTCACCCGCTTGGTATGTTTTGTTTCACCCAATCTATTTGAGTGCTAATTTGTTGCATCACCAAGTTGAGGAAGTGTACAGTACATGGTGTCCAAAAATTTGGTCATATCAACGCGCAACCAAAGCACTTGTACCCCTACAATTCGTCGCATTGTCTGTAATCCCCTGAACCACATTCTCACTACCCACCATCTCTATGGCTTCAATGAGAATTCTAGAAATTAATTGTGCATATTTAACTTCCCCTTCACAATCAACTTGCCAAAAAAACATTGGCCCCATTGGGTGACATTGTAATAACATTAATTAGTGGACGCTTTTTGGTCTCTCCATCCATCACAAACAATAGAAATACCCGAAGTTTTCAGAGAATCTCTAATTGATTGTAAAGGTGTAATGTCCCTGGTTGGAATTTCCCTGATTTCTCTTTTGAATCTAAAACTTCATGGAATAGGAATTATAAAATGGCTAAACCCATGACTTAATGCATTGAATATAAATCTCCTTATTATGAGTGACCAATGATCTTGTTTCTTTCTATTAGCTTTCTTAATCTCTTATGTCCATTTGAAGTTCCATAGTTCCAAGAATCACGGCGATTCATGCGATTCACGCGATTCGGCGATTCGATTCAAGCCAAACGATTTTTTGTGAATCGGTGAATCGAATCAGCGATAAAGGGTTTATGAAATAAGTTACTAAATTTCAAGGGTTTTTTAAATTTTCCGATTCATGGCCGATTCGATTCCGATTCACGGCCGATTCACGATTTGATTCGGCCTTGCCGATTCCGATCCGATTCCGATTCTTGTTACTTTGATTTGAACTATATCAGATTTACAGTCCACCACCTTTATAATGCACGAGTAGATCTTATGTTTAATTCTAGAACTCACCTCCCAGACCTAAGTATTCAAATACTGAACTTCATATACATCAGGCTTTAACAATGATACGAACGTCCACATATGATTAAGACTGAACCCACAACTCAAGAATATCATCATAATTTAAGCACTCAATAATATAGTTCAAACCGAATTGTTGATAGCCTCTCAGAGTATTTGAAGTTATTATATTTGTTAGGGATCAATCCTTCCTTTAATTACTTTGATTGATTGGGTTTGAACAGTAAATTATTACTGACGAACATATTGTTGATTGTCTCGGCTTCACTGATTCTTTCTTCAACACTCACTCTGGTATTCTTCTTCCTTTCTATGTGTGCCTGTATATATATATTTTTATCACTGATATTTGCTTCTTATGATTGTATATTCTACTCCTTTAAATTTTGGTTCCAATCCTTTCTTAACAATCTGATCATAGTCTGAAAAATTTTCTTTAGTATTTTAGGAAACTCTTTCAATGTAAAATGTTGAATGTTTTTCCTCCAAGTATCACTGTAATGTCCTTCTAGTTTGAGGAATGAACACTCTAATTGCCTTTCTAGTCTACAACCATGTATGTCCCTTTAATACATAAAGTTCTCAATGCTTAGATATTAATTATTAACTCTGTAGCTTTACTGCAACAGACCCTGTAGATGTATCAACTGAGTATGAATTTCGTCTATGTGGTCTTCCTCTCACTGCATCTTTTATCACTTTTCTATGCTTGGCTATCATTCAGGTCTCACTGTTGATTCTTAGAATTTGTTAGCCTTTCACTGCCTTAGTCCTTATCATTATTTCCGTCTCTATGAAATGTTGCATATTTCTCCAATTACCATGCTGATTCTAATTCTGGTTCTTATTAGCTCCATATCATCTATTCTGCTGGTAAAAATCTCCATTCAGTATTTGATCACTATCTTGATTATTCACAGGATGTGATCTTTATTTTTTTATCTTCAGTATTATTAAATGCTACTACCTTTTTACTCTGTCTTTATGTCCCCTAGCATTTGATTGGGACTGCACAATTCACTGACCTTTCCTTTGGTTACTGTCACGTTGACACTTCCAACTTAATCAATTTTTGCACCCATTCTCTCTGCTTGATTTTGAGATCACTTGGAGTATGTTCCTCCAGGCGATTATTAAACTTGTTGAGTATGCTGAGTGCGATATCTCGCCAGGTAATTATTGAAAGTTAAATTGATTATGGTCTCCTGTTTCGTGATGGCTTGTTGATAGATTTGTACACATACATGTCTAGTATTTCCTGAGCGATGGTGGTCTTGGTCGTGTTATGAAAAATATGTTTTTCACGTTCCTTTCTTTGGTGCCCTTCCCTTGCTTTTATATGAATCTGCTGATGGTGATTGGATGTTCTGTGCCTGTCATAGCTGGGTAAGTATTCATTTATAATAGTTCTCTCGAATTATATATGCTCACTTGGACTTTCATCCTTAATGTTCTCTGATTTTTATTCCAGACTGTCGTGCCTCTTATTTTTTTGTGCCTCTCCGTCTAGATCGATATTACCTGTGCCATCGTGATTCAGATTTCTTTTTCCCATCCCTGCCATACTAACAAATGCCACATGAACGAAATGCTTACTTAAAACCCCCCTTCGTTGATGGTGGCTCTTTCCGAATCTAGTCTTCCATTTTCTCACTCTGGCCTGCGTATGACTATGTCATATTACCATGTTATCCTTTCTCTTGTCTCTCCCCCGGAATTTTCTTCGTTCCATCTATATAAATATCTTTAAATTGAAAGGATGCAACCGACCAAGCATGGCTATATTATTATATAAATTCTTTATTAATATAATATATTATTAACATGATCTTTTAAATGGTTTGTAACATAAATAATAATTATATTGTTATATAGATCATATCCATTTCTAATATTAGAATTATTAATTTATAATAGAATATAATATTTAATTATATTCATCTTATTATTATATTAATAATAGATGACTGATTCCAAAATATATTATATTATATGTTACTAATCTCTTTAATATATTTATTAATATAATAATAAATTACATTATAATTTATTATTATTTATTCTATTATTAATTTACTTATCATTAAAGTCTATAAATATGGGGACATGACAAAAGGTCTCTCTATATAAGTCCTCTTTTTGCAACAT
The DNA here is from genome assembly GCA_028749045.1 of Cupressus sempervirens. Classification (NCBI taxonomy): domain Eukaryota; kingdom Viridiplantae; phylum Streptophyta; class Pinopsida; order Cupressales; family Cupressaceae; genus Cupressus; species Cupressus sempervirens. The sequence continues at coordinate 361,012,269 of CM053793.1, read as the reverse complement.
GGTGGTACATACCTTTTCATACCCATGACTTTGGTAGCTAGCTGGTGCACTATTGATGGCTACCACCATCTCCTTCCAATATGGTAATCTCGCCAAGTTGAAAGGAATACCATTGGCATAAAGGCAATGTGCAATGACTTGATCAATAAGCTCTTTTGGCACCGTTTTAATTGATGTGCCCAATGGACCTCTTTTGTGGGCAGTATTTTCCACTTCTTCCTCTTCCACTTCCAGTGCAGGCAAGAATTGATGTCTGGAGGATATATCTAGTTCAATGGGTAATTGCATTTTTTCTTTTCAGATGGACCAACATAAGAATTTTTTTTTGATCTTTTACCTAATCTATCAGCCTCTTCTTGTTCTTTTACAAATCTTGCTAGTTGTGCAGGAGTCATCCCCGTCTTATATTTGTGTTTGGACATCCCTAACCCTTTACTAGAAGGGCCCATAAAGTGAAGTTTAACTCGAGAATATAAGATATTAAATGGTTTACGATTACAATAATTACACTTCCAAATATACGACCCACCCCTTGCAACTTGTGATATTCTTGTGGTATGTCTCCATAGAGGAGATCCTACATCATTTTTGAATTTAATGGCATTGAGCTCTCTCACTGAACTTTCACTACCGACCATACTTGGACAATGAAAAAAATCTGGTTTCCTGCTAATATTAAAAAACTAAGAAAAAACCTAAAAACGACAAGCTTACAAGTGCAAAAAAAGATACAAAAACATTAAAACAGAGAGCTAAACTTGTTTCTTTATTTCTTTAAGATTAATTGGGGGAAAAATGAAAAATTTCTTCCCAAACTTGAAAAACTTCGTCAATAAGTCAAAAAACTTCATTAAAAGACTCAAGAATGGGATCAAATGCTTACTATTGACGCTTATATCTCCTTTGTGGATGCTATTTTTCACCCCCCTAACTAGCCACTTTGAAAATAATCACCTCCCTTCAAAATGCCAAAATGGAGACCAAGAGAGAAGAGAGCAAAGCAAAAATCAGAATAAGAGACACAAACAATGAATGGCCTCTATTAGGGCCATTTTAGTGTTCAGGTGCAAAGAAAAGCAATAAAAAACACTTTTGAACATGTTTTAAGTGATATAATTTTCACTTTATAATTTTTTTTAATTTCCCTTTGTTTAGAGGCTCCTAGATGTGCACAAATGAAGGCGGAAGCCAACAAGGAGCATAGCATATCCCCGTTGATGCGCATCTCAAAGCATTGCTGAGCATCCACAGAGAGATGCTATGCTCCTTGTGGGCTTCATGATGCGCATAGCCAAGCATTCCATAGGGAGATGCTACGTTCCCTATGGGCTTGGGCTAGATCTGTGCCCACATTCACTTTAGAGTGCATCAAAAACTGCATCCCAAATGAGCGAATCTTGAAACTAAGCTTTAAAATGAAGTGGCAAGATATAAAAAATCATTGAGAATGGGTCTCCATATAATGATGGAGAGGCTTTGAAGGGATTTTGTGCTGTAGTGAGGAACACTTATGGCCAAGTAGAAGATGCTTCTATTATCTGTCAAGTTGTTGATCAGGGTTGGGCTTGTGTGCAACAATTCATGACTTCTGAAAGCCATGTTTTTAAGGCTTGGGTACAGCTTTAAAAAACTCTATAAGCTCTTTAAAATAAAATTATAAAAATGTAACTTTCTTCATTGCTTTAATATATAATTAGGATTCTGGTATATAAAATATCTATGTTCCATGACGTTTTAGGGATGGGGAGGCTAGGAGATGCATTTTTGAGATGTTTCCTAGGGAGCCAAAAATAGGGGACGACAAGGGATGATATTATACAAAATATATGTGTGTGTGTGAATTTTTCTAAGTTGCCGATTCGGGTTTGGGGACGGATTCGGGTTCGAGTTTCGGGTTCATGGGTTCGGGCAATTTTTTTTTTTTCCCATTTGGGTTCATGGGTGGGTTCGTGAGTGTGTATATATGTACACACACACACATATATAACACAAGAGAAACATGCATAGTTGCAAAACATAGTCATTTCACAGTATGAATAATTGTTGCTTGATCATTGATCAATGCCAAATGTCAACGATAAACATTAAATACTCATTCATTAATTGATCATCATGATTGTAAAGAAAATTATACATTGAATTACTAAATTGCAAAACATAGACTAGTTCATCAAATAATAAAGTTTGAAACATCATGATAGATGACAAGTGTTTAGTAGTTTATCAATAATCATTGTATCAAATGCCCTTCAAGGGTCAAATGGATCATCATAAAATGAGGGATCAATGGCTTCATCCCCAACTGCAGCTATATCTAGATCCTCATCATTGGAATCCAAACTGGTTCCACTAGTCCCATATGCTGCTATATCATCCTCCTCCTCCTCAACGTAAGAGATTAGATGAGTGAAATATCTTTTATTAAGTTCCTTTTAGAGGTACATAAGAAAAAAAACAAAAAAAAACTCTTTAAAGTTGTTTTAGCCCCAGGTCCTCTTGGGTTTGCTGTGGGTTCATCTAGGTTCGCTCCAACAAGGACCCGGGCGAACCCAAAGTCCAAACTAAGGACCTAGCCCGGACCCGCAGCAGACCCGTGGGCGAATCTGGACCCAGACCCGAATCCAAGCAACAGGGGATGAATCCAGCAACTTAGGAATTTTTAAAAATCTATTAAGATAGATATGTCATCGTGTAATATCCCTTGCTAAATGACAAAGAAAGATGATTTTTTCTACTAAAGGAATATTGTCAAACAAGCTGCATAGAACTTGGAATGTACCACAAACCAAATATATAATATATGATAAGCCAAACACAATCAAATTTGCATTGTATAGAAAATTGACATTTTGTCGAACACTTGCCATACATGACTCAGAAAATACAACGTTTTAAGTATATACTGCTGCAAATGAATTCTGATTTTTATTTCAGACCCTTAGTGATTGACAAACAAATTTATTGATGTAATATCCAAGTTATTACCAAACTCTAGTGGATGCCATTTATTTTCTGCAACACAGTACCTTAGAAACTGACTATTCTACTAACAATGAATGCTCAAAGACCTGATTTATCAATGTTGAATTTTAGAGGGATGTCTACCGAAGATGTCTGATTCTTCTTGGATATTTGTGAGCTTTTTAATGCAAAACGACCCTTATCCTTTTTTCCACCTCTAGCCCTAGATTTGCAGATGAAAAACAAAATAAATGCAGCAGTCTTCCGCTCCAATTTGTGATGAAAACAATTAGCTTGCTGATAGAAAATTGAATGATGAAATGCCCACAAAAATCTGATCTTGCAATGAGGAGCAATGAGCAAAAATGTGGTTCTCATTTGGTCTGGTTGACCTCCATGTCTGAACTGATATACACCTCTGAAACACCTCCAATCACCTCCAAAATACCTACAAACAAGTTGCCTCTCCAAGAACAGATGCAAAATGTGTATTAAAATAGTATGAATCTGAAGCATGCCCTCATGTTATTCTTCCGTATATGCTGCTGCAACATGACTTGATATGCTTCAATGAGAACTGAAATACTCCTCCCTCTCAATTGCGACCCTTTGGAGGATGTCTCCCCCCTGAGTTATGTGAATCAATGGGATTGAATGTTCTCAAAGACCAATGGAAAAACTGCGGAAACCCTTGGCTCCACTAAAGATCATAGCGAACAATGTCAAAACCGGATGATCAACAATGAGGCTCTCACTTCTATTTATTCTTTTTGTCCACTCCTAGAAGAAATAATATATTATTTAATTCCACTTTTTAGAAGATTCACCTTTCCAATATAATAATTAGTTGCTCTTTTTATAATATAAAATTTAAATATTAAATGCAATAATGAAATTAGATTTAATCATGCACAGTTATATAAAATCAAATGAGAGTCAAGGCAACTACACATACGACCCTGTTTTCAACTCCTTTTGGCCTATGAGGGTCCAATAATTGGCCAATCCCTGTCAAAACAAAATGCGAGTGAGATGGGGATATTATAGTCTACCCTCCCTGAAATTGCTTGTGCCAAAGCAATCTCAACTCTGGATGTTGCAAAATCTCCTCACTTTTCCCAAGTAGCATCCTCACTCTTCTTAGCTTCTTCCTAGAATCCAAAATAGCCTTAGGCATTAATATCAACTTACCCTCATCATCCAAGTGTGGTAAAGTAGTGGAAGGGATCATATGATGTCCTAACGTCTTCTTGAGGCGTGATACATGAAAAACATTATGTACTCTACTACTTGCTGACAACTCTAGCTCATAAGCCACCTCACCCACATGCTTAATGATCATAAAAGGTCCATAATATCGTGGCTTGAGCTTCTCTGCACCACTCTTCTTGAGAGTAGATTGTCTTTAAGGCTGCAACATCAAATACACCATATCCCCAACCTCAAAAGAGCACTCAACTCTCTTCTGATTTTGTTCCTTTTGGATGTTTTCTCGAAGAACCCTCATAATATCCTGATTCTCCGACAACAAATCTCGAGCTTCAGGCACTCTATTGTTACTCATTAGCAAGTCAGGTGAATTAGGTGTCTCATAACCATAAGGCCTGAATGGTGTCATTTGAATAGAAAGATGATAAGTGGTATTGTATCAATACTCACAAAGGTATATCCAGTTAACCCAAACCTTTTGCTGCCTTGCAATGTAGTTCTTGAGATATCTGTCCACCCATTTGTTAACTATCTCTGTCTAACCATCTGTATGTGGGTGATAACTAGTACTCGGAGTGAGCTCGGTTCTACAAACTCTAAAGAGCTCTTTCCAAAAATGACTCATAAATTAACTGTCTCTGTGACTAATAATGCTACAAGGCAAACCATGTAATTGGAATTTCTTACGGAAAATTAATTTTGCTACATGTGTGGCTGAATATGTAGTAGTGATTGGAACGAAATGAGCATCCTTAGTCAAATGACTAGTCACCACATAAATGCAATCTCTACCCTAGACTTTAGGCAAGCTTGTAATGAAATCCATACATATGCATTCCTACTTCCTATCAGGAATTAGAAGAGGCTGAAGCAAGCTTCCAGGGTATGTGTGGTCTTGTTTATTCTCTTGGCAAACAAAACACTCTTTGACATATCAAAAAACATTTGATTTCAACCCCATCCAAATGATCCTCTCCCAAATCTTTTGTAGCTTTTGAAGTACCAAGGACGTTAAGCAAATCTCTACACCATGTTCTTCACCTTTGGTTGTTGAGTAAAAAAGATTCCCTTTTGTAAATAATAAGATCATTCACAACTGAGTATTGACCATCCTGAATGGATTCCTCAATAATGCTTGAAGCCCAAGAGTCCTTAGCATATTCTGCTATAATCAAATGCCTCCAACTCTTTCTGAAACCTTGGCTATGGAGCTCAAATTTAGAGAGGGAGATAAAGCATCAACAACAACATTTTGCATTCCTTTGACAAAACAAATGTCATAGTCATAGGACTCTAGGTTACCCACCTATTTCTGTTGATGCTCATTAAGATCTCGTTGCCCTAGGACATGTCTCAAGTTGTTATGATATTTTTTAACATGGACTTGCTACCCACTAAGTACTTCCTGAACTTGGCCAATGCCTGCATAATGGCCAACATTTCCTTACATAAATGTTGTAACTCTTTTCTTGTCCTCTGTGCTTTCGACTTTTAAAAACAATCAGATGCTTGTGCTGTATCAGAGCTTTTGTCCCCTCTCCTGAAGCGTTACAATGCAACTCAAAAGGTTTTGTGAAATTCAACAATGCAAGTACTGGGCAATTATTCATAAATCACTTGAACATCTCGTTTAAGCATTCATGTGCCTCAAGTTTCTAAACAAGAGCTCCTTTCTTGGTCATATTTATGAGTGAAGTTGCATGTCGTGAATACTCATTAACAAATATGTGGTAGAAACCACAAAATCTTAAAATCCATCTAAGCTGTGTAAGATTCTCAGGAGCAGGCCACTCAATGATTGCCCTAACCAATTCAAGATCCATACGCACTTCCTCGATAGTGATGGTGCAGTCTAAGTACAACAACTCGTTTATGCGCAAGTCACACTTGGATTCCTTAACATACAAAGACTCCTTGACAACGATACCCACAACTCTATCAAGATGTGCAATATGCTCCTATATTTTGTTCTACACCAATATGTCTCAAAGAAGACTAGCACAAACTGCCTCAATTGTGAATGGAACACCATGTTTATTGTAGAGTGGAATGTAGCAACTAGCAAGTGCATTGGTTAGCCCAAATGGCATAACCAAAAACTCAAAGTGCCAACAATGACAAAAAAAATGTTGTATTCTCAATATCCTACTCCCTAACACGAATCTGATGATACGTTGGCGTCAAATCAATCTTGGAGAAAATTGGGCACCATATAATTCATCTATTAGCTCGCTAATCCTAGGGTTAGGGTACCTATTTTTGATAGTCTTCTTGTTCAACAACCTTTAGTCAATGCACGTTTGTAAGGTATCATCCTTCTTGACCAAGACCACAGATGAAGCAAATGGGGATTGACTTGGTCTAATGTGTCCCATATAAAGCAACTCCTTGATCTTTTATTTCTATCTCTTACTTGAGCTGCTTCAGATGCTTGTAGGGAGTGGCTATTACAGGATTAGCACTCATCTCCATCTCGATGATATGCTCAATCCCTCTATCTAGAGGATGACTTGGTAGAATATCACTAAACACCTTAGTGTGCTTAATCCGCAACTCTTGTTTGTTTGGATGGTAAAGTGGTTTATGTTGTTCTTCTTGTGTTGGCATCAACACACATTCAACTGCCCACTCAATTGTGCCATGTTGAATGAGCCACTCCATCCTCCTGAAAGATTTAGACCTACAACTGGTGTTTCGGAGGGATTTTAACACACGTGTCTTTGCATCTAGATTGAGGAAAAACTCGCCAATGTCACAAAGCCATGTCATTCCCAAAACCATATCTATGTCTCCCATGTTCACCACATTAAAATTTGCCTTAAAGTTGTTTAACCGTATGGGAAGATTTGAGATCATCTTGTTGCACTTGAGAGTGTAACCATCAGCAACACTCTAATTCCTCTGAAGCCCTTAGTGCATATACCATGGCTCTCAACTAACCTAGCATCAATAAAATCATGTGTGACACCCGTATCAAGCAAGGTAATGAACCTTTGCCCAACAAGGACTCCGCACATCCTAAAAGAACCCTCATGTTTTATGCTAGTTAGATGTGCTTCCTTAAGTTTGACTTCTGTATCCACATCTCCTTCACGCTCGGGCTTCTCTGATTCAGGTTCCTTGCTATTTGTATGCTGCTCAAACTTTGAGTCCTCATAAAAAGACCACATAACTTAGTTAGCCTTCCCCTTAGTCCTCAATGAACAATCATGATTTGAATCATATGACCCTTTGTAGTAGAAGCACAATTTCTCCTTACTCAAGATCATTAAGTGTCTCTCGATCAAGTGGAAATGCTAATTTTCCTTTTGGGTCTTCCTTTTCCTCTTTGTTGGGAAATGTTTTATTGTCTTTATAGGAAGATGATCCCTCAGCTGAAAACCTGTTCTATGGGGCTGCAAGTTCCATGCTCCTAGCCTTTTTCATGGTTTTTTTGTTGTGTTGGGGGTCAAAAGCTTTTATCCAACCTTTTAGAGGTTCCAATAGGCCTATAGTGAACAACATCCCTAACTACCTCTCCAGTGTGTTGGGAATCATGACTGATAATTTCTGAAAGTTGCCAATAACATACTCCAAGTTCCCAATTTGTTTGAGCTGAGCCCCAAAATTATGTTTTAGGGTCCTTCCTATCAAAGTGCTCAATCAACCTATCCACGAACTCCTAACAAGAAGTGATGCAATTGTGTTGGAGTGTGACCATCCCATGATACCACCATTCATGTGCTACACCTTCTAAGTGTAAAGTGACATATTTAGTTGCATCGTCCTCTACCATAGGTCGAAGATTCAAGGAGGTTTCTAGCTTGTGAACCTAAGACTGAATTGTAACCTTTCTGCCGCCATCAAACATGGGTAGTGTGAGCTTACTGGTGGCTTGCTTGAGGTCTTTGTTTTGGCCTCTTGACCTCCAATCTCTTCTTGCTTTGTAATGCTCTCTCCTTTGACTTACAAGTCTTTCAAAGCTTACGCATTCCCAAGCCTATGGTGTCAACAATTCCCACTCATCATTTGCTGCCATAAGCTATCAGCAAATGCTGGCTCACCTTCTTCAACATTTTCTTCCTCAGGTTTACTCCTTAGAAAGATAGGCTTATAGGCCTATCAATGATACGGGTGGGAGCTCTCTGTACAATGCTTCTGTTGTCGTTAGGTGCATGGTTTTGTCTTATTTGTGGGCACATTTGCTAAATCATGGTAGTAAGTGGTCATAGAGATTCAGCCACTTCTTGTTGCCTCACTGTAATGTACCTAAAGAATTCTCTTGCTTCAATGTCTTCATTGTTTTTTCCACCATTTCATGTTGATTCTTCTCCTCCCCTATCACCCATGCCTTTTAATGGTATGTTATCAAACTGATTTTCCTCTTGTTCTGTTCTCCTTTTCACTGTAGTACCTAGAATGACCTTGCTGTTCTGGTTGCATATGAAAACTTCAACCCTCCAAGATGGCAGGATCAAAGCTCTGCACCACTGTAATATCCCTTGCTAAATGATGAAGAAAGATGATTTTTTCTACTCAATGAATATTGTCAAACAAGTTGGATACAATCTGAAATCTACCATAAACTATTTGCAAGCCGAGTATATAACATATGATAAGCCAAACACAATCAAATTTGCATCATAAAGGAAATTGGCATTTTGTCAAACATGTGTCATACATGACTCAGAAAATACGAAATCTGATGTATATACTGCTACAAATAAATTCTGATTTTTATGTTAGACCCTTAGTGATTGATAAACACATTTATTGATACAATATCTAAGTTCTTGCTGAACTCTAATGGCTGCCATTAATTTTCTGCAACACAGTACCTCAGAAAATGACTATTCTATTAACAATGAATGGTCAGAAACCTGATTTATCAATGCTGAATTGTAGAGGGATATCTACTGAAGATGTCTGATTTTTCTTGGATTTTTCTGAGCCTTTTTATGCAAAAACGACTCCCCTGCTTTTTGCTGCACACAGCCCTAGATTTGTAGATGCAAAACAAAATAAATGCAAAGGTCTTCTCCCCCAAATTTGTGATGAAAATGATTAACTTGATAGAAATTGAATGATCAAATGCCCACAAAAATCTGTTCTTGCAATGAGGAGTAATTATCAAAAATGTGGTTCTCAGTAGGTCTGGTTAATCTCCAAGAGCAGATGTAAGATGGTACCAAAAGACCATGAATCTGGAATATACCCACATGTTATTCTTCCATATATGCTGCTTCAACACAACTCAATGTGTTCCAATGAGAAGAACTGAAATATATCTCTCTCTATTGCAAACCTTCTGAGGATCTCTCACCCCCTCAGTTATGTGAATCAATGGGAGTGAATTTTCCCAAAGACCAATGGAAAAACTGTAGAAACTTTTGGCTCCACCAAAGAACATAGCAACAATTGTCAAAACTGGGTTATCAATAACGAGTCTCTCACCTCTATTTACTCTTTTGATCCAGCCCTTAGAGAAGAAATAATATATTATTCAACTCCACTTTCTAGAAGATTACCCTTTCCAATATAATAATTAGTTGCTCTTATTATGATATAAAATTACAATATAAAGTGCAATAATGAAATTATATTTAATCATGCACAATTATATAAAATCAAATGAGAGTTAATTTCCAAGGTACTGCATAGATGCCCGTCTTCTTAACTCCTTTAGGCCTTCAAGGGTGCAATAATAGGTCAATCCCTGTCAAAACAAAATGCTAATTGGAAGGGGACATTACACAATAATGGATTATTAACAAGACAATATGCAAATAAATCACCGATTCATGAGTTAGAATAGTAGTATAACAACATAAATGATAATAGTTGCAGCATAAATCAGTATACCATCATCATAACAATAGTCTCAAACATCAAAATCATTGTCTATCAATAAATAAAATCCAAATCAAAATGTCTCAAACATGTATCCAGAAGTGTCAAACATCAAAATATAACAGGCTACAAGCACAACCTATGAAACTAAGACTCATTCTAGCTATCAAATACCGAAGGCTCAAAATCATTTAAGTCACTATCTCCCTCTGGTAGAAATGGATCATCCAATGCATGTTTAAATTTTTAATTCAATGGTCTTTAAGTTTTTATATACACACATACAATATTACTTGAATTGTTTTTTATTGTAATAATTAAATATTTAAAATCTATGGAATTAAATTTATAATTATGATACATTTTTATTCAGAATTTTTATCATATGTTTATTATGATGAATATAAAAAATAATAATTAAATATTAGATTTATAATTTTAATATGCTGTAATATTAATGATTTATTACATAAAAAAATTAGCATATTTAATCTCAAATTTTATCATGTGGGCTCAAATTTGAACCTTGTGGGCCCCCACATTGTCAATTTGGCAATTTTTTTTTTTAAATAAGTGTTTTTAAAATAAATTTTTAGTGCCAAAAATTATCCAAAAATTTCAGAGATAACCTTTTTTTTTTTTTGTTTTGGGATGTTTTATGAATGTATTGCGGTCCCCAAATGTCAGGGGAAGTTTCCTACAGTTTCCTATTGCTTTTTAAAATCGGGGACAGCTAGGGGATGTTTCCTTTCTGTTCCATTGACCCTGAAATATTCCAGGGGCAGAAACAAGTTCCCTAGGGACATGAAATGCATTTCCATTTAACATAGTAAAATATTAAAAGGATTAGAATCATACGGCGTGCCCTACACAGGGATAGGGGGATTTTGGGAATGGCTTTGGTCAATCGAAGTTGGGTGAAAGTTTCTTCATTATTTATGTTGCTCTTCCAACATGAACACATCCCTATGGTTCCACACATTCATGCTTCTGAGGTTGCAGATCTTAAGCAGATGCTATTCAGGGTATTGAGGCAGATATTGATACTGTGAATGCACAAGATTCCGCTGATAGAGTTGGTGGAAATCAGTCTCCTGTTACTAGAATGGAAGAACAAACCTTGTTTCCAATTTTTTCTACTCACTCGGCAGTTGTTATGATGGTGGAATATAGTAGTTTCTACTGGGCATCAGGTTTGGAGGCTTCTGCATTTTGGGCTATGTGACATGGGTTGCAGTGGCACTTAAAATTTCAATTTGTGAATTTCATGCTCCTCTGTTTTGGTAGGTCGAATGGCTTGGGGAGAATTTTGGAACCTAATGGCATACTATGCAACACTGATTTTTTAGGTATTTTATATGGTTGTATCAAGCGATTTACATACCCTTCTCTAGTTAGTCATTTTGATTAGTATTTGGAACCACTACTTTAAATTTAATGGGTTCTAATTAAGGTTAGTAGCATTAAGTTTTCAGTTGGCTAAGTTAGTTTTCGCAGGCAGCAATTTTGTATGCAGGGAGAAAATTTGGGCTTCTCAGAGCCTTTTCATCTATTTTCAAAAACTATGTAAATCTTATTATATTAATATAATATAGGCTTAATGCCTTTTACTATTAAGGAAAGAAAATATTGAAAATTCTGTCAGATTTTTTAAGGTTTTTGTTTTCTCTCAGGGATAACCAAGGGACTGTTTTGGGAGTGTATCCAAGGTGTTTGTTCATACATAACAGAATAGAACGAGGACCTGATATGAACACATTTGTATACAGGCAAACCTAACTTTTTAGTTATCAGGTTCAGTTGTCATGCTTTTAACGTGGATGAGGTGATATTTGTAGTGAATATTGTAAGATACACATACGAAGAAAAACCCAACAGAGATGTAGTACAACCATATGCAAAGAACTGGAAACATGGTCACATTGTCCGGGAGTTTGGTCCATGGATGATATGGCCAATACTAAACCCTCCATATGGGAAGTACAATTCAACAATCGGCCGGGCAAAGCATTCTATGCACTTTCTATCCAGTCTGCAGACAGGGGAGATAAAATGAGTTCCTGAAGCACTTTAGTTTCAATCATTTTCAATACAATTACTCTCAAAAATAGCCAATTCTTTAGTATGTATGGGGAACAGAAGTATATAAGGTTTCTTTCATTAATGAATAGGAAATGTACATAGAATGCATCAGCTTCTTTCTCATAGATATCCAGGACATAAAGAGGATTCTTTGACAAAATGATACCAAATTCTACTTGACAGATAAGACTCGTTATAAATATCAATATTTCCTTAATTTCTTTTACATCTAGTTCATGTATTCTGAAGTGTTTGTTTTCTTGCCAGGCAGTTTACAAATTTTTGAATTTGCTTAGATATTGTATAGAGATTGTTGTGAATTTTCTATAGACATTTAATTTTTAACATAATATAATACATCTCCCAGTACCCTTTCATTTCTTGTCATTGGGAATTTACCTACGTGTACGGATACCTGTACCCATCTCCTATACTGTTACCTGTATGTCTCTTGGTGACATGCTTATAGTTGAGATTTTCTCATTAGTTATTAATTTCTAAGTTGCATGGAAACATATATGAGTATCAATAGTGGGACAATATCCAATATAGATATGGCTTGTTTTTAGGAAACCTTATTTTAATTTATGATATGGTTGGGACTGAGAGCATTTTTTTGGAGTGGCCTGAAAATGTTTAAAACTACTTTAGACTAGGCATAAATATAACATTAATTGCATTTGGCAGGGGCAAATAGATACTTCATCTTGTGTATGAATGATTTATTGGCGCTTGGAGGAGGTGGCAATTTTGCCTTATGCATGGATGGAGACTTGTAAGCCACTATCTTGATTCTCTTTATGGAGTTAGCAGTGAGTTGTCATACAGAATGGGCTATTAAGTTTATTTGAGCCATCATTTCTGATCGATTATGAAATCCCTGCACTGTCAACAGATGTCCAAACTCCAAAGTCATTCTTGTTGTTAAGGTTCCTCTTACAATTTGATATTTTGTATAATGGGAAGTGGGTTGATATTTTTTTTGATGTGAAGGTTGAATGGAACAAGTGGACCTTGTGACACATTTGGCAATTCATGCTTGGCACATACTCCAGAGTTCTCTCTCAGGAATGTTGAGGTGAGTAAAACTTGTTCAATACTTTCTCATTTTCATAATCTAATAAGCTCTAGTCCGATTTAATGTGACCTGGAAAAAAACATCCCTAAGGGAGGTCCAACATAATTGCATGCATTTTGCAAGGTAGGAATTGAGACTTTTATTCTGCCTGTTATGGTGTTAATATATTTGGTTTTTCATCATTTTGTTAAGGTTGATATGACAATGTTGAAGTGTGACAAAATGTTATCTGTTTCCATTTTCAACAATTGATAGGAATGCTGATTGCATTTGTCTTGTAATCGTATAACCACAAGTTTACCTTTTGAAGCTAGTGGAGAATAAAAGCTACTCTAGGAAACATTCTTATAATTAGAAGGGCAAGGCTTATTATTATAGGTCTATAAGCAGATAGCCTTTAGCTGAATATAGAAAATGCAAATGCTAGTTTTATGATGTGTTGATTATAAGTACTATAAAATGGACACTGTTTTTGATAACCGAGGGTTTTCATTTAAACACACATAGGAGTTATGAGAGTTTAAAGATAAGATTTTATTATTAGATGCTGTAGTTATTATGTGGACAAATCCTTTTTTGATCAACTGATTAGACTTCGATCAAACCTTGTTGAAGTGCATTGAAAGTGGAAGTGAAAATAAGTTAAGTCATTCAGATACCACAATAGAAAGTGAGGAGAACTATATAATAAATTATTCCAAAGCTGATAAATTTAAAGGGCACAAATAGTTAAAGAAAGTAGGAGCAAAAAGGAAAAGTTAAAATATTATAATTACTTTATATTGTGGTTACCCCATTTTACTTTTTCATATACTTCTTGCCTTTCTTCATTCCAAGCTCTCCATCCTCATAGCAAGCATTTTCTCTGATCTAAAATGTTGGTTGTAAGAATCCTGACACAGTTAAATTCAAATTTTAAGAATGACTATGGACTACGGAAATTTTATGGCTGTTGTTGCTTGTTTCATGGAAAAAGTCCTTAGACAATGTTGAAGTCACCAAAAGACTCAATAGGAGCAAGAATCTTCTGCAACACCAAATAAACTTCCACACAGGAGGTAACTAATAAGAAATGAAGGAAAATTTATTTTGCCAATATTGGTAGAACAAGTTGTACATAGAGAACCTTTGTGTATCTATGCAAGGGTTAGAGATAGGACATGCAACTGTGACAAGTGTTATAATTATATGACATAAAATGCAAAAAGTAAATGTCTTAATTAAATTTAAGTTTTATCCAACTAGGAATGGAAAGGACCTAGAGGAGAAATTGGTTAGGGAATAAAGCCATTCACAGCAACACTCCCCCTTGAATAAGAGAGGAAAGAAAAAAAAAACAAAAAACAAATAAAGATGGGTCTTGACATCATGGCTTTATTACGATAATAGATAGTTTTTATTATCTCTGTTTAGTATCTAATGGTTATCTATTGTAATCTTCTATAAATATTAGAATCTTTCTAATATTTTGTTTTTTTATTTCTAGAATATAATGTTTCTATTCTTTACGATTGTTTCTCAAGGAAACATTGTTCAGTCTCTTGTATAAATTGATCTCTTGATCACTATTAATAACTAACAAATATTTTTCAATTAGTTCATAATATGGTATCAGAGCCAATACTCTAAATTTTTTCAAAAATAACTATGATTTCTTGGTTGAAATTATCTATCTTTAATATTCAAAATTATTTTACATGCATATTTGCTTCCAACTCTCTCTATAATCCAACTAGGGTTTCCATTCTGAGAGATCTGAATTTGCCGACTTCTGGTTCGGTTTTGCAACCCATTTCTGTCCAGTTCCATATGTTTTTTCTGCACATTTTTGCCATTTTTGGTATTTTTTTGCAGCAGGGCCGTTTTTGTTCAAAACCCTGATCTTCTGTACCAGATCAATTTTTTATATATTCTTGGTGGGTTTTTTGAGATCTCGATTAGGTTGTCTATTTTTTATGGGTACCTCATTTATTGTGCATCAATTTTCGAGCCAAGGGATCCAGAAACCAACAACATATTCTATCTGGGTTTTTTGAGCTCTCTTTTGGGCCATCCTTCAAATTTTTTGGGTCTTCCATTTTTTACCTTGAAGAATGTGCCTTAGCAGATTTTCATGCTTTTTCATTGAAAAACCTGCTATGGCATCTCTGACTAATATTTTGCTAGAGGGAATTCAGAAGTTCAACAGTCACCATTATGGCATGTGGAAACAACGGATGCTAAACATCTTTGAATATCACAGTAGCGATAAGGTGGTTTTGGTTCACAACAGTCTTCTCAACAAAGGTCCTCTGCTCCAACTTTAGATGGCTTTGGGAAAAGAACATTCAATGCAACTATTGCCACAAGTATGGGCACACGAAGGTTGAATGTTGGAAGCGCTTAACTGCCTTATCCAAGCAATCTAGTTAGCAGCCTACAATGAATAGTGCGGAGCACCTTGAGCAAACAGAATATGCCTTTTACGCTTTTTGACAGCTTCGTGCTCTGGATAGATTAACCATTAAGGGAGGGTATTACGATAATAGATAGTTTCCATTATCTCTGTTTAGTATCTAATGGTTATCTATTGTAATCTTCAATAAATATTAGAGTGTTTCTAATATTTAGTTTTTTGTTTCTAGAAAGGAATGTTTATATTCTTTACGATTGTTTGTTAAGGAAACATTGTTCAGTATCTTGTATAAATTGATCTCTTGATCACTGTTAATAACAAACAAATATTTTCCAATTACTTCGTAATAGGCTTGATGAAAACTCATGTACGAAAAGAGATTTCACAAACAAAGAAAAGCATAAAACTTGTAGGAAAAACTACTTCCCAAAAGAGAAAAACATGAAAATAAGATGTGAAGGAAGGAGGACTCAAGATGCTCCTGTAAGAGCTTTATCCTCCATTGCAAGTGAAGATAGTGGAATGATGCCAAAGGTTTTGTGAAGATATCCACAACCTTCTCCTCAATAGGTAAACACTCCATGTTGAGAACACCATCTTGAATGAGTTATTAAGTGCATGTGGATCTCAATATGCTTACTCTATTGATGTTCTATGTGTTTTGTGAATTGTGTGTGGTACTCTAATTATCACACCAAAGAGTAGTGGAGTGATCAAGAGGAAATCCAAATCCTTTAGCAACTAGTGAAGCCAAAGGACCTCTTAGTTGGCAATAATTTTTTCTCTATACTCGCCCTTTGTAAGTTATCTAATGAAAATATCCATTAGTCCATTAGTGATCTTTTCTCACATTGATTTAGATTGCTCACATTGAATTACTCCATTAGGATCTACGTACAAAGGAAGTATTAAAAGATCCTCTTGATGCCTTGTTGTAAATTACCAGATCAAAATAGCAGCACAAGAAACTAGAAGCAAGCTGGAAATTGTCCATCTCATACTAAGCTCGAGGGGCTTGTTTGAGATAATGGAATGAATAACAAAATTTGCAAACAAGTGAATAATCTTGCACAAGAGTTTGATCGATATAGATCTCTTTGTGGAGATCGCCAAACGACACTTTTTAAATCGATTTGATAAATTGACCATCTTTATGATGTAGCAAGATAAATTACAAAAAAAAAATGGAATCTATTTTAGCAATAGGAGTAGAGGTCTTAGATTAATCAATTATCTCTATTTTTGAAAAACACTATGCCACAAGATGTGCCTTGCACTTGTCAATGAACTTGTTTTTGTAAACACACAACGAACCAATCTTCTTCCCTCAGGAAGAGGCACAAGATCCCATGTATATTTTTTTATCAAAGAAGAATACTACTTTGCCATAACAATATCCCACTTTGAAATAATTGTAGCATTTGAAAAGCTTTGAGGATCATGTGAAAGAGAATGGCTATAAAGGAAGAAATTTATTTTTTATGAACATGTAGTGAGAATTTATAGGATCACCAATCGAAGGTGTGACGTCTTCAAGAGTAGTGTGAGCTCATCGAGGCAATGATTGTGCATGAAGTCGTGATGGATTAGGACCAACATCTTTATCATCCTCAATAAGTAAATAGTCCTCAAGAGATAGAGTGGAAAGTGAGGGAAATTGGTGAAGGTATATACATCTCGTTGAAAGAAGGCATCTTGAGTGACAAGATCAAACAATTTTTAGACCTTCACATCCTCACAATAGGCAACAAAAGTTGAAGGTTGACTATCCTTTCCATAGACTCAACCATTTGAAATGAATGCTCAAACTTTAGCACCTAGTACCTTGAAAGAAGATACGTAAACTTGACATGTGGTCCAAACCTTCTCGAGAGCTACATCCCACATTGCCTTTTGGGACATATGATTTTTTATGTAGTTTCTATGATTCACTACTTAACCCAAAAGGTGGGTGTCATGTTTTTGAACTAAATCATGATTTTCATAGGCTGCAACACGTTGCTAAATCAATCATGCTACATTTACTTAATAGATTGGTTGCATCTAAAAGAGATCCAGATGCACTTTTAGGCATGCTTTGCAGTCTTTTCATACAACTCAATTTCCAACTCAATGAATTAGGCTTTGTACTCATATTATCTAGCTTCACAGAGTATTTGGGGACGCGGATATTTTAGGGGATGGGTATGTGTTTTTGGTACAGGTACTATGGTTTAGGGTCAAGTTTTAGGGGACGACGAGGGATGACAATAAAAAAAATAGGAGAATTTTTATATAGAGAGATTTCAAAAATGCTTATCATAAAATTGAAAAGCGTTAACCATAGACATTTTAGAAGCTCAATCTACTGAAAATAAACAAAATTCAAATACTTTCATTATAAAAATATGGCGTGCATGTAGCAAAAATGCCCAAAGGCTCCAAGTTTCATGCATGAAATGACATAACGAGAAGTCTAACTAAAATACTAATGTAATGTCCCCATTTCTAAGATGGATTTTAATAAAGATTAGAAAACATAATAATAACTTTAATAATTATTATGTTGATTAAAATAATAATACCCTATAATATATTATCATCCAAATTATTATTGTTATGATGAAAGAAAACATTGTTAATAATATTATATAATCTAATGTAATATCCCATCTATGAAAAGAGATAATAAATAACCATATCAGAATATTAATATAAATAATAACTATAAAATTAAATATGAAATTAGATAAATTATAATTAAATGTAATATATATTATAACTAGATAAGTTTTAGATGTAAACTTACTTAATTAAAACATATCTATTAAATTCTAAGGATGTGACCATTCAAGAATAGATCATGAAAGAGATATAAAACAGGTGTGCATAGTACCAATGGCAATTAAGTATCGAATGGAGGAGTATATTTCATTGACCCTATGAAAATAGATTAGATATTTACATCATATCAAAGTGATAAGCTTATGATCGTCTAAGTTACCAGTTATGATTAGTAAAGGTACCAGTATCGATCATTTGATATCAGTTATGAATCCATACCAAGGATCAATATTCTATAGTCACTAATCGTTGAATATCACTGGAGAATCTCAGATAGAAATATCCAGCATTGGCTTACAAGAGCTGTCTTATAATAAATAATTACAAACATTACAGATGCAAGATCATGTTGTAATCAAATCGATATTATAATTTGGGGGCAAATGTTTTAAAGGATATAATAATGGAAACAATATCATCACTGGAAGAGCATACTGTCATTGCCAGTTATATCAGTATTGTTGCAAGAGAGTAATCTCAAACTTACGATAGAAATTATATTACTGCAGAATGAAACCGTAGACCACCAACCACGAGAATTAGAAGATTATACTGAAGATGAAAATTCTAGGATCAATATTTTTGGCTATTCATTGCATCTATTCCAGCAATAATTTAGAAAGGCGACCTACTATGATAGGTTCACAACACTACAGAATCACTTGGATCCCTTGATCTGAATTCCAAGTGCATAGATATAATCTTTAGTGGTGGAGATGGATTAAATTTGAGAAGGAGACCATTTGAGGATCATTACATTAGTACTTATTACTACAAAAGGTTGCTTCAAATAACTAAGATATATACTGGCATACAATATTCAATGCCTGCTTAACATTTATATCTAACAAAATGATTGTGCACAAGCTATATTAAAAGAGGTTTGTTGTAGTCAAATCATAAGAAATTAAACAAATCCAGGCAACCCCACCAAGGGACATTACAACTAAATAGTAAACATTGACATAGAAGTGGATCTCCATAATCAACTATTCATAATTCAAAATTTACAATGTATCTGCAAATATATGGCTATCCATAAACAACACATGGTAGGTGTAGGAATCTAAATCCAAATCATCATTAGAGTTAGCCTTTAAGGCACTAGTAAGTTGAGGGTCTTCCTTGTCTAATAGAACCCCAAGAAACCCTCAACTTGCATAGCATCCTTGGGATTGACATCCAAACGTAAAGTTGGAGTCTGATGATGCTAAATACTTTGTTGATCCTGTAGTCGCAATGCACTGTGAATGGCCACTAACTTCTCCAATAATCTAAAGGTAAGATTGTTCTTGATTGATTAGATGAAGCTATATGTGGACCAATTCCTGTCTAAAAGAAGATAAATGACAAGTATTTTCAGCTTAGGTACTTCAATACCATGCCACAACCACCATCCAATAGGGTTACTTTGAGCTAATATAGCTCTATCCGTCCTTGCCTTTCATCTACCAAAGGCTACACCACGAAGATTGGCCAATGCAGGCCACCGGCTGTGAAGTTTAGTAGCATCATTTGCATTGTACAGATTATGAAGGGCCTTAAAGAGGCCCTCCTTCACTTGAGTTGAACATAATAGAAAAATATATTAAATGATGTTAAGTCTAAATGGAGAGATAATCATAAGAGATCTACTTTGCTATTTGAAATTTAAATTGAAAACTTGAGATTTCAGTTCTCATCTCCTCATCGCCATATGGAGGCACTCTCCTAAGTCTCGTTGCATATCATTTTGGATTGAGAGATTAGGCCTCCATGCAAAGTAGGGTGTTCACAATGTTCCACTGTTGCATCACAATGGTCCTAAGATTCTCCTCATAAAATGGCAAAGTAGGGTCCTTGCTATGAACAGTTTTCTTGATCTACCCAAGCATGCTATCAAAAGTCTCATAAATCTTTTCAAGGCTAGCATAGTCAGTATCAACATGTCTAATGACTTGCACTGTAGGGTCAATGAAGGAGCAAATTTATTTGCAAGTGCAAGCAAGTTACAAGTTGAAAAGATCTTAAAGTTTAAAATTTTTAATTCTTAAATAATAAAATAAGCAAATGCCAAACTCAGAAATAATTTTATTAAATCAACCATAACAATTTTCTTACCTCAATGTGGACCACTACCCATCATCAAGGACTATTTGCCTCACACTTCTTCCCTCTGATGTGCTGGACTCCTTCCATTTACTCCACTTTGCATTGACAACCATGGACTGTAGGCTCTCCTGAACCTCAAGTATCCCCTCCAGCATACTAAAGTAGCTAACATATCTACTGTCCACGACCTTGAGGTATTCCTTCTTGGAAAATGTCCTGAAGAAATGCGAGAAATCCGTGATGGTTGCAAATAAACATTTGTACATCTCTAGCCTCAAACACCATTTCCTTTATCTAATCAATATTCCCAATGTCCTTCAAGGTGTTGCTCAATGCATGTACGCAACAAGGGGTCCAAAAAATGTTCTTATAATCATCCTCTACCATCAATCCAACTTACAAACCTGTGCTTAATCGATGACTACTTGCACAACATTAACAGGTTCAACCTCTTCTAGAGCATCTTTCCAAATTCCAAATTGGAAGGTTGCATCCTTCCTTTTCCTTGAACAATCTATAGCTCTAAGAAAATAAGAGCTCATTGTGCTAGTGACAATAAGGTTGATGAGTGGCTGATGTTGGATATTGGCCCACCCATCCATGATGATGGAGCAGCCATCCTTCAACCATGTATGTCTCATATCCCCCATTAAAATTCCCACTTTTGAGTGCTCTCTATGAAGAATGCTTGTGCGTAGTTTTGTAACGTGTTTCCCTAGGGGGTACAAATGAGGAACCATTAGAATAGATATCTTTGCACATTTGTTTAAAATATGAGGAACGTGAGACATAGAAAGGTATAACACTAGCATAAAAGAAACCTGCCAATAGATGATTCAACCACCTCATTTGCTTGCAAATTAAACAAATCAGCAACATTTATTTCGTTTTTAGTATTCTTTCCCTTTCCTTTACTTCAAGTGGGAGTGGGTGCAGCACTTTCTTCTTTACAAAAAGAATTACTCAAAGGCATACTAGCTTCTGTCATGGTAAATCGACGTTGTATTAAATAAAGAAGATGAAAGCTCCTTATCTAAATTTATGAAGACAATGTATTTATTATGAGACAATTGTGAACTAGAGACAAAAATAGAAGCCTACCTAATGAACTAAAGACTATCTATAAAAACCACCAAAAAAATATTACAATATTTTAATACCCTCCCTTAATGGTCATCGTTTAACTACCTTGCAAAAGATTGTACATGTTTTGTGGTCATAAATTCTTCAGAATATTCTGCTATTGCTGAAACCCTCCAAACCCTCCCTAGATTTACAGAATGTTAATGACCAAGTGTAGCTAAAACTTGTCTAGAAAAACAGTGAATGTTGCCCCTTTCTTCAAAATGCTCTACAACAAAAAGACAAGAACCCACCACTGACTTTACCACTAAGATGAGTTTGTTAATAACCCTCCTAGAATCGAAAAATCTTTTGACAAAAAATTATCACAAAAAGATCAACTAGATGTTGGATGACAGAGTTGCCACTTGTAGCTAGAGACACACCAAGAACAACTGCCATGATTGATGAAAAATTGGCAAACCCTTTGAAGTTTTGCAGAAGAGTACGTCTCCCCAAAACATATTGCAAAAAACCATGATCTTTGAGGAAACAATTTTAAATAACCAAACCCAAGACTACAAGTCATCATTTTTTTTGACAAAAAAGGTAAAAACCCAAAAAAGGCATCCCACACAACTTTGCAATTTACGAAATCCAGAAATGATTTTTGTTGATATATAATAGCTTTGGTCAGATTCAAGGATAACTGATTATGATGATTGTATGCATATGTGCATGTATGTATGTATATCAATTTACTATGTGAACTGCTTTACATGCATACATACACACTTGCATAGTACTTGTGCTAAATTAAATTAATCATTCATGTCTTGAATTCACATAAGCAATTATCCTTGCATTCAATCAAAACTATTCATACCAAACTAAGTATGCAGAAATATGTACTTACAGATTATATTATCTCTTGGTGATTGAGTGAAGATCTCTTGCATAATATCGATCAGGTAATGATCAGATGCATCCACATTAAGTCATAATAGGATTGAGCAGATGATCTATTTATCTTTATACAGATCAGCGACTTAATATTAATCATGTTTGGTTAAGCATTAACTAAACTGATTAGTATAAGGTTAATAATTGTTTATCTCAACAGTCATGTCATGAGCGGACATGAGACATGTCCTCTCATGACATGCCTTTTGGCTTTGTGCCTTTTGAAAAAATACTTATACTAAACTGAACAACCAAGAGAGGTATCAAAGTCAATAAATGCCTTGCCCTTTTTTGTAACTTAAAATATAAAGGGCAGACATTACTAATAATTATTATGTTCTAAATATACAAAAGACATTCATAGTCAAATCTATAAGAAATCTAATCACCTTTCAACAATTTTTGAGGATAAAATTGAAAACCCAAATAGACAGCTGAGACAAAATTCAAGACAGATCAGCATACAAAACATTGTTTGTTAAGGGAAAATGTTAAAACTTTTCTAGAAACAAGAGAGCCCTCCGTGATAGGAGAAAACCCTTAATTTTTGAGGGAAAAAATATAAACCTTTCTAGAAACCAGAGAGTTGTCTTTGATAGCAGCAACCCCTTTCTGGAACCCAACGAGGCCTCCTTGATAGGAGCAAACCCTTAAGTTTAGAGGAAATAAATTATTAATTATCAAGGATATTTTTATTAAATTTAAAGTTTGAAGGACATGGTGGATCGTACAAAATTAAAATAGAGCAAAATAATTAATTATCATGGATCAATCAACAAATCAAAATTTAATTTATTCAATCACAATGCATGTAGGAAAGTAGAATGCTCAATCACCTCCATAGGGAACAAGAAAATTTAGGAGTGTTCTATTCCTGCTATCCTTCCAACCATCTGTAACAATGGTGAACCCTTCTGGGTCCATGACTTTTGGTAGTCCTCTAGCTCAAGTTTCATAGCCTCAACCATTTCATCTAAGAGTGGGCCAATCAAGTCAGCATCAGTAGGGGCTTTAAACTCTGCACCACAAATAGTTACGACATATATCATGCCTTGCCAATAAGGAGACCTGTCACAAATAGATTGTGATTAGATGATAAATCATTATGAATCTATGATTAGGTGATAAATCATTATGAATCTATGATTAGACAAAGTAGACTTCAACTGCAAAGTTTCAAATTCAAACTATAAATTGAAAAATTTAACTTCAAACTTAAAGCAAACAAATAAAAAAGAATTGTTTGGCTGCAACAAATCAAATGTTGCAAAAGTACCAAAATTTGCAAATTTGTTTTTTGGCAGCATCATGAACCTCATTGTTCCAACCCATGCTCTCAAGTGAGGGTTGTGCGCTAGGAGTAATGTGTGGCACAAAATAACTATTCAATCTTGACTTCCGTACTCTAGAACAATGTAATGTTTCGTCCTAGAAACGTGATAGTCTTACAACCCACCTAGAGAAAATTGTCGTTCGTAGGTCTTCCAAGTGGGATTTGTACGGTGCTGGAAGGTGTACTAAGTAGGCCGAACGGTGGAAGAATTGGCAGGAATGGTACGGAAGAGTCCGTACGTGAGATGTGATGGCCGTACAATTGTAATTTGAGAGGGGGTCGTACGGAGGTGAGTGGAAGGGATTGTACGGTGGATTTTCCATATAGAGGATAGATAGCTATGGGGAGTGGCAGGAGGTTGTATGGTCAATCTAGGTGGCCGTATGGTGGGTACAGTATAGGGGTGTCGAATAGGATGATGTGAAGTGTGTTGCCGGAATGGGAGGTTGTACGGTGTATGGTGGTGACTAGAAATGGATGGCAGGAATCCGTAGATGCATGAAGACATATTGCAGACCAAAAGATAGTGTGAACAAATAGCGAGATTTAATGCAAATAAACAATAAATGGAAATACACAGGACAAGAGAGTAGATCAAACTAAACACAATGAATATTCGCATTATGATGATGCTCCGACTTGCCAGATCCGAGCGAGTATTACATGCAACGGAATAGGGTGAGGGTTGAATCCCACTAAAACCAAACAACGCAAGTAGGGAAGATCTTTCACTTCTAAAATGGCGAACAACAGAGAATCCCAACAAAAATTCACAGTACAAAG
Organism: Cupressus sempervirens; assembly: GCA_028749045.1. Lineage (NCBI taxonomy): Eukaryota > Viridiplantae > Streptophyta > Pinopsida > Cupressales > Cupressaceae > Cupressus > Cupressus sempervirens. The sequence continues at coordinate 360,987,660 of CM053793.1, read as the reverse complement.
AAATAATCCAAATTGCATACCCCAAGACTACCTACAAGCTGTGCTTAAATACCCGTCAGGGAAAACTTTTGGAGGGTGTACGAAGATAGCCAATGACAACACAAATTACGGAAACAAAACAAAAATAGGTCCGAGATATATTAAATCAATCAGCCCATTAACAATAGTTTGATTAATAATCTATTTTATAACGGGGATATTACAAACAAAATGTAATAGTGCCACTATTAGAAGCAAAAGCACTAGCACTAGGACAAAAGAGAAGCCTAGTAGAATCCTCTCCAACACAACTTGCAAATGCGCATGCGGGAGTATGGGAACCAATAGCTCTTAAGTCATCAAGTTGCCTCTTCCTAGTTAACTTTTCTTGTTCATGTATCTCTAAGAGGACATAACAAAAACATTTTGTCTTGGCAAGACAGTAATATCATGCCTAGGTATGTCAACAACATTGTTTTACCTGGCTGCTAAACTTGTCGAGTTTTTCTGCCAAGAAAATCTTTAGTATATTTCTAAGCCAGATTCTTTGGAGGCATTGTGAAAAATGAAAGTAAAGGCTACTGCAATTAGGAAATTCAAAATCTTACAAAGCTATAAAGTTAAACTATAAAAAAAAATTCAGCAAACCCTACATGTTTTTGCAAAAATTGTAAGTACATATTTGTAAAATTCTTCTAAAAACATTGTAGGGTTTGCTACTTTGCATTTTGCAATTATTCTACTTGTGCAATTTAATAAAAAACATTCAAGATTTACTAATTAAAACTCAAAATTTAACAAACAATGAACAATACGTTAACATAGAAAATAAAATCAACACAATCTACAAAGTATAACACTTACCTCTTGTAAATGAGTTGAGAAGTGTTGCTATGGTCCTTAATGCATGTGAGCTTATGGCCTCCACAAATTTTTTTGTGGTCTTCCTTGATGCTCTTCTTCCTTGCTATTCACCGCTCTAATACCATGTTAAGTTTTGCCCAGAAATAAAGATAAACAACAAGAAAAGAGCATAAACAATACACAAAAGACTCAATACATTTATCCTGGGAATATTATTCCAATTGAAGGGAAAAACCCAGGCAAACCAGCAAAATATCTCTTTTATTGATAATAAAAGTGTTCGAGTACAAAGCTTTCACTTGATCAATTTACAATATAGCAAGTAATCACATAAATAGATTGCATAACACTCTTGATCTTTCACACGAAGGTCTCTTTAAGTCCCAAAAATAAGACCCTTCATATTTCCACATATTAAACATTACATACGCATACCTCTTTGCATGACGTATGACACATGTATTTTTACATAATAATAACTTAAAGATAATCACAAATATCTCTTTCAAGTGAAGATGACCATAACGGTCATAACAAACATATTTTTATCTCATAAAATCAGAGATAAAGATCTCTATCGCAACTATAATCTCCAACAAAAACTTGGTCAAATTCTGCCTGGGTTTGGCTACTGATGTCAAAAGTCTCTGCAAATACTTCAAAGTTCGCCCTGGAGCCTTCATAGTGAACCCAGAGGCCAAATGCGGGACCTTAGTTGTATTTGGGCCAGACCGAATCCAGACCAGATCAGACCAGGACCATGTGCTTCTAGGGAAGAACTTGGCAACTTAAGAAACCTGCGATTTTTGTTTTAGAAAATCACCAAAAATACAGACAAACAAAAACCATAATTTTTGGGAAAAAAAGTCTACCAAAACACTTGATTGCAAAAGAACTCCTAAATTTTCCAAAAATCGGTCTGAAGAAGCCACATTGCACAAAAAACACACAGCCATTACAAGTTTGAGAAAACTCCTAGATGCAGTCACAGCCCAAAAATGTTTGTCACGCATTAAAATATGCAGGAACAAAATTGCAGTAAAAACAGACTTGCCATGTGTAGGATTCCTTGGGGGAACACAAATGGGATCGGCAGGTCTTAGAAAAAAGCAGAAAAAAGGTTGTCTGGCTTGAGAAGAGAGTGAAACCCTTTCCTGAAGGTCGCACACACTGGAAAAACACTTCCGTGATCTTCTGGAAAACGCATGATGCAGTTTTAGGAGAAACACGATACTGTGAGTCTAGAGAAACCATGTTTGTGTGGGCGCAAACAATGATAAATGTACATGATTTTCTAAAGTGTTAGCTGGTAAAATCAAAAAAAAAAAAAACTTATATACATGAACATTGGAAACCCTTGACAAGAAGCAGGGAAATAAGTTGATTTTATTAAAAAGTTAGTAAACTATCTTCTTAAAATCTTGATGAAATTTCTAGATTATCTCACTATTTTTCTTAGAAGATCGTTGCAAATAACTCTGGAAATAAACTCTAGGCATTGAATTCACAAACTTAAAATTCACCAAAAACTAACCTATGGCTCTGATACCATGAGATGATAATTGATTATTGTTCTAAACACTGGACAAGAATACTCCTTATATAAGTGATTACAAAGGATCTTTCCATCATGGAAATGTTCGAGTACTATAGACAGAATAGGAAGTTACTAACTAAAGCAAGTAGACGACTTAAATGAAAGTTACTAACAATGTTTCAGGACATACCAATGATTCAATTTCTTGATGCAAGTGCTAAATTTGATGATAACATAAATGCAAAGCAATCTTATTTCTTCTTGCTTTCATTCTTACTCCACATTAAGTTTTCCCATCGAGTTGAATTTATATTTTGTGAAAGTTTGCAAGTCAGAAACTAAATCTACATGTAATTATTATTCAACTATTGAAAGTGCAATGCAATTTTTTCTTCCATCAAAACCTAGAGAAAATCAAGCAATGGTTTTGTTGATTGAGGGTAAGAATTCAAAAGCGCGCCTAATGCTAGAACTTATCTAGAGAGGAGCATTAAATGCATATGATATTTATTTCTGTATGAATATATAACTTATATTATGTATGGTGTAAACTTATGATCCCTTGGTTGATATTTTTTTGGCAGCTATGGGGATTTGCACATTTATCAAGATATTTACCATAGGCTGTGTTGAGAGGAGGGGCAGAAGAGTTTGTGTTTTCTGTCACTGTCAATAGCAGTTGATTCATATACGGAAAACTCACACTGGCCATTATGCTTAGCTTCCTTACATTATTCTCTTCCTTAGATTATCATCCGTAATTTGTTATCCATTTGCTCTTCCATTTAAAAGGTGCATGATTAGGAAATGAAGTGATAAAATATATATTTCTTTCTTTAATGGTCAGTTGGATCAATATCATCAGTATTGTAACATTATCATTATATTGATATATATATTTTAATTGCCAACTTGAAGGCATTAAATTATCACTTATGTACATTGAACAAATTTTCAGGTAAAAAGTAATATGCAAATTTGTATGTAAATGTTGAGATTTGAACCTTGATCATTTTGATGTTTATTTACCTTAACACTCTGCACTTGGGTGATTCATAACCCTACTGCACAACTTAATTACAGAGTATGTATATTTTCAGTCCTATGAAATTGAAACATTTCTGCCCTCTAAAACATTAGAAAATATTAATTAGTCTTTTATATTTTCTCGCAATTTAGTTGATTTAATCAAAATATAAATTTTACTTATATTGCAGTCTCTTACAATAGAAAAGCATGCAATCATATGGCAAACCTATCCAAATTGTCTGCCCAAGCCTAATGCTTATATAATAGCTATCTTGCTTAATATTCATGTTCCATCCATATGTTAAAGCAGTAACCACGTTACCTATGACGAGGCCTGTTTTATTTTGAACTGTCAGAAATTTCTATTTACAACCCTTGAGAGGCATGACACCTCATGATTTTGTATGTTTCGATTTTATTCACTTTTGCTAGAAAGTGAGAAATGACAATCTTGAACAAGGTTGGAAATGAACAGGTATAAGTAACTTGCAAATTTCATTATGACTGAGGGTTGCAT